>OZ043925.1:14801642-16146642 GCA_964056405.1 Acronicta alni | reverse complement strand
TTACAGCAAACATAGCATTTTGACGCGGTTTTCAACCCCTATATTGTTTTATATTGTTATATTCGTCTCCCGAACACACATCCGCGTACCTGGACACCAAAAATTTTCCATTTTCACGAAAATTTAATTTTCATCATATTTATATTTTATTAAAAATCAAAATTAATTCATTTTTCCAAATTTAAGCAAAATTTTGATCCCGTTCGATACACATCAGTCTGGAACAGCACCTGGCGCGCGTCCCGGCGACCGTGACCTGAAAACAAACAAGATAATTAGCAGTTTTGTTGTAAAATTGACCGAAAAAACAGTTTTTTGACTATATTTTCGAAATTTCCCCCACCACCTACCCCTAATTTTTGCACAGTTTTGTAGCCCGTTTCGCCCCGAATCCGCAGGTACCCCGCTTGTGGGGATAGCTTGCAGGAAACCTCAAAAAATTGACCAACATCATATCTGACTACGTACCGAGTTTACCTTATAGGTGACACACTTAGTACAACGCGGTTAATTTTTACAGCAAACATAGCATTTTGACGCGGTTTTCAACCCCTATATTGTTTTATATTGTTATATTCGTCTCCCGAACACACATCCGCGTACCTGGACACCAAAAATTTTCCATTTTCACGAAAATTTAATTTTCATCATATTTATATTTTATTAAAAATCAAAATTAATTCATTTTTCCAAATTTAAGCAAAATTTTGATCCCGTTCGATACACATCAGTCTGGAACAGCACCTGGCGCGCGTCCCGGCGACCGTGACCTGAAAACAAACAAGATAATTAGCAGTTTTGTTGTAAAATTGACCGAAAAAACAGTTTTTTGACTATATTTTCGAAATTTCCCCCACCACCTACCCCTAATTTTTGCACAGTTTTGTAGCCCGTTTCGCCCCGAATCCGCAGGTACCCCGCTTGTGGGGATAGCTTGCAGGAAACCTCAAAAAATTGACCAACATCATATCTGACTACGTACCGAGTTTACCTTATAGGTGACACACTTAGTACAACGCGGTTAATTTTTACAGCAAACATAGCATTTTGACGCGGTTTTCAACCCCTATATTGTTTTATATTGTTATATTCGTCTCCCGAACACACATCCGCGTACCTGGACACCAAAAATTTTCCATTTTCACGAAAATTTAATTTTCATCATATTTATATTTTATTAAAAATCAAAATTAATTCATTTTTCCAAATTTAAGCAAAATTTTGATCCCGTTCGATACACATCAGTCTGGAACAGCACCTGGCGCGCGTCCCGGCGACCGTGACCTGAAAACAAACAAGATAATTAGCAGTTTTGTTGTAAAATTGACCGAAAAAACAGTTTTTTGACTATATTTTCGAAATTTCCCCCACCACCTACCCCTAATTTTTGCACAGTTTTGTAGCCCGTTTCGCCCCGAATCCGCAGGTACCCCGCTTGTGGGGATAGCTTGCAGGAAACCTCAAAAAATTGACCAACATCATATCTGACTACGTACCGAGTTTACCTTATAGGTGACACACTTAGTACAACGCGGTTAATTTTTACAGCAAACATAGCATTTTGACGCGGTTTTCAACCCCTATATTGTTTTATATTGTTATATTCGTCTCCCGAACACACATCCGCGTACCTGGACACCAAAAATTTTCCATTTTCACGAAAATTTAATTTTCATCATATTTATATTTTATTAAAAATCAAAATTAATTCATTTTTCCAAATTTAAGCAAAATTTTGATCCCGTTCGATACACATCAGTCTGGAACAGCACCTGGCGCGCGTCCCGGCGACCGTGACCTGAAAACAAACAAGATAATTAGCAGTTTTGTTGTAAAATTGACCGAAAAAACAGTTTTTTGACTATATTTTCGAAATTTCCCCCACCACCTACCCCTAATTTTTGCACAGTTTTGTAGCCCGTTTCGCCCCGAATCCGCAGGTACCCCGCTTGTGGGGATAGCTTGCAGGAAACCTCAAAAAATTGACCAACATCATATCTGACTACGTACCGAGTTTACCTTATAGGTGACACACTTAGTACAACGCGGTTAATTTTTACAGCAAACATAGCATTTTGACGCGGTTTTCAACCCCTATATTGTTTTATATTGTTATATTCGTCTCCCGAACACACATCCGCGTACCTGGACACCAAAAATTTTCCATTTTCACGAAAATTTAATTTTCATCATATTTATATTTTATTAAAAATCAAAATTAATTCATTTTTCCAAATTTAAGCAAAATTTTGATCCCGTTCGATACACATCAGTCTGGAACAGCACCTGGCGCGCGTCCCGGCGACCGTGACCTGAAAACAAACAAGATAATTAGCAGTTTTGTTGTAAAATTGACCGAAAAAACAGTTTTTTGACTATATTTTCGAAATTTCCCCCACCACCTACCCCTAATTTTTGCACAGTTTTGTAGCCCGTTTCGCCCCGAATCCGCAGGTACCCCGCTTGTGGGGATAGCTTGCAGGAAACCTCAAAAAATTGACCAACATCATATCTGACTACGTACCGAGTTTACCTTATAGGTGACACACTTAGTACAACGCGGTTAATTTTTACAGCAAACATAGCATTTTGACGCGGTTTTCAACCCCTATATTGTTTTATATTGTTATATTCGTCTCCCGAACACACATCCGCGTACCTGGACACCAAAAATTTTCCATTTTCACGAAAATTTAATTTTCATCATATTTATATTTTATTAAAAATCAAAATTAATTCATTTTTCCAAATTTAAGCAAAATTTTGATCCCGTTCGATACACATCAGTCTGGAACAGCACCTGGCGCGCGTCCCGGCGACCGTGACCTGAAAACAAACAAGATAATTAGCAGTTTTGTTGTAAAATTGACCGAAAAAACAGTTTTTTGACTATATTTTCGAAATTTCCCCCACCACCTACCCCTAATTTTTGCACAGTTTTGTAGCCCGTTTCGCCCCGAATCCGCAGGTACCCCGCTTGTGGGGATAGCTTGCAGGAAACCTCAAAAAATTGACCAACATCATATCTGACTACGTACCGAGTTTACCTTATAGGTGACACACTTAGTACAACGCGGTTAATTTTTACAGCAAACATAGCATTTTGACGCGGTTTTCAACCCCTATATTGTTTTATATTGTTATATTCGTCTCCCGAACACACATCCGCGTACCTGGACACCAAAAATTTTCCATTTTCACGAAAATTTAATTTTCATCATATTTATATTTTATTAAAAATCAAAATTAATTCATTTTTCCAAATTTAAGCAAAATTTTGATCCCGTTCGATACACATCAGTCTGGAACAGCACCTGGCGCGCGTCCCGGCGACCGTGACCTGAAAACAAACAAGATAATTAGCAGTTTTGTTGTAAAATTGACCGAAAAAACAGTTTTTTGACTATATTTTCGAAATTTCCCCCACCACCTACCCCTAATTTTTGCACAGTTTTGTAGCCCGTTTCGCCCCGAATCCGCAGGTACCCCGCTTGTGGGGATAGCTTGCAGGAAACCTCAAAAAATTGACCAACATCATATCTGACTACGTACCGAGTTTACCTTATAGGTGACACACTTAGTACAACGCGGTTAATTTTTACAGCAAACATAGCATTTTGACGCGGTTTTCAACCCCTATATTGTTTTATATTGTTATATTCGTCTCCCGAACACACATCCGCGTACCTGGACACCAAAAATTTTCCATTTTCACGAAAATTTAATTTTCATCATATTTATATTTTATTAAAAATCAAAATTAATTCATTTTTCCAAATTTAAGCAAAATTTTGATCCCGTTCGATACACATCAGTCTGGAACAGCACCTGGCGCGCGTCCCGGCGACCGTGACCTGAAAACAAACAAGATAATTAGCAGTTTTGTTGTAAAATTGACCGAAAAAACAGTTTTTTGACTATATTTTCGAAATTTCCCCCACCACCTACCCCTAATTTTTGCACAGTTTTGTAGCCCGTTTCGCCCCGAATCCGCAGGTACCCCGCTTGTGGGGATAGCTTGCAGGAAACCTCAAAAAATTGACCAACATCATATCTGACTACGTACCGAGTTTACCTTATAGGTGACACACTTAGTACAACGCGGTTAATTTTTACAGCAAACATAGCATTTTGACGCGGTTTTCAACCCCTATATTGTTTTATATTGTTATATTCGTCTCCCGAACACACATCCGCGTACCTGGACACCAAAAATTTTCCATTTTCACGAAAATTTAATTTTCATCATATTTATATTTTATTAAAAATCAAAATTAATTCATTTTTCCAAATTTAAGCAAAATTTTGATCCCGTTCGATACACATCAGTCTGGAACAGCACCTGGCGCGCGTCCCGGCGACCGTGACCTGAAAACAAACAAGATAATTAGCAGTTTTGTTGTAAAATTGACCGAAAAAACAGTTTTTTGACTATATTTTCGAAATTTCCCCCACCACCTACCCCTAATTTTTGCACAGTTTTGTAGCCCGTTTCGCCCCGAATCCGCAGGTACCCCGCTTGTGGGGATAGCTTGCAGGAAACCTCAAAAAATTGACCAACATCATATCTGACTACGTACCGAGTTTACCTTATAGGTGACACACTTAGTACAACGCGGTTAATTTTTACAGCAAACATAGCATTTTGACGCGGTTTTCAACCCCTATATTGTTTTATATTGTTATATTCGTCTCCCGAACACACATCCGCGTACCTGGACACCAAAAATTTTCCATTTTCACGAAAATTTAATTTTCATCATATTTATATTTTATTAAAAATCAAAATTAATTCATTTTTCCAAATTTAAGCAAAATTTTGATCCCGTTCGATACACATCAGTCTGGAACAGCACCTGGCGCGCGTCCCGGCGACCGTGACCTGAAAACAAACAAGATAATTAGCAGTTTTGTTGTAAAATTGACCGAAAAAACAGTTTTTTGACTATATTTTCGAAATTTCCCCCACCACCTACCCCTAATTTTTGCACAGTTTTGTAGCCCGTTTCGCCCCGAATCCGCAGGTACCCCGCTTGTGGGGATAGCTTGCAGGAAACCTCAAAAAATTGACCAACATCATATCTGACTACGTACCGAGTTTACCTTATAGGTGACACACTTAGTACAACGCGGTTAATTTTTACAGCAAACATAGCATTTTGACGCGGTTTTCAACCCCTATATTGTTTTATATTGTTATATTCGTCTCCCGAACACACATCCGCGTACCTGGACACCAAAAATTTTCCATTTTCACGAAAATTTAATTTTCATCATATTTATATTTTATTAAAAATCAAAATTAATTCATTTTTCCAAATTTAAGCAAAATTTTGATCCCGTTCGATACACATCAGTCTGGAACAGCACCTGGCGCGCGTCCCGGCGACCGTGACCTGAAAACAAACAAGATAATTAGCAGTTTTGTTGTAAAATTGACCGAAAAAACAGTTTTTTGACTATATTTTCGAAATTTCCCCCACCACCTACCCCTAATTTTTGCACAGTTTTGTAGCCCGTTTCGCCCCGAATCCGCAGGTACCCCGCTTGTGGGGATAGCTTGCAGGAAACCTCAAAAAATTGACCAACATCATATCTGACTACGTACCGAGTTTACCTTATAGGTGACACACTTAGTACAACGCGGTTAATTTTTACAGCAAACATAGCATTTTGACGCGGTTTTCAACCCCTATATTGTTTTATATTGTTATATTCGTCTCCCGAACACACATCCGCGTACCTGGACACCAAAAATTTTCCATTTTCACGAAAATTTAATTTTCATCATATTTATATTTTATTAAAAATCAAAATTAATTCATTTTTCCAAATTTAAGCAAAATTTTGATCCCGTTCGATACACATCAGTCTGGAACAGCACCTGGCGCGCGTCCCGGCGACCGTGACCTGAAAACAAACAAGATAATTAGCAGTTTTGTTGTAAAATTGACCGAAAAAACAGTTTTTTGACTATATTTTCGAAATTTCCCCCACCACCTACCCCTAATTTTTGCACAGTTTTGTAGCCCGTTTCGCCCCGAATCCGCAGGTACCCCGCTTGTGGGGATAGCTTGCAGGAAACCTCAAAAAATTGACCAACATCATATCTGACTACGTACCGAGTTTACCTTATAGGTGACACACTTAGTACAACGCGGTTAATTTTTACAGCAAACATAGCATTTTGACGCGGTTTTCAACCCCTATATTGTTTTATATTGTTATATTCGTCTCCCGAACACACATCCGCGTACCTGGACACCAAAAATTTTCCATTTTCACGAAAATTTAATTTTCATCATATTTATATTTTATTAAAAATCAAAATTAATTCATTTTTCCAAATTTAAGCAAAATTTTGATCCCGTTCGATACACATCAGTCTGGAACAGCACCTGGCGCGCGTCCCGGCGACCGTGACCTGAAAACAAACAAGATAATTAGCAGTTTTGTTGTAAAATTGACCGAAAAAACAGTTTTTTGACTATATTTTCGAAATTTCCCCCACCACCTACCCCTAATTTTTGCACAGTTTTGTAGCCCGTTTCGCCCCGAATCCGCAGGTACCCCGCTTGTGGGGATAGCTTGCAGGAAACCTCAAAAAATTGACCAACATCATATCTGACTACGTACCGAGTTTACCTTATAGGTGACACACTTAGTACAACGCGGTTAATTTTTACAGCAAACATAGCATTTTGACGCGGTTTTCAACCCCTATATTGTTTTATATTGTTATATTCGTCTCCCGAACACACATCCGCGTACCTGGACACCAAAAATTTTCCATTTTCACGAAAATTTAATTTTCATCATATTTATATTTTATTAAAAATCAAAATTAATTCATTTTTCCAAATTTAAGCAAAATTTTGATCCCGTTCGATACACATCAGTCTGGAACAGCACCTGGCGCGCGTCCCGGCGACCGTGACCTGAAAACAAACAAGATAATTAGCAGTTTTGTTGTAAAATTGACCGAAAAAACAGTTTTTTGACTATATTTTCGAAATTTCCCCCACCACCTACCCCTAATTTTTGCACAGTTTTGTAGCCCGTTTCGCCCCGAATCCGCAGGTACCCCGCTTGTGGGGATAGCTTGCAGGAAACCTCAAAAAATTGCCCCCCCACCCTCCCATTTGCGCTTGGCCAAGTAAACTTGGAACAGATATTTTAAAATTCTTCAATTTTAATATAATTTTAATTGCCGATTTATTACTTCTCGAGTGGTAGGGAGGAAATACGTTTCCCGCGACTGGCTCAAATTAGAGCTATTTATATACATATCCTAGACATAAGCCTATTGGCCATTTGTACATAGTCACCTCTATTGAGGCGCACGATTTTAATATTTAGTGTATATATATATTTTCTTTTGACAAAATTTTCGGACAGATCCCCCCTTTACAGGGATCAGTACATAATTTTTATTATAATATAAATAATTTTATCTAAATCATCTATTCGTCTATTTTAATTTTAATTTATTTAATTTTATAACTTTGATTATTGTACACCCCTCCAACATGTTCCTCTCCAGGACCCCAGCCAAAAAACCCTCCACGGGCCCCCATGTCTCTCCGTCGAATGCCGCACTTTCCATCACCTTCGACAAGGTTACCTCCCCTCCCAGTGCTTCAACTCAGGCCTCTAATGTGAGGCGAAGCATTGGAGAGTGGGAAAACGGGAGAATGGCGGAATCCCAGCCCCTCCCGTCAGCCGCTGCCAAATCACCCAGGAAGGCAGCCCCAACAGTGACGGCATCGCGTACACGGCGCGCAGCAACCCAGGCAGATGTTAGGGCTGTAGCGCGCCGAGCCTCCACCGAGACCGCAGGGGCGTCGCCGGGGACGAGCCAGCTGCACCCGAGCAAACCCACCGATCGGGTGACCGAGGCCCGCAACTGCCTTCTGCGCGCGAAGTCGCTCCTCGGCGACTCGCGCAACTTGAGGGCAGACTTGAAGGCCGGGATCACCCAAGCGGTGGAACGGTTGTACCAGCTGGTGAAGGAAGCGGCGGCGGCTGCCGCAAAGGAGAAAGGGGCTGAGACGGCGGAGATGGAGGCCATTAAGGCAACACCTCCGCCAGAGGCACCCCCCAGGAGCTTTCCGGAGGTTGACTCGTTGCTCGCTTCACTAGCGGAGCATAGCGCGCTGGTGAAGGAGAGCAGCGAGAAGACGGAGAAGCTGCGGGAGGCGATGGAGAGGCAGGGGGAAATACTGGAGAAGACGGCCACGTATGCGGACCTGTTTCAAAAACAGAGTAACGCCTTCGGGAGGGCATCATACGCGGGTGCCGTCGCGGTCAGCCAGACCAGGCATCAGGACCTGGAGCGGACCGGATTGCACTCTGTGGTCGTCACCTCGACCGACGATCAAGAGACCGGGGAGGAAGTATTGGAGAGGATCAGGAAGGTAGTAGACGCTAAGGAGGGGTGGATACAGGTGGAGAGGGTACGGAAGGCCAAAGACAGGAAGATTATTATGGGATGTAAGACAAAAGAGGACAGGCGGAGGATAAGGGAAAGGCTTGAAGCTGCGGGCGGCCACCTCGTCGTCGAGGAGGTGAAAAACAAGGACCCGCTTCTGATCCTGAGGGACGTATTGAAGGTCCACAGCGATGAGGACATCCTTACGGCCGTCAGGAACCAGAATCGGGAGGTGTTTCATGGCCTCGGAGACGAGGAAAACAGAATCACAGTCCGGTACCGCAAAGGAGCGCGTAACCCTCACAGCAACCACGTGATACTCAGCGTCTCTCCCATTATATGGAAGAGAGCCGTAGACCTGAGTACACTGCGCATAGATCTGCAGAGGGTTCGCGTGGAGGACCAGTCGCCCCTGGTGCAGTGCACTCGATGCCTCGGATACGGGCATGGAAGGCGACTGTGCACGGAACCGGCTGATCTGTGCAGCCACTGTGGCGGCCCGCACCTAAAGACAGAGTGCCCAGATGTGGTAACAGGCATGACACCCGCATGCAGGAACTGCGTCCGAGCTAAATACGAAACAACCGGACACAATGCGTTCAGTGGTGAGTGCCCAATTCGCAAAAAATGGGACGCTTTAGCACGGGCAACAGTAGCATACTGCTAAAGTTGTCCCAAGGAGCACTCACCTGTACCATCCAACGCAAGAAACTAAATGGAGCGGGTTTCGCACTAAGCAGCCTCAAGAGGAAACCAGCTACTCAACAGAGGTCGAGGAGGACGAAAATGGAACTTTTGAGAATGCAATAAATGTGTCGAGTCATGATGATAACCATGACTCACCATTTACAAGACTAAAAGACAGTCCCTCGACCATCTGCGTACAAAGCGCTGCAAAATCCGTACCGTATTTAGCTTCCAGTTTTCCAATGTCTGCAATACACAAAAGTGACGGGAAACAGAAATTAAAGTTAAAAACAGAGATTAATGCAACATCATACATCAAAAATTCCAACAAAATCGTAGAAAAACAGCAAAACATAGATATATATTAAATATATAAGCTAATGTTTACACTAAGTTAAAAGTTAAAAAATTAATATATACAACATTTTTAAGAAATTTAAATAAATAAGAAACAATATCCACATTTATCACTGTACCCGTCAAAACGCAGAAACCATTAGTAATAGTACCACATAAACATACATAAGTCTAAAATATAGTAAAAATTTATTGTTAATATACTCTAAACCATTTAATCATAGTCATCACCCTTAAAGTCAAAGAAACAAATGTTAATAAAAATTTATGCAAAGTAAGACATCACCTTTAACATGTAAAAAATACCAAAAATCTGCATC
Organism: Acronicta alni; assembly: GCA_964056405.1. Classification (NCBI taxonomy): domain Eukaryota; kingdom Metazoa; phylum Arthropoda; class Insecta; order Lepidoptera; family Noctuidae; genus Acronicta; species Acronicta alni. Next base: position 16,136,847 of record OZ043925.1, on the reverse strand, counting down.
CCAATGGCTCTGGTCATGCCAGAGGTACCCTTCCGCATGGCAGGAGTGTGGTTTTAGCCGGTAAGAGTCCGGCACTACCCAGACTGCACACGTGCTGTCTGGGTGTCCATGAGGATTTCCCACTCCTGCCACAAAAAAAAAAAAAAAAAAAAAAAAAAAAAAAAAAAAAACCTAACCTAACCTAACCTAACCTAACCTAACCTAACCTAACCTAACCTAACACAAACTAACCTAACACAAACTAACCTAACACAAACTAACCTAACACAAACTAACCTAACACAAACTAACCTAACACAAACTAACCTAACACAAACTAACCTAACACAAACTAACCTAACACAAACTAACCTAACACAAACTAACCTAACACAAACTAACCTAACACAAACTAACCTAACACAGTCGTGAACCCCGAAGCCCTTCATGCCCTAGCAGTGGAAACAAGGGACGCCATCCGCCGCAGCAACTCCCAGAACAAGAGCGTCTCCTTGTTCTGGGTGAAAGCTCATGCAGGGCTGGAGGGTAACGAGAGAGCCGACTTGCTCGCAAAGGAGGCTGCTCTAAAGTCGAAGCGGCAACCCGACTACGACAGGTGCCCGGTTTCATTCGTCAAGCGCATGATCCGAATGGAGACGCTGGGCGAATGGAACCGGAGGTATTGTGCGGGAGAAACGGCGGCCACCACGAAGAAGTTCTTCCCGTGCGCGATCGCTGCGTATGGGACGGTGCGTAGGATGGAGATGACCAAAGAATTGACCCAAGCCTTAACAGGCCACGGCGGGTTCTCCGAATACCTGGCTCGTTTCAGGTGCAAGGAGAGCCCGGCGTGCGCCTGCGACCCCGACGAGCAGGAGACAGTCCTCCATCTCCTGACGGACTGCCCGGTATACGCCCTCCTGAGATACGACCTCGAAGCTGAGATCGAAGAAACAATAGCAGTAGAAAATCTTAGCAAAATAATAAGTAACAAAAAACAGAGAACACCATTTATCCAGTATATAACTAAAATAGTAAGGGCAGCGAACAAAAAGAACAAATGACAATATAAGTTTTTAAAGTATTTATTGGATTAACTTATAGCATTTTACAGAAATTTTCTTTTGAATCTATTTATTGGACTATTTATTGAATTATTTATTGGAATTATTTATTGGAATTATTTATTGGAATTATTTATTGGAGTTATTAATTGGAATCATTTATTGGAATTGTTTAAAAGACCTAATATTGACAAAACTGGAATTATTTACTATACGAATTATAAAATATGAAAGAATAACTAAATCAACAGCCCTACAACGTCCCTGCGTACATGAATGGTAGGGGGCCTTTCGCATGGCAGGAGTGTGGTTTTAGCCGGTAAGAGTCCGGCACTACCCAGACTGCCTCACCTGGTGAGCGGTCTGGGTGTCCATGAGGATTTCCCACTCCTGCCAAAAAAAAACAAAAAAAAAAAAAAAAAAAAAAAAAAACTAACCTAACACAAACTAACCTAACACAAACTAACCTAACACAAACTAACCTAACACAAACTAACCTAACACAAACTAACCTAACACAAACTAACCTAACACAAACAAACAAACAAACAAACAAACAAACAAATTGAATATATGCCAACGCTTCTGAAGGTACTTACCAGGATGATGTGTCACATTCTTGATTTTGATCAACTATTGATTCATACTACTACTACTGATTCATCTTCATCCCCATGGGGTCCTTCTTTATGCATATGTATGTGTAAGACAGTTAATAGCCATAGTGATGTTGTCGATCTTCACTTTGATTCTCTTGCCAAACTTAAATACACCCTCAAAAATGTATCCAGCACCTAGCTAGTCTTCTTCAACCAATTTTATTATTGTTATTTGTTTTAAGCTTAAGTTTATTTTTAATTTTAATAGTATCTTATTAGGGTTTCATTCATAATTCTACTAAGTTTTGCCAAAACTGTTCATACTTATTCTGGTTATCCTTTGAACTGTATAAATTAATAACTTTCAAACTGTGTATCTGTTACTTCAATAGCTAGTTTTTAATTTAAACATATTTTTTTTAACTTTGTTGTGCATGTTGTGGTCTCCTATAAGTAAAGGAGTACACCTGCGATATTTGTTAACTATTTTTGTGTCATGTTTGTGTATATCTTTTGTTGGAGATCCTAAATAAATAAAAATAAAATAACAATAGTATGTAGGCGAGGAGTTTGTTTGCTGCTATTAGCAATTAAGCCAAGAGATTCTGTTACAGGCTTAAAAACTGCATCCAGTGCTTGTTTACGATCAATCTCAAAATTTCGCATTTTTCGTACTTTCTACTTTACAGCTTCTGCAGCATTTACAATTTGTCTTTTCAATGATTTATCCATATTGGTAAAATTGATCGTAATCGGTGTAGCGCCGTGTGAAGAATGATGAAGTCATGTTAGTGCAGTCTTCAATAAAGTGTCAAATTTATTTCTGTAACAACCTTTATTTTTGAAACAATCTTTATTAATTACAACATAATTGAATGGTTCACTCCATATTTTTGAACACATTTCACGAAATTCACTCCAGGTCATGTCAGTATTGACGTGTTCTTCATACACATGTCTCATATTAATTTCATTTAAAAAGTACGATTAGGTTTGCGTTGTCTTTTACCAACTGTTTAGGAATTTTACTATATGTCTGATTTAGATAAAAACAATCGATAAACTTATGTCTTCCCATTGCAAAATAATCACGCATATTGCTTTGATTTTCACAAGCCACATCATCAAATACAATTACAGAATTAGATTTTGCGTTGTGGACACTAAGTACTTGCTCATTTTCGTGATATTTCTGAAATGTAATGCCTGGTACACGTTGTAAAACTTTTTCTAAAAAAATATACTTGGGTTGTTGCACGGTTTTCGAATATAAATACATTTTGATATCTTAAACCATGCAAAAGAAGACCAATTAATAAATTGGTTTTTCCACAATTTCATGGTCCGCAAATTATGCATCGTATTGTATTAAGTAATAATTCACCGTGGCGAAAACCAGTCCTTCGAGGCTGAACGCAGAGTTCGTTTAAAAGTAACGATTGCGGTTGTTTTACAAACTAAAAACTGTTTAAAACGGTTTATTTAATAATGAGTGAATTCATCAATTACTTCATAATTTATAATGTGAGACAGACGATTTAATCGGTTCATCGCGTGTTCGCTTTGACAAATCGTACCGTTGTAAGTCTCGATGGGAACGACGCCTACTCCTAATCAAGTTTTGAACGGCGCCCATTCCGTAGGATATTATTGGTTTTTCCGAAAGTGACGGAGGCGAACGAAGTGAGACGTAGGAACGGCAGGTGAAGTAGAATGCCCAGTTATACCCTATTTATAGATCACCATCCTATACCTACACAAGGAATTTTATTAATAGCTTAGATACAGTCCTTTCTTCTTTGGCAAAGTTTGAACAAATTCTATGTACTCCTTATGTAGTGTTTATATACTCCTTATGTACTTGTTATGTACTCCTTATGTACACCTTATGTACTTCTTATGTAGTCTTTATATACTCCTTATGTACTTGTTATGTACTCCTTATGTACTTCTTATGTACTCCTTATGTACTACTTAAGTACTATGTACTGCCTATCTACTATGTACTCCTTATGTTATTCTTATGTACTACCTTTGTTTTACCTATGTACTCCTTGTGTACTCCTTATGTACTCCTTATGTACTTCTTATGTAGTCTTTATATACTCCTTATGTACTTCTTATGTACTCCTTATGAACTACTTATGTACTCTTGACTTAACCTTGTGTACTCCTTATAAAATCCTTTTGTACTCCTTATGAACTACTTGTACTCCTTATGTACTCCTTATGTACTCCTGACCTAACCTTATGTACATCTTATGTACTCCTTATGTACTTCTTATGTACTGTCTTTGTACTACCTTTGTTTTACCTATGTACTTCTTGTGTACTCCTTATGTACCCTTTATATACTCCTTATGTACTCCTGACCTAACCTGACCTAACCTTATGTACTCTTTATATAATCCCTATGTAATCCTTGTGTACTCCTTATGTACTCCTTATGTACTCCTTATGTACTCCATATGTTCTTCTTATGTACTCCTTATGTACTTCTTATGTATTCCTTGTGTACTCCTTGTGTACTCCTTATGTACTCCTTATGTACACCTTATGTACTCCTTATGTACTCCTTATGTACTCCTTATGTTCTTCTTATGTACTCCTTATGTACTCCTGACCTAACCTGACTTAACCTTATGTACTCTTTATACATCGTCATTATTAGTATATGCAAAACCTGAATATAGTTTGTTCAGAATCAGTAACTGAATCGATTCCAATAATTTTTAAATCATGTTATATTTTGTCCCAAAAATATTTAAAAAATGTTACGAGTAGGACACCGAGCGACACTAAGTACCTATCCGCAATCATATGCGCGCAACACAGGTCACGCGGCGTGCCACGTGCCACATGCCACGGTCGAAGCAGGACTGGGCGGGCGCGGGCGCACGCGGGGCAGGGGCTAATCCATCCCTTCAGTCGCCCGGGTGCTACAGGTCACTGCGCACGTATCGTGCTCCCGTTCAGTTAGGTACCTACATGTCCCGAGCGCGCGTCCGGGTAGTTGTGTTTCGGTTGATCGTGTGTAACTGTGTACAAAACGTGAGTAAAAGTGTCGTGTGTACAAAACGTGAGTAAAAAGTGTCGTGTAACAATGTATTTCTCATACACAAACATTGATAAATACCTAAGATATTGTAAACATTGTTGAACACTATTTACAATCAAGTCAATTATGATAGATTTTAAAGTTATTTCAACAAAAAAAAAATTACGTCCGCGGTGGCTTAGTGGTCATAGCGTCTGGTGTACCTAAACAGAAGACGTCGGTTCGAATCCTGCCCGCGGTCGGATTTTTGCTTCGCTAAAATAACTTTAAAGTCAATCATTGTAAAAAGTGATGATTTAAATTATTAAACATGCCATGCCTAGCCAAAACGGTTAAATGTAGAAAGTTGTTATTTACACCTACAACCTGCTGTGGTTAAGTAATGCGATGTTTAACACTTTTCATCCACTATGAACTTTAAGTGGTTGGCATAAGGTGCACTAATCGCATTGACTAAATTTTATCACTTACGGCCGTATTTACGAATAATGTCTACCTACACAACCATTGCGGTAGTCCAAAGCCTGCAAGTATGATGAAAAATGTTATCACCAGTTAATTGCAATAAAATCGCCGTATGGTTAGGTACTACTGCCAAATTATTTCTTTCAATGAGCACATGACGACGCGGGGCGTGGGCGGCAGCGGGTGGGTGCGGGCGTTGCCACGTGGGCGCCTCTTGCCGCGTGGTGCGCATGTTTTTGCATGGACAACAAGGTAACATAACATGCTTATAACTTTGTGATTTTGTCATGATACCGTTTAGAAACGTTAACGTTTTTTTACTGTACATAGATTCTTTACATAAAAATACTAGACACGTGTTTCAGGTTTCGCCTATACTAATAATGATGTTGTATAATCCTTATGTAATCCTTACGTACTCCTACTGTACTTCTTATGTATTCATTGTGTACTCCTCATGTAATCCTTATGTACTCCTTATGTACATCTTATGTACTCCTTTATTCTACCTATGTACTCCTAATGTAATTCTTATGTACTCCTTATGTACTGCCTATCTACAATGTTCTCCTTGTGTACTCCTTATGTACTTCTTATGTACTCCTTATGTACTCCGTATGTACTTCTTATGTACTCCATATGTACTCCTTATGTACTCCTTATGTACTCATTATGTACTCCTTATGTACTCCTTATGAAATCTTTATGTACTCCTTATGTACTCCTTATGAATTCCTGACCTAACCTTATGCACTCCTTGTGTACCCCTTATGTACTTCTTATGTACTCTTTGTATACTCCTTATGTACTTCTTATGTACTCCTTATGAACTACTTATGTACTCCTTATGTACTCCTGACCTAACGTAACCTAACCTTATGTACTCCGTATGTACTCCGTATGTACTCCTTATGTACTTTTTATGTACTCCTTATGAACTACTTATGTACTCTATATGTACTCCTGACCTAACCTGACCTAACCTTATCTACTCCTTATGTAATCCTTATGTACTCCTTATGTACTACCTTTGTTTTACTTATGTACTCCTTGTGTACTCCTTATGAAATCTTTATGTACTCCTTATGTACTCTTTTTATACACCTTATGTACTACCTTTGTTTTACTTATGTACTCCTTGTGTACTCCTTATGAAATCTTTATGTACTCCTTATGTACTTCTTATGTACTCTTTTTATACACCTTATGTACTCCTTCTGTACTATCGAAACTTTGCTTTTTCGCAAAAGTCCTGGAAAAACTCGTATATTCTCAGCTATACCCTGCACTAAAGCATAGCCTGTCGCTAGATCAGCATGGGTTTAAGGGTAGGACTACCACCTCGTTCGGAGTTCTTATCACGTTGCATGTCTGAACCATCTCAAGTAGACATTGTTTATACCAACTACTCCAAGTGTTTCGATCGTATAGATCACCTTATTTTACGAAATAAATTAACGTGTATAGGTATAACAGGAAATCTGTTCAGGTGGTTTTCATCTTACGTTCGTAACCGATGCCAAACGGTAGTCTTGGGAGGCTATTCTTCTGTCAGTGATCATCCCTCCCGGTATATCTTTGCTGGCACTGGCACAATCAATCAATCAATCAGTACACGTTATCGATTTTAACGATAATATGGATTTTGCGGAGTTATGAGATTTTACCGATTTTTCAGATTTAATCGATTTCATCAAGTATATCGATTTCACCCATTTCATTGGTTGTATTTATAACACGTCATCGATTTTAGCGATATTACCGATTTCATCGACTTTATCGATTTCACCCATTTCGGAGGTTGTGTTTATAACACGTTATCGATCTTAGCGATATTGTCGATTTTAGATTTTTCAGATTTAACCGAATTCATTGATTTCATCGATTTTTAAGATTTTTCTGATTTAACCGATTTTATCGATTCCATCAATTTCACCCATTTCGGAGGTTGTATTTATAACACGTTTATAACACATACCCAAGTACTTGTAGGTTTCGTTTAAAGAGAGTGATCTCGGGTTTATGGAATCCGCGAGTTGAACTCCTACGGATTCCACAATCTCCCCTCGCTTTACATGCATGACCGCACATTTGTCCACACCAAACTCCATCCTGATGGCGCTACTAAAAGTTTCAGTAAACTTCAATAGCTCCATCAGCCGAAGACTGCTGGGGGCAAAAAGCTTCAGGTCATCCATGTAAAGGAGGTGAGATATAATCTGACCTACTCTCTTCAACCGATAGCCCAGCCCTGAATTCTCCAGCAGCATGCTTAGAGGATTCAGGGCTAGGCAAAACCAAAGCGGACTCAAACTATCGCCCTGAAATATACCTCGCTCGATCCTTACAGGTTCGCTATTCCTCTAGGTATTTCGACATCCTGGATAGCGAAGGACTGTGCTCCATTGCCTCATACACGGCATCAGGAAGGTGCGTAGAGTTATATCTATTTTATACAATTCTAGCACCCTCATGAGCCATGTATGAGGCACCGAGTCATAGGCCTTCTTATAATCTATCCAACATGTCGACAGATCCTTTCGGGAATGCCGAACCTGTTGGCTAATGGCCATATCTATAAGGAGTAACTCCTTAGTACCGCGGGACCCGTTCCTACATCCATTCTGAGAGACCGACATGATGGAGTTATTGTCGATGTGTTTATTAATTTTAACTCTCAAGATGGATGTAAGAACCTTATAGACCGTTGGTAAACATGTAATAGGTCTATAATTTTTGGGTTCCGCGGTGCTACCAGAATTGTGGAGCAGGTGGGTTATTCCTGTTGTAAGGAACTTTGGTAGCAAACCAGACTCCAAGGCTGCCTGGTACTGAGATGCCAAACGAGCGTGCGACCTTTGTAGCCACTTAATCCAGAAGTTGTGCAGCCCGTCCGGCCCTGGAGATTTCCAGTTTGGCAACGGACGGACTGCACGGGCTAGATCTTGGGGGCTGATCGTGATAGCCCCCATTTCTTGTATTGGATCGCACGCTCGTTCGACCTCCCGAGTCTTCTCACCTTCGATGTGACTGACAGGCACCGACCAGATGCTGCGCCAGAATGAATACATAGCGTCATCATCCGGCAGGCACGTATCAGTCACACCTCGGTCGGGTCGCTCCCAAGCCCGATAAACCCACCTTTCATTACTTTGGAATGTACGATTCTGGGTGTATCGCTCCACTCTCCGCCTGTACCTACGAATACGATTTGCCCATGCAAACACTTTTTGTTTCAGGAAGTCGATGCGCTCTGTGACATGGGATATATAGTTTCGGGGGCTGACATCAGTCCCCGAAAATGCCCGTCTCACAAAGCGCATTACTCTTGGACGAGTATTTCCCTCCCTGAAACAAATTAGTTTGCCGATGAGTAGTCTGGCCCCACCAATACGACGCTCGATCCTGCACTGCCAAGCCGGTACGGCTGGTTTCGGTCGTGTAGCTCTGTCATCTACAAATTTGACGTGGGCTACACGACATGCCGCTACAGCCTCGCAGTACATGATCGAATGTGTATCAGTGAGGTCTTCGCAGTCATCAAAATAGTTTGACAACTGCGAATCCAAAACAGCCACCAGCGCCCTATTGGAACGATGTTCCTTATCGCGCGTTGTGAAAGGGGGCTAGACGGAAAAAATTCTTACGAAAAGTTGTCACGACACTTTTTTCGAAATTCAAATATTGTTGACAAGCATTCAAATATTATTGAGTGAATGACAATATTTGAATTTCGCGCGTTGTGAATTGTTGAGTGTATACAGGTTTTTTTATTTTTAATAATTAATTTTAATGAAAGGAACTTCGTTCCATCCGGGTGTCCCTTGACACCTCTCAAGTTTTTTTACCTAAGTTCGGGCGGCATGTAGCGATATTCCCGAATAGCACACTCCAAAGCACTGCTGAATTCCTCACTGCACTGGGTACTTACGTTTGTAACCCTGTCACTACTCTCCTCGTCAGCGTGACTAGAGGTATGGTTAGGCTGTGGTTGGGCCACAGCCTGCGACGATGGGGCAGTGACAGGGTTACACATTTCTGTTCGGAGGCGATCAAGCGCAGTATCATCCAACATACGATTACGCTGAATGACCCGCACCTGATCCGAAAGTCGTTGCGCCGAAACGTCAACGGCTGGCTCAAGCACCTGAAACAAAGAGAGCATCCGGACACGGTACGCGGTCAGGTTGTTTCCTCCCTCTGTAGCCCCAAAGTATGCGCGCATGACATTTTCATTGATGGATTGTGTCCATCTCATGCGCTGCACACTTCCGCCGGGTGCTGGTATCAGAGACCGGTAGACCTCGAGGTCCTAAGCGGTCCGGCGGCCGGCGCCCTCCCCGTCGACGCGCAGGTGGTGGTGTCGATGTGGTGGAGATGGTAGGCGTGCGTTTCTTCTTCGGGCCTGGCTTCTTGTCAACATTTCCAACGGATATTATATTACGTAAAATTTTTTATTGGTTTCTTCTTTTTGCTTTTACACAAACACGGATAATACATTATTGTATATGAATTTGTTTTTATTCAGATTTATTTCTCGTAATTAAAATGGTTTGTATTATTTTTATTCCTTAAAATTATTGGTGGAAAAAATTTTATATGTCAACTTTGACAAGTCAGGCCACAGATCTTATTATTATTATTATATGTATTGTAAAATGAGAAGTTTGGGAATTTTTTATTTAATTTTTAACTGGAATTTATTAAATCACTTTTCACCAATTATTTATCTATTCAGTTTCCATCCATTTCAAATTTGAGTAGTGTGTATTGTAAAATATAAATACCTAATATTAAGTAACTGATTCGGTTTCATTTCATGTAAATTATAAATAGCCTAGCAACATTTTTGACATGAAACGTCACGTCATACGTCACACTTACGCCAAGAGAAACGGACATACTGGTACAGGTGATTTATACGCCAAATAATATCTTGCAGTTACATCGATTTTAGAAATCAGATGCCCTCGCGACTATATCTACGAAGCCGATAGACGATAATGTAAACGACATGACGAGTGCTAAAGACGGCATAGGTCGGTGAGCGCAATGTCGATAGAGTACGTGCCGGTGAGTGAGGGGGAGCAAGACGAGCCCATCGAGTTGCCGACCGAGGAAGACGGCTCCCTGCTGTTGAGCACAGTGGCGGCGCAGTTTGCGGGTGCCAGCGGGCTTAAATACCGCGCTGCCGGACGTTTGCGTGGCTTGCGGCTCGTGGACGAGCGCCTGTCGCCGCCAGCCGAGGGCTGGGCCGCGCACCGCTACTGGTGTGCTTTCCCGCGCACTTCACCTGAGCCCACGCCGCGGCCGCGCTGCTCTGACCTCATCGTGCTCGGCCTACCGTGGAAGACTGGCGAGGATGCAGTGCGTGACTACTTCGCCGCATTTGGAGAGTTACTCATGGTGCAGGTTAAACGCGACGCCAAGACTGGGTTATCCAAAGGCTTCGGCTTCATCAAGTTCGCGGAGTATGAGTCACAACTGCGCGCCCTTGGCCGCCGCCACATGATTGACGGGCGTTGGTGCGACGTGCGTATCCCCAACGGCAAAGACGGTGGAGCCAGCGCGCACCGTAAGGTTTTCGTTGGCCGCTGCACCGAGAGTCTAACGGCCGATGACCTGCGCGAGTACTTCGGTGCTTTTGGCCAGGTGACGGACGTATTCGTGCCGCGCCCGTTTCGTGCGTTCAGCTTCGTGACTTTCTTGGAGCCCGAGGTTGCGCAATCACTATGTGGGCAGGACCACATCATCAAGGGCGTATCGGTAAACATCTCGACGGCGTCGCCAAAGCGAGAGCGCGGGGCGCGGGGCTCGCAGTTGCTGGGCTGGGGGCTGGTGGAAGGCGGCGGGCGCGTGTTCAACTGGGCAGGTGATGCATGGCCGCCCACGGCCGCGCCCGCACCCGCGCCGCCAGCACCTCCGCTCGACAAGCCCTACCTCAAGTATGAGTGATGTCACTGTGTACATAACCTCACCCTGGACCTGGCTTGTGCCCGCTATGCTGTTTGTTGATTACTGTCAAATTTTATATGAAATGTGTAAATAATATTATTATATAGTATGATGTTGTCCAGATGTTTCAATTCACAGCTATCAGTTATAATGGTTACAAGTACAGTTAGTACCTAAACATACAGTATATAATAATTCTATATAAATAAAAATCAACTACTGCATGTATAAAAGATCTATTGTGGACTCGTGAACAGCTCAACTAATTTGGCTGATATTTTAGTTGTTTATTTGTTTTAAAACACTTGGGTAATGCCAGGCATGATAAGTTAATTTATAATAAATCTAATCAGTAAACTTAAACTGGGAATGAAGGTTAGTCATGAGGAGTTCCCCACTTTTGAATTTGGATTCATAGAGTACAATCAATTGTAAAATCCAGAAATTAAAATCACAACTTTTGGCAGCTTGATATTGTTTTGTTTTAGGAAAAAAACATGTTGGTATATTCTCATTGTCTATGTACTGTTAAGTATGTTAGTTCACTTACTAGTACACCTAGTTACAGCTGTAAAAGTTGAGCTGCATTTTAAAATAATGTAGTCCCTACTTGCCCAAGACAGACTGCCACAATACCGGTTCCCGCTTACACCCAAGAGATGTTCATACAAATATGTTGATGCTGACTTGATTTGTTTTCTCTTTTTTGCAGGCTAACATAAATTTATTTGTTTCCTGTTGGAAATAAGTAATAGATTATGATATTGTTCATAACATGCCGTCTAATATTATTAATATTTAAATGTATTTGATACTGACCCCAAGACAGCTCTCCAACTACCAAGACCCTCTGTGCGTGTTGGACCTGTGTGGTTCAACGTCCTTTGACATTTCTTTTTTATTTATTTGTTTCAGCCATGAAAGCCCGTAGGAAATACATACTATTTTATCTTCAATGATGAAGCAAAATATATAATATTCAAAAGATTAAATAAGCCATTTAAGTATAATATGATGTGTGGTCTACTGATTCCAGTGTCAGCCTGCTGATCACATTTTTGTAGGTTTGATTCCCACAACACACAAATATTTCTGTAATTGACATAGATGTTAGTGTTTAGTTGTTTTTTTCTTATGTATTTTATGTAGGTGTATATTTACAAATAAGTATACATATAAGTATTTTATCCATTATCTAGTACCCATAGTTTAAGCTGCTGTGTAAATGTGCCAAATATTATAATTACTTGTATCTCCTTTTGGATGTCACTGCATGCCAAGGAAACGCTCAAGAAAAACATTCGGTCCTTTGGAAGGCTTGCTTGAGGATACAGGTCTAATGCATACAGGTCCCTTGGAGAGCTTTGATTGAGTAATGGAGAAATATACATTTATACACTTTGGCAATACAGATATGGACTACCTATCGCCAGTGAGTGCAAGAGCTTATAGCTGGGGGGAGGGACCCTTGACTAACAAAAACTACATAACATACCATCACGCCTGTATTCCGCGAAAGGCAGAGGTGTACCTATGTACAGCCACAGTTCGCTGTTATGTTTAGGTCCCATGTAATAGGGGGCGAGCCTATTGCCATTAACCGAGCAGAAATTCAAACTTCGAGCTGCTGAGAATTTAATAGAAAACCCAACAACACAGTTCGCCCTGGGAATCGACCCAAGAACTTGAGTGTTCCATTCCTGCTTAGTAAGTTAGGACCACTACAATAACGAGGCAGTTTCTAACTGAAACCGAACTGGTTAGCCGCTGATCCGACCGGATCACACTGGTTCGATTTTTCAAATAAGTGGACTTGCAAATCAAAGTTGACCTATTAATAGCGCTGATGAAGTTATTGAGTTGCTAGAATCAGCGGTAGAAGAAGAGATCGAGGTCGATAAAGATCCAATGGATATGGCAGATCCTTTGGCATGACTGCGTTTTTACAACACGCTCCTGAACAGCTCGTTTCAGAGATATAACGTGTAGGTATCTAACAGCTCTTTTCAGAGCTACCACAAATGTCTATGTATCTATAGGTGTGCATGTATGTAATTTTGCCAGTTTGCATTTTGCCAGTTTTTTTAATATAAATCCAATAGGTATTTAGACATTAATGAGGTTGGTGCTACCCATACATTTAATATGGAAAGTTTCAAACGTTCGGGAAGCCAAGGCGGCAGAGATACTACATTGATCCCAAAGCACAAAATGTTAAGGGTTATGCCTAGAATAACGCGTACTAACCGCCCAGCTGTACAGTATTACCGTTTTAGAGATTTTCACAATAATTACTTTTTCGTACAAAAAAGGCAATAGTTTAATTATTATTATGAAAAAGTACTTTATAGCAAAAATGCTTGAACAATAGTCGTTTCTATTATCAAAACAAGAAAGCAAAAAATAATCAGCGCTATAGGCCAACTTTGATGTGTAAGTAACTAGGCTGATTTAAAAAATCGAACCAACTGTGCAGATATAGAGATACACAAGTAAGGTGCGCGCACCAACTCGAAGAGTTTGCCTACCTCGTCGAGCAGCACTATGGGCCGGTATGAAGACTGACTGTCCGCAGGGTGCCCCTCCTTTGTCAGCAAATTTTAAAACTTTTTTTATTATCTAAGCAGTATTATTATTTTGAAGCTCTAATTCTTATTTTCTTCTAAATAACAGTCGGTGGAATATTTTAAATAACTTATTTCAAAAATATCTCTCTGCTGACCCTACCTAGTTGGTTTAAATTGACAGCTATGACGTCACAAGGTGGCTGGAGGTCAGTCCTATTGTTATTTGAAATGCAAAGTACCTTTCGGTATGGGCCCCTACGGATCTCGATCCAGAGTCGCCACGAACTTCGTTGCCCGAAATTTTGGAAAACGCAATTGCCTGCTTGAGGGCAACCTTTGCGGCTTTGTGCCTCTCGTACAGCTCCTCCTCTTTGGCTTCCGAATTCTGCGTGCGGATGTGGGTATGCCTCCTCGTTGTCTGGCCTCCTGGCGGCGCACCGTGACGCATGTAAGTGGCGCTTTTTGGGTCCGGGATAAACTCGAGGTACGACCGCATTGCAGATGAGGGTCAGCGCCCGCTGTTAACACTCCGCCTCCTCATTGATGTTAACAGGCCTGTCCGGTGCTGACACCACGCCTTTTCGATTGACCAAGCCGTCAATATAACCCATCCAGTCATCCCTGGGCAGAAAAAAATACGGTTCAGCAACCACTGTGTCATGCTCCGTACTACTCCGGAGTAGAAGATCCTGAGCTCTGGTGCAGTGGTTGATGTTTGCTTGGAGGAGGTTGAGATTTGAGGCTATTACTGGCACTACATCCTCCCCTCCCCCTGCCCATCACGCGGCGGTCGTTGGTCAGGCTTTCGTTCTTTTTCGTGGGATGGGGTGCAGTTTTCAGCCCGGCCGATAATCAGCTGGTTTGCTAGCTGCTGCGCATACGCGACAGTGCGGCGTGGCCTCGCAAAATTCGGCCTTGTGACCTGGCTGACCGCAGCGGAACCACGATCCGTTGTGGTCTACACCTGAGGTGCACCTAGCAGCTCGCACCAGCATGCCCATTAACGAGGTACCGGTAGTGCCGGCCGGTCATAGGCCTGGGTTTGAATAGTTTGAACTGCGCCGAAATCCACCCCACCAACATTCGACCGCCGTCGAGAATCCGTCGGACTTCTATTACGGGACAGCTTTCTACAGTTGTCCCCATGCAGTCGAAGCCCAGAATTGACCCCGACTACACGTGATCGGCAACGAGTCTCTGAATCTCGCAATAGCCATCACGAGTTCTTCTGCGGTAACGGAGTCTTTCAAGCCCAAAATACGCAAGTCTACGCATTTAGGGTCCGGAAAGGATCTTTTTTGGCGAGGGCATCCGCCGTGGGACCTCTGGCTTTTGCCAATAAGTCGGCGTAAGTGATGCCCCCTGTACCGGTTAGGGCCGTAGGTAACGGAGGTAACGGAGCCTGGCTGCTATCTTTTTGGCAGCCTGCTCAGCCTTCACAGCCTTCTTGGCTTGTTTTAGTGCCTTCTTTGCCTTCTTTTTCAACCGACGAAACAAAAAACTGAGGAGATTCACAAGTCGACGCAATACTTGAACGCAATACTTACAATATACCTACGACGGATATATTTTATTTTTTTATGTATGACCACGCATAACTTTTTACAGTATAGTCCGATTTTGATAATTATTTTTTTATTGGAAAGGGTATACCTCGAAGTTGGTCTCATATAATAATCATAATAATAAGAAATCTTTATTTCAGACACTTGTCCTTATATTTGTTAGTAACAATGTTCTTAGCCTAGCGTTAGTAAAAGTACAGTTAGGTCAGGCGCTTACCCACGCATGTAAACCAATCCAGTGTGCTATCAGTACCGAGTCCCACCGGCCGGCACACGGGGCCAGGATATCGTTGGTCATCCGCGTAACTAATATTATTAACGCAATTCCTGCCTATGTGACAGTCGATCTTAGTGCTGCTCAGCTCTCCAATCAGACGGTCCATGTTCAAGTTAAAAAGCTTCGGTGAGGGAGGATACTCGTCCGATATACTATCCACCCACCTAACGGTGTTTTTCTGATTGTTGTACCAGTACCCAAATATAGAAACAACCTCAGGTGGCAGATTAGTATCTCGACGCATTATTATATTGTCCAGAGTAGGTCATATGAAACCATATCAAATGCCCTGGACAGGTCTAGGAAACACGCGTACACTGGTGTTTTACGCGCTGTATAGTACTGCACAGTCTGCTTAAGGCACAGTATCGCATTTTCTGTGGATAGCCCAGTCCGAAATCCAAACTGGCCGTCGTGCAGTGTCATACTCTTAGTTAAGTGCCTGTCAAGCAGACTGTCAAATACCTTCGCTATAACCGTGGCTAAAGAGATAGGCCTATAGTTTGACCTGTCCGAGACATCACCGATCTTGTTTTTTACAACGGGGACAACAATGGTATACATGAGATCATCGGGGAGGTACGAATGACTAACACAAAGATTGAACAGTAAAGCAAGGACTCTGGGCAAGTGTACCCCAGCATATCGCAGGTGCTCTATGCTGAGGCTATCATATTGTCCTGGAGACTTTCCTCTTTTCATAGAGTTGATCACTGAGGATATATCCTTTGCAGTGAACCTCACACTGAGATCTTCCGTAGCACCCCTAACATCAGATAACGCCAGGAGTTCAGACTGTGCAGGCTTGGCAGGCGGTTCAACCCTGAAGTGTTGCTGGAACAATCTCGCAATGTCCTGAGTCTCACCCTCGAGTGCACACCTTCCACGCTTACGGGCCGGCTCGGTTTCAGATTAAATTTAATCGCTGATTTTCAAAATTTTGAAAAGTTATGATTGTAATGGTGTCCTGCTACAATATTCATCTTAATTTGATGTTGATTATTTTGACACCATTTCAATTTTACCTTAAATAATCTCCTTGACTCAGTCATTTCATTATATTACCACCCAGAGCTAGGTTTTCCATACAATTCTGATAACATTGCCGAGCCTCTCCGTGAGCCTCTTTCACGTGTTTGTTCCAGCCCACTATATGTTTGCCCCCACCGGGATTCGAACCCGCACCGTATGAACACCTCGCGCCCTCAGTTAATATACACACTATACTTTTTTATACATATTATTAATTAATGATTTATGGATCGTACATTTACATATTTTATCAGCACAAGTAGTAAGTTCTGCTGGAAAGTCAATGTATCTCAACTTACTGTCACAATAATTGTGATACGTTTCAATTTGACTGCTCTGCCTCTCCCCCCAAATAACTTTATTTTTACAAATGCTTTGTATTACAGTTTTGGGTTTCATTAAATTTATATTACAAGTTAACTGCAACGGATAGTGATCAGACCAATATGTATCATACAATATAGTCACGTGATCAATGGTTGCGCGCGCCGTAGAGCGCGCTCGTGACCACACAGTGATCGAGCCACCGATGACACCAGTGTGCCTCACTTACAAAAGTTAAATTTGGAAAAAAATCCTACCCTAAAGGTGGGCAAATAAGGGTGATTTATTATTCACTCACAGATTTTAATGCTGAGTTGTGTATAACAATTAAATTAAAAGTAATCAAAAATTAAGCATGTAGTAATTAGTAAGTAGATGATAACCTCAAAAAAATATAGAATAAAAACCGTGTATGGCGCCGAATCAAAATTACTTGGTCAAACTTACATCAGTTCAAGAAGCTAAATAGTTATTAAGGTTAATTATAAAAGGTTTATTATTTTTTGCTTTTTAGTTTTACCGTACCGACTCAAAGTAGGGTAATGCGTTTATCAGTCATGTATCTATAAAGTTTTCACGGCTGATTGGAATAGTATAGGTATGTTTGTTTGTTCCTTTGTGGCACTTTGAGATGAAACGCGTGGGATGATTTTGATGACGACTGACGACGTCTGTGGTCTAGTGGTTCGCGTAACGGACTGCTGATCACGAGGTCGTGGGTTCGATTACCACAGGACACAAATATTTGTGGTGTTAAAACATAAGTGTTTGTCTGGATGTTTCTTATTGGTAAGTAATAAATAATTATTTCCAAAAAAATTGTATATAAGTATTATTATATCCATTGTCCAGTACCCATACATAGTACAAGCTCTACTTAGCTTACCTAGATGGTGTTTTGTAATCTTGTCCAAGAATATTTATTTATTATAAACTCTGACAAATCCGGCCCTGATGGCCGCACCTCCTAACGTAAGTAATATACCTAAGTACTTATATAATTATAAATTAAAACATTGGTACGTAAGTATAAATTAAAACATCAGAAAGCGAATTCATTTTAACATTTTATTAAGATTATATGCACACAGTAGACCAGGTACTATGCGTTTCAAATAAGAATAGGACTGACCTCCAGCCATCTTGTGACGTCATAGCTGTCAATTCAAACCAGCTAGGTAGGGTGAGCAAAACAGATGTTTTTGAAATAATATTTTTTATGTATTTAAAATATTCCACTGATTGTTATTTAGATATTTTATTACCCGTGTTTATAATAAATAAAACTAAAGTTATCGTCGTCTTGAAATATTTGCTTGCCGATCGTCACTGGTAATTGAATCAACAGTTTCCAGTGTTAGATTCTCAATTTGGCTTTCTAATTGTTGAACATTATTGTCAGCTACCCTACGCTTATCAAGTGCCAGGTATATTCAATTGGATTGAAATAAAAATTGTAGGGTGGCAGCTTCAAAACTTCAAAACCGTTTTAACCGAGTTTAAAATATTGTCTATAATATAGTTTTTTTGCAGATTGTGCCTTTTTATTAACTCGGGAGCGTTCCGGATTTTGTATTACTGCTTAAGGGCTTATAAATATAATATAAAGTTTTAAAATTTCAAAAGATAAAGTTAATTTTCTTTGCAAGCTGTACTTTTTTGACAGATCGCGGTCATTCGAGGTCATTGACGTTCCTATTCTTATTTGAAACACATAGTACGGCTCGTTAGGGAACGGCGCGCGGCATGGCGCGATCATTGTTGCGTAGGTAGTGGCCAGTTGCCGCTGTTGCTAGCTGTTGCGCAATATGCATGCAGCTCACAGAGTGACAGGGACAGCTGTCGGGTTCATCGTAAATACTTGGCAGCCCAGTCGACCCGCGCAGCACCACTGCCTACGGTGGTAGTTTCTGAAAAAATGCAAAATGTCATGACTTCATGATCACGATTTCTCGGCTCGATCGCCATAATATGCATGTCGTTTTTAATAAGTATTTGTAATCTATTCTTTACGTTGCTAAACGATCGTTACCAATTTTTCTTCCACAAAAATATAATATACCTACTTATAATCATAATTATTAATTTAAACTGCAATGAGATTCAGGCCAAGTAAACAACCCCCTGGTTAAATAACCTGTTGTATGGCATATTTATGTTTAAATACTTAGACAATACATAGGTATGTTCATTATTAATTATGTATATTTGTGTCCTGTGGGAATTGAACTCACGACCCCGTGATCAGCAGTCCGACACTCGAAACACTGGACCACAGATGTCGTTAATTATATAAATATAAATAGAAACATTCACCAAGGCCCAAACTAATAGAAAAACGAAACGAAAAACTACGAACCAAATTGCGTCATTTCCAGTCGGCTTACCTCGATGAACCCTTATAGGAAGTGGACGAAAAAGCGACGTATCTATCCGTGAACCAGTAACGTAGCGAGCCGCGCTGAAGTAGGCAGCAGCCGCGGCGCCTGGAGGCGCGGGCGCATGGCGCATAGGCGCAGGCGCGGCTGGAGCCAGCGCCGCCGCCGGCGCCAGCGCGCCCAGCACGCTGCGCCCGCGCGAGCCCTCTGCGCCGCGCACTTCACGCGCCACGCGCCGTAAAGGTGGCTCACCGCCCGCCTCGTGCACCACTTCACCCCTGCACCGTGCGAATAAAACGATTTGATATTAAGAATAATTATTGTAACGTTACACAGTTGTAATAGTAGATGGGCGCTAACAGACCTACAGCCTCGACAGCTCAGGATTTGTCCGTAACCAAAAAGTTACCTTCGAGCATTTTACCAGACTGCGCGACGCAACGGAGGATAATGTGTTTACGTACGACTTTAGGTGCTCTTTGAGGCAGGGAGCGTCCTCAGTCTTAACAAATATCGTCGAATCACCATCCACAGTCGGAACTCAGTTAGATATACATACTATACCTACTTATTACTTAGCAAGGACCCTTTACAGCGTCCATGGTCACGGGTAGACTCGAGTCTACCCGTGACCATGGACGTTGTAAAGGGTCCAAAACGTCGGGATTAATAATAAATATACGCGATAAAATCCGTAAAAAGTAGTTTTATTTCAATGTATAATATTCGCGCAAATGTCAGAAATCAATATATACTTAATAATTTAATTAGAACCCTTAAAATTATGTTGATGTTCAGAACTCTTTATGAATGACGACATTATCGTAACCACAACATACCTACCCAAGTATATCGGCAAATCTGTCATGCAGTGGCGGCACCGGTGGCTGAACCGCGGCGTGATGCACAACACTTGGAACCGGGGATCTGGGATGCTCCGTTATATTCTCTGTCTCATTTCGTATTGCATTTCTACAAATAGGTATAATATGGCAAATTTAAAGTTATTTAGAAAAGGAAAATAAAAAGGAAATCTTAGCATGGAAAATGCCAAAAATATACAAAAATATGGCAAATTTATTTAAATACAAAAATAAAGCATGAAGTTAATCATTAGGTACATTATAAAGTGTGAAACAAACCGCCTTGCACGCGAAGCAGGCGGTGGTAGGACTAGCGCAGCACCCACGGCAAAGTATGGAAACCTACAACCATAACAATCATGTCAACTGTTTCATTCAAGGAAAGTAGCAACTTCAGGATAACTTCAATTAGGGTGCCAAGTACATTACCGAAGTGCCTGAGGGGCAGTGGGACGATCTCGTGGAGGATAGCGCATGAGCGCGGTGAGCAGCGCCAGCGCGGGCGGCGAGGCAGAGGGCACCGCGCGTGCCAGCGGCACGCCCGCGCTCGAAGGGAAGCGGAACCGAAGCGCGTCTGCGAGCGCGTAGCCTTCGGGCCAATCATCACGATCGGGCGTTCCTAACACGGCACAGATCTTATGCAACTGATCGATCTCAGAGTTTCCCGGGAACAGCGGCCGACAGGTGTACAACTCCGCCATGATGCAACCAAGAGCCCACAGATCTATTGGCACTCCGTAGCGCGTGTCGTGCAGCAACACCTCTGGGGCGCGGTACCACCTCGTGGACACATAGTCGGTGTAGGGAGGGCGCGAGCGCACCTCGCGAGCCAGCCCCAGATCGGCGATCTTGACAAGTTCAGGTCCAGCACACAACAAATTTTCAGGTTTGAGGTCTCTGTGAAAAAAACCATGACGGTGCATATGAGCCAACCCCTGTAAAACTTGGTATACGATGTTCCTCAACACTGGCTCAGGGAATGGGCGCTCCGCGTCCCGTATCAACTGATACAGGTTGCCCCGCATGTACTCAAACACGAAGTATAGTGTATCATTTTCTCGTATAACTTCGCGCAGTTTTACAATGTTTGCGTGATTGAGCTTCTTGAGCGACTTAACTTCGCGCAGATTCATCGCCTCGTCCCACGAGTAGTACTTGCGCTTCATGCGCTTAATAGCCACCTTCTCGCCGGTGTCTCGCCGCTGCGCCAGCACAACTGAGCCGTAGGTGCCATCGCCGAGCTGCTGCAGCACCACATACCGATTCATGGCGATGGCAGTCCCGCCTCTATATCACACCGATCACCAACACGAGCACCATATATAATACAAATTTACTTCATATTTTCAGTAAAGTGACATTGAATTCATTGTAAAAAAAATGTTCTTTTGGGTCCATAAAACATAGAAGAGGTTTAAATATTACAGAACACTCCTGGATACATTAATTTGACACAGATATTGCCGAAGTAGTTTCTAAAATGTTCTGGTTATTTGCTAACACGGTAAATATTTTCTGACATCCATGTAATGTAGGTATAATGATTGCCGATAAAATTAATTGTTCCTACAAAAACACGTCGATGATTGTAAACTTAACCATTTGTAATTATTATTATTATTTATACATTCACCATATTATACACTATATAATAATAATCAGAGTAGAAGAGTAATGATTTTATTAGAATAAAATACAATCATGTTATTTATTTATATCTAGTTCCCATGGTTACGTAACGATAGTGACATTTTATTTCCGTATTTACCGTAGACAGAGAAAAGTTATTTACTCTCTATCGCCCTCTAAGTTCAGAAATTAAAGGAGGTAGACCAATAGTAAATCAATCGGTAGATTTCACACAGTTATTAGATTAAGCAAATCTACAAAATCTATGAATTGTTTTTTTATTTGGAATGGCCTTTTAGTTACTGTGGCTAGAAATCAAAGTTATGTTATAATACCGTATAAATGTAAGTATACCGTAGAAGGTAACATAATGGTCATGTGCATCCGTGTACAGTGACAGTGGTTCAGGGGAGACCTTTGCATTTTGCTTGCAGTTTTCCCAGGGAACTGCCCTAACAAGCGTCGCGCAGGAAAGATCGTGCGCTGGTCTTTCAAGATAGCAGAGTGCGTGCGTTGGATTGATCGTGGCCCCTGGGGGCCGGGGTAGTTTCCATAGGCGGGTGGGGGGTGGTCAGTGCCACGTCAGTGCCCACCCCAGAATGGTCTAATGCCCCAGGATATTGAGCTACTGATTCGAAATTTTATGATGGACGCGAAAATAAATACTGATAACTTCACACAATAATAATTTAAATGTCAGCCGAGAAATCTACATACTTACTTATTATTACATGCAATAATACAGTACATTCCATATAAGTTAGGTAGTTACATACTTTTGAATCCACAGCGCATTACCTAAATTAGAGTAGCGAGTGTATGCTATTGGCTGGAACAACGTTGAAGCAGGATAAGCGAAACGATACTCCGGAAAATGATTTAAAAGTTTTTGCAGAGAAGAAACGTAAATTAAAATATTGGTGTAATTAGCTCAAAGGCCGGCAACGCACTTGCAACCCCTCTGGTGCTGTGGGTGTCAATGGGCGGCGGTGATCACTTACTATCAGGTGACCCGCTTGCTCGTTTACCTCTCTTACATAAAAAAAAAACAATTACTAAACATGAAGTATAATGTTTATTTTGTTTTTTTTTTTATCTTACTCATAGTAATAGTCGACTTAGATAACCACAATTTATCTCAAAAACCAGCCTAACATTCTAGTCAAAAAACATATATTATTACCAATTAGGTGCTTTTAGAGCTACGTGAAAATACCTACTAAGTGATGGAATTCATTCGTCCAACAAAAAATAGTTTTTATATTACATTTATTTTCTAAAACTAAACGAATTTTGATATTTTTAATAAAAACTTTGTATTTAAAAGGTTGTAGGTACGATCTTTTCATTTCAAAACCTTGGAACACGATTTTTTAGTAGTTGGCGTACGATCACACTTTTTTTGCACCTGGCAGCCCTAAATTGTAGTCTTCGGTTACAGAAGAAAACGACTGCGCTATGTATGGCTTTCTTTTTCTTCCTCCTGATGAAGACTATTCTTTAGTCTTGAACTCTTGTTATTCAAGACTTGATTTGACAGATGTACGATTAAAATCGTACTCATACGATTTTTTGGCCTTTTTAAGTTTTTACTCATGTACGATCGCTAGACCAAGATCGTACGAAAATGTACGATTTTATATACCTGGCAACATTTCATAAAGAAACAAACGTCATCCACCGGCAAGCATTAATTTTGGGGAATTCCCCAACTACCCAACGCGTACATATAAAGGTTGTAAGGTCAAGGTGGGTAAAGCCGTCTACGGGGCTTATCCGTCTAATTGTAATAACTTTCGTCATAATCAAGCTATGGATTTGATTTCCGTGTCAGTAAAGCAGCATCACTTTCTAGTTAAAACTATATTTTGAAGATGGCGCTAGTCGGCCATACGGTAGGATAAAACAGTGTTTAAATTTCAGTTGTGTTCTGAGATTGAAAAGTGAGTAACGTGTACCGCCGCTTTATCGAAAATAAATAAAAAATGATGCAACTTACAATGTTGAGAGACTGCAATACATACAGTTAAATGTCCGTTTAAACGTTTTTAGTATTACTTTGCAATAAAACACTGTAAATAGTTAAATTATATGGCTTGAAATATTTCTGACCTCATAATAGTTAAGTGGTAAATTCCGTCCATATTGAATGGGGCAAGATCGTCATATGCCGTGGTTACCCGATTTCAGATATCATAAACCTTTTTTATTCATGACATGTTTTAGCCGATTGTTGGTAATATTTTAATTAATATAGTGGTTATAATTTTTGCAGTTTTAACTTTTGTTATGTAAAGCCGCTATGATATGATGGCCGAAATTTTGGAAATGGTTGGAGGTACTTTCTAACCATTTCATACCTACCAATAATTTATAAACCACATTTAATAATTGGTTTTCTGGGGAATGATTGGTTTGTTTCCTTTGCAAAACACAATAACTTATCAATACAAAAGCCCCAAGCTATGAACTATGCTCGAAAAACAGCAATAAATCCATAAGTATGTGGTTGTTCTTTATTTTGATTAATTAAAGAAAAACTATAGACGAACTGGGTTTAAAAGATAAACCGCATGCTATCTGGAACCTGGACGAAACCAGATTTCCTTTTGAGACTTATTTATTCTTACAAATATCAAGTCAACCCATTTTTTTTTCATATTATAGCTAATAAAAGCATACGATACTGTATGTTTACAACCCCTGCCTCCTTCAGTATGCCGGAATAGCCCCACAAAGGCTTTTACATAAGATAAAATCCAAACTAAGCTTTATTTTTACTGTGGGAAAGCATATAATTGACTATCATGAACTAATACATGTGCAAATTGTGTGATTTCCTTAGAATAACGACAAATTTCTCAAAATCATGCAGTATGACGGATTTGCCCTCGATATTATGGGAAAATCCGTCTAGTGACTTGGTTTTAAAAAAAACTGCATATCTCAATACCGATGATACCTAAAATAAGGTTGATAACTTCAATAAAAAGTTTAATAAATTCCTAATGGCGTGATACCTTAACATTTGCAATAATGTAAAAAGCTCATAGATTGTGGTCAATCAAACTTAAGGTAGACAAAAACTATGCCGGAATTAGCCACCCTGACCTTATTTGTTGTTTGCATTTTTACGAAACTTATTACTCCTAATAAAATAAACTTCATAATATCAAAAACATTACAACTACATATTAGTTTTCAATTACTTAATAATAAATATAAATACTAGGTCAGGTAGTACTACGGAACCTAAAAATTATAGACCGATCACCTGTTTACTAACGGTCTATAAACTTTTTACATCCATTTTGAGAACTAAAATTTACCATCATGTTGAAAGTAATTTGATCATGAATGGTTCTCAGAATGGAAGTAGAAATGGGTCCCGTGGTACTAAGGAGCTACTTCTCATTGATATGGCCATAAGCCAGCAGGTCCATCGTAATCACAAGGACCTGTCAACATGCTGGATAGACTATAAAAAGGCTTACGACTCCGTGCCCCATACTTGAGGGCGTTGGAGTTGTACAAAATTTATGTAACTCTACGCTCCTTCTTGAAGACATGTATGGGACAATGGAAGACGGTCTTACGCTATCCTGCATCTGGACGGACTTGTGGTTACGGTGAACCTGTAAAAATCAGACGGGGTATATTCCAGGGTGATAGTTTGAGTCCATTATGGTTTTGTTTAGCTTTGAACCCTAACTTTGAGTGCTAAGAGCACTCTGCTGGAGGATTCAGGGTTAGGCTATCGGTTGCGAAGAGGTGGTCAGGTTATATCCCACCTACTTTACATGGATGACTTAAAATTATTTGCCCCTACGATTTTTCAACTAATGAGGTTACTAAAGGTTACTGAAGCCTTTAGTAACTCCATTACGATGGAATTTGGTATCGATAAATGTGCAGTCATGCATGTAAAGCGAGGAAAGATTATGGAATCCGAGGGAACTCAACTCTCGAGTTCCATATACCTTAGATCTCTCTACTCAACCGAAACATACAAGTACTTGGGTATGTCGGAGGCATTAGGCATCAATGTGACTGACATGAAGGAATCGTTGCGGGAGCGCTTCTTTGGCCGCTTGAAAAAAGTACTTAAAAGTCTTCTATCGGGCGGCAACAAGGTGCCAGCCTTCAACGGTCGGGTCATGCCAGTCCTGATGTACTCCTTCGGCATACTTATGTGGACTCAAACGGAACTCGACACTCTGGATAGAAGAGTCCGTACATTATTGACTGTTTATCGGATGCATCACCCACGTTCGTCTGTGATGAGACTGTACATCCCGCGGAAATGTGGAGGCCGTGACTTTTTAAATGTTAAAACGAGGTTGTTGACATGTGGGATGTGGATTCGGCAATTATTGTGCCGATAGTTGTTACAGCCAATGGTTTAATAGCCAAGAGCCTCGATGGACATCTAAGGAGGCTCTCGTTAGCCGGCTGGATCAAGGGCTTGATACAGAAAGCTGTACTCCTCGTCACGGCACGCATTGTGAGGAGGTTCCTCTCTCTGGAGCCTTAACTACCGGCAGCTTGGACCCTGTTCCCGATATCGGTGGTCTGACTACTATTTTATATTTATAAATGTTTTTGTTTTTAGTTTTTGTAAAAATATTTAAAAATATAATGTAAATAAGAAATTAAATAAATACGAGAATATAAATAAATAAATATTCTTGGACAATTTTACACAGTACCATCTAGTCCTAAACTAAGCAGAGCTTGTACTATGGGAACTAGACAGTGAATATAATACTTTTATACTTTTTTTTGTAAATACATAAGAAACACCCAGAAAAACACAAACCCTTATGTTTATCACTTATTTAAGTAATGTACTTGTTTTTCTATTGGATGGGGGGGTTGTGATACAGGCATTAATTGCCTGAAGAAACGAAAATTATACGAAATTTAAGCCAACAAATGAAATGTTAAAAAATATGACCACAGAAAATTTGTATAAGTCTAACAAAAAATAGTCTTATTGCATTTCTTTTTTATAACTAAACTAATTTTGATATTTTTACAAAAACTTTGTACTTACAAGGTTGTACGATCTTTTTATTTCAAAATTTCCTTGGCATACCTACGATTTTTTTGTAATTGACGTACGATCACACCTTTTTTTCACCTGGCAGCCCTGCTTCTGTTCGACATGGGCGTTTTTAGATATTCTTGAAATCGATACGCATCGGTTTCGAAGAGTCGGAATCCGATTCCTATATCGTTATTTTTGGCATCGATTCCTACTATACAATGTTGGTGCTGTTAACTGCGACGCGATGCTGACATCACTGACAATTCGTAGGTATCTCACCGACATTTGAATATAGAATGGTATCTATCCTAAATAAAACGACCTCGAATAAAAGAAATTATTAAAAAATATATTTAGGTACGATAAACAATTACAATTTAAAAACACAAGTTTTTATAAGTTTTCCTTTTTTAATCTTGTACGGCAGTCATTAGCTTTAGAAAATACTCTTTCGCACGAGACTGAAGTAACTACAATATTACATTTTGTGCAATAGATTTTAGCTAAAACTGTGTATGATTTAGCGTGGTTCTTCCACCATTTTGTTGAATCGTTCCACTTGCCATCCTTAATAATATTATATTTTGTTTACGTAACAAAAAACAACATAAACATTCACTTGCATTGAATGAAAGCCAATTCATTTTACGCGGCGTTATTGCCATCTAGCGTTAAAATACCATGAATGATTATCCCCAATACTCAAGTAAAAAAAAAAACTTCTAATCTGTAAATTGAAATAATAATAAAAACCAATATACAGGTGGAAATTTATGTAAATATTTGAATAAAAAAATGCATTTGCCTGCATTGATATTAACTCGTAATCATCAATTTATTATTTTTATGTTGTTGTGTGATTATAGATGTCGCAACGATGCGTTACGCCGATGCGCGTAGAGTATCGAATCGAGTATTGTATCGTATCCGAACGCACCGATCCCGATTTCAAGAATTCAGATTCAGTTATTGTGATATCTGTCAATGTGTTGACGTGATGCGGAATCGGTTAACGGCATCTGGTGGCATCGATGTCAAATATCGTTATTCTAAAAACGCCTGTACAAAGCCGTGCATTGCAGCAAATACGTTTATTATTTACATTTGTGCTTTGATTTGAAAATAAGTCCATAATCTTAGTGGAAATAAAACTAGTATTATCATTATCCTGCGGATATGTATGACAGACATGAGTGCCGTCTTAACTAGATGTAGAGTGAGTTCTGAGCAACTTGATTTATTATTGTCGTTTATGGAAGAACACCCCGACTTCGCAGCAGGCAAACAGTCAATTTACTCTCGGTTTAGTTCGAGTAAGCTTTGGCGGTTGCTCGCGGAGCGGCTGAACGCGGCAGCTGTTGACAGCGGCGGAGCACGCAAGTCCCCCGATAAGTGGTGCCGGGTCAGTATTTATTCATGTGACTAGTCTGTACTGGTATTATTTTATTATTATATACTTTGCTACCGGTCCTAGCCCTGCCTATCTGCCCATATTAAAATGGTCAAAGGTGGGAAGGGCATGGAAATCATAACAACCATCATGTCTGTGTACCCCAAAGGGTTGCCTAACCCTCACCTGCTTCGCACGAACATTGATGGTCCATGTTACCAGTCTATGTAGCTTTCTAAATGTGGGAGAAATTTTAAAGTTGTTAAGGTATTTTTAATGAACTTCAGAAATTACGAGGTTATCAATACTCTTCAAAAATTGACAGCAAATCAACAGCAATTGCTGCTACCACGTAATATGCACTGTTTATTCAATCACGTCAACCTCTGTGGTCTAGCGGTTCGAGTGCCGGACTGCTGATCATGGGGTCGTGGGTTCGATTCCCACAGGACACAAATATTTGTGTGGATAAAACATGAGTATTTGTGTTTGTCTGGGTGTTTCTTATGTATTATACGTATGTATTTACATAAAAATAAAAGTATATAAGTATTATATCCATTGTCTAGTACCCATAGTACAAATAGCACAAGCTCTGCTTAGTTTGGGACTAGATGGTGTTGTGTAAAATGTCCCAAAAATATTATTATTACTTAAAATAACATCATGCCTATACACTCAAAAAGTTATGCATATGTATTCAGTATACCAGGGTACTCCCACATGTTCTAACAAAGTTAGTAGTAGTTGCATATTTAATGGCAACTAGCTTCGAAGCTAGTTGTAGCACATACCAAGTATTTAAGCTTGATTTATACAAAAATGTATTTATTGATCAGCTGATTGACCTCTCATTTGAATTGCTTAGATTTTCTTTTAACCGTTTTCCTTTTTCAGTTTGACGCTGTTTTCTCATACAAGCAGAGTACTAAAGACTTGGTACTCTGCTTGTATGAGAAAACAGTGTCAAACTGGAACTGGGTAGACAAATTCACACTTAATTGTGGGATAAAATGAAGCCTGTTTGTTATACCCGGTCACATACTATGTATATGTGTATGATATTTCATTCAAATCCCATATATGTAAATCTAATATATCAGTTTTTCGGAATATATGGGACATTCCCACATAATTTTGGGGTAAAATGTGTCCTATTTGTTATTCTCGGCCACACACTACTTGATGTGTGTCTGAAATTTCATTCAAATCTCATGAGTATGCTACATAAGTTTTCTGGTTCTACATGGTGATATCAAATAAATTACTGTTTTTTTCTATCAGCTCTAGTTCCTGAGATAAAAAAAATACACTTCACAAAAAAATCAAGAAATTGTCTTTTGAGTGATTTTCTTGGATGCAACTACCGTCTATATCGACTTTGACAATCTCGCATGATTCCTCAGTAATAGTCGGCCATCATTATGACTGTCCCACCTTCCTTGGTATAAATTCTCCACCTTTTTTATATCTTGGTGGAAACCTTTGTGGAAACATTCCCCTTGTTCTTCACTTAGATCTCCAAACTTGTGTTGGAATTTATCTAGATGACTAGTCAAATAGTGTAATTTTATACTTACATTACAGCCTAAACCTTTGAATCGAATCAGCATTTCCTCTACTAATTCTATATAGTTGGTCTTATGATTTCTGAGGAAATTTTGTGCAACTGCTACAAATGGTTTTCACGCAAGCCTTTCCACATCAATCATAGAAGCCTCAATGTTAGTGGTGTCTTCATTAATTGACGTATATGAGATCCATCAAAGATACCTAATTTTAGTTTTTCAGTACCTAAACCAGGAAAATTCTGTAAAAAAAACTGAAAACATTGACCATTTCTTCGAGAGCCTGCTTCATTAGACCTAATTTTATATGCAATGGCGGAAGAATGATTTTTTCTCTTGAAACTAAGGGTTAATTAATAAAAGAAAGAAAAAAATGATAGAAAGGGAAAGGGAAAAACATTTGTTTTTAAAGAATATAGACATAAGCACAATACAAACGACTCACAGTGTTTGTAATCAATTTACACTGATCTTTCAGTATGTATGCACCACAAACATAGCAAAATGTATCAGGATGGTTAACACAATATCTGTACATACTAGCCATTATTAAAATAAATCTATTTAAAGGTTTTAATTCGAAACTACTTTGAAATTGAATGACAATAAAAAACAAAATGAGGTTAGTAAGTAAACCAGAGCCGATGACTTAATATGACATAATATGTCAATAACTTGTATGTTACTGAGTTTATCCAATACAAACAACTTTTTTTTTTCACTTTATAATATTAGTTTAGATTTTTACTTTGATTGTTGATAGATTTTAGATGGTAATATTACCTATCAGTTTGTATGGTTAGAAAAATAATTAAAAAAGCGAATGTAATTGAACAAAAGCAAATGCTAAGGAAAGAACTTTAGTGTGACTTATGGTACATCATAATCAACCCATATACTGTCCCAATGCTGGGTACGGGATTAGGCTATAGTCCACCACACTGGCCTAGTGCGGGTTGGCAGACAGAAACTGGAAACCGTCGAGAAAAATCTCGTAAGGTATGCAGGTTTCCTCACAATGTTTTCCTTCACCTTTAAGTGAGTGATAATTAATTATTAATACGCACATGAATTCGAAAAGTCAGAGGTGCGTGCCTTGGGTTCGAACTCGAGACCTTCGACTTGGCAGTCCAATGGTCATACCACTAGGCTATCACTGCTTCACTTCATTTATGGTACATTGTTATACAATTACAAAAATTATTCATCTGACAATTAATTGGGTAGCAACTGAATATGTTTTGGATAGGAAATTGTATACACACTACAATCTTACTTATAGTTAAATCAATGCGTTTGTTCCTGTTGAGTTACACCATTTTGTGTCATACTGTTACCCATTGGGAAAAAAATTACCGATTAATAACACTGTAACTCAAAGCCACATTTTTCTTTACCTTTGAGTGACAATGTAACAACAGAACGCTGTGTTCCCGTTAACCTTTTTGGGTAAAATCGTAGTATGACACAAAATGGTGTAACTCAACGGGAACATACTAATCAATGTCAATACCACAAACAATTTTATTATTCAACATTAATCGCAATAGTAAATTATATAACATTATTATTTCTAATTGTTTTAATATAAATTTTTAATATAATTTAAATAGGTATAACAAAAATGATCTATAATAATAATAATATAATATTTTTGGGACAATTTATTTACACAACACCATCTAGTCCCAAACTAAGCAGAGCTTGTACTATGGGTACTAGACAATGGATATAATACTTATATACTTTTTTTTGTAAATACATACTTATAATACATAAGAAACACCCATCTATGAGTTATTGTGATGTTATTTTGTTTATTGTTGTGTTTGTAATTTTAATTTTGTTGCAGTGCCCTAGCAGGGTCCATAATTGTTATTTAGCTTTAAGCCTTTTATAACACCTACTACTCACATTATGGTACGCAAATAAATGAATATGAATCTTATAAGCACCCATATTCACAAAATATGTATGGAAAAATATTGTTACAGTATTGGACTGATATAAAGTACAAAGCTCGTAAGAAATCTGCTGCTGGTGGTGCTCTTGGGGACCTCTCAAGTGCTGAGGAACGCTTACAAAATATCTTCAACAGCAGTGGACGAGAATGTAAGTTATCAGTGAGGGGCATGTGATTTTATTTACTTTACTGTCAACTTAATATGTTGGTATTAGGTGAGATTTACCTATTTTTTCTTTAGCAAGCGTTCTTCAAGCAAGTCTATCCTTAGTTTTTTCACTTAACCTTGGGGTCAAAAAGAATAGTGTCGAAATTAAAAAAAACATCATAAACTATGTCTTATCTATTTCTTTTTCCTCTAGTTGAAGTTTGTACAAATATTTGCTTAATAACACTGGACACTAACGAGTCTCGATATGCGTACATTGACGAGCCGTGCGTGGTGTGTGCAGCGGCCGGAGGGCGGCGCGCCAGCCACTCGGACGACGAGCGCAAGCCCGCGCTGGACGACGACATGTGCAGCGAGGCCTCCGCGCCGCACGAGCCGCGCCTCGCCACCGAGGAGCTGCTGGCCGAGGCCGCCATGCGCAGCGCGCTCGCCGCCGAGAAGCAGGCCGAGGCCGTCGCGCAGGCCGTGGACCTGCTGCGCGACCTGCTAGCTCTGCTGCGAGAGCGCCGCGCCGCGCCCGCCCCGCCCCCGCCTCCCCCACAGCCCCCGCTGCCCGACCACCTGGCGCCGCTGCACCACCACCACCGCCTGTGAGGTGGCGGCGGCACTAGCGCGGCGCCAGGCCCACGAGCGCGGCGGCTCGCTCGTAGGCGGCGTCGGCGCGGGGCCGGGCGCGCGCGGCGCCGGCGCGCAGCACGTCGCGCAGCAGGGCGGGGCGCGCTCGCAGTCGAGCGGCTCGCTCGCGCACTGGCGCCAGCGAGCGCGCCAGTGCGGCGGCCACGACGCGCTTGTACTGCGCGGTGGTGAGTCCCTCGGCCTCCTCCACGACCTCCTCGGGCAGCTTGTCCTCGGCGAGGCAGTGCAGTGTCACCAAGTTGGAGACGCCGGGCCTCGTCTCCGGATCGAACGTGACCTGCGATCAGATTAAGTCTAACTTGTAATTATGCGTTTATTTTTATTTACACACTGCAATCAGATGCGGGTCAAGCTTCCACTAGAATCTACGTTTTTCTTGTATGCTGCTTGTGACGGTTTCAGTCACTTAATTACAATATAAGACATACAATTAATAAGAGTTAATTTACAAACTTCAAGGAACATTGTATACACTAATAGTTTTAATATAATTACTGTTAAATTAAAGTGTTCTGTGATAGTTATAATTCGAAACCTGAAAAATTTAATTTGTTAGTTTTGTATTCAGTCCAATTAATAATTCTTGAATCCCAATATAGAGGAAAGTATTATACAACAATACATCATGTTCCTTAATTCCTTAAAATTTTGTTAAATATACTACATGTATAATATGTAAGAATAAATTACTTTACATATTCCTATCTCCGCTTATTTATTTATTGGCTTACCATCCAAGCTACATGCAGCATTACATTTCTTTTGATCTTGAGTGTATTATAAATTAAATGACAGCAGTATTAATTTACATTAAATGTAGAGTAGGTAATACAACAATTACTGCCCCCGATAGTTAAAAAGACGTATCTAACAAAAAGTAAAAACGGAGAAATAAATGTTTTAATAAATGAAACGGTAAATCGTTTGCTGTCCTCAGGTAAATTAAAATATTTACATACTGAAAGTTTAAAATAATGCCCACTATAATAGGCTTTAACTTGGTTTAATAATAATATAAATTTAATAAATTATTTAAATAAAAATAATAAAAAAACAGTTTCATCTTAGCATAAAAAATTAAGAAAAATCTTACATACTTAATTGAATAGACGTAAATGGCTAGATGCGTCCTTTAAATTTCAAACGTTATCTATCTAGTATGTGCTATTAACAAAAATGGGCGCTTAAAGGTATTTCCGCCTCTTTTCTTAAGAATTAAAACCTATGTAGATAACACTTAGCTAAGATAAAATGTTTATAAAATTATTATTAATCCTTTCATCTAAGGTAGTAAGTACTTATATCTGAAATAGTACTAAGTTCAAACCATAGCCTAATTTATTTTTAGTAAATAAAACACAATTGATATAGAAAGATAGGTAGATAGAGTATTCTTTATTGTACAACAAAGGACAACGCCGGATAAAAAATATGCAAACGTGACAGGAGTATAATTAGCGGTCTTATCGCTAAACGCAATTTCTTACTATTGGACTTATATTGGATGGAAAGGAATCTAAAAAAGAAACAGATAACAAGCGGTTGAAGGTCTACCTCTGAACGGTTAAGGAGTGATCAAAGAAATTTGTGGAGGGCATTGATATCTTTAGCTTTAAGTTTTCTGATGTTCGTAATGATCGCGAAAATTCTTGATTATTCAAATTCAAAGCTTGCTTTAAGGGGGTGCAGTAGGATTAAATAAAATACTATAAAGTAATGAAAGAATTGTGTGCAAGCGCAATCTTAGTGGCAGTCGGAAGAAAGTTGCGCAACCTTTTCAAGGATCCTGCTGACGCAAACATCAAAGACAAACTGAGGAAGGTGGAACCAATCTATCTTCGAAACCATTCGTCAGCTACCGCTTATAATGGCTTACGTATTAGAGGGGTTTACTTTAAGTCCATAGAAATTGTTCCACTATGTCAGATCCTTATTAACATAACCAATGGCTTCCGACAGTTCTGTTGTTCTAATGGAGCTTGAGAGTAAATTTGAAGATCATCTGTATACAGGGATAAGATGAAAGAAGATTATTAGAAATTGTATTAATAAATATTGCGAAGAGTAATGGGGATAATATGAGAAAAAAAATGTACCCTCAATGCGGATACGTTGTCGTCGGCCAGTCAGGTAACTACGAAACCAATCAATTACCATTGGAGATATATTATGAGAGCTAAGTATACCAAGTAAAATGTCAAAGTCACCAGTATTGAAAGCATTACTAAATTCTAGTAAGTAGTGCTAATACCGGTAACTTTCCATTCTCCATGTCTAGTCTTATGTCATCCGCAATATTAAACAGGGATTGGAAAGGATTTAGAAACTCATTCTTGCAAAGGAATAATAAGTTGTTTTTGAATAAGACGTTCAAGGACTTTTGATAAGAATAAATAACATATTCGATTATATCATATTCGGGGCGATATTCAGAAAAGGATGTATAATAGACTGGGTATTGAATGGTAAACAATGCAATATCCAGTGGCGTATGTGACAAATAAAACGATTTTATCGAGAATAGGAAGGATCATAACGGCTGACCTAATCACTTCTAACTGCGTTAGAAGTTATGGATAAAATGCATTTCTAGAGACGAACGGGGAGTAATACGGGGAGTCGGAATGGTATTAAGATTATATTATAGTGTTTTAACTTTAGTTGTCCTGTCGAAATTGGACGAAGCAGTTAATTTAATTAAACAATTGTATCTTGTTGTGATGTTTCAGATTCCCATTAATCTCAGAAATTTCCAAACTTTAGCTTGATCTCCATTTTCAACCGAGCTGTGAATGTGTTGGCGTTGAGCAGTCCTATACACCTTATCGCAGTGATTTTGAATATTTACATACCTCTCCAAGTTAGAAGCAGAAAGTCTACACTTACATGATTTATAATAGTCTTTTGACATAACAAAAAATGCTATCCATGGCACAGTAAATTATTTAATGAATATCAGAACTATGTATTAAACTTACTCGGGCGCAACTGACATAGAAACTGGTCAGGCGCCGTACTAAACATACCCCGCCTGACCCCGGCTTGATTCACAATTCTAGGATAAAAGGACGTTTCTGCACACTAGCGCCTTTTTTATTAAGTATCATATTGTATTATTTTTATTCAACATAAAGTATTTAGACGCATAAGGCAAATGCGCCTAGGCTAAAAAAAAATTACGAAGTAAATAGGGCGCAAGTGGTCAGATGTGGTCTTTTTTTCTTAATGTGAAAGCAGTTTATAATTAGCGCGTTAGACGCAAATACGTATTTGCGTCTTTTTAACTTCCCCTTAGAAATAGGGACAAATATGCGTTTTTTATATTACTGAACTATAAAAAAAACTACAAAGTATATGGACATTATCTACACAAGTGCGACTTTTCAATTAAGTTTCAGATAAAATCGTCTTTTCATCTTCAATCGGGTGTAAAAAAATGTACAGAAGCGCCCTATTTTGTTGTGCTAAAACCGCACTGGAGGAAGTTAGCAAAATATTAAAACAGGCAGATGCGCCTTTTTTTCCTGATTCCGGCAATGTATATAACTCAAAAATTGAAAAAGTGTTAGATGCGTCTTTTTTACTATCGGGGGCAGATTATAGTCATAGGTCTGCAAGTCCGGAAATTCCTCAGTAAGTAGTTCTCCTATATCTGTTGTTCGGGATTTCCGGGATATTCCGTCATTTTTCTGGGATAAAAAGCAGCCTATACTTTTAATTGTCTAGTACTCATAGTACAAGCTGTGTAAAGTCCGAAATATTTATTATTTTTTTTTTTTTTTTGTAAAACAGATAAGGTAGGTATAGTATATAATAATAATAATAATAAACCCCCTCTGGGACAAACGTTACCTCATCATGAGACTAACGTAAAACTGCAGGGTAGATTAGAAACGCTTTCTACAAACCTATGACAATAAAACAAAAAATGTGTCCTAAGGTGTAAAGAAAAGCGCACAAACCGCAGGGCAGCTTGTGGCGAGCTGATGGTGAGTGGCGTCACTGCGGTCCTTATTGCCCCAGAGAGTCGGTCAGGGCCTCGTCTCCAGTTTGCCCGTACTGGGTAGCTGGAGTGGAACCCCAAGAGCGCCCGCAGGACTCTCAACTCTGTCTTGCCTTAATTGGTCGGTCAGAGGGGGGCCGCCAGAGCTATATGCTCGGGGGTGGAAGTGTCTAATGGCGTAATAGCGGGGAAACCCAATCCGGGTCTCGTGGAGACTCGCGACGGTGAAACCGGGGCCGCACCTCTCTACACCCCTAGCCGCTCACACCGCTGTTGCCGCCTTCTGCCTGTACTGGCAGCTTTTCAGGGGGCCCAGCTAGTGAGGTGGCGAGTCACCGTCTGCCATCCCTAAGGATATTTATTCGAGGTTGTAAGGCAGACGCCGTTTTCTTCCGGCAAAAGAAGTTATTGGTCCACCTAACACCCACATCCATAAACCCAATTAATTTTAAGGTACATATTTTGCAATAGTCCTGCACCCACCCAGGAGACTCCAGGCTGTACTCTAATAGTCCAGTTTAGGAGTACCCCAGGCTGGTGCCCCATCCCATATTAGAACAAAGCTCTCCAAGGGGCCTCTACGCGTTGGACACTACGCGTTCCCCGCGCAAGCCTGCCAAAGGACCGGATGTCTTCCTCACGGGAGATATGCCGTGATATCCAAAGTGGAGATACAAATAATAATAATAATATCTCTTTATTATCAGGCTACTTTGGCCCATAGATACATACCTTACAGACTAACATATATATTATATAATATAAAATGTGTTAGTATATAAAGAAACTTAAGCCTATGTTAGTACAATATCACTTCACTTAGCACTAGTCTCTGTGCGTTCTAGTGGCACTTGTCCGCGGAAGCGACGGAACACCACTCCTTCCGGCCAAAAGTCTTCTTTCATGACGAGGTGCAAATAACTAGTTGGTATTCGCACTACAAACGCCTTGAAGTTGACATTGCGGCGCGATTCCAGTAGTTGCACTCTCGGCGATCCATTCAACCTTTGGCGTACATACTCCACGATGTCCTCCGCCTTAGTGGTGTAGTGTAGACGGGAGATGTATACCGGAGTGTTCGGCTTCGCGGCACGTATAGTTACCATCGGCTCAGCAGGAGCCGTGCCGCAGCGGTTCTTGTTGGTTCGTTGACGGCGCTTCCTCCTTTGCACCATCACGAAACCATCATCATCCGCCCGCTTCGATGCCTGTTGACACGAGCAGCTGTTCGAAAGGTCGAGAACCTCGGGCGGCAACGCTGGGAGGAGCCGCAGGGGAGGGAGCGGGGTTGCGGGGCGCACACGGTGCGCGTTTTGCAGGCTCAGCGTTCGGGAGTGACGGCGACGACAAAACTGCTGACGCGAAACTTGCCACCGATGTATCGAGGCCCGCTCCGCGACGCGTGTTTATGTTCGATGCACTCGATGGTGACCCAATTACCGTTACCGTCTTACGCAACTCTACGAGTTCGTTGCGCAAATCAGCGACGGTGTTTTGGGATGCATCTAACCTCTTCTGCACATCCACCAGGCTTGCCTTTAGAAAAACGATGTCTTTCAGAAGGCTCGTAACATCGACGTGGTCGAAGGTGACGGGAGGAAGCTTATACAGATCCTTCGCCACGAACGTCGGCACGTCGTCAGGGTCGGTCTCTTTTAGCAGCGTTATGATGTCCTGCACGCTTTTCTTTGTCCCGTCACGTCTACGGGACACCATATTGTCGGTCTTGTTCAATAGCGTGAACAAGAGCAGCTTGGAAGCAGCGATGTCATCCTCACTGAAGCTAGTTGAGCAGATTTGGACTGCGGACACCTCGTCCATCACGTCCAACTTCTGCTGCAAAAACGCTAGTAGTTCGTTCGCCACAAGTTGTTGACTCATGGCGAATAAAAAATAATTACGAGCGACGGCTTTCGCCGCGCTACACGACTTATAAAAATAATAAGCAGTCAGCAACACGTCCGCATCGAAACGCGACTAATGCGAGACATATATATGCGTATAAACAAAGCTTGGTAATAGAAAATATCGTCACCTAGCCACAACGGCACCCACCCACCTGCGGCGTGAAGTCGGTAACGGCTTTCCTTATTTTAAGTTCAATGACGTCATCGGGGTCAGTCAACAGAATGCGTGACTTAGGATCTGGGTCGGATTTAGACATCTTCTTAGTCGGATCACGCAGGCTTCGCAGGCGATCACTGCCATCCTCTGTAGCGACAAAATTTTACATTTGAATGCTATCCAATTTGACTGCGGAAAATTCATGACAGTAGTACGGAACGGAAACATGGACGTGTGTTACCTGCTAGCAGCGCGCACGGCGTGGGGAAGGCGCGGCCGTAACGGTGTGAGAACGTCCGCACCAGCTGCGACGCCAC
The DNA here is from genome assembly GCA_964056405.1 of Acronicta alni. Lineage (NCBI taxonomy): Eukaryota > Metazoa > Arthropoda > Insecta > Lepidoptera > Noctuidae > Acronicta > Acronicta alni. The sequence continues at coordinate 16,097,932 of OZ043925.1, read as the reverse complement.
CTGCAGGTGCTGCAGCTGGTCGTGACGTGTGTTACCTGCGAGCAGCGCGCGCGGCGTGGGGAAGGCGCGGCCGTAGCGGTGTGAGAACGTCCGCACCAGCTGCGACGCCACCTGCAGGTGCTGCAGCTGGTCGTGACGTGTGTTACCTGCGAGCAGCGCGCGCGGCGTGGGGAAGGCGCGGCCGTAGCGGTGTGAGAACGTCCGCACCAGCTGCGACGCCACCTGCAGGTGCTGCAGCTGGTCGTGACGTGTGTTACCTGCGAGCAGCGCGCGCGGCGTGGGGAAGGCGCGGCCGTAGCGGTGTGAGAACGTCCGCACCAGCTGCGACGCCACCTGCAGGTGCTGCAGCTGGTCGTGACGTGTGTTACCTGCGAGCAGCGCGCGCGGCGTGGGGAAGGCGCGGCCGTAGCGGTGTGAGAACGTCCGCACCAGCTGCGACGCCACCTGCAGGTGCTGCAGCTGGTCGGCGCCCACCGGCACGTGCGTGCCTCCGTATACAAGCACATCCGCCGCCTACACGACATACATTGCATACTTTAATATTTATATATTAGTAGGATGTTATAATACATAGTGACGTATAGAATGAAGAGTAGGTATGACATGATGGCAGCAGGAACCAAAAATTATTACTTGTGGCAGCGCTACTATTTGGCAACCGATAATTATTTATTATCATGTGTCATCTTTATTTATTCTGGGATCTGGGTTGTTTTTGAAGAAATTCTTAAGATTCCTCTGCAATATTTTCTTGTCGTGTCGTAGCCGACACGACAAGATTACTTTATCTCAGCATGGGGTAGGTCGGGTAATACCCTCACGGCAAGTAGGTCTAGGTAAATGTTTAATTATATTTAATGTTATTTCTATTTCTAAATTATTAACTATCATTTCGATATTTGTGTTATTTTACATTTTAGCAACTACATATTATATATAACTCCGTTTAGTTTAGTTTCATTAGTTTACACCAAAACCAGGTGCAAAAACCTAACTATAGTTATAATTACAACAAAACTTATAACTATCACGCAACATAAGGAAAGTGTCCACATTGCAATGGAAATCATGTATTAATGCAATGTGACAAATTTCTTGAAATGGACTTTGGCAGACGTACTAACATCGTTTCGTAATTACACCTTTGTAAAAATTGTCTATTTAGCCACGGACGGGACGAATGCAAATCAACAAAAACTTGCAAAGAATGTAATGCGAAACCATACGTATTGGGATAGCAATAATTTGTCACATCTTGGGACAGATGATTGCTATCCCAATACGTTATTGCATAACCCTGACAAGAGAAACACAACAACCACGAATAGAAAAGGTAACCTTTGGCAACGACCTTCATCATCATCTCAACAAACTGCTTCTTCTCCACAAGTAGCATCCAACCACTTATACTCAAACGATATGGAAGTACTTTTGACAACAGTCCAACTAAAAATTAAATCAGTTGATGGTATTTATATTACACTGCGCGCTCTTCTTCTTGATCTAGGCTCGCAGGTGAACTTGATCACAGAAAACGCTGCACAAATGTTGAGGATTCCACGGAAAAGGATACAAGCATCTGTAACTGGGATCGGTGCGGTTTCTGGAGACTGTAGGGGTGAGCTTGATCTGACCAATTCACTCTGACTCACCTTTGAAACTCAAGTACTTATCATAAAGAAGCTGACTAACAACTTACCTACTACAACATTCCAAAAAACTCAATGGCCGCATATGGAGAATTTGAAACTGGCGGATCCTACATTCAACGTATCACGTCAAATAGACCTCTTATTGGGGGCCGACGTATACTCAGAAATTATCTTAGATGGAGTCTTAAAGGGAGATAAACAAAGCCCAGTTGCGCAACAAACACAAGTGGGATGGATTCTATGCGGAAAAATGAAAACGTTTAACTGCCACGCAACATCATTTAACATGGAGGATTTAACAAAATTTTGGGAAACTGAAGATATTCAAAGATCCGACGACACCTCTAAAGATGAGAAGTGCGAGCAATTTTATCAACAAACCGTACAACGCACGCAAGATGGCAGGTATACACCGTGACTTTAAAGTCGTTTTGGAACCGAAACGTGGTAACTTAAGATAATCAGTAGTACAAAAAAAAAATATTAAGTTGACTGTACAGCTAATAATAAAAAAGTTGGCATTTCAAAAAAAAAAATTCACTTGTTCGAGTTTGTTCATAGTAGTGCACGAATATTTCATTCTAAAACCGCCGCAGTTTCAAGCTTGCCATTTATCAATGATGCGCGGCAGGCGGCGCGGGCGCGGGTCGCGAGTGGCGCGGGTCGCGGGGGTCGCGGGTGGCGCGGGGCGCGGTGGCGCGATCGAGCGGTACGAGTCAGCTCATCAGCTGGTTACCTACCTACAGCAACGCGAGCGACGGACGACGGTCGGATGATCCGTCCGAGTACCTACTACGCGTGATTTAATAGCTAGTAGCTAGACAAATACATTGTATTATTAAAATAAATTGCATTACGATGCAGATAGCGACGTAATTTGATGTTAGGTTAGTACCTAGATCGCAGTTCAAATACTACAAGTATGGCGCCCAGCGAATCAGCTGATGATACGGGACACGAACGTAATACCTACATTCTTACTAAAAAAATTAGAATAAGACTGTGTGTAGGTAGGTTTTATCGTAGTTTTTATTTAAGAAAAAAACCTTGCCTCACACTAGGATTTTCTCCTGTGTCATGGGTGCATTTACAAACATAAATTTTCACATACACAAACACGCAAGCCCAGAACAATCACCTACAGATCATACAAATTGGTTCCGAGAGAGGATCGAACCCGCGATGGCGCAGCAGTCGCTCGCACAGCCGCTGCGCATTGTTAACGATACGATTGCGTGTCGTCAACATTTTCACGCCAACTACGTAAATTGTTGCCTACTCCAATTTCTCGTTCATACTTTACACGGGATTAGGACCTGCAGAAATACTTTATTTGAATTGAACTTATCTTTATTTACTGTAGGTAACAATAATTAAAAACAGAGAGCCAATGAACTGAGTAGGTACTTAAGGCGTTTGGATTTTTGGAATTTGAGCTATTTACAAAATAAAAAACCTATGTAGGTACATAGCTAAGTACTTACCTATTAACAGTTTATTTACAAATTGTTTACACTTCCCTGTACTGCAACTGCTCGAAAGAAGTCTGCCGCGTTCAATACACAAACGTGCCCGTTTTATGCTAGGTATTGTCTTTTAGCCTATCACTTTTCACTTTATCAAAGACGTCCACTATCGCACTGCGTAACTCGTTAAGACTTTCATGTTCACGGGTATAAACGAGTCTTTTTATTTCCGACCACAAGGAAAAATCCAGGGGCGTTAAGTCCGGGATCGGTGGTGGGCAAGCCACGGGACCGCCGCGCGCCGTGGCATATCCATCGATCACGGAACTGATTGTTTGGATAAGCACGCACAACACTTGCATAATGAGCCGGGCAGCTGACATAGGGCAATTCTTGCCGGTGCATCATTGTTGTTGATGACGTGAGCTCGACGGAACTTATAGGGATGTTAAGCCATTATTACCGCCATTATAATCGCATTGCTTCGTCGCGGAGCCCGCTCGAAGTACCTACTCCAGAATAGCGTCTTCGTTCTACTGCGAGTCATTCAGGCGCCCTCGACCTTGCGCGTGAGCCGGCACACGGAATTGTCCATGATCGAGAAGGCGCTGGGTTGCAGCCAAGTTGGTAGGGCTTGAAGGTACTTAAGGACTTTCAATCCCTCGTAGCCGCAGCGCCTTTAAATGTTCTGGCCGGGAATACAACCGCCTGGCCTCTTCCAAATTGTAACTGGCAACAGCGTACAGCTGAACCATTGTCAAGTACCTACTCCGCGTTCAAGTATTTATACTGAAGACTCATTTTCGTGGGTTTGTATCGCGTGGCTACGTAAAACGTAAAAAATGCAACCTTTATCGCGCGCGAGTTGCAACAGAACTGGCGGGTGCGGCCGTGCGGGGTGGTTAACGGGGAGCGGCGCGGGCGACGCGACGACGCGAGAGCGCTCGCCGCGCAGCCTGCTACTAGGGGTAGGTACGTAATACATTACAGCTGTGTGCGTGGATTGTAGGCAGCGGGCGCTGCGCCACATCCAATGGGCGGATAACGTGTCTAGGCATGTTTTACCGCTTAGTGTTGTGTGTGTAACATTGAATGACATCGATCGTAGTGATCGTAGTACGTAACATTGAATGGAGTTAGTTCTCATTTTTTGTTCGAATATGACATTATTTTTCATAATCAATAAAATAATATATTTTTATTTAAATTAAATTATATTTTAATAGGTTCCATTACTGATATAGAGTCTAAAATTTTCGGTTCCAAAACGACTACAAAATCATCGTGTATAGTGAAGATGCCATTGACTCCCGATTTTGAGAATAAGTTGGGAAAATCAAAACTCACAGCCGTTTCGCTTTCAACTGGAAAAACGGCTGGATAAAAATAAAACACTTTCAGCCATGTATAGAAAATTCATTGAAGTATATCTCGGCCATTTGAAACCGGCGTCTCGCATGTCAAGTTACAGCTATTATTTACCTCATCACGGTGTCCTGAAAGAAAATTCTACAACAACAAAACTGAGTGGTATTTAATGCTTCACAAAGGACTACGAGCGGTTAGTCTAAACAGTCTTATGGAAAAAGGTGCCAACCTACAAAAGGACATCCAGGCTCTAATTCTAAAGTGGAGAACATATATGATTATGAAATATGCTTTCACTGCTCAACATTTATGAAATATGCTTTCACTGCGGACATTGAAAAGATGTACCGGTGTATATGGATCTCCGAGGAACAACAACATCTTCAAAAAATAATCTGGCGGGACTCGCGCGATGACGATCTTCACGAATTTCAGCTCTGTACTGTAACTTACGGAACTAAAGCAGCACCTTGGCTTGCAGCAGCTGGCTTTGGACGATGGACACAAGTATCCGGAAGCTGCCAACATTCTAAAAACAGAATGCTACGTCGATGATGTCATTAGCGGTCATAACGATATTCACGAAGCTCAAGATTTACATCTATCTTTGATAAAAGTAGTGGTTACTTACTTTACAGTTAGTTAAATGTCGAACGATGCCACCTTACCTTGTAAGTATCTTTTTGTATATTTTTGGCATTTTCCATGCCAAAGATAGTTACAAGGTAAGGTGGCATCGTTCGACATTTAACTAACTGTAAAGTAAGTTGTGTCGGTTGAAAAGCAAAAACTTGCATTTCAATAGGTGTTACTGACGTCACCATAAAGACGTAAATTCAGTATGTGAAGGAAAAATTCGACATGACGGGTAGGTATCGCGATGGCTTAGTGGTCATAGCGTCTGGTGTACCTAACCAGAAGACGCAGGTTCGAATCCTGCCCGCGGTCCAATTTTTCCTTTTCTAAATAACTTTAAAATCTTAGCATGGAAAATGCCAAAAATATACAAAAAGATAATATAAAAGATATTTACAAACTGATCACCATGAAAGCACGAGTTACTCAAAACTACTTTCTTTTTGAAGCACAAATTCCACTGGTTTCTACCGACGATTTCATTTTGTACCGGGTCATTCCTTTGCCGGTTATGCACGCAACAGGAGTTACATATATGCAGATATCCACCAAATACATTGCTGTAAACTTTAGGAAGAATACCTACATCTCGTTGGCTGACGATGATTTTAAGCAGTGTATGGAGCAGAGGTCGAACAACTTTCTGTGCAAGAAAAACTTACCATCTTATGACTTGCATAGCAACAACTCAGCCGTGTGAAGCAAGACTGCTGTCACATCAAAACATCGCGCCTTGTGGCGTAGCAAGAGCGTCATGTAAGGAAGCGTGGATTGAATTACACACTCCAAACAGCTGGTTGGTAATATGCTGTGGTAAGTGTTCGCTACGTACAATATGTGGCAATGACCTCTCATAATATGACATATCAACATCAAGCATAGTGACGATATCTCAAGTGTGTGTTTTACAATCTAAGGATCTGACTATTTATGCTCATCGTCTATACCAGAGCCACATGGATATGGATTATAAATTCACAGTTCCTGCATTGGACACCACCATCAACAGAATTGTCAACCTGACGTACAATTACGTCCCAAACAAGCCTCAAACAAAGTCTACGGATTTAGATATTGCTCAAATAGAAGACAAAATCGCAGCTCTAAAAGAAAATGAAGCCCGACAAACAACACTGACAACCCACGACGTTCATCAATATGTTATCAGTTACGTTTTGCTAACGTCAGCCATAGTAACTTTGCGTGAGGTGGTTGGGAGGAACAGCTGCCGCCGTTGTTATACACATAACTCGAGAAACAGGATTGCTGAACATCTACAACGTGAAGATATTGAGTTACAAATAATTCCTAAACAAAATGACAACCACCAGAGTGGAACAACCAGATCAGCATCTCCGAGCAAGGACATCTACGCGGAGCCTCAACAAGAATAATCCCGCCCAAGCTGTAAAACTGGAACTCGGAATATTGCATTTAATTTTGATTAATTTTCTTTTTTCTTTTTATTTTATTTTATTATCTTTTTTGGGTTGCCAAGATGTACAATCCTAATCGTACATGTTCCGTTGACGCCGCGGCCTACATCGGGTGTGCGTCATTTGTCAACTTAATATATTAATATTATTGTGAAAGTAGTAAGTGAGCAAAGGTGTGTGCAATAGCAATTATACAACTAACTAATATTGTTAGACAAAAGAACTGCCTATAATATATTTACGTGTAACCTTTTTTACTAGTAAACCTAACGAAAGTGAACTATTGTGATCTTCTTTCTCTCCGCTCTAATCTCCTCCTTACTACAACTTCAACTTGAACTATAATCTTTGTGCAAGTGTACGAAACCGTACACTCGTGATAAAATGTTGCTATAATTATTAGTAGGTGAAAAAAATTGGTAAGTACCTTGTGTCCCCAACATTTTCGCTCATCGATAATGTTACGGGTAATATTTGATTCCTGCAGAGTTCTACCTATTTAATTATCTACAAGGTCTTACCTTCACATTCAGAATTTACGTCTTTATGGTGACGTCAGTAACACCTATTGAAAAGCTTGCTTTTCAATCAACACACCTTACTTTACAGTTAGTTCAATGTCGAACGATGCTACCTTACCTATTAACTATCTTTTTGTATTTTTTTTTGCATTTTCCATGCTAAGATTTTAAAGTTATTTAGCGAAGGAAAAATTCGACCGCGGGCAGGATTCGAACCTGCGTCTTCTGGTTACGTACACCAGACGCTATGACCGCTAAGCCACCGCGAACTGAATATAGTTTTGTAGCGACATCTACCGCGCTACATAGAACTACGAAGTCCTGAATAGCACCGCTTATCAACTATGATGAACTTGCACATTCTCAGGTTTCAGATCCTGAGTTGCATGATCTTCAAAAAGGCACAGCACAGCCGAGACATGCGCCCGTACATTCATCGCTGGGTGGGTGTCGCGCTTTGGCTGTCCACACCGCATCACCACCGATAGAGGTAGACAGTTTGAGTCCAAGCTGTTCAACACATTGAGCGCTATCCTCGGGGCTGAGCATCGTCCGACAACTGTGTATCACCCAGCCTGCAACGGGGTGGTGGAACGACTCCATCGCCAGCTGAAAGCAGCAATCAAATGTCACACTGGTACCAACTGGACGGAAATACTTCTTCTGGTGCTACTGGGCATCCGTAGCGCCTGGAAGGAGGACCTTAAGGCTTCAGCGGCTGAGCTCGTGTATGGAGAACCCCTGCGCTTACCTGGCGAGTTCTTCAATCCGTCTACCGCTGACGTCATCGATGTTACTGACTTCGCTACGCGACTACGTCTACATATGTCGAAACTCTCACCTCAACCTACAAGTCGACATGGCCAGCGATCTTTCTATGTTCCAAAAAGTCTGGCGACAGCTGAGTACGTGTTCCTGAGACAAGACGCAGTTCGGAAACCTCTTGATCCTCCATACACCGGACCATACAAAGTTAAGGAAACAGGTAACAAGACTTATAAAATTGAAATTCAAGGAAGAGAGGTAACCGTAAGCATAGACAGATTGAAACCAGCTTACTTAACCAGAGACATGGAAAATCCCACCACGACCCACGCAGCATCTGGAGCCGCTGCCGAGAGGAAGGCCAAGTCTGGACGAAGAGTACGATTCCCGGATTACTATCGACCTTAGCGTAGTGACCCATTACCTACCTACCTATTGCATTATACAGTCGCGTATTTACTAATTTGCTATTTTATATATTATACTATTTTCTTGTTCAATCTGTTAAGTCAATTCTATATGTATTACTTAACAATAATTAATCTTTCATTGTTTTGTAGCTTCACTCAGGCAGAAGCGAGCGCGCACCATATCGCGTTCTCTCTAGCACTGCAAAGAATGTGTGGAACGCTAACGGTTCGGCTGCGCGCCCGGCGGCTCAGTGCGACCGCGGCCGCAGACCTTAGTGTTTTACCGGCTCCGACGGGGAATGCACGCTCGCTTGCGCCTCAAATAGTATCTCGCCTTTCACTTAGATATCTGCTTATTCTCAGTCTATCACTTAGTTCTTCTCATTCATACTTCACGCTTATCTTCTGCATCTATTCTTGTGCCCTATTCACGTGCCTTAAACTGTAAAGACAATAAAAAAACATAGTGTGTGCAAATAATACATATTTTATTTCATCGCCTGAGCACCTATACTGGTGACCCCGACGAGATGCCAGTGTTTCCACACTGGTGACCCCGAGCAGAACATCAGCGCAGCCTTCCGGAGACCAGCACCTTCGCCATCACCTTCCCCTCACAGCAGCTTTCAACAGCATCGAGCAGCGAGTCACACAGCCAGCCAGCACTCTTCCGGCTTCAACGGGCAGCCTGACCACATGCCTGCAGCAGACATGCAGCCTGGTTAGAACCCTCAGCCGACATCAGCGACTTGGCACAGCACACTGCACTTCGGCCGGTCAACAAGCAGAGGCCGTCTCTCCTGGTCGACGCAGCAGCCAGCCACTACGCTTCACTGCACTACCTCGACTCACTGAGGTCTACGCAGCATCGCCCCGACTCACTGAGGACTCATCGCACTCACCGCTCACAGTCCCGACTCACTGCGGACTACGCGGCATCCGTTCCGACTCACTGGAACTCGCACTCCTGGCACTGGCAAGCTCTTCAGACGCACTGACCGCTGTCTCATCTGGATCATTGACCTCCGGTCTCGGGGGGGAGTGATGTAACGACATCTACCGCGCTACATAGAACTACGAAGTCCTGAATCGCGCAAGCAACATTCGCAACGAAAATTGCATATATACAACCGCCCGACATCAACCGTAGGGCCGTGGCCCGCCAGGCAAAACACCCGCCTAGTTGGAGGATCCTCCCTTTGGTTGGAAGGGCAACACACCTCGCCTCTCCACAGTTTGTTCAAAATAAGTAACTGAATCGATTCCAATCATTTGTACACCATGTTATATTTTGTCCCAAAAATATTTGAAAAATATTACGAGTAGGACACCGACCGACACTAAGTACCTATTCGCAATCATATGCGCGCAACACAGGTCACGGCAGGTCAAGGTCATAGCGGTGCAATGACACTGATCGCTCAGTGCGGGCGCATATTTTTTAATTTATTTTTTTCAGGCTACAATGACCATATAATATAAAATACTATAATACAATACAATATAACTTAAACCAATAACAATTAAAATACTATACATAAACAATAAACTAAGCACTAATTCACACGAAGAGTCGGCGTCGTGTGTCGCGCGGTGTCCGGTAGCCGGCCTCGAAAACGCCGGAACACTACTCCTTTTGGCCAAAATTCCTCTTTCATGAAGGTCGACAGATGTTCAGTCGGCACTCTCACCACAAAGGAATTAAAATCCACATTGTGACGAGACTCCAACTGTTCGACCCTCTAGGTAAATTTGGTCTTGATGCGGATGTACTCTACAATCTCCTCGGCCTTTGTAGAGTAATGCAGTCGAGACACGTAAAGCTGCGTCGCTGGTACCTACAGCAGGTCGCAGCAGGTGGTTCGGTCCGGTCGGTGCGCTACCGCACTGATTTCGACACTTGGGCTTTCTATTCTTCTTCACAATTTTCGTAAAGCCCTCAGTATCACTCTGTCGCAGATCTCTGTGAATGGGTTCACAGTTGTTCTGCTTATCCCCTTCTTGCTGTTGCGGTTTTAATGCAGCGGGTTTGTTGCCGGCAGCAATAGCAGCGTAGGCACGTTCATTTCGGGGTCGAAGTACTCACGCGTGACGCGGCCTCTACCGGAGTCGAGTGACGGGCGGCGGCGGCGGGACATAATGCATCAACGGCAATACCTACAGTCGGTGACGTATCTGCATTCGCCGACTCGAAACTGCTGATGGACGCATTTTGCGCCCCGCGACGAGTGTTCACCTTAGAGGCGTCAAGTGACCTACTTGCAGGAACAGTGTTTCGTAACAACACCACTTCGGCACGAAGTTCACTTATGGTGTTATTTGACACCTCTAACTTGGACTGCACCTCGGCCAGGCTTGTTTTTAGGAAATTGATGTCCTTTAGCAGCCTGGTAACGTCAACGTGGTCGAATGTGACTGGAGGAAGCCTATGTAGCTCCTTCGCCACAAAATTCGGCACGTCGTCTGGATCGGTCACCTTCAGCAAGGTGATAATATCTTGGATGCTCTTCTCAGTTCCATCCCTCCTGCGGGATGGCATCTGGTCGACCTTTCCAAGCGTTTGGAATAGGAGCATCTTGCCACTACTTATCTCATCTTCCTTGAAGTTAGACTTGCAGATCTGCAAAATGCTGACCTCGTCCATGGTGTCGATGGCATGCTGTATGAATGCCAGCAGCTCGTTGGCTATAAGTTGTTGCGAACTCATAGCGACGATGACGTGCAGCGGCTATAGCCGCGCAAATCGCGAATTAATAATAATCGTGCCTTGGAAAAACGTCCGTATCCGAGCGCGCATCGCACTGCACTCCATGCATAGCAGGGCGGGGGTGAGCCATCCACTTCAGTCATGCTGGATGCTACAGGTTAAAGTGCACGTGTCTCGCTCCCGTTCAGTTAGGTAGGTACATAACGCGAGCGCGGCCTTGAGCGCGCGGCAGTTGTGTTTCGGTTGATCGTGTACCTATCGTATGTAAAAAGCATAGTGTTCGTATAAGAAATGGTAGATACACTAGCGGTTTGTGGTGATAAGTGATAACGTATTCCTGGCAGTGCGGCACGAGGAGCAGTCTGACATTAAAGTATCGTGACACACATGAACACAATGCAATATTATGGTCCTTTCGGCCTCCGACAGCTCTCAACGGAGAGAGGAGTGAGTTAATTGTAGAAAGTTATTATTTGTATCTACAGCCTGTTGTGGTTCATTGTGTACATATTAGGGGTTAAAGTATGAAATTGCCGTTTTATTGTAATAGGTACTTCGAATTAACATAGAACCTTCATGGTTTGAGATTTTTGAGTGAAACTTTTTTGACATGGTAGGTACTTATGAAGTTCGTTTTAAAAAATGTGCAAAATTCGATTATCGACTTTCAGTTATTTTTTTTATTCAGCAGTTCGAGTGATTTTTGAATACGAGTTTCGATGCGGAACTAACGCGGCAGAAACAAATCGCAATATCAATGTTGCATTTGAAGAGGCCGAGAGGAGACTGCTAATGAACGCACCGTGCGATTTTGGTTTAAACGCTTCAGTGTTGGAAACTGATTTGAACAACGAACCACGTGGAAGACTGCCCACACAGATGAATAACAATGAATTGAAAGAGATGGTGGAAGCCGATCAGAGCCAAACTACCCAGGAATTAGCGGCATGGTTTAACGTTACCTTACCAACAATATTGACTCATTTGCGTCAAATCAATAAAATGGTTGCCTCATGATTTGACTGATCTGCAGAAAGAAACGCGTGTTGAAAACTTGAAACTTGTGTAGCCTTGTTGAATCGATACAGAAATGAAGGATCGAATTGTAACATGTGATGAAATATGGATTCTTTACGATAACCCGTAAGCGAAAAATGAAACCGTGTCCTAAAGCAAAGCTTAACAATAAAAAGGTAATGGTAACTGTTTGGTGACTACCAAACAGTCAGCATGGTGTTATTCACTATAGATTTCTCTTCTCGATCTGGTCAAGCAATAACGGCAGATGTCTACTGTGCCGAACTCCGAACAATGATAGCAAAACTAGCTGTGAAACAGCCCCGACTCATGAATCGATCTTAACCATTATTGCACCATGATAAGGCGAGACCTCATACAACACGAGAAACCGTTTTAACTCTACAGGAACTGCAATTAGAAACAGTTCGTCACCCTCCGGGTGTTGAAGGTATTCGCCAGACCTTGCTCCAACGGGATACAATTTTTTTCGTGTTTTGGTCAATTTTCTACGTGATAATAAGTTTTCTTCTCAGGAGGCATTCTACAAAATGCTTTCACACAGTTTGTCGAATTTAGATCACCAGAGTTCTATAGCAAAGGCATAAATGACCTTCCAATTAAGTGGGAACAATGTATAGATAATAATGGTATTTATTTTGATTAAATAAATATGTTAAATAAAGAAAAACTAATTTAAATTTTTTAGTACAAATTGACAATTTCATACTTTAACCCCTAATAGATTCTTTATATAAAAATATATAAAGATACGTGTTTCAGGTTTCGTATTTATACTAATAATGACATTGTATAGATATTGTAAATAAATAATCAGAAAAGTGCCCCACCTGCAGCACGGGGTAGAGCAGCAGGCCTAGCGGCACTTCCTTGACGGCGGCCGCTTTCTCCTTGTACTGCGGCAGGTGCGCGAGGCGCGCATGCGTGGCCAGGCACGTGAGCAGCCAGCACAGCTCGGCGTGGCGCGGCACGGCCGACTGCGCGAATAGCACGCTGCGCTCCGGGTCCACGCCCGCCGCCAGCGCGCACGCCGCCAGCTCCAGCACGTGCTGCTGCAGCCGCGCCGGCTCCTGTACCACATATACCAAACCCACTTACGCAATTTTTACCCGACGAACAAAAATAAATCTAAAGTTAAAAAGCAGCCTTATGTTATTTCTGGTCACACACTATTTGTGTACCCCAAATTGGTTTAGCTGTTTTTGTGAGCAACAAACATCTAAAATTTCACATTCTTATATCATTAATGCACCCAAAAATGAAAATCTCAAACATCATTACTAGATTATAAAACTGTTAAAGGACATGTGTCTGTACATTATAATAATAATAACCCCAAGAGCGCCCGCAGGACTCTCAACTCTGTCTTGCCTTAACTGGCCGATCAGAGGGGGGCCGCCAGAGCTATATTCTCCGGGGTGGAAGTGTCTAATGGCGTAATAGCGGGGAAACCCAATCTGGGTCTCTCCTAGACTCGCGACGGTGAAACCGGGGCTGCACCTCGCTACACCCTAGCCACTCACACCGCTGTTGCCGCCTTCTGCCTGCACTGGCAGCTACTCGGGGGGCCCAGCTAGTGAGTTGGCGAGTCACCATCTGCCATCCCTAAGGATGTATGTTCGAGGCGTAAGGCAGACGCCGTTTTCCTCCGGCAGTAGAGATTATCTGTCCACCAAACCCCCACATCCATAATCCTAGTAATTTATAGTTCCATATTCTACAATACTCCTGCACCCACCCGGGATACTTTTATAGTGCAGGTGTGGAGTGACCTGGGTTCGTGCCCCATCCCATATTTAGATAAAAGTTCTCCAAGGGGCCTCTACGGGTAGGACCCTTGTCCCCGCGCAAGCCTGTCAAAGGACCGGATGTCTTCCTCACGGGAGATATGCCGAGATATCCAAAAAGGAGATATAATAATAATAACAGGATTTTGAAAAAAAAAATACAGTTTATAGAGGTTGGTGCAAAAATACTCAACTATGTTATAAATACTAAATAAAAAGCAAAAACAAGTTCTAAAAAACTCTCACTACTAGTTAGGTTGTTTAGTGCAGTGGGGTTTTTACTTTTTAAATTAGATTTGCACAAGTCATATCTAGTTTATTTTATTTACCACTAGTTTTAATAACACAATAAACAAGAGCTATTTATTAGCTATAATTTGATACCCATCTATAATGTTGTAGTTACTATATTTTATTGTCTTAATTTTATACTTTAACATTTATTTTGTGGCATAGGAGTGCCTATAAATGACACAAATGTAATGACACCTCATTATGTTGAAAACTGTTTAATACAGTTTAATGTAAAGCATTGTAATACAGTTTAGGCTGTAAAGCATGTGAAGTAATTAGAGACACAAACTCGCAAAATATTACCCTCCATTGGCAGTTGGTTAAAAACATGAAGTTTATACACATTCAGTATTCTGTCACTCTCCAGTTTCTTACAATGTGCAATTAACATGGTATTTGAAAATGTTACACAATGTGCAGGCTTGTAAACAACCAAAGCAACAAAATGACCACCTATAATAGAAATACAATATTTATTTATTTATTTGATGCACAAAACACATTACAATCGTTACAAAAAAACACCTTAGAACTAAAAGTTTTGAGCTAGATTATAACATAAAACTATGTGCACACTGCAAAATTGTTGTTATAATAATGAAAAAGCTCATGACTTATAACTATTAAGGGTTACATAGAAATAAAATATGACGTTCCACAACACCAGTACTTTTAACGAGGAGGGTGGGTCTTGTCAATCAGGCATAGCATCCCGGGCCACAAGGGTCCGCACTTAACTTACAATGGAGGATGCCTTTAATGACAGTGGTGAATTTTATAATACTGTGACAGAATATGTCAAAAAGCATGTGATTGCTCTTTGCCATCTCGTTATATTGACGAGCCATCCTTGTCAAAGGGTTGTAGTATAAGATATTGTTTTTATAAATTTGTACGGAAAATAGATTGACTTCATTAGATCTACGAGCACAATATTTTATGTTAAGGCTTATGTGAGCTAGTAGTTCAGAAGAGTCTATAATGGAGTGGGTGATTTTATAGAGGTAAACTAAAAAACAAATTCAGAACAGGGTGAAAACAGCAGACTTAACATATCAAGTATAAACACACAGTGGTTGAGGTTCCTGAAATGTATAGGGAACACAAATGAATTAAAAGTACTGACCTGGTGGGTGGTGAGTGAGTGTAGATCTGCTATGAATATCATGAGGTCTTCTCCCTGTTCCTGCAGGCGCACACATCGCCGCAGCGCACCAAAATAATTTCCGACATGCAGCGTGCCCGTTGGTTGCAGGCCCGTCACCACGCGCCGAGGCCACTGCTCTTCGAGATTATCCTTAATGCCAGCATCTTCACTTCCTGTCTGATGTCCAAAATATTCCCGATCATGTTCAAATACAACTTTACTGATAAGTTACCTACCCTAACGTACCTTTGTACTATATTTACTACTGCGATAATTTACAATTTTTTTTATACACCGGTGGCAATGATATTTTACACTTTCTTTAACTAAATTAAATGACATAATGCCCGATACCTACTCAAATAACGAACATATACTAGACAACTATTAGTGTTAATAATTTTAATATTTTTAATTGCCTTTTTAATTAATAAAGTTTCATTTGTATTGTATTTACGATATTCCACATTTGTGTGATTGTCTGATTGATTGTTTAGTCTTTACTCTATAATGCAGTGCACAGAACGTTATTACTGTGCAATTGTGCATGTGTGTCTGTGATTACCTGTGAATTGTGATTTGATTGATCTGTCAGCTGTGTTTCTTTTTTTTTTTTTTTTTCCTTGATGGCAATTTAGTCAATTTAGTCGTTGTCGACTATTCTGCCAGCGTCAAGTGTGATGTGGTTATTGTAAAATTCTGCTCTTCGAACACTGTTGCCTTCGTGGTAGGTTTTAGTACATCATTGAGATAATTTATAACATAAATTTTGATTTGTAACTAAATAAGGGGAGAAGTGGCATAAAAGGGATTTAAAGTTAATGGGGAGAGGAATTTTTAATTTGTAAAGTGTTGAATATAGATTAAGGGAGTTGGAATTTAGAAGGACATTCAAAGAATATATGGTCCAGAGTACCTTCATCTAAACCACATTCGCAAAGGGAGCTATCACGGACATGGATCTTCTTAAGAAATACTGGGCTGCAGCAGTGACCAATTCTGAGTCTACATAGGGAAGAAACAGTTCTTTTTGATAGTTTCGGACATTTAAAAAACCAAGGCTTTCGTTGTAGATGAGGCTGTATGTTGGCATAGTATTTTCCTTTTAATTTGGAGCTCTCCATCCATACTGATGACCATGTGGAAAATAATTTCTCTTTGGTACCATTTCTCAAATCGTAGCTGTGAACAACAGTGTCTCCTATCTACATGGTTACTCGTAGCAAATTTTGCTAGGGAATCAGCACATTCGTTGGCCACAACTCCGGAGTGCCCAGGAACCCATGCCATTTCAATTTCCAAACCCTTTTTATGGTAATTAAATAACATATTTTTGATCTCTACGATTACTTTGCTGTGAATTTTCGACTTTAATTGGTTCTGTTTTATAGCTTGGACAGAACTCATGGAATCAGAAAATATAACAGATTTTTCAATATTATGAGCGTCTATAAAAAGAATGGCCTCCAATATACCAATGCATTCCCCAGTGAACATACCAAATCCGGAACTCCCCGAGTTAATAAAAAGTCACAATATGCCAAAAAACTATATTATAGACAATATTTTAAACTCCCATGGCTTTGAAGTTTTGAAGCTGCCACCCTATAATTGTTATTTAAATCCAATTGAATATACCTGGCACTTGATGAGGACTTGACAGGGTAGCTGACAATAATGTTCAACAATTAGAAAGCCAAATTGAGAATCTAACACTGGAAACTATTGATTCAATTACCTGTGACGATTGGCAAAAAGAAATTAACCACGTCAAATGAATCGAAAATAAAAACCAAAAAAAGAGGAAATATTTCAAGACAACGATAACTTTAGTTTTATTAGAAACACGGGCAATAAAATATCTAATTTTCTTCTAAATAACAATCGGCGGAATATTTTAAATACATAAAAAATATTATTTCAAAAATATCTGTTTTGCTCACCCTACCTAGCTGGTTTGAATTGACAGCTATGACGTCACAAGATGGCTGGAGGTCAGCTATAGACTATAGAATATAGATATAAATGGAGGCCACACTTGGAACAATAACTTGATTCAAATACCTACGTATCTCTATCTCACTCTCTGTGGGATGACCTCTCTTTTTAGTGTGGAAGAGTCACCACACAAACCCAATCCGATGTTAAACACTAGCAAATAATGTGCCAATACATAAAAAGTTAAACTAAGGTTACTGAAATTAAAAATACCAAAATCTTGTGTAACAAATGCTTATCCATTTCCTAAGGAATAGAATTTGGTAATGTGGCAACATTGGTCCCACATATGCGTTTGTTTACTTTGCGGTTCACAGACTTATTTTGAGAGATTTGTCTGTAATCTCTGTTAAAATTGAAGAAATGGTGCAAAATTTTGTGGTAGTACGTGGTGTGTCGAAGGTGTTAAAAGATTTCACGCGTAAGTGTTTAAATCGTGATTTTTGACACTGAATAATTGTAAACATATTTCTTTGTATTTTCAATTAATTACTTCATAGAACGATTGACCAATGATTTTAACATATTAGTTAATAATAACTATGTAAAGACCTAATAGTTTTACATTGCATTTCATGGACTTAGTGATTTTTATTTATTTTTGTTTATACAGTCCTACTGAAGTAGTGCGACCATATTGAGTATATATCTGGGACTTTCCGTGGGATCTTATAATTACAGGATGAAATTGAATCGAGTCGATAAACTTTAATGGGTAACCCTACATGTAATCAAGAATATTTAGGACACATAATTAGATCAACTGAGTAATGTCTGTGATGCTGCAAAAAAACGCAATAGTAATCAAAAGTATCAAATAAATTATACCATGCCTCTTAGTTTTGTTTATTAATGTGTAGTGGTACCATACATACTCTTTACCTTACCTCCTTCACCACCGTTACCATACCAATTACCAACACCAATACCTTCACGTTTTGACAAACCAAGAGACAAGAAATAAACAGTACGTTTTGACGGTTGGCGAGAGACAACGCCCGTCTTGATAAAGACGCTTCCGCGGCAGCGACGCAGTGCAACATCGACGCGGCGCCACATCGATATCACGCCACGCCACCACACGCGTCAGATCGCTCCGAAAAGAGCGTTTGGTAGCAAGAGCAAGCACATGCACATTCACAACAGGACTTCAAGACAGCAAGCAACACGATGGACAGCAGAGATGGTGACGCAACTTCACACGACGTCGGCGCCCGGCGAAATGGCAGAGTCCGCGCGTCGACCCATATTTATAACCTTCCACGCGATAGTGCCGTGTGCAAAACCGCGTCTCGTGCCCCGCAACCCGCGGCGCGCCGCGCGCCCGCTATCTCAATTGTGATTGGTGCAAATGTTGTAAATATAGGTTTAGAATGTAGCCACCACACATCAGTACGTTTTGACAGCAATGAGACAGCGACTAGTTCTGATAAGAACTTTTTTTTACGTTTTTGACCATCCACCAAGTCAGAGACAGGACAGGAGCCCCGCTGATCGACGAGCACGAACACAAGTCCAACCATCGCGGACGCAACACTGGGACATCTTGACTCGTCGACGGCCGGCGGCGGAAAAGGACTGCGCGCTCTGCGTCGCTTGTATTCATAACCTCGGAACCGCGCCAAACCGACCGCACGCGCTAGCGACACCTTGCGGAATGCAGCAACAACTGTGCAGTGATGTGATTGGTTGAAATAATGTGATTATCTAGTTTTAAGTTTTTATTGGATAATCGTTTCTTGTAGAATTGTATATAAACAGGCGCTTTTTGTAAATAAAATTATTATTCACTCTTCATTTTACTCGACAATAAGTGGTATTATTTGGCTGCTCCTTATCCCCAAAGTGGTGACCCCGAAGCAAACACACCTGAAGAAGAGGAAACTCTGCTACTCTGCCTGAAGAAATCGAGACTCAAATTGCTCAAGATGTCGAATCCCAGCCCAACCGAAGAGTCAAGCCCAGCAACATCTAACACCATGACGAAGACTGAAGCTGCCGGCATATCACTCACAATGCGCATTCCACCATTCTGGCGCGACAGACCGCGACTCTGGTTCATCAGTTTCGAAGCCGCGACGAACGATCTCAAGAAAGGCCAAGCACAACTCGCCCAAATGGTCATCACACAGCTGGACAGGCAAGACATCGAGCAAATCATGGATCTACTCTACAACCCACCTGAGACGGACCAGTACAAGGCTATCAAGGAACGACTCATATCCGCCTACGAAGAATCTGACAACCGCCAATTCCAGAAGCTGCTGTCTGAAATGGAGCTTGGCGACCAAAAGCCCACCCAACTACTCCGCCGCATGCGAAATCTCGCCAGAGATAAAGTTCCCGACTCCACTCTACGCCTTATGTGGACAAACCATCTTCCACCACACATCCGCTCAGTCCTCGCAGTCAGCGAGTCATTCAGTACCAAGACTGCACTCGAAGAACTCGCACTACTCGCCGACAAAATGATGGAACAGACAGCATCAACTGACGTCGCAGCCGTGCAGTCATCCGCACCACCTCCACTTGCGGTACCACCTACATCAGCACCGCAGCAGGCCGACACTCAGTACCTCATCAACGAAATAAGGAAACTCTCACTAGAAATAGCAGAACTAAAGGCAAGACCGCCATATAACAACAACTATCACCGCAGCCGCTACCCATCTCGTCACCGCAGTCCACATCGATCCCGAAACCATCACCATTCTGCTACTATCATCGCCGGTTCAAAGATCAAGCTAGACGCTGTACTTCGCCCTGCTCATTCAAGAAGACAAATTCGGAAAACTAGAGAGAGCGTTGGCAGAGGCGGACACCGGCGTTCAAGAAGTATCACACCGCCTATTCATCACCGATAGAAACTCCAACCTATCATTCCTGGTCGACACGGGAGCAAATATTTCCGTGCTACCGAGAAGAAAGGGACAAATGGAAACGCCGCTACCATTTCAACTTTATGCAGCCAACAACACAACAATAGCTACATACGGCGAGAAGACACTATCTCTAGACTTCAACCTACGACGCCCATACAAGTGGAAGTTCATCGTGGCCGACGTTTCAAAACCAATTCTCGGAGCCGACTTCCTCAAGCATCATCAACTCATCGTCGACTTAAAAAACCGAAGACTAATCGACGGAGTTACAAACCTGAAGGTCAATGCCCCAGTACGAGTATCGGACGTACCTACCGTGCGCAGTATCGACATATCGCAGTCATATCACGACATCTTAGCACAATATCCCGGCATAACAAGACTGACGTCGATGCAACTTAACTGCAACATCAACGTGCAACATTATATTGAAACTCGCGGACCACCGGTACACTGCCGCGCTCGACCAATCCCACCGCATCGTTTCGAAACCGTGAAGAAAGAATTCGAAAATATGATAGAACAAGGATTATGCAGGCCTAGCAAGAGTCCATGGTCATCACCTCTACACATCGTACCCAAGAAGAACGGCGATATTAGAGTATGTGGTGACTATCGCCGACTCAACTCCATCACCATACCAGACCGTTACCCCGTGCCACGCATCAAAGACTTCACTCATCATCTTTCTGGAAAAACCATATTCTCTACAATAGACCTCAACCGTGCATACCAACAGCTAAGTGTAAGAGAAGAAGATATTGAGAAGACAGCCATCATCACTCCAATGGGTTTATTTGAATTCCCACGTATGTGCCCCGGTTTGAAGAACGCGGGACAAACTTTTCAACGATATATCCACGAAGTACTACGAGGATTAGATTAAGTCTTCCCATTCATCGACGATTTACTGCTGGCATCAGAAAACGAAGCTCAACACCGAGAACATCTCCACTCTGTACTGAAAAGATTAGAAGAAAACGGCATCACCATCAACCCCGCCAAATGCAACCTAGGCAAATCAGAAGTCCAATTTCTTGGTTACACCGTAAAACCAGAAGGCATCAAACCACCAGAACACAAAGTCGATGCTATCACCCATTACCCCAGACCAACCACCATCGAAGAGCTACGAAGATTTCTCGGCATGATCAATTTCTATCGCGATCATATACCGAAAGCCGCATCTCAACAAGCCCCACTGAACGCTTACCTACATAACGTCAAGAAAAAGGACAAAACGCAAATCACATGGACCGACGAAGGAACTCAAGCATTCGAGCTATGTAAAGCTAGCATAATAAACGCAACTTTACTCGCTCACCCGTCGCACCACGCACCAATCGCCTTATTCTGCGACGCATCCGACAACTCGGCTGGCGCCGTACTACAACAATACCTAAACGAAACATGGCAACCACTCGGATATTTTTCGAAGAAATTCACCGATGCACAAAAGAAGTACTCTACGTTCGACCGTGAACTACTTGCAATCTACATGGCAGTCAAACACTTCCGAAAGACATTCGAAGGACGTCATCTCATCATATTCACCGATCACAAGCCGCTAACATACGTAATGTCGAAAATGCATTCCAACTCGGAAACACAGAGGCGAACAAGACAACTTTTGTTTATCAGCGAATTTACCACAGACATACGTCACGTGAGCGGTAAACAAAACATCGTCGCCGACACACTCAGCCGCATCGAAACAATATCATGCCCATCTACAATAAACTACAACGACATAGCCAGCGCGCAAGAAAAGGATAGCAACATCGGACAATTATTATCACACGAAAACATCTGTCTCAAGAAAATGACTATACCTAACAGCAACATCGAGTTATACTGCGAAACATCTACTCCTTACATACGACCGTACATACCCGAACAATATAGAAAGGAAGTTTTTGAAAGTGTGCACAACATCAGTCATCCTGGTACGCGCACAACTCGCAAGCTTATCACACGAAAATACTTCTGGCCGTCAATGAACTCGGACATCAGCCGTTGGACTCGAACGTGCCTACTTTGTCAGAAAAGCAAGAAAACTCGCTCGGGTCGTGTCGTCAAACTGCCGGTACGCTTCGCTTGAAGGGAAGTACTGTAGCCACCACACATCAGTACGTTTTGACAGCAATGAGACAGCGACTAGTTCTGATAAGAACTTTTTTTTACGTTTTTGACCATCCACCAAGTCAGAGACAGGACAGGAGCCCCGCTGATCGACGAGCACGAACACAAGTCCAACCATCGCGGACGCAACACTGGGACATCTTGACTCGTCGACGGCCGGCGGCGGAAAAGGACTGCGCGCTCTGCGTCGCTTGTATTCATAACCTCGGAACCGCGCCAAACCGACCGCACGCGCTAGCGACACCTTGCGGAATGCAGCAACAACTGTGCAGTGATGTGATTGGTTGAAATAATGTGATTATCTAGTTTTAAGTTTTATTGGATAATCGTTTCTTGTAGAATTGTATATAAACAGGCGCTTTTTACTAAAAGAAACTACAAACGTGATAGATATCGAAATTATCGATATCTTAACACTAGATTTGAAAGATTTGATGTTTTTTTGGGGGTCCAC
The DNA here is from genome assembly GCA_964056405.1 of Acronicta alni. Lineage (NCBI taxonomy): Eukaryota > Metazoa > Arthropoda > Insecta > Lepidoptera > Noctuidae > Acronicta > Acronicta alni. The sequence continues at coordinate 16,075,229 of OZ043925.1, read as the reverse complement.
GACCGCTGGTATTGTTTTCACCTGAATCATGATTTGTGAAGCACTTTTCTTTTGTTTTATAGTGTTTAGATATCGATACCTTTCATGTCTGTGATAAAAGTAATAAAATAAAACTACAAAGTGAATTTTAGTATAATTTATTATTTTAAAGTAGGTACCGTTAAATAGTGAAATTAAATTACCAAGCGAAACTCTGCAGGCGTGGTGGATATCGATATCTAATTACTGTGATAAAAAACATTTTATGTTTTTATAAGGGTCAACGACCGCTGGTATTGTTACTTGAACAATGAGTTGAGAAAAGTTTTGTCTGTGAAGTTTAAAATACAAATAAAAACCTTATGTTTTAACCTGATATTTCACTAACTGCAGTCGATGACGTCACAAAAAAATCATCTACTTAATTTCCGTTTTTTTTTTTTAATATAAAAAATAGAGGCCCACCGGTATCGGGAACAGGGTCCAAGCTACCGGCGGTCAGGGCTCCAGAGAGAGGAACCTCCTAACAATACGGGCCGTGTCCAGCAGTACTGCTTTCTGGATCAGGCCCTTGACCCAGCCGCCTAATGAGAGCCTCCTGAGGTGTTGGTCGAGGCTCGCGGCTATTAAGCCATTGGCTGACACGACTATCGGTACAATGATCGCTGTGTCCACATCTCACATGTCGACAACCTCGCGAGCCAAGTCAAGATACTTGATTTGCTTATCTTTCTCGGCTTTCGGCGTCATGCGGGACGGTAATGTCAACAATCATTGCACGCCTCTCGATTCGGTCCACCACCACAATATCAGGCTTATTGGCTACAATAGTCCTGTCAGTGATGATGGACCGATCCCAGTACAATGTGATATTGCCATTTTCGAGAACTGGGTCGGGCACATACCTGTAGTACGGTACCTCCGATGCCACAAGAGTGTATTTCAGAGCAAGTTGCTGATGGATAATTCTGGCTACAAGGTTGTGCCTATGCAAGTACTCCTCGTTAGCTAGACGAGAACAACCAGAGATATTGTGGCGGATCGATTCACCCGGGCGGTGACATGCCCGACAGATGTCAACCGCGCCATCCTTCACAATAAATCTCCGGTATCATCAGACTTCGTCCATAATTGCACAGACAAAACCTTCGGTTTCCCCTAAGAGGTCACCGAAACGCAGCCAGGCTACGGACGCTGCTTGATCTACATCGGGCCCATGTAGGGCCCGGAAAAAGCGTCCGTGGAGCTCCTTACTCTGCCATACCTTCCTGCGGTCGTTAGTATCAAGCACTACAGGTTTGCGCCAGTTCTCATTCGCCAAGGAGAGCGGGGTGAGTCCCTTGTCCACTGCTACTACATCTCGATGCATTCCACGTCAGCGTGTAGAAAATATTCCCTGAGATTGCATATCTCGCGGTTGTGGAGGTTTTTGGCATTTAAAAAGCCTCGGCCTCCACACTTCCGCGGGATATACAATCTCATGACAGATGATCGTGGGTGATGCATTCGATATGCAGTCAGCAGTGTACGGACCCGCCTATCCAGGCCATCAAGTTCCGTTTGAGTCCATTTGAGTATGCCAAAAGAGTACGTTAATACCGGCATGACCCAACCGTTGAAGGCGCGCACCTTGTTTCCGCCCGAAAGAAGGCTATTGAATACCTTCTTCAGGCGGCCAAAGAAACGTTCCCTCAACGATAGCTTTATGTCAGTAGCGCTGATACCTAACGCTTCCGACATACCCAAATACTTATAGGTTTCGTTTGGAGAGAGGGATCTCAGTTTTATGGAATCCGCGAGTTGAACTCCTACGGATTCCACAATCTCCCCTCGCTTTACATGCATGACCGCACATTTGTCCACACCAAACTCCATCCTGATGGCGCTACTAAAAATTTCAGTTACCTTCAATAGCTCCATCAGCTGAAGATTGTTGGGGGCAAAGAGCTTCAGGTCATCCGTGTAAAGGAGGTGAGATATAATCTGACCTCCTCTCTTCAACCGATAGCCCAGCCCTGAATTCTCCAGCAGCATGCTTAGAGGATTCAGGGCTAGGCAATACCAAAGCGGACTCAAACTATCGCCCTGAAATATACCTCGCTCGATCCTCGATCGAGCTATTCCTCTGGGTATTTCGACATCCTGGATAGCGAAGGACTGTGCTCCATGGCCTCATACACGACATCAGGAAGGTGCGTAGAGTTATATCTATTTTATACAATTCTAGCACCCTCATGAGCCATGTATGTGGCACCGAGTCATAGGCCTTCTTATAATCTATCCAACATGTCGACAGATCCTTTCGGGAACGCCGAACCTGTTGGCTAATGGCCATATCTATAAGGAGTAGCTCCTTAGTACCGCGGGACCCGTTCCTACATCCATTCTGAGAGACCGACATGATGGAGTTATTGTCGATGTATATTAATTTTAACTCAAGATGGATGTAAGAACCTTATAGACCGTTGGTAAACATGTAATAGGTCTATAATTTTTGGGTTCCGCGGTGCTACCAGACTTGTGGAGCAGTTGGGTTATTCTTGCTGTAAGGAACTTGGGTAGCAAACCAGACTCCAAGGCTGCCTGGTACTGAGATGCCAAACGCGCGTGCGACCTTTGTAGCCACTTAATCCAGAAGTTGTGCAGCCCGTCCGGCCCTGGAGATTTCCAGTTTGGCAACGGACGGACTGCACGGGCTACATCTTGGGTGCTGATCGTGATAGCCCCCATTTCTTGTATTGGATCGCACGCTCGTTCGACCTCCCGAGTCCATTCACCTTCGGTGTGACTGACAGGCACCGACCAGATGCTGCGCCAGAATGAATACATAGCGTCATCATCCGGCAGGCACGTATCAGTCACACCTCGGTCGGGTCGCTCCCAAGCCCGATAAACCCACCTTTCATTACTTTGGAATGTACGATTCTGGGTGTATCGCTCCACTCTCCGCCTGTACCTACGAATACGATTATTATTATTATTATTATTAAGTACGAGACTGCTTATAGAGCTTCGTTCATCATTGCTACTTTTTCCACTTCCTTGTCGCACAATTTATCCTGTACTATGACAGTTTTACACAACAATAGCGTCTTTTCGCAAAACTCAATAGTTCTTTAAACACACACAAAGCGTCCTTTCGCAGTAAGTAAATAAAAAAATAAATCACAACAAAAACTATAAGTATGTTACGCCATCGTCATACAGGCAAACCGCTGACGAAGCCTGCTCCCAATAATTTCTAATAAACATGTTAAGTGCGTCATTCGCGACACGAGGCAAGTTTTGCCGAATATGCAAAATTGCACAAGACCATTGCGCCATGCTATGCAGGCAGGCACTTCTGATACATCATCGATCGGGACAATAGGTTTACTTAGATTTTAATTTCATTATTGTAATAAATTCACTTAAAAATAAATCAGTTTAAAAATAAAATTGGTTTTTTTTAAGTTCTCCGGCCGCAGCCTTCGTAATTGGCGCAGTCGGTAGGATACTCGAGATTAGCTAGGGTTATCTTATATCGAAATTGTATCGCTATCGTGCGTGAGCGATCGCGGCTAATCAAGCTATCAAGCCTCATCGAGTATCCTGAACCTAAGGATTGCTGCCGGGAGAGAACGGGATCCAGATATTGACCCCAGAGACCGATATGCAGATTATGTGAGTACACTTGAATTATTCCCTGTGTTGCTTCCTGTGTATTCCTGCTACTTTAAGCCTTCAAAATTTTCCATCCAAGGAATTTAGGACCTCGCGAGTCTACATCAAGTAGACCAAATCGCAGGCAATAGAGTTAGATTTAAGTAGAGATATTGATTTAGGTTTAGATATTTTTTTTAAAAATTCCACTATGGTGCACGACCCCGATACGATCCACAAGGCCCTGCGCCCAGTGCCCGAGTTCGATGGAAACCCCAACGTTCTCACTAGATTCATTAAGTTATGTGACCAAATAGCGGCCACTTACCTTAGTAACGCTCCTGGTAATGAGTTAGGGAATTTGTGCTTAATAAACGGTATATTAAATAAAATTAAAGGCCCCGCGGCAAGTCGAATTAATTCAAATGGCATTCCGGATAGTTGGGCGGGAATAAGAAATACTTTAATCAATAGTTTTGCTGACCAAAGGAAACGGCCCTATACAATGACCTCTTAGTTTCAATTCAAGGTAACAGTACACCGCAGGAATATTATGACCATTGTCAGTCGTTATTTAGTACCATAATGACTTATATTTCATTGCATGAAACTCTGCCTACTACCGTGGAAGCGAAGCGCACATTATATAAAAAACTGACGATGCAAGCGTTTGTACGTGGCCTTAAGGAACCGCTGGGTTCGCGTATACGATGTATGCGCCCGGATAGTATTGAAAAAGCGTTAGAGTTTGTCCAGGAGGAATTAAACGTAATGTACTTACAAAATCGTAGCGAGAACACGCACGTTAGGAGGCCACCTGCAATCGCTCATAATTCTCATGTGCCTAAATAATCGTCTTATCCTGCAGGTTTTTCAGCTATGCCTATCCCAAAACCGTTTAATCAACAGCCTACTCCGAACTGGCAACGCCCATTAGCACCACAGAATAGTTGGAGGCCTAACTTCCAACCACATAGCTTTCAACGTGCCCCTAATATGCCTACACGTACTCAGCAGATGTTCCGCGCGCCGCCACCTAATTATAACAGTATAGCATATATAACATATAGTAACAGTAATTTATTTAGAATTCAACCATGTCATCAACCCTCAGGCCCTCAGCCAATGAGCGGAGTTAGCCATTTTGTAACTAAACCGATGCCCTTTAAGGGTCACGACTGGAATAAGTCCGGCAACCCACCACCAACTAACTATTTTAAAACTCGCGAAATGAATTTTAACGATTGCAATGAGTATGACTATAGCTATTATGGAGATAACGAGTATTATTCATATGACCCCAATTATGACCGAACCAACTATACCGACTACTCAGACTGTAATCTACATGACGGACATGAATATGAGCCACCAATGCCCTATTGCCAAGTTAGTGAGTTACCTGATAACTATGATAATCCCCAACCTTCTACTAGCACCGCGGACCAGGATTTTCATTTGGACCACCCCTCAAAACCCTCAAAATAGAAGTAAACTTACAGACGCAGCGTCAACTCCCTTACATAAAATTATCAAATCTTCCCTTAAACTTTCTAATTGACACGGGAGCCAATCAATCATTTATTAGCCCTTCAGCTGCAGAAAAATATTACTCTAATGTACCTCTAAACTATGACCCCTTTGAGGTTACTAACGCCCACGCTACAAGCAGAAGTGACTATTCAATTATTATACCAGCCTTTCAAGAATTTAAAGACCCTAGTTACGTTAAACTTTTTATCTTTGACTTTCATAAATTTTTCGAGGGACTTATTGGACTAGACTTACTGAGTAAATGGAACACGAAGATTGATTTAAAAAATAATTTATTAATTACTGATCATGCTACAAACCCTATAACAATGTTTAACTCTCGAAACGTCAATTTATACGAGGATATTATACCAGCTAATACTACCAAGCTTATTCGTTTGCCCATAAACGCTCCTGATGTACATATCCCTCAGCAAAAATTTTATCACTGTAACATAAATGAATGCATTACAACTGTCTTTAATAACCGCGGATTAGTTGAAGTAGAAAATACATCGCATAATGACATAATTTTATCACTCGATCGTCCTGTAGAAGCTGTAAACTCTAACTTTGAATGTATGAACATTGAACAACAACCAGACGTCTCTCGCGTTAATCAAGTCTTATCACAGTTGCGAACAGAACATCTTAATGAAGAGGAAAAAAATTAACTTAAAAAATATTTGCTCTCGTTATGCGGATGTATTTTACATAGAAGGTGAACCTCTGTCCTTCACCAATAAAGTCAAACATCATATAAGAACCGCAGATGAAGTACCAATCTACACAAAAAGCTATAGATATCCTTTTGTACATCGTCAAGAAGTTAGGGATCAAATATCAAAAATGCTAGATCAGAACATAATAAGACCTTCTGATTCTGCCTGGAGCTCTCCTATTTGGGTCGTCCCAAAGAAGGCGGACGCCTCAGGGAAACAGAAATGGAGGCTAGTAGTAGACTTTCGAAAGTTAAACGAAAAGACCATCGACGACAAATATCCTATTCCAAATATAACAGATGTCCTTGATAAGTTAGGGAAATGTCAATATTTCACTACCCTGGATTTAGCCAGTGGTTTCTACCAAGTAGAAATGCACCCCGATGATATTCAAAAGACAGCATTCAATGTAGAACATGGGCATTTTGAATTTTTAAGGATGCCCATGGGTCTGAAAAATTCCCCTTCAACATTTCAACGCGTTATGGACAATGTGCTGAAAGGTCTTCAAAACATTATCTGTTTAGTCTACATGGATGACATTGTAGTGTTTAGTACCTCCCTCCAGGAACACCTGGATAACCTGGAAAAAGTATTTCAAAGACTCCGGGAATCTAACTTTAAAATCCAGATGGATAAGTCTGAATTTTTAAAGTTAGAGACTGATTTTTTAGGCCATATAATTAGTGGTGAAGGCATTAAGCCGAATCCAGACAAAATTGATGCCATAAAAAAATATCCAATACCTTAAACGGCGAAACAGATAAAACAGTTTCTTGGACTTATCGGTTACTATCGTAAATTCATACCAGACTTTGCCAGAATTACAAAACCTTTTACTCAATGTTTGAAAAAAGGCAAGACTATTACACTTAATAAAGACTATATTGACTGTTACGAACGATGTAAAAGACTTTTAACTAACGAACCAATCCTACAATATCCAGACTTCACTAAAGAATTTATCCTGACTACAGACGCTTCTAACGTAGCCTTAGGAGCCATACTATCACAAGGAACTATAGGGTCCGACCGACCAATATCATATGCATCGCGTACTCTAAATGAAAGCGAACTAAATTACAGTACGATAGAAAAGGAGCTCTTAGCTATTGTATGGGCTACCAAATATTTCAGTCCCTATCTTTTTGGCCGCAAGTTTAAGGTAGTCACTGATCATAAACCACTACAGTGGATGATGAATTTAAAAGAGCCAAACTCACGACTTACGAGGTGGAGACTGAAACTTAGCGAATATGACTTTAGTGTAGTATACAAAAAGGGTAAAAACAACACCAACGCCGATGCCCTATCGCGAGTAGAAATCCACAACGACGAAATAAGTTCAATCATTGCAAATCCCTCAGAGAAACCACCTTACGTGGCTGACTCGAACACTGACACAGCTCATACAAGTAATGAAAACCCTATACTCGAAGTTCCCATAACTGATAAACCTCTGAACATGTTTCATCGACAAATAGTAATGACTGTGGTAGGTGACATTAAGAAAAGACCGACAGTAACTAAGACATTTGATACACATACACGTACCTCTATTCAGGTTTCACAATCCAACTTAAGAGATGATGTTATTAACGCCATAAAAGAGTACGTCAACCCAAAGGTTAAAACTGGTATTCTCATAAATCCCCCTCTCAGTATGTATGATATAATTCCCATAATTCAAGACAGTTTTAAGAGCTCAGCGATGAACCTTGAACTATGTAAATCTGAATTAGAAAACGTAAAAGAATTCCTTAGACAGCAAGATATAATTCGTCATTACCACGACGGTAAAACAAACCATCGTGGGATTAATGAATGTTATTTAGCCCTTTCGCATAAATATTTCTGGCCTAAAATGAAGGACCATATCACTAAATATATCAACGAATGTACAATATGTGGTCAAGCGAAGTACGATCGAAATCCCATCAAACAAAAATTCAATATTGTACCTCCAGCAACAAAGCCTTTCGAAATTATTCATATGGATCTTTTTACTGTTCAAAATGAGAAATACCTAACCTTTATAGACGTCTTCTCTAAGTACGGACAAGCGTATCTTATGAGAGATGGTACAGCAATTAGCATTTTACAAGGCATATTACAATTTTGTACTCATCATGGCTTTCCACAAACTATAATTACAGATAATGGCACCGAGTACACGAATCAACTATTTTCTGAATTCACTAGACTCCATAAGATAAATCACCATAAAACTCTAGCACACAGCCCCAATGATAACGGTAACATAGAAAGGTTCCATTCAACATTACTCGAACATCTCCGTATTTTACGTCTACAGCAGAAAGATGAGCCTGCTATTAATCTTATGCCTTACGCATTACTAGCCTACAATAGTTCGATTCATAGCTTCACTAAGTGTCGACCATTTGACGTAGTGACCGGTCATTTTGATGCCCGAGACCCTTGGGACATGGATTTAAGTAGTCATATGTTACAACAGTACATCTTAAACCATAAAGAACAAATGAAAACAGTATACCAAATCATACAGGAAACTTCTCTTAATAATCGTACTGCAATAATCGAGAATAGAAATAAGACCCGTGAACCAGAAGAAGAGTATCCACCCCATCAGCAAATTTTCGTAAAAAATCCAGTCGCCTCATGACAGAAATTAGCCCCTAGATACACACATGACACAGTTTTAGCTGACCTACCAATTCACATTTATACCTCAAAGAAACGTGGCCCCATAGCAAAATCACGACTGAAACGCGTACCTAAGACTACGAAATTGTTACAGGATGCTGCTGACACTGACAACCTTACATCTTTCACGAAGCCAGGAGATAAAACTTGAGCCTTTAGACTCGGGAACTGGACTTCTACCGTTCAAACTTGGATCGACTAGAGTAATAACGCACTATCATACTTTCCTCCAATATGTAAAGCTGGACGACATTGAAAATAACCTTTCAACACTAAAAAATCAGTTACAGGATTTTAAACCACGCATGGTTAACGAAACCTATTCCCTATACGAATATCAGATAGATTACCTCGCGAGTAAATTAGTTAAAGTAGAAAATCAATTACACTCATTAGAACCCAACCGTTTTAAAAGAGGTCTTGTAGATGGCCTAGGGTCAGTTATTAAAAGTATAACGGGAAACCTCGATTATTCGGATGCCGTTCGATTTAATAATGTCATAGAAATTTTACAAAATGATCAGCGAAAAACTATTAATGAATTTAACGAACACATTAGTATCAGTAAAGAATGGATGTCGTCCCACACTAACATATTAAGTAAAATTGTCGAAAATCAAAGTAAAATTAATACCACATTAAATTCACTATTAGTAGGTTATACTCAGAATAACCAAAATCTCGTACATTTTGCCAAGTTCGCCCAAATACTAACTATTATTAGCGAAAATATAGAAGACCTATTATTTGAGCTATACAGGATGTAACAAAAACCCTGTCCGATCCGAAAGAGGCGTATTCCTTTTCTTATATACTTACTAATAAACATAAATAAAAATACGATATTAAAGAAACCAGAAAGTATCGATTTTTCTTCTTCTAATAAACTTACACAATTCTCCACTAAATATGGGAAAATTTCATAAGTTGACAATACTCCACCCAGCGGCGAAATCTTTTAATATTTACCAATTTATTTTTCATTTTTACCTCAAAGGATGCCGCCAAGCGGTGCCGCTCCGTGCGCGCTTTGTGGTCGCCGACAGACTGTACCTAACTACCTACAGAGCGGCACGTGTAAGCCAATTGTTGTCCTTGACATGTCAGTCTCGCGTAGAGTTCGCTTCCGATCGGACGTCCGTGAATCTCATAACACCTCGATTACCCATCGTATCGTGAGTAATGTCGTATTCCAATCTGTTGTCAATGTCGTGTTCCAATGTGCTTATGCTGCAATTATGCAGATGTTCGAAAAGACTACGAGTGAGTGAGAGTATGGGGTGCGTTTTGCTAGGCAAGGTATGCCAGTGCCGTCGGAGCGTGTATCCAACGTCTCCATGAACTTGAAGTTCACGTGTACACGTGTACGAACACGTGTCAAGCAGTGTCCATGAATGAGTACAAGACTCATTACCCTAATGCCGAAAGACCACGAAAACACGACGTGGAATATCAGTAAGTACCTATTGGAAGTTCACTTAAGGAACACGATCGCAGAATTTTGTAGATATCAAGTTCATGTTTTACAAAATAATTTTAACAAAGCAATACATTTAGTTCATTGTTTCTTGAAAAACAACGTCAATAATTATTTAGGTACCTATTAGGTAAGCAACACTATTCCTGTACGATATCAGCTGATCCCCACGCGTAAGCGGAAGTATTGGGTATCACGATGCTTGTACGATACCAGCTGATACCTACGCGTAGGCCCGGTAGGAGGTAATCATCCCTATGACTAATACGTAACAGCTGATACTTATGAAAAACACAAAAGAACGTCAATTATTAGGTAAACATAACTATGCCTAATCGATATCAGCTAATATCTACGTGTAGGCCCAGTAGGTAAGATTCATTCGCATTAAATTTGTTTGGCGGCACGCGACAGAGCGGGCTGGCGGCACATGACAAAGGATCAAAAAGCGGCAAATTGCTCGGGCGGTTTCTTTGACACTAGTGTAGATCGAGTTGAATAAACTTTATTTCGTGGATTGAGTGTTGACATGTAAAAGCTTTAGTTTTTTTTAAAATTATATTTAAATTAATCGGGGAAAAAAAAATATCTCGTATCTAATTATCGTTTACGTGTTTGTGTACGTAATACGACACCTTATACGACCCTTAAGGATCGGACAGGGTTTTTGATACATCCTGTATAGGATAGAAGATATTCTCGCATTCACTCGAGCTATGACAACTCATCATAGCATGTTAGGAATAGATATTTTAGGTAGTATGTTAGATAAATTGAAAGGAATTTACGACACTAATCATATATTAGACTTAGAATTACGTGAATATTACGATGTAATAAGATCAGGATATTATTATGATAATAGGAAAATAGTTATAGCTTTTAAATTCCCTGTAGTATCAGTAGATAGTTATATACTGTATAAGCTTTGTATAGTCCCCAATAGACACAATTTGGCCCTTATTCCTCCCTATCCTTTAATAGCAACTAACGGGAAAACATTCATGTACATGGAGGCTGAATGCCCGAAGTTATATAACAATCGGTATCTATGTGAACAAAAAACTAATCACTATATTCAAACCCAAGCAGACTGCATACAAACTTTCATTTCAAGCAAAACCTTAGATGAATCCTGTAAATTAACAACTGTACAATTAGCGAAAGAAGCCGTAGAAGAACTTGATAGCCGACATTATGTTATTTCATTCCCAAAGCCAACGAGGGTTCATATGAGCTGCGGAAACGACGATTACGACACATTGAACGGCAGTTATCTCGCTGTAATCCCACTGCATTGTTCTTTAAGCACATCAGAATTAACCTTAATAAATACTAAAGATGAGGTTAAAGGTCAACCTGTAAAAATAATGAAGGTCCCCTACCATGTTGAAAACCCAGGAAAAAGTTTAATGCACGCGAATTTGGCCTCAATAAACTTAAGCAAACTTCATAGTCTTCAGGACAGAATAACACTTCAGGCGCCAGTGTTACCAGACAAGATCACTGAAACGTTATACCACACTACTATACCATTTTACACCATAATACTTTTTGCGATTATCCTAACGGCTGTTTTTATAATCCGGAGATATTATATTCCCAGAACTACAAGGACAAAGAATGATGCTGCATCCAGAGGAGCTGAAAGTCACGAATACGCCGTTCCTGAAACTTCGAAAACTTATAATCAGCAGAAAAAGCTCCCAGCAACATTTTCACTTAGCGTCTAAAAATAGTTGCTGATCTACGGGGGAGGTGTTACGCCATCGTCATACAGGCAAACCGCTGACGAAGCCTGCTCCCAATAATTTCTAATAAACATGTTAAGTGCGTCATTCGCGACACGAGGCAAGTTTTGCCGAATATGCAAAATTGCACAAGACCATTGCGCCATGCTATGCAGGCAGGCACTTCTGATACATCATCGATCGGGACAATAGGTTTACTTAGATTTTAATTTCATTATTGTAATAAATTCACTTAAAAATAAATCAGTTTAAAAATAAAATTGTTTTTTTTTTAAGTTCTCCGGCCGCAGCCTTCGTAATTAGTAACCAAAAGAAACGTCAATAACAAAAACACACAATAAACTGTGGCGACATTGTCATGCTGACACAGCTCCATCAGAGCTCGCTCGCCCGCCCGCTCACTTAATGTACTTCAGTCGTTGTCCTTAGGGCACAGGGTAGGCACATGCGTGACTTATATTTGTACGTGTATTTCGTGGTAATTAAACTAGTTGTTCTAACCTTGGACTTTAATTATTTAATTCCTTCTGACAGTGTTATACCCTACAAAGGCTGTAAACCTAACAGTGGTGTAAAATTCAACAAAACTAATATTACTCGCCACGTCACGTGGTCGGCGCGGTGGCATACTGATTCTTACGCCCAGCGCAAGGGACAGTAACGAATACGCTCAGATTTTAGAATAAATTGTTTTAAAAATCAAATTTTGCCATTTTAAAAAAAATATTTCTAGGAAAATGTTCATTGTTAAATTACCTATCCATTAGTATAAGTAACAAATCAAAATATTGGTTAGTTTACGAGGAATGTCTTTTATAAATAATAATTTTAGATTTTTGTGGTTTCGTTATGAGGAGATTATTTAAACATTAGACTACTTAAACAAAAAAGTAAATCTACCATTTTGGAGTCAAGATTATGTAGAAATTTAATGTAGTTTTTATTAGTTGGTATTTCTTTTGGATAAAGAGTAGATAGCTCCTAAAAACTGCACAAAAAATGGCTAGCGCTGCGTTATGCTCGGGGACGCGCCTTAATAATCCCAGCCCACACATTCACACTAAGCCGCACTTGAAAGGAGTCCCCCTGGCTAACATGAAAATAATCATGGAACAAGAAAACTACCGAAGTCTAGAAGGTTTTGAGTTGCAGTCAAGATTCTTTCTAACGACGGTGGATTTCTTTCGGGATATCCTTGCCACCATCTTCGTTGCGTTTCACGCAAACCATGTTTAGGTATTGTTGGTTGGTAAGTGGGACACGGCTATTTTCCCTTGTTCTAGGCATATTGGACACACAAACAACACAATCCTACAAATCAGCTGTCGTAGATCGATAACGCACGCGCGACCATGACCTATCTTGGAGATAGTTTTCGCAAGACTAGCGCAGAAGTGGCGATTTTTTGTTTGTTTACATTACAGGGCGGCCTATGTGTTAGTACTTGGGCGGCCGGAATCCAGCGGTTTGGCAACGTCGCCATGTCATTACACTTGTACTCGTTCTTTACAGACAAAATAGGTAAAAATTAGATGAGTGACCGTAAGTTCGACGTGTTGCCAAACTTCTTACGATCTACGATTGTCGGTGTCGTATGTGATGCGCATCGGTGTGACATGACGTGATACTTTGAATTATTTATTTATTTGTTAAGGTTTTAGTAATTTAGAAATAATAATAAAGCACTGATATTTTGAGTTTACCTGAAGACAATAGCTTCGTTTGCATCGCTTTATGCGATACAAAAGGTTGTTTTTATTACAATTAAATTTGTTTGTTTCGATGTATATTAAAAGTAGATAGATAGATAGAATATTCTTTATTGTATAACACAATACAGAGAAAATTATAAAAAGAAAACAAACGTCACATAATGTATATACAATTGGCGGTCTTATCGCTTAAAGCAATTTCTTACAGACAACCATGGGATAAACGGGTAACGGGCGGTTGTGTCTTAGTAGTCATAGATAGATATAGAAAATAAAATAAATATCTAATAAAATAAATATTAATAATGTATATAAATGCTATACATACAATATATTATTTTGCATAAAGAGAATACTATAACAATTCACGTACAAGTAGCCAAGTAATGTTCTTTTACCATTTTTTTAAAAGATGCCTGTGTTTGGGCACGTCTCACGGAAACCGGCAGAGCATTCCATAGACGAGTGGCCTGAACAGTAAAAAAATGATCAACAAAATTTGTGGCGTGCATAGGCATCTTTAATTTTATACCTTTAGTTTTATCTTTAGTATTACCGATACTGAATCACCCATATCAATTTGTCGACTGTTTTCAATTTCAACCTGTATATGTCGGAACAGAAGGGAAAAATCGTGAGTACACTCATCACCATCGGACATTATATGGGCGTAGATATTTCTTATGACAGAATAGGCATGATGACAATAATTGAAAAATGGAACTATAATGTCCAGAAATATATACTATTTACAATGAATAAGATATTTCTGCAGAAATTAAAAGTTTAGTAGGAAAAAAATGCAATTTTAAAATAATAATTTAAATTTCCCCCTAAAACGCTTGTTAGTGTCATGGCGTCGCTTGCGACGTCACGTTTGAGTAATCAAAACGTAAACACGCTGCGCTCGTGCAAGAATTTAGTTATTTTGTGTTATTAAATATGAATTCGAAAGTGTATAGGTGGTGTGGGGTCCCCCAGTGTGAGAATACATCCATAAAAACGCCTAATAAGCTATTTGTGTTCGTTCCTCAAAATAAAACAATACGAAACAAGTGGCTTAAACTTGCAAGGCGAGATTCAAAAGGAACATTGCCCAGTACTCACCTTTATTTTTGTGAAGATCACTTTAACGTAAGTTTTTACATACTTTTGTAGATTCTAGTATATAGTATTTGGTAATAATATTTTGTACGAGGTCTAAATGTAAAAATATAAACAATCTATTTCGAGGTTAGGTTTCATCTCTCATTGCTTTGATATGTATTACGTATTTTATTCATATTTCAGTTACCTAATGATATGGATAATTATATGGAATCGCCATAGGATGGCCTGGAGGACCTAAAAGAAAAATCAATTTATAAATAAAGGGTAAAAGCATTATAAAAATAGATTTCAATAACATAACCTTAAAAATAACTTGATAAGAAATACATCGTCAAAAGTATATTTTAGGGAACTATTTTATAACTCAAATTATAAAGTTTTTAATTATTATTAATATACTTACATAGAAGTTTTAACATTCCTAAATTCTGCTGAACAAAAGTCTTTATTTGATGACAAAAACTCTCCCAGCATTATTATGTCGATTCTAGGCAAATTAGCGCTGTTTGCCTTAGTAAATCCTTGATCCATGATTCGTGTTATTTTATATTCGAATTAATAATATTCACACTCAAATAGTACTCGGTATTTAAACAAAAATAATAAAAACACATGATGTTCGTGCGTGTTGCGTATGCGTTTACTCAAGCGTGACGTCATGCACTCTGATTGGTGTTCAAGATATCATGGCGGATTGCCTTATTTTTTAGTTTTATTTTATAAAAATAAATATTAATCACACTTATAATAAAAAAAACAATACGTATTTTATATTCCAAGCTTCAAGTTTTATTCAATAAATATAGTATTTTAGTAGTTTTTAATTACTGTCATCATGCCTATTGAAAGACTCAGATAGGCCAACCTGCCCTTCACCCTAACACAACGAAACGTGAGATGGTTCCGCGCGTCTGTATCGGACCAGAGTCAAGACAACGAATGTCAGACAGCTCCGCGTGTCCGCTTCGAACCAAAGTCAGGCAACGAATGTGCGCCGCCCTGTCCCGACCGATAACGACACGACTCTGTTCACACCCCCACTCTACATCATGCGATGTGTGACGTAACCGCGAGTTGTAACTAACGTCAGCTGGATGGCGCTGGCGTTCCGGAAACGATACGTTTGCGACATATACATGTTTCATAGTCAATATAATAGACACCTATTTGCAGAATTGTTTTTCTTAGTTTTTGTTTATTATTATTTATAACATTAATGTACAATAATTTTAATATGTTTGTTTAGATTTCCTAAAAATAGTACTCGCAGGAAATTGTGGTTATCCATTGTACCACTGAAAATGAAGTTTTATGAAAGGGAAAGGATTTGCAATTTGCATTTTCAAGAATCAGATTATGATTCAACAAGGCACTTAAAACAAACAGCAGTTCCTACTTTAACAATAAATCAAGAAGCAGTATCATTTTGCAAGGTAAAAATTTAATTATCTACATTACTATTATGTTTTTAGCAACATTTTCAAATTGTTCAAATATATGACTAAATTAAATTAGACTATATGACTAGAATAAATTATAATATATTTTGTAAATTATATTATAATTTTCAGATAGCAAATTCATTACATGAAGAGTCTATGGTGCAAACAGGTGCTCAGGCTGTACCAAGTACTAGTTCTGGCACTTTTGAAAGTTATTCTTCACATAACGATATTATGGGAGTGAAAAATGCTGGCTGCAATGTTGAGGACCAAACTAATAAAAATCAATGATGAAAAATTCTTGAAAATATAAGCTTAGCCAACTTTCACACTGTAACATACAGCTTTCATAATTTATTATACACATTTTTCATCAATCTTAGGCTAAAGCTAAGTCTTAGGAGTGAACAGTGATGTAGATTCATTAATTAAATAAAACACTAAAATGGTGAGCAACTACGTAATGTCCTAGGTAAAATAAAACAAAGGTTACCCTATTTAGAAAGAGAGGGTCTGCCCACAGTGAGCGAGGCGAGATAGCGATACATAAGTTTTGCTTCAAGTAGCTATTCGAAGTGTGGTCTCCATTTTTATCTATATACCTTCATGGTCAGTGTCACTATAAAAAAAAAACTAAAAGCTCAGATCTCTCATCAGTCTCATCGACAGATCGACTCAGAGTCTCAGACTGTCAGACCATAATTTAGTAAAAAATTGAAAGTTTGAAACATATACGTCAATTCTCAATTGTCATTTGTCAAATTACGATACGATCTATGAATAAAAGTAATGTATCTACCTGATAATGTTGACGACAGTTAAATAATTGATAGGAATTATTACACATAGATTAATATTCACAATTCTGTGTTACGTATTATTTATCTTATTTTGTGAAGGACGTTTTCAATTACAAAAATAAACAGGTAGGTACATAGGTACGTAGAATAACAGCAGTTTAAGGTTATACTTTGATTTTATACTATACCTAATCAAAGTGGTTAGTGATTAATATTTACAGCTTAAAAAGGAGACTTTAATTTCGAAATTATGTAAGTACTTATTTCTGTTTAATTGTTTCAGTTATTCTTTAAAGGTACTTTTATAGTGTTCCAGCTCCAGACCAAACCACTACTTATGGCGGAACACTGACCCAAAATGGTCTGGAGTTATCAAATATATTATTGTTACATTAGGTTGGGTTCAGGTTCTTTTCTCACTAGATGAAATATAAGTTTAAAATTTATTGCATTTTGACCATAAACTCCTAACGATAAGGTTGAAAAGGTGAACTACCATGATTGTTTATATTAGACAAGGGACTAATGTCATCTGTATGTAACCCCCACTATGTAATGCAGTTGTAAAGGAAAATCCACTCTCTGACCAAAAAGTATAGGGTCTGGTCTGTGGTGTCTGGGGGCCATATTTACTGCATGAGTCAAACAGAAACAAAAACCCGGGGAGGGTTTCTGTTTGACTAAGCAACTTTCTGACCAAAATTTAAAGTACCTACCTGAAAGTTATAAATGTTTACACAAAGGGAATGTTTAGTAGGTACCTGCTTATGTTAAAGAATAAGTAAAACAATAAATAGTAATGGATACCTATATTTGAAAAGTAGCTCACCAGGAATAACACTGACAACATCTTCAACGTGAAAATGTCTTCCTCTTATACTGTCTACCTTGTCCGGTTTTTCCACTGTTCTCAATTTCATGCTGTGTTGCTGTCAAATTGGGCTTATTTTTCAACCTAAGTGAACTTGGCTGGTGTTGTTGGACTAAGATTGCAATAATATTTCTTTGAATATCAATTATCGGGGCAACTTTAAAGCTACCTCATGTACTGTAACTGTACGGTTTTGGTCTAGCAATATGAAGCCAGTGTAACCAGCAAATTTCCGTTTCATTTAATTTATCTGGCAGATAAGTAAGATACGTTAGGTTTTATTTAGTTTGTGTGTAAAAACCATATTACTTATTCATTCAAATTTATCCCCAAAAGATATATTTCTCGATTTTTATCTCTGAATAGCCTATACATAAATACGCAGTATTTGAATTTCGAAATTACCCTACAAGTTGTCTACGGTAGTCAAAGTTTTAGTGAGCAGGTAGATACACAATTTGTACAAATATAAAGACTATGAAATAAAAGTAAAAATTAAGAATAATAAAGTTTAATAAAATGAAGTAGTTGAATTATTAACATTCAAATGCAAGATACAAGAGTAAACGGGGTATTGAAGTTATTGCTTTTTGCAAAGCCTGAGACTAAACTTAGCACCTCTTCCCTTGAAAGGCCAATGATTATATCTTCTGGTGTACCGGGGTGATTTCTTTTTTATTAATATACTAGCGACCCGCCCCCGCTTCGCACGGGTGCAATATACATGTATTATACATATAAACCTTCCTCTTCAATCACTCCATCTATTAAAAAAAAACGCATCAAAATGCGTTGCGTAGTTTCAAAGATTTAAGCATACATAGGGGACAGAAAAAGCGACTTTGTGGACAGTGAAGTGATTTATTAGGCATGATCAGCTTAAAAGCATAAACAGTTTAAAATACCTATGTTAGTGCATATTGAAAAGATGTAACTGAAAGAGAATAAGTACCTACTTACCAATATAAAACAAACTATTTAAGAAAGATTGAGTCATTTCAACAGGAAATGGCCATTGAGAACCAATGACCATTTCTTTGTCAAATCCGAATGGTTTATAGGTAATTCAGAATTACCCAAGTCGTCTAATTCCGATAAAGGCAAAAAAACCTTGAGCGCGCGTGTCTTAAATTTATTGAACAGTGCACTAAAACGAAAATCTAACGAATTAGAAAACAACCAGTTTAATTAATTACCAGATTTCTTTGTTATAGATCTTCGGGTAAATCCGATACACCAAAAATATGCGCGAAATATCACTCGCTGTCTAAAATGTTGTAATGTCCTTGAGCCAATTGATAAATTGAAGTTTACTGCGCGGGACCGGGACTCGGGAGTGGATTAAGATGGCGCCTAGGTGAATGTTGCTAGCTAGAGCAAAAAATATTGCCGCGATTTGGAGAAATTTTTAATTATTGATATCCCAATTTTCAGAATTAGCCGAATGCATCTTATCCAAATAATCGTTCCTAGGTTGATTATTATTATTACTGTGTATAAGAACAGTCTCTCTCTCTTTTCTCGAGCTCCTAGTTGTATGTATCTAATGTTGTACAGTCAGCAACGAAAGTCGCTGAACATGTTGCAATCTTCAATATGATTTTTAACAAGTATGAAGTTACTGACCTACGAAGGTTATGCGAAATAATTGCATAGATGACCATTAAATATTTAGGTTACCTTAGTAGAAAAGACCTGTTGCCAAGTTCTGGAGCTGTGACAATAAAAACATTTAGTTGTGTTCAGCGACTTTCGTTGCTGACTGTACAACATTAGATACATACAACTAGGAGCTCGAGAAAACTACAAATTTTTTGTTCGTCTATGTGTCCTCTACCCATACATTTTTATCGTGCGATTTCAAAAAGGAACAAAATGGCGATATGATGTCAGATTGCCAGCTTCCTTACAAAAAAGTTCGAATCCCTTAGCAACCTAATAATATGTATAATTACTTTTTACCGTAAAATGTGCATGCTCATGTTACAACAAATTAAGGCAAACTTTAACTCTGACAATAGATATCTATTTATTTTTATTTAATAGGTACAGTAACAGACAACAGATTAAGTTTTACACAATATTCAATGAAACATCATAGTATTCAACCTTAAGTCCAATTAAAACTATACACATCATTCACATGGTAATTTAAACTTTACTGAGCTGGGGAAAGCAAATGGGAAACATATTTTTTTTTTTAAAGAAAAAAGAAACCTAATTAGTCCTCATTGTTTCGATCGATTTTCTTTAAAAGGGCGTGTTTAAATACATTATAACTATCGTCGCAGATATCTGTTTCAGAGCAAATAGTATTGTATTGTCTACACATTCGTGAAATTGGGTTGTTGTATGAAACATTATTATTACTATGGCTTAAAGTAAATAGTTGTGGTGTGCGCACAGATCGCGATGGAACCTTAAAGTTTAACATTTCAACAAGCTGGCTATCCATTGAACTGTTCACAATCTTGGGTAAGGTACATAGGTAACTCACCCACCTTCTGTTCTCAAGACTCCTCATTTTAAACCATTGAAGCCGATTATCATATTCATTTATTTTACGCCGCAATCCAAACCTTGAGCATAATGTTCTGACAAATCGCCTCTATGCGATCAATATGAGCCCTATAGATAGGTGCCCATACCGATGAACAGTATTCAATAATACTTCTTACCAAACCATAGTACAATGTTAGAAGAGAGCTGGCTTTCTTAAAAGGTGTAGCATTTCTAAGCATGAATGATAGAATGCGGTTGGCTTTGCTGCAAACATGATCGTAATGATGTCTGAAGGACATTTCAGAATAAAAATTTACACCTAAGTCGCGAACAACTTTAACTCTTTCCAGTGCAACCCCGTCAATACTACTTATACTCATGTGTGCAAAGAAATAAATCAATAATTGATTAGATTAGAAAGTGTAACGTCACCGAACCCATCAAAATTTGCATACGAATACATCGCATATAAATCGAAATAAAAAATACACGCAATAACCTGAGCCACAGCGAAGCGTGATTGAGTTTAAACTTGTGATAGAGATTCAAAATAAAACTACTTATTAGGGTTTATTTTTTCGTAAAAAGTAGTCTTATTTCAATGAAAATTCACAACCGACTAGCGTAGCGAGTGGACGTGTTTACATTTTATAAAATAAATAATAAACAGTACAGTACTCAAGTCTTCACTTAATAGCATTGAAGACAAAGCTTAATTTTCAATAACAGTGAGTGCTAATCAGTGTGCGTGAGCGCTGGCGCTGAACATCGACGCTGACTGGTAGCAGTGTGCGTTCGCATCATCAGGGTAGCGCACATACTACATAAGCGGAGCGACAAGCGGAGTGGGTAATACAATTCTTATTTTTACCAAGATTATTTACTGAGTACAATATGAATATCTTGCGATCACCTACTAATGCCATTGAAACCAGTAGCTCTCAACCCGAGCTATCAAAATTGGAGCTTTCTGAACAAGAGTTTAAAAAAATATCTATGCGGAAGCGAAAAACACCTGATGATGATTTTTCACTACAATTCGATCAGTTTAAAGCCCAAATTCTTGATATGTTCAAAGAATTTGGTCAATTCCAGACCAATAACTTCAATACTATAAGGCAGGATGTATTCTCAATAAAAGAACAGCTAAAGGACATCAAAACTGCAACAGAAAAACTGATTGCCGATACCTAATACCTTTTTAAATACGAAAATCGAAAGTCTATCCACTGCTGTCAACAATACTCATGATAAAATCAATTGTTTAGAGAATGATGTTCAGATCCTACAATCTAATATAGAATCACTAAATAACTCTGCACCAGAAACTATCTGTGAAAATATAATAGCAGAAGTTCAACAACGCACGGAACGTAGCAAAGACGTAATAGTGACAGGCATTGCTGAACTACACTCAGATAATATGGAAATGAAGAGAGACACAGACAGAAAAGAAGTTAAAAATATTATAACAGCTATATACCCCGCTTGTCCTGAACCGGAAAAAATTATACGTCTAGGAAAATACGATGAAAACAAAACGCGTTCTATAAAAGTTTGTTTCGCGTCTCAAGAAACTACTCAGAACATATTAAGACGAAGATCTAATCTCGACCGAACCGAACGAGCGATTGACTATGTTAAAACTGCGAGAAGAACTACGCCAGCGTATAGAAAATGGCGAAAAGGACTTAACTATAAAATACCAAAAAGGAATACCTAAAATAACGAAACAACAGCCAAAAAACTAGACACAAAAGGAAATGCTATAAACAGTATAAAGGGAAATCATTTGATAACCTATGAAATCGGCAACAATTATGCAGAGTTAATAGTTAATAATAAATCACTAAAATTTTTATACGCAAATGTAAGAAGCCTTGTAAAACGAGGAAAGTTAGACGAAATAAGATGTGTCATGGAGTCCTTTCAAACTACTATAAATGTGCTAGTGCTAACAGAGACATGGATTAAAGATGAAGAGGAAGCTATCAGGTTAAAACTACCGAACTACATACACTACTACAATTATAGAAAAAACTCACGTGGTGGTGTGTCTATATATATCCATAAACTCATGAAACATAACCTCTTGGACGAAGAATGTGTAGATGGAAACCACTTCCTGTGGGTACGCTTGGACACTCTCTCGCTGGATATAGGAGCAATATAAAAACAACCTAACTCACATACTGGTAACTTTCTAGAACACTATAACCAACATATTTCAAAAAGAAAACGAGCTATTGTCTTCGGAGACCTCAATATTAATCTACTTAGTACTGAAAACTCTGTAAAAGAGTATAAAAAAATACTGAGAGAGAACAATATGAAGATATTAAACAAAGTCAACCTGGAGTATTGTACGCGCGAAACATCTACAACAAAAACTATCTTAGATCATGTGATTACAAACCTACAGGACAATACGTTTAAAATGGCTATTATCGATTCTTCTCTCTCAGACCACAAGCAATTATACTTTGAGATAAACAGACCCAAACCTGCTCGTGTACAGAAAAAGCAATATGAATCGATAAACTACGCCAACCTTCTTACAACACTAGAAAGTGATGTTGGCACAAGAGGGATCTCTGAATATTCAAGTTTAGAAGCTTTACTGTTGAGTTCGATCACAAAAAACAAAACACGTAAAACTAAAATAATAAATCCACCTCGCAAGGAATGGATAAATGGAAACCTTGTTACTTTAATTGACGAAAGAAACCAGCTATGGAAAAACCTAAAGCAAAACCCGGATGACGATCAACTAAGGAATGAGTTCACACAAAAGAGAAACAGCACGTTTATATCTATCCAAACAGCAAAGAATCGGTACTATAATGATGCTTTTAAACACTGTAAGAGAAATCCTTTAAAAATGTGGCAACTTATCAACAGGCTATCCAACAACAAAGTCGAAAGCAGTAGTAGGCCACTGACACTAAATACTAGCTCAGGTCAAGTTACAGACATTAAAGCAATTTGTGAATGTTTCAATTTATTCTTCTCCACAATAGGTAGTGAACTAGCTAGCAAGATACCTCAAAATTTCTATTCCCATCACCTAAGCCCACCTAAACATTACTGTAACCAATTATCAACACTAAAACCAGTCACACCATGCGAAATAATAAGAATAATAAACACTCTTAAAACTAACACTAGCGCAGGTATAGACGGTATAACCACAAAGGTTGTCAAGTGTATTAAAATTTTGATAGCGGAAAGTCTTGCAAATTGTATTAATAAATGTCTAGAGGAAGGCCTATTTCCTGACTCTCTTAAAATCGCGAAAGTGAGTCCCATATTTAAGTTAGGAAATAAAACCGATCCAAGTAACTACAGACCTATATCGGTGTTACCTGTGCTATCTAAGGTCTTTGAAAGAATATTACATAACCGTCTAGATCAGTTCTTAACATCCAATGATTTTTTATCTAAATCACAGTATGGATTTAGACCAAAATCCAATACTACATCCGCGACTATAGACCTCGTTACAAATATTCGACTCAATATTGAGAAAAAACAAATAACTTTGGGAATATTTATCGATTTAAAAAAGGCTTTCGATACCGTGAGTCATGAAATACTTTTGGCAAAATTAAGAGGCCTGGGTGTGACTGATAAAGCTTATGACATCTTTGAATCATACCTCAAAAATAGGTATCAAGTGGTAAAAATAGATAACCATTAAAGCGAGTCAAGATTAATTTCCTGCGGCGTTCCTCAAGAATCAATTATAGGTCCGCTACTTTTTCTAATATATATAAACGGTATTCATGATATTGGATTAAAGGGCGACATCACTCTATACGCTGATGACACTAGTTTGTTTTATTCGGGTCATTCGACACAAGAAGTAGTAAACCAAGCACAACATGATCTAAATGTCTT
Source organism: Acronicta alni (assembly GCA_964056405.1). Classification (NCBI taxonomy): domain Eukaryota; kingdom Metazoa; phylum Arthropoda; class Insecta; order Lepidoptera; family Noctuidae; genus Acronicta; species Acronicta alni. The sequence goes on along the minus strand of OZ043925.1, from coordinate 16,051,103 downwards.
ACACACCTGGTTACAGGCAAATTTATTAACTATAAATGCTTCAAAAACGAACTATATCATGTTCTCATCCAAAAATAAAAAAAATGATAACTACAGTCCTTTGATCATTAATGGTGAAAAAATAAGTAGAGTTAATGAGGAGAAATACTTGGACCTATTATTGGACCATCAGCTTACATGGAAGCCGCATATTCAAAAAATTCACGACAAGTTAATATCATTATCAGGTGCCTTACGACCTATAGCCCAGTGTCTACCCAAAAACGTGAAATATACTATATATAACTCCTTGGTAAAATCTCACATTGAATACTTGATTGAAGTCTGGGGATCAGCTGCAAGAAGTAATTTAAAGCTATTACAAACTACACAAAATAAACTTGTAAAAATATTGTTTGGATATGATTACAAAGAAACTAGCCTCATGAATCTTACACAAATTTACACATATAGTACCTGCATCTTGATTAGGAAAGCCTTGACAAAAGATATTCACTCACAACTGATATTCACAAAAAGGATAGACTGCTACAAACGTCAGACTAGACAGGCTAATAATATTTGTCTAAGACCACCTAGGACTAATTATGGAAAAAAGAGCATTCTGTATGAAGGTGCCCAAGCATATAATAGGTTGCCTAAAAGTATAAAAGAAACGAAAAAACTATCAACATTTAAAAAACTATTAAAAAGCCATATTTTAAAGGATTTTTTACTAACATCAAAAACTAATTAACACAATATCCACACTACATTACATCTGCTATAAAACCTAGTAAATATATAAAACAAAAAATTAACACATACATACTTGTATATGCATAATAAAGTATTATGCTTAAGTACATATAAAATAGCCAAATTATAATAAACAATACACATTGTAAATAAAAAATATTATAGCATTAACATAAAATTCGAACAAAACACTTTACTACAGGTCACTAAGTCATAGGCCTTAATAAACATGCATTGTTTCTGTGCGAATACTTTTTTACTTAAAACACTGATACAAATCTTACTATATTTATCTACTTTTTCTACAACTACCCTACTAACTACGCTAATTGGTTAATATATTTTTGTAAATTATTGTATTTTTCTCTGTAAGTGATTACTGTAATCTTTTGGGAAAAATAAATATCTTTAACCGTAAATATAAAATTCGCGTAAATGTCAGAAATCAACTTGTGTTATAGACTTAAATTTCGCGATGAACAAAAATAAGACATTGCATTGGCAGGCGATCGAACGATCCACCTTAAACAAAGTACTTTTTTGACAGCTTTAGTATCAGATCGACCTTCGCCGTCGTCAGTAGATCGGTCTGTTGTAATCGCTAAAAGCAAAGTAAATTTATTAAGTCAGGTGAGTATGCGGGAACAACGGGTTTTAACGGCGGCCGCGGCGCTGGCGTCGGCGACGGCGCGGGCGGCGGGGGAGGGCTTTGCGCGGTCGGCGGGTGCGGGCGCGGGCGCGGGGCGCATGCGTGCCTGGCGTCTGCACTCGTACGGCGCGCTGCGCGAGCTGCGCCTGGAGGACGCGCGCGTGCCGCCGCTGCGTGAGCCCCGCGAACTGCTCGTGCGCGTCAGCGCCGCATCGCTCAACCCTATAGATGTCGCCATGATCGGTGAGAATACACAACACTTGTGATTCCGCTGTCGCTGCCACCGACTCTGCTGCGCTCGCTCCGTTTACGGCCGGACTTGGTTGCAGGAGGATACGGCGCACGTGCACTGAACGTGTTGCGTGCGCTGGAGGGCGCGGAGGGTGTGGAGTTCCCGCTGGTGCCGGGGCGGGACTTCGTGGGCGTGGTGGAGCGCGCGGGCTCGGCGGCTCGGCTGCGGCCGGGCGAGCGCGTGTGGGGCGTGCTGCCGCCGCACCGCCAGGGCTCGCACGCGCACTTCGTACTCGTCAAAGATGAATGGGTACCGTATCCAACAACAAAACATACAGTAGTGCAACATACTGCAGAGGTGGTGGCGTACATGACACGCATACGCGAATACAGATACGGATCTCTAGTGTCGCGCTCGTGTTGTGTCGCAGGCGGGGCCCGCGCCCGGCGCGCTCGACGACGCGGCGGCGGGCGGCGCGCTCTACGCCGCGCTGACGGCGTGCGCGGCGCTGCGGGCGGCGGGGCTGGCGGGCGGGGCGGGGCGGGACGCGCGCGTGCTGCTGCTGGGTCTGGGCGGCGTGGGGCAGGCGGCGCTGCAGTTGCTGGCGCGGCGCGGCGCGCGGGTGACGGTGGGCTGCAGCGGCGCGCTGGCGGGGCTGGCCGAGCGGCTGGGCGCGGCGGCGGCGCTGGACCGCCACGCCGACGACTACGAGCGCCAGCTGGAGGCGTGCGGCCCGTCAGTATGAGATCGGATACACTTAATAAAACACGATTGGGAACAAACCCTCCCAAGAAGGCTTCCTTGCTTGTTCATTAGTCCACTCACTGGTCATAAGTGCCACTGGTACGCTAGAGGTCCTGCGTGCAAATAGAACGTGTGTGTCTAGAGGGGCTCGTTGCTAACTCATAACTACGCTGATCAACCGATCTGCTAAGTTAAGTTGCACTAACTACGGTCAATCTGCGGATGGGTGACCGTTTTTAACACATTGAGACCCTTCGTGCCTCAGAGCAGCCCTGGTTGTCATGAGAACACCTATACATCTATGATAATCGTTAGTGGTAGTCAGAACACGCAGTCTATGCTCGGGATATCGTTATTGCCCAGCAATTCAGTTACGGAAGTCTGATGGTAGTCGCTTCGTGGACAATACTGATATTCAGCCGCATAAGGTTAGACTGGAAACCGACCCCAACATAGTTGGGTAAAGGCTCGAAGCATGATAATAGTATTTGACCGGGAATAACATACATATCGGCTGCTTTTTATGTCGGGAAAATATGGAACGGAAATAGAAAGCCTCCTCTACACAATCGACCATGATCGACACTCGTTGATCGTCTGTGATCGGCAAGGTAATCGTCACGATCATTGTGCAAGCATTCACACGATCGTCCGTGATCATTTATTGAGCGGCAAGCCTTCAAGATGGACGTGGAGGTTATAGCTGCAGCTACCATTAATTTAATTTTTGAACGACAAGTAGTGAAAATTTAAAAAAAATATGGAAGAAGAATGTTTATTTTATTTTATTCTTTTGAGCGCATTTAAATAAAAGTTTTATTTTTATTTTTAGTTATTTAACGCGCATTCCATATCTTAGGAAACCATAAAAACTTAGTCCGCTATATTTTGACGACCTCTGTGGTCTAGCGGTTCGAGTGCCGGACTGCTGATCATGGGGTCGTGGGTTCGATTCCCACAGGTCACAAATATTTGTGTGGATAAAAACATGAGTATTTGTGTTTGTCTGGGTGTTTCTTATGTATTATAAGTATGTATTTACAAAAAAAAGTATATAAGTATTATATCCATTGTCTAGTACCCACAGTATAAGCTCTGCTTAGTTTGGGACTAGATGGGTTGTGTCAAATGTCCCAAAAATATTATTATTATTGGATTTTGAGTGACGTCACTTTATTTTTCGAGTTATTCTCGAGATATTATTGCGAATGAATGATCGGCGATCATGTGGGCACGCGCATCCAACTACAAGCGATTCCCTTTGATGCGTGCCCGAAAAACCGACAAGTCACCGATCGCCGCGATCATGACGACGATAAGGACGATGTTGGGCGACTACAGGCAAGTAGCCCTTCTACACGATCGTGCTCGCGTGTAGTCGCCCAACATGGCCGATTGTATAGAGGAGGCAGAAAACTGATATAGAAGATCTAGTTAATAGATGAGCTAGGCGACAGAGTTAGGTAATATTAATACCAGAAAATTAATATTATATTGTAACCAGTCGTAGCCGTGGCCAATTATACATATAAAATGTCTGAATGTCCTAATCTTCTGAAACCGAGCCGGCAAAAATTGTGGCAAATTTGCACTGCTAGCTGTTATAAAATCAATTTCAATGATTTCTTAGGTAGATGTAGGTTCTGAATTAAAGTTGTCACGTTGGACCAGGTACGACGTGGTCCTGGACTGCGCCGGGCTGGGCGGAGACGCGGCGGCGGCGCGGCGCTGGCGGTTCGCGCGCTACGTCACGCTCACCACGCCCCTGCTGCGCAGCGTGGACCAGCGCGGCGTGGCGCTGGGCGCGTTGTGCGCCGGCGCCGCGCTGCTCGCGCAGAGCGCCCGCGCCGCCGCCGCCGCCGCCGCCGCCCCCGCCGCCCCCGCCGCCCCGCCCCGCGCCTCCCTGCCCCCGCACGTGCGCTGGGCGTTCTTCTCCCCGTCCGCGGCGGACATCGAGCAGCTGCGGCGCCTCGCCGAGAGCGGTCAGGTAACGTACCTGGCGTTCGAGCAGCTCCGCAACGCCGAGGACGGGCACCGCTGCCGCGGTGGGACGTCGGCTGACGTGCTTGTGTGTGTGTGGTACAGTTCAGCGTGTTCGTGGAGGGCGTGTTCCCGTGGTGGAAGGCGGACGAGGCGTACGAGCGCGCGGCAGGCGGCGGAGCGCGCGGCAAGCTGGTGCTGGACTTCAAGGCGGCGCCGCCCGCCTCGCCTGCCGCCTCGCCTGCCGCCTCGCCTGCCGCCTCGCCTGCCGCCTCGCCGCCCACGTCTACACTGCCGAGTACCGAGTAGGGCTGCGCCTCACTTGAAGGATATACAAATCTGCCACCTGCTCTCATGAATTGTAAGTTTGTACAAGACTGAGACCAGTTACCTTAAATCTACACACATCAAAAGTGTTTTTACTAGTTTTCGGATAACCTGGTGACGCGTGGGACTCACGGTGGCTTAGCGGTCATAGCGTCTGGTGTACCTAACCAGAAGACGCAGGTTCGAATCCTGCCCAATTTTTCCTTCGCTAAATAACTGTAAAAGTCATAACTTCATTTATTTTTTTATCTAGTGCGACGTCGCCAATCCGACATAGGGCTCCACTCAGTACTCATTTTGGCCCACTGATCATTGGATATACGAAAATAATAACAGTTTTGGGCAATATCTATGGCGCGCACCGAACTCGCATACGCTGCGCAGCCATCGCCGCGGCGCCGTGTCACCAGCTTCACCAGCGAGCGCTCGCAAGCGACGCGAGCTCGGGACTCGGGACTCGGGACTCGGGACTCGGGAGTCGGGACTCGGGACTCGGGAGTCGCGAGCGAGAGCGTGTGGGGAACCGCCACCTCCAACTACGAGCAACAAGCAGGCGGACACTTACAGAACCCAAAATACTATTATGTTTGAACGTATTTTTACGTACGCAAATATTATGTATTTTTAATATGTGTAGTATTTAACAGCAAATCAAAAAAATCTACGTTTCATATTTATTAAAAATCCCTTTCCTAATCAAAAATACTAAAATACTGCATATGCACATCAAAATTAAGTCAAAATATTGTACTTTTCTATTTATTTAAATGTTCATGACTTATTATTATAGAAATCTATAATAACAAGTAGCGTATAATACAATAAATCTGGTACATCGTTATATTAAGTTTAATTAAATCAAACACCATTTTATTTGTCATATGAATCTAATTATTTATTAATTACAATACAATTATTAGATATTATCAAATAATATTGTTAGTAAATCTAATAATTCTTTCGAGTCACAACAATTTAAATATAAATCAAGTACACAGGCCAGCACATCAAGCTACCCCAATCTGTCAAATTTCTTTGATAGATTTTCAACTTTAACTCGTAAGACGGGAAATAATAAATTGCTTATAGCACACTCATCACCTATGTTTCCACCTTCACTGTGGTCTGTCTGTGTTTCAAAAGACTAGACTGGGTTTTCCTAGAACTCAAAAGAACATTGAAGGACGGCACAGAAGATGGAAAACGTTGGTTGATAAGCAGAAATGGTGGGGTCTTTGAACAGTTGAAAAGGCAAGCGCGGGATTGGGAGGACACAAAAAGAGGCGAAAGGGATGTTAATGCGATTGAAAAAATACTAAATAATAAAAACATGGATTTATTAGTTTATCCGTGGAATCGCAATTCATACAACATTTTAAAATGGAAGTACATAGAAAAGATAATAATAAAAGATTAAAATGTGATTTATTAGTAAATTTTGTGTTTTTCTTGTATTCTATGTAAAAAGTATTCAGTATACTGATATTTCCGATTGTAGCGGTGATATCCCAACATAAGCTGCTCCCTGAACGTAAGAGCCGTGAAGGCGCCACGGCGATATTCACCTTCGCGCTAGTCGCGCTGTGTATCGGAACGTTTTGTCGCGCATGCGCTCTGCGCCGCCAATCAGACGGCCGGCGCCGACCGCATGAGAACGATTAGGATTGGTTCTCAGTCAGAGAGTTTTATAAAATATGGCGGAATGGTAACGTAAGTGCAATGTGTCCTGTGTATACTCTTTTAAGTTTTATTAAAGTTTTATTGACTAATGACTAAGACTCTGTATTTCTAACGACCCACCCCGACTATACGAATATACAATTAATATACCATGTCGATTGTTGAACGCTTAATCAAACATTCGTTATTATGAACGTAGGAGTACCTACCTACACAATTAGACGTTCGATTTATAGTGTTCGATCAATTGATATTCCTTTATTTGGCATTCGATTTGGCGTGGTACACCCCATTTAATTTGATAAGCATTCAGTATTTTCGGTAATCAATAATTTTGTACATCAAACAGCTTTTTTGGTGCGCATTTGAGGAAAAAATATAATATGCTGTTGATGTATGTTTACGAATTATTTATAGTATGTACCTACTAGTTTTGATAACCAATAGGGAATATCAATGTGATTCAAATAAGTCAATTTTTTTTAGAAACGGTTTCTTCATTATTATGCCTTCAATCATTATTTTTGATTAAAAAATATTTTTTACTAAGAATTTAATTAATATTGTTACTTTAAAAGTGACCATGATTCTCTGAGTTTGTTTCGGCGTTTCTTCTCAGAGGACGTCAGCTAGGAAATGCCGGCTCCATCTAGTTTTAATTAATAATTAGTAATAAATGTCATTGATCATGTAACAATAAAAAAAAATTAGGGTAGCTGTCAGTAATTATATCATCAAGACGCCCACCACCTCAGTCTACCCGTGACCATGGACGCTGTAAAGGGTCCGAAACGTCGGGATTAATAATATCAATATACGCGATAAAATCCGTAAAAAGTAGTTTTATTTCAATGTATAATATACCTCCTCACCTGATGGTAAGTGACGATGCTGCCGAGGATGTAGTACGCAAACTCAAATAATACCTATTCACTCTCGCCTTGAAGGTTCCTAAGTTATACCTATGTATCGGAAAATACAGCAGCCGGGAGTGAATTCCACTACCTCCATTTTCCAGGATTTTGGGACTATACCAGTTTCAAGAGAAAGGCGATACAGGCGTGTCAACACGAGACAACTTAGGAGCGCAGTTCTTAAAACTATAATCGGAATACCGTCAGGACCACTGACCTTACACGTCTAGGCTGCAAAGAGTTTTGAGTAAGTAGGGGAAATACGTACAAAATTACATATAGGTTTATATTTCGGTCATTACTCTTTATTGGTAAATTAGGTACAGCATTGTCTTAGTATACACCAATCATCTTTGTTTCTTCATATGAAAATTATAATACCTAAATAAAGATTTTATAGACTTTTGTCAATGTGAAAAATCTGTCATTTTCTGACCATTGTTAATAATGTCGTTTTGTCCATATCACCATTTAAGAAAACGAAATTAAATGCAGAGGATACTTTTTATATTTATATAAGTTATTCGATATACAAGAGTGCAAAGTTGCTTTTAACCGCGTGCTCAATTGTGATGTTCGAGCAAGCGAAGGATTGTGATTCAAAAATTAGAATCCTGAGCGTTAGCGAGGGAATCAAAAGAGCACGAGGTGAAAAATCTTTGCACTCGAGTGCAACACGTAACTTTTCATCCCACCTCAGCGAGGACTAAATGCAAAAAAATAATTTACAATCACAAGATGCTTTTATTTCAGGTTAGTGTTAACTACATTATGATAGGTATCTAAGTATCTATTACAGAATAATCTTTAAATTATAACAAATAATGAAATGAATGAATAATACTCAGGTATTTTTATATTAGGTATTAGGAAAAAATTATAGTAACGCTGCTACAGTTACTGTTGAGTGTAATATTTTTGATAAATTCGGCACAACGGAGGTAGAAGTAAATGGTTAAACAATGTTTTGAATTCACAAACTTAGTGCACACGATGTTCTAAATTCAAATTTTAATTCAATATCAATACTGATTTCTGACATTTACGCGAATATTATACATTGAAATAAAACTACTTTTTACGGATTTTATCGCGTACTTATATTGATATTATTAATCCCGACGTTTCGGACCCTTTACAGCGGCCATTGTCACGGGTAGACTGAAGTGTCTTGATGTTATAATTACTGACAGCTACCCTTTTTTTTTTCGGTAGGGGAAATGCTCCTTATGCGTGTTCGGGGATGCGAGACGGTTATGTCGGGCTCTCCCGTCAGGTGGCCAGCATACCGACTAACACGAGAATCGCTGTCGCATGATGCGATATCCCACTGCAGACGTCCATTGATAGACCCTTCCGGAGGGCCAAGTGCAATGGGCGACTGACAACCCCGAATCTGCCGCCCAAGGCCCTCCTTTGCGGCGGGAAAGATATGTAGCCCAATCGCCGTCCACATCTCGGCCGCAGAGAGTAGGGAAAGTGGCGTATCGTAATACCGACCTTCCTCTCCCCTGCGACGGCGCCGAGACCCCGGAAGGCACACCGTAATGACCTTCAACCACCTGTTATCTGTCTCTATCCTAGATTGCTGTCCATCCAATGGTTGTCTGGAAGAAATTGCGAATAGCGATAAGACCGCCAATTGTAGGTACCTACTCTTGTAACGTTTGCATATTGTTATTCTGACTTGTCCTATGTAATGGTGTACAATAAAGAATACTCTATCTACAATGGTACAAATCAGAATAGGACTGACCTCCAGCCATCTTGTGACGTCAAAGCTGTCAATTCAAACCAGCTAGGTAGGGTGAGCAAAACATATATTATTGATTTCTGACATTTACGCGAATATTATACATTGAAATAAAACTACTTTTACACTTTTTTTATACTGTGTATCGAAAGAAAACCCATACAGACAAATACCTAAATGGTGAATCGCACCACCACCCAACACAGTTATCTACCGTCGGTAAATCTTTGTTTCAGAGAGCACATGGGATCTGTGATGAGCAACACCTGGCTGCTGAGCTTCAACATGTCAAGCAAGTCCTGCATGACAACAAGCTCCGAATACCGCGCCCTTGCCACAGAAACCGTGTGAATCGTGCCACAGTTGAGCGCTTACCTGCCGTACTACCATATGTTAGAGGAGTCACCGACAAAATTGGCTACATCTTGAAGCGTGCTTCAATTAAAACATACTTCAAGCCGCTGAAGAAGATCAGTCAGTTCTTACCATCTGTCAAGTGCCATATACCTCTACAAGATGCGGGCGTATACAAGCTTGATTGTGATTGCGGTCTCTCATATATAGGCCAAACTAAAAGAAGCATAGGGACCCGCGTAAAAGAACACATCGCCGATGTCAAACACCGCCGTTCCAAGAAGTCAGCAGTTTGTGAACATACTCTTGACAAGGCCCAGCATTATATCAGATTTGATAAACCACAAATACTTGCGAAGGAAAGTCGATACCTACCCAGGATGATTCGTGAGGCTATTGAAATTAAAAAACATCCAAATTTCAATAGAGAAGATGGCTGGGTCTTACCACCTGCTTGGAATCCTGTTATAGATTCTATTAAACCAAAATCCAGGCCTACAACTGCAAGACCAAAGGATACTGTGAGCTCGTTCTGCGTGAATCGGATTGCCAATAATTAACAACTAAAACATGATCATTGAATATTTTTACTTTAAAAGAGACCATGATTCTCTGAGTTTGTTTCGGCGTTTCTTCTCAGAGGTCGTCAGCTAGGAAATGCCGGCTCCATCTAGTTTTAATTAATAATTAGTAATTAATGTCATTGATCATGTAACAATAAAAAATGTAGGGTAGCTGTCAGTAATTATATCATCAAGACGCCCACCACCTCAGTCTACCCGTGACCATGGACGCTGTAAAGGGTCCGAAACGTCGGGATTAATAATATCAATATACGCGATAAAATCCGTAAAAGTAGTTTTATTTCAAAACATATATTTTTGAAATAATATTTTTTATGTATTTAAAATATTCCACCGATCGTTATTTAGAAGAAAATTAGATATTTCATTACCCGTGTTTATAATAAAACTAAAGTTATCATCGTCTTGAAATATTTCCCTTTTTTTTTTGTATTTATTTTCGATTGATTTGACGTGGTTAATTTCTTTTTGCCAATCGTCACTGGTAATTGAATCAATAGTTTCTAGTGTTAGATTCTCAATTTGGCTTTCTAATTGTTGAACGTTATTGTCAGCTACCCCATGCTTATCAAGTGCCAGGTATATTCAATTGGATTTAAATAACAATTATAGGTTGGCAGCTTCAAAACTTCAAGAGTTTATAATATTGTCTATAATATAGTTTTTTGGCAGATTGTGCCAAATCCGGAACTCTCCGAGTTAATGGATTTGGTATTAATGCTTATAAATATTTTATAGTTTTAAAGGTACAATTAATTTTCTTTGGAAGCTGTACTTTTTTGACAGATCGGGGTCATTCGAGGTAATTAACGTTCGTATTCTTATTTGAAACGCATAGTATCTATCTATTTACCGGCACTCATCTCCCGCAGCAGCCCCGTAACCCTTCAGCCGCAGTGTCAAAGTGAAAGTCAAAGACAAATGTTTTATTTCAATTACTTAGACCAATATAATAGCACTTTTAAAAAGTCAAAACTAGTTGCACGGTTCCAAGAAGTGGGTCTTATGGAGAAGAACCGGCAAGAAACTCCATAGACAGTCTTTTTAAAAAAAAAAACATAATTACAATGTTAATCTTAGTTTACATTTTTTCTTATGAATCGTCAATGAGAACAATGCAGTTTGATGTGTACCTACTATTAAATTAATCCAGTATTATTTATTACACTTGATTAATGTTTGGTAACTAACCAAAAATATCTAAACACTTATAACGTCAAGTGTATCTACTCAGACAAACACTTAGCTTACCTACATAATTTGCCTACTGCGTAATAAACTAGGATGAACCAAACATTGTCTGTGGTATGAATAAGATGTAAAGGGAATAAAAATTTTAGGTGTAGAAAATCATCGGTATACGATGCAACTAGGGTTCCCAACCATCCCGGAATGCCCGGGAGACTCCAGTAATAATGGTAAACCTCTCGAGCTATTGGGACCCAATAATATCTCCGGTTTTTACTAAATGTTGATTTGTGCAATGTAAAAATAAAAATTAACAAATTGAGATATTATTTCAAAACTACTACTTCTCTGCCCCAGATTTATTAAAATCCTCCCCGGTTGGTTCGTCCGAGAATTGGCAACCCTACTATGCGTTTCACCTGAACTTGACTTTTTTGGCGGGAAGTCAAACAAGGCGGTCTTTTCAAATTCATTGAAAATTTCAATTTGAGTTTTTTGTTGTAAATATAATAAAACTTTAGTGTAAATATTTAATTTCTTAATAGAAATAGTGTAAATACAATATGAGTGTTACTAGCGACGGGGAGGACCCCGTCGAACATGGAAAAAAAAGGAAGCTAGGACCTAGCTCCACAGAACTATATAAACTTTATAAAAAACCATTATACAGAAGACTTTTTCCCACAAACCATAGTGGTGATTGTGTAGTTTATGTGGAATCCATAGAACAAGAAAAAGTAGGCAATAAAAACCCAATTCTATTAACAAATCTTTTCAATGAAAATGTTAAGGGCATTGTGAGTGTTCATAGGGTTAATGCATATAAAGTGGGAGTAACTTTTAAAAAGCCTGCTCCAGCAAATAATTTCCTCAATATGGACAGTTTCCTGAGTAAATATAAACTTAAGGCTTTTATCCCTGCATATATGACTGAAATAATAGGTGTAATTAGGCATGTCCCCACATCAATGTCTAATGAAGAGTTATACAAAAACATTACATGTGACTCTGAAGTAGTTTCTGTGAAACGTTTTATGAGAAAAGTTGACGGGAAACTGACTCCATTAGGCACCATAGCAGTAACATTTGCAGCAACTACATTACCAATGTATGTCTACATACAATTATTTAGATACCCTGTACACAGTTATATCCCACCTCTAGTACAATGTTACAAATGCCTTAAGTTCAACCATTCAGCAAAGGCTTGCAGAGGAGAGCAGATGTGCTCATCATGTGCAGGTTGTCACTCTTACAAGGAATGCGATGTGTCAGAAATTGTCTGCATTAACTGCAGTGGAAACCATCTGGCTATATCGAAGGACTGTCCTGTGAAAATAAAGAAATTGCAAGAAAAAAAGAATAAACATGTCAGTCTGAACCGATCATATGCCACCACTGTGAGTATGCCACCACCTACAATTTCAAACCCCATACAATTTCCCACCTTAAAAAAGCCCAAGGCTTTAAAAACCAATGATAGTACAAATAGAGCTCTCAATGTATTAGATACTGAACAAATTGTGGGCAATGAAATTATAATTAATGCTCTGATTAAATCTTTAATAGATCTTGGTAATAATAGAGATAATATACCTGTAACAAATAAAAGAATTAAAGAGATTTTATTGTCAAATTTAATTTGATTGCATGGATACATATGTACGTATAGCACAGTTTAACATACAAAGCTTACAGAGCAAAAAACCTTTATTAAATAAATTCCTCACTGAACAAAATATTGATATATGCCTATTGAATGAGACTTGGCTAAAAAGTAGCAGTAAAACTCCCAGTTTTTTGTCATATAATTTTATTTTTAAAAATTCAATAAATGCGCACAATGGAGTTGGTATATTAATTAAACAATGTATAAAATATCATGTTATAAATACTCATTTTTATGAATCTATTCAAAATGTCTGTATATCAATCGAAACATCTTCAGGTAAATTACATATTCTATGTATATATTGCCCTCCCAACAGTACTAGATTTGATATCAGCAAAATGAAAAAGGTATTGCTGGAAATACCTAGGCCATGTCTCATCATGGGAGACTTTAATGCTCATCATATGTTGTTTGGTTGTCACACAAGTAATAGTAGGGGTAACAGTTTATATAAACTTATAGATGAAATTGATTTATGTGTTTTAAATGATGGAAGCGTGACTACTATTCAATACCCAAACAGGAATGCATCTGCAATAGATTTAGCCTTGGTCAGTCCCACAATAGCTGCTCTTTGTGAATGGCATGTCCATGACGATCCAATGGGCAGTTATCATTATCCAACTCTGGTAGACATCAATGTAAAGCCATCAATGTATGAAGTTGGTCCTGTGGAAGATAAATATATTTATAATAAAACAGACTGGTTTAGATTTAACACATTATCTGATAGATAGTTTCTCTCATTTAGATACGGATAATATACAACCTCTTGCATTATATCATAGATTTGTAAATATTTTGGAACATATCAGAAATGAGACTACTCCAAAACAGAACTCGAATCAATCACCAAAAATACTAAGAAAACCAGCACCTTGGTGGAACAAAAGATGTGAGGATGCTGTTCAAAAGTCTAGGGAAGCTCTTAAGGTTTATAAAGATTCACCAACTATTCCTAACTTTATTAATTACAAAAAACTGAATGCAAAAAAGAAAAGAACTTTAAAAGAAGAAAGAACTAACTCTTGGCATGTACTGTGCACTAGTTTTAATAGGATGACTCCCATATCCAGGATATGGAGTTATATTAAAAGATTTAAAAGAATAAGTAGTTCTCAGAACAGATATTTAAATGATGAGTGGGTACCAAGTTTCCTAGACAAATTAGCAGATTCATCTGGAGTAGATGAAGTTCGTTTAAATGATATTATAGGTAGGTTAGATGATTCCGACAATTTTCTTAATGTGCCTTTTACATTTAATGAGCTTTGTATCTCACTTAAGAGTAGGAAAGATACAGCACCAGGATTGGACAATATCCCATATAAATTAATTAAGAATTTACATCCCAATGCCCAGAAAATGCTTTTAAATATTTATAACAAACTTTGGAATATTTCAGTTATATCAGAATCTTGGAAAACCCAATGTGTCATACCCATTTTAAAACCAAATAAGCCTAAAAATACTCCATCATCATATAGACCGATCTCTCTATCCTCCTGTTTGGGTAAACTCTTTGAAAATATGCTTAAGTTACGCTTAGATTACTTTGTTGAAACACATAATAAGATACCTGACATACAATTTGGCTTTAGAAAAGGGAGAAGTAGCTCTGAAAGTTTTGTGTCACTTATATCAGATTTGAAAAAAGCAAAACTTAGTCACTCCAACTTTATTTGTGTATTTTTAGATGTGAAAGGTGCTTTTGATAATGTGAATATTGAATGTCTCATTCATACTTTACACAATTTAGGTTTACCAATTAAAACATTAAAATGGGTACTAAACTTTTTGTGCAATAGGACTTTATATGTTAAATATAACAATAAATTACATGGACCAAGACAAGTTAATAAAGGAACAATGCAGGGAGCAACTTTATCACCTCTGCTGTACAATTTGTACACATCTCAAATCCTTGATTATGTGGATACTTCACATATCAAGATCTTACAATTTGCCGATGACTTGTTGTTGTACAGTGAAAATCAAAATCTTAATGTGGCTGTTAATAATATAAATACTGCATTGCAGCAATTACACAATTATTACAATAATATTTTAAAATTAGAAATTAGTTCTGAGAAAAGTTCAGTATTAGTAATTAGTAAAGATACATCTGTACAGTCAACTGTGAAAATTGTTTACAATGATGATACAATTGCTGTTGTTCATCAGCATAAGTTTCTTGGTATCATAATAGATGACAAACTGAAGTTTGATAAGCATGTAAACCATATTTGCCATAAAGCTATGAAAAGTATTAATGTTTTGAGATGCTTAGCAGGGATTTTTTGGGGTTCTGATCCCAAAACACTGCACATGTTATATAAGAGCATAGTGAGAAGTCACTTTGACTACAGTAGTTTAGCTTATATGAATGCTAATGTTACATTACTAAGAAAACTTGATGTAATACAAAACATGGGCTTGAGAATAATTAGTGGTGCTATGTGTTCCACTCCCATAAACTCTATGGAAGTTGAAAACTGCATACCTCCATTAACACTGCGACGTTTACAGCTGGCTGAGAGATTTTGTCTGAAGGAGATTGCTTCCAATAATACCATAGTTCTAAGCAATATTTCTTATCCTGTGGTAGAGGTTTCTCAGTTAGTTGTATCTACCTATATTACAGTTAACACTCTAGTTTCTGGAGCTGTACCTGAAATTTCAACCATATTAACATATGTTAAAAACTATACACAAGATATTTATGTAAATAGTAAGTGGCCCATATATAAGTGCCCATACAACTGTTTAGTTAATTTGGAAATTAACTGTAATTTAGATTCCATTAGAAATAAATTTGATTTTTTCGAATTTTTAAGTAATAAATTAGATTTTTATGTTATTTATACAGATGGCTCTAAGACTGTGGACAGTGTTACAGCAGCTTATTATGATCCACAACAAAAAATAACTAAATGCTTTAAGATAAGTAATAATTGTAGTATCTTTACTGCAGAGATCTATGCCATATTAACGGCTTTAACATTTGTAAACAGTTTTGTAAATAGTGTAAATATACTAATAGTTAGCGATTCTAAAAGTGTTTTATCAACATTATGTAATAATAATTTTGCATACAAGCTCAATTATCTTGTATATAAAATTAAAGAAATGTTACTATCTTTAAAACAAACCAAACATGTAGAATTTGTATGGGTACCCTCGCACAGTGGCATATACGGCAATGAGACTGTAGATTTCGCGACACATCAGGGTCACGACGAGGATCACTCGGATATTTTGAAAGTTCCATTCACCGATTATTACCACCAGTTTAAGTCTAACTCAAGGAAGATGTGGAAGGAATATTGGGACATTACGATACAGACTAAAGGAAAGTGGTATGCAGAAATACAGCAAGACTTACCAACGAAACCTTGGTTTCATGAATCCGGATGTTACGATAGAAAATTCATATCAGTTATCAATCGTTTACGGTATGGTCACTGTCTGGTTCCAGCCCATCTTCAAAGACTTGGAATCGTTAGCGAAAATATATGTAGCTATTGTAGCAAACCAAATGCTGACATACACCACATAATTTTTGAATGTGAGACGTTTAATGTGCAACGACTACTACTTGCTAGTGACATTTCGCACCTTTGGGAACAAAGGGTCACTTCTGCATGTTTTCCAACTTTACAGGAAGAGCATTTTTAGTTTTTTTTTGACGTATTTCTTTAATAACTTTGTACTATTTCAGAGTATTAAGGCCATTCTTATGGTCTTAAATCGATAAGTTTCTTCACGGACAATCTTGAATATTAAAAAATAAATACAAGAAGGGGTTTTTGAGAAACAAGGCATAAACTGAGGGAAGGCTACCAAAGTGACTTTTTGTTACAAATCGGTACATGCTATACAGGATGTATCAAAAACCCTGTCCGATCCTTAAGGGTCGTATAAGGTGTCGTATTACGTACACAAACACGTAAACGATAATTAGATACGAGATATTTTTTTTTCCCCGATTAATTTAAATATAATTTAAAAAAAAACTAAACCTTTTACATGTCAACACTCAATCCACGAAATAAAGTTTATTCAATTCGATCTACACTAGTGTCCAAGAAACCGCCCGAGCAATTTGCCGCTTTTTGATCCTTAGTCATGTGCCGCCAGCCCGCTCTGTCGCGTGCCGCCAAACAAATTTAATGCGAATGAATCTTACCTACTGGGCCTACACGTAGATATTAGCTGATATCGATTAGGCATAGTTATGTTTACCTAATAATTGACGTTCTTTTGTGTTTTTCATAAGTATCAGCTGTTACGTATTAGTCATAGGGATGATTACCTCCTACCGGGCCTACGCGTAGGTATCAGCTGGTATCGTACAAGCATCGTGATACCCAATACTTCCGCTTACGCGTGGGTATCAGGAATGTGTTGCTTACCTAATAGGTACCTAAATAATTATTGACGTTGTTTTTCAAGAAACAATGAACTAAATGTATTGCTTTGTTAAAATTATTTTGTAAAACATGAACTTGATATTCTACAAAATTCTGCGATCGTGTTCCTTAAGTGAACTTCCAATAGGTACTTACTGATATTCCACGTCGTGTTTTCGTGGTCTTTCGGCATTAGGGTAATGAGTCTTGTACTCATTCATGGACACTGCTTGACACGTGTTCGTACACGTGTACACACGTGAACTTCAAGTTCATGGAGACGTTGGATACACGCTCCGACGGCACTGGCATACCTTGCCTAGCAAAACGCACCCCATACTTTCACTCACTCGTAGTCTTTTCGAACATCTGCATAATTGCAGCATAAGCACATTGGAACACGACATTGACAACAGATTGGAATACGACATTACTCACGATACGATGGGTAATCGAGGTGATAAGAGATTCACGGACGTCCGATCGGAAGCGAACTCTACGCGAGACTGACATGTCAAGGACAACAATTGGCTTACACGTGCCGCTCTGTAGGTAGTTAGGTACAGTCTGTCGGCGACGACAAAGCGCGCACGGAGCGGCACAGCGTGGCGGCATCCTTTGAAGTAAAAATGAAAAATAAATTGGTAAATATTAAAAGATTTCGCCGCTGGGTGGAGTATTGTCAACTTATGAAATTTTCCCATATTTAGTGGAGAATTGTGTAAGTTTATTAGAAGAAGAAAAATCGATACTTTCTGGTTTCTTTAATATCGTATTTTTATTTATGTTTATTAGTAAGTATATAAGAAAAGGAATACGCCTCTTTCGGATCGGACAGGGTTTTTGATACATCCTGTATAGCAGAAGTGACCCTTTTTATAAAAATAATAAAATCATGAAAGTACGTATTTTTATGGTTAAGGATGGCTTTCGTATATTTTTAGTAAATTTGTTTAATATTGGAAACCAACACAAACTAAAAAAGCAGAAAAAAAAGAAGTATTGATAATATACTAAATTTATAAATCAAATGGAGGGTTATTAAATGAAATAGGTGATATTATCAATTTGTTTTATTTGAATCATCAGTCTTAATACTGTTAAACAGTTTGCCATTAGGCACTTACTATCTAATAAAATGAGTATGGTGGACAAAATCTTAAAACAGTCTCATAAAAGATAAGAATTAAGTTGACATAACAATATTATCTTAATATTAAACAGTCTCACAAATAACACTAATACTAAAACATCTTATACGTTATAATATTATATTTCTGATAGGTACTTAAATCACATTCTTCACAGTATTATATTTGGACTTTACTATCTAATTAGGAACAACAACTTCGGTAAAAAAATTATAAAGAAAATCAGTAACAAAATTAAATGCTCTGCTAAAAACATAGTAAAAAGCACGAGTACAACTCGCACTTGTTTAATTGTAAAATAAAAAAAAATATATCAAAATATTGTATTGTAAATAGTTTCATAAACTTTCGGTATAATGTTGGTGTTAATTAAGTTCTGAATGTCTGCCTTCTTTCGAGCAGCTAATGGGATTTTACTCTCATAAGCCTGCTTTAACATTACTTCGTGAGGTTGTTGGACTCTTGTGCTTTTGTGACTGTTTGATTACGATTGACTTCAATCCAGTTGCCCTCGTATGATTTTTTGTAATAATAAACATTGCTATCTTTTGTAAATTTTAGCTGGCTTATTTCAGTTACTTTAATAGCTTGTCCATTTTTGTCTTTGGTTAAATTTAAACCAATATCTTCAGTCAGACTCTTAAGATTGTAAAAGTCAGTGAAATTCATTTCTTTTAAATAGAAAGGATTACCTGTTTTTTTTGCTGACCTTATCACTTGACAATACTGGGCTGGGATGTAAATGGGGCCAGATTTTTTAGCCCATTTTACAGCTTTCTCTATAACAGAATGGGCGTTATCAGCCAAATAATGTCACTTGTAAACAGAAGTGACGTTTTGGTTACAATGAAAAGAAAAGTTCTAATGCCAAAATGTCATTTAAGCAAGAAAGTGACATTAAGTTTACAGAAAACAAATACAAAGATTTGGTAACAAAACGTGATTCTTATCTATAAGTGACATTAATACTGCAAGTAATATGTAAACAAAAAGACATTACTTACCGTAGTGCCTCTCCGTCACAAATGCGCAAGGTCACACTTCGGCTTTCAAAACACTACTGACAGGATGAGACGTTACGTTTCAAACAAACGGACCAATAACGCGAAATAATGTAACGTCCTTCCCTCCCTCAAAACGATGTTATTCATGCAATTTTTACCCTTTTTACTGAGATTATAAAGTCGATTATCGCGGTTTTTTCTGCATATTTAAGTCGTTTTTACAAAAACTTGCAGAAGTGACGCTTTGTTCCCAAAGGTGCGATTTGTGAAATTGCACCAAAACAAAACTGTAGTTTACCCCGCCGTGTCCAAGATTTATTATCAATGAAAGCCTATTTTATCCCTATCTTTAAGTTTATTTTAAATACTGTTGAAAAAATATAACGTCATGAAATAAGGAAAGTATAAACTTAATTCAATTAGTCATAAGTTTCAATAATTCTATTATATAAAGTAGTATTCTAGTGTATGTAGGAATGATCTTTGTTTTTGTTTACATAAATTTGTAGCCATTATTCAACTAGCCATATAATTTTTGTAATAGTTTTTAATCTTTCGACTGAAAGACTTGTATCCATGGTCATGAAATAAATTAAAAAAAAAAAAAAAATTTCACCTGAACGTGAATGATCCCGATCTGTCAAAAAAGTACAGCTTGCAAAGAAAATTCATTTAATCTTTTGAAATTTTAAAACTTTATAATATATTTATAAAGCAGTAATACTAAATCCGGAACTCTCCGAGTTAATAAAAGGCACAATCTGTCAAAAAACTATATTAAAGACAATATTTAAACTCCCATGGCTTTGAAGTTTTGAAGCTGCCACCCTATAATTGTTATTTAAATCCAATTAAATATACCTGGCACTTGTTAAGCGTAGGGTAGCTGACAATAATTTTCAACAATTAGAAAGCCAAATTGAGAATCTAACACTGTCCAAGCGCGTTATAGCGATGCATATACCTACCTGTGTTTATATTACAGTCCATTTTACTCATATTATGTTAGTTAAAAATAAACTGTCACACAGTCCACACGTAGTTTGATTTCAATAAAGTTAAAACAAGCAATACTCGACCTTATCGCCGTAAACATATGGTCCTAATTCGAGCGGATACGAGCCACTGACCGGCAATAGTGCATCGTATCGTGACGCGAGAACAAAAGAAAGGCTTAAGGATTCAATGGAACTTTTAGTGCTGTTATTAGTGAATGCATAACAGTTTTTACTTGCAACTTATTGAACAATATCAAATACGAACATAACTAAGTACTTATATTTATTCTGTGAGTGATTAAACTACGAGTTTAACGAACAAATAAGTGCATAGTTAATAAAAAGTACGAGGACTACCTTCTAATTGCGGACGTTGTAAACTTACTGTGAGGAATTTTATATACTTTTAACTTACGTTAACTGTCGAGTTTATTATAGTGAAACATTACATTTTACATTTTTATATTACGATGGAAGAACTTCTAGTTTATCAATATGAGCTACTAGAAAACTTAAAGAAACTTTAGGAAGTCTCCAAAGGACAGAATTAAAAGAACTTACTTGGAAACCAGGTTAGAATTGCTCGAAGAACTTTGGAAGAACTTTAAAGACGGACATAAAGGTATTATTTTAAGTGTTACTAAGGATGAAGAAAGGAAAGATTCATACTTTAAGGAGAAGATATATGACACATTCCAAGGATTATATGTGCAGTATAAAGCCGCTATGAAGGAAGCACTTCAGCCATTTCTCGATTCGACTCTTCAAGCTTCAATGCTCAGTGCTGGTCAAGGTCAAGGGTCATCAGACGGCAACGAAATAAAACTGCCGAAGATAAAAATACCTACATTCAGCGGCAAGTATGAGGACTGGCAAACCTTTTATGACTTGTTTTCTTCCTTGATTCATAGAAACACAAAATTATCACCAGTACAAAAACTGCACTACTTGAAGAGCAATTTATCGGGAGAACCAGAAATGATACTACGTAACTTTACTACAACCGATGCTAACTATGATGATGCTTGGAATGAGTTAGTGAAACGTTATAATAATAAAAGGTTTAATTGTAACGCAATTTTGAGAGTTCTTTTTACACAAAAATCTGTTCATACCGAATCTGCGAGCTCAATCAAACACCTGGTAGATACAACTTCTACTTGCTTGAAAGCCTTGAAGAATTTAGGTGTTGAAACTGATAAATGGGATATGATTATAAACTACCTAATTGTGTCAAAGCTGGATCCAGAATCGATGAAACAATGGGAACAACAACTTAGTACGTCTAATATTGACTTACCCACTTGGCAAGATTTGAGAGATTTTATGGAGTCGAGGTTCAGATCGCTAGAGATGATCGAGAGTAATAAAATAAAGTCTTCGCAACCGAAACCAGTAGTTAAACCTAAGGCTTTCCATTCGAATATCAATAAGGATGACAAAAAAGATGGCAAGGAACGCCAAATAATGTGTGCGTTATGTGACAGCGATCACTATCTATACAGGATGTAACAAAAACCCTGTCCGATCCGAAAGAGGCGTATTCCCTTTCTTATATACTTACTAATAAACATAAATAAAAATAAGATATTAAAGAAACCAGAAAGTATCGATTTTTCTTCTTCTAATAAACTTACACAATTCTCCACTAAATATGGGAAAATTTCATAAGTTGACAATACTCCACCCAGCGGCGAAATCTTTTAATATTTACCAATTTATTTTTCATTTTTACCTCAAAGGATGCCGCCAAGCGGTGCCGCTCCGTGCGCGCTTTGTCGTCGCCGACAGACTGTACCTAACTACCTACAGAGCGGCACGTGTAAGCCAATTGTTGTCCTTGACATGTCAGTCTCGCGTAGAGTTCGCTTCCGATCGGACGTCCGTGAATCTCTTATCACCTCGATTACCCATCGTATCGTGAGTAATGTCGTATTCCAATCTGTTGTCAATGTCGTGTTCCAATGTGCTTATGCTGCAATTATGCAGATGTTCGAAAAGACTACGAGTGAGTGAGAGTATGGGGTGCGTTTTGCTAGGCAAGGTATGCCAGTGCCGTCGGAGCGTGTATCCAACGTCTCCATGAACTTGAAGTTCACGTGTACACGTGTACGAACACGTGTCAAGCAGTATCCATGAATGAGTACAAGACTCATTACCCTAATGCCGAAAGACCACGAAATCACGACGTGGAATATCAGTAAGTACCTATTGGAAGTTCACTTAAGGAACACGATCGCAGAATTTTGTAGATATCTAGTTCATGTTTTACAAAATAATTTTAACAAAGCAATACATTTAGTTCATTGTTTCTTGAAAAACAACGTCAATAATTATTTAGGTACCTATTAGGTAAGCAACACTATTCCTGTACGATACCAGCTGATACCTACGCGTAGGCCCGGTAGGAGGTAATCATCCCTATGACTAATACGTAACAGCTGATACTTATGAAAAACACAAAAGAACGTCAATTATTAGGTAAACATAACTATGCCTAATCGATATCAGCTAATATCTACGTGTAGGCCCAGTAGGTAAGATTCATTCGCATTAAATTTGTTTGGCGGCACGCGACAGAGCGGGCTGGCGGCACATGACAAAGGATCAAAAAGCGGCAAATTGCTCGGGCGGTTTCTTTGACACTAGTGTAGATCGAATTGAATAAACTTTATTTCGTGGATTGAGTGTTGACATGTAAAAGGTTTAGTTTTTTTTTAAATTATATTTAAATTAATCGGGGAAAAAAAAATATCTCGTATCTAATTATCGTTTACGTGTTTGTGTACGTAATACGACACCTTATACGACCCTTAAGGATCGGACAGGGTTTTTGATACATCCTGTATATACCATTGCAAAACTTTCGCCGACATGTCTACTAAGGAAAGACAGGAGTACGTTAAGAACAGCAAATTGTGTTTCAACTGCCTTGCGCCATCACACTCGGTGAATAAATGTCGACAGTCGGCGTGTTGCAGGAGATGTGGACGGAGACATCATTCGCTTCTTCACTTCGAGAGAGAGCAAAACACAGAAAAATCGAATGCAGGAGATGACGCGGCTACAGGTACCGTTACTGATGTGTCTAGAGGTAAGTCCACACTGTTATCAACAGATTCGCATATTGTTTCTAATTTTTGTGAACATATACAAACAAATACTGTGTTATTAGCAACTGCAAGGGTATTAGTAAATAGTAAGAACGGTTGTAAACATATTATCAGGGCCTCGTTAGACCAGGGGTCGCAAGCGTCATTTATATCTGAGGCTACCGTTCAATTATTAAATCTTTCACGTAGATCAGTTAGTGGTTGGGTGTCCGGTGTGGGAGAGGGGCAAACTAGGATCAGATACATGGTTTCACTCTGCTTGAAATCACGCCACAATCCCAAGGAATTGATTCATGTAAATGCGTATGTATTACGCACGCTGACAACACTGCTACCAACCATTAATCTTAAATTTCCTGAGTGGTCAAAACTTCAGGAACTAGAGTAAGCTGACCCAGAGTTTACAACACCAGGCAGAATCGACATTCTACTTGGAGCTGAGGTTTACAGTGACGTCGTGGTAGATGGCGTTATTAAACATCCTGAGGGTAATCTATTGGCACAAAATACAACCCTAGGGTGGGTGGTATCTGGAAGAATGTTACAAGATTCTACCTCAGCAAAGAGACACGTTACAACCTTACACGCTCAAATAAGGGACGATGAGTTGTTACGACAATTTTGGGAGATAGAAAAGGAACCTAATAGCATACGAAAGAAGTTTTCAAAAGAAGAGTATAGATGCGAAGAGTTTTATGAAGCTACTACAGTCAGAGACGAAGAAGGAAGATTTATGGTAAGGCTGCCGTTTCGTAGTGAAGAGCCATAATGTGAACATGGTGGTTTAAGAGAGATAGCCGCTAAAAGATTTAATTTTTTAGAGAAAAAGTTGTCAAAAAATAATAAGTTACGAGAAGAATATCATAAATTTCTGACATTTACGCGAATATTATACATTGAAATAAAACTACTTTTTACGGATTTTATCGCGTATATTGATATTATTAATCCCGACGTTTCGGACCCTTTACAGCGTCCATGGTCACGGGTAGACTGAGGTGGAGGGCGTCTTGATGATATAATTACTGACAGCTACCCTACATTTTTAATTGTTACATGATCAATGACATTTATTACTAATTATTAATTAAAACTAGATGGAGCCGGCATTAGAATTAGAAGAATATCATAAAGTTATGAATGAATATATAGCTTTAAATCATATGATACAAGTTGATTCTTCAAATATTGATATCCCCAAGGCTGTCTATCTTCCTCACCACGCCGTAATTCGAGAAGATAAGACTACCTCAAGGCTTCGAGTTGTCTTTGACACATCGTGTAAGGGTTCCAACAACTTTTCTCTAAACGATAACTTGTGTGTGGGTCCTCAACTACAGCAAGATTTGCGTCATATATTAATAAGATGGAGGACACACAAAATCTGTATCACCGCGGATATCATTAAAATGTATAGAATGGTGCGTGTAGCGGAAGAAGACTCGAATTACCAGAGATTATTATGGAGGTCTACACCGCATGAGCCGATAAAACACTTTAAGCTTTTGAGATTAACCTTTGGCACAGCGTGTGCTCCGTATCTTGCTGTAAAATCACTTCAAATACTTGCTAATGAGGAGAAATTAAGATATCCGATTGCATCAAAATTAACCAAAACTGATTTTTACATGGATGATCTTCTATCAGGATGCGAGACGGAAAAAGAAGCTGTCATCATCTATAGCGAGATGAACAACCTCATGAACTTAGGAGGGTTTCAACTTCAAAAGTGGAGCAGTAATAGCGAGGCTTTGTTACAGTATATTGGTGGTAACAAACGGGATGATAATGAGTTGCGTTTTAAGGACAACAGTGTTGTTAAAGTCTTGGGAGTGAGCTGGAATCGGGAAGCTGATACCTTCGAGTATACTGTCAACTTGCCAGAACCTGAGAAACCCGTAACTAAACGGCATATTCTATCCGAAATAGCTAAACTTTATGATCCTTTAGGATGGATAGCTCCTGTTGTCATAATAGCCAAGATAATCATGCAGAAGCTGTGGAAGACAGGACTAGAATGGGACGAACCCATTGATGGTGTTTTGTTAGCAGAATGGTTACGATATCGAGAGAACTTGACATACATTAAAGGCCTTAGTATTCCAAGATGGTTGCACTACACCAGTGTGTCCATCCATATTCGGTTTTCACCAGGCAGGGGAGCTAAATCGTACAAGGGTTACATATGCTTGTTTATTTGTATGATAACGCGAGCTATACACCTAGAGGCTGTCACTGAGCTGACCGCAAAGGGATTCATAGCAGCCTTCCGAAGATTCACGGCAAGGCGAGGCCATTGTCACGATATTTACAGTGACAATGGCACCAACTTTGTGGGAGCAGAGAAGCAGCTGCGAGATATGGTCAGCAGTGCCAAGTCTTCAATTACTGGTGAGGTGGCAGAGTTGTTAGCCCTAGAGAGAACTACATGGCATTTCATACCCCCCCATGCACCCAATTTCGGCGGGTTATGGGAGGCTGGGGTGCGCAGTACGAAAACTCATCTCAAAAAAGTCATTGGTGATGCTACTCTAACTTACGAGGAGTTTTAGCACAAATCGAGGCATGTTTAAATTCCCGGCCTATAACTGTATTAAGTGATAATCCTAATAACCCTCTTCCACTAACGCCAGGCCACTTTCTGATTGGTGAGCCTTTGTTGAACTTAAGTGATGAAAATTATACAAATTGTAATATATCTAGTCTAGATAGATGGAGGCTTACGCAAAAAATGGTCACCGATTTCTGGAATAGATGGTACAAGGAGTACCTCGTAAATTTAAACCAACGATATAAATGGAATACCAAACATACTGATCCAGAAATCGATGACGTAGTGATCTTAAAGGAAGATAATATTCCTCCAAGTAAGTGGATATTAGGTAGAATAATTAAAAAACATGTGGGCCCCGATGGCATTACTCGTGTTGTGTCAGTTAAATGTAAGGACGGTATTTATAAACGTCCTGTTAGTAAATTGTGTGTATTACCTAAACAAAATTCAACTTAAGTTTACTTACATACCTATTACTTAATTAAACTAAATGTTGTACCTACTGAGAAAGATACTTAGCTATAATAATTATACAAAATGTCGCATACTTATACTTACCTAGTTAAATAACGTTGCATATTAAATCCTACTTATTCTATGAACATAACAGTTCATCATGAATGATTCATAACTTTTTACAACCTATCAATAAGCCTACATATTACTTAACAAAGTAAACGGATTAATAGTAAAACTAATATGGAACGGTGGGCGGTAAGAAGTCACGATTGTTACGAATGCAATAATTTTGTAAGTGTATACCTTCACACGGTTAAAAAACAAGAACTAGTTTCTTATTGAACTGTTGATTTATATTATTGTTATCTACTTAAACCTTTATAATAGTTGAATATTAATAATATACTTACCTACGTTGTAACGATGAACAAATCTTTGTTTTTAATTTCTTGGTCATGTTTGCATAACTTATGTATATTATTGTAATTCGAATTATATAGTTTTTATTTCTTTAATTTAAAGGATAAACCTTTGGTGGGCGGAATGTCCAAGCGCGTTATAGCGATGCCTATACCTACCTGTGTTTATATTACAGTCCATTTTACTCATATTATGTTAGTTAAAAATAAACTGTCACACAGTCCGCACGTAGTTTGATTTCAATAAAGTTAAAACAAGCAATACTCGACCTTATCGCCGTAAACAAACACTATAAACTATTGATTCAATTACCAGTAAATATTTTTTTTTTTAGTAATATTTTTGAGACATCTTTACACAACACCATCTAGTCCCAAACTAAGCAGAGCTTGTACTATGGGTACTAGACAATGGATATAATACTTAAATACTTTTTTTTTTTGTAAATACATACTTATAATATATAAGAAACACCCAGACAAACACAAATACTCGTGTTTAATCCACACAAATATTTGTGTCCTGTGGGAATCGAACCCACGACCACATGATCAGCACTCGAACCGCTAGACAGAGGTCGTCAAAAGATTGGCAAAAATAAATTAACCACGTCAAATGAATCGAAAATAAAAACCAAAAAAAGGGAAATATTTCAAGACAACGATAACTATAGTTTTATTATAAACACGGGTAGTAAAATATCTAATTTTCTTCTAAATAACAATCGGTGGAATATTTTAAATACATAAAAAATATTATTTCAAAAATATCTGTTTTGCTCACCCTATCTAGCTGGTTTGAATTGACAGCTATAACGTCACAAGATGGCTGGACGTCAGTCCAATTCTTAATTGAAACGCATAAACTTAGATGATACTACTAACTCTATGTTATTAACAAACTATCGAAAGAAAATAGATCTTGGTTTTGTAATGAAATTAAAAATTATTGTAAATATTTTTTTATTTGTTACAACTAAAATATTAGTTCTGTATTTCGTGTAACTCAACTACCTACTCAGTTATCTAGGACCACCCCATCTGCGTGTTGAATTGTACCTACTTAGTGTATACACTTGACGTTTTAAGTGTTCAGATATTTTTGATTAGTTACCTGTGCAGAAATTATTGACAAGCATTTGCTCAGATATTATTGAAGTAATGAATTGAAATAAAACTATTTTTTACGGATTTTGTCGCGTATACTATAATGATATTATTAATCCCGACGTTTCGGACCCTTTATAGCGTCCATGGTCACGGGTAGACTGAAGTGGTGGGCGTCTTGATGAAAAAAATACTGACAGCTACCCTACATTTTTATTGTTACATGATCATTGATATTTATTACTAATTATTAGGTAATTAATACTAGATGGAGCCGGCATTTCCTAGCTGACGACCTCTGAGAAGAAACACCGAAACAAACTCAGAGAATCATGGTCTCTTTTAAAATAACATTATTCAATGATCATGCTTTTGTTTTTTAATTATTGGCAATCCGATTCACGCAGAACGAGCTCACAGTATCCTTTGGTCTTGCAGTTGTAAGCCTGGATTTTGATTTAAGAGGAGCGAGCGCGCAACTTCGACACGAGGCGATTGCAAAAATACGTCTAAATATTGTTTTCTCTGTCGGACTAAAGTGGGCGTAGCCAAAATATTCATACCTAGTGACATGTGGCTTTTAGCTGAGAATTTAATTCTCTAATATTTCTCTAACAATTTATGACGTGTTCAATAAATGTGATATTTTTTAAATTTTTTTTGGTTAATCGGTAGGTAATGTCGAGAACTAGAATACATTTTAAAGAAATTTCTTAACGAGGGTTACATCGTCAGATATCACATACCTACCGGCTTATTTCCGCGGATTTCGCGATCACGTTCGAGGGCCAAGGTGGGTAGATCGGTGCTAGCCAGCGGCTTAGTTACCTATTTCGTGTTAGTTTTTCTCAATACCAACCAATTTCCCAAACACCTTGACTAACATGTCAATTGGTAGGTCATTGTAATGTTTCTAACTTCAAGAAAAAGAAAGATAGTAGATAGGGAAACATGTGGCTTTTAGCTGAGAATTTAATTCTCTAATATTTGTAACAATTTATGACGTGTTCAATAAATGTGATATTTTTTAATTTTTTTTTGGTTAATCGGTAGGTAATGTCGAGAACTAGAATGCATTTTAAAGAAATTTCTTTACGAGGATTACATCGTCAGATATCACATACCTACCTGCTTATTTCCGCGGATTTCGCGATCACGTTCGAGGACCAAGGTGGGTAGATCGGTGCTAGCCAGCGGCTTAGTTACCTATTTCGTGTTAGTTTTTCTCAATACCAACCAATTTCCCAAACACCTTGACTAACATGCCAATTGGTAGGTCATTGTAATGTTTCTAACTTCAAGAAAAAGAAAGATAGTGGATAGGGAAATATACCTACTTATGAGTTCATTGATACAATTTCGTAACTATGTAAGTATACTTTATTCATACCTATTACTAAACTACAAAAATATAAAAACAAATCATGTCGTGTGTGTGACGGTGACCATATTATTTTATCGATAAGAAGGTAGGTAACTACCTATTTTAAATTTTACAATGTGAGCGATGAAAAAGAATCCGCTAAGGAACTCCGTGGACACTAATTTAAAATAAGCTAGCTGATGCCCACAGTTTCACTCGCAGCCCAAAATGGATGTACTTATAAATTTATTACACTTACATCCATTGTGGGCTGCGAGTTAGTTAATTTTGTTATTAATTATGTCCTAAATTAGGTACCTATGTACTGTAGTAACTGTATCAATTTATATTAGACATTTTTATATCTGTAAGTAATAAAAATAATGCCTTGGCAATTGCGCGGTTACCTACCTAATAACTTATCTATCTATTATGCATTATAATATCGATCTGAGAGGGCCCGAAAAGATACTTACCTACTGTCAACTTTTTGAGTACCTAAGTATTTATTATATTATCAGTAGGTATTTGATTCTATAAGTAGGTATTCCATCATCGTGACGTGTTGGTGCATTATGTGAACTAGTAGGTATTTAATTCGAGGAGTATTTCTTCATCATCATAACACGCCGATTGATCATAGTTATTATTAAAACATTCCACTAATCTAAAAGTAATAAAAACACATACAATTTCAATTTAAAATTAAATTTTTAAATTTAAATTCAATAAAAAATGCGTGTTATTTATGTAAGTATTACAAACTATTTACAGAAAAATACTTTCATCTGCTACGACACGCCACTTTTACTACTCGGGAGGAAGGTAAACAACAACTTTTGTAAAAAAAATAGTGTCCTATGTTTTTTACATTTTGACAGCACTATCGGCTTCAACACCCTTGAAAACCATGAAAACGATACCCATGACTAAAAAGTTGCAATTTACTGCAGCCGCTATCTTGGATTTACATTTTGACCGCATTGTCGGCTTCAACACCCTCGAAAACCATGAAAACGACACCCATGATAAAAAAGATGATAATCAATTGTAGCCACCATCTTGGATTAACATTTTGACAGCACTATCGGTTTCAACACCCTTAAAAACCATGAAAACGACACCCATAACAAAAAGTTGATAATTTATTGCAACCGCCATCTTGGATTAACATTTGGACAGAACTATCTGTTTCAACACTCTCAAAAACCATGAAAACGACACCCATAACGAAAAAGTTGATAATTTATTGCAGCCGCCATCTTGGATTGACATTTTGACAGCACTATGGGTTTTAACACCCTAGAAAACCATGAAAACGACACCCATGACGAAAAAGTTGAAAATTTATTCCAACCGCCATTTTGCCCGTACTATCGGTTTCATCACCCTCGAAAACCATGAAAACGACACCCATAACGAAAAAGTTGATAATTTATTCGAACCTCTATCTTGGATTTACATTTTGACCGCACTATCGGCTTCAACACCCTCGAAAACCATGAAAACGACACCCATGACGAAAAAGTTGTAATTTACTGCAGCCGCCATTTTGACAAACAATAACTAAATCATTCTAACCTTTCAAAATCAGCAAGAAGTTTAAAATATGATAGCTCTGCTTTGATGAAGCCGAGTCAGTTTTTTATGAAATAATAAATATATAATATAATATTTATTATATATATTTATTATTATTATTATTCCTATTCTGTGGCCTAGCTATCACAGTCGTGCACCTACGTTTAGTGAAGCTGTATATGGGTGTAGGTAAGTACCTACCTACCTATGTAGATCATAGCTACTCGGGTAAGGAAGTATCTACTGTGTAAAATCCCTGTTTTTCAACAAAGATAAACTAGTACCTACCTATCTTAGTAAGCACCTAGGCACTGTAGAGACCGTTGCAAGGAGATTGCATTACTATATACGTATGTATAGTTACCTAGTAATAGCCTTGTAGGTATCTACAAGGCCATTATAATAATATCTACATTGGCCGGTAACAGTAAGGACTACCAACAAATATTCAAATATTTGACAAGTAGAGTAGACTTATATAGTCTATACAAAAAAGTTGAACTTTATTCATTCTGTACCATAACGATCGAGTCCGGTGCCTTATTGTAGTTAGGTACTTACTCTTGGATTCATTCAACCTTTGGGAAAACATTATTAAAAAAATATACTAACGGCAAACAATCCAACTCGTAATAAAATTCACGTTACGTCTTCGTCAAACACGAACACTAACGAACTGCATCGCCCGACGGGCAGCAGGCCACACCCCCCGCTTAGAACGCACGAGAGAGCAATATTTTCCTTCAAAATTTGGGCTATATTGCGTGGCGTGCCGTAATTGAACATTTTATAAATTAAAAGTTCATAGTATAATAATTTTCTGATGTTTTAATGATTATTTATAATATAATCTGTGTTCAAGAGACGAAAAGAGTTCAAATATTGTTGTTTTTAGTATTAAATCAATGAGCGGAAGACCGGACGAAAAATCGTAAAAATATCAAGATTTACATTCGCCTATATTTATTTCCATTGAAGTATTTTGGACAAAATGGTACCGTAGGAACCTAGATTAAAGGTATCCGAATCCAAATAATAGCACAAGTTAATAAAATTGTGTTTGAATTATGAATTATATGGATATTACGTTTGTATGGGCAATTCACGCTCCGCCGGACCCTTAATAGAATCTATAACAGGATTCCAAGCAGTTGGTAAGACCCAGCCATCTTCTCTATTGAAATTTGGATGTTTTTTAATTCCAATAGCCTCACGAATCATCCTGGGTAGGTATCGACTTTCTTTCGCAAGGATTTGTGGTTTATCAAATCTGATAAAATCCGTAAAAAGTAGTTTTATTTCAATGTATAATATTCGCGTAAATGTCAGAAGTAATGAATGTTCAGTTATTAATGGTCAGTTTAAAGAACTTATTGACATTTTAAAACGTTCAGAAGTATTTGGTCACCTTGTCTGCTACGATATATCTGATGGCGACTGTACTTACATCAGACACTTGACCACTAAGCCACCGCGAGTCCTACGCGTCTGGTGTACCTAACCAGCAGACGTCGGTTCGAATCCTTCCACCCGCCATATCGAATTTTGCCCTCACAGTCTTTATGGTGACGTCAGTAACACCTATTGGTAAGTAAGTTTTTGCTTCTCAACCGGAGTCACGGTGGTCATAGCGTCTGGTATACAGACGCCAGCAGGTCAAGCTATCCAAAACTCTCATATTTTGCCAATTGAAAATGAACCTTATGGTATTGTATTAAAGTTGAAAATCTATCAAAGAATTTTGGCAGAATGGGGTAGCTTGATGTGCTGGCCTCTGTACCTAACCAGAAGATGCAGGTTCGGATCCTGCCCGCAGGATATCTTAGCATGGAAAATGCCAAAATATACAAAAATATTTTATAAAGTACTCTGTGGCGAGTATCGAGTGACGAACTGGCGAGCAGGCGAGGCGAGTCGAGGGCGACCACGAGTCCGCGACAGACGACGGTGCGGTGGCGGGTGGCGGCGGCGGCGAGGGGTAGCAGTAGCAAGCAGCACACAGCACATGAGCACAGCGCGCTGGGGTGGCGCGGCGCCCGGCGCGGCACGACCGCACGACCGCACGACGGCGCAGCGTGCTTACTCGAGACGGGACGGTCGCGTCCTGCCATTGGTCGCATGCACGTGGCCTGATCTCGCACCATGGCAACGCGCTCCGTCCCGCGCGCCCCTCGCGCTCCGCAATTAGATATCGCGCATTCAAGCAGTTGCCTCCTCGCATTTCGCATTCACAGTCGCGCTGGAAACGAAGTTGCGCCGCGACGTACTTTCCGGGCGTCCGCACATCGCGCGCCGGTCGATACTCGCGAACCCATAGTATTACGACGAACGTTTACATTATCACGCACAGTGCTTTGAGCTGAGTGAATTAGATTCCTTATTGGTTTTAAGCTAATACCTACACGTTAAAGGATTGACATTCAATTAAAAATTAATTCACTTCGCACAACGTCCGCCACGAGATTCGTCGCTAGCAGACACCTCCAAATACCTATTGGGATTGTTACCGACACTGTAAGTTTTAGTTCAGACAGTTGAAAATAATAATATTCATCGTTCGGGATTACAACCTCGCACCCACAATAATGTAGGTCGGTAGGTACCTACTAATAACATTATCATTCGTGGTTTAGAAAGCACCGAAGTAAGAAAGATAATGCATTAATTGGCTATGTACATACTTAGGTATTTGTTATTTATTTACATTGCTGTTATCGTACCATTGTTAATGTAAAAAATGTAATAATGTACAGAAAATAAATTAAGTATTATTATTATTGTTACATTAAAATTGATAAGCTGTTGGTTTCCCATCAAATAAATAAATAAGTAGTACATATGCATCATTTATGTCTAGGAGGCATAGGTAGGCTTCTTATTTTATTGCCAACATACCTATACTTACATTACTTAGATGTGTCAATACACTAAACGAAAGATTGTAGGTACGAGTCATTTCAGCACAACTATACCTATCTCACTTTGGCGACTGAACATAAAGTTTCTTTTTTCACTAAAGTACTCAGTATCTTCTAGTTAGAGTTAAGTATATTAGGTAATAGGTATGTTACGTTATATACATATAATTTGTTAGGTCAAAGTCACAGAGTACTTTGCAAAGTTAAAGTTTAAGTAGGTATAGGTAAGAAGGTAAAGATTTTATTCGTATTAGATAGGTATAAATATTTTATTTACATGTGATCCTCCGTCCTAAGCACTGAAGAATCTACTCAAGGATACATTTATGTCTGATATCTTTAACAGTCAATAATTTAATTTTCCTTACCCGTGTAGGTATGTAGGTAGGTACGTAAGTTGTGCGTAGGTATTTCCATATGACAGGGAAATTCCTACGTGCAAACTATTGTACCTACATATTTGACACAAAAATATAATTATCGACGGTGTACCTAGTACGGTCGAAAAAAGAGTTAAGTATACAGGCACCTAATTTAACATCGGGTTTTTTTATAGATTGTGTATAATTTATGTATCACGCAATATGTGTCAAAACGCAGGTATTGTAAGCTGCTACACATCAGACTCTTTGACGGGTAATTATTTAAATGACAATCTGTGTAAAGATGCAGATTTCGTTCGCTACCTGTATACCAAACTCTTTTGTTGACTGTAAGTACCTGGTCTACAAAGTCAAAGTATGGGAAAAGTGATACATACCTACTGTCCATTAGTCAGTGTGAGCTGATTCCCCTATTAAGTAGGTACTTATTAGCTATTATTTAAAACTGTGTTGGGTACCGTCAAACGGGGTGAATGTAGACAAAATTTTGAAGGGGATTTTTAGCTTTAATTATTCTAGTTTTTTGGAAAAAAGACTAATATTGTTCCTTAATTAAAATAAACCGTTAAAAGACCTTGTTGGCATCAAACTAGAATAATTAAAGTTTTGTCTCCATTCTACCCTGCATTCCTATTCACCCCGTTTGACTGTACCTACCTAATAATGTAAGTTGTAAGCACAGTGGGTACACTGAGTACCTTCTTAGGTAGGTATATCCCTTTATTACTCTGTACCGTAAGTAAATTATGTGAATACCTAGGTACTTGGTAGGTATTTGGCGCTGTTTGGCAGAAGGTTGTTTGCCGGTGCATGAGGTGCGTCGCAGACTCGCAGCGTGTGTGGTGACGTCACGTCACGGGGCGTGCTGACCGGCACTCGGCTGATGCCTGATGATCGTACCCACGTATCGATACGATCGTATATTGTTATTTATAATTTGAAGTCTGCACCTAACTATAAAATTTGTCACTTTGTGATTTCGAATTAAAGTTACCTATTTTGTTTTTGCTGAGGTGACCACTGATTGTGCTAGTGCTAGGTACCTGCTTAGGCATAGGTATGTCATAAAGTATTGCAATGTGTCTACTAAAAAAACCTAAAAAGACAAGTATTCAAAACATTTTTCTATTTAGACTTTTGATAAGCTGGAAAAAAATTAAAAGTACCTAGGTAGGTACCTAGTACTGCGAGGAAGCGCAGCAAAATATTTTTAACCGATATTACACTTAGTCGGGCAACAAGACGCCATTCGCGACAGTTTGTTACTTTATTTTTCTTTACTTTCGTTCGTTTTTGTGTTTCTTTATTAAAAACGTACGTGGCCTTAAGATATGGGCTATGAATTCCTGTTAATAAATTCAGTACCTAGTTATGATTTGATGCGTATTAAAACACGCAGACAGACAAACAAATTCCTAGTCATGTTTTTAAAATGATTGAAATACATGTAGGTACAGACGCCAGCAGGTCAACCTCTCCAAAACTGTAAAATTTACCCAAATGAATATGAACTTTATTGTTTTGTATTAAAGTTGAAAATCAATCAAAGAAATTTGACAGATTGTGGTAGCTTGATGTGCTGGCCTCTGTACTATGCGTTTCAAATAAGAATAAGACTGACCTCCAGCCATCTTGTGACGTCATAGCTGTCAATTCAAACCAGCTAGCTAGGGTGAGCAAAACAGATAGTGAAATAATATTTTATAGGTACTTAAAATATTCCACCCACTGCTATTTATAAGAAAATTTGATATTCTATACCCTGTGTTTTTAATAAAACTAAAGTTATCGTCTTCTTGAAATCTTTCTCTTTTTTTGGTATTTATTTTCGATTCATTTGGCGTGTTTAATTTGCCAATCGTCACTGGTAATTGAAGCAATAGTTTCCAGTGTTAGATTCTCAATTTGGCTTTCTAATTATTTGTCAGCCACCCTATGCTAATCAAGTGCCAGATATTTTCAATTGCATTTAAATCACAATTGTAGGGGGTCAGCTTCAAAACTTCAAAGCCATGGGAGTTTACAATATTGTCTATAATATACATAGTTTTTTGGCGGTTTGTGCCTTTTTATTTACTTTAAAATTTCAAAAGAAGAAAATAATTTTCTTTGCAAGCTGTACTTTTTTGACAGGTCGCGGTCATTCGAGGTCATTGACGTTCCTATTCTTATTTGAAACACATTGTTTAAGTACTTACTCTGTCCCATAAATTAGGTTTTTGCAAATCTAAGCAATGTACAGACACGGCGAAACTTACATTCTTATTAGGTAATAAAGATATTAAATATTATAATAAAAAGGCAGCCGTACTTTGGACAATAAAATTAAATATTTTTAAAACCAAATAGCCTTTAAAAAATAAACTTCAAATTCGAGAGGTACCAAGAAATCAGATGACATAGAAAATGCTTACATTCCATTACCTAGATTGACATTGAGATTTTGTAACAAAATAAGCATCCTAACCACGACTTAAATAGTGAGTGGTCTCTTTTATTGATTGCCAAATTCATGACAATAATTATCGCACTGCGCTGCATCTTGCGGGCCGCACATGTTAAGTAGGATAAAGGGCCAATTTATAAGAGAAGGTTTGGTAAACAAATAGTATAAGATTGGGAATAACATATAGGCTACTTTTTATCCCGGAAAAAGCGGGAATTTCCCAGAAATCCCAGAAAACGAATATAACTACCTTCGGGGTTTGAATGAAATGTGGTACCTACACATATACATAGTTTGTTACCAACTCGTATCTTATTGAGTAATTCCAATCCCGGAAAAATGTGGGTTTTGTGAAAATTTCTGAAACTGAAACTATTATACTTAATCTAAATCTATTTACCGAACAGTGAGCTAAATGACTCAATTAGGTATTTTTTGCCCTGAAAAGTTATCTGGGATTTTTCTACAAATCTCGGGATTTAAAATGTGGTAAAACTGCTCAACAGATTTACATGAGATTTGGTACACACATAGTTTATGACCAGCACTGATATAATAAATACACCAAATTTTGGGAAAAAGGCGGGAATTTTCTGAAAATCCCGGGCAACTGAATCGGCCAAAATCGTAAGTTTTGTGACCAACACTAACATATTCAGTACTTCAATCCCGTGAAATCAGCCCGACAAAAATTGTGTTTCAAGTCTACGCGTACGTGATTGCGGGTAAAAGCTAGTAATAGATACTGTAGGGGTTGTGGATAGGTAGTGAAACTCCAGAGTTACGTAAAAGTAAAGGGTGGGGAGACGCATCGAGAAAATACGTCCGTACGCAATCATAGGCAAAGGCTACTAAAAAAATGATTTTTGCAAATCGGGGCGTTGCGGCGTGCGCGCCCCCCCTTCCCGCTTCTTACCGCCCGCGTGCGTCTCCCGCGCCTTAGATTTATTAAAAACAAGAATAGGTAAAAAGTACAACATAAATGTTCACGCGTCGCCTACATTCCCCTCCCTAGTGCTGCTACAGCACTCATCACCTATAGGGATAGGCGCGACGCGTGTCGCATTCCGCCGCAGAAGGCCGGTTTTCGTCTTTACATCGACCACTCGAACGCGGCCATCCTTGCCTGTCACTACGGCCTGTACCAAGCCTTTGGGCCATACATTTCTTGGGGAGTTAGGGTCCACGATCAGAACTAGATCTCCCACTTGCAAGGGTCTCTGCTCACTGTGCCACTTCTTTCTCGGGCGCATATCAGGCAGAACTTCTCGTACCCAGCGCTTCCAAAACATATCGGCTAGTCTTTGTGACAGCCGCCATTGCTTTCTGAGGTAGGTATCTGACTCATTAAAAACACCCAAAGTAGGTAGGTTGGACGACGATCCCAATAGGAAGTGGTTGGGGGTTAAAGTTTCAAGACTATTCGGTTCCACTGCGACGTGGGTGAGGGGACGGCCGTTTATCATTTGTTCGACCTCGGCTAATAATGTTTGAAGTGTCTCATCACGTGGCGCTCGTTCTTTGAGTATAACCTTAAGTGCGTCTTTTATACTTCTGATAAGCCGTTCCCAAGCCCCTCCCCAGTGAGGGCTAGCAGGTGGAATAAAAACCCACGTTGTCGCCGTACTGTATGTTGTTGCTCCTTCCTTAAGTTTTTCCGTGTCCAGCTCAAGAACACATTTCTTCAGCTCCGTGTCAGATCCTCTCAAGTTCGTACCATTATCTGAGTACAGATACCGTGGCCAACCTCTTCTAGCAGCCATTCGTCTGAGTGCCATTATTAGTGCGTCTGTGGTTAGCTCGTTCACTATCTCGATGTGAATGGCTCTCACGGTAAGGCAGGTGAAGATGACACCGTACCTCTTCTCTCGACGTCGGCCAACGGTTACTTCTAGGGGTCCAAATAGGTCAACTCCGGTGTAGGTGAATGGACGATGGTGGTGAGCAAGGCGTGCCTCAGGTAAGTCACCCATTCTGGGTGGATGTGGTCGAGCCCTTTTAATTCTACATATCATGCATTTCGAACTGATATACTTCACGGTAGGTCGCAGCCGTATAATCCAATATCGTTGTTTTAGTTCGTTAACGACCATTTCCTGGTTTCCGTGACATGCTTTTACGTGATAGTACCTCACAATGAGGTGGGCGACATGGCAGCGGCCGTGCAGTATCACAGGACGTTTTATGTTGGTAGGTATCTCAGGTGCGGCATCAATGCGGCCAGACAGTCTCAGCAATCCATCATCGTCAATAATTGGCGTCAAGGTAAGTAATTTACTTTTTTTATCTAATCTCTTGTTATGTTTCAGGTTGTGCAGGTCATCTGGGAAAGCTTTCATCTGGGAGTACTTCAACAACAGGTTCTCGGCGCGTTCCATCATCGCACCATCCACACAACTAGAAATTTTCTTGCATTTATTTATAAAAGATAAAACCACACACATGGATCGCACCAGTCTAAGCCATGAAGAAAACCTTTCTGGTTCAGGAACAGGTAAACACACAGGTACAACGTCAGTAATATTGTTTACACATTCTAGGTCCGCATCGCAAACTTCAGGTAATTGTATATTTATTTCTCCCGGCCACGATCGTTCTTCTTCATATAAAAATGACGGCCCATATAACCACTCATTTTTCAAAGTTTTAAGTTCACAGGTATCACGTGTGGCAATATCGGCGATATTCAACTTTGTAGGTATGTATCTCCATTCTTCAATTTTTGTCAGTTCGTCTAATTCGCCGAGGCGGTGAGCTATGTAGGCTTTATAACTCCGCGCACTATTGCGTATCCAGTGTAAAACCGTAGACGAGTCACACCAAAATATTTTTCGTTCAGTCTTTATTCTGTGCTCGTTTATAATATTAACGGCTAATCTTCCCGCCATAACGGCTGCTTGTAGCTCTAAGCGTGGCATTGATACATACTTTACAGGAGCCACTCGACATTTACTAGAGACAAAGGCAACCTGAACATTTTGTTTACAATCAATCCAACGCCAGTAAGCGGCGGCGCACATCGCTTGAGTTGACGCATCACAGAACATATGTAGCTGTAGGTTCGTATAGCGCTCGGTGATCTGCGCCGGCAACGCGCTATTCGGTGCGTTTGCACTGAGGTCGTGCATCTCGCTCTCGCGCGTAGGCACTGAGTCGCACGTTCTTCTTGTTGCCGACTCGTAATGTCGCGGTAGGCGAATTTTATCAATTTTTGTCATTATGCTCAGCCATTCTGTCCATTTTATAAATATTTGGTCTGTTATTTCGTCGTCCCAACTAATTCCTGACCTCCAGGTATCTTGTAAAAGGATCTTGCCTTTGATCGTTACAGGCGAGAGGAAGCCATAGACATCGAAGATGGACATTAGTACACGAAGCATTTCCCGTTTAGTGGGTTTCTTTTGTCCAAGCAATATAGGCGTGGGAATTCGTTTGAATGACACATCGAAACCCAGGTTATCATTAGTAGGAAACCAAATCAAGCCGAGTGTACGTTCTCCATCATACTGTTGTCCATTTTTAAATATCACAGACGTCGATTTCAAGTTTTCTTTGGGTAAATCTTTAAGTACAGATTGCATATTAGACGTCCAATTTCTAATCTCGAATCCACCTTGTTTGTGAACGAATGTGACGTCATTCACAAGTTGATTAGCTGTTTCTTCATCAGGTAAGGAGTCTATATAGTCGTCGGCGTAATGTTGTGTAAGTACAGCTTGCACAGCGGCTGGCATTGTGGGTCGGTATCTTTCGGCGTTTTTGTTTTTTATGAACTGGGCAATAAATGGGGAACAATTTGCGCCGAATATTAAGCTAGTCATTACATAAGTTTGTACGGGTTTATCGGGTGATTCTCTCCATAAAAATCGTAAGGCGTCTCGATCAACATCTCGTATTTTGATTCTTAAAAACATGTCTTTTATGTCGCCCGTTATTGCCACTTTGTTTTCTCGAAATCTCAGCATTATCCCGTACAAAGAGGTAAGTAGGTCGGGACCTTGCAGTAGGTAGTCATTTAAACACATGCCTTTGTTTCTAGCCGCAGCATCAAACACTAGTCGTAGTTTTTGTTTATTAGGGTTGTCGACGCCAAAGTGCGGCAAGTACCATATTCTATTCGGACTTTTAGTTTCAGTGAGTCGTGATGCAAAATCGTTACTGAACAGATGGTCAATTCTCTCTTTGTATCGCTCGGCGAAGCTTGAATTGGCTTTCATTTTCTTTTCAACGCCCTTCAGTCTTGTGAGTGCATTATCGTATGAGTTAGGCATCTCACCAAACGTACCTTTCCACGGGAGACCCACGTACCATCTACCATCTTTCAAAGTGGCCGTTTGTTGTAGGCATTCCGTGGCTTTTACATCAAGTAGGTTTTGGCGGGGCTTACTAGTAACTCCGACAGAATCCACTTCAAATGATTGGCGCATCTCGTTTTGCATTTCTCGTAGGATTTGCTCACATTCATTGTTTTCTCTTTCTGACAGGAAAAGAGTAGACTGCAGTTTCACATCGTGATTGACAGCGGGTTTAATGCGCATACACCCGTGCATGCACCACCCTAAAGGAGTACGAGTGAAGTAGGGGTCCGTAGGTTTACCCTTAATTATTTCCAATGGTAAAATTAGATGGTAATTGTCCTGCCCTATTAAAAGTTCTGGTCTGTATTGACCTTCACAAATCACATTTTTAATTTCAGGTTTCATCAGTTCGTAATCACTCATGTCCACGGCACTAATATTTTGTATTGGTAAGTTCATATTTGTTACACTCCGCGCACGAATTGTAAACTTATTTCCTTCACAGTTAGATAGTTCAAAGTCGAGTACCTCACTATGGCACACCACTTCGCTATTGTCCCATGCACCGCATACACGCATGGATTGTTTATCACCGTGCAATCCCACTTTCGAGGCGAGCGCGGCGCTTATCAACGTCACCGTCGAACCGTCATCGAGGAGCGCGGCACTGCGAAATGTCCCGTTAGGTCCGTGTAGGTAAATAGGCACAGTTTTAAGTAAAACTTTACGGCAGTTCACTTGAAGATGATTGACAGTTTCCACTCGCGAATCAATCTCGGTTTCAGTTTCAGTGACATCGGTTATATTCACACTATTATGCGACACTGAGTTTTTGTTTACAATATAATGCAACAAACGGTGGTGAGATAGTCCGCAGTTGTCTACGTCACAAGCCGGTGCGGTACAAGAGTCTTGTTTATGCTGTGACGTCAGACACTTGTAGCAAATACCATGGCGTTTTACGAATGCCCAGCGGTCTTTGCGTAACGATTTTTTAAACTTTTTACAGTCTTGTAGTAAGTGCTCGGAAATGTGACAGTACCGACACTTCTTATCACTTTTTTGTTCATTGTTCACTTGTTCACTATTTACCACTAAAGTACGATATTTAGAGGTTTCGTTGTAACTTTGTTTACCATGGTATTGTACGGTCGATAAATTCACAGAGGTTTTTGTTATTTTCATGGCCTCATCACTCAGAAATTCGGACATAATAACTAGTTTTGGTTTTTCTGTGTTACTGATAAGAGGATAACAGTAATCAGCCCACTTTGAGACCAATATCATAGGTAATTTCGAGAGGATGACCGATACAATGTTCATTCCTTTTAGGTATTCTTCACGACCGATGGCAGTCACAGCAGCGACACAATTTCTGACTTTCACGGAGAAAGGAATAATATCCTTCTGATACTCTTGTGCCATGGGGCGTAATTTACTTATGTCCTGCAGGATCCTGGATATAATTACATCAGGATTTCCAAACTGAAGTTCCAGTGCACTCATTACGTCTACTGCGGAGGTAGCACCTATGAGTAAGGCCGTCACTGCCTCTTTTGCTGGGCCTTGTAGGCTCCGCCTCAGA
This sequence comes from Acronicta alni, assembly GCA_964056405.1. Lineage (NCBI taxonomy): Eukaryota > Metazoa > Arthropoda > Insecta > Lepidoptera > Noctuidae > Acronicta > Acronicta alni. Next base: position 16,008,497 of record OZ043925.1, on the reverse strand, counting down.
CGCCACAGGTTTTCTTTGTCACTGAAATTGCACACTTGAGAGGATTCTTCAAATGCTTGCTTGTACTGGAGCCATTCGAGCGGGTCACCAGAGTAATTAGGTAAGTCCCGCGGTGTACACAGGCGATTCAGCATTCTGTCGTTAGATCTGCTGGCACCGGTGGCAGAGATAGCGGCAAGGTCTTTCAGAGCAGTCGCCAGGGCTCGCACGGTTTCATCAGTGCCACCAGCAGCTGGTGGCGGCGGGCGTGCTTCGAGCGCGTGTTCCGTAACGGGGTGTTGCGGGCCGGCGGGCCCCACATGGTGCAGGTGCAGTTCCTGCGGTGCCGGATACAACATGTCATCGCGGATGCTACGGTTGGTGACGCCCTGAGTATTCATCTCCTGTCGGCTACTTTCCAGCCACTTTTCTACTACACGATCATTTGTACTTGAAGGTAGACTACAGTTACTGCGGTCGTCTTCCAGTTCTGCTAGATCTGCATCTAGTTGTTTGTCTATCAAGTCCATTCTAATTTGAGCCTTTGCTTGAGCGGCTTCCAGTTCCAGCCTTTTCTTTCTCGCCGTAATAGATGACGTCGATGATTTTTTATTACGGGTAGATTTTTGAACACTTTGAGCTATAGAAGGTCCAGGTTGATTTTCTTCCATCATGTTCCTGGGTTCAATAGGTTCTATGGCGTCTTTCGTCACGTGTTCGACTTTCAACTGTTGAGCATCTTTTTGTTGCGCTTCATTCTGCTCCTCTTCCTTTCTTTTCGCTTTCCTGGTGTTCACCATGCTTCGCGGCGGTGTATGATACATCCAGAGATCCGGTTCGAAGACCAATTAATGTAGGGGTTGTGGATAGGTAGTGAAACTCCAGAGTTACGTAAAAGTAAAGGGTGGGGAGACGCATCGAGAAAATACGTCCGTACGCAATCATAGGCAAAGGCTACTAAAAAAATGATTTTTGCAAATCGGGGCGTTGCGGCGTGCGCGCCCCCCCTTCCCGCTTCTTACCGCCCGCGTGCGTCTCCCGCGCCTTAGATTTATTAAAAACAAGAATAGGTAAAAAGTACAACATAAATGTTCACGCGTCGCCTACAGATACTATACGTTTCAAATAAGAATAGGAACGTCAATGGCCTCGAATGACCGCGATCTGTCGAAAAAGTACAGCTTACAAAGAAAATTAATTTTATCTTTTGAAATTTTAAAACTTTATAATATATTTATAAGCAGTAATACCAAATCCGGAAATCTCCGAGTTAATAAAAAGGCACAATCTGCCAAAAAACTATAATATAGACAATATTTTAAACTCCCATGGTTTTGAAGATTTGAAGCTGCCACCCTACAACAAATAGAAAGCCAAATTGAACACTGGAAACTATTGATTCAACTACCAGTGACGATTGGCAAATAAAATTAACCACGTCAAATGAATCGAAAATAAAAACCAAAAAAGGGAAATATTTCAAGACGATGCTAACTGTAGTTTTGTTATAAACACGGGTACTAAAATATTTTTCTTCTAAATAACAATCAGTGGAATATTTTAAATACATAAAAAATATTTCAAAAATATCTATTTTGCTCACCCTACCTAGCTAGTTTGAATTGACAGCAATGACGTCACAAGATGGCTGGAGGTCAGTCCTATTCATAATTGAAATGCTTATTAGTTGTGATATGCCAATTTCATATTCATACCAACATGGAATTTTAATCTAATTATGAGGTGAAACATGGGGTGCGGCGGGACCGATTTTATGACACTTAATCTCTATTTAATATTGTTATCTGTCAAATGTCTGGCGTACTTACACCCGAATGTACAGTGGCCGGCATGGATCTTGAATGCTCAGCGTCGCGAAACAGTACGGATAAGATTTGCGCATGAAGATGATGTCCATGGGCGGCGGTGACCACTTACCATCAGGTGGACCGTTTGCTCGTCTGCCACTGCAATAAAAAAAATAACTAAGAGCTAATCACGAGTGGCGGTCATAATACGTCGTGTGATGATCCAATCACAATCGAAATGTGTTGCCCCGCCGTCGCACCTCACGTCTTACCGCCAAACAGACCCAATAATTCACTTATCTGCAGGAGTGCAGATAAAGGTCAGCGCTCATGATCCGTGTCGGTTACTGTACACAACGTCATCGCCAGCGCCACGGCAAACTTTATTTATTTATTTATTTATATACACTTTATTGTACACCGGGCGGCCTTATCGCGAACAGCTATTTCTTCCAGGCAACCTTTGGATGGACATATCGGAACAGAATTAGAAATGGGGTTTACTACGGTGCAGAAATTTAGAAAGGAAACATATATTTAAATATAATATTAATTACTTTAGTTTGCTTTTAACCAGTATTTTAAACACGTATATCGCAATTGATTTGTAGTGTCACTGTATGGCTTGAGGGAGGTGTTGTCATGAACAGAAGACTGAAACAACGGTGCAGGTCTAGCGTTGTTAAGATATTAGTGTCGCTTTCATTGATCGTGATCGATCCTCCCGCCACCAACAAACGCTAAGGAACATTGTTGCGTAAGGTCGTAGGTACGTCAGGGACCAGGCGTCGGTATAATCATACTAATATTATAAAATATATGAAAGTTTGGATGTTTGTTTGTATTTGTTACTCATTCACGCAAAAACGGCTGAACCGATTTGCATGAAATTTGGTATACTATTAGTATTTAGTATGTGACCGGGAATAAAGTATACGCTACTATTACTTACTTTTTATCCCAGAAAAATGTGGGAATATCACGGAAATCCCGAAAAACGGATATTGGAGAACTACTTACGGGATTTGAATGAAATTTCATACACACATTATGTAATTGGGAATAACAAGTAGGACATATTTTACCCCAAAATTATGTGGGAATTTCCCAGAAAAATTATGTAGGAGTCCTACTTACGGGATTTGAATGAAATTTCATACACACATAGTATGTAACTGGGAATAAAAAATAGGAAATTATGTTTCGTGTGACCTGGAATAACATAGGTGGTATAAGCTACTTTTTATCCCAAAGAGATGTGGGAATATCCGGGAAATACCGAAAAACTGATATCGAAGAACTATCCTACTCACAGGATTTGAATGAAATGTTCGTACACTAATAGTTTGCGACTAACGCTGGCATATTAAATACTTCAAATCTCGGAAAAAAGCGGGATTTTCCTGAACATTGAGTACTTCTTATCCAATGAAATCAATCCGACAACAATTGTGTTACTAAGTCTACGCGTACGAAGTCGCGAGTAAAAGCTAGTAATTTATAAAAATATGACAATATCGTGTGCGTTTTGTTATAAGCGACCACTTTCGTAAACAAGTTGCCGTCAATAGCGCCTGGCATCCGACGTTCCCGTCGCCGCCTCCGCCGCCGCCGCCGCGCCGGCGCCGCGCGTGCAATTATTGTTACCCCCTGGCCACAGCCGAGCGCGGCGCGAATTGCGGCGTGGCGTGAGGCGCGGCAAGCGGTGAGCGGCGAAAACAAAATAAATGGTAGACAACCTATGAAGTATGCCACAGCTACCGGCGGCGCGAACTGCGGTGCGACCTGCGGCGCGGCGAGAGTCGCGCGGCACGCGGCGGCGACGGGCTGCGCGGTGTGCGAGTGAAACAAATGTACTAGCGAGTATCGAGGTGGCCACAGCTAGCCGTTCTCTAAATACGTCCACCGCTGCCTTCGCCGCAGTCGCAACTAGTCGAGCTTATGGCATACCACCGCAAATCGCGCCGCCCGCCGCGCCTCCCGCCGCACCGCCAGAGACTGTGGCCAGGCCCTTACCAGTCCCGCTGCACCTGCACGCGTACCCACTGTCTCTTCTGCCCCTATCGCCCGCGGACCGCGGGAGTGCCACGGAATTGATTTTGCATAATAATATTAGCATTAACTTTTCATTTTTCTTTAATGCAGGTAGGTACCTACTCAACCTTCAACACGAAGAAATACGGGAATTGTCTACTAGGGGGGGATTTCCTAAAAGTCCCCGAAATTTTATTCGGTAATAAAAGCTAATACCTAATACATATAATAAACTGAAAAAATAACATTATCTAACATTTTGATGTAATTATTACTAAATATAGCTAAATACAATAGCTGAAACTAAAAAATAGAAACCCTTTTTTATGGTGAAGTCCTCATGGAGCGGCTGACGCCACCTGGGGCTTGGTATTTCAGATTCGTATCGATTTAAAAACTGCATTTACCTTCCTTTGTTCTATAGTCACACACTTAGGTTCCGTGACATTCGCCAAGACCAGGCCATGGTCCGGTACAAATATCGAACCCCATTAAGGGGATCTCACAAAGGCTACTTTATGGTATAAATACAAACCACAGATTAGTGTCTTAGTATTAAAAATAGACAAGTACCTACAAGATTTAAAAAAATCCATTTTGTTGATTTCCTAGCTGACGACCTCTGATTAGAAACGCCGAAACATTTTTTTTGTCCTATAGAAATTCTCATTTGTTCTGAGGAGTACGTATGTAAACGACCCCCAAACAACTTACCAACACTGCAGATTACACCATTAATTTTTATTTGAAATTGTGTCTTTTAATGTTGCTTATTTTTTACAAAGTTTGTAAAATTCGATTTCAGAAAGGATTCGATCCTGCGTCCTTCCGGTTATCTTATCTTAGCAGTGGGGGCATAGCCAGCAACACTTCGACCAAATGTGATTTGTTGTGTTGTCCCCAGCATGATACATTCCTTACTCTTCAAAAACGTGGTTCATGAAGGCGGCCAGCCCACTAAGAGGAAGGAACCTGTAGTCCTCTGGCTTCGGGTATCCGTTGCCGAGATGACTCATCCGTTTCGTCGCTAGGACGTCACAATCACACAAAATGTGCTGCATGGTTTCCCTGTATTCACCACAAGCTCTACAATCATTGTTCAAGGCCAACTTTATTTTATGGAGCATGTCATTTGTTGTAAAATGCCCTGTAAGGGCTCCGATGACAGCTCGGGCTTTGTCCCTTCTACTATTGAGGATGAATTTGGAGATGCGTGTGGTGCTGCTGCCGATAAACTTTCGTGAGTGCTCTAGCCCTACGCTATTGCACCACTCCTCTTTGTGTTTCATATCGGCATATACCTGTAAGGCCTTCTTGATGGCGCATGTTGGTAGCCCCATACATGGTTCTGGTCCAATCATGGCATTTGCCGATCCAGTCCTAGCTAACTCATCGGCCTTCTCATTTCCTTTAATGCCTGCATGCCCTGGGACCCAAACTAGTCGTAATCGGTTCCTGCGGCCTAGCTCATTTAGAGTTTTTATGGCATTTAGAACCAGCCTGGAGTTGACTTTGCAGGACGTCAGGGCTTTGAGTGACGCTTGGCTGTCGCTTAGAATGTAGATATTTTTATTTTCTACATTCCTGTTTATGTTTTCATTTGCGCATGCGATGATGGCATACATTTCTGCTTGAAAGACCGTAGTGAGTTCTCCTAAGCTGTTCCAGAGTTGGAAAGATTCTGAGTAAACTCCTGCTCCAGTACCAGATCCAGTTTTTGAACCATCTGTATACCATATTAAGCTATCAGTGTTCGATGAGAGCCCTTGCTTCCATTCATCCCTTGTGGGGACATATGTTTTGAAGTTCCTTTTGAAGACTTTTATTGACGTCATTGCGTCATTTATCATATTAATCTTCCTTGAGAGCTCTTCTGGTAGCTCCATACTCGTGTGTTTGGTGATCGGCATATTGCTATGCCATGTGCCTGCTACATTTAGTCTATGTAGGGCCTTCATGGCTTCAGTTTTAATGAAGATGTGAAGAGGGTTTAAGTTAAGTAGCATATCTAACGCCTTGGTTGGCGTAGTCTTAAACGCTCCTGTGATTGCCATAGTGGCCATCCTTTGCAGTTTTCCCAGTTCTGTGGCGCATGTGGATAGTTTTGTCCTAGGCCACCAAACGATACTGCCATAAGACAAAATGGGGCGAACCATAGTGGTGTAAATAAAGTATAGTATTTTGGGTTTTAGTCCCCAAACTTTTCCATACGCTGATCTACACATATTGAAAGCTCTCATTGCTTTTTCTGACGCCTTCCTGGCGTGCTGATTCCATGTGAGCTCCTTGTCCAGAGTCATGCCAAGGTATTTGACATTGGTGGACCATTCTAATTCTGTTCCGAACAGTAGCAGGTTTTTCAACTTGCCCAAATTTCTCTTCTTTGTAAAAGGGAGAACCGTGGTTTTCTTTGGATTAATGGAGAGGTGGTTTTCTCTGCACCAATCCTCTACCACAACCAAACCTTGTTGCAGTATTTCCGACACAATTTCCGGGAATTTGCCATTTACCATTATGACTATATCATCTGCGTATCCCACAGAAAAATATGCCCCTCTATTTAGTCCGTGTAATAGGGAGTCCACTACGAGGCACCATAGTGTTGGCGACAGTACTCCACCCTGTGGACACCCTTTCGTGGTCGTTGCACGGATTTCATCTCCTAGCAGTGACGACCTTAGTCTCCTGCCTTTCAGCATAAACTCTATCCATCTACATAGAGTGCCTTCAATGCCGTGTTCTGTGGCGGCTTGTTTGATGGATTCAAAGGTCGTGCGATCGAAGGCGCCTTCTATATCTAGAAAGGCAGCTGCACATACCTCTTTATTATCAATTGCATTTTCTGCTTTTGTAACTACATGGTGCAACGCAGTTTCGGTTGATTTCCCCGATTGGTATGCACATTGTAGCTTGTGAAATGGGTTTTTCTTTAGAGGTCCGTCCCTTATGTATAGATCTACCAGTTTCTCCAGGGTTTTGAGCAGAAAGGATGAGAGACTGATCGGCCGAAACGATTTTGCCTCTTCATAACAGTCTTTCCCTGGCTTTGGAATGTATGTTACCTTTACATCTCTCCATATCCTCGGAATATATCCGAAAGCTATGCAGGCCTTAAAGAGCCTTGTCAAATGTGGGCTCAGTATTGATTCACCTTTTTGTAGTAATATTGGGTATATACCGTCCGGCCCAGGTGATTTGTAGGGCTGGAAGCTATGTGTTACCCAATTAAGTTTCCTTTCATTTACTACCTTTTTTGCGATGTCCCAATCTGCCTTCGTAGTGTGCAGATTAAGCTCCTCTATGGTCATGGGACCATCGTTAGCGAGTGACTCATGCACCTCGCAGTCTGGAAAGTGGGTTTCCATCATTATCTGCAAAGTCTCTTTGCCAGATTCTGTCAGCTTCCCATCCCTAGTCTTCACAGCATTTAGCGTATGACTTTTGGTTACTGACATAGCCTTAATCAATCTCGCAGTTTCAGGTAAAGTTTTGATGTCCTGACAGTGAGATTGCCATGATTTCCTCCTTGCTTTACGTACTGCCAGGTTATAGCTAGTAAGCGCCTGTGAGTATTCCTTAAACCATTTCTTAGACTTCGCCTCATTGAAAATTTGGCGAGTCGCCTGTCTGCGTTTCTCCAGCTCTGGAGTCCACCAGGGAACTTTCTTTCCTTTAGATTCTTTTTCAGGGCAGCTTATGTACCAGGCGTTTTTGATGGCTTGGTCAATCCGCTCTGCTTCGAATTCAATGTCCAGCGTAGAGTTCAATTTACCCTTCGCCGTGCCTATTTCGATCCTTAGATCTTTCGTGTAGTTTTCCCAGTTTGTACACCTGGGATTCCTTCTACGTACACTCGGAAGGGAATCTTCCGTTTTATACCTGAGATAAATATATCTATGATCAGAACCACTTATTTCGTCAAGTACACGCCAATTAGTGATTCCCCTATACGCCCCATTAGTGGCCATTGTTATATCAATAACTTCCGATCTTTTCGCGTCCACAAAGGTGGGCGCGTTACCTTTATTGAGTAAGTGAAGTGAAGAGCTTACCAGATATTCCAGAAGTTCTTCTCCCCTACCATTTGTGTCCGAGCTTCCCCAGACTGCATGATGGGCGTTGGCATCACACCCTATTATGAGTTCCAGGTTCTCCCGGCTGCAAAACTCGACGAGTTCGCTTAGCGCCCTCATACTAAGGCGCCGTTCGTCGTTTGGATAGGCGAGGTAGGCCGAGGCCAGTACAATTGTCCTCCGTTCTCGCCCTCCCAGAAAGACCTTAATGGCTGTAAGGTCCCTGCAACAAAAATTGTGTAGGGGCATTGCAAATATACCATTCCTAACATATATGCAAGTCCTAACACCTTCATTTGTACCGTGGAAAATAGTTCCAGCCTTACCTAAGCCTGTTACAACACCTTTTGTACTCATGTACGGGTCTTGTATCAAGGCGATGTTAAAATTATGCTCTGTCAGCTGGCGTCCTAAGAGTGCCATAGCTGCCTTACAGTGATGTAAGTTTATTTGTACACACCTTAATCCCTCCATTGTGATTTTTAAATTATGGCAGGAGGTTGTCAGTCAAATTAGTGACTGCTGCTGGAGTGCGCTGCATCTTCGGTCTTCCCCCCATCTAGGGGAGAGGACGCCAGATACAGCCCCTCTATGTCGCCTAAAATGTCGTCGGTCCGTTGGGATGTGGCCGGTGACGGAGCTTGGTAGTCCCCGTCGACATGTAAGTGGGCCTCTTCCCGTGGGCCGCTCTCGTCTGCAACCTGCACCTGTGGAGCAAGTGGCAGAGCCACAGCCTCCACGCTGGCATTGACTTTGCCCTCCGCTCTCCCCTCAGCGTCTTCGAGGAGCTTAAAAATAGATCTGTCGATGCCAGCGTAGAGGCTGTAGCCCTTGGCCTTTATATGGTCTGCCGAGATTTTGTCCATGAGGACAATCCTCCTGACATACGCATCCTCTTTCAGGGTATCCACAACCTTCCAGTCCCCTGTCCTCAACTCCGGATTGAGTCGTTGCAGCATGTTGAGTACGCTGGACGTGTCGGTGATCCACACGTTTTTCGACTTCCATGCCATTTTAACTGGCTTTGGTAGGTCCTTAGCGTTGACAACTTTCAGCTGAATGCTGCCAACGCTCTTCCCCGTGAGCCCACGAAGCCAGTCCGCCGATTTTGTGTCCTCACAGAAAATGTGATGGGCACCTGTGATAACTGTCCCGATGCTGAATCGGGGCAGGGGATCCTCCTGGTCAGCCATCATTTGCCATAAAAAGGTTGCAATTGGCTCGACCTCTGTGTTTGTCACCTGAGTAGCCGGGAAGTTATCGGGAATTATTGCCATCTTGCAACCTGTAAGGGCCTCCCTGAACGTCTCGTTCAGGTTGGGCCTCTTGGCAGTGCTGTCTGCTTGGTCCCCGCTCAACTCCCTGGCTCGTTTAGTAGCGTTGCTACCTGTTGGACGACTAGACGAAGTCCCTGGAGTTGGTGCCATTGCTGGCCCACCTTGCTTGGAGGCCTCGTGTGCCTTCCTCTGGGGGCTCCCCTGGGGTTGTCTGCCAGTGCATTCGCCCCACCGGGTTTACCGGGCTGGTTGCTCATATTCTGAGCTGCGGTTCGAATCGCACCAGATCCCGATTGCCCAATGGTTCCCTGCATGGTATGACTACCCTGAGGTTCCCTGGTATTTCCGCGGTGCATTGCTGCCCCGCCCACTGATGCAATATCTTTTTGGACGCCCTTGCGGTCATCCTTTTTCGGTTTGGTTATTGAAGTATCCATATAACCATTGATGATTTATTTCACTGGACCAACTCCCCACCCTCCATGGAGCCCGCAACGTTGGGGATGCCTGCTAATGCAGGCATCAGGGCTATCGGCCCAGTATAGCGTTCCAGGGAGGAGTGCCCACGAGACCGCACGGCACGAGATTTCGACGCCCAAACCTAGGCATCGGGAAACGCGCACCGCCGCCTGCGGACCCCTCCTCCCTAGAGCACTCGCCTGGCGGCCGTCTGACCGGTCGCCGGAGCCGATTGATCGTGAGTGGCTAGTTCACGACCTCCCGTTTCGGTTGAACTCAGGGCCAAAGAGGTGTGTTGCGAGTGTGCGACGTCAACCGCCGCGTCGGACACCGCTCAACCACCAGGATCCCGTCATCCTACCATACGGGTCACCGGGCACGGCAAGAACACCCAGGTGGTCATCCCCATCCCACCCCCCATCACCGCAAGGCCTGTATGCGGTGACGGGCTACAGAAACGTGACCACGTCGTCCCTGTTGTTATATTATACATACATACATATATAAGTACATACATAAGTATATGAGTCCATAGATACATAGATATAATTATTATATATATATTAGAAAAGGCGCCTGGTGTTTTCTGTTGTGTCTAGTTCTGATGGAATTAGACTTAAAACAGGGCGGCAACCTCGGGAAGGCTAGAACCACCAGACTTGCCTTAGGGATCTACATGACTGTTGCACTCTCCCCCAAGACCTCGCCTCCTTACTACTTCAGAAGGAGGTAGTAAGGTAGGTCTGCCACCATACTACCATGCATAGCATGTCGTTGTGTAACCATAAAAGTATAGCAGCAAACCCGCCCCTCCGTCCTTCCGGTTAAGTACACCAACTTAGCCAACTAAGCTACCGCCATCGCGCCACCATAGCTTGTGATGTCGAATTTCTTTTCTACATTCTGTCTTAAGATGACGTCAGACATATTATTGTAATTCAACAATTTGTATACTTATATAATATATTCCTTCCAAGTTTTCAAGTAAGGTCACAGAATAACTAATAGTGTAACTCTACTAGTCTAGTATTTGTTTGACTACCTATCTGGTAAGACATATTTTAAAGGAATTAGTTTACTATTAAATAAATGTTTTGTTGTAATTACATATATTTTCAAATTATAATTTTATTAGGTATGCCCGCTACTCGTTAGTGCTACATTATTGTCAGCTTCATTCTTGTTTTAATTGTTCCATTACATCTTATTATTGGGTAGGTACTGTGACGTCTGCGGTGTCATTGTCAATGTGTATTTAACTTTGAATAATTTCTAATGATGTTTATGCAAAATATCTACCTACCATATAACATACGTACTTATTTGAATAATCATAAATTTACTAAATTCTTATAAAAATTAAGTGTGGAGTTGATTTCCGATCATACAGCACAACTAATAAAATTCCCTGTAAATAAAGTCTGTGTTATAGAGAGTTACCGTGCGATAACACGTAGCTACAACCAGGAAAACCTTGCTAAGTTCAAGCACGCAATTAGCAAACTTAGTTTTTCCGAAATATATGACAGGAATGATCCTAGTTTAGCTTATGATAAATTTATTGAAACATTTAAGTAGATTATTCTGTAACTTACATTTTACTAAAATGATGATTACAATGAATATAACAAAAAATCCCCAGTAGATACACGAGGTATTAAAATCTGTAACTGTAAGAAAAAAAGTAAATTTTTATGGATATAAGTACAGGCTAAAACCAAATCAAACAAATAAAACACGCCTTAAAACCTACTCTAAGCTATTTAAAAACATAATAACTTTGACACAACGTGCGCAAAATAACAACAAAATTAAATACTCAAAGAACAAATGTAGAACAGCGTGGCAAATAATAAACCAAGCTAAATTTAATCTACCTAAACACTATAGTCTTGCCATAATTATTGTAACAAAGAAATTTTTTATTTTGTATTGTAAATGACATTTATAACAGTGTGTTAGTTTAATACATAAAAATATAAAACAATTTAAAATATAAAAAGCATATTCGAAGTTGTCTCCATTGGCTGCAATACAGTCCTTTAAACATTCAGGCCAGTTATCAATAGAAACACGCACTCTTTCCATTGGAAAATTCTTCACTGCCAATCGTATGGATTGTTTTAGGGACTTCAAATTATCATGGCGTTTAGAGCAAGCCGTACTTTCTAAAACTGACCATAAATCATAATCCAGCGGATTAAGATCGGGTCTAGACGACGGCCAGTCTTCAGCTCTGATGAAGTCCGAAACGTTCGTTTCCAACCAAGACTGCGTGGACCGAGCTTTATGACCCGGCGCCAACTCTTGCTGGAAGGACCATTCTTGGTTATTGAACATGGTGTTGTTAAGGGGCTTAACTACCTTCTCAAGAATGGTATCATGATACAATTGTGCCAATGTTTTGATACCTTTTTCACAAAAATATGGCTCAGTCCCTCCTTCATAGCTAACATCCCACCAAACCACCACTGAAGTCGGGTAATGTCCACGTTGCACTCTGTCGACTAATTGGGAAGCTTCCTTAGAGCTTTGAGCATAAATACGGTCATTTTGTTTGTTAAAATGTTGCTCAATTGTAAAAAATTTCTCATCCGTAAACATAATTTTTCTGTGATCTCCCTTTGCGTACCGCTTCAGTAGTTGTTTCGCTTTTACCACCCTGTTCTTTTTTAAATTATCAGTTAAGAAATGACCAGTGCGTCTCATACAGGCTGCAAGTCCTAAGTCATCTTTTAAAATACGTGACATGGTTCTAGGTGCTGTCTTCATCTCCCGAGATCAAAAATCTTTTGCTTTCGGACAGGATTTCTTCGAATTCTTTCCCTTACTGCTTTGACCACCTTTTTCGTACGAACACAACGTGGAGGGCCAGATCTTTTTCTGTCACAAACAGAGGAGGTCTCATTGTAACTAATAATAGCCCGGTACACAAACATTTGACTAATACCAATCGTATGGAGACTTTTAAAAATTGCATTTGCTTCCAGACCTACTTTGTGTAATGAAATCACAGCGATTCGGTTCTCTTTATCACCTCACTCCATTTTAATATCGCAAAATATTGTACAATGTATTGGCGCCAAAATGAGAAAACACAATGAACAATCATATAAAAATTACAGATTCCAAATTAAAATGTAATATTTTGTTCTTTTTAATTGTAAAAGTATTTATGGCCAGACTAAGTATTCATCGAATTAAAATAAATAATGCTATCATCACAAATGCAAAACAAATTGCTAATGAATAATTATAAAGTACAGCCAATTCTATCAAATAGTCAAACCACAACGCTTTTATTGAACAAAATAAATTCGTTCTACATCATACATGGCTCCGTGTGTGCCATTATTATTTTTGCATTTGCATTGCCCGATTAGAAAATTAATAATGGCCTTAAAAAATACAAATAGCGCAGATATTATGGTATATCTACAGACTGTTCTACAAAGTTCTGAAAACTGTAGCCTACGAAATTAGCAATCATATAATATGTTATATTATTAACTTATCTATGTATAAGCGAAGGCATTTTCCCTAATGCACTCAAAATGTCAATAATAAAGCCTTTATTCAAAAAAGAGGATAGAGAGCTCATGAAATATTACAGACCTATCTCGCTTATCCAAAAGATTTCAAAAAATTAATAAAAAAAATATATATATAACTATATGGAGACCAATAATATATTATGTAAAGAGCAAAAAGGATTCCGCGAAAATAAATCTATAAATTTGGCTATTTTTGACTTTCTACATACAGAAATAACAAAAGTTGATACGAGAATAAATTATATTTATTTCTGTAAATAGATCTTTTAGACACTTTTACACGTCAATATTTTTCATTTTTTTTAAGCTAGATGGCTCCGGCATTTCCTAGCTGACGACCTCTGAGAAGAAACGCCGAAACAAACTCAGAGAATCAGTCTCTTTTAAAGTCCAGACATAGAGTACTAACAAATATGTGTCTTACAATGTAGGACAAAGTCTGAAATGGCCTTTTGAAGAAAGAGCCATAGCGGCTTTGAGTAGACCAGTCCCAACTGACGGCACGCATGTATCAGTCATTGTGTAGCTCAACCATAATTTAGGGAGCTCAACAACCCGTCGCACGACGATACCAGATCAGAGGAACACTTGCGTAGGCCACATAAAAAAAGGCTCAAAGCCACCAGACTGTTCAAAGCTGAGTATTTATATTTAGCCTACAAAGTACTCACATTTACAGTTAGTCAGTTTTAGTTGAGTTAAACATTATTAAATAATAATAAAAAATATAATCACAGTAATCATTTCCGTAATGTCTGCTGATATCAGATTAATATCATCATCATCAACCCATATACTGTCCCACTGCTGGGCTCGGGTCTCCTCTCATATACATAGAGAGGGATTAGGCTATAGTCCACCACGCTGGCCTAGTGCGGGTAGATTTTTCTCGACGGTTTGTGAAGTCTGCCAGACTTCACAAACCGTCGAGAAAAATCTCTAAGGCATGCAGGTTTCCTCACGATGTTTTCCTTCACCGTTTGAGCGAGTGATAATTAATTATTAATACGCACATGAATTCGAAAAGTCAGAGGTGCGTGCCTTGGGTTCGAACTCAAGACCTTTGACTTGGTAGTCCAATGTTCATACCACTAGGCTATCACTGCTTATCACTGCTGATATCAGATTAATATAAATAAATAATATCAAATTAATAAATACCCGTGTGTGCCATATTTTGTGATATGACCCAAGCATTTGACTATGTATTAAATATGTGGAAGCTTGTTATTAGCAATTTTTGTAATATAATTGTTCCTTACCAATAGTTGTTATTAGTCTGTAAGCTTTCCTAAAAATATATAAATGTAAAACATGACATTTTAATTAAAAAACTTGATGCTTACGGAGTACGAGGGAATGTTTTGAATTTAATTAAATCATATCTAGATAACAGAAAACAAAAGACGAAGTTTCTAGAATTAATATAGCTACAAAAAGAAGAGATCTATCTATCAGAGGAGCTTCAAGTAAACTTTGGTGTAGTGTATTAGCACCTCTACTCTTTACAATTTACATAAATGACATGCCAAAGTCAACTCCACATCCTATGACACTATTCGCAGATGATAATACAGTGACACATTTCTTGCAATAATAATGACATGAACTAATATATATATGACATTCATAATTCTTTAAAATCTGAAATACAATGGTAAGATAATTATAAATAATTTTAAAATAAATTTTAAAACCAAAATTATGCATTTCAGCCAACGTTTGACAACAAATAATTTAAACTTAAGTATGAATAATAAAACTATTTAAAATGTGATTACAACAAAATTGTGAAGCCGAAGAATTTTGTTGTAATCACACATTATTGAAAGCTTGATGGGAAGTCACTAGAAACTGCAAAAAAACGAGTAATTCAGCCTATGCTCTGCATTCACTGTCAACAATTGTTAATACTGACACTGATGGTGGCTTATTATGGTTTAGCTGAGTCACATTTTAGGTATGGTATCATCTTTTGGGGAAACTCAACTGACTTTAAAATGGCATTTAAGGCCCAAAAGTGGCCCAAATGTTCAAGCTAAAAACTATAGAATCTTGTAAACCCTATTTTCAAAGATACTATATACTTACACTTCCTTGTCTGTATATTTTTGAAACTGCAGTGTTTGTTAGGACTAATCCCAATTTTTTTCTTCGTTTGGAGGATAATATTTCTCGAAATAGACGCGATAACGGCAGACTTAAACAGTGCAAACTAATGCGCAGGAGTATCTATTGCATTGAATTATTTACAATAAACTGCCTAACTGTTGGAAGAAGTTATAAATGGCAACATATTTAAGACTCAGTTAAAAAAAATCGAATTTACAAAACGTACTATAGTGTAACAGATTTCGTAGCCGAAAAGACCGAGAGATCTTGATGATGATTGGTGAAAAACTTTTGTAATTGTTGGTATCGTTTTATAGTAACTGGAATGTGTTGACATACGTAATATCCTAATTTAATCATTTTATTGTTATTGTATTAGTATTACAAAATTATAATTGTTAATTTAATCTGAATGACGTATTCTATGCTCTTATCGTATTGATTTTTCTCAGATTTCATACTCCTATTCACTACGATATTAAAAAATAAAATAGACTTAATATAATGTATCTTCTCAAAAATATTCGTATGCCATCTGATATGGCTAAACATGACTGAACTATAATTCTAATGTTATAATATCTTGCATGCTCTTGTATGTAAAGATAAATAAATAAATAAATATTTTTGGGACATTTTTACACAACACCATCTAGATCCAAACTAAGTAGAGCTTGTAGGTAATATGGGTACTAGACAATGGATATAATACTTATTACTTATTACTTTTTGTAAATATATACATATAATACATAAGAAACACCCAGACAAGCACAAATACTCATGTTTTACCGACACAAATATTTGTGTCCTGTGGGAATTGAACCCGCAGTTCAGCAGTCCGGTACTCGAACCACAGACGTCGTCGAAAATATAAAGATAATTTTATTTGTTGAAACATGAGTAGGTATACATACAATTGCATGCAAGATGTTACAAGAAATACAGTCAGTCATGTTTAGCCTCTACAGCGTACAAATTATGTGGAAGTAGAAAAAAAAAAATTTTAATGTAGGTACACACATGTTTAACAAATAAATCTGATTTGATTTGATGCTAAACCAAACCAACTCGCAGTGCACGCGCAGGGTAGCGAGTAGTGACACGCAGTTACGCACGATAGAAACAACTTATAGTATACATACGAGTATGTAACACCTAACGGTGGGAAACTTACAAAAATCAAAATCATATCAAATCTTAAACGCGTATGACACGCCTATAACACGCCACCGACACGACGTGGTTTGCGAACGATGCCATCGCTATCGAAACGGCGGCGGTTAATAATAATGCCAAGCAATCGACATGCTAATGACAAATGACTCGCTGATGGAGTTATCAGATCTCGTCGATTGAATGACGCTGGCATGGGGCCTCGGAAGCTCATTTGGTGAACGAGACATTGTGAGAGTTGATCTGTTGTGTCGCACGACGCTGCCAATTGAAACACAAAAGGACTATTATTGCCGAGACTCGGGGCGTCGCAACTGCGCGTCGAGCGGGCCACCGACTCAGCGAGGTGTACGGTCGAGCGGCCAGGCCTATGACCATAGTGTTACACTGTACATTACTTAGTAGCTGTACCTATCATAACGCCGGGTGATGCATCCGTTACAACGAGGGTTGCCATCTATGCGGTTTCTCCGGAGTTGGCCTAGTTTAAGAGGGCCTCTTACAGCGCGTCACCCGGCAAGGAGACACGACGATACGTGTAGTAAGCTTATTACAGGGTGGTATCCTAGAATGGGTAAGCGAAGCATAGGACGTCCGGCGACCAGGTGGGCTGATGACATAAAAAGGTAGCAGGAGGAGCAAACTGGATGAGTGAGGTAAGGGACAGAAGGGTGGCATAGGGTGGCAAAAGAAAGGAGGCTTATACCCAGCAGTAGGATAATACAAGCTGAGAATGATGAGAGGGCCTCTGGAGAACATCCGCACGGAGTTTTATTTGGTCCGGGTTTAAAACTTTGCAAGCCACCGTTGTCGCAAGCCGGCCGCGCACCTCGCCATGAAAAACCGACTCGCTGGATTACATATCCCCAGATATGTCATGAATCCAGCGGCCTAAGTTGCCAGATTTTACAGATGGCAATCCGTCTTTTTTTTAACTCACTCAACACAACGTTGTTACTGTTTCGGTCTGTATCTATATTTCTGCCGCATCGCGCCTAGTAATGTACGGTACAACGATCCGGCGCGTGATTTGCACTCTTAGATTATGATTAAATGCGTATTTAATCGCGGGGTCACTCGATCGACTTGTATAGATAAAGGGAACGTTCGGAGGTCGAATCGGACTCCCGAAAGTCCCGACACCTGCCGCATGTACCTCACACGGCAACTCGCACACGCGCCCACGGGCTTGGTGAGGTCCCGGTGCGGTCGGAGTGCAGCGGGTATGGCGCGGTGACCCTCATTGTTAACATTATTGAAGAGGAAGAACACGCCGACCTTGTCCGTCCTTGCGGCGCGATAAGGCGGGTTCGGGGTCTCGTGGAAACGTGTCGCCGCGGGCCGCGACCCCGCTATCGCGCCCTTTTAACCGCGTGTCGCATCGCCGCCGCATCACTCGGCTCGCACGCTCCTCGCGCGTATCACGCACCCCGCGTTCCGTTGGTGCGATAATCATAAATATCCTAAACTAAACATTTCGGATTCAGACGTCGGTGAATCTGATCCCGGACGGAACACTCACGAGGATTGGTTGAGGTGAGCGAAGAAGATGGAGAAGCTTTGGCCGCCCGCTGTTTGATTTGCACGCAGTGTTTGGTTTGCAATCAAATGAAGTGGTCTGGTTGCAGATACGCGTCACGCCTGCAGCCGACATGCCGAGTGCTGTGATGAACGGGGCGAGAGCTTCCGAGGATGACATCGTGCTGACAGGGCTGTCGGGCCGCCTGCCCGAGTCCGACACTATCGAGGAATTCGCACAACAGCTGTTCGATGGCGTGGACCTGGTCACCGCAGACGACAGACGATGGACTCCAGGTAAACACTTGCTAGCAACATAATAATCCTCGTTCGGCTCCGCTTTGACGAGAATTTCGACATAGTACTGTGTAACGCTAAGTTATCAATTTTGAATAGTAATTATTAATAAGTAAAAATTTTCGGAAACAACTTGCAGTGGTTACTTGAACATTTAACATTGAATCACTGTACGTCGGAACGTCTGATAATTTTGGCGCTTGTCAGTAAATAAGACAATTATCACCTTCGTGCATATTAGCTATGATCGTAACATTCGTAAGCAATGAATCCTTTTGGACAAACAGAACAAAATAATAAAGTAGGTACCTGCTACTGTCCAGTGGGTAATGGAAATGTGCTTCTGCTTGACTTCATGCATTCACATTGACATTGTATTCACCTATGTACTTATAAATAACTTGGTTGACCTTATAATCTCTTCGTAGCAGAAAACATAATACTTATTGTTCGTCATAATATTACATCTCTGATGTCTGTCGTTCGACTGAAGTGATTCATTTGCCAATGGCCTGCCTGTTTTTCTTTAAACTCTGGGGTAGTCGGAACAAAAGCTAAGAATATAAAATCGTACGAGTATGTAACCATGCTTTATCATTTTCGTGCTTTCGGTTTGATTGTTACGTTCCCCTGCCACAGCTATTAGAGTTATAATAAAACTGGATTACCTATTAACAATGGTACAGTACTTTTTAATAATCAACATTTATATTTAAAAACAAGCTCACATGTGATAATGTTAATGTTGTATGTACGTAGTTACGCCCTAAAAACCAATTAAACAGTCCATGCTTTGTCCGTGATTGGCATATTTGTGTTGTAATACCTACTCTCTAAATCTTCAGTAGGTACATACGTTAATACTTACTACGTTGATGTACTAAGAGTGTGTACAGCGTGTGGCTTGTGCAGGTACATAGTGTACATACCACCTGGTGCCCCGCACCCGCCTGCACTCGCGTGCGCACTGTGCCGGGCCTGAGATCTACTCTTATTTATTTATTTAGGTACTAAGTACCAGCCACATCACATACATTAAAATAACATAAGAGTAGTATGTTTTCTGATGCACATGACAATTACGGCTTACACGACACATAATTAGTTAGCTAAGTGATTTATATCTAGAGAATATCAAAGAATATACCTATCTGACAACAATAAAAAGTATACACATTTAGAAACTATTCAAAAAAATATTATTAAATAAAGAATTCAATGAAACAATTAAATACTTAAAAAAAAAATTGTTCAATAAAGAAAGAATGCGAAAACAACCATTGCATAATATTTTATCCCATTTATCTATCTATCTCTTTCTTTAACAAGCTATGGCTATCCAGAAGCATAGGTACTATTTTAAAAGACGCTGACGATCTATTTATTATGTATATTGTGAACAACCACCAGTGTTACACAATAATTGAATTCTTAAGTTCTCTTTATTCTTATTTTTAGAGTTCCGTACCTTATAAGGAGAAAAGGACCCTTAGGAGGATCACTTAGTTGTCCGTCTGTGGCTTCTGTCCCCTTTTCGTAATAAGCATCAAGTTGAAGGTGTACGGTCCCTAGGAGCTGTAAAAATATCAAAGCTTCCTATGGGTCTACTAGGTAATTTTAATAAACAGTGTATCAGATCACTAGTTGGTGTAAGTTACATAGACTCTTGTAGACCTCTATTTATAAAAAATACTTACTTACACTAACGGGGCATTATATTAAACAAATATGCATTTTTGTTAAATATCGCCTTGATTACTTTCCCGAGAAAAATATGGAAACTAATAAAAATATTCGCTTAGGACGGTTAAATAAAACAGTAATAGTCCGCGGTAAAACTTACAATGACGCAAAAAAATCAAATTTAAAAAATATATATAGGTTGTAAATCACAGATCTTTTCACAGATTTTGTACCGTAAACTTGCCGAAATTAATTAGTGGACTTTATTAACTCCAACCATAGGCCAATACTTATGCCGATCATAAGCACGAAAATATGGCACTGTGTGTCTACACGATCCAAATAAATCCACTTTTTATCTTTCTCGCGGTCTTCGTGGATGAGCAGCAGAAACGTTGCTGACAGTGACGAAGGTGAAGGCGACGGCCCTGGTAAAAATTTGTTCTACCGGTGTTATTTATTGTGTACGGTGTGCTATTTTAACCCCATCAGAGAGTCGGTACTCGGTTCAATATGAATATCAATACTGGGAAGTATCACCAAATCATCAAGTAACACCGGTAGAACAAATTTTTACCAGGGCCGTCGCCTAAAAATGATAAATATTCTGATTTCTTAATAGCAACCCGCTCCGGCTCCGCACAGGTCTGTTCGTAAATTATATAGCCTATACCTTCCTAGATATTTATACCTTTTATTTTTTATTTAACACAGCCATTAACAACAAGATATTAACTTAGCTAAACTTATAGTACACAGTACAAGGCTTAACTATATTCTATTAGATTTAAGAACAGCTGTCTCCCAAACTACTATTCCCAAATTGCATAAAAGTACCAACGTAATTTAGTAGGTATTAGATACCAATGCTACCAATTTATGCTTCTATGCATACCTATCAAAACATTCTCACAGTAATCATCTAAAGAGCGCTGAAGATAACTTTTTGCGATAAGTACATGTCAATGAAGATTATTCTGTCATTTTAAATAGCTTAAATTCAAATAGCCGTTCAGAATTTATTTATTTATTTATTTATTTATATAATCAATACTTACAACTATTATTACAGGTACAACCCAATGCAATAGTGAAGCTATCTTAACAATTTATTCTTTAAAACTAATTACATATAATGTTATCCTTGTGAATTCACTCAGTGTACAAGCAAAAATGTCTATCTCCTCTGCTACAAGGTTAAGAGTGCGAAGCGCTCTCGTCAGGATCGTCGTAATGAAAGTACCTATATACATATTTCAGCTCGGCTACCACGAGCAAGAGTACGCAAAGTTGGTGTTTTCCACTGCACACAATGAAGTTGAGTTGTCCACTACTACCTACTACTCTTAGCCTAGGTTTTTTAAACGTTCAAGGGCCGCGGTGCGTTGTAACGTCGAAAAAGTCGGTGTCGTAGTACCTATTTGTAATGAGCTGAAGGCAGAGAGCCTTTGAATTGACAAATTGCGTGTAACGCTTGCGCATGCGCCGCCGATTTGTGAGGTTATCCGACCGATCGCGCTGTTACTGTTACCGGTTCCTTATAAACATAAGATAACGTCTCGTATCTCTCGTCTGCTCACCGCGGAGCCGTGAGCCGCCCGCGCCGCGCTACTCGTATCGGTTTCTTATCGGTGCTTCACAAAATAATGGCTCCTCTGGGTCGCAAAAATATAGTTTTTAGCATTGATGAAATGTCCTAAAATACACACCACTAGTAAGAAGTTTGAGTTGGTTCCCGTAATTATTTTATTTCTTTATGGAGTGGGATCCGTCCTAATGCTATTGTCTAGTTCTCTGTAGTGACATTTCATAATATTTGGGGGCTGGCTAAGCCAACACTTCGACCAAATGTGATCTTTTGTGTTATCCCTTATGTTATCCCCAGCATTTTGCATTCCTGAATCTTCAAATACGTGGTTCATGAAGGCGGCTAGCCCAGGAAGGAAGGAACCTGTAGTCTTCTGGCTTCGGGTATCCCTTGCATGATAATAAGTATATCAGTTTTGTGGCCAGGACGTCATATTCACACAAGATGTGCTGCATTCATTCTCCTTCTTGAATTAACCACAAGCTCTACTGTCATTATTCAAAGCCAACTTCATTTTATAGAGCACGTGATAGGTTGCTTATAAGGCATTATGCAACCAATGACCTGCTCTATAAATCTACCCCGAAAAAACAAAGCCCGAGCTCTCATCGGAGCACACACCCTTCACCCTTGTGATGACAGCTCGAGCTTTGATACCTTTATGCCCTGGGACCCATCTCAGTTGTAATTTTTAATGCGACCTAGCTCATTGAGAGACTTTATGGCATGTAAAACAAGCCTCGCGCACATCAATAAGATTTTATCGCGATGAACTTCGGTCGCTTACGCAGTTAAAAAGAATCAATTAAGTATTTTATTCCATCAAGTCTACTTACTGGTCAGTCTGTTCCACATGCAATTCATTGACTGCACAGTTTGCAGTTGGGTACGAAAAGAAAAGCCAATGTGTTTGAGATACCGTCGCCCGCGCCGACGGTATCTCAAACACATTGGCTTTTCTTTTACACTTTGAAAAGTTAAAGATATAACAATTTATTATTTCACGTGTTCTAATAATACAGTAAGTATTATAGAACATTTGGTACCTACTTTTAAATTGTCTTTTTTACAGCCAGGCTGTAGATTATAACGATAATATTTCAGTTTGTTGATTCTATCGATAGTATTTTAATTAACAAAGTACTCAAGAACAACATAGCCATCTACGAAGTACTTTTATGTACTGTGCTATTCCAAGAATAAAATTTAATGTTATTATTTTTCCCAGAAGAGCAACCGTCTAAAATCATGGAAGTTGTGATTCATTTAATATAGGTGCTGTTCACCTGGGTGCGATTTGGCTGGGTGCTCTTCCTGGCATACCTAAATCGTTTAGGAAATCCAGGGAACACAAACAATATTACTCTTGAATATCCAATTTTTAGCAGTCTTGTCTCGCGAGTTTTAAGGAGAACAATGTTTTCAGTTCGAGAAAGTACAATCATTAATTTAATTTGCTTAAAAAAAACAGAAATTTATTGTTGTACAAAAATAAGTGGGTAGGAATATTATCTACATTTCTGCCTAGCCTAGAATAATATATGTATATTAAAAAAAAGAATCCAATAAAATTCGCAGTTAAAACATTGTTAGTCTTTTGTGGCACCTAATAATCACATTGACACACAGGCCATGACGGTTGGTAGGGGGGGACGGGGTCCATCCATACAAAATAACCCACGGTTTTTTTTTTTCAAAAATGGGCTTGCTCTTGACTTCAACCTTAGCTTCGGAGCAAAGATGAGGCCGTCGAGGCCGACGATGGAGCGAGCACACCCAGAAGATGCCTGTTCACCCTACTTTTAAAAAGACTCGAGTTGTCGGAAATACAGACCCAGGAAGGGAGTTCCACTCCTTGGCTGTGTGCATTATAAAAGATGATTTATAGCGCTGTGTGCGGATAAATGGAATATCAACTAGGTGGGGATGATATCCTTTATTATATTGAATAATAATAAGATGCCTATAATTTTGTGGTCAAGTGTGACTTTATTCCAAACATGTCATTAGCAAAATTTTATCAATCAATATTGACCATGGGTATTATTTTGAATGAAATGCAGTGGACAAATGCAATGAAAATTAAAAATAGGCAGGTACCTACTACCTATTTCTATCTAACACGGGAACAAAAAGAATGAAAGAGCTAAGTTGACAGCTACTATTTGTGTCATAGGTAGGTTCTTTAGTTAGACTGTAGGTAAGTATATAGGTACATTCAATCAAATTGGACAATCACCCACATACGGATGAATGACTTATCAATGGCGCATCGCGTTGCGCGCCGCTCGCCGGAGCATTGCGACTTGAGAGGCTTTCACTGTTAGTCGAGTCGAAAACAAAACTCCAGTCAAGGCTCTTGGCGACGATCACAGCACGACCACAGAGCGCGACGAGTCCGCGCCGAGTGTCGGTGCCGGAATGCCGGTCGGTCGGGGTCTGGGCAGACCGCGCCGCGCCGCGCCGTCCCGCCCCGCCCCGCCCCGCCCCGCCCCGCGCCTCACCGGTCGGTGGCGTGATGCGGCGTGCGTCACCACTCCCGCACACGCGATACCTATCACAGCTAACAATGATCTTACTCGTCAAACCTGTCATACATTATGTCATCGTGTTAGTCGGTGTTAGCAAGAAAATAGTAAATATTGATATTTGTAAAACTTCCGCTTGCGATAGTGACGTCACACGAGTGTTTTGATAGCTCGCCGATAAAGAAACTCATTCTCAAAATTGTAATGACTTCGCATCCGCTAATTTACGCACGCATGCACTATTGTATTGAATGCGATTTCAATGCAAATATTGATCCCAAAACCTAAGTGTCAGATATGCAGGCTCGATAACTGTGTCATTCCAACTAATTGTAATGTGATAAATAACTGGTTTTAGATTAAAAGGTGGACTTCTACCTACTTTACAATTACACAAAATAAGTAATTTAATGAAAAAGTTAGTATATGAAGTAGTCCGATGTTGATGAGGTATTAAGATTGATAAAGGCCTACGCAGAACGGGACGGCATGGCAAGGGATTTAAATTTTTACCAATGGACATTAAAACGTATCAATATACCAATACGACCTAAATTGCTTTAATTGAAATAAATGCCGTGGCATTGAAAAGGATTTTTCGATGCCACAGCATCATTTTAAAGCATAGCAATTTATTTCGTATTGTTATATCGATACGTTTTAATGTCCAATGGTAAAAATTTAAATCCCTTGCCATGCCGTCCCGTTCTGCGTAGGCCTTTACTGGGTTATAAAATATGTTTGTGCAGTCCGTTGGGATAACATAACGGCTCAAAGACCAACTTGCCTCTCCTTTAACGCATATTTTTCAGTTATGTTTAAGTACATAAAGCAGTTTTCCCCAAATTGCTTAAAAAAATATTAGTTACGCCGTTATTCAAATCAGGAGACAAAAAATTATTAAATAACTATAGGACTATACTGGGCTTTGAAAAATACTTGAAAAAATTATAAACAGTAGATTAATAAAATATTTATAAGATAATAAATCCTATCGGAGAGGTTTTAAGCAAAAAAAAAAACAGCTATTCAAGCAGTACAATAATTACCAGACTATACATATAACTAGTAATCTAGATAGTGGTATACAGGACATTGCATTTTTAGATCTTGCCAAGGCTTTTGACACAATTTCACGCACCATTTTACTCCACAAGCATGAAACAAGTAGGATAAGGGGAACCCAACTTAACTACTTTCTGATTATCTTAGCAACCGGCAACAAATTGTTAAAATTGGTAAAAATACAAGTTCTGACCTTGAAACTGGTTGTTATGGTATTCCACAAGGTAGTATTTTGGGCCCTACACTTTTCTTAATTTATTTGTCTGTGCAACTTAAAACTTCAAAATAGTGTTATAATGTCATATGCGGATGACACAGCTCTATTATTCTCTGATAATTCATGTGTTGAGGTTTATGAATACGCTCAGAGTGGCTTTAATACTGTGAGTAAATGGCTCCAAAAAGATCTCTCAACATTAAATGCAGAATAAAACTAAATATATTCTATTTATAATGAGGAATAATGACGTATAGATTACTAACCAAAACACTTACGCACATAGCTCCTAGTCCTACTTTAATAAAAGAGACAATATTAAATATTTAGGTATTACACTAGTCTCGAACCTAAATGTTCGTTATGCGTTTCAAATAAGAATAGGAACGTCAATGACCTCGAATGACCGCGATCTGTCAAGAAAGTACAGCTTGCAAAGAAAATTAATTTTATCTTTTGAAATTTTAAAACTTTATAATATATTTATAAGCAATAATACCAAATCCGGAACTCTGCGAGTTAATAAAATGGCACAAACTGCCAAAAAACTTTAATAATAGAGAATATTTTAAACGGCTTTAAAGTTTTGAAGCTGCCACCTTACAATTGTTATATAAATCCAATTAAATACACCTGGCACACGATAAGCGTAGAGTAGCTGACAACAATGTTCAACAATAGGAAAGCCAAATTGATAATCTAACACTGGAAACTATTGATTCAATTACCAGTGACGATTGGCAAAAAGAAATTAACCACGTCAAATGAATCGAAAATTAAAACCAAGAAAAGGGAAATATTTCAAGACAACTATAACTTTAGTTTTATTATAAACACGGGTAGTAAAATTTTTTTTTTTTCTAAATAACAATCGGTGCAATATTTTAAATACATAAAAAATATTATTTCAAAAATATATGTTTTGCTCGCCCTAACTAGCTGGTTTGAATTGACAGCCATGACGTCACAAGATGGCTGGAGGTCAGACCTATTCATATTTGAAACGCATAGTAATCACATTGATTTGTTATGCAGTAGTCTGTAAATTATTATATACATTTAAACAAAATACGTAATTCAGTATGTGAAGGAAAAATTCGACATGACGGGTAGGTATCGCGGTGGCTTAGTGGTCATAGCGTCTGGTGTACCGAACCAGAAGACGCAGGTTCGAATCCTGCCCGCGGTCGTATTTTTCCTTTTCTAAATAACTTTAAAATACGTAATGTTACGTAATTATAAATTAAATAAACAGGTCTATCTAGTATTGTGTCGATCAATACTTACATATTGTATAATTTAACATCCTCTAGAACGATTAGATTAGTCAAAACTCGCTATTATCAAATCATATAACGCGAGAACATTTTAAAATGAATTGTAATCTTTGTCACAGGACTTCACGGTCTACCAGAACGTAATGGCAAACTCAAAGACCTGGCGCACTTCGACGCGACGTTCTTCGGCGTGCACGCCAAGCAGGCTCACCTCATGGACCCGCAGCTGCGGCTGCTGCTGGAGCTTACCCATGAGGCTATCATCGACGCGGGCGTCAACCCCGTCGAGCTGCGCGGCTCGCGCACCGGCGTCTACGTGGGCGTGTCTAACTCCGAGACCGAGGAGATGTGGACGGAAGACCCTGACAAAATCAACGGCTACGCGCTCACCGGCTGCTGCCGCGCCATGTTCCCCAACCGCATCTCGTACACCTTCGACCTCAAGGGGCCCTCGTTCGCGGTGGACACGGCCTGCTCCAGCTCCATGTTCGCACTGGCGCAGGCGGCCAGCGCTATCCGCGCCGGTCACTGCGACGCCGCCATCGTGGCCGGCACTAACCTGTGCTTGAAGCCGGCCAACTCGCTCAACTTCCACCGGCTCAGCATGTTGTCGCCCGAGGGCCGCTGCGCCGCGTTCGACGCGAGCGGGCGCGGCTACGTGCGCTCGGAGGCGGCCGTGGCCGTGCTGCTGCAGCGGCGTGGCGTGGCGCGGCGCGTGTACGCCACGCTGCGCGGCTTGCGCGTCAACACCGACGGCGCCAAGGACCAGGGCATCACCTTCCCCTCCGGAGACATGCAGCGCCGCCTCGCCGAGGAGACCTTCGCCGAGGCCAAGCTGCGCCCCAGCGATGTCGTCTACGTCGAGGCACACGGCACCGGCACTAAGGTAACCCGCTGACTGCGACCACGCAAAAAACACTGCGAGCCTGCCTTGTGTATTTATATATGCCCGCCCGCGCTGAGCAATTATAAAATTAAGTATGTTATGTAACAAACGGTGACACAGTACGGAACCCCCCGTACTAAGTGTCTTTTTTAATTTCACTGTCGTGGGTTCGATTCCCGCAAGACGCAAATATTTATGTGATGAATATAAGTGTTTGATTTTTTTTGGGTGTTTCTTATATGTTATGTACAAAAAAAAGTATATAAATATAATATCTATCCCATCAAAAACATTCTGTAAAAACTAGCCAAGTCTCGATGGAGCTGCTTGTTAAATCTCTAAAAAAAGTAATGAAATCTAGCTAGACAAAGTCGTGCCAAATCTAAGGTTCCTTACTGCGATTTCTTTATTATTTATAGTTAATGTTGTGCGACCCATCACTCGTAGTATGTGTCAGAACATAAGCTTTGTTTAGTTTGGGACTCGATGGTGCTGTGTCAAATTTATTTTTTATTTTCGTATATTAATTATGTAAATATGTGTGGTATATATATTATATAGATATCCTGTATGTATATGAATATCCCGGAAATCCCGAAAAACGATTATTATACGGGATTCGAATGAAATTTCATACACACATAGTATGTGACCGGGAATAACAAATTGGATATATTTTACCCCAGAAAAATGTGGGAATATCCCGGAAATCCCGAAAAACGAATATTTTACGGGATTTGAATGAAATTTCATACAAACACAGTATGTGACCGCGAATAACAAATAGGATACATTTTACCCCAAAATTATGTGGGAATTCCCAGAAAACTTATGTAGGAGACCTACTTACGGGATTTAAATGAAATGTTGGTACTAATAGTTTGTGATTGCCGCTGGCATATTGAATACTTCTTTTCTCGGAACAAAGCGGGAATTTCCCTAACATTGAGTACTTCTTATCCCATGAATACAATCCGACAACAATTGTGTTAATAAGTCTAGGCGTACGAAGTCGCGGGTAGAAGCTAGTTAAGAATAAATAAATGTCTCAAATATTTATTATTATTAATGATGTCTTCAGACCTAATGGAGTGTTAATGTGTGCTTTATAGGTGGGAGACCCGCAGGAGGTAAACGCCATCGCGGAGTTGTTTTGCCAGGGGCGCAAGACCCCGTTGCTGCTGGGCTCCGTCAAGTCCAACATGGGTCACTCGGAGCCCGCGTCTGGGCTGTGCTCAATCGCTAAGGTGCTGGTTGCCATGGAGCGCGGCGTCATCCCCGGCAACCTGCACTACAAGACGGCCAACCCGGACATCCCCGCACTCAGCGACGGCAGGATAAAGGTTCACCACCATTTCATATTAATGAAAGGAGACATACCTCCGTTTGGATAGCTTGCTAGCGACACCAGTGCGGGAAGGCGATATGCGGCCATTTTGAAATCGCGCACTTGTATTTCAATAGGTTAAGTACAATGTAATTGTATCGCCATACTCGGTGAGGCTAAGGTCGGATCGCGTGCTTGCAGGTGGTGGACCGCAACACGCCCTGGGAGGGCGGGCTGGTGGCCATCAACTCGTTCGGCTTCGGCGGCGCCAACGCGCACGTGATCCTGGAGTCGGAGGCCGGCCCGCGCGCGCCGGCCCGCGAGGCGAGCGAGGCGGGCGAGGCAGGCGAGGCCGGCGAGGCCGGCCCGCCGCGCCTCGTGCTGGCCTCGGGCCGCACCGAGGCGGCCGTGCGCGAGCTCACAGCGCTGGCGCTGCGGCACCGGCACGACGCCGGCCTGCTCGCGCTGCTGGACGCCGTGCACCGCCACAACATCCCGGGCCACGCGCACCGCGGCTTCGTCGTGCTCTCTGACCCGCCCATCGAGGAGTGCGCCGTGAGTATGCTCAACGATGCGAGTCCGTTTGCCGGCTTTTCTCATTCTTGATCGATCGCGTGTAACGACTTATTCGCACAGGAAATGGAGAGCGGCGAGCCCCGGCCCGTGTGGTTCGTGTTCTCGGGCATGGGCTCGCAGTGGCCGGGCATGGCCAAGGGTCTGATGCAGCTGCCGTCGTTCGCGGCCAGCATTAACCGCTCGGCGGCGGCGCTGCGTCCGCACAACATCGACCTCATCAACATCATCACGGAAGCGCCGGCCGCGGCTTTCGACGACGTAATTAACTCTTTCGTGTCCATCGCCGCGGTGCAGGTGGCGCTGGTGGACGTGCTGCGCATTCTCGGCATCCGGCCCGACGGCATCGTGGGTCACTCGGTCGGCGAGATCGGTGAGTGTCCGTGGGTAGCGGGTGGTGGGTGGTGGGTGGTGGGTGGTGGGTAGCGGGTGGTGGGTGGTGGGTAGCGGGTAGTTACTCACCAGTCGCTGTGCAGGGTGCGCGTACGCGGACGACACGCTGACGGCGGAGCAGGCGGTGCTGGCGGCGTACTGGCGCGGGCGCAGCATCGTGGACGCCAAGCTGCCGCCGGGCGCCATGGCGGCCGTGGGGCTCTCGTGGGAGCAGTGCGAGGCGCGCTGCCCGCCCGACGTCGTGCCAGCCTGCCACAACGCCAGCGACAGCGTCACGGTCAGTCACGCTCATTTGATTTAATTGTACTTAAATTCAAATAATTGGGTATGTAGCTATTCAAATTCAAAACTACTTAGGTATATTTTCAGGCCCTATGTTTTATTTCATTTTGGAATGGAGTGTAGTTTGACCGAAGCCGGGGTCATAACGTAATAGACGCTATGTGTACGTGTATTGGTGGCACTTGTACATGCAGGTGTCGGGCCCGGTGGCGTCGCTGGAGCAGTGGGTGGCGGCGCTGAGCGCGGAGGGAGTGTTCGCGCGGCGCGTCAACAGCTCGGGCGTGGCGTTCCACAGCCGCTACATCGCCGCCGCCGCGCCGCTGCTGCGCCGCAGCCTGGAGAAGGTGATCCCGCAGCCCAAGCCGCGCAGCGCGCGCTGGGTCTCGTCCTCACTGCCCAGGGACCAGTGGGACTCAGACCTCGGTACGGCTCATCAACTTTAATGTATTCTATCGTTTTAAGATTTGTATAATATTTTAATCATAGTGTGTCAGAACATGATATGAGCGCTGGCTGACATAGCAATGAATAATTTAAAAAATAACAATACAAAATTTTTACCGCCATAGTTAACAGACAGAAATGTTGTTAGAGAGTTTATTGCATCGCTTCTTCGTCCCAGCTAAAACATTAGAAGCCGGTGAAGGGCGGGCGTTTTGAAGGGCGACGGCAAATCAAATGAATTGTGATCGTAAACCGCTTGCCTGTAACCCTTACATTGCAATACATGACGTCGGTTGTCGTCGTTGCAGCGAAGTTGAGCGACGCGAACTACCACGTGAACAACCTGCTGTCGCCGGTGCGGTTCGCGGAGGCCGTGCGCTGTGTGCCGGCGCGCGCGCTCGTGGTGGAGGTGGCGCCGCACGCGCTGCTGCAGGCCGTACTCAAGCGAGCGCTGCCGCCGCCTGGCGCCGCGCACGTGCCGCTCGTGCGCCGCGACGCCCCGCACGGCGCCGCACAGCTGCTGGCCGCGGCCGGCCGCCTGTACGCGGCGGGCGCGCTGCCGGCGGTGCAGGCGCTGGCGCCGCCCGCCGCCTTCCCCGTGGCGCGCGGCACGCCGGGGCTGGCCTCGCACGTGCGCTGGGACCACTCGCTCGAGTGGAGCGTGGCGCACTTCGGGTCCGCCTCGCGCTCCGGCGAGAACGTCATCGAGTTCGACTTGTCGCGCAACGACGACAGCTTCATCACCGGACACAACATCGACGGCCGCGTGCTCTTCCCCGCCACCGGATATCTGGTGAGACTCCGTTCTGAGCGAGCAGAACAGCCGGTCGCTCCGCCCCAGGGGACTCCCGCTCATCAAATACTGTTCGTTGCAGACTCTCGTGTGGCGAACTATGGCAAAACTGCACAACAGAAAGCCTGAAGAGACACCCATAGTGATGGAAAACATTCAGTTCCGGCGCGCCACTATCGTGTCGCGCGACACTCCCGTGCGGTTCCTCATCAACGTGCTGGACGGCACGGGAGAGTTCGACGTGTGTGAGGGCGGCGCCGTGGTGGTGACGGGCTCCGTGCGCCTGGCGAGCGAGCCGGCCGCCGAGCGCCTGCAGGACCTGGACCTGGACCTGGCGCCGCCGCCCATCGAGGACGACTTGCTGCCGCTCGTCACCGACGACATCTACAAGGAGCTGCGCCTGCGCGGCTACAACTACGGCGGCGTGTTCCGCGGCATCCGCTCGTCAGACCCGCGCGGCACGGCCGGCGAGCTCGCCTGGGACGGCAACTGGATCTCCTTCATGGACACCATGCTGCAGTTCGGCATCATCGGTGTGGACACGCGCGAGCTGTACCTGCCCACTCGGCTGCAGCGAGCGCTCATCGACCCGGCGGCGCAGCTGGCGGCCGCGGCGGCGCTGGGCGACGGCGGCTCGCTGCCCGTGCGCATGTACCGCGACATCGACGTCATCAGCGCCGGCGGCGTGGAGCTCCGCGGCGTCAAGACCAGCCTCGCGCCGCGCCGCGCCAACCCGCAGGCCGCGCCCAAGCTCGAGAAGTACGTGTTCCTGCCCTACGACAACGCCAACGTCGCCACCGAGGACACCTCGCGCTCCAAGCGCGATGCGCTCACTGTCAGCCTGCAGCTGGTACTGGAGAACGCGGGCGCACTCAAGCTCAAGGTGGCCGAGGCGGCGCTGGAGCGGCCGCCCGAGGCGCTGCTCACGCCGCTGGCCATGCAGCTGCTGGAGGCCGAGCCGCAGGTGCGACTGGACGCTACGCTGGCGGCCGGGCCCGCGCCCGCCGCCTACGCCGCCGCCGTCAAGGACCTCGGCGTCAAGGTGCTGCCCAAGGACGGCAAAACCGCGCCCGTGGAGACCGAGTGCCACTTGGTGCTGGCGGCCGACGTGCTGGGCCGCCATGGGCTCACCGTGTTGCAGCACCTGGGCGCCGCGCTGGCCGACAGCGGCATGCTGCTGCTGGAGGAGCCGCACAAAGCCATGGACGAGCGCGCCGCGCGGGACATGGTGGAGCGCGCCGGGCTCGTGCTGGTGTCGCGCCAGGTGGCGGCCAGCTGCGAGTACGTGCTGCTGCGGCGCCGGCCCACGCCGCCCGCGCGCTGCGAGGTGGTGGACGTGGACGACGACGTCGGCTTCGGCTGGCTGGACGCGCTGCGCTCGGCCCTGGCGCGCGCCGAGCACGAGGACATGCGCGTGTACTGTGTGGCGCGAGCGCCGGCCAGCGGCGTGCTGGGGCTGTGCTCGTGCCTGCGCGGCGAGGCGGGCGGGCACAGGCTGCGCTGCTACTGGCTGCCCGGCGCGCGCGGCGCCTTCCGCCCCGACGCGCCGCCCTACGCGCAGCAGGCGGCCGCCGACCTGGCCGTCAACGTGCTGCGCGCCGGCGTGTGGGGCAGCTACCGCCACCTGCCGCTGGCGGACGCGGCGGCGGGACAGCTGCAGGTGGAGCACGCCTACGTGAACACGCTCACGCGCGGGGACCTGTCCTCGCTGCGCTGGATCGAGAGCCCGCTGCGCTACGCCGCCGAGGTGCCGCTCCCGCCGCGCACCGACATGTGCCGCGTCTACTGCGCGCCGCTCAACTTCCGCGACATCATGCTGGCCACCGGCAAGCTGCCGCCCGACGCGCTGCCCGGCAACCTCGCCGGACAGGTCGGCCCACTGCTTTACGCTCCAACTTTCTGACTCGAATAAAATGATAATTATTAAATAATAATATACTTTTTTCCCTTAGGAATGTATTCTCGGTTTGGAGTTCAGCGGTCGTTCGTCTAACGGAAAGCGCGTGATGGGTATGGTGGCGGCGTGCGGTCTCGCCAGCACGGTTCTAGCAGACAAAGGCTTCCTCTGGGAAGTGCCCGACAAGTGGTCGCTCGAAGAGGCGTCCACGGTGCCCGTGGCGTACGCGACGGCGTACTACGCGCTGGTGGTGCGGGGCCGCATGCGGCGCGGCGAGGCCGTGCTGGTGCATGCGGGCACGGGCGGCGTGGGGCAGGCGGCGCTGGCCATCGCGCTGCACGCCGGCTG
Source organism: Acronicta alni (assembly GCA_964056405.1). NCBI lineage: Eukaryota > Metazoa > Arthropoda > Insecta > Lepidoptera > Noctuidae > Acronicta > Acronicta alni. Next base: position 15,974,909 of record OZ043925.1, on the reverse strand, counting down.
CACCGTCTACACCACGGTGGGCACGGCCGACAAGCGCGCCTTCCTGCGCGAGCGCTTCCCCGCGCTGCCGCCCGACAACATCGGCAACTCGCGCGACACGTCCTTCGAGCAGATGATCAAGCGGCGCACGCGAGGCCGCGGCGTGGACCTGGTGCTCAACTCGCTGGCGGCCGACAAGCTGCAGGCCTCCGTGCGCTGCCTGGCCGAGGGCGGCCGCTTCCTGGAGATCGGCAAGCTGGACCTGTCCAACGACACCGCGCTGGTGAGTGCTGCGGCGGCGTCGCCTCACCCCGCCGGCCGCCCGCCTGTCCGCCCGTGCTAACCGCCGTGCTATGGTGCGCAGGGTATGTCCATCTTCCTCAAGAACACGACGTTCCACGGCATCCTGCTGGACGCGCTGTTCGACGCGGGCGAGGAGAGCAGCGACAAGGCGGCCGTGGTGCGCTGCGTCACGGAGGGCATCGCGACCGGCGCCGTGCGCCCGCTGCCCGCCACCGTCTTCTCCGATCACCAGCTCGAGCAGGCATTCAGGTATACCACTAGTGTTGTTTTTTATTTAAATACTAATACATTTTAGAGTTTTATTAAAGCAAAGGACTAGATGTAAGAGAAAAGAGTAAAGCATAATACTTTTTTCAATACACTTGTTCATAAAATGGCTCTTATATCACCGCAATTAGGCACATAATGACACCTATAATCAAACTGTGACTTTTTCATTGCTATTATTCACAAGTGAGTTATAGGGTTTTTTTTATTTTATTAGTTGAGTTGCTTTGTTCTTAAAAAAGTTTCGATACAAAAAGGATCGTGTTCAATAAATAGTACAAATAAATTTTCAACACACTTGCTCATAAAATGGCTCTGATTTCACTGCAATTAGGCACGCAATGACACCTATAATCAAACTGTGACTATTTCATTGCTATTATTCACAAGTGAGTTAGTGTTTTTTTTTATTTTATTAGTTGGGTTGCTTTGTTCTTAAAAAAGTTTCGATACAAAAAAGATCGTGTTCAAAAAATAGTACAAATAAATTAATGTACCTATTGCTTGCTCATTTCATGCAATTTCGTATTTAAATAGATAATTTCAACTTGTACGTTTTTAATAAATAAAACTTTCACTCAAATATAAGTTTTGTTTTCTCTGTAATAAAGAAAACTTTAAATTCCCCATTTTGTATGTGGCATAACGCTATCCGCGAAAAGCCAAAAAAATAGAAACCTAATTCTATTAGGCTATGGCCGATCGCCATTATTCAGGAAAACAGCTGATTAATTTTTCCCGCCATTGCGAAAAATTTTTCACAATTAGTTTTCACAGTTTAAATTATAGTTATTTTCTTCATAAGTGTGTTGAAAAACATCGTATGATACACGTGTGTATTGATGATTACTGTCTTCGGCTCTCTTAAAACCCTCATCTAATGGCTCAGGTTTCAATGGCGCCTCAGCGGTAAGGTAATCACCAACAGTCACCAACATTACACACTTGTACCATAATGTACTATTATTTCACCTTCGAGGAAAATAAAAATAAATAACTGTATGCGGGTAATTACGAAAGGATTTTTGAAGAGTTAGCGTAATGTTTATATTTTAATTTACCACTCATGTGGTAGGTGATGGTGGACCTCATGCTTCTAATTTACGTCGCCTTATTTACTTGAATATACAGCATAAAGCACTATTGTCAAAGACTTATAAATATCCTTTATATTTATAGATACAAGTGTTTAGAAATCCTGATAATTTATAATTAGTGCACTACAATTCCGAAGCATGTTCGGGTAATTCTGAATAGCAGTTAATAGTGGGTTTTATTTGTGTGCGTTCGCGCAGCGGAATGTTGTTGAATTTAAAGATTTTAATTATGCAGCATCAAAACGTTTATTGTAGTCGTGTTATATTACGTCTATTGGTTGGCGTTGCTGCACACCGTCTTAGATAATATATTCAGTGGAGTGGCAACCATTGATAGTGAGTGATCCATTGGAAACAAGTTCTAGTAACTGCCCTTCGTATTGTACCTGTGGCTGGCAATCGCGTTGTGCCAGGAGCATGTAAACATAAGTGTGTGTTGTGACGAGAGAGCTAAGTGAGCTGATGTGTGTGTGCAGGTACATGGCGACCGGCAAGCACATCGGCAAGGTGGTGCTGTGTCTGCGAGAAGACGACGCTCCCGCCGCCCGGCACCACCAGCTCCACCTCCACCACAAGCTGCTGGCCGCCATGCCGCGCACGTACATGCACCCCGCCAAGACTTACGTGCTAGTCGGTCAGTCTCCACTCTCCTCTCCATCGATACCATATACATTTATTGAAACTCATTATCTATCTATGTAAGTCACTAAAGCAATTGGAGGGAGACATGCTTTTGAGACTTAGTCTCAAAGTCTTAGTCTTTCGAGATGCGAGTGAAACTATAGACACTCATTTCGTCATAATTATGTGTTTTTTGTAATGACTAATGGTAAATCGTCGCGCAGGCGGTATGGGCGGCTTCGGCTTGGAGTTGGCGCAGTGGATGGTGAAGCGAGGCGCCACGCGCATCGTGCTTAACTCGCGCAGCGGCGTGCGCACCGGCTACCAGGCGTGGTGCATCCGCAGGTAGGCATGCGGGGCGAGCGGGGCGAGCGGGGCGGGTGGGACGAGTGGGGCGAGCGGGGCGGGGCTCTCGGACGCGGTGTGAGCGGTGCGCTGTGGACTGTGTGCAGGTGGCGAGGTGCGGGCGTGCGGGTGGTGGTGTCGGTCGCGGACGCCACGAGCGCGGCGGGGGCGCGGGCGCTGCTGCGGGAGGCGGCGGCGCTGGGCGCGCTGGGCGGCGTGTTCAACCTGGCCGCCGTGCTGCGCGACGCCTTCCTCGACAAGCAGACGCCGGCCGACTTCCAGGCCGTCGCCAAGCCTAAGATAGAAGGTCAGTAGATAGCCGTCGTCGCCGTCGGTCACCGACGCCTGTGTTCGGAGCTCATCTTCTTTTTGTAATATGAACGCAGCCACTAAAGTCCTGGATGCGGCGACACGCGAGCTGGCGCCGGAACTGGAGTACTTCGTGGTGTTCTCTTCGGTGTCATGCGGGCGCGGCAACCCCGGCCAGAGCAACTACGGGCTGGCCAACTCCGCCATGGAGCGCATCATGGAGCAGCGCCAGGCCGACGGGCTGCCGGGGCTGGCCGTGCAGTGGGGCGCCATCGGTCAGTGCGCTACATATTAACTAACCGTTGTCAGTTCTGGCAAACCTCAAAGATTCAATTTATAATATGTGATTTTCATAAATTCTTTTAAATTTGGTAGTTGATGAGGCTTTAAATATTTCAAATAGTCATTATACGTATAATGATCTAATTTTAATGACATAAATTGCACCAATAATAGATCCCAGGTGCTTACATCAACGCCCAGGTTCTTGATAGAATTCAGGCACTGGTATTGCAAGCGTTTATAGGCTACGGTAACCGCTTACCATCAGGGGGGCGTGGGCCGCATGCTTGTTCGCCACTTTAAGGGTATAAAAAAAAATACTATAGAGATGTGATAGGATCATGTGATATTTATAGGTGTTATTACTGTTTCACAGGCGAGGTGGGCCTGATCGTGGAGACGATGGGTGGCGACGAGACCGTGGTGGGTGGCACCGTGCCGCAGCGCATCGCGTCGTGTATGGAGGCGCTGGGCACGCTGCTGGCGCTGCCGCATGCTGTGGGCGCCTCCATGGTGCTGGCTGACAAGCGCCGCTCCACCGCCGCGCCGCAGCAGGACCTCATGCACGCCGTCGCCAACATCCTCGGTGAGCAGCCCCCCCCCCCCCCGCGCGGTGGCTGACCTCTACGAATCTACTTCTAACTAAATGGATCTCGCTGACCAGGTATCAAGGATCCCAGTAAAGTGTCGGACTCTGCCAACCTGGCGGAGCTGGGCATGGATTCGCTGATGGGAGCCGAGATCAAACAGACGCTGGAGCGCGGCTACGACGTGGTGCTGGGCGTGCAGGAGATCCGCGCGCTGACGTTCAGCAAGCTGCGCAGCATGGCGGGCGGCGACGACGCCGCCGCCGGGGACTCGGCCGCGCCCGCCGCCGCGCCCGACGCGCCCGACGCCTCGCCGGTACAGTTCGCGGCGCTCGGGGAGCTTATGCCGAAGCAAGCGCTCGTCAAGTTGCCGAGCGCCGCGCCTGCCAAGTCCGACTCAAAACCGGTGTTCATGGTGAGCGAACCGACTTTCAAGTATGTTAAGTAGTAGAGATGTGCGTGAGATAACGCAGTGCGTGGTGTGCAGGTGCACCCCATCGAGGGCGTGGTGGAGCTGCTGCGGGGCGTGGCGGCCGGCGTGCGCGCGCCGGTGTTCGGGCTGCAGTGCACGCCCGCCGCGCCGCTGCAGCACATGGCAGCGCTGGCGCAGCACTACGTGGCGCACGTGCGAGCGCTGCAGCCGCAGCCGCCCTACACCTTGCTCGGCTACTCCTTCGGCGCGGGCGTCGCCTTCGAGATGGCGCTGCAGCTCGAAAAGGTGAGCGCCTCCAGCTCGATAGTTATTACGTGCGGCCCGCTCACCGCTGCGGGTACCGACGCTTATAGATTTACATGTTTGTACGGTTTGCAGGCGGGCTGTGAAACACGGCTGGTTCTAGTGGACGGATCTCCGGCGTACGTCGCGACGCACACGACACGCGGCAAGAACAAGCGCGCAACACGCTCGGCCGAGACCGACGAGGCCGACGCGCTGGCGTACTTCGTACAGCTCTTCAAGGACGTCGACGCCACGAAGGTCAGTAAGCCTGTAAGCCCGACGAGCGCAGCCCAATGACCGCGGCCCGTGTAACGACGGTTCGTCGTTGCAGGTGTCGGCGGAACTTGAACGGCTACCGAGCTGGGAGGCGCGGCTGGCGCGGACCACGCAGCTGGTGGGCGCGGCGGCCGGGCCGCACGACGCCGACGCGCTGGCGGCCGCGGCCGGCTCCTTCTACCGGAAGCTGGTGATCGCCGACACGTACAAGCCGGCGGGCCGCCTGCGCGCGCCCGTCACGCTGTTCACGGCGCGTGACAACTACGTGACGCTGGGCGAGGACTACGGGCTGCGTGACGTGTGCGCGGGCCCGCTGCGCACGCAGCAGCTGGCCGGCACGCACCGCAGCATCCTGGCCGGAGACTCGGCGGCCTCCATCGCGGCGCACCTGTCCGAGCTGCTGGCGCACTAGCCCGCGGCGGCCGGCGCGCCCGGGGCGACCGGCGCGACTGGCGCGTCCGGCCCGACCGGCGCGACTGGCGCGTCCGGCCCGACCGGCGCGACCGGCGCGTCCGGGCCGCGTCGCCGACGACCGCGCCGTCGCCGTCGGGGCCGGCGGTAGATCTGAACATGTGACTGGACGGACGTGAGCTCGCGCCTCGCGGTGTTGGGCACTCTCTATTTATTTCTGCGGGGTAGAGTACGTTAGTGCGACGAGTATATCTAATTGTGTACATAGATATAACATGATACTCTATTTATTGTACGTATGTTAGTATTGACGAGCCCGGCTCGCAGTTTGTGATACATTACATTCCTTCGTGCGCCTGCGCACGCGGCGTACATATACGTATGTATGCGTGGTTAGTCGGTAGCATATTATTACATGAAACATGTAATCCTGACAATGATACAGTGTGTAATAAACGGACGCTCGCGCTAGTCACAGATGACTTGAATCTTCGAAAATGTATCTATCATGGGTATTTTTATATATTTCGATTTTATAATTTATAAAAAATTAGATACCTACTATAATTAGTAATGACGGGCACCGGTAGGTGTGTTAGCTAGGAGTGACTCGCGGGCGGATGGCTGATCTCGGCAGTGCGGCGCTATGTAAGCATGTACAAATTGTACACCCGCCGGCGCCCTGCGCTCACTACTTGGTACAGTGTATGGTTGTTGCGGTATTTATTTTGTTATTAATAAGGAGCCTGCGCCCTGTGATTAAAAGTGCATTATTTTTATACTCGTGTTTTATTTTCATTTTGTGTGTAGCTTTACCCAAAATTATGAGGCTCATTTTAATGTTCATTCCAAAATTCCACACCTCCCTATATTTTCCCCTCAGAATAAGTAGAAAGTTGTGTCTTTGTCTATAGAACTATTAGGTAATGTGATGTAACTTTGGGTTGATTGGGTCGTACCTGTAATAATAGTGGTAAGTCATGGTCATGGCAAATAAATAAACTTAATGACACCTACAGCATTAAGCAACTGCAGCTAACATTAAATGTAGACATCACGAACTAATATTAACACCATATTAGTTCGTGATTTCTATATTTGATCTAATTTCTAGATCTTCTATACTTGAATAGAAAAACAACTAAAAATGAGAAAAAAAAAACACATTTATAATGAACCAACAATTATTGAAACAATAAACAGCTCATATGACTAATTGTATAAACAAAAACAGAAATATGTTGATCAATTTCTTAAATAAATAGTAAGTAAAGTAAGTAAAACACTAAACTGAACTTCACTTATAAATTTTAATTTTAGTACGTAAACATAAACAGTTACAGACTCAGAACATAAACAGCGTAGGTACAGTCAGCGTCAAATAGTTAGTGACACTCAGGGTATTCAAATAAATAGACGCAACCAAAAAGTCAATAATATCGGTACAAACAAAGTTTCCATATTGTTGTCAACAATATAGTCGCTCAAAAGGTCGAGACGTTTAAAATGTCACATAGATAGGTTCAGTCAAACCGCCATAAATATGGTTACAGTCATCCCGTCAATGGTATCCAAGCATTCTAAGTGGTCAAAAATATGGAACACATTAGAAAAATGAACTTTACTACTATATATTTTAAATATTCTTTCTCACATCAATTAATGTGAAAACATTTATACACAAAAATGAAAGGAATAGAAACTACTGCTGTCCTTTCATTTTAAGCATGACGTCATAGACATGTCTTTTGTTTTGTAAAGAATTTCGTGCATAGCCGTTTACGATACTTAGCAATATACAGCTGACTGAAAATAGATGTACCTAAACCTCATTGATAATGAGTATGACTATATGTATATCTCATAGAGCAAGAGTGCATAATTAAAATATGAAATAAAATGATAATAATGAAATAAATGATAATAAAATAAAATGATCATGATTCAAAATCATGATCATTTTATTTTATTTTAATTAACAATGTCGACAAAACTAGACTCGATAGTGCTTGCAAAAAAGAGGTGCAAAGTTTTCAACCTTATTGACTATTACTCAAAAACTGCTATTTTAAACATAAACAAGGTAATAGAGTGGATGAATAACTAAAAATAAGCAATAAAATAATGTCAATAAGGTCGATAATCACTTGCATCTTTTCAATTTTCTCTAGTTTTCGACTGCTTACCATCAGGCGGGCTGTGTGCTTGTTGATACATATATGTGCGAATATGAAGAAATGAGGATCTAGAGAGATGAGAATAATTCGATAGGTAACATAAGGATATTCCCAGTTCATTTGAAATATCTGTTACGGAGACACCTTCCTCCCTCAAATGAAATACAGCAAAGTTATACCCTTATTTAAATCTGGAGATAGTCAAGATCCTGGCAATTTTAGGCCGGTTTCTGTTCTGCCTGTGCTTAGCAAAATATTTGAAAAAATCATGCTCAATCAAATGCTATTGCATTTCAATATAAATAGGCTTTTTCATGACCAGCAATATGGCTTCACCAAAGGACGTAATACTACTGACGCTGGTATCACACTCATTAAAAACATCTTTGATGCCTGGGAAGAGTCTCAAGATGCGATCGGTATATTCTGTGACCTTTCAAAAGCCTTTGACTGCGTAAGTCATGAAACTCTGTTATTAAAATTGGAGCATTATGGTTTGAAGCATAAAACTTTGAAACTTGTCAAATCATACTTGCAAGGTAGACAACAAAAAGTTCAAATTAATGGGGTAAAATCGCCCGGCACTCAGGTGAAAATGGGCGTACCTCAGGGTTCCATTCTAGGTCCATTCTTATTTCTAGTGTATATAAATGATTTACCCTACATGCTTGAGGATCAATCGAAGATTGTGTTATTTGCGGATGATACTTCTTTAATTTTTAAACTAAACAGACGTATACCTAATACTGACGATGTAAATAACGCACTTCTTAAGGTCCATGAGTGGTTCACAGCTAATAATTTAGTATTAAATGGGCAGAAAACCAAATGCATAAAGTTTGCTCTACCTAACGTAAGATCTATGGAATGCGATGTTATACTAAATAATGATAAACTTGAATTTGTCGACCAAACGGTTTTCCTGGGAATCAGGATAGACTCAAAGCTTCAGTGGGGTCCACACATTAGAACTTTAGCAGGACGCCTGAGTTCAGCTGCTTATGCAGTTAGAAAAATCAGACTACTTACAGATGTAGAAACTGCAAGACTAGTCTACTTTAGTTATTTTCATAGCATTATGTCTTACGGAATATTACTATGGGGCCGCGCTGCAGACATAGAATCTGTTTTTATATTGCAGAAAAGAGCTATTAGAGCTATTTATAACCTACGTAGTCGAGATTCACTCAGGGAAATCTTTAAAGAAATAAATATAATGACAGTGCCTTCTCAGTACATCTATGAGAATATTTTATATGTAAGAAAAAATTTGCACTTGTACGTCAGAAAATGTGAACTGCATGATTATAACACTAGACATAAATCAAAATTAATGCAGCCACAATTTCGTCTAGCTAAAGTTCATACTTCTTTTAGAGGGTACTGCGTTAGATTTTATAATAAAATTCCGAACGCAATTTTAGAACTTAGAGAAAACAAATTCAAAAAATTCATTAAGTCTACCCTGTGCAGGCAAGCTTACTATAAATTGGAAGATTATCTTCTAGATAAAAATGTTTGGCGGAATGCTGGTCCAGCTCCACAAGATGAACATCTTGTAAATCAATAATTTTACTGTACGTTATACAATTTAATAATCTTTGTTTGTAAAAACATGAATTGTAAAGTATGAGAGTCGTGCAGCCATTGATGTTGCATATGTTGATATGCATTATAATGACTTAAAATTACATTGTGCCCTTCAGTTGCCTAGCGGTCTGAGCTTGTCATGCTCACTAAAATGTCCTGCTGATGGTGGCGTTGTGTGTCGGGTCGTTTTATTCCCTACAACATGGTTGAGTCGAACGACGCCGATACGCACGTCATACTCGTGAACGAGTGCCGTCTGTCGGGGCTGGTCAGCTCTTACTGTCAATGGCAACCTCTTTTATTTTTCTGTTTATTATGCTAGATTAATTTAATTGTACACATCAAACTGCATTGTTCTCATGAACTATTCAGATTTAGACTGTAATACTGAACACTGTAATCATGTTTTTTTTTGTTGAAAAGAGTGTCTATGGAGTTTCTTGCCGGTTCTTCTCCATAAGACCCACTTTTTGGAACCGTGCAACTAGTTTGACTTTTCAAAAGTGCTATTTTAATGGTCTAATTGAAATAAAATATTTGACTTTGACTTTGACTTTGAAATATATAATTTGATGTTTTGTGGTGTCACTAATGCGTAGCCCAAAGGCGTAGCCATGTTTCTAGCTTGCTTTAGTTTTGCACTTGACATTGATATTACTGATAGATAAATAGAATAACATGCAAATAACACTACATTGTCTAAAGAGGTTTTCATCTTTGGGAAACCGTTTATTTCTATAACATGCTGGTTTATTTTTCTAATGTGTTCCATATTTTTGAACACTTAGAATGCTTGGATACCATTGGCGGGATGACTGTTACCATATTTATGACGGTTTGACCGAACCTATCTATATGACGTTTTAAACGTCTCGACCTTTTGAGCGACTATAATGTTGACAACAATATGGAAACTTTGTTTGTGTCACTAACTATTTAACGCTGACTGTACAGTCAGCGTCAAATAGTTAGTGACACTCAGGGTATTCAAATAAATAGACGCAACCAAAAAGTCAATTATATCGGTACAAACAAAGTTTCCATATTGTTGTCAACATCATAGTCGCTCAAAAGGTCGAGACGTGATCATAAATATGGTAACAGTCATCCCGCCAATGGTATCCAAGCATTCTAAGTGTTCAAAAATATGGAACACATTCGAAAAATAAACTTTACTGCTATACATTTTAAATATTATTTCTCACATCAATTAATGTGAAAACATTTATACACAAAAATGAAAGGAATAGAAACTACTGTTGTCTTTTTCATTTTAAGCATGACGTCATAGACATGTCTTTTGTTTTGTAAAGAATTTCGTGCATAGCCGTTTACGATACTTAGCAATATACAGCTGACTGAAAATAGATGTACCTAAACCTCTTTGATAATGAGTATGACTATACATCTCATAGAGCAAGAGTGGATAATTAAAATATATGATTCAATATCATGATCATTTTATTTTATTTTAACAATGAACGTCGACAAAACTAGACTCGATAGTGCTTGCAAAAAAGAGGTGCAAAGTTTTTAACCTTATTGGCTATTATTCAAAAACTGCTATTTTAAACATAAACAAGGTAATATTGTGGATGAATAACTAAAAATAAGCAATAAAATAATGTCAATACGGTCGATAATCGCTTGCATCTTTTCAATTTTCTCTAGTTTTCGACTGCTTACCATCAGGCGGGCTGTGTGCTTGTTTATACATATATGTGCGAATATATAGAAATGAGAATCTAGAGAGATGAGTATAATTCGATAGGTAACTACACGTAACATCTAAAACGATAGGTAGGATAAGGATATTCCCAGTTCATTTGAAATATCTGATAAGGAGACACCTTCCTCCCTCAAATATATAATTCGATGTTTTGTGGTGTCACTAATGCGTAGCCATATTTCTAGCTTGCTTTAGTTTTGCACTTGACATTTATATTACTGATAGATAAATATAATGACATGCAAATATCACTAGATTGCCTAAAGAGGTTTTCATCTTTGGGAAACCGTTTATTTCTATAACATGCTGGTTTATTTTTCGAATGTGTTCCATATTTTTGAACACTTAGAATGCTTGGATACCATTGGCTGGATGACTGTTACCATATTTATGACGGTTTGACTGAACCTATCTATGTGACGTTTTAAACGTTTCGACCTTTTGAGCGACTATAATGTTGACAACAATATGGAAACTTTGTTTGTACCGATATTATTGACTTTTTGGTTGCGTCTATTTATTTGAATACCCTGAGTGTCACTAACTATTTGACGCTGACTGTACAATAAGAGTAGCGCGTGGACGTGAGCGCGGGCGCGGGAACCAGAGCGCAGGCGACGTGCGTTTCGACCCGTGTCTCATTTCTCACTGGTGGGGCGCCCCGCTCCCGACCGTTGCCACGCGTTACTTAAGGTATCTACCGAACTTAGTGGCTCGGGCCGGCAGCGGAGTCCCGAGTAGGTACAGTCAGCGTCAAATAGTTAGTGACACTCAGGGTATTCAAATAAATAGACGCAACCAAAAAGTCAATAATATCGGTACAAACAAAGTTTCCATATTGTTGTCAACATTATAGTCGCTCAAAAGGTCGAGACGTTTATAACGTCATAAAGATAGGTTCAGTCAAACCGTCATAAATATGGTAACAGTTATCCCGCCAATGGTATCCAAGCATTCTAAGTGTTCAAAAATATGGAACACATTAGAAAAATAAACCAGCATGTTATAGAAATAAACGGTTTCCCAAAGATGAAAACCTCTGTAGGCAATGCAGTGTTATTTGCATGTCATTCTATTTATCTATCAGTAATATCAATGTCAAGTGCAAAACTAAAGCAAGCTAGAAATATGGCTACGCATTAGTGACACCACAAAACATCGAATTATATATTTGAGGGAGGAAGGTGTCTCCGTAACAGATATTTCAAATGAACTGGGAATATCCTTATGTACCTATCGTTTTAGATGTTACGTGTAGTTACCTATCGAATTATTCTCATCTCTCTAGATCCTCATTTCTTCATATTCGCACATATATAATAATAATAATAATAATTCTTTATTGTAATCCATTAAAGTCACAAATACATAGAAGCCCTGTCTCCTGAACTAGGCCGATAGCCTGTATCTCAGGAAACAGTTCCTTCCCTAATTACATGATTCAACTAATGATCGGATACAGATGTTACAAGTAGGTAGATAAAGTAAAATAATATAAAAAGAAGATATTGATTAGTAAAAAAAAAAACCCTGTGCGCGAAGTGTGCACTTTTGTGTTTGTGCGTGTGTGAGTGTGTGTGTGTCTCTGTGTGTGGGCGCGCGCGCGCGTATGTGTGTGTGTGTGCTTGCGGGTGAGTGAGCAGGTGTGCGTGTTAGCGTCAGCAGAATGAGAGCGCAGATTCAACTTTATGAAAATATATTAGTTGTTACTAGGTTTTCAATTTTTTCATAGTCTGAGTTGTTGAGCCAATTTTGTAAATACTTCTTAAAATTGTGATTGCTTAGATTATGCATGTTTGTGGTAGCAACTTTATTGTATATACGTGGAGCGGCAGAGTTGTAATGCCGTTGTGCAAAAGTGGATTTTACCGGAGGAACTGGACATCGAAACCTTCTTTTGGTAGCTGGCAGGAGTTGCGGAATTGTTGTGCGGTGATATCTGCGAAGCACCTCATATAGGTAAATTTTGCGGACTGAAAGTACACCAGTAAGTTTGTAGACATCTGTTGTCGGATGACGGTACGGGAGAAACATAAGGACTTTAAGGATCGCCCGTTGGGCGCGTTCTAGTTCAATTATAATTGTCTTGGCCGCTCCACCCCAGGCACAGATGCCATAGTTGAGAATACATTCACAGAGTGCTTTATATGTCGATATTAGAAGTTTAGTTGGTGCGACGGTTCTAAGCTGCTTAAATATGTAGATCAATTTCCGGAGTCGGCCACTGAGACTCATGATCTGCTGTTCCCAATTTAAATTCTCGTCTACTAATGTGCCTAGGTATTTAACACAACTGGATCTCATCAATGTATCACAAGTACAGGGACTTTGAGCATTACAATTACCATGATGGTATAAGTTGCAAGGAAAAGAGTGATTTTTTATACTAAATTGCTGTTTAGGGCGAGAAATACTGGTCTTGGTAAAACATAAGTAGGTTGTTTTAGCAGTGTTCAACGTTAAAAGATTTTCCTCAAGCCATCTTGTGACGCTTGAAAGGCCCCGCTCTGTTGATATATGTATACTTAAACAAGCACACAGCCCGCCTGATGGTAAGCAGTCGAAAACTAGAGAAAATTGAAAAGATGCAAGCGATTATCGACCTTATTGACATTATTTTATTGCTTATTTTTAGTTATTCATCCACTCTATTACCTTGTTTATGTTTAAAATAGCAGTTTTTGAGTAATAGTCAATAAGGTTGAAAACTTTGCACCTCTTTTTTGCAAGCACTATCGAGTCTAGTTTTGTCGACGTTCATTGTTAATTAAAATAAAATAAAATGATCATATATTTCGATCATATAATCATATATTTAAATTATGCTTGCTCTATGAGATATATAGTCATACTCATTATCAATGAGGTTTAGGTACATCTATTTTCAGTCAGCTGTATAATGCTAAGTATCGTAAACGGCTATGCACGAAATTCTTTACAAAACAAAAGACATGTCTATGACGTCATGCTTAAAATGAAAAGGACAGCAGTAGTTTCTATTCCTTTCATTTTTGTGTATAAATGTTTTCACATTAATTGATGTGAGAAAGAATATTTAAAATATATAGTAGTAAAGTTCATTTTTCTAATGTGTTCCATATTTTTGACTACTTAGAATGCTTGGATACCATTGACGGGATGACTGTAACCATATTTATGGCGGTTTGACTGAACCTATCTATGTGACATTTTAAACGTCTCGACCTTTTGAGCGACTATAATGTTGACAACAATATGGAAACTTTGTTTGTACCGATATTATTGACTTTTTGGTTGCGTCTATTTATTTGAATACCCTGAGTGTCACTAACTATTTGACGCTGACTGTACATATAACACAGTAATAATAAAATATTTGAAATAGCTACGCTACAATATAAATATTCTTCAATCAGAAAGTCGAAGCAGCTGCTCAGCCTCAACCTATGCTCCTTTAATGGCTTGCTCCCCGCGCATACGCTTCTTAAACATCTAAGTGGATCTTGTTTGGACCATTTACATGAAGATTTTAATATATTATTATTTTAATTATTTACACCCTACTCAAATAAAAATTTCCTTCACTTGCACTAGAACTTATTAATTCGTCAATAACAGATCCAACATGCACTTCAAATAAGTACTTCAAGTCAATAGGCAGAAAACCTTGAGAGCCACAAAATGTGACTAACACAGTAGCACTCCTTTTACGTGTAACATCACATATAATATATCGACTAAAATTACAAAACAATTTAGGCACATTTTGGTACCACCGCTAACTTATAATATTTTTCAAAAATGTTTATCTGCATTTCTGCAGGGCACTTTCCCGAGGGCACGCCACGATAGTGGCGGTAAGGTCTGTTATAATGAGTGGCTGGAGAGGCGCCAAGGCGTCCTCAGATTCCGGTTCAAGTAATCTCGGGGCATGGATGTTTTGGGAAATACTTACCTACCTGTGTCGCATACGCCGGGAAGCAGCGCCCAGTTGTCACCATTTCGTGGACTGCGCCGAGGACACGGCGCAGCTCACGCTGGAGATATGGGCTTAGGCAGAGCAGTGCCGTGATCTAGTCGCGGCAGTGGATGGTGACCTCTCGCTTCTTTCGCTGTCGCCTCTTACTGCGAGAAAGTCATGCTGGCAAAGGAAGCGTCGGAAAGCGAGAGATAATTATCCACCTCTCTCGATCCGTAGTCCGCCGGAGGGCGCAGACAGAGCTCCGGCTGCCATGAGCTGTGGCTTGCGGGCGGTTGAATTGGGGGATTCCACCGCCCGACCAGATAATGACCCCAGTAGGCAGCACGCTTTTGATGGGGTCCAGCGTCTGCTGGACCGCATCAAATGATGTTGCATGTTCCGTATTTTTGTATGCCTTATTATTATTTTTTTTATGTTTAGCATACTCCGTTCCATTCCTCGTTGGCACGTTATAATTTTATTTATGACATTTTTGTTAAACTTCCATGGCTGACAAGCATAGGTCAGGCATGGTAGAAGGCAAGAATTAATAGCCTTAGTCGTCAGTTTGATTGCCATGTTGCTGTTAAATATTTCTTTTAAGCTCCAGTACTTGTTCCATGTTGTCTCGTGAATCTCATCGGATACGGACGTGCTCGTTAGCAATAATATTTTAATAGTGACCTCCTTTATTATATTACTTTAATGCATTTTTAACTATACTCAGTGTTTATTTTAGTACCTACTTACAAAATGAACACAAACTAACTGAAGTGAATAAGATATTATGGAATACAGCCCCTCTCATCCGAGGGGGCTAGTGCAACCCTCCACCTCACCAGCTAAGATGTCAACTCAGCAAAACCCAGCCCTCCAGCCCGACATTTTCGTTGGAAGTTATATCGACGCCCGAGATACAAAAATGGATGTCAACCATGGAACTGCATTTGAATGAAGTTTGTTCTATTGCTAGTTATGGAAAACTTAACTCAGAGCAGAAAATGAAAATTTCAAACCTGTGCCGTAAAATAGGATCTAACGCCTCACAGATGGCAGTTGTATACTAGTCGCTCAAGCAAAAGGCCCTCCAAGTGCACAATATAATTGAAGTTCTTAAGGAAAAGCGGGACCTGACTGAACACATTTCAGAGCTCAAGCAGGCAATACAGGACACAAATACTACGGGAAATGTTTCTTTTGCAGATATGGTCAAAAAGGGATCAAATAATTTTGTTTGACCACATAATTTAAGCTCTGTGGCCATATATCCCAATGATAAATTAAAATCTAGTGACGAAACGAAAGATCTCGTGCAAAAAATTATACACCCGGAAAAAATGAAATTGCAAGTGCGTGGAGTCCGCAAAACAAAAAATGGAGGAGTCATTGTCAGTACAGAGACGAAAAATGACGCTCAAAAGCTTATGCACGCAGTCCAGGTCAGTACATCCGGACTTACTGTCGACGAGCCCAACAAGCGCAAACCCCGGATTGTGATTGTAGGTGTGCCCACTTATATGGCGGATAATGAGGTCCTTAGGTGCATATTTGAACAGAATGTAGCCGAAAAGTTTCCAGATATGACCCTGGAATCCTTCATGACCTTCGTTAAATTAAGCCACAAATCTGGGAAAAAAGACGCTCCGACCTGTAACTACGTGATAGAAGTATCTGCCCATATACGTAAAGCCCTAATAATTCAAAGTAGACTTTTTATAAATTGGACGTCTTGTCCTGTCAGGGACTTTACCCTAGTTACGAGATGCTACAAATGTCAACAATATGGACATGCAGCTAAAACATGCAGAGACGTTAATTCTACGTGTGGACACTGTGGTGAAGCAGGTTACTCGATGGCTGAGTGCCCTAAAAAAGCTGAAATACCGAAATGTGCAACATGCTCACGATTTAAAAAGCCAAGCAATCACAAAACGCGAGACGCTGAGTGCCCTGCTAGGAAAATAGCAGAATATAGGTACAGTCAGCAACGAAAGTCGCTGAACATAACAAAATTTTGAAAACATCACAGCTCCATAATTTGTCCAGAGGTTTTTTCTATTAAGGTAACCTGAATATTGAATGGTCATCTATGCAATTATTTCGCATAACCTTCACAGGTCAGTAACTTCACACTTATTAAAAATCATATTGAAAATTGCAACATGTTCAGCGACTTTCGTTGCTGACTGTACATTAACTCTATCGATTATGACGGTACCTAAGTCATTTGAATTATTATATCATGTTAGATTTCCGTGTTTAGTAATTAACTTATAACAATAACAGTAGGTACACTCCGCTGTCCTACTAACCCTCGTCTTTGTCGCTATGTACGCAAATTACTTGTCAACAAAAAAAAAATACATGAGTAGTGCGTAAAGAGTCGAACGTAATTTTGCAACATTGACTGTAACCTAGATTATGATAATTCTGACTTTGTCACATTATGTAATTAATATGTTAGTTAGGTATACGAGTATAATTATATAATAATTAATTAATAACTTTGTTTTATCTCTATTTTTTTTTTATATAAATATTAAAATACGTATTGTTAAAATTATGTTTACAAGTAAATTAAGTACGGTCGCAGCAGAAGATGCAAAAAAAATCAATTTATTTAAAAGACTAATTAAAACTACAGAATTACAATATTAAAACTTACGTTTAAATTAAGTACTAATTTAGTCGACGATTGACCAAGTAATAATGCTTGCGAAATTCCTGCATGTGGCGTCAATAGTGTCGTCTTCGGCACGTTGTGCTGCATCAGCTTCTAGGTACGCGCAATGTTGTCAAGCGCGATCGAGGTCACTGCTTAACAAGGGATATACTACGACTATGCCTGCGTAACAAGTACCATAGATAATGTTAGCGCTTCTGCCGCCTGTGATACAGGTTTAACCTAGTACAGGCACCTAATATTATTATACCTTTATAATTTCTAAGATTTATATTGTATTTTTATGAACTTCATATTTTTGGAATAAATATATTATATTATATATTATATTACATGTGAGCTGGGCCCTGCGCTGAATCTCCTGGTAGTTGTTTATTCTTTCGAAGCTTATTTGCTTGCGGTAAATGTATTTTTCGGTATATTGGAGAGGCTCGTTATCCGACGTATATTTGTACCTTAAATTGGTGCTGTTGGTCATTACCATTGTTTTGGTGAGATTCATTTCTAGTCCGGCGAGCTTGATTCTACCGTGTGCTTTTCCTTTCTCTGATATCAGCACCAAGTCGTCGGCAAAACATAGGTGGCTTAAATATTTAGGTTTTATTTTTATACCGCATTCATTCCAGTCAAGCTTGCTTATCCCTTGGGATGACAGCCGCCATTCGACTCTCATGTGGCTATAAAAAGTGGTGATAGTGGGTCCCCCCTGTCTTACGCCTCTCTTAGGGAACCAAGACCCCGGCGGTCTTGGTTCCCTAAGAGAACGCAGCAAATAATTAAGTAGGTATCTGTTCACATAACGAGTGCGTGGCTATTAGATATGAGGAAAATTGGCAGACAGACGCGCGCATGCGACCAAACCAGTAAGTGACAGTGCGCCGCGGCGAGCCGGCGCTGGCGGCCGCGTCAAACAGCAGGTTACGTACCTACTCTATAAACTATGATGCAAGGCGCGCGACGCGATGATCTTTACGTAGCAATGAAGTTTAAAAAAACCTATTTCATAAAAATAGTTTATTTATTTTTCCGTGGCTGGCGTGAATAATAATTATGTTGACATGATTCACATGATTGTATAAAATGGCAATTTTACAGGGCGGGAATATTAATTAAAGTTTGACCTCTTTTGTTAAATCAGTAAATTAATGAGTCGTTAATGTCTATTGGTAGGAATGTTATTTTATGCCATCTTTTACATGATTATTATAAATTAAGAAAATTCTTATTTTCCGTGTTATCAACTGGTTCACCACAGGGTTGGGATAATTAGTAAGTAAATACCACATAATTAACTCAGTACTTACCTCATTTGCCTAGTGCTGGTCAAGCGCGACTACTGCATTGAAGGTCCTGGGTTCGATTCCCAGGTCGAGCAGTGTTACCGGATTGTTCTATTAAATTCTCAGTAGCACCTCGGACTTTGGATTTGTGCCCGGTTTATGGCAATAGGCTCGCCCTCGATGACATGTGGCCTACACATACCAACGTACTGTGGGTGTATTGTTACACTAACGCTAATCCCCTCGGCATCGGGGAATACCTACTACAGGAATGTGTTGGCCTGTAACACATTGTTATTGCTAAATAGCAAACAAATGACGATTACACATATACTTAATTCGTACATAGGTCAAAATAAATGAAAATGTTCTTACTTTTATTTAATACCTATACCTAACAAAGATAAAAAAATCAACCGATATTGTTCTGGCCGAATATTACAATAATGCACCATAAGTATAACTATTAGTAGATAATTGTTAAAGAGGGACAAACATTGAAAACATAAATTGAAGACAGCTCCTAAGGTTATTGGGCCTCACGATCTTCTTCATCGGGAAAAAATATATTTACAATTTACGTATACCCATATATATTTACGTGTAGGTACTGCGTGGATTGCCCCTGTCCTCGGCGCAGCACACGCTAGAGGTATGCTGCCCGGCTTGGGCAGAGCAGCGCCGTGATCTAGTCACGGCAGTGGGTGGTGACCTCTCACTTCCGGCCGTAATTCGGTCTATGGTCGGGAGCGAGAGCGCGTGGGAAGCCACCGCCTCTAACTGTGAGCAAGTTATGTTTGCAAAGGAGGCGGCGGAAAGGGAGAGAGAATTGTCCAGCTCTCTCCCAATCTGTAGTAGACGCACCGGGTGCCGGAGGGTGCAGACAGACCTTCGGCCTCCATGAGCCGCCTGCGCCTGCGGGCGGCTGATTAGGGGATTCCGCCGCCCGATCAGATAATGGTCTCAGTAGGCGGCACGCGTGCTCATCACACGTGTGCCTTCAGCTGATAGGATGCAGGGCAAGGCCTCGCTAAGTGATGGGGTCCAGTGAGTGCTGGACCACAGCCTGTCATGGTCGTGGTGAATTTCATGGACCCCATAGCCATGGCTATAAGGCAAGTTAAGGAAAGTGTGCTTTTTAGTCGGTACGAGTCCGACAAACCCCGCCGCCTCCCCGGGCCCCGAGTGGCGGTGATCCATGAGGATCCGTACTAGGCATAAAAAAAAAGATCTAAGAGCTGGCTAGTCTAGTGTGGGAATCCCACTTCTTCCAGTTAGTGTCTATTAGTCACTACAGCGGTGTGGCAGCGGGCATTTAGAGTCTCGTCACAATGTGGATTTTAATTCCTTTGTGGTGAGAGTGCCGACTGAACATCTGACGAACTTCATGAAAGAGGAATTTTGGTCAAAAGGGGTTCCGGCGCTTCCGGGGCCGTGTGCGTTCGCGCAGCGGAATGTTGTTGAATTTAAAGATTTTAATTATGCAGATATTTAGTGTATGACGTCGTATAATTGTGTATGGTAAAAAAAAAATTGTGCACGCAGCCATTGTTGAGAAATTCACCAAAAACTGATTCCGCTGGGCGAACGTTGTCCTGGTGGAACTCTTTTTAATCCATGGACTTTAGAAGAAAAAAGATGTGTCCAAAAGTTAGTGTGTATTTGTGTGTAATTGTGTATGTATGAATAAAATTAGTGCATGCATAAACTTCGGAGAAATTCAAGTTTCCGCTACGCGAACGTTTGGCCATTAGCTAGTTTTCATATAAAGCGTTTACATAGAGAGCTGTAGATTTTTACATACATTGTTTTGAATTTGTGTATATTTGTTTAAAAAACAGATTTAGAAAAAAACGTAGGACTTAAAAGATAAAAATATAAACGTAAAATACGCTGATTAGGTCTTAGTTCTTAAAGTATGCACTTTGGGGTCTAGATTTTCACGTTTATACAAACCTTGTAAGTGTCTGCAACATGTTGCCAAGTATCAATGATGTTCCGTTAGTAATTAAAGAGTTATAGGACAATTCACCATGAATAGATCACTGTTTACAAAGCAGTCAAATATCACGACGTTCTAAGGGAATTGCATGGTAAAATGTATGCCAATAATTAGTGTATTCATTCAACTATTCACATGGAAAATTTCATGTCATTAAATTCAGTAATTAAAGAAAAACTATTATAATACTGACGAAGCATCGAAAACCTACATAACCCGACCAAGTTCAGATGGCTACAAAAAAGTAGCAGATTCAGATGGCTGAGTAGGCGCCTCTACTCAGCTGATATAACTCTGATTTGGGCACAAATTAATCAGCTGTTAGCTGAATAATGTAGCTGGTTGCACTATATCAGCGTTATTTGAGCATTATTAAAGGTAACAGTCGCCCCAAGAGCTGAATAGTGACTGATTATCAGGGTATGTGTTACCTTTTATACACCACAAGGGCTGAATAAATAGAGTACTTGTTACCTATTTTTCAGCACAAAATACACCTAGGATATACAACATTATTATTAGTATATGCGAAACCTGAAACACGTGTCTAGTATTTTTATGTAAAGAATTTATATACAAAATTTCAAAACTGTACCATGAAAAATCACAAAGTTATAAGCTTGTTAACTTACCTGGTTGTCCGTACAAAAACATGCTCATCGACGCGCGGGCGCCGGCCCGCGCCCGCGTCGTCGCAGCACTCATTGATAATAATGTGGCAGTAGGTACCTAACCGTACGGCGATTTCCGATTGCATTGTATTTAACTGATCACACTTTCCACATTTTCCATCACACTTACAGTCTTTGGACTGTCGTACTGGTCAAGTGTAGGTAGACATTAATAAGTACTTTATTTGTAAATGCAGCCGTAAGTCATTAAATGTAGTCAATGCGATATGTTGCACCTTATACCAAACACTGTAAGTTCAAAATGGATGAAAATTGTTAAACATAGCATTACTTAACCACAACAGGCTGTAGGTACAAATAAAAACGTGTGTTCATGTGTGTGACGATACTTTAATGTCAGATTGCTCCTCGTGCCACACTGCCAGGAATACGTTATCACTTATCACCACAAACCGCTAGTATCCGTACCATTTCTTACACGAACACTTATGCTTTTTACATACGATAGGTACACGACAACCGAAACACAACTGCCGCGCGCTCGCGTTATCACCACAAACCGCTAGTGTACGTACCATTTCTTACACGAACACTACCTATGCTTTTTACATACGATAGGTACAGATCAATCGAAATGCCGTGCGCTCGCGTTATGTACCTACTTTTTGAACGGGAGCGACATACGTGTACACTACCCGATAGCATCCGGGCGACTGAAGTGGTTGGTTCACCCCCGGGCCCCGCCCGCCCCACTGCGCCCGCGCTGAGCGCTCAGTGTCAGTGACCTGTGTTGCGCGCATATGATTGCGGATAGGTACTTAGTGTCGCTCGGTGTCCTACTCGTAACATTTTTTAAATGTTTTTGGGACAAAATATAACATGATGTAAAAATTATTGGAATCGATTCAGTTACTGATTCTGAACAAACTATATTCAGGTTTCGCATATACTAATAATAATGTTGTATATATAGTATATAGTAACTCTTTTATTTTTAATTTATTTTTAATTTTATTTTATTTGATGCACAAAACAAGTTACAACCAATAAAGTATTAAAAATACAAAAAATGACATTATTCTAATTCTAGATTGCAGCTAAAGAATGTGCATACATCAAAACCGGTTATTAAAAATAACATGCGAGTTAATAGTATAATCTAAGTAGTGAATTTATTTGAATATAATACTAAACAAAAGAGGAAAAGATACAATATACATGCATATAAAGTAATCATACACTTGTACAGCAATCCAGCAGTACTTAATTGACACGCCCTGACCGGACGTCGTCTTCTGGTTTGGGACAGAGGATATCCTTCACAATATTTTTGTATGCTATAAATCTTGAGTTAAAAATGTCCAAAAGTAAGTTACTTGTCACCAATTAATTGTATTGCCGCGCCATCCTTACTAGTGGGTTAAAGTAAGATATATTGTTTTTGAAAATTTGTAAGGCAAACAGGTTAACACTGTGTGATCTACGTTCACTGTATTTAATATTTAAGGAAATGTATGATAGTAATACGGGTGAGTCTATAATTGAATTAACTATTTTATATAAATAAACAAAGTCAAAGTACTTGCGGCGAGTTTCCAAAGATTGGACTCTAAATTTTAAAAGCCTTTGATCATAACTGGAGCATAAGCGACCTAATTGTTGTCGGTAACATTAAATCCTTAGACACTTCTTTTGAACCCGTTCTACGTCGTTAACGTGGACTCTGTAGAAAGGAGACCAAATTGGGCAACCGTACTCTAGAATGCTCCGTACTAGGGCAAAGTAAGGGTAAAGTACACTCTGAGATTTTTTAAATTCCTTAGTTGATCGCAGAACAAAACCGAGAAGTTTGTTTGCTGGAGCTGACAATTCACAAGTGGCAAAAGTGTGAATAATTTTCACCCTACTGCTTTATATTATTTGCAATTATAGTATAAAATAGGTTGATGATATTATTATAAAAAAATAAGTCTTTTTATTTTTCCTTTGTAATTTGACAATAAGCTGTTTACGTATAAAATCATCACATTTTATATTCAAATTCTGTTGTTATTTTCGTTGACTAAACAAAAACAAATTGTTATTATATTGTATACATAGTAGGTTAGAATCTAAAAAAATGGCAGACAAACGGCATGAGCTGTTTAAGTGTCCACTCGTGGTACATGAATCAGTAACGAGCTGTTACGAGTGGTTCTTGTGTTACACAAGTCAGCTACTGATTCATGTAAAGCTTGATAGTTGGTAACATGTACGCAAATAACTGATCATGTAGGCTTTATAAGAGCTATTATACGATTGCGTGTAACAAGCTGATTAACATTACACAAGTTCCACTGTGTGCAGCAAAACGCATTATATCTTTGTTATTTGAAGCCACAGAATAACTGATTACATTGTAGTAGCTCACGTGATCTTTCTTAAAATGCAAGTGGTCTAAGGGTACAGTTGTGGTCTTCAATTCAGAATATAGCTTAGTTAAAGTCCACGAAAATCCTTTAAATTGCTTAAAGCTGTTTATACTGAACTCGTTACCTATATTAACGCTGCAAGCGTTACAGTGTGGTCTCCGTGACGCATAATAACGTTCTTATTCAGATGAAAGCTCACTTTCCTCCTATTGCAGGTCGAGTGTACTGTAATAACTCTTCGTAAGTGCTAAAGTTACGGATGTTACCTCTTGTGACATCTTATAATGCAGTTTTGTGCTACTTGGGCATTATCGTGCATTATTGGGCAACCCGCCGTTGGGGAGCACATGGCCTAGCAGAATGTCGTTGATAGGTATATCTTTCTACGATACAAATATCCACTCCGTTTTTGCTTCAATAGAAATCCGCGGCCACATCATACAGGACACTGTCATCTCTCACTGAATCGCATCGCTGTCGTCCAGATCCTGTCCTCCGGATGAATTTTATAGTCTCCCTGAATCTCTTGTACAAACATACGTTCGAGAGACAAGACTGGCTCAGATGAAGCTGTCGAACGATAGTAGGTACGCCGAGACAACCCTTGCTGGATTAGGATGATTACTTGAGCGGCTTCTATAGCTGTGGTTTAATTTTCTTTTAGCTTCAGTGATACCAGTGACGTGAAACATTGTACTGAAGACCAATTTTCATAAACGCCCACTTGTAAAAAATAAAATAAAGAAAAAAAAAACGTTTATTTGCCATAGACAAAACACACTATATGTACGCTATATAAGTAAATAAAAATGAAAGATAGGTATGTACAAATAAAATAAAAAACAACGGCAATAAAAAACTGATTTCAAACGAGGTGTGTGTCTCGCTGCAGCAAATAGGTATCCAGTATAGGGTTTCAGGACTTCTTCTTTGTCGTTATACTCTTGGTAGAGTGGTCGTGGTCTTCATGCCAGGGTTCTACATAGGTGCTTCTACAGTTAGGTACCTTTAACTTGGTAGTACCCGTTGATTTATAGTTGCAGTTCTCTCTTACTTTGGAAACAAGTGCGTTTGGTTCCTTACAAACATTCCTATCTCTAATATGTACCTACATAGACGCCAAAGTCAAAACACCTAGTTCTTTGAAAAGCGGTCTATATGAGTATCAAAAGCACCAGCCTCACATGAATGAAAGCGCTTTGCCGTTAAACAGAAAATAAATGGTTAGAGGATGTGTGTCAGCGCGTCGGAGGTGGATCTGTACTCGGCGCGGGCGCGCTCTCACAGAATCCTCACAAAAAGTTCCGCGCGCGGCAATCCGGCTGCGGCTGCGGCTGGCGACTGCGCCCCTAGCCCCGCCCCGCACTGAGCGCGCGACCCACGCCTGCTACCGGCACCGGGTAGCTACACGCAGCACGCTACATCACAGCAAGCCTAGTCGTCCAGTCACGCCCAGTAATGAGTACTTGTCGTCCGTCACCACTCAACACAGACACACATGACAGCACCGGGAGCGCCCGGGCCCACGTGTTGTGTAGCACAATACATCATTAGTTCGCCACATTTTTATGTCCGTTATTACGTATGTATACTACTAAAGAGTACCATTTACATATTTCAATTTCATACCAATTTTATTATTGCGAAAATAACCGTTTGTTTGTTTGTTCGTTTGTCTGTTAGTTGTTACCCTTTTTTATTTGATTTTGATAAAGGTTATATGAGTCTCAAAAAAATAAAAAAGTAGGTATCCTACATAAGTTTTCTGGGAATTCTCATATAATTTTGGCGTAAAATGTATCCTATTTGTTATTCCCGGTCACATAATGTGTCTGTATGAAATTTCATTCAAATCCCGTAAGTAGTTCTCATAAATTAGTTTTTCCGGGATTTCCGGGATATTCCCACATTTTTCTGAGGTAAAATATATCCTATTTGTTATTCCCGTCACATACTGTGTGTATGAAATTTCATTCAAATCCCGTAAGATATTAGTTTTTCGGGATTTCCGGGATATTCCCACATTTTTTGGGGCAAAATATATCCTATGTCGGTCACATACTATGTGTGTATGAAATTTCATTCAAATCCCGTAAGATATTCGTTTTTCGGGATTTCCGGGATATTCCCACATTTTTCTGGGGCAAAATATATTCTATGTGTTATTCCCGGTCACATACTATGTGTGTTTTTTTTTTTTTTTTTTTTTTTATTCACGATAGGCCTACGCTTGATCACTAGTTCGCCTGATGTTAAGCGACACTGCGATCTACGGTGGAGCGCGCTGGCCTAGAAGAAACCGATTCACTCGAGATTTAAAAACACACAGATTATAGTTATTAGGGAAGACCCACTCAGGAAGCTCATTCCACATTTCAGCGGTACGCATGATGAAACTTGATTTAAAGCGTTTCGTTCGGGCTTTTGGGATGTCCACCATGAATCGATGACGCTTTTTCGTGCTTCTGGTCGTCCGATAGTAGAAAGGGCAAGGGGGTATAAGATCATGGAGATCTGATGCACACTCTCCGAAATGCATCCGATAAAAAACTGACAAGCTAGCGACTTTGCGGCGATGTTCCAGACTCTGGAGTTTAGCTCGGACGAGCGAGTCGTTGCCAATGAGCTTCTTGGCGCGCTTCTCAACGGATTCCAACGCCTCAAGCTGGTACTTAGCCGAACCATCCCAAAGGTGCGAACAGTACTCCATGCACGACCGAACTTGTGCTTGGTACAATATAAGCAATTGTTCCGGCGTGAAGTAACGACGCACCTTTGAGAGGATACCCAGCTTTCTGGCAGCTACCTGAGCCTTGGACTCAATATAGGAGCCGAAGTTGAGGGTTGACGTCAGAGTAACGCCCAAGAGCTCAAGCCGATCAGTTACTTGAATAGATACATCTCGGAAAGTAGGAGCCAGTAGGAATGGGCTCTTTTTGGCGGAAAACAGACACGCCTGGGTCTTTGCAGCATTAAATTTGACCAGATTGGCATCGCCCCATTCGGAGACTGCCGAAAGGGACAAATTCATGCGATCGACCATGGCCTCTCTTAGATACTTGATTTCCGGTCCACCACTCCGCGCATTGGATGAGTAGCTCTCTACAACAGTGCTGTCATCTGCGTACCCAAAGATGATGATGAAAGTATGTATGAAATTTCATTCAAATCCCGTAAGTAGGTCTCCTACATAAGTTTTCTGGGAATTCCCATATAATTTTGGCGTAAAATGTATCCTATTTGTTATTCCCGGTCACATAATGTGTCTGTATGAAATTTCATTCAAATCCCGTAAGTAGTTCTCATAAATTCGTTTTTCCGGGATTTCCGGGATATTCCCACAGTTTTCTGAGGTAAAATATATCCTATTTGTTATTCCCGGTCACATACTATGTGTGTATGAAATTTCATTCAAATCCCGTAAGATATTCGTTTTTCGGGATTTCCGGGATATTCCCACATTTTTCTGGGGCAAAATATATCCTATGTGTTATTCCCGGTCACATTGTGTATGAAATTTCATTCAAATCCCGTGAGATATTCGTTTTTCGAGATTTCGAGGATATTCCAACATTTTTCTGGGGTAAAATATATCCTATTTGTTATTACCGGTCACATACTATGTGTGTATGAAATTTCATTCAAATCCCGTATGTTATTCGTTTTTCGGGATTTCCGGGACATTCCAACATTTTTCTGGGGTAAAATATATCCTATTTGTTATTCCCGGTCACATACTATGTGTGTATGAAATTTCATTCAAATCCCGTAAGTAGTTCTCATAAATTCGTTTTTCCGGGATTTTCCCACATTTTTCTGAGGTAAAATATATCCTATTTGTTATTCCCGGTCACATACTATGTGTGTATGAAATTTCATTCAAATCCCGTAAGTTATTAGTTTTTCGGGATTTCCGGGATATTCCCCCATTTTTCCGGGATAAAAAGTAGCCTATACTTTATTCCCGGTCACATACTATTAGTATACCAAATTTCATGCAAATCGGTTCAGCCATTTTTGCGTGATTGAGTAACAAATAAATAAACAAACAAACATCCAAACATTCACATTTATAATATTTGTATGATTCATTAAGTTGGGCTTTACTCAAACGTTTTCAGAGCTTTTCGGAATCTCCTTAAGTTTGTAGGTTTCCTCATCATCATTCTGTTCTCATCATGATAATCATTTTACACTCGAGAGCAATGAAAACGGTTATGTAGCGACATCTACATGGAACTACGAAGTCCTGAATCGCGCAAGCAACATTCGCAACGAAACTTGGATATATACAACCGCTCGACATAGAATAAAATTCGACCGCCAGGCAAAACACCCGCCTGGTTGGAAGATCCTCCCTTTTCGTTGGAGGGGCAATACACCTCTCCTCTCCACACTGGTGACCCCGATGTGATATGAATGAATTATTTAATACTTACGAGTATATAATTATGTGTGTACCGCAGTGACGCGCGGCGCCAGCGCCACATGTTGCTGCCGGATCAGACATACGAGGGTGCGGCGCAGAGCGGCGCGGATGGCGGGAGCGCGGGAACTCCGCCGATGGCGCTGCTGCGCACACATCACCTACCATTAGACTTCTTTTGCGCCAACAGACAGAAATGCGATACACACACGCAATCAAATTATACAATAAAATTTGTTAGGTAGGTACTATGTCACCCGAAATATTAGGTACAAATAATATTTACAGCTGTCCTTAGATAGCGGAACTCTGCTACAAGTAATCGACTAGCACCACCGTATACCTACACCGCATTGACAGATTATCTGCATCAATATTATTGTGTTTGTGTTCTGTTTTGAAGGACAGATTGCTGGGAAATTAGGCTAATGAGACATTTATTGATATCTCGTGGAATCAGTGTCAAAGGCACACGTTTGCTTTTGAGGGTTTTGCAATATGCAATATGCAATATGCATGTGATTCAAATAAGTCAAATATGTTTTTTTAGTTTATTAAGTACTTCAGAATTGTGCCATCATCAATATTTTTGATTAAAATATTGATTAAACATATTCGATATTGCCGAAGGAATTTCAAATGGGTATTTGAAACGCAACGCCATTTGTCAATGCGAATATGAGGTAAAAGTCTATGACACCAAATTTCAATATCACTGAACGCGTAGTATTTGTTGTAGGAGTGTTTGTAGGAGTATTTATAGGAGGAGGAGTGTAGGAGTGTTATTTATTTAATTTATTTTTTAAACATTTTTCTAGTTACGACTCAGCACCGAATCGAACTCACACAATTTTATACGACGTCGCGGAAGGTCCATAAGGAGATAGCGGGAGGAGCTTGATCGGTATGGAAAGGATTGGCCTCAATGGGCTCTAAACCGAAATGAGTGGAAGGAGTAGGGAGGCCTTTGCCATGCAGTGGGACAATAATGGCTAAATAAAAAAAAATATATATATAGTAGGTAATGTAAATAATCGAATAAAAGTATAAAAAAAACATGCATATTTCATAATGACAATAAAGTCAATGTCAATATCAATCATTCAAGAAGGCACCGTGAAATGGGGATGCAGGGGTGAATGAATCGGGACAAAATTTTCGGGTAATTATTTAAAAGCCTCCTCTCTCATACAATTTAAATACAAACGGTGAACCACCGCACACGAGAAAAAACAAAACTATATAGGTAGTTACGATAACTAAGACCTACATGGCGATTCAATCAAAATATATATGAAACCTTAGCCAGTAAGTCGACCAGTCACCACAAGCAGCACCCTTTTAGGAGCATAACGCATGGATCAGCCATCACCACCTCGCCAGTTAAGAGAAAGGAGGTGACCCGACCAGTGACGCTACCGATAGCAATAACATCTAAGGTGCATGACGAACTCGCTGCGAGGTGTAAATGGTATAATAGGTATTATTCTCATGTTGAACTGATGATCGAGGTCACTATAGTAACTGCATTGCACATAAACATACATTAAAATACAAAATAAATAATTTAAGGCGTATGATAGACATTCCAGCAATATACAACAAATGCTATATAAACTTGTATTTATATAACAAATTTCGTTCGGCAGGTCGTGTACCGAAGCGGCGCGGGCGGCGGCGCGCGTGGAGGCACGCCACAGGCGCACGCACTCGCACCGACGCGGACGACGCGAGCGCGACGCGACCATCAGACAAGGTCAGTAACTGTTCTGTATGCCACACCATACACATGTATGGACATATCATGTATCATATTATTATTATTAATACTCATTTGAACTTTGTCTGAATTTAAAATCAATAAACAAAATATTTATTCAATAATTTTAATAAAATTCTCCCTGTTATTTTATGTTAAAATTTTTGTTACGTAAATGAAATTCAAAATAAAAATCAAAATACTTAGTTTTATTTTCAAATAAGTAAACCATAATAATATAAAGGCACTTAGGAAATGTCGAGTCTAGGTGCAATTAACAAATTAATAGGTAGGTACTGGTACAGCCTTCACGAATCTACGCCCGTAACATCACATACGTAATCGTCACTCGGGAATTGAGTTTTTATAAGTCTATACTTTGATATAAGTTACCAGTTACACTCAGCTACCCATGCCCCGACAGTATACCCCCTATAACTAAAACTAAAGTCCATATTGCTTTGAATAAATTGAGATACCATAAATCTTATTATGGCGAAGAGGGGCGTTGTGACCACTGAAGCTCTAAAAATAGGCTAGCCTATTTTTAGATACTTCCCCACATTACCAAACTATTTAACAAGATTCTTCGTTCTGGAAAATTCCCTAAAAGCTTTGGCCATTCTAATATTATTATTTCCAAGAAAGGTGACAAGTCAGACTTAAAGACTTAAACAATAGTTCAATCATCCCATCAGTTTAATTTCACACGTTTGTAAAACTTTTATTAAAGAAATACTGGCGATGAATTGGAGGGAGAGGGGCATTGTCTCGGTGATCCGAGGCTAACTAATCTTCGTTTCACTGATGAAATTATCCATTTCTTGTCTTTAGCGACCGAACTACAGTAAACGCTTCAAGAATTTAGTAGTGCAAGCACTGAGTTAGAGCAAGTACAAGGACTGAGGTTGGAATGAAAATGAATATGTCAATACTAAGCTCATGACTAATACCGCACCAATTAACATACCATACATATGGAGAGAAAATACAATGTCCAAGAATAGACCTTTTTATTTTTATTTTTTTTCCCTCTGTGGAAATCCTCAGGGACTGCCGCCGTCCGAGGAAACGACGGGGTGTGTCGGACTCCGTCCAATCTGGGCGACCTACCGACTAAAACCACAGGAGGTGTTCACCTCACCACCAATAGTCGGGAACGCGGGAACCAGTTGTTATTCCTCTGCGAACCCGACGGTGGCGGGCCGCCCCGCGGCCCGCCACCGTCCACCCGGGCGGGTGGCCCCCTATCTCTGTCGGGAGAGTGCGTTGCGCTCTCTCTCTCTCCTCTCCTGCCAAAACACATGAGTGGGGCGCGGGAACACCTGCCGCGCCGCCTGCTCGGGCCTTGTGTGAGGCGACAGACTTCCCCAAATCTGTCGCCCCGGCCCTCCACCACGGTGGTTGGAACAGAGCGTTATCTGCCCTGTTCCTGTGCCTGCGCCCAGTACGTCGGGCGCGGATTGGCAGGGAGGAGCTACTCTCCCTTTCTCGCTCTTGGGCCTCCTTCTGTGACATTACTTCCTAACAGAAGGAGACCATCACCTGCCAGGCGTCAGGGCTCCGGACCATCGCTGACGATGGCCGGGGGCGGAGATCCTCTCCTACTTCAGTGTTGAGGAGACGGCGCTGTCCCACCCAAGCGGTACACGCCTTCAGCGTATGCTGTGCCGTATCCTCAAGGCAATCCTCACAATGTGACACCGGGCGTCCGGCTCCCTCCCGGCGATGCGGCACAGATACTTGCCGAAGCAACCATGCTCCGGCAGCACCTGCGTCAGCCGGAAGGTCAGCACGCCGTGACGCTTACCTATCCACTCCGTCAAAATAGGTCGGACCGCCTCCACTGTCCTGACACCTGCCCCTGTCCGGCTTAGTCGCTCGGACCAAATCTCGACTGCTGCTAGGCGCAGCAAGGTCTGCCGCTGCTCCAGCTCCCTCTGGACGGACCACTCCCCACGCACGTGGGCCTCCTTGCGCCATGTATATGGTGATGCAACGACACGCGTATCTAGGTCCCAAGGGAGCGAGCCTGCCAGCACGCAAGCCGCCTCCGTCGAAACCGTGCGATATCCGCGGATAACTCGCACGGATATCGCACGTTGCGGCCTCTTGAGCAGTGCTACGCCTTTCACCGTGATTTCGGTGGCCCATACAGGAGATCCGTAGAGGGCCATCGCACGGATGACCCCCAAGTAAAGTCGCCTGCAGTTGACCTTTGGGCCACCGAGGTTCACCAGCAGTCGTCCAAGCGCACCGGCCGAAGGATACATCTACCTTTTTTTTTTGCTTAGCGTGTGGAAAATCCCTCATGGACTTCCGCCGCCCGGGGAGGCGGCGGGGCGAGTCGGACTACACCCAGAGTGGGTGACCTACCGACTAAAAACCACACGGTGTTCCTTCTCGCAGCTGCTGCGTCAGGGGCTACGGGAACAGAGTATTCTTCCGCGGCCCCCGACTCGTGATGGCCCGCCGCAGCGGGCCCCGTCTTTGAGTTTGTACGGGGGGGGGGGGGGGGAGTGAGGCGTAGATCGTGCCTCGTTCAGCAGCACTATTAGCCGGCGGACGGCGAATAGGCAGGGCGCCCTGTCTTTTGGAACAGGGCACTGCACACGGCCGCACACTCTGCGAGCGTGACCGCATGACCCTGGGTTCCGGAACCTTGATGCTGGCCGAAACCCATCCCACCAGCAAACGACCGGCGTCAGCGACTTTTTTAGCCGCCTCCGCCGGACACTTTACCCAGGCTGTGCCGAGCCCGTCTGCGTCTCGCCGCCACCGGATTTCTCCAGCGTGTACATTTTCAGGCGGACACCCGCCAACTCAGGCAATGGCCGCCACCACCTCCTCTGAGAACACGGGAGTCGTCCAGCCCGTGGCGCCCGGTAGCTGAAGCATCCGGGCACCCGTGGCCGCCGTTCTGAAGTGGAGGCCAGTTTGGATACCAAGGCCTCCACCAGGACGTCCTTGTATGTGGCGCCCCACTCTACAGCTTCGGGCTGCAGCGTAATAATTACAGCCGCAGAGCGCGGGGCGTCTGTCCTTGGCACCTTCTTGGCGGCCCCTGTCGCCGGGTCCGAGGGCCCCCACTCTGTTTTGGAGACGGCCATTCTCCTCCAGGAGTTTTGCCGTCTCCTCTGACGCCATGCGGTTGAGGAGGACCCCCATCGCCTCCCCAATTCCGTCGGCCGCCTCCTTAAGGGCGCGCGTGAACGTCCCCTTCAGGTTGCCAGATTTTGTGGCCACCTTCAGGATGACGTCCACGCCGTCCGTCACCTGGCGGCTTAACCCGTGGAACGCCGAGCTCCGTTTGACGAAAAAGGCCCCAAGTGTCTAAGGGTATTACGAAAAATATATTTTTTTCGTTACGTGGGTAAAATACAATTAATACCATATAAATTATATACATTCAATCTATTGGTTATGAAATTGGCCATCACATTATAACACTAATTGAACACAAACTACTCATGTTTCCGATAAATCACGAATTATGTATCGAGGTTATAATTTTCTTACCTTTTGACGCCGATATTTTTTCACAATATCTAAAATTCTCTTGCACATTCACTTACACAGACAGTTTTACACTATCACAGAATTATTCGATAAATACTTATTGTACTAGGTATTATACATTGTGCTGAAACAGCGCTGGTTCAGCATTTGCCAGACGTAATGCCTGGCGCTGGTTTTCAACCAGACCCTGGTGGCTCACGAATTAATATTTATAATACAGTATAAACTTAAATAAACATAGTATATTAATATGTACCACGGCGCGACCGGTTCTGAGAATTTTAGATCGAGTCTACGTGATTACTGATTGATATGCCTATTTATCCACGTATCTACAGCTATGCGAGTCATTCATCATAACACCTGATTACACACACTACACTACTGACTTTATACTTTGATTATATACTTGTCTAGATGCCACATTGATACGTACAGAACGGCCCAAATAAAGTCTACTAAAATTGGTAGACTCTCTTCTCACTTACGTCAGTGTCATTTGGATCACAGAGTGTGGAGTTCTCGAAAAATAATTAATTATGTCGGTATGTGCTATCAAATTGTGTCGCAATTATGTGGGAAAACCGTATAATTACACTAAGATCACATTACATCGGTAAGTTTTGTTATTTAACCTCTATTATTTTATGAAAACATGATTTTTCAATTCGTTAATTTGTAGGTTCGACAGATTAGCCGATGTTGTCAATTTATTACAAGGGAGATTTGGCGAAACTATGGGAGATAAAATGCAAATATCAGTCATCATCTTTCGATGAGAAAATTTTATTATTTTAATAATTACCTACATAATTTATTTGATCAGTAAATGATAACTTGCCTGGACACGAAATGAAATATAAAAAAAAAAACTATTTCGAAAACAAATACAAAGAGATGGATTTTGATCTATAAATTGCTGTAAGTATATATTTTTTCATTGTATTTTTTGTTTTTATTAAAATAAATAAAACACTAATCTACAAAATAATTACTTTATTCAGCCTATTTCGTTTAACTGTCATCCCATTAAATAATGGAGAAAAGGTAAGTTAATAATTTGGAGCAGGCATCCCTAAACACGCACACCTTGACAGTTTGACTACAATAAGTACACAAGCGGTACTCACACATATCACGCAATTTGGCCCCAGTTTTCGCGTGTCGTTTGTTTGCATTGCTCCATCTAGACAAGTATAGTATAATCAAAGACTATAGCGTGTGGCCATTATTATATTATAGTAGGCAACCCCGGTTAGTGTATTTCCCTTGTCGCCCGTTAGAGTGCGCGGGAGTACTACGCGCCGCTGCGCGCGCAATAGTTGAGTGGAGAACGAGACGCGCAGCGCGGTGCCACGGTCCTCGTGTTTTCCCGCGCTTGTGCCTAAGATTGTGTTAGTTAGTAAGTTCAATCAAGCATTCGCCCTGTTCAACTTTATGTATTTCTTTATTTCAAGACAATAAAGTACTTGTGAACCGGCATGCAGTGTTTTCAGACCACCCCAACGGCCTACCCAACGCTATAAGTGGCTGCCCAACGTGTGTAGTGTTGTGTTCTTCGGTATCATACGAGTAGCTTGTGTTCTACCTATCGTATCAAAATGCCGCGAACACGGTCTGAAGATCGCTCGAGGTTGAACAATGATGGCGGCCCGGCCGCTCCCCCGCTAACATTACAATGTCTCAAGAAACGCTCGCAAGTTTGCTCAATACTATGCAGCAAACCCAACAAGAGTTCTGCCAGCAATTATTACGCGAGGTGCGATCGTCGACGCCGCATAGCAACAATGTTTCTGAAGTCCAAGCAACGAGCTTTGCATTTGGCGCGAATGGAAACTTCGCGAAGTGCACGACGCGCTATGGCGGACGCGCCGATGAATCTTTGGAAAACTTCATAGATGCCGTAGTTACCTATAAAGATTGCGTCGCCGCTTCTGACGAAAACGCCCTACGTGGATTCTCGATGTTGTTGGAGGGGCCTGCTGCAGTATGGTGGCAAGGTGTAAAGCGGTCCACCAAGTCCTGGTCGGAAGCCCTAGAGCGAATAAAGAGTGCCTTCGGCGACCGTGACCCGCCACACCGACTTTACATAAAATTGTTCTCGTTGACTCAAGGAGAGGAGCATACCGACTTGTTCATCGCCAAGGTACGTGCGTTGTTAGCAAAGTTCCCAAAGGACGACCTATCAGAAAAGGTGCAACTGGATATGGCGTACGGGTTGCTCAGTCAACGCATCAGGAAGCGAGTATGCAGAGAGAACGTCAATAGTTTCGAGGAGTTACTGCACAAGTGCCGTAACGTGGAAGATTCCCTGAAGGAGGCTAGCCCAGGTCAGCCGAGTAGCTCGTCTCTAGCGAGGTCACGTGCGCAGACGAGTACACGAGCAGTGTCGTCGTCAACGTCGTCGTCGCCGCGGAATGTACCGGCCGCTGGCGCTACGGCCGTCGCCGAGTCCTCCGAGACAGCCACCGCTACCATCGTCAAGGGCAAGAAGCAGTTCTGTATATACTGCAAACGTTCAGGCCACGTAAAGGATGTGTGCGAGAAACTTAAACGTAATCATGATAACGGTAATAACAATAACATAAAGCTGAAAAGTGAAATAAAGTGTTACGGCTGCGGTGCCGCGAACGTTATTAAATCTAAGTGTGAAAAGTGTTCGGGTCAACAAGCATTTTATTCGGTTGACAACACGTCGCTTATCGGAGCCCTAGTTCGCGACAACTGTCATCGTAAAGCGCGCGTAATGTCTCGCGATCGCCGTGCGCAGTGCGAGTTCGCGCACGCGGGCCGGCAACGGAGCCCCTCGGCCTGCTCAGACGGCTCGGTCGACACCGCTGCCCCCGCCGCCTCACCCGCCGCCGCACGCTCACGCCATCGCGGGCGCTGCTTCGCCGCCGCCCCCGCCGCCGCTTTCCCCGCCGCCGCCCGCGCTGTCGCGCATTCGAGCCCGCATCGGAGTCTCCCGACGCGCTCGGGCTCCGCTGCCGTCCCTGTCCCCGCGTCGCTGCAAGGTAACCCTGCGCATGCCGCGGGTGATTTAAGTTACTGTATTGATAATAATGTTTTAAATACTGTAAATGATTGTAATGTTTATGATACGTCTTGTGTATCGGTTAATGTTAACCCCACACGTGCCGTGGGTGATTTGTTTAATTTTAATATTAATCATGTGAATGTTTCTCATGTTAATGATAATTGTTTGTCTGTTCAAGTTAACCCTATATCTGCCGTAGGAGGTTTACGTAACTTTAATGTTGACAAAAATATTTCTTGTGTAAACAATACTTGTGTATCTAGTTTAGATGATGGTTATAGTTGTAACTTACCTTTTCGTCGCCCCGTTTTAAATATAAGCATTCTGGGAAACTGTGGTACTGCGCTCGTTGATTCTGCAGCTACGAGCTGTATAGCCGGTCACACGCTCTGCGCTCTTCTACTCAGGTTAGGACACCCGTTAGTGCCGGCAACGCAAAATGTTAGGTTGGCGGATGGTGTTAGTAGGGAGATGAATGTACTTACCACGGAGGTAAAGGTAACACTACACCATAAAACTAGAGTTGTTAAATTTTTAATATTTCCTGAAACTAACAATAATGAAAGTTTGTTAGGTATTAATTTTCTTACCTCATTTAACCTTGTGTTTAATTTTGGTGAAAGTAAATGGCACTTTGCCGAGAATAGTAAGCAAATGTTCGAAATACAGTTTGAAAAAGTTTCGTTACCTGTATCTTCATGTGCCGCTTTAGAGGTGCTCCGGGATGATGAGGCGACTTCCCTTACTTCCGATCAACGTCAGGTTCTTGCCAACCTCCTCGTGGAATATGAGGATATCTTTGAGCCAGGGGGAGACGCGACTCCTTATGCTGAGCATATTATTGATACCGGTGATAACCCCCCCATTGCTGTCCCGCCCTATAGGTTGACGCCTGCAAAGAAAGAGGTCATGCGGGCAGAGCTCGAGAAGATGTTGGCAGACGACATAGTCGAGGAGTGTGAGTCCGCTTGGGGATCTCCCGCGCTCCTAGTGCCGAAAGCTAATGGTAAGATACGTTTTTGTGTCGACTACAGGAAGCTCAATGCGGTTACGAAAACCGACGTCTATCCGATGCCATTGATAGACGAGCTTGTTCAGTCTACAAAAAAGCATTGTTTTATGAGTACCATTGATATGCGCAGTGGTTTCTGGCAAGTTTCTGTCCGTGAACAAGACAGAGACAAAACAGCTTTCTTGACGCCGTTTGGTTCGTTTCGGTTCAAGCGTATGCCGTTTGGTTTGAAAAACGCCCCGTCAACGTTCCAGCGTCTCATAGATAGGCTTCGCGCAGGTGCCTCGCTGAAGGATGTGACCCTGTTAGCATACCAGGATGATCTGTTGTTGATTTCAGATGGTAGCTTCGAGAAGCATGTCTCAGATTTGCGCACTGTATTCGAGAGGTTAAGGTTGTTCAAGTTACGCGCTAATAGAGAAAAGTGTGTCTTCGCACGAGACAAGGTAAAGTATCTCGGTCATGTTATAACACAGGATGGTGTGTCAGCTGACGAAGATAAGGTCCGTGCTGTCCTGGACATGAAGGCACCCTCATCGCTGCGTCATCTTAGGACCTTTTTACAGACGTGCTCGTGGTTTAGAAAATTTGTTCCTAGTTTCTCTGCTGTCGCTGAGCCGTTAACACGCTTGCTAAAGAAGAATCAACCATGGTCTTGGGGACCAGACCAGGCTCGTGCCTTTCAAGAGTTGAAGACGCGGTTGTCTTCGGCACCGATTCTTGTTCAAGCTGACTATAGTAAGCCATTTGTGTTAAGGACTGATGCTAGCAGCTACGCCATAGGTGCTGTGTTGTTGCAGGGCGAGGGTAAAGACGAACGCCCAATAGAGTATGCTAGCCGTCTGCTCATTCCAGCCGAGAGGAATTACAGCACTACAGAGCGAGAGGCGCTCGCTGTTGTGTGGGCTGTCGAACGTTTCAGAGGATATATCGAAGGTCATGAGGTCATTATAGGCAGCGACCATCAACCGTTAAAGTGGCTCTTTACTCTGAAGTCGCCATCGGGTAGGCTCGTTCGATGGGCTCTTAAACTACAATGTTTTAACATTCAGTTTCAGTATACGCCTGGAAAAGCCAATGTGATTGCAGATACACTCAGCCGTCCGCCCTGTAAGGAAGAAGATAAAAGTCAGTGTGGAATTTGTTCCGTCGTCGTGGACTTACCTGCTAGAAGTCCAGCTGATCTCCGACGTGCACAGCTCGACGACCTGGAACTAAAGAAAATTGTTAGTGATCTGGAAGATACGTCTGATGCTGAGTCTGTAGGAGCCAAGCGTTGGTCAGAAAGAGGCTATTTCTTGCAGCAAGGCGTCTTATATAGATATAATCCTGATGTGGATAGTGAGGAGCCACAGCTGGTGGTTCCGGCTTCTCTCCGCTCCGAGATTTTAAAGGAATGTCATGACTCTGACATAGGTGGTCATCATGGAGTCGATAGAACGTACTGTAGGGTCGCTCAAGGTTTTTATTTCCCAGGTATGCGTAGGGTCATTACTGATTATATCAAGACCTGCGTCACCTGCCAAAGGTACAAGTCCTCAAACACAAAGCCATCGGGACTGTTGCAGACTCCTGTTTTAAACCAAAGGGGAGAAGTGTTGGCCATAGACCTGTTCGGCCCGCTCCCTAAAGGAGACAACGGTGAGAGATGGATATTGTTGGTAGAAGACACAGCGACCCGTTGGACAGAGTTGTACGCCTTGAAGGAGGCAACCTCGGAGGTATGCGCCCGTACGTTAATTGAAGAATATTTTCTCCGTTATGGTTTTCCCCGACGCATTGTATCGGACAATGGCGTCCAGTTTGTTTCAGCTGTTATGCAGCAATGTATGTTCATTCTGGGTATAGGTCAGGAGTTGTTACCTTTATACCATCCGTCAGCTAATCCAGCTGAACGCAAAAATAGGGATTTGAAGTTTCAGCTGTCACGTCTAGTTGATACCAACCACTCGTCATGGCCGCAGCACCTTCCTGCAATAAGGTTTACCATGAACTCGTCGGTGTGTCAAACTACTGGTTCGTCTCCAGCTTACCTCATGTTTGCTAGGGAGCTTCGTTCGCCGCTCGACGTGCAACACGACATTAGGTCGATTCTCAACAAGGATAATTTTGTTCCTCAAATTACACCCTATTTGAAGAGTTTTGTTAATAGTTTAGTTTCTGTGAGAGAAAGAGTGGAAGCTCAGCAGGACCGACGCAAGGAATGTGCGGATAAGTCCAAGAAGCCTGCCGAAGTTTTTGAGATTGGAGATCAGGTGCTCTTAAAGTCTCATGTCCTTAGTAATACAGCTAAGAATATATCCGCTAAGTTCATTCCGAAAAGAGATGGTCCGTATGTCATTGCGAAAAGGGTTAGTCCTACAGCCTATTGCATCGCAGAATTAGATAACCCGGAGGTTATTTTAGGCAAGTTTCATGTATCTGAGCTCACGCGTTTCCATAACCGCGATGAGTCGCCTCCTCGTCCCGTGGTTCCGAAAAGACACAGAGGACGTCCACGAAAGCACGTTTGCCCAGTTTGTTAATTTATGTGTTTTTGCGAGTTCGTGAGCGAGGGCGTTCTCACGACTCGAGGGGGAGTGTATAGCGTGTGGCCATTATTATATTATAGTAGGCAACCCCGGTTAGTGTATTTCCCTTGTCGCCCGTTAGAGTGCGCGGGAGTACTACGCGCCGCTGCGCGCGCAATAGTTGAGTGGAGAACGAGACGCGCAGCGCGGTGCCACGGTCCCCGTGTTTTCCCGCGCTTGTGCCTAAGATTGTGTTAGTTAGTAAGTTCAATCAAGCATTCGCCCTGTTCAACTTTATGTATTTCTTTATTTCAAGACAATAAAGTACTTGTGAACCGGCATGCAGTGTTTTCAGACCACCCCAACGGCCTACCCAACGCTATAAGACTTTATATTACATTATTTTCAGGTACACTAAGAATTATTTACTTATTAATTATAATAATACTTATTACTTTTATTAAATACTCCACAGCCAAAAGGAATAACTTAAATAATAAGCCTAAATAATTCAGTTCATATCATATTTAATTACCATTTTGAATTAAACTGTTTTAAGCAAATATTGTATAATTAAATAGTTGATAAGCAATAAAAAAAAAAATTGTTAATGCCACCGCTGAGTGACGTCACACGTCATCTAGGCCCCACTGAAAATCAGCGCTGCAGCGATTTAATGCGCTGCCGCATCATGCTGAGTGGGGACCTTATTGTGATGAACAACGGCGACGTACAGTACCTTCATTTATTTTGTTATTTCTTCTCTTCTTTGTATGTAGTACTAGTCGCTGTTTTTATGGCAATAAAATCTTTCTTTCTTTCTTTCTTCTTTCATATACACAACAAATAAATATAAAAATACATTATGAGTACTTACATATACATTATTATATTGTGTGCGATGTGTAGTGGTGTGCGTGGCCGCGCGCTGGCTATTGTCGCGATTCTCAGAAATTGAGATTATGGCGGCGACGAGCCGACGGTATAATAATTGCCTAAGCCATACGCCCAATACGCTGAGAGGCAGCAATCCCAGCGAACGTCACAGCAAACGTCACAATTATCAATAGTGTTATTAAATACTTAGGTACTTTGTGCAGTCATCTAATGGTAATAACATAAAAATATTAAGTTGTGTAATTGACAAAAAAAAGAAAAGAAAGGAGAATACGAATTGGGAAGGTAAATAAGTTTTTTTTTTGTTTAAAGTATGTACGAGTATTTGTGTTTTTACCATGTGAATCTTTCATATCTACGGAATATAATAATAATACGAACCCATTTTTAGGTTTCCATAAGTTAACATTGATGGGCAGTATATTTCCTCGGAATCCTATAACTAGGTCCGAAGCGAGCGGCTAAGTCACCCGAAGGCAAACCCCAGCAGGTGTGTACGTAGTACGTACCTAATATCTAATGCAAAATATCAATGGGTTATTTAATTTCCTGAGTATATTATAACGTTAACTTATGTACGCAACTATTAATTTTTAGGTCTCCCATGAAGCCTGCCCGACCAGATGAGGATCACCAACCGGGACATGAGAGGCGTCCAGCTTACTGCCAACTAGTGCGAGCGACCGAAAGGCGGAGAGATACTGAGATACATACATGCATTACAATGTTCACCATACACACAAGCGCGCACCCCAGCCTTTACTAGATAAGTGACGTGTTTGTATTTATTAGATTTAGCTTCCGTTGTGCATCAATTAGGAACTGCCGTAAGTGTGCTCTAAACGTATTGATTGTATTGAGGGATCTAATGGGCGGTGGCAAATTATTCCATATTTTTGACGCAGCATAACGGAAGCTA
Source organism: Acronicta alni (assembly GCA_964056405.1). NCBI lineage: Eukaryota > Metazoa > Arthropoda > Insecta > Lepidoptera > Noctuidae > Acronicta > Acronicta alni. The sequence continues at coordinate 15,933,191 of OZ043925.1, read as the reverse complement.
CCTCTGAATGCAGCTGTTTAATGTGGCATTATATGCATATTTATGCATTTCTTGCAGACATCATTCACTCACGGACCGATGGCCCCTTTAGCCGCAGAGCCGGAGGTGGAGGACGGTGCTAGCGTCCCAGAGGTGACACAGCCGCAGATGAGAGCCGCCGTGGCACGGCTCCGGGCCAAAAACACTGCCCCGGGGCCCGACGAAGTGCCCGGCCGTGCTCTCGTCTTAGCTCTGGAGGAGCTAGATCCCAACTGAGAGGACTCTTCTCGGCGTGCCTAGAGCGGGGCCAGTTTCCCACTTTGTGGAAAACAGGTCGCCTGGTCCTGCTCCGAAAGGCAGGGCGCCCTGCCAACGCGCCGTCCGCATACCGGCCCATAGTGCTGCTGGACGAGGTGGGCAAGCTGTTCGAGAGAATAGTTGCAGACCGCCTCGTCAGCCACTTGTACACAGAGGGGCCGGACTTGGACGACAGCCAGTTCGGCTTTCGGCGTGGGCGCTCCACGATTGACGCCATTATGCGGGTGAGAGTCTTCGCGGAGGAAGCGGTGTCCCGGGGCGGGGTCGCGTTGGCGGTGTCTTTAGACATCTCCAACGCCTTTAACACCCTACCCTGGAGCATGCATCAGGGAGGCCCAGCGATACCACAGAGTACCTCCCTACCTCCGCCGCGTCGTTGAGGCTTATCTATTCTGCGCGGCCGCGAGGCTGCCCCGCCCTGGCCCTGAAAAGGGCCTTTTCTCCCCCCACGAAGCCTAGCGGCCGCGCAGAGGGCTTCCACCCTTGGCCCTGAAAAGGGCCCTTCCACAGTGTCAGACCATTAGCCACGAGCAGCAAGACTCCCCAAAAGCCAGGAAGAGTTGCTACTCGAGTTGCCCAGGGTGCACCAGGCTTCATGACTAACGTTCCCTTGAACAGACTCAATGGCTCTCTGTGCAACTCTTATTTTATACATTGACATTTAAATGCATATGGTGCCATGTAAAACATTACATCGCAGTGTCTCGTAAGACAACACCCGCGAACTTCAAAACACAGGGAAGTGTTTTGTATTCTCTTCCTCGTATACATTAAAGACCTTCCTAAAACATTGTTCTAGCTGGGGTTCGCGATAAATTAAATAACACCAATTTAACCAATACAAAAAAAATTAAGTACACGAATACAGAAAACAATTCTCCCAGTATGTCACTAAACTAGCACACTTCACAATTCACTATCGCACTGTTAATCGCTTCGTAGTTCGCTTCGATCTTCACCGTGTCCATAATTGATCTGCTCAGCCGGCCCCTCACGGCGCGGCGGCGTCACGGCCGCTATTTATACGGCTCAGAAGATTCCAGAATCGAATTATCCCACAACAAGATCATTCACTTAAAGGATCGTTTCTACAACTGGCTGTTAGACAATTAAACCATTAAACTGCCTAAACTTGATAGAATCTGACGTTCAATACAAAAGTATATGTAGGTACTAAAAATGTGTCACAAAAGTGTTTGTTCGTTCAAAGGTTTTCGAGTACCTATTACATCATTATGTGGTTGACAGAAATATCTTGCTCGAGCGTAAGTGAACTGAAAGTGATCCATTAGTGTTGTATCATCAGATGAGTGCTGACTGCTGTCTTTATTTGACACTGATCACATTTGAAATCGAAGTGTGTAGGGCGCGCGGCGCGTGTGGCGCGTGCGCATATCATAGCGCAGGCTCGTGCCGCACGCGATGCGAGCCCTCGAGAAAGTGAACAGTTAGAAGTTAGATGGTCTTCGCAACTAGCGAGTTTATACATTGATATTCTTCGAAATTGCATTATTTTTACTTTATATTATTTATGCCGAATGAAAGGAAAAGAAAGAAAGAAAGTGACCACAATCTTAGTTTAATGAACCAGAGATAAGATTAGTTATCTTATGTCTTGCTTGACACTACGCGGTGCATACAAAAGACATCAACGCGCTCGGCGCTACAACAACGTCCAATGCGTACTCACTGCATGGTGTCGAGTCAGATGAAAATTCCCTATTCGTTACTGCTTAAACCTACATATATAATAAAATAGCATTATGGTCGAGCTACACAACGACTGATGCATCCGTGCCGTCAGCAGAGAATGGTATAATTAAACAACATACTTATGGCTCTAAAAGGCCATTTCAGACATTGTACTGACACTGCAATATGACAATCGCATGTTTGATACTACCAACGTACTATGTCTGGAGTTTTTGTCGCTTATTAGAGCATGTTATTATAAATAGGGCGGCATTCACTGTTCAACGACAAATGAAATTTAACAACCGCGGGCAGGATTCGAACCTGCGTCTTCTGATTAGGTACACCAAACGCTATGACCGCTAAGCCACCGCGATACCTACCCGCCATGTCGAATTTTGTCACCATAAAGACGTAAATTCAGAAAGCGAAGGCATAAAATAAAAATAAAATCAAACAAGATTTAAATGTTTCATAATTCAAAAGGATAGCTCAACAGCGTGAGCTCCAACTGTTATTCATTCCGGCAGCACAAGGCACTAGCACTTTCCTTAACCCTGTTTTTTCTTTTGTATAATATGTGATTTACAAAGTTGTTTTTGCTCCTGATTTGAGTTGATTTATTTTCTGGATTCCGGCTTTGATGTAATAACGATACACTTTCCTCATTGATGAATGGAGCTTGTTCATCGCGCAAACAGGTAGAAGCATAATTTCTAACTCCGAATATAAGTAGGTGACTGGTTGCAAATAAGTTATTATTTTGATCTTCAAAGAGTGACCCTACATTTTTGTTATAACTAGGGTGCCCCCTGTCGGAGGCCACATGCACCAGCGTGAGGTGAGCGCAGCCTCAAGTGTCGCGTCCGGCGGTACTCAGCAGGATGCGTGCAGTTACTTCACCTCATGGTAGAGGGCGCCCCTTTCATTTATAACAGCGACGTCGCCCACAACTTTATTTTTAAATAAAATTCTCTCTCTCGCCTCATTCATCAGTAGTCTAATCAGGAGTTTAGTGAGTGGTACTTGCTAGTCGCTAGCGTATGATCTCTCAAATATTACCTAGTTCTTCCGGCAACCGCTGCTAGCGGAGCTTTAACTAGGTGAAAATTGATTTCCTAAATTCTACACTACCAAGATACATAATACCAAAGAAGAGTTATCGAAACTGCAGGCACTTGACGGCGATGGCCTTTAGACAAAACCTCAGCATAGTTTCGACACTAACTGTACGGTGCAACCGTGCATTTCCTAAGTCAGCATTTTACGTGATAAAGTATTTGTTATTCAATACGCTTCCAAATCGAGCACATTAGCGGCGCGTGCGCAAGTGATGCCGCAGCCGTACGCGTCATGCCTGCCATGCTCCGCACCGTAGCTTATAGATATCATTACCGTGGCTTAGATGAGTTCGAGCTTTGCAAACTTCCGCAATGATAATGATATGACATTTCATATGATCAATGAACAAAACAATCTTTATCATTATATGAATTGTTTTGTTGATGACATTCCTCACTATCTCTAAGCACCGAGTTCCACTGCTGCTGTGCCCTACGTTACTGTTTGTTAGCTTACCTTTTACTAGATTTCACATCGCCGCCGCTGTATTGGAGTAGATTGACTGATCCAATGGCGGAATACTTACAGGAAAAGCCCAATGCGATGTGTGTAGCGCGACCATTTTGGAAGGCCCGCGTGGCGCAGTGCATAGCTTTCGTTCGGCGCAAATAAACAAACCAGTTCTTGCGCCCTCCCGCACCGCTCTATCTATACCCACTCCCTCCCTCCACCCCTGAACACCCCCGTACACACCTGCAGCCTCCGCACAGTGCCCGTTTAATGCACGAAATAACCTTTTGGAAGGTACTTCTCCGTGTCTGCGCTGCGCCATCGCCAGGTTGCCGACGCCGCCGCCGCGCGCGCCGCTTATTACTTACCATTCGCTCTCGTTCACATGCACCTCCACCTATATTTATACATATGTATGAGAAACATGGAGCATCTTTTAAGTGCCTTTGTCATCGAAAAAATACCTGCCTGAAAGTGGAGACGCGCGTTATTTAGGTTTTTGGGTGATACGTTTGCCGAATTGTGAGAGCTAATAAATATAACTTCTAGTTCAGAAGTGGGTGTCCGCTCGTGCCGGGGGTGGAGCGCGGGGCGCGGGTCGCGGTCGGCGACGGTGGCTGGCCGGCTGCGCGGGCGCGGGCGCGGGCGGCAGTACGCGATTGCACGCGAGCGCGACTGGTCGCCGTTTTACGCTGAGAGCGGCGCGGCCGCGAAGTGTGATGCGAGCGCGCCGCCCGCCATGGCCACGCTCGGCCTCTCCAAGGTGTTCATTCTCGACAAGTATTTCACCGAGTTGCAGCGATTCTGGGAGACGGAGAAGAAGCTGCAAGGTGAGCGCGCGCCCCCCTCCCTCGTGCGGCGGCCCTGCGCCCGAGTGCTTAGCGGCCACGGGACTGTGATGATTATTACTTTTTGTGTCGTGTTCGGCGTTCGAAAGCTCCGCGTAGTACTTTGTGTGCGTGCGTGCGCGTGTGTGTGTGTCTGTCTGTGAATGTGTCGAATTGTTTTTAAGCTCTTATTAGATGTTCTGACTGCGCGGACTGTGGCAGGCGTCACATTCACCACTGTATTTGGTTTGTTCGTTGTTCTCAACGGCTCACGCAATGAATTTTATCTACTTCATTTAACACAAACATTCTTTACAATGTAACGTTATATTTTGATATTTTTAGGATCATGCAAGGCTTGTGATCAGAATTCGTGGTCTTACCCCAGATCCTGAGCGCAAGCCCTGCGCTGTCACTATTATAGGCAACCACTTGAGCGGCTAAAAAGTCATAGGTACCTGCACCTGCGCAACTTTGTTAACGTGAGTACATAAGGACCTACATAAGGACTCGTCTGCATTAATATGCTTCTAAGCACGATCAACATACTCGCCTACGCGACTCTCGAAAGTATCAGCTGCATATCGTGTCGACACGCGCTAAACGAGTTACTCATGAATTCCTTTGATGTAGATACCTACAATAACGAGAAGTGGACCTTTTACCACTATTAGGTAGCGCGTTGGTGCGGACACCGCGGCGGAGCTACCTGGACTTCATTGTTATCGCAGTGTGCGCCCTCGCCCGGGCGGGCGGCGGCGGACGCTTAAAGAATACGTACAACGTCCCAGCAATGACAACGCTTACAACAAATAAAATGTTCAGTTTTTAATATAAAATCAAATCGTCAAAACATACCTAATAGTCATTAACATTATTAAGAGAGAAGATTAATAAGATTAGGAGTGATGATTTCGTTTGAGAGACCGTCTATCCTAATCAAAGTTTCTCACAGGTTCTAATGTAAACCACAACCGCTTCTTCACAAATAAAGTATATGAAAGCACACAATTTTTTCAACTAGACCACAGCTTTTATAAATTGAAAGAGATATTAAATAGAAGTTTACTAATCGATTATAATTATGATCCCAAGCTAAGTCCTTCAAATAACATCAAATGGGTTCAGTATTTATATTTTCCGAGGAGTAGGTATTTGATTCTATAATGTTCAAATACCTTCAAACTACTTGCCAAATAAAAATGTAAGAGGAGTAAGCCTCGAGAGCGCACGAGCGCTGGTATATAATATCGTTGTCACTGTCTCGACGCGCGACGACGTCAACAGAGCGCGCAGCGCGCACAGTTAAATAACACTTCTTCGTGTCGATGAATACGAACTTTAAATACTGTTCGCCCAGAGCTTTGCCACTAACACAGCGTCGTCGATAGCAGCGCAGAGATCACTATGATTGTAAGTTTTGGGGCAAAAATGATAGGATAGGACGTGTGACATAGACGCAGTGTCACACATGCACCCTGTAGCCATTTGGTGATGTATCCGATAAGCAGTCAACAATAATGTACGAGCTCTTCTATCGAGTGTCGAGTTCCGTTTGAGTCCGGTTAAGTATGCCGAAGGACTACATCAAGGCTGGCTTGACCGAACCGTTGAAGGCTCGCACCTTTTGTTCCCGACCGATCAAAGACTACGTTTTACATGCATTACTGCACATTAATTACATATCGATACTAAATACCCAAATGCTTCAGTCACCTTTAGTAGCCTCCTTAGTTGTAAATTGGAAGGGGCGTATAATTTTAAGGCATCCATGTAAAGTAGGTGGGATATAAGCTGAGCATCTCTTCGCAATCGATATCCTAACCCAGAATCCTCCAGCAGAATGCTGAGAGGATTCAAAGCTAAACAAAACCCTATTAGACTCAAACTATCACCCTGGCATATGCCCCGCCTGATTGAGACAACACGCGGATTGACGAAGCGCGCCTGACTGTTGTGTATGACATGCGGCCTGAGCAACTATCTGTGATAAGTGCTACGCAGATAGTTAACCCTAAAATATGTACTAACCTATGTCACTGCTGAGACGAATCTAATGACACCTCATAATTATGTTAAAATCCGTCAAACGGATACTGCCGAACTGCTGAACGAAGCTCTTGGGTACGATGCCCAGGTCGAGCAGCTGTTGAGTTTTTCTATGAAATTCTCAGTAGCAGCTCGGAATTTGGATTTGTGCCCGATCAATGGCAATAGGCTCGCCCTTCGGGAAATCCAGGCGAGATAGTATGTTATGTTTATCCGTCAAACGGTACAGGCTGAAGATATATACGTAGGTACACTTAAAAAACATTACGCTCCTTCAGCCGTCGAATAAGAAACGGAATACTACAACTACAATTTTAATCCAATTTAGTGATATCTTTAGTCCCTGACTAAATTGTGGGCTGCGTATACAGGGAGCAGGTGTGTCGCTGCCGCTGCCGCTGCCAGTGCGCTATACGTTAATCACATGCGCTGCGTGCTATTTACTGCGGACGTCGTGACTGAGCTGCATGCACCACGTAATTAAGTTGTATCTCGTACATATTCATCGCGAGAGCTCTTTGTACAGCAAAATGTAGTGGTACGCACAGTGTATAACACTCGTTGCCTAAATTGTTCGGCCAAGAAGTACGCGGCGAATGCGCGTGTATGTTTAGTGTGTGAGCAGTGCTTTACAAAATAGCATCGGCACTAAACAGTGGGCCGGGCCCGGGGTGGGTGCCCTCGTCCCAAGCGCCAACGTAACGGCGTAATGTTGACGATAGTGCCCAGATGTGAAGTTCTGATTGTTAACTAAAAGTTATGCGAAAGGCCCTTACACAATGTCAGCAATACCGGAGATGGAGACACAATTTAAAAGAGACAAAGATAAACATTGATCACTGTAGCTAGATAGGTACCAAACCCGTACATTTTACAATGTTTAGTTTTTATGCTGATGCTCGCACCGATTACTAATAGGACGTGTTAGGTACTTTGTTAACTAATATATCTATCACTAATATAATAAAGATGAAGACTATTTTTGTTTGTTTGCGCTCCAAAAGTATTAAGTACCTAGTCTATATCACCAAACTATAGGAGTCCACAACGAACACGTTCCCTCTGCCACAAAAATAGGCATGTAGTTGTAGGTTATCAATTTAGCTGTATAATCACAAAACACAAACAGTAGAAATTATTTCAAACTTACAAAATACTCGTTTGATCAATTCAACAGGTACCGGTCTCATCGTGAATTTAACCATTTATGGGACGCGATGACTTACAGTTAAGTTATAACTTCTATTTTATGTATGGCTTTATGTTTAATATAATCTACTTATTATTTACTTACTACAAAAATGTTAGGTATGTTAGATGTCACTTTATTGAAATTGACCACGAAAACAATCAAATAATAACAAATATACTCTGTCCACTCGTTAATTCACTTTTTGACAGATAATACTAGTGACCTTTCGATTTTTGATTCGATTATTAATAATTTAATCGGTATGTAGTATCAAATATCGATTTATTTAAATTATGTATCGTTTTTTTTGTAAAAAGTTAATTTCAATTCAGTAAATTGACTATTAAGAAGCTGACAGAAATATATTCCTTTTTCGTGCTTTTCAGTTGTTTTTTTTATTAATGATGATTTATTTGACCCTGTCATCAGCCACCGCAGATAACAGGGTCAAATAAATCAGGAGCCTCCTCTGACTGAGTTACATATTTTGCGCTAGGTGCTATCTTCCATGCTATAGATCTCACCATCGATTTTAGAAATATTTGTCGATGGTATCACATGGTCCATGATCCATAGTAGACAAGTTGAAGAAAAGAGAGGATGGAAGAATATTATGAGTGGCTATCATAGATAGTTACGTAAATAGTGGGGGAGTCACACAGCGGACGCTGTACACAGCGCCCCGTGGCCTGGTCAACTGGCGTGGCGTCTAACTCGCGTACCGTTACTTCGGATCGCTCCCTCTATCTGCTACATAACTTGTATCAAAATTAGTAGACTTCATCGTGTGTAAGTGTGTGTAAATTGTAAGGTGGTTGTGTGTGTGTGTGTGTGTGTGTGTGTGTGTGTGTGTGTGTGTGTGTGTGTGTGTGTGTGTGCATGATCGGCATCCGGGCCAATTATCGTCGACGACGAGCGCACGCGCACACATCTTAGTTTTTGCTGCGCCGAGCTATGCGTTCACTAGCACATGACTGTAGTAGGTATGAACAGAACTTGAGAATTATGTATCAAAGGGAAAGTATGTTGAACCGAAATTGACTAGACAATCAAAGGACAAGTGGGTTTTTAGAGTTTCGTACCTCAACAGTAAAAAAAAACGGAACCCTTATAGGATCACTTTGTTTTCCATCTGTCTTTCGACACTTTATCTCGGGAATGAGTGGAGGTATCGAGTTCAAATTAAAATCATATACTCAGGTCTACAGTCCCTTGAAGCTATAAAAAAATCAAACTTCTAAGTTATCTTAAAAAAAAAGATACGCCCGTTTATGCCGCAAACGTATATTTCGACACTCAAGGGAATCAAAATTCAAAGGGTTCCGTCCGTTGACCTGCTAGATGAAATTTGACAAGTAACATCGTCTTATACTAAAATTACAGTGAAAAATCTGAAAACTACCTACCTATATACATTTTCGGGAAAAGCTCGGAAAAAAGCGAGACTCGATTCCTAAACTATTTTTATATTGTACCTGCAAATTTGTACGGACTCTCGGTGGGCGAGTCGGACTCGCACTAGTCCGTTTGTTTAAATTAACCAACTACTTCACTATCAAGTATTCGGCCAACATCCATAATATCACAAATTCTGTTTGACGGCAGCCGTACCAAGAACCCTTGCTCTTAGAACCATTACGAATTCGAGCTTTGAGACTGCCATCAAGCTCTGGACGGAATCGCCAGGCACGATGCACTCCAAAGCTTCAATTAAAGTCCACACGAACCTTTTCCTGGCGTTGAATAGAAAAAATTGCGCATTATGACAAGAGCCTTAACAGGACACTGCCGCCTAAACAAGCACATGTTCAAGTTAAGGCTGCGTGACATGCGAACCTCCGGCACACGCACACGCCACTTAGGCTGGAACACTAGGCTTATGGATGTTTAGCAGCATAATAATGGGTGATTATAGTTTGTGAATTTCCAGAAATGCTTTTAATTACAATGATATTGAGCCAATCTGTGTTGCTTGGGCCATCAGCCGAGCGTTCAAGTCAATGCGCACGCGACGACACAGTCTCGCGCTATAAAAGACTTCAACGCGCTGCTAGTATTGAAACACCTTCGGGTTATGAACCTTATTTTTTTATCTTCGACGTCGATAACAAGATAATTTTACTAGTTTAATATCTACAGGACGCTTAGCACTATTCTAGCACTATTTTCACGTGTTATAAATTTAATATTTGTATGAAGGCTTTAAAAACCAGTTGATAAACATTTTGACATCATAAAATTTTTACAGTATCACATTTTCATTTAGAAAAGATACCATTAATAATAACATTTTATTTGTGTAGTCAAACTAAAACAGTTTTTACAGACAATCGACACAGGAAACAAACTCAAAATTTATTCTTCCCACATCGGTGAACATCAAAGAATGAAAATCAAATCGATTACTAACGTTTAATGCAGCAACTTTATAAATGGCAATTTTTAGACAATCGCTGCATCCAATTAATATTCTTACTTTTATCTTTTATCGCTTGGCTTTTTGTAATGAATTATAGGAAAAAACTGGACCACAGTTAGAAAATTGTCTCATTAGAAATCATAGGAATATTATGATTAATTCCGTAGTCGGGTTTTAGTTATATTTTCTTGTGGCTCGTGCTTAATTTTTTTCACTATCGGAATGAAGTATCGGCTAATCTATATCAATCAACCATGGAACAAGACAAATTCGACTTCGTCAAATAAAAGTCAAATAATTCAGAATGTCTTTATTATTTCACTTTTCTTTCTACTCTATGAAAGGTTTAAAAACATAAAATAACTTTTTTGAGGTTAGGTTTGATTGAAAAGTTATTTAAAAGGGTAAAATTATTGCTCCGCCGCGCGCCGCCGCCATGAATAAGAACTAAATATATAACTACACATTCCTATTCGTTTGTTGTTAAAATTGATATTTATTTCTGAAACTTACGACAATATTAGACATACAACTTCTTTTTACGGATTTTATCGCGTTATATGTATTGATATTATTAATCCCGACAGCCTACCCGTGACCATGGACGCTATATAGGGTTCGAAACGCGAGACGAATACAATCAATATGACGCATGCGATAACATCCGTAACAAAATGTTGTTTCAATGATGGATGTTGCTGTTTTAGTGGTGATTTCTCATCTCGTGTAAAGAATTTTGATCCGCGAACGAGTTTGTGAGTCAGTGGCGCGTTCACGTTCGCTTAGGATTCCTTTGTCAGGTCTACTTTCTACAGCTTGTTGTTTGTTGTGTACCTACGAGCGATGTTCGCGCTGCGAGCTGTCAGTCTGTCATGTTCCGAGCGTTGCACCATCATAGTCCATATTTTTGCAAGCTTCACTTCAGTACCAAGTGGTCTGAGCACAACGCTTCGTTTCACAACACAACAACGTTGTTCATAAACACCCTATACCTACCTTCTCTTTTTGTTAGTCGACGTTAATCCTCAACCGTGACTCAACCCACAATTTCAGATCAATGTTTCCAATCCCATAAAAGTTTCCAAGCTGTCCCATTAGGTTGTGATACATTGAGAACTGTAGATAATACAAATAAACCAATTAAACTCAATATTTGTTGTACCTAGTGCATCTTGACAGGTCTGTTCACGCTCCCACCCACCTAGCGTCGGTGACGTCACCTCGAGCCATGCCGTCGCACCGTGTCGGTACGTGTTATGCTCCGCAGTCCGCATTCCTGCGTGCGTACTAAGCGTGTGTAGCACGCCGCAGCCGCAGCCGCAGCCGCAGCCGCCACCGATTGCGACGCACCGGCTAGGCGACTCGGGCACACCACTCTATCGCATTTATGACAACAATCAGGGCTGGCAGTACTGGTAGACGACGGTACATATTAATCAACTATATTCCAATTATCCCATAAAAGTAAACTACTTCATGGTTATACTATCATTAGGAAGAAATCCGCACAGACAAGTCTTTGTCTTTGTGTGATCTTAACGATAGTACCTTGGTACTACGATCACAACGAAAACTCAGCAGGTTTTTATATAAAAACTGTTGTTTTGGTCAATGAGTAGGTTGGCTATGTGTGAAGGACTGATTGATCAATACGTTCGCTAAACGCTAGGCCGCGGTCGTCGTGGTTGCCCTGCAGGCACACGGCACGTGTTAATGTCAGTGTTTTTGCCTCGCGGAGATATTGTGTGAGATAGGTGCGCGCTGCAAGTAATGGCCAGTCCACGCAGACCAGACGCATGAACGTGGAACATATAAACTTTTTGTAACCCATTCAAAGCGGTAATGAAGTTATGATGCATGAATGCGCTAGGTGAGACTCGTCAACAATTAGGTATGTATCTCATTTTGACCCGACTTAGTCAATTAATAATTAAAAACTAGCTTGTTGTCGAGTGTTGGCATTGTTAGCATTCTTCAGGTTATTCCTAATACTGTTGGAACCAAAATCACGTATAAGCTCACCTACTAAACATCACGTTTGGGTGTCTTTTATCAACCGACGAAAACCAAAAAACGGAGGAGGTTCTCAAGTCGACGCGTATATTTTTTCTTTTTTTGTGTATCATCATCATCATCAACCCATATACCCATGTCCCACTGCTCGGCTGTTCAAAATCAAAACCTAGCAAGGGACATTTTTGGCAAAATACGTTTTTTTAAACCAATCTACACAAAAAAATGTGCTGCAGCTAATGCTAAAGCAACCATATTTATATCGCAATTAGGACTAGAGTTATAAAAATATCAAACCTAGCAAGTGCACGTGTTAGTCCGATATAACAAAGTCAAAAATCTAGTAACTAACATTTCCAAGTCCAAAACCCTATTAAGTACGGTACATAATAGATTTTTGAATTTGTAAATGTGACTTACTCGATTTATTAATTTGGGAATTGTATCATACTAGGTTTTGGTTAACAAAACTTCTAAAGTATGTAACGAAATTTCCAATGACTACCTATAGTAAATGCTAGCAAGTCACTCAGTGGGAACTATGAAGTAGGTGCGCGGGGTGGGAGGGGACTGCATCTTTTTTTATTGGAAAGGTATAACCCAAAATTGGTCCCATATAAATTTAGATAAAAAATTCAGATGTTAGAAATAGTTAGAAAAAACAGGAGATGATTGATTGTTCACTCACTGATTGTAAGGTATGACCACGCATAACTTTATACGGAGTACCTAGTCCGATTTTGATAATTATATTTTTATTAGATAATATACCTCGAAGTTGGTCCCATATAAATTTGGAAAAAAAGTCCTACCTTTAGGGTGGGAAAATAGCAGTGATTTATTGTTCAGATTTTAATGCTGAGTTGTGTATTACAATTAAATCAAAAGTAATCATAAATTAAGCATGTAGCAGATAATGAGTAGATTAAAACCACAAAAAAAATATAAAATAAAAACTTTTTAACAAAAAAATTAAACGCCTAATAGTAGGTAAGAGATTTTTTCAGGAAGGCTTTAAGGCCATAATTTATGAACATACCGTGCGAAGCAGGTACCTACGGAACGCTAGTTACTTACTAGCTATGCGCGGAAAAAAATGCTAGGACATAGCGTATAAGAAACAATGTCAAAGCATTAGCAATCCTGGTTAAGTACATTATGCAAGTTAAATAAATTGATTAAAATAATGTAAATATAGGTAGTTACGTGTAGTAAGGTGTGTGAGGCAGCAGTGTGTGGGGGTGGTCCAGCCGCCCGGCGCGGGCGCCCCGCTCAAAGTGAAAGCTCTTCTGCGCACGCTGCGCACGCGCTCTACCCGCGTTGTAACGCTACGCCATGCGCCACGGTTTTTGCACACTGTTATAAAATTGTATTATCTTAGTGTTAATTCACACAAAACAACTCTCCTTAGAGAAACTACACACGCTTTTTTTGTCGTACACTGATTTCTTAGATATAGGTACATTTTGTTATTGCCATATTAGGTACCTAAGTGAGATTTCAATGTTAAAAGAATAGGAATAATAAAACTGCATGTAATCATATTCATCAGATATGTAATAACTAGCTTCTGCCAGCGAATTCGTCCACGTGGAAAAGTTGCTTTTAATTATCGTTTTAATTTGGCTAATTAATTCAAAACCGTTATAAATTGTAGCCTATATGTTATTCTTATGTATAAATAATAATACTGTAAAGTTTCATCAAAATCCGTTCAGTAGTTTTAGCGTGATAGGGTAACAAACATACACACTCACAAACTTTCACCTTTATAATATTAGTGTCAAGTGTGATAGTTAGGTATGTAAGCGAGCACGTTCATATAAAAACTTATATAGAGGCCCTATAGTGTGAGTTTCTTTTCAATGTGGTAAATGCGTAAAATAGAGATTGAAAAGAAACTGACAGTGGGGCCTCTGGAGGTACAGTGTGTGTTATTCCTTCTTTCTGTAATCGATACCTTTGTCTATTCTGTCTATCAGTAATGCTAGTTGCACATAAATATATAGATACTAACTCTATCACGGTGTAGTAAGGTACAGTTTGCTCTGTACGATCAAGCACAGAATAACTAATACCTATAGTACCTACAAGAGTACGTTTCGTAGCTAGTCTTATATTTAAATGTCTTTGGTTTCGTACTATTTTTTCCGGTTTTTGGGTTCAAAAGTAGATTTAATTTTTTCGGCGGTTTTTCCGGTTTTCGCCTCGCCTGCTGACTAGCGGTAACTTAACCGCTCGAACCACACTTAATTTATGCACTTAAATGTTTGTGCCTTAACCAATGTTATCTAACCTTCACGAGGCCATTCTGATCACCTGAATCAACGAAAGCTCTGATTGATAATAAAGTGTGATGCAAGCGGCGATGGGCGCGGACAGCGACCACGGCACGGTCTCGGCGGTGTGCTTTCAATCGAACCCTACCTAATAAAATGGTTTTTGACGCTGCGCTTACGCTTGCGTCACAGCACGAAGCGAAGTTCCATTTGGAGCTATTTGGAGTGCAAGAAAGGGCGCGGCCCCCCCCGGGGCGATGGGCGACGGGCGGTAGCGCGGCGGCGCGGGGCGGCCGCGACTCCACGACCGGTTGTCTCTACCCTGCTCCGCAGCCGCATGGCTCAACACAAGCCATCACCCACCTCTACCTATCATAATAAATAAAGGGAAATTTTTAATACTAATTCATTACTAAAGGGGTGCTTTTTCAACAACAGAAACAAATCACAAAAATATAAATAAAATCCAAAAAAAAGCGTTAAAAAAATTATAATAAATAGGTAAGTCTAATAAAGTAACTTAAAACTAAAATTTGACAAACCCTCGACAGTTAATAAAACAAAGGATTGGTATAGACATGATAATAAGAAACGCGGTCGCTGATGTGTTTCTATCGAGCTGGCCCCCCATATGATACAGCGACGAAACTGGTGCAGGCTGATAGCTTGTTCAATGTACCTCTCCAAAATAACGATAATACTCAATGTACCGTAAAACGGGGTGAATAGATAGGTCTTCGAACTTTGGTAATGATTTTCGTCAAGTTGCAGAATGGATACCCATTTTTTTAATCAAGTATTTATTGAGTCTTAGGCCAAACTATTGGAATAAATTTGTTTCTATTCGAATACGTTTGTAGTTAATAAAAAAAGACACAAATTATACGTGATTTCTAATTAGCACCCATCTGGGGACAATAGACACACCTAAGGGGTGATTAGAAAAATTTCGTAGGGCTGCCTCATTACAGTTTCTCTAAATATTTTTTTTAGGATAAAGGCAAGCAAACTCGAGAAGGTTTCTTTAATTATTAATTTGAAGTAAACATATAATTTCAAATGGAAATCATTAATAATAAAAATTAATTAAAATGTAATACATTTAAATTAATTTTTATTATAATTTAATTTTTTTTTAATTAAAACAAAACTAAATGAAAATGCACTTGACTTTAAAATAATATTCTTTATTTTAAATCAATCAGGAATTATAATCATTCAAAATCAACAATTATTAAAAATTATTACTAATATCAACATATCGTAAACAATGAACTTAAAACTCGAATTAAAACAAAATGCACTTTGCCTCTAATATTCTTCCATATTATAGTTATAATTAAATATTAATTAAAACTAAAAAAGATTCTATCAAAAAAAAACTAACCGCCTTCAAAAACCATCAAAATAAAGGGTAAAATAACTTTTTTTCGGTCGAAAGTCGGTGGCAAAAATTAATTAATAAACAAAAATAATGAGTTTCGAAAGAAACTTATTTTACACTTTATTCAGATGGTTTTTGAAGGCGGTTAGATTTTTGGAAAGATTTTTTCACACATCAAATCAGTCTTGAATAATCAAAATCTAAAAAAAACAATCAGTTGTTTATGTTAAAATTGTTACCATCTTTTATCAAATTATTAAAAATTGTCATCCGTTAAATCTCTTAAAATGTCTTCATCATTTTTGTAATAACTTCCTCGTCGTACAGGTACTTCTTTAATATTCTTAGATCTTTTAGTGTTTTCTTTTTGTATGTCAATTACTGTATTTAATGTTATTTTTTTACACTTACGTAGATTCACCGCACATCTTGCGTTCTCCACATTTTCCACAGAAATAATTTCAATTTTCTTATCTTCGACTCTTTTCTCTTCCTTTTTTTCTAGCGGCTCTATGAATTCACTAAATATTTCTTCTGTTCCTATATCAGGTAAGTAATCTATACTAGATACACTTTTACCAATGTAGTTGTTAATAAGTAGTTCTTCACACATACTACAGGTAGTAGATTTATGTCTGTTTCTTTATTTTTTTTATCTGAATCTAACACACTCCTTTTAGATTCCGTCCTATCTTTGTTCACCAAATCTTTTTTCAGTTTGTCTATTAGTTTTTGTACTCCTTTTTTCTTCGTAGATTTACTTATTATAACAGTTTCAGGGTCAGTGTTTTCAATTTCTTTATTTTCAGAGTCGTTACTTTCAGGATCGATAATAACAGATTTTCCAGGAATAACTATTACCTTCTTTTTTTTGTTACCTTGTTTACATATTTTTGCTGTCTTATTCGTAATTTCGTGTTCAGAGGTACTTTCCAAATTATCATCATCTATGTTTCCTAAACTTTTTCCAGATTCTGCATTTAATTTTCGTTTACGTGTTGGTTCCTTAATGTTCATTGTACCATATCTCATTTCTTTAAGTATTTCCAAGACTGATTTGTCAACAGCATATCTTGATTTTTCCGGATCTTCATTTTCGGCATTTGGGAGTCTTGATAGGACTTGATTGCGATCAACAGGAATAATACCTGCTTTTCGAAAACCAGCTTTAAGGTTTGTCGCAACATTCTCTGACAATTCATTTATAAGTACTTTTAAAAGTCTTGGGAAGCATCCTTTCGGTACTGAAGCTTGGGTCCTGCCATCTGTTTTTTTCCATTTTAATAAAATGTTTCTCCATGCAATTTTCATTGGCCTGAAAAATGCGATATCTAGGGGCTGTGTTAAATGGGTTGAATTTGCTGGTAGAAATATAAATGAAATATTGTGTTGTTCACAGATTCTAATCACTTCTATTGATATATGAGATGATAAATTGTCGCCTATTAGAACTTTTTTTCCAGATCTATCTTTAAAGAATGGAATAATAATGGACTTAATATAATCTTCAAAAGTGCTGCCATCAATCCATCCAGATGCAGTTCTATTGAAGCGTGCACCTTTAGGTCCGCCTGTAGCCCAAGTATCATAAATATTGTTGGCCTTATATATTACATATGGAGGCAGAAGCTCTCCTGCAGCTGTACCAGCCATCATTATAGATATTGAAGATTTTGACTGATTAAGAACTCTTTCAGGGTACTTGGTTCCTCTTTTCACTATAACCTTCTTACGTCCAGGGTCATCACTGAGGTTTGTTTCATCATAATTAATTATATTTATGGGATCAATTTCTTTCAGTGATTCCTCTAACTCCTCAAAGTATTCTTTAATTGTATCAGGTGAAACTTGAGCTCTCGACTTTTTTATGTTTTGGCACATTCTCAAAGAAATGGAATTTAGATGTCTTTTTAAAAATCTTGTGGTAAAATCTGGTCCAGGCATGTTGTTTTTGAATCGTTTGTGTGTGATACCTAGATTATCCAAATACAATTTAATTACAATTCTTAAATCATAAGTGTCTAATGGATAACCCCAATTGCCGCAAATATTTAAATAATTTACAATGTGGCGTTCTGTGTCTTCATCTAAAGCATTCTGACCACCTTGTGTTTTCATAGTTTTCCTATTATGTCGGTATAGCACTGATTTGTTTATATTGTATTTTTCTGCAATAGACGCTAATGAACACCTTGGAGTTGTTTGAAACTCTTCCAAAGCTTGATTAATTGTATTAGGGTCATATTTACGATACTGCTTACCCCGTGGATCGGGCTTATAGTTTCGAGGCATTATTGTACCTGAGAAATAAAATAATGAAAATATTAACAAAAATAAATGAAATACCTTACTACTTTACATTTAAAAATGAATTAAATAAAAAATATATTGTTTGAGATTAAAAATAATCAAGAAAATTAAAAACGCTTTAAGTAACTAAAAGTTAAATTTCAACTGTAAATAACCACTACAAACTTTGTGGCAGCCCTGACATCATTATGGCTAATCACCCCTCTTTCGTAACTAATCACCCCTTGGCTGTGTCTATTGACCATATTTGCGTGACTATTAACCCCTCAGGCGTTTCTATTCACCCCTTTCGTGTATCTAATCACCTTGAAAAATTAAAGAAAATAAGGCTTACGAAATAAAAACAATTTTAAATAGTAATTCATATTCTTACCTTAAAAATTATAGCACAATATATTTATAACTGCACTGACCGTAATTTGAAGCAAACTTTAAACTATAATGACCGAAATTCACCGAAATACGGAGGTCCAAACTCACTCGTGCAATAACGACTTGTTTTGTTGTCAACTTTGACATTAAGTTTTGACGTTTTTAGCGATGTTGCCACCAATAAAAAGTTGCCAGACTAAGAAAAATTACACTAACAATTTTTTAAAGTTGCGGGTTTTTTTACTGGGGATACCAGGTTTGCCATAAAAAACCTTAAAAATGATCCTAAGATTTGTCTCTATTCCCCCCGTCATTTCTATTCACCCCGTTTTACGGTACCTCCTTCAGAAAGACAGAAATGCCATTTAATTTCGGTTTCTGGCCAGCGGGATTATCTAGATTTAGATAATTGAAAAAAATATTAGAGATACTCCTTCCAATTTAAGTCAAAGTCAAAACATTTATTGCAAACTAAGTGTACATAAAGATATTATTTTATGGTAAGGTACTTATGACTTAGTGCCTTTGTCAGACATTGCAATATTGAGGGCTAGAAAAATTAATTATTATGTCCTTTTTGTAGGTATTTTTTTTATCTATATTATGATGTCATATCTTTGTATCATTTATTATTAAGTCATTTTTATATAAGTACATATAGTATTATGTATTGTATAGTGTGTTATTGAGTATTTTTATTATTATGTACATTTTTATATTTGTTGTTATTATGTTATTATTTTTAAGACTTATTTTCTAGGTATTCCGCGGTTGAGTAGTAACTTTTTTGGATTAAATATATTTTTAGTTTTCTATCGAATAATGTTGGTTTGTCTTCTTTTTTAATAATATTTGGCAACTTATTATATATTTTGACTGACATATAATATGCTTAATAAGGGCTTTCATTTAGCATTTTTATCCTTGAGTGTGGTAGGTGTAGTCTATTTTTGTTTCGGGTATTTATATTGTGGATATATCTTCTTTTGTTGTAAAAGCATTTTTATTTTTATGAACAAATGTGCAAATGTCAAGTATATAAAGAGAAGGCAATGTTAATATATTAAATTTCATGAATTATGGTTTGCAACTTTGTGTGTTGTCTATTTGTGCTAGAATTCGAATACATTTTTTTTGTATAATAAATAGTTTGTTGGCATTTACACTATTTCCCCATAGCATGATACCATATTTGAGCCATGCGTAGGCGTAGGCGTAATAAGCAGATATAGCTGTACGTGTGTTTGTACTATGTTTTATTTGAAAGATTTTTTTGTGAATTTGGATAATTTAGTTTTAACGTGTTCTATGTGACTTTTCCAGTTAATGTGAGTGTCTATATTTAATCCGAGTAAGCTAAACGTATCGACTTGTTTCAGTTGTATGTTTTGATGTATTACGTGTATATTTACGAGGGTTTCTTATATGTCCGATATTGCATGATTTTCGTTTTATTTAAATTAATTTCTAAATTATGATCCCGTAGCCATTGAGTTACAGTTTGGAGAGTCTCTTGGGCTAAATTATTGTAGTTTTCCAAATTGTCACATTTTATTAAGATGGATATATCGTCCGCAAAAAGTACTGGTATAGCTTTTCCTGGATCTAATGCTTTGGGTAGATCATTTATATAGATCTGAAATAGCATGCAGCCCAGTACACTTCCTTGGGGGATAGAGCATGTTAATTGTCTCACTTGTGAACGCACTAAAATTATTTCTTTTTTGTTACTATTATAATTTTCAATTTGAACTATCTGGGTTCTGTTTGTTAAATATGACTTGAACCAGTAGTAGGCAGGCCCTCGGACACCGCAACCATTTAGTTTTGTAAAGCCTATGATAAAGTCCTTTATAATATACTCCATATTATAAAGGACTTTATCATAGGCTTTCGTCATATCTAATAGTAGCCCTGTATCATGTTTTTTGTCATTTATATATTGAAGTGCTGTTTGTATATAATTATAGACTGCTAATGTTGTTGACCTACATTTTCTAAACCCATTTTGACTATCATCCAGAATACCAAAACTCTCTAGAAAATCACATAGGCGCTTGCACATGGCTTTTTCAAAAACTTTTGAAAAAGTTGGTAGTAAAGCAATAGGTCTGTAGTTGCTAGGAGTAAGATTGTCACCTTTTTTGTGTATGGGTTGCACATGCGCATTCATTATCTAAACACGTTTAAGCTGCTAAGCCCGGTGATCAGAGATCTGCAACCTTTTGTGACGTTTCGCGGGAATCAACTATTTGCTCAAGATGAAGTGTGCGGCATGTAATACCGAGTTTAATGATGGCGTTCAATGTGGGTTATGCAAGAAGCACTATGACTTTGATTGCGTGAGTATGACCGAAGCTGGTTGGAGGAAACTGGGTACAGAAAGAAGAGCTTTATGAAAGTGTATGACCTGCCGCGCGGCCTCGCTATCACCCAGTGTGCAGTCAACATCGGAATCCGTCTCTAATGAAACAATTCTCAACGAGATCAGGGAATTGAAGGAACAATTAGTAGGATTTACCACACTTCAGGAAGATGTTCGGAGCATGAGAGAAGAGCTTGGAGATCTTAAGAAGAGCCTTGAATTTGACAGCAACAGAGTGGAGGAGTTTGCTGTGAAATTAAATGATTTTGAATCCAGAATAATCTGCCTCGAAGCTCTCCAGATTAAGGTTGATTCCATGCAAACTGCGATTGATGGGATCAAGTCAGAACTGTCCTCCAATGACCAACGTTCTAGATTAAATAACATTGAAATTAAAGGTATTCCAGTCAACAAAGATGAAAACCTGTTTTCAATCTTGGAGACCATCAGCCAAAAGGTTAAGTACACTTTCCCTAAAACGCAGATCAATTATGTTTCTAGAATACCACTCTTTAATTCCAAGGATAAGTCTGTTGTGGTGAGTTTCCTGAATAGATACATCAAGGATTTCGTCGCGGTTGCACGTGTTCTTAAAGGCCTTACTTCTCAAGACCTGGGATATAAAGGACCACCAGTCAAAGTTTATATTAATAATCATTTGAATTCGACCTCTAAAAAGCTACTCAACGTGACAAGGACGGTGGCGAAAGAGAAGGATTTCAAATATGTCTGGGTTAAGCACGGTAAAATACACGTTCGGAAGCTTGATGGATCTCATGTCTTTGTAATTAATAATGAAAATGATTTAAACAAAATATTATAATCTATTGTATTAATCAAAATTCACCACATTTCGTTAAATACTACACTTATTATTTTTATCAACCTACTTGTTTAAATATTGTATTAATTTTATTTATTGTAGATATTAGCATTGTTGTATGTTTAGCTTACATTTCCAAATCGTTAAGTTTTTTTAAAAGGTTTAGCACATCTGCCTCTCTTAATCATAATTTGACCATTCTCCCACTCAATGCTTCTCATCACTTTCCTAATTCCCTCACTTCTCGATCTAATTTTTGTTTCATCTCCTGATCCTGTCGCTAAGCATGGCCAATGTTCCGCCGATGCATTTTCTTACCATGATCTGATTTTCGTTTCATACAAAATTCGACCTCCTAAGGCGAAGCCTAAGGTTCTTATGCAGCGCAACTTTGGAGCAAGTAGGAAAATTATGTGATGATGCCAACAGTTTAGATTGGTCTCCAATCTTCGCTTCTACTTCAGTTGAGGAGCAACTCGAGTTCTTTACAACTTCCCTCGTACAGCTTTATGATCGGCATGCGCCCGTTCGACCCGTTAAATTGAAGCACTTACCGTCGCCGTAGCTGACAGATAATATAAAAGAAGTTATGCTTAAAAAAACGGTGGCCAAATCTAAATATAAGGGCCGACCGACAGATTTAAATCGAGAACGATATGTGGCAATCCGCAATTACTGCAATAAGGTTTGTAGGAATGCTCAACGCCAACATGTTCACAGCTCTGTCCAAAATGGAGATCCAGCAAAAGTCTGGAAATTTCTTAGATCGATGGGAGTCGGTAAATCTCGACAAGATACTGTCCCTAAAGATTTAGATATTAACTCTCTTAATCATCATTTTACTGCTTCGCCTAATTTTGATAGGGCAACTAAACTTAATACTTTGAATTCTCTTTCTTCTCATCCGGCTCCCAGTCATGCCTCGTTTTCTTTTAGTTCATTCTCCGCTTGTGATGTTAGGAAGAGCATAGTATCGATTACTTCCAACGCAGTTGGTACTGACTGTGTCAGCCGTAATATGATCCTGCCTGTGCTTTATATTATCCTACCCATTATCTGTCATATCCTGAATTATTCCATTTTCAGTGGAGTCTTTCCAAGCACATGGAAAGACGCCAAAGTAATTCCTCTACCTAAAAAGTCCCACCCTATATCATTCTCTGAATGTCGCCCTATATCCATTTTACCTTTCCTTTCAAAAGTCCTCGAACGCCTTATTTATAATCAACTGAGCTATTTCCTTTCTAAAAATAACCTTCTTAACTGCTTCCAATCTGTATTCCGGCCAGGTCATAGCACAGCCACAGCTCTCGTCAATATTACGGATAACATTAGGTCCAGCATTGAAATCGGAAATCTGACTGTTATGGCTTTGCTGGATTTCAGTAATGGTTTTAATACTGTCGGTTTCGTGTTTTGCTGGGCATATTACGCTCTCTTAACATATCTCCATCGGCGATTGACTGGTTTCGTAGTTACCTGTTCGGTCGTCGGCAACGTATTTGTATTGAAGATACTTCTTCTTCTTGGAGCAATACTTCTGCCGGTGTACCACAGAGTGGCGTTTTATCTCCTCTACTTTTCGCAATTTTTATAAATTCTATTTCCGAACGACTAACTTCTTTCTACCACCTAATACCTATATGCAGATGATTTGCAAATTTACTGTAGAGCTCCACTTGGGAATCTGTCGCAAGCGGTATACACTTTAAATCAAGACCTTTCTTGTATTTGTGACTGGAGTAAACGGTACGGGCTGATGTTAAACCCCACGAAGACGCAGGTGATAGTTGTAGGCAGTACCAGAACCATTTCGCGGATCGACTGGAAATCCCTTCCCCAAGTCTCTCTTGACAATGTCGCCATTCCTTATGCAGAAAAATTTTATCGACAAAAATTTTACCTGGACTGCTCAAATACAGGAAGTTAGTCGCAAGCTGTTTGCATCTGCTGCAAGTCTAAAAAGACTACGCAACTTCCTTCCGACTTCCACCAAAGTTGCACTTGCTCAGTCGCTCCTTCTTCCAATCCTTGATTATGCGGATGTCAGTTATCTTGACCTAACAGAGGAACAACTTGATAAGCTGGAGCACCTTCAAAATTTTTATATAAGGTTCATATTTGGCCTACGCAAATATGACCATGTTTCAGAATTTCGTGCAAAGCTCAAGTGGTTACCAATTCGCCTTCGCCGGAATGCTCATATTCTTTCCTTACTTTACAATGTGCTCTTCCACCCTTCTACTCCTCTATATCTTCAAAAACGTTTCGAGTTTCTTGGGGACTCCCACTCTCGATTCCTAAGGCCATCGGATAACCTTAAAATACCAATGCATTCTACAACTTTCTTTGACAAATCGTTTTCGGTTCAAGCTGCTCGCCTGTGGAATGCTTTACCGGTACCAATAAAGCGTGCCCAATCACTGGCAGTTTTTAAAAGACTTGTGAAGGAACACTACTTGTCGATATCATTTTGTTATTTGTCGTTGTAATTCAATCTATCTTATCTTTCTGTTGTATAGGTAATATTTATTTACATATACATATATATTATAATTAATTGTTGTCTTTATTTATGTATATATTTTAGTTTGCTTTTTATATGGTAAGTATATGATTAGTTCTATCAGTCCATCCAAAGGTTGCCTGGAAGAAATCGCTGAATGCGATAAGGCCGCCTATTGTATATTATTTTTGTATAAGATTATGTTCTATATTTTGATACATTGGTGTCCAATAAAGTTTTTTTTTTTTTTTAACATTTTTTGTTTCTCCCAAAAGGCGTATAAACTACAGTTTCGTGCGGGCCTTAGCCAAGCACGAGAGCTGATTACGTTGTATCTGAATTCAGAAATTTTCTAATTATTCTGCATGTGTTAAGTATGACGCTTTCTGTAAGATAATGTATGTGAGTGAATGCATCTCTAAGAGTTTGAGGCTTGTGTGTAGTGTGCGCGGTATGACTCCAGTAGATGATAGAATAATAGGTACGACTTTTAGTTTTTACTTTCCATTGAGTTTTCAATTCAATGGCTAAGTCGGTATATTTGGTAAGTTTTTCAGAATGTGTGGATGAAAGATTATGCGTGTTGGGGATGACTATGTCTATTAAATATACTGTTTGCTTCTGTTTATCATGTAAGGTAATATCAGGTCGGTTGTTGTGTACAGTTTTGTCTGTCAATATGGTTCTGTCCCAGTAGAGTTTGTAGTCTGTGGTGTCTAGTACGGTCTGTGGGGTGTATTTGTAGTATGTTTTTTCTAGTAGGTATTAAAATCATTGCTTCTGAAACGAAGTTGTCCCTGGGTTGGCTGGTCCTCGGGTTTGTAATATTAACAAAAATCTTTGGAAGGAGTCAAAGGAGAAATTAAATTCGAAAAAATTGTCAGCGGGCCCCTTTTTAACATTTAAAATGTCATTCACTTAATAAAATGTTCTGTCTACTAGCCATAGTTTTAATTTGTGTGTAAGTGATGGGCAATTCTCGGGAACATTCTCACATCGAGAACTTTGCTGTTAAGTTCAGTTCTTGAGAACATTCTCTGGGTCGAGAATATATGAGAATTTGTGATGACTGGTTTCACTTATGTCTATTTAAGATAAAAAGATTGTGTATTCATTGAATGTTTTATGAAGTTTACGTTAAGCATAAAGTAGGTATATTGTAAAAGAGTTTTAAAATAAAGTATTACCAGCTGTCAAACCATGCTTCTCGGTAAATTATCTTCAGCGAGAACCTTCTCAAGTAAGTTCTCGGATAAATTTTCGGTAATATTCTCGTTACTTGCTTAATGTTATTAATATTTCTCATAGGTTTTTTTTAAATTGAACAATTTATGTGTACTTGCTTAGGTACTTACCTATTTACTACTTATAGACTAACCTATCTACTTACCTATGTACTTACCTATGTACTGCTTATTGCAGACGCGTCGTCGTCTAACGAGGCGGTTCATCTGCAGCGGCGGCTGCTGTGCCTGAGCTCGGACCTGGTGTCCCTGCGCAACCACCTGCTAGTGGGATCGGGCGCGGGGGGCTCGGGGCCGGCGGGCGCGGGGCCAGCAGGCGCGGGGCCGGCGGGAGCGGGTCCAGCGGGCGCGGGGCCGGCGGGCGCGGGGCAGCCGGCCGTGCCGCCGCGCGCGCCGCACCTGCTGCCGCCGGCGCCGGCCGCGCTGGCTCCCGCGCCGCCACCCGCGCCGCACCACCCTCTGCCACCACCACCAGGTCGCTACCACACTCACCACGTCCTACACGAACACATTAGTGTGTAGTGGAACCCTATACATAACTGGACGAGAACGAATGCCTCAAAATTATGCTATTTATAACATAAGTGCTGGATCCAGATGCTGGGGCGAAACATTATTTTCGTCTTCATATTTAATTTCCATCTTGGTCTCGATAACAGATTTCGGTATAATTTTCTACGACCCCGCGGCGGTAGCCAATCATCGCACCAAATCTAGAACTGCTCGACTTACGGGATGATAAAGTATTACTAAATATATCACTTACCACATTCTTTCTCCAAGGGTTAGGCGCAATATAACACGCGATATAAAGTGAAGTAAACCGACATGATAAAAATGGTCGTTGGGTGCGAGGCTGCGAGCAGTTAACGCTGTAGAGTGTATCAATAAATTAGTAATTTGTGATCACGCAGAGAGCCGCTGGGCGCAGGCGCAAGCGCAGGCGCAGACGCAGACGAAGGCGACGAGTGCGGCGCCCGACGTGGAGGACCTCATTCACCTGCGCGGGCCGCTCACCGAGGACGCCGTCGTTCGGGCGCTGCAAGCTCGTTTCTACCACAACAAGTTTTATGTCAGTATGTTATGTTGTCCACGCACACACTTTCATTACTACTTTTTTTATTATTATTACTTCGATACTGTAGCGTAATCATTGTCATCAACGCCGCATACCAGACTACGACGCACGACCGTCCATCACGGCGTGCATCCCTGTATCGGGACTATTACAAAGAGATCCGCTTCGCCTCTTGCTTCCATTCCATTCCTTGAATATTTTGTTTTATTTATTTGCTATATTGTGCTGTGCAATATATTATATTCTCGTAATACAGGCGTATGTATGTAAAATTTTAGACGATGATTGGCCCCATCCTGGTGGCGGTGAACCCGTACACGGACACGTGCAACGCGCTGACGCTGACAGCGGCGCGCGCGCAGCGGCCCGAGCTGGCGCGCCTCGTGCACGACGCCGTGCGCCACCAGGCCGACACCGGCTACCCGCAGGCCATCATTCTCTCAGGTACACACACACCATCACAATATATTGAGGACGAGAACAACCATCCAGATGCACGCTAGTGCAGTAAGTAGTTTCAAAGATAAAGTTACCGTAATGTAATGCGCAGGCGTGTCGGGGTCGGGCAAGACATACGCGTCCATGGTGCTGCTGCGGCGGCTGTTCGACGTGGCGGGCGGCGGGCCCGAGACCGACGCCTTTAAGCACCTCGCCGCCGCCTTCACCGTGCTACGCGCGCTGGGCACCGCCGCTACACCCGCCAACTCGCACTCCAGCAGGATCGTGAGTCCATCTCCGCAACTCTCGCACTGCAGCCCGCTGCCGTCCCACTGCATTCACCTAAGCTTCCGTTCCGCAGGGCCACTTCATCGAAGTGCAGGTAACGGACGGCGCGCTGTACCGCACTAAGATCCACTGCTACTTCCTGGACCAGACGCGCGTGGTGCGCCCTCCCGCGGGCGAGCGCAATTATCATATCTTCTACCAGATGCTCGCAGGTCTCACCCCTGACGAGCGCGCACAACTTCACCTAGAAGGGTACTCACCTCAAGACCTTAGGTAGGTTTAATCGCCCGTGCCCCATGAGGTTAATAGATTATTTTGGCAATGTACGACCTCATAGACCATTCTCCGGCAGGTACCTTACATCGGCGCACCACCGACGACCGGAACCGGAGGACGCTGCACGCTTCCACGCGTGGAAGACGTGCCTCGTCATTCTCGGCATTCCTTTTTTGGACGTCGTACGCGTGCTGGCAGCGGTGCTACTGCTCGGCAACGTACAGTTCGCGGAGGGCAGCGACGGCGCGGCCGAGCCCACCAGCGAGGCCGAGCTGGCGGCCGCGGCGGCACTGCTGGGCGTGGCCGCGCCGGCGCTACTGCGCGGGCTGGTGTCACGCGCCGCACCCCGCGCCCGCGCCGCTCCACCCCGCACCGCGCCGCCCCGCTCGCCCGCCACGCCACCGGCGGCCGCCGCGGCGCGGGACGCCCTCGCGAAGGCCCTCTACTGCCGCACCGTGGCCACCATAGTGCGGCGCGCCAATTCCCTCAAGCGGCTCGGGTC
The DNA here is from genome assembly GCA_964056405.1 of Acronicta alni. Lineage (NCBI taxonomy): Eukaryota > Metazoa > Arthropoda > Insecta > Lepidoptera > Noctuidae > Acronicta > Acronicta alni. The sequence goes on along the minus strand of OZ043925.1, from coordinate 15,905,265 downwards.
AACGCTGGGTACGCTATCGTCCGACTCCAACGAGTCGGTGCACAACCAGGACGCGGCATCGCGGCGCGCGTCTTCGGCGGGCGGCAGCGGCGGCGGCGGCGCTCGCAGCCGGGCCGGCGCGCGCTCCATGGCAGCGCTCAACGACGCCGTGCGCCACGCCACGGACGGGTTCGTGGGGATCCTGGACATGTTCGGGTTCGAGGACGCGGCGCCGAGCCGGCTGGAGCACCTGTGCGCCAACCTGTGCGCGGAGACCATGCAGCACTTCTACAACACGCACGTATTCAAGTCGTCGGCGGAGTCGTGCCGCGAGGAGGGCGTGTCGTGCGCGCTGGAGGTGGACTACGTGGACAACGTGCCGTGCATCGACCTGGTGTCGTCACTGCGCGGCGGCCTGCTGGCGGCGCTAGACGCCGAGTGCGCCGCGCGAGGCACGCCGGACCAGTACGTCGTTAGAATAAAGGCAGCACATAGGTAACATGGATTATCGCATTTAATAGTAGTGTTACGAATGACAGTCACTGACGATAATTATGATACAAAAAAAAACAATTATTGTAGAGGTCACCCGAGGCTGGCGGAAGCTCGACCGCCACATCCCCGTCGGTTCGCCGTGCGGCACTACGCGGGCGAGGTGTCGTACGACGCGGCAGACTTCCTGGAGGCCAACCGCGACGCGGTGCCGGACGACTTGCTCGCTGCCTTCGACAGCAGAACATGCGAATTCGGTTTCGCGACTCACCTTTTTGGCGCCGAATTGAAGGTCTTAAATGATGTACATAATCGAGATGAACAAATTGAAAGCTCGTAAAATTAAACTTTGGTCGAGTTAAAAGTTTCGAGCGACGTATTCCGCATTTGTGAGTGAATGAATTGTTCGTCAGGCTCTAGCCGCGCAAGGAGGTCCGACGGGCGGGCAGTTCCGCGCGTCACCGACGGTGGCGGCGGCGCTGGAGGCGTCGTCGTCGTCGTCGACGCTGACGCAGGACTTCCACACGCGGCTGGACAACCTGCTGCGCACGCTGGTGCACGCCAGGCCGCACTTCGTCCGCTGTGTGCGCGCCAACGCCAGCGAGACGCCCATGCTGTTCGAGCGCGCCGCCGTGGCCCGACAGGTTAGACGACCTATTTTTTTTATTTCCATGGTAAACACGTCACACACCGGGTAGGTTAATTAAATTAAATTTATAATAAAATATAATTTTTAATTAATATTTTTATGCAGTGATAACCTAGTGGACCATTGGACTGCCAAGTCGAAGGTCTCGAGTTCGAACCCAAGGCACGCACCTCTGTATATATTTTACCCCAAAAAAATGTGGGAATATCCCGGAAATCCCGAAAAACTAATATAGGAGAACTACTTTCGGGATTTGAATGAAATTTCATACAGACACAGTATGTGACCGGGAATAACAAATAGGATACATTTTACCCCAAAATTATGTGGGAATTCCCAGAAAACTTATGTAAGTAGGTCGTAAGTAGGTCTCCTACCTACTTACGGGATTTGAATGAAATGTTGGTACACTAATAAACGAGAAATAAACGATATATTATTATTATTCTCGTATTTATTTAATTTCTATTTACATTATATTTTTAAATATTTTTACAAAAAAAGAAAACAAAAACATTTAAAAATATAAAAAAATAGTCAGACCACCGATATCGGGAACAGGGTCCAAGCTACCGGTGGTTAGGGCCCCAGAGACAGGAACCTCCTCACAATACGCGCCGTATCAAGGAGTACTGCCTTCTGAATCAGGCCCTTAACCCAGCCACCCAACTCGAGCCTCCTGAGGTGTTGGTCGAGGCTCTTGGCGATAAGTCCATTGACTGACCACACCACCTCGTGAGCTAAGTCGAGATATTTTAGCTGTTTCTCTTTCTCAGCCTTCACGAGGTTCTCGTCATGCGGGATGGTGACATCGATAATCATTGTGCGGCGCGCTGATCGATCTATTACCACTATATCAGGCTTATTGGCTACAATAGTCCTGTCAGTGATAACAGATCGATCCCAGTACAACGTGACATGGTCATTCTCGAGAACTGGGTCGGGCGCATACCTGTAATACGGTACCTCAGAATCCACAAGGCCGTATTTTAAAGCAAGTTGCTGGTGGATAATCCTGGCCACTTGGTTATGCCTGTGCAAATACTCGCCGTTAGCCAGATGAGAACAACCAAAAATAATATGCCTGATAGACTCACCGGGACAATGGCATGCCCGAAATATGTCGATCGTCCCGTCTTTCATGATATACTTCCGGTAGTTGTTCGTCAGCATAACTTCATCCATAATTGCACAGACCGAACCCTCGGTTTCCCCGAAGAGGTCACCGAAGCGTAGCCAGGCCACGGACGCTAAGAAATCTACATCGGGCCCATGAAGGGCACGGAAAAAACGTCCGTGAAGCTCCTTGCTCTGCCATACTTCCTTGCGGTCATTGATACTAAGCACCACAGGTTTGCGCCAGTTCTCTTTAGCCAGAGATAGCGGGGTGAGTCCCTTGTCCACTGCGACCACATCTCGGTGCATACCCACGTCAGCCTTAAGAAAATATTCTCTGAGACTGCACACCTCGCGGTTGTGGAGGGTCTTAGCATTTAAAAAACCTCGACCCCCGCACTTCCGCGGGATGTACAGCCTCATGACAGACGAACGTGGATGATGCATCCGGTTTGCGGTCAACAGCGACCGGACTAAACCAAATGCCTTAAATTTTCATTACCAAATGTCCCACAAGTAGAATTAAATTTAACGCTTGACGGCAATAAACTAAACACAGTTAAGGAAACAGTATTTTTAGGTATTACTATAGATAGTCAATTGCAATGGGGTGCTCACATTAAGGCCTTGTCGAGTAGGTTGAGCTCTGCTGCATATGCGGTTAGAAAAGTTAGGGAGCTTACCGATGTTGCTACAGCTAGGCTAGTATACTTTGCATATTTTATTTATTTATTTTTATTTATTTAATAAGGTACACCAACAGCATACATATTTTTACAATTATTAGAAAAGGTACATCGAAAAGGTCTGATACATATGCCAATTACAGGTATACACAACATTTACCACTGAAGCACACAAACATAATAAATTACAAATTTTGGATAAGGTTAGAACTACTAAATTATAAAACAAAACTAAATAATAAGATAGATAGAACATATACATAGATACAATACAACAATAATAACAATATATAATTATACTAAATTGTTTGAAGAATTATTTAATCTAGGAGGGTAAAGTTGCTTTGGATACTATTTTAAGCTTGTATTTTGCGAGCGAGTCAGAGAACACATCAAGGTCTGGGTATAATGTGCTGATCTGATTGTATTCAGAGCATATTCTGGAAATCGGCGAATGTCGGCCCAGGTTAGTTCTACAGGGTTGTAAATGGAAAATTTTGCTGATACGTTGTCTAGGATATCGATATGGAACAGTCACAGATAAACATTCCAGTATGGCTTCACATTGAACAGAGCTGTTTATACATTTATGAAGTAGTACCAAATCGTGCACATTACGGCGATCGCGTAGTGACTGCATATTATAATATGTCAATCGTTGATCATAAGGACATCTGTGGGATATCCCGCGTGAAGTGAAGGCAATTCGTCTGGTAAAAGTCCTCTGAATACCTTCGAGGCGCTGGGAATGTACGGCGTATTGAGGATTCCACACAACGCTGCAGTACTCCAATTGGCTTCGGACTAGCGCATTGAACAATAGTACTCTAGTTCTTTCTTTAAAATGTTTCGAGTTCCTCAAAACGAAACCTAGCATACGAGACGACCTCTTTACTATTTGATCGATATGTGCAGTAAATTTAAGCTTACTGTCAATGAGTACACCCAGATCCCTGACATCCTTCACCTCTTGCAAAGCGTTGCCATTAATAATGTACGAAGATGAAACAGGACAGGATTTTCTCGTGTAACGTATGAAAGAACACTTGTTGTGGTTCAATGTCATACAGTTAGAACGACACCAAGCCTGGATGCTATTTAAATCAGTCTGAATGAGAGAAACCTCCTCAGAAGACACAACTTTTCTATAGATTTTTAAATCGTCTGCAAACAATTCATAATTACAATGTTCAATGTGGTTAGTTATATCATTAATATATACAATGAACATTAATGGTCCCAAATGAGAACCCTGTGGAACTCCAGAATCGACAGAAAAGGTATCAGAAGCATATCCCTTAACCACAACGGATTGCCTCCTACCCACTAGGTAAGATTGAAACCATGCCAACATTGGTCCGTGAACACCACAACGTTCCAGTTTACTCAAGAGCAGAGTGTGACTGACTTTGTCAAAAGCGCTGGTAAAATCTGTATAGACAGTATCAATTTGATAACCTTGATCCACAGCACGTGATACGCTCGATACGAAGCTGACAAGATTGGTTTGAACAGAGCGACTTTTTCTAAAACCGTGCTGATGGTGTGTAATATACTTGTCAAGGTAACGACTAATTATAGGATAAACAAGTGATTCAAACAGTTTCGGTAAACAAGATAAAATAGCAATTGGCCTGTAGTTTTTAATATCCGATTTATCCCCTTTCTTGAATATCGGTGTAATATTTGCTGTTTTCCATCGTTGAGGGAAAATACCGTCTCGTAGAGATCGGTTAAATATGATAGTTAAAGGCAACGCCAGAGTAAGAGCATTCTGCCTAAAAAATACTGGGTGTATACCATCAGGACCTGGCCCTTTATTAGTATCCAGTACTTTCAGTTTGGATAGTACGTCGGATTCCCGAAGGCAAATATGTGACAAGTTATTAGAGTGGCTATACAGATTGAGGGGCACAATGCTTAAAACAGATGTATCACTTGTGTATACAGAAGAGAAATGTGAAGCAAACAGATTAGCTATATCAGGACCACAATCAGCCGATAGATTACCCAGGGTCATTTCATGAGGAAGCTCTGTTTCGTTATTGCGTTTATTGTTAATAAATTGCCAAAATACCTTAGAGTTATCAGTAATTGCATCTTCTATTCTAGTCACATACCTCCTATAGCATTCGCTTAAGCAATCCTTTACCCTTTCACGCAAGATATCAAACTCAATTTTGTCACGAGGATTCTTGAAGGCTCGGTACCTACGTCTGGTTTTGTCTTTTTCCGCGAGTAAACGAATTAACGAAGATGAAAACCATATTGGATGTTTCCTGCAACTTTTTTTAATTTTGGGTACATATTTTTTTATTATTACATTTAATACTTGATAGAACACAGAAACCATATCATCAGGGGTGTTACATTCTGATAATTTCGAGGACCAGTCAATGCTGCCTAACTCACTTGATATAGATTCGTCCAAGTCCAAGATCTTGTTATTATAGTTAACAATATTATTCAATTGATCAAGATTATTAATATTCATAAAATCAGTGAAATTGCGTTCAATACTACTATTACAGTTGGTAGGATTCATGTAACTGCTATTTTGATCGATTAACCAATGTATATTACTAAGGTTAAAATCGCCTAAAATGACTACATTTTGTACATGACTCATAACATCGGAAACATTTTCAATGAATGTTGTAAGCGTCTCTAATTTGGCAGGAGAAGGTAAGTAAACACCGCATATGGCTAGTTTAGTTTGTTTACCGTTTAGATTGATTGTAACAGTTGCCCATATATCTTCACAGCCACTCTCCCAATTCGTAATACGGGATGATTGAAGGCGTTTTGATACGGCTATTAACACGCCGCCTCCGTCCATTTTAGAGCTATTTGCTACCGAACGATCTCGCTGATAAACAGTATATCTGGTATCAAAAATTTCATTACTGTGTATATTTGGATTGAGCCATGTTTCGGTAAAGACAATTATATCATAGGCACATACTAGAATACTATTATACAGTTCGTCAGTTTTGGTTCTCATTCCACGAACATTCTGATAATATATATTGAGCATTTTTATATAATAACACTAAAGCATTCATATAAAAAAAAGAGCAATCTTATTTAAGTTAATAATTTTAAACTGTCAGACGAACGGATAAGTATGGCCTGGGCTGCTTCCATTTTGCGCACATAGATCCGGCCATTACGCACCCACACAAACTTATAGTTCAGATCCTTAGCTCTCTTCCTAGTCTCAGCGTGTAATGACTTATTCAACGGTGTGAGGTGCTCTTGAACGTAAACTGGGGTGTTTGTCCCAGCAATGCCTAGATGTTGTGTGCCAAGCTTTTTGTCTGGATTCTTCCTGTTGAAGTTGTATACAGCTGCTAGGAGCGTATCGCGAATACGTTGGCTACGGAACTTAGCGACTATCGTTCGGGGTCTGTTACTATCCTTGTCAAGTTTGGAAACTCTTGTAATTTGCAATACGTCGTTATCCGCAATCGGTCCATTTACAGTAGATGCCAGTTGTTTTATGCAGGTTACAAGGTTCTCTGTCCGGTGTTCAGGTATACCATTAATTTCGACGTTGCTTTCTCGCATATGTTGCTCGACACTGTTTAATCTGCTCGTCAGATCCTTCATCGTAGATATAAGAGTAGTATTGTCGCTTGCGAGTTTCGAGGTTATTGTATTATTCTCAATGACCTGGGATCTAATACATTCGATCTGATTATTAAAAAACGCAAGCGAGTCGTGAAAAGTTTGAATCTGTTGCTTAATCGCATTTAACTTTTCGTCCACAACGTCTGAGATAGTTTTGCGAATGACAGAAGACATATCTTTCTTAAAGTTTTCAAACATAGTTTCCAGCATATTTCCCGTAACATAATCGTTGTTTTCCTTGGGTGTATTATCAAGATTTGCGTGCAGTGGTTTTTTAATGCGAGAAGTGACGTTGTTTACTTCAGGTGACAGAACGTGCGTAGTCTCGCTCTGTTGATTTTGAGTTGGGCGGATAGGTGTATTAATATTTCCAGTTTTAGATAACTTATTGCCGCAACTCTGACAGCGCCAATCCTTTTTATTATCTGCATTCATCTGGTTAAATCTTTTCTCTGAGATGTTTGCACATAGCAAATCATAACATGAAGCGCATTCAAAGCAAGTCATGTATTGTTTGTGGCAAGTTTTTTGACGACAACCGGCACAGTATGCGATAGGCATGATTATGTAGCAAAGTCTTGTAAGCATAAATAATAAGCCAAAGTCAAACAACATAAATAGCGAAGCACTGCATATTATACAAACATGATGGCATCAAAGTACATACCACCGATCCAAAGTATCCAAACAATAATAGCGAGCAGTGAGCGATAGCACAACGCGGGTCTCGGCAAAAAGGTCGTAAGCGCCGTGGAATCGGTGTCGCTTACGCGTTCGGATCAACACTGTTCACGATCACAGTAATATTCAAAAACAATTGACCGGTATTTTTGTTTATTTGAAATTTTGAATACTGAACGAATATGTAGCACTTTATAACTGCTAAAGTTTAAGTTCACAAGTGTTTAGTTATATTGTACACTAAAAAAAATGACTCACTACGCACTTTTTACCACTAAAAAATTAATAAAACGAGGAGTAAAGATTAACGGTTGTTGCTTCGACTACGTTCGAATGCATATGAAATGATGCTATTTTCATAGCATCATGTCCTACGGCATCCTTCTATGGGGCACAGCAGCTGACAGAGATTCGATTTTTATTCTACAAAAGAGAGCTATCCGCGCGATCTATAAATATGGGGCCTCGGGAGTCTCTTAAAAACATATTCAAGGATATCAATATACTTACAATGCCGTCATTTTATATCTTAGAAAATATTTTATATGTTCGCAAAAATCAGCAGAATTATAGTATTAGGAGTGATATCCACAGCTTAAACACACGTTACAAGTATAAATTAGTAATACCAAAATATAGGTTGTCTAAAACAAGTAAGTAATTTTTGGGTAATGGAATAAGATTTTATAACAAGTTGCCCAAATCTGTATTAGAACTTACCGATGGAAAGTTTAAGGCACATGTTAAACGCATCCTAATTAAGAAAGCTTATTATAAAGTCAAAGTACAAGACTATGTCGATGATAGGGACGTTTGGGGATAGTTGGACTGATACATCTGCACATGTGGCTTCCCTGGAACCTCTGTAACGACGTATGAGTATATCTATTAACTAATCCCAATTTAGTCATTTGTATTTTATATTAAATATCATTGTTTTTGACTTGATACTTACATATATAATTCGTAAATCTTTGTGACAAGTTTTGTCAGTTGCTTTATATAATTTATTAGTTTCTACCGTTTGTAAATGGGAGAACTGTTTAGAACTTTCTTTTATGCCTAGCTGTATTTTATATAATTGTAATCTTCGAAACATTCCTAAATTGTTCTCTCATGTAAGTATCCAATCCAATTTATAATCCGTCATTGTAAAATACAAAACGTTTTTTAAAAGAGTAACCATGGAGTTTCTTGCCGGTTCTTCTCCATAGGAAACGACTACTTTGGAACCGTGCACCTAGACTTGACATTTCATAAGTGCCTGTATATGGTTTATATGAAAATAAAACTATTTTGATTTTGATTTTGACTCTCCTATCCAAGGCGTCCAACTCCGTCTGGGTCCACTTGAGTATGCCAAAGGAGTACATCAGGACCGGCATGACCCAACCGTTAAAGGCGCACACCTTGTTGCCGCCTGACAAAGAATTATTAAGTACCTTTTTCAGGCGGCCGAAGAAGCGCTCCTTTAACGCTTGTTTCATGTCAGCCCCGCTAATGCCTAACCCCTCTGACATACCCAGGTATTTGTAGGTATCAATTGAGGAGAGTGATCTCAGGTTTATAGAATCTGAGAGTTGTAGTCCCTCAGATTCCACAATCCCGCCCCGCCTTACATGCATGACTGCATATTTATCTACACCAAATTCCATCCTGATGAAATTACTAAAAGTTTCAGTTGCCTTTAGTAACTCAATTTCTTTCAATTCTTATAATCTATCCAACATGTCGACAGATCCTTTTGGGATCGACGGACCCGTTGGCTTATGGCCATGTTGATGAGGAGAAGCTCCTTGGTGCCGCGGGACCTATTCCTACATCCATTTTGAGAGGCTGACATAATAGAATTTTTTTCTATGTGATAATTGATTTTTGCTCTCAAAATGGATGTAAGAAGTTTATAGACCGTCGGTAAACATGTGATCGGTCTATAATTTTTGGGTTCCGCGGCATCACCTGACTTATGGAGCAGGTGGGTGATTCCCGTTGTAAGGAACTGTGTTAGCGACCCAGACGCTAAGGCCGATTGGAATTGCGATGCCAAGCACGCGTGTGAGCTTTGTAGCCATTTAAGCCAGAAGTTGTGCAGTCCGTCCGGCCCCGGTGACTTCCAGTTCGGTACCGAACGGGCTGCACTGGCTACATCTGAGGCAGTTATTACAACTGCCTCGCATCTCCGGTATGGCGTCCACACGCGCTCAACATCGCGCATCCATTCAGCCTCAGTGTGGCAGACGGGCACCGACCAGATGTTGCGCCAGAATGTACTAGTGGCATCATCATCTGAGCGGCGTCCGTCAACCACAGTTTGGTCAGGTCGCTCCCAAGCTCAAATCAAATCAATCTTTATTGTGGATCATAGGTAGGTACATAATACAGGTGGCAGAAATATAATAAATTGTGAACAGCTATGTCCCGCCCTTAGGGCATACAATAGTAAGTAAATACATAATACATAATAATATTACATACACAATACAATTAGAATTATACAATAGTCAATTTATTAATAGAGTACAATGTCAATAGTCACTGAACGCATCACGACTGAGTGGGATTGCTCGTATATTGATGCAGAGATTTGTCTGATAAGAAGTCTTTTATAGAATAATAGCACTTGTTTACTAGCAGATCATGGAGTGTCTTTTTAAATTATTCCATTTTTGCAATCATTCGAATGGGCCCTGGAATATTATTAAAAATACAGGAAGCTGCACAAAAGATGCTCTCATGCATTATATGAGTCTTGCTAGCTACTGTGCGTAATTTATCCTTGCGTCGTTCACGGGTGTAATAGTTGTACATGTCAATATTATTTTTGACAAACACTGCGACCTCAAATATATATAGATACTTGGCAAAGTTAAAACCTTCATCTTTTTAAAAAATGGCTTGCAGAAGTCAGTTTGACATAATTTAAATATAGCTCTAATACACCGTTTTTGAGCAACAAAGGCGCGCTCCTTGTCTGTTGCCCCAGAATATTACACCGTATCTGAGAGTGGAGCTAACATAGCCGTGGTAAGCTGTTAGTGAAGTAGACTGCTTTGCTATTTTGCTTAATCTCTGTAGTGCATATGAAAATTGTCCCAGCTTTTTGCATACATGATCAATATGAAATTTCCAATTTAGTCTGTTGTCTAAAAAATATCATTGTAACTTTGTAATGATCAGACGTGTCGAGCAAATGAACAATATAAATATTACGAATAATTATTTTGCTGAATCTTGACCTCGTTTTGTGAACAGACATTAATAAAACAATAACATAAACAGTGCCACACGTAATTATGTAATTCTATAACTAATATTTTATGGAAATGTTAAGTGTTTTGGAACAAGAAAAACAATAAAATGGAAAATAGTCCTTTCAACCGGAGCGACAGGACTGCTCGTACCCCGCCGCCTACACCGGGCCCCGCACCAACATCTCATCCAAATAACAGTGGCGATAATATTGAACTCATTTCGACTCCTGAAATTCAAAACTGGATGTCCTACATTGAGCAGCACCTAAACGAGGTATGTACTATCGCTGCCGAAGGCAAATTGAATTCGGAGCAGAAGCTTCGAATCAGTACTCTCTGCCGTAAAGTACAAAAAAAAATACAAAATACAAAAAATATTTATTTCATTTCTAAAACATTGTTATTTTTACATTGGTAAAGTAAAGTGAGTCATAATACGTCGCAGATGGCTGTGCTGTACCAGTCCCTCAAGGCAAAAGCTGTACATATCCGTTCCTCTATGGAAGCGCTACAAGACCAACTTGACCTATCTCAAAGCTTACATGACCTGAAGCTGAGTATTGACCAGTCGTCGAAACCTGCCATGGGGACCTCTTTTGCTGACATGGTCAAAAAAGGGAACAATAATTTCATTCTCCGACAAAACAGTTGCTATTTATCCTAATGATAAATTGAAGTCCAGCGAGGAGACAAAGTCCCTGGTCCAAAAAATTATCTGCCCTGAACAGATGAAGCTTCATTAGAGGCCTACGGAAGACCAAGAACGGTGGTGTCATAATTAGCACTGACACAAAGGAGGACGTGGAGAAACTGAAGCAATCGGTGCAGTTGACGACTTCAGGTCTTACTGTTGACGAGCCTCATAAGCGGAAGCCTAGAGTTGAGTGGAGTGCCCACATCTATGCAAGAAAAAGAAGTTTTCACCTGCATATATCACCTAAATCTAGCAGATAAACTGCAGGATTCCTCCCTTGAGAAATTTTTGACCTCTATAAAGTTAAGCCACAAGTCAGGAAAAAAGGATTCTGAGACCTGTAACTACATCATAGAAGTACCTGCAGATATACGTAAAGCCCTTGTTAGTAACGAGAGAGTTTTTGTCAATTGGTATCTTGCCTTGTGAGGGACTTTACTCTGGTCACGAGATGTTACAAGTGCCAGCAGTATGGTCATGCGGCCAAGTCATGTCGGCAGGTAACTCACACTTGCGGCCATTGTGGTGATCTAGGTCACTCTATAAAGGAATGTCCGAATAAAGCGAGTGAACCTAAATGCGCTACTTGCCTCTTCTTTAAGAAACCATGCAATCAAAGCACAGGATCTCTGCTGACTGCCCGGCGAAAATACAGGCCGAAAAAAGGTATATTAATTCTATAGATTATGGGGGCGCCTAGAGCGCCGTTCTCTCCTTACTTGTTTTAGCAGTTACTAGCGTATACACACTTTACATTAAATGGCCGACGAATTAATTAACGATCTAGATAATACCTCTATATTTGAATCTAAACAGTGTGACACGAAAAGCTGTGAACAATATCTTTCTAATTACAATAACCCATTAACTATACTAACACAAAACATCCGGAGTATTTATAGGAATATAGATAGTTTAAACGTTTTCCTACATAGGATTAATATTGAGTGTGATATAATTGTACTAACTGAATGCTGGCTCTCAAATCGTGCGGATCATGTCCCTGAAATACAGGGATACAATAGTTTCTACAGCTCTGCATCATTTAACCAGAACGATGGTGTAGTTATATACTCAAATAAATCCTTACTTCTAACAGTCGAGGAACCAGATACTCATGAAAGTAATTGCCTAGTTATCAAAATCGGCACTGACATCGTAATTATTGCTATTTATAGACCCCCTTCTTTTAAACACCTAAATGTTTTTAATAATGATTTAAACTCTTTACTCCAGTCCCTTTCCTCTTTCAGAAATATAATATTAACTTGAGATATAAATATAAACTCTGATAGTACCGACGCAGGGACCCAGTACTACCTTAATTTATGCGCATACCATGGGCTTTTCCCTTCTCACTCTTTGCCAACCCACCAAAGCGGCTCATGTCTGGATCACGTCATGCTTAAAACCAGACTTTCATGCTTAACACTTGTTACTAACTCAACAATAACCGACCATAGCGCTGTCCTACTAACCCTCGATTTGTCGCTGACTAAGCACTTAGCTCGCCCGCAGCAAAAAACAAAAATTAACATGCGTAGCCTTGAACATTATTTGTGCAATATTGATTTTAACCCAGTTTACTGTACTGCTGACGCTAACCATTCCCTATCATATGTAATTGACCAAGTGCGAGAAGCTATATTACGCAACTCAACGATCGTTAATGTGAGCAAGAAAATGGGTAACATTAAACCTTGGATCAGCCCGGGCCTTATACGATGCATACGGCACAGAGACAAATTACATAAGAAAGCTAAGCGTCGTCCCGATAACCTTATTCTACAGTTGTCTTACAGAAGGTACAGGAATTTCTGTAATAACCTATTGAAAAAACTAAAAATTGAATATGACAAACAACAACTTCATCTAGCGGGAAATAACAGTAAACAGCTCTGGAAACTAATTAAGAACGTCACTTTCACGTCACATCATACTAACTCAGACTCAAGCTTACTGCACACACATTCTAACTCTATCTCCTCTGCTGACCACGCAAATAGCTTTTTTGTAAATATTGGGAAGAACCTAGCCGAAAAGATACAACCAGGAAATTACTACTCATCACTAAATCTGTCCAGTAATCAGAGAGGTAACTCCTTTGTTTTGCTAGATGTAGACGAAAGTGAAGTAGAAAGAGTTATTTTAAGTTTGAAAAACAACCGAGCAGTTGGGTGGGATAAAATCAGCAATACAATCTTGAAAAGATTTAGACACATCTTAGTCCCTCCTTTAACTCACATTTTTCAAATCTGTCTCCGTGAGGGAATTTTTCCTAAATATCTGAAAAAGGCTGTTGTAATTCCCATTTATAAATCTGGTAAATCCGACAACAATTACTAACAGTTATTTCCCTAACATTGAGTACTTCTTATCCCATGAATACAATCCGACAACAATTACTAACAGTTACTAAGACTAGGCGTACGAAGTCGCGGGTAAAAGCGAGTATTTCATATAATTATAATGTTAATTGTTTGTAAATGACATTCGTTGCAGGTGCGCGCCTTACAAATTTTAGAAACGACTCAACTGATGGCCAGCGGGTATCCGCACCGCATGCGTTTCCGTGCGTTCAGCGGGCGGTACCGCGCGCTGTGGCGGCGCGGCGCCGAGCGGGAGTCGGGCGGAGCGTGCGCGGCAGTGCTGCGCGCCGTGCAAGCCGCCGCCGCGCCCCCCGCGCCCGCCTCGCCCGCCGCCGTGCGCTGGGCGCTCGGCAAGCGACACGTGTTCCTCAGCGAGGGCATGCGCCAGGTGCGACCTCGCCACCCGCCGCCACCCGCCGCCACACCCCGGCGCACCTGCCCTGAAGCCGACACAACTGCCACTGTCTACGCTTACGTGCCCAGGTCCTCGAGCGTATGCGGCGCGCCAGGCGGCAGGCTGCCGCCGAGTGCATCCAGGCGGCGTGGCGGCGGCACCGGGCGCGAGCGTCGCGCGCCCCCCCCGCCCCGCCGGCCGCGCTGGCGCCCGCCCGCCCCCGCCCGGCTCCCATCGCCGGCACGCCGCCACCGGACCCCGCCGACAAGTGCGACCCGACGCTCGTCAAGCGCACGTGCTCGCTGTTCGGCCTCGATCTGGTAGGCGAGCCGTTTCCATCGTCGCTACCGCCGGTTCCGTTGACCGTACCTGACCTCGAGCTCGACCGACCGCAGGAACGTCCGCCGCCGCTGCCGCCGTCGCGCGCGTACACCGTGGCGGGCGGCGTGAAGCTCGGCTACCCGCAGCAGCGCACCGTGAGCGCGGAGTGGAGCGACTCGACGGGCTCGGTGCGGCTGCGCGCCGGCGACACGGTGGTGGTGGTGGGCGCGGCGCGGCGCGGCCACGTGGGCGTGCAGGCGGCGGGCCGCACCGTGTGCGTGCCGCACCGCGTGCTGGCGCCGCCCCGCGCGCGCCCCCCGCCCCCGCCCGCCCCGCCCGCCCCGCCCGCCCCGCCGCCGCCGCCCGCGCTCGCCTGACTTCACTCCCGTCTAAACTATTATTATTAGGGTGATCCACTAAAATATATCCTTGCTCATGTGGTCGACCGCCTCGTTACCTTTCGTCGACATTATCGATTGTCACCCTGAAATTTTAGATCACATCTCGACGCTATGTATTGTCGCGTAATTAATGTAAATAGTAGTAATTATTGTTAAGTATTTATGGTCGCCGTTCCGTCGCACGGAAGTTCAGCACGCTCTAGTGTACCTATCGTAGACGTCCGTCAAAAGTTTACAGTGTCGACAGACGGACAGGACGACCAAACTTTATTTATTATAACTCGATCCATTTGGTCGGAAAATCAAGTTTGTGAGACTGCCACTAGGAACTACAAAGAAGCCACACGTCATATTCGTTGCCCAAAACACCAAATTTATCGGGATTTGTACTGTGCGTGCACATAACTAACCTGTACCTAAGTAACATCAATGTGTATAAAAATAACAACCAACAAAATGATCTACTCCAAGTAGGTATTATTTTTTATAGTAGGTACATATCACGTCTTCAGATACCTATTTATGGGGCGTCTATTAACTATTTTCGAAGAATAATAAAAAAAGCTTAATTTGCATAATTTATCCTATATTTCCCGCAATTTTACACGGTTGCTTGCGGAAATAAATAACTTGATATTTGGCGATACCCAACCACTCCCACGTGAGATTCGGCTTGCAGGTACTCATCTCCCTCCTAATCGCCTATCTAATGGACGCCCCATACAGGTAGTACCAATCCGAAATAACAAAATTAAGTAGGTACAGAGGCCATCAAACTACCCCAATCTGTCAAATTCGACTTTAAGGCAGAGAAATAAAGTTCGTATTCAATTTGACAGTTTTGGGTAACTTGACCTGCTGGCATCTGTACATAGTTGTTTTTCATTTCGAATAACTACTAGTTGCAACAGATCATTATGTTTCAAAAGATGAGACTAATTTAAAATGTAACGTGTATGACGTGAGATTTGAGTACCTACGTGACCTAGCTCGCTACCCGTGTCGTGGCCGTCGCGTGGCCGTCGCGTCGCGTGGTCGCGGGCGCCACGTGGCGTCGCCACCAGTGTTGTGTTGTGTATCGGTGCTATCTAAGTATTGCCCAGTGCTAGCGCGGGCACCTAGTTTGTAACATACTCAGTATTCGCGACGACTGGCACAGCTCTACTCTGTTACCATATCGTCTTTAATATGTACCGCTTAAGGGGCAGATATCTTTTTAATTTTTAATGTGTCATATAGGGGTGTTGCAGTTTCACCATGCGTTTATCACACGGCGCGACGTTTAGAGAGTGAGCTCAGTGGGCGTTGGCGATGTTGTCGTGACTGTGTGAGGGACTGGTGAGGATGGGTCAGTGTACGCGCGGGTGAGGCTGCAGCCCGCCGCCACTCTTGCGAACTTGCCAACCAGAGTCTGATTAATAAATTGACTTATATTGTGTAATCTAATGTGTATGTAGGTGTGAACGTTTCATTAAAATGTATGTCGATAAAAGGTACAAATAAAAAGTATATTTTACAATAATCACTATTTATTTTATAATAAAAATTGTACACAAAATATTAATTGAACTCTGGAATGTGAGTGCGGCGCATGCTACACCGACAGCTGACTAACATACAGTGGATGCGGTTGACTGCCGACACCTGGGGTTCAATGTGTGACATTAAGAGTTCAAACAATGCATCACCCTTGTGAAGAGCGACTAAAACGCCGATCGCGGATGTAAAAAGTATCGTATGTGCTGACGCTTTAGCAACTTATTCTGTTGGTTAAGAAGTTCAAGTGAACTCAATGAGCATGAGACAACAGTAAATGATAAATTAATATTAGTATCTACTTATATTGCAGATAAGCATGTACATAACAGTTCAATAGCTACGTTATAATCTAGTAGTTAACGCGAACACTACGTAATTCTCTCTTTTGATATAATTATATAACAGTTAAAATATGAATAAAAGAAAGAAGTGGCGCGAAAATATACTTTTTACAATAAATGCATAAATACGTATAAATAATGTAACGTTATATAATAACAACAAGTGTAAGTTGAGGTCTAACCAATAAACAGTTATAGGTAATAAATATATCATACTTCGTTGTGACATCACATGGCGGCACCGTACACCATACAGTAAGAAATACACTAATACACATACTTTTAAACTAACACGCGCTTTTTTTCTATTGATAACATTTGTATAAAAATACATTAATATTTTGGCGCGACCGCCAAAGGATACACGAATATAATTTACATAATATAATCAATAAAATTGTTGTAAAGCTTGACAAAGCACACAGAGAATATTTATACTTAACACAAAAGAATCACTCCGCACAAAGGTAATTACTTAATGGTGATATCGAAGGGTAAAGGTAAGTACACTAAGCTGATTTTAATGGAGACAGTTTGGGGAAGTTAACGTTTAGTGCGGTTTCTTCAAAGATCTCGAGTTTAAATCAAAGAGCAAGCATTTCTAGCTTTTCACGATCACTTGCGTAATAATTCTTCGGGTTGAACCTACTAATAATAACTTTAAACCTTTAATATGGTCATTGGTGTCAAATTAGGTAATTATTTGCATTTCTTTCGTACCCAGTTGTTACAGTGGCAAATTTAATGCTTTTACTTCTTTCGTTTTTTGTTAGTAAAATAGTGCAGTCTCATCGCAGCGGGGCAAGATTTGTCGTGCGTAGCGCTCAGCCAGCTGTCACACTCGCACCGAGACAGCTGCTACACTTTGTCCGGAGTGGTTCTTAAGTCCACGTCGAGCATGTGCAGCGTGTGCAGCGTGTGGAGCGTCCACCTCGCTCACGTGTCCCGCGCCACACGCTACGTACACGCTACGTACACGCTATGTACACGCTACGTACACGCTATGTACACGCTACGTACACGCTATGTACACGCTACGTACACGCTATGTACACGCTACACACATCACATGCGCCGTACACGCTGCACCGACACCGACACACACTACACAAAATTTGGCCTCACTTTTGAATTATTATAGAATTGTAATACTAGTACACACATTTTAAACAACGATAAAAGTATACAATTATATCAGATTTTATAATTTAATTACATAATTTTAATACTGAGATATATAAAGTAGTTGCATATAATTATATTGAAGCACAAATTAACGTTTCACACACAAACGTTAAATACAATAATTTTAAGTATACCTATAAAATACATCATTATAATTATGAACTTAATTACTCAGATCTAACTACGTTCAAGATAATGAGATGTGTATAACAATAATAAAACTACGCACTCCGGCAGACGACAGTCTACACCGCCCGCACCTGGGCCACCGGCTCACATCTTTTAGTATGGACTCACCGTCTGCCTTCGTGCAGATTATCAGCTAAATACTATTTACTAATAATAATGTAAAAATGTCAAAAACCTTACAACTAAAACAATGTAGCGGTGGTCGCACCCCGCGGCACGACCGCACACACCACACCCACGGGACAACACAGCGCGGTCATGCACACTACTAAACGACGAACAACAACAGTTTCATTGACTACCTAGCTATTTAGTAGCCGCTACGTGCTAGGTAAGTTCAACGGCTGACTTTTATTTAGAGAGCATTTCTGTTTATCTTCTTCGTATCGATCAGAATTTGTTGCCCGCTATTTCACCCGCATCCCAAAGGGCTTTTCCATGTTATCTCTATCTCTGTACTAAATGTCATCAAAATCGGTTCTCCGGTTTAGGTGTGAAAGCGCAACAGACAGACAGACATTACTTTCGCATTTATAATATTAGAGTAGGGATAAGTAGGGACTTTTTAATTGACTCGTCCCATGTAGTGTACATGGCTCACATGACACCAACCAAAAGAGCTCTTAGCACAGACACATAACACTAGCACACGCAGCACCTTGGAAACAATGACAAAACACCAAAACATTAACAAGTACGAATAAACAGAGGGCGCGGACGCGGACCACATCACGTTTACAGCTGTTGCGGCGGCGAGCACACGCCGGCTAAGGCGAGCACACGCCGGCTAAGGCGAGCACACGCCGGCTAAGGCGAGCACACGTCGGCTAAGGCGAGCACACGTCGGCTAAGGCGAGCACACGCCGGCTAAGGCGAGCACACGCAGGCTAAGGCGAGCACACGCCGGCTAAGGCGAGCACACGCCGGCTAAGGCGAGCACACGCCAGAACAGGCGAGCACAGGCCAGAACAGGAGACCACAGGCCAGAACAGGCGAGCACAGACCTGCCGCCGGCACCGCGCCACGTCAGTGAGTCAGGTGCGCCTCCTGAGCACTAGTGTTCGGGTTGTGCTACACTTGAATGAAGTGTCAACTGCCTGATTAGTGGTGCGACTACTTGGGCGCTTGAAGACCTCGGTTTGTTTCGTAGGGCGAGCAGTGTTATTGTTTTTTTTTTTATGAAATTCTCAGTAGCAGCTCGGTTTGGATTTTTGGCCGGTTAATGGCAATAGGCTCGCCACCTGTTCAATGAACCCTAAACATACCCACTAACTGTGGGTTAACCTTACCTTTGGGGCGTATATAGGCGTAATAGTAGGTATGTTGTGTTGTATTTGTAATACATTCTCGTCGCTTTGAAGATGTCCGACACCGACAAGCAACATCATTATTTATAATATACACCTTAATATAACTTCTAATACAAAATGTATATAATCAGTGGGAGAGTGTCTCCACAAAGCGACGCGAAAACCTTATAAGCAAATATAATTAGTTATATATCTTTATAAACATGAACGCAGATAATAATTGTAAGATTCGGCAGTAGCGCGAATTGAACACACACTTAAGGCAGTGGTGGGTAACAGACATGTCTGTATTTGTACTCACAAGTTACGTGACACGCGACGCTTTATCATATCGTTGCATAACTTCATACATAGCGGAAACATTGCGGCCTGAGCACTCAGCACACCCGAATGAAACCGATGTTTGCGTCAATCGCTTCATAAACATTTCTCTGAAATTTAATGCGTACTCGAAATCGCCTTGGATACGAGAGTAGTAGTGCGATTCACCCAAACATGAAGCGTACGGGGCACGCAGGTGAGTAGAGAGCTCGTAGCGGAGGCCGCTATCGACAGCGCGAACACAACATTATCACAATCACAACACTAAAATATATTCTACCGAATATCGAGTATTTTGACACAGTTCGGATATTCATTACAAAATTATAAAAATATAATTTAGAACGGCAAGGTCTGCATTGGCGTTACCTACATCGATAGTCGCCTGAGCGATCGCTATTTATATCGATACGCAGTAACAACACCGAGTCGCACAACAACACGCAGCGGCTGCGAGCAGCGCTTACGTGCCACCATCTGGCACAGCCACCACGACACCAGGCACCATGCATTCAATGTTTATCATGAAAATCATATCATAATAGTAATAATAGTACTAGCCTAGCCGCCTGTACTGAACGTTACAGTTAGTGGAAGCGTGAAGATCGGAACTCTAACGCAGACGTTCGGTTCGTCGTAGGCGTGTCACTGCGGACAGCGGACGGTGGAGTCTGCAACTCACTGGAGCGTCATCCCTTTAGATATTGTTCACTTGTAGCAATCCTACAGGATTGATACAGAAACATGCACTAGTCGTTTGTTAAAAACTGTGTGTACGGTCCGGGGCGGTCTATGGTGGCGCGCTGGGCCGCTTCCTACCGCGAGGAGCCGGGGAAGCAGCAGGCCAGGCCCCGACGCTAGTCGCGCGCGATGGGCGTGCTGCACGCCAGCGACGGCGCGCGCCGGCCCAGCGGAGAGCCGGCCGCGCGCTGCTCGTCCGCGCCCCCGACCCCCCCGGCGCCCCCGACCCCTCCCGCGCCCCCGCCCCCGCCAGCGCCCCCGCCCCCGCCAGCGCCCCCGCACGCGCCATCACCCGCGCCCGATAGCGACGTTAACACGCTGCTCGACGATACCTCGCGCACACACCGACGCTGCTCCGCTACAATGCAATACCATGAAGATAAAACCGATTAGCAAAAAATTAAATATAGCCTAAGGACCAGACAACGACTAGTTCTAATGGGAAAACCTTTATCTTTTGAGAATATTTATTTTATTTTAACTGTATTTAATGATGATGATGAAAGTTTTGAGTAAAATCACTATAACTTCGCAGTCTTATAAAGTAACAGATTTTTGATAGAGCGTATTGTTTTATCCCTTCAGGATTCATTTTGATGATGATGTTTAAAAATCATTCAGGTCTTGAACTGTCAGCTGTGCACACTGTCCTTTTCTAACAAAAAACAATTCATCAATACATCTGGATGAATTTTTTATTCTACTAAGGTGGCAAACAAGCAGGCCTGATGGTAAGCGGTTACCGTAGCCTATAGACGCTTGCAACACCAGGAGTATCACTTGCGCGTTGCCGACCCTGTATTGAAAGAGGAATAGTTGGGTTGGCAGTATAAGGGTCAAAGTCCCCCCCACTGCCAACACAACGTTTCCTCTCATGGAGCACTGGAAACCTTGCTCACCGTAAGAAACACAACACAGCTTAAAGCAGTGTTATTTTACTTCGATTTTCTGCAAGGCGGGTACTTCCCCAGTCGGGCAGCTCCAATTTGAGTGGAATTAATCCCCTATGCCCTACCTCTCTTAAATTGTGTTTTGTTAGGCACAACGGGACACCCGTTTTCAAATAATATCATATCTATAAATAAAACCCATGTCTTGGTATATAAACAAGGCTTATGTCACGGGATACTCTGGGACCTTAGCTGGGCAATAAACGCCTACACGCGGACGTGGCAACACCGCACACGTCACACACGCCGACATGTTTTATTACTCACATAAATGTTTTATGGCCGGTGTCATGTTATTAGCGATGTCGCGCGTCAATGCCATCTTGCGAATCGTAGGTAGGTACTAAGAACTAGAAACTTTATGTTGTGTATGGGAGATTTTGATAAGTCTGCATGGCATGAGAGATTATAATTGTCTGAGATTAACAAATAAGCTGACGACTAGGTGTTGTAAGGGAACCCCAGTGTCGACGGGTATGAGAGAGAGCGTAGGGCGTTGGCTGTTAAGGGAAACATGTTGGCCCGCATTGCTAAGTTCTCTATACCAGTAAAAATAACAATTTACAAGGCTTTTTGCCAAACATTTTACACTAGCTCCAGTGGTCCAGTTTTAACAGAACAGGTACAATAAAATCTGTGTTGTATCAAAATTCAAGCGGTGATAACCTAGTGATAATTATGACCATTGAACTGCCAAGTCAAAGGTATCGAGTTTGAGTCCAAAGCACGCACCTCTGAATTTACGAATTCATGTTCGTATTAATAATTAATTATATATTATCACATCGCATAAACGGTGAAGGAAAACATGGTGAGGAAACTAAGAGATATTCTCGACGGTGTGTGAAGTCTGCCAACCCGTACTAGGCTAACGTGGTCGACTATAGCCTCATCCCAGTCATCCTGAGAAGAGACCTTAGCCCAGCCGTGGGACGGTATATGGGTTGTTGATGATGATCAAAATTCTAAATGTTGTTGAGGCTCCCCCGACATTGTCGTGCATCAGGCATGTTCGCAGAGGCATCTACGTATGACTTCTTGGAACTTTAAAAGTATCTTCAGTAGTTCACTGGTTGTGGGGAAGCTCTAGCAGCATTCTGAGGGTATTTGCTATTAGACTATACGGCGAGGTCTTGAGCAAGTTTACTGAGCTACTACTAATTTGCTTTTCTCCCTGAGGTGGTAAAATAGCCTAATCACACGGGCCGTAGTTAAGCATGATTATGAATAATAATGTATTGTTATTTAAATTCGTACACACAGTAGGCTACGTCGGCCAGCAGTACAAGTAAAGAATTTTATAACATGTCGGCAAACCGCGAGTAGGCTGGCTCGCCCCTCACAAGGCCCGAGCAGGCGGCGCGGCAGGTGTTCCCGCGCCCCACTCATGTGGATTGGCAGGAGAGGAGAGAGCGCAACGCACTTTCCCGATAGAGAATAGGGGGCCGCGCTAGGCGGCCCGCCACCCTCGGGTTCGCGGAGGAATAACAACTGGTTCCCGCGTTCCCGACAAATGGTGGTGAGGCGAACACCTCCTGTGGTTTTAGTCGGTAGGTCGTCCACTTTGGACGGAGTCCGACACACCCCGTCGTCTCCCCAGACGGCGGCAGTCCATGAGGATTTCCACAGAGGAAAAAAAAAAAAAAAGGCATCCATAGGCCGCGGTCTGTTAATCTAAGGAGCTCTCTACATTTGTATTATCATAAATAGAAGCGAATGATTATCGGTATGCTAGATTATTTTACAATTATATGTATACATTGTATGCATAAATAACAATTAAACATGTAGTATAAAGCAGTGGTTATCTCACCGATCATGTTGTGCAGGTTGTCGATGACGACCTCTGTGTTGTAGGTGGCGTCCACGGCGCGCTGCAGGAACGCCGTCCACGTGTTCAGCTCCGCTTCCTTGCAACAACCATCAAATACCATCGCGTTAATAACACCACAATATAATAATTATCGTAATTACCCAGCGCTTATCAATTCTTGTGACATATGTTTTATTCAACTAATCGATAGTTTATATAATTTCTGTAATTCAGGCTCCGACTTAAATAAGACTATTGATTGATATAATTAAAAAAAAAACAGATTCGTACATATCCGTGAAAAATTAAAAATGGTACTACATACATAATATTCTAGTATTTATTTATCTCATTAGTCGTAGGTTCGTACAGTGACCTACCGTATTGGATAACTACAAAGCTTCTGAAAGCGAGAAGAGCACAGTACTTAAAGTACTTCAGAAGGTTTAAACTCCTTTTTACTCGAGGGCACAACGCCGGAAGCATGGAACGAAAGTATGGTGATTATCTTCTTAAAAAAGGGTGACTAAACCCTATTGAAAAATTAAAGGAAAGATCGGTGTACTTAAGTGTTTCTAGGGCATCCCCTCTCGGCAGTTCCACTGATATTCGCCATATAAATCCTTTTTGTTATTCGCCTTTCATCCATTCGTCATGACCAAACCATCCAAACCGGCGTGTGTGCATGACAAGACGTACAAAGCGAAAGAAGTACGCAAAAATCGTAGTAGGTAAGTGGTGTCCTTTAGATTCTGTCACACATAGCTAAAAGACGTGAGTTAGTTAGGGAATTAAATACATACATACATGTATTTGATTCCCTAATTCAAATTCGAATCCCCAAATTCCGGAGCCTTTTTCCAACAATGTTACGGTCGGCTTCCAGTCTAAGCAGATGCGACTGAATATCAGTATTTTAGACGAAGCGGATCAGGACCTCCGCAAACCGCCGACGCTGCTGACAGCTGACGGCTGGTTTTGACCAGTAACTGTACTGGCCAAAACCAGCCGTCAGCTGTCA
Source organism: Acronicta alni (assembly GCA_964056405.1). NCBI lineage: Eukaryota > Metazoa > Arthropoda > Insecta > Lepidoptera > Noctuidae > Acronicta > Acronicta alni. The sequence continues at coordinate 15,881,189 of OZ043925.1, read as the reverse complement.
GGCGTTTTGGCTTTTTGACTTGACCACTTACGATATATACCACTTACGATCATAGGTGTTCGTATAACAACCGGTATGGGCTTTCCGAGGCACGGAGTTGGTTTCGATGTATAAATAAAAAATAAAAAAAAGATCGGATGATTAGGGTAGTTATTACTTAGCCACGAGCCTATCCTAATTTGTATGTACAGAGGCCAGCACATCAAGCTTCCCCAATCTGTCACATTTCTTTGATAGATTCCAAAGCAATGAATTTTGTATTTGTATTTGTAATGAGATTCAATTTCAATTGGGAATATTTGACAGTTTTGGATAGCTTGACCTGCTGGCGTCTGTACATAAAGTATTATGTACACACAAAATAAAAATCAATAATCTTCTTCAGGTAAAAATATCAGCAAAAAACAATGCGTCGTTGTTGTCGAGAGAGGTACCAGCGCGCGCTGCGTGTATCTGTGAAGAATGTAGTGTACCTTCCTAGTGCGCTATATTATGAAATAATAGTAGTGATGTGACGTAAGTGGGGCGCCTAGCGACCGATGTGCACCACGTATAAATAGAGATGACGTGACGGTCAGGGTCGGCCGCCGCCACCCGGCCGAGCGGTCGCTGCACTGTGCCCACTTGACAGGGCTAGCTGCCGAAGGCCCACTTCTATGAACAATGCTAATATAGGCAATTAGGCATCAAATATTAACCTACTTTTTTTTTTTTTTGTATAAAAAAGATGTAGAGTGGTATCACTAAGGAGGCAAAAAAGCATACCGCCCATCTGATGGTAAGCGGTTACCGTAGCCTATAGACGCTTGCAACACCAGAGGTATCACTTGCGCGTTGCCGATCCTGTAAAAATCTTTTCACACCCTTCTTGAAGAACCCCATGCTATAGTCTCTAAGGAAAACCTGGGCCGGGAGCTGATTCCACCACCTGAGCGTGCGTGGGAGAAAATGCTTCTGGTTATGAGACTGAAGTGGTTCCAGGGTATGTCGATGGATTCCACGCCGATGGCGAGAGGGACAGTGGTTGGAACTCGACGTTGGCATCACTTTAAACAACTCCTCAGAACACCGCAGAACACCGCAGAACACACAGAAACACGCAAAGTTTCTCCTCAGACTTAAAGGTTCCAAACCGTTTGTCAGATTGGGATCGAAGCAATCATCGTTGGTGAGTCGCTAGTTTTGTATAAAACATTGCTCTTAGTTTCTAACCCAATATTTGTCGCTTTGTGTGTGAAAATAAGGAGAAATTACATTTTTCAAGAAATGAGATCTAACTAGATCCCTCCACCCTTCAAGTGATCGGAATCGTTAGAGCCGTTCTCGAGAGCACAACGACAAACAATTATTGTAAACATTATATTAGTTTTGCTCATTTATTACAGTACATAGGATTTTGATGTAAGTAGGTGTTCGCTCTTTCTCTTGTTTATTCAGCGCGGGACACAGCTAGTTCAGGGCGAATATAGCGGTGATCACATGTTTACCGGGAACTCCAACAAGTGGAGACCCTGACCCGCAGTGGTATGCTTGTAGCTACAAGCTATATTACCTTGTAGGCGAATCACATAACAGCTAATTACTAATTATCTTTAGTTTACTTTTTGACCTCTAGTGATTTAATTAAGTGTCGTGCCGTGTGTGTATATTAGTCATAGTAGTTAAGAGTAATTAAACGAGACGTCATTATATTCCGGCACCACATAGCGTGCTAAACCTACCATTATAACCCTTGATAACTGTATTTTACCTATGTTTAACAAGAATAAATGATTTGATTTGATTTGACCGCCGTGCTATATGTATATAGTAATACTTACCAGTTTTTGACAATCGGCGTAAAGATAAGCCAAAAAATACATTTGATTTGATTTCAAACAACACTTAATAAGGAACATGTGATTGATTTTACCAGTATTATCTAATTGATTTGTACACTTGAATAGTGCAGAACTTGAAAATCGGTAAACGTGAGCGTGTCAAGTGGAAGGCCGATTAATGAAATGGTGTCAACGATGTAGGTAATATTTTTAACCAATACAAAGAGCTTTCGATGCGAGCGATCCGGTCGTACAAGTTGTTTGCATGTGTGGGTTACGCCCGCGATGCCTGTCATGAGAAAGCTGAAGGAACACGCAGCCACGGAGTGTCGAGCTGCGGAGCGAGCTCAGTCAACGGGTTCGGCAGCAGAACACGCGGCATACTTGTATCGAGGGCGTCTCCCGCCTCACACGCGATAGTAATCACGAGCCATTGTCACAACTGACTCAACATTCAACTACTTTATAAGAGCGCAGTGAAAACAACGGCGTAATCAGGCTATAAAACTCCACTATTCAGTTACTAGGATAATAAAACAGAACGTAATTTTTTGGCCGCAAGCAGTTGTACACCTACAATACATTATACACAATTTTAAAACGCTTTTCTTACAATGTTTACGCTTTTATGTTTCTACACCATGCGAAAGTAATTTGTTCGCTATGTCATTCATTGTACATTCAAAGTGCAGTTCTTTTTTATGACAACCTGGGGTCGCGGCGAAACTCGCGATGATCTCAGATCTTTTTCTCAATCCTATGGGGACTTCACAAAATCCCATTTCCCAAAGTCAAACATTTTATTTCAATTAATAATAATAATAATAAACCCCCTCTGGGACAAGAACCCCTTCTGGGACAAGCGTTACCTCATCATGAGATTAACGTAAAACTGGAGGGTAGATTAGAAACGCTTTCTACAAACCTTTGACAATAAAACAAAAAGTGTGTCATAAGGTATTAAGAAAAGCGCACAAACCGCAGGGCAGCTTGTGGCGAGCTGATGGTGAGTGGCGACACTGCGGTCCTTATTGCCCCAGAGAGTCGGTCAGGGCCTCGTCTCCAGTTTGCCCATACTGGGTAGCTGGAGTGGAACCCGAAGAGCGCCCGCAGGACTCTCAACTCTGTCTTGCCTTAACTGGCCGGTCAGAGGGGGGCCGCCAGAGCTATATGCTCGGGGGTGGAAGTGTCTAATGGCGTAATAGCGGGGAAACCCAATCCGGGTCTCGTGGAGACTCGCGACGGTGAAACCGGGGCCGCACCTCTCTACACCCCTAGCCACTCACACCGCTGTTGCCGCCTTCTGCCTGCACTGGCAGCTTTTCGGGGGGCCCAGCTAGTGAGGTGGCGAGTCACCATCTGCCATCCCTAAGGATGTATGTTCGAGGCGTAAGGCAGACGCCGTTTTCCTCCGGCAGTAGAGGTTATCAGTCCACCAAACCCCCACATCCATAATCCCAGTAATTTATAGTTCCATATTCTACAATAGTCCTGCACCCGCCCGGGATACTCCATGACTGTACTTTTATAGTGCAGGTGTGGAGTGTCCCGGGTTGGTGCCCCATCCCATATTTAGATAAAAGCTCTCCAAGGGGCCTCTACGCGTTGGACCTGTGTCCCCGCGCAAGCCTGCCAAAGGACCGGATGTCTTCCTCACGGGAGATATGCCGAGATATCCAAAAAGGAGATACAAATAATAATAATACTTTATTGTTCAAAAGATATTCTTTACAAAGGTAGGTCACTAGCCTCCACACTAGGATTCCCTGTGTCGTGGAGACTAGTCTCTTTCATCACAATAACATGAACATTGTCTTAAAAAATAAATTTTGACCATTACGGCACTTTTGAAAAGTCAAAACTAGTTAGTTGCACGGTTCCAAAGTGGGTCTTATGGAGAAGAACCGGCAAGAAACTCCATAACACGTCTTAGTGCTGACCTACGTTATTCATTATTTATTACACAAAACACATATATTTTATATAATAATAATTGTTTATTTGTACTTACACAGAACAAAATAGTACAATGTAGTGACTTATGATTATGATGATATATTATCACCATTTATTATGTAATACTTTTGAATGACATACTTTAAATTGTAATGGTTTATGATAGAGTTCACTGATTTTGATGAGATGAAGATTACATATTACGTCAAGATTCAGTCTATGATTTTTTTTCCAACCTCATCCAATTTCTCAAAATATATTGGAACGAAGTTCCTTATTTAGAAGTAATAATCTTATGGATATTCAAATACCTATTCATTACAGACACACTAACAGATAAACTGTCTAGAGAAAAACCAACTCGACCCCTACCCCGTGCTCTTCGAATTCTCATGCACGAAAAAGCGTTTCTTGCGGTAGCAGGGCGGTAAGCGGTAAGTTGAGAAGTTGACAATTGCAATTAGTATTACATAATTATTCTTGGTTTTGCATGTAAGTAACCTATTAATTCTGTTTTTTTTTATTTTACACATTGTTTTATTTTTTTTTAGATTCGTATTTTACAATTGTTATTTATAAAATTTTATATTGTACTTACACTGATTTAAATTTTTATACTGTATGTATGATACATTAAGATAAGATTGGAATAACATTAACCATTTTAATGCAGCAGAATTAGCTTTTTGATTGGTTTTCGAAATTTCTTCCTATATCGTGTAGGTACCTAATGCATAGTTAAAACACCCATCCTTAGTTATACAAAAATAGTTGATGCCGTAGTAAAAACATTGGCCACCAGCTCCCAGCAGGTGGAGGGTAGGATGACTGCCCACGGTGGACCACATGATCATTACATTATCGTAATTGTGTAACATTCGTCACGCGAGGCCACTTTTTTATTGTAAATAAGTATATTATCGGATTAAGAGTACTTATGAGCATCTACGTACTTATGTCCTATTATCAAATAAGTTCCTCGAAACGACCCTAAGTAGATCTTTAGAGACACTTACAAATCAATTTTTATCTTTTATATTTTGTTTATACTAGAATAATGGCGTACCTAGGCCTTTCCTAACTGGCAACCGCTGAGGAGAAACACAGAACCAAATTCAGAGAATATTATGGTGGACAGTGTTTGGAAATGGTCTTTAGAGGAAAGAGCAGTTTTCAGTTGATCCATCTCGACAGAAGGCAATCAATTTGTTCGTCGAATATAACGATGGGTTGCAATTTGGTTACACACCGGCCGACGAAAGAGATTAATAAGTAAAAAGCTATTGAGATGGAAAGCACACATTAAAAAGTAATAGTACTCACGGGCTTGCTTTTCATGTCAGTCCCACACAAGCCCTGGGCCTGTGTGAGTGTGTGCAGAGCGTGGGCGTCGCGCCGCGTCCTGCACGCGCGCTTTCACTATCATTACCGCGATTTGAACACAATGCTACCACAGCCATTAGAAAGCGAATTTCCATTTACATACAAATCCCTATAATATAAGTACTAGATATTATCATTACGCTCCTACTCTGAATACTGCAAATCGACGGCGGGTGATTGTTTTATTGTTACACTTTTTCCCGTTATTCTTTGTGATCACGCGCTGATGACTTCGTGTATGCGATACAATCACACATACACGTGAAAATCAATTTGAGAGCGGAGAATCCCGTATTTTCCGGAATAATTAATAATAATTAAAAATAAAGAATAATGATTCGCTATATATGTACCAAAAACGCCTATCGGTTCAGCCATTTCAGCAAAGTACCTATGTGATTGTTATATATCCCAGAACTTGAAAAACTATCCACACTCACGATGATTCTAACTTACTGTTCTCGTTCTCATCAAGTATGGGCGACTGTGGAGCGGCCTTGGTACCTACTTCGTGCAATAGCATACTATAAACCTCGTTAATATAAAAAATTGACAGAAAGCAACGAAAAAACATAGACCGAGACGATGGTGGATGAATGAACTTATACATCTAATTAGTTGATCCATATTTTTTTCTCCAAAATACAACGAAGTAACCACGACAGACGTACACCTAATGCCAGTTCCTAGTTCATACTGAGACCAAACAAGTATATTATCATAGTATTCTCTTTACTCGCCTGAGAAATCCTTTGAAGCAAAGATTATCGTATCGTATCGATCGGGATTATCGTAGAACAAGAGCTGATCATAAATCCTTTTTGAAAATGTTGCGTAAAGCTCATGTTTTTGGTCTTATTTTATTCTTAAGGAGTCTATTCAATTATTCTTTATAAATATATTCAATACACAAAATAGTGAAAAAATACATTAGAACTCGACTGTATAGAAATTCTGCCAATTGTAACTCGGAAATTACATATTTTCAGAGTTAGATATTAAGCACGGGATAAAAAATAACCACATAGTGTGTTATATATTTAGAAAGGATATTTTATACAGATTAAAGAACAGTTATTTAAATTATAATAAGAGATAAAATATAACTCTCATATTTTTTTACGTAAAATGCTGAAGATAACGAAATTGTTTCAACTTCAACGATACTTTTAAGAGTAAGCTTGCCTAAGTTCTAAATTTGATTTTATTTTATCGCAAGGTCCACCTATCATATCTATAAAAAAAAACTTGCGGATTTTTGCGGTTTTGGGTGTTGTGAAGCATCATGTGATAAAACGTCCCAAATTCATTTTCACAGGAACTGAATAGATGACTATTGTATATCGTTTTTGTGGTAAAATATATCTGATTTTCCTATAGCTTTCTATTGGTCACAAAACATACTTTACCCCAATTGTTATTGTACGTTATTAAATTATAACAAAGCACTTAAGTATAACGTTTATAATGAGTTTTTTTAATTGCTCTAGACATAAATTGATACTTTTCTATATTGAGAACGGAAAAATGTTTCGGCACTATCAACTTTTTTACGTGGAAATTATCAAATTTCAGAAGATAACATACAAGCGGTAATAAGTTATTTTCAAAATAAATTACTAGGTACTACAATAAATTATAATCGTTGGGTGCAAGCTCTCACGGAAGTAGAATCAATTTCTTGAAACCAATAGCAGTTGGCTTGACACAGAATATTCTGTAACTCTGACTACATCATGCGAGAAAATGTTCAAGAACAGCAACAAACGAAGATGTATTCCATACATTACTATATACATCGGATCGGATCCATACATTACCAGTATTCGCAAACCAGTATAAAAAAATGTCAAGGAACTAGATGAAGATAGTCTGCATCTCTTGAAAGTCAATCATATTATCACGGATCCTGAGGATGTTCTGGTGTGAAACCTACCGACATTTATTTATTTACTTAATTATATTTTTACATAATATATTTTTAAGAAATAATACTTGAATTATATAAATAAGATTATTTTTGTTATTTACTTTACCATCTTTTAGATTTAACACTACCTATAAGAAATATTATTATGTATAAGTTTAAAAAGTGTATATTTAATTTAAAAAAAATAAAATATAGTATGCACTGTATTGTGTTAGTATTCCTACTTAGTTATTTAGGGTTTTAAAAAGAGAAAACAACGACATTCAAGTGAAACTAAAATATACGTACGGTTTTTTGACAGAATTTCAAATTAAAACGCGAGTAAAACCGCGAGCAAATCCTAGTGCGTGTTAAATGTAAACTTAATTAAAAATATATAGTATTTACTATGTGGGTGCAAAATTTCAACTGTTTATCTTGAAAAACAAAAAAGATATAGATTTTTGATCAGCAAATGACCCATATTTTCCATAGTGCGCCGCCTCGTCACCAGAAAAGCTCGCCGACCGATCCCCCGCCTCTATTGGCAAAGGTTAACTGAGCTGTGGCAAAACAACACACAACAATGACGAGTCTTAAACGAACACACGAATCAATTATATTTAATTACGAATAATAAATTGTAAAATCATAATTTAAAATTTGCAACGCCGATCAAAGTGTAATTAATTGGAACCTTTACACCACCAATGTACGGTCAACAAAAGAGTTAGGTACACAGGCAGGTAATCTAACATAATATGTTTTTATAAATATTGTGTAAATGTATCACACAATACATATGTCAAAACGCATGTATTGTTAGCTGCTACATACCAAATTCTTTGGCGGGTAATTATTTACGAGTATGTCTCAATCTGTGTAAAGATGCAGATTTCGTTCGCTATCTGCATTCCTAACTCTATTGTTGACTGTACATACATAATTATAAAATAAAGAACGTGAGGCCAATGTTTATGTCAGCTTCTTAGGTACGAGTGTAGCACCCCAAGGATCTACATCGCAACCAACGGCGTCCATTAAACTTGTTTTTTTATTGTAAGGCATCTTAAGAACTCTATACTTTTTATTATTAATTCTGATACTTAATTCCCGAGGTGAGCTCCCATTCTTTAAGATCAAATATCAGTCTAGCTAGATTTTGACGATAGGACATTTTTTGTAACTTTCACCGTTCGAATGGAATAGTATTGACTCATTAGGATAGAAATAAAGATTGTGCGTGTACGTGTCAGGTTACCGGTAAGCGCGCTGCGTCCATGCGGAAAATCTAATGTTACACGACGCGACGCCTGCGCCGCAGAGTGACAACCGGACTACTAACTACCGACTACCGGCAATGAGGATTGAGGAATGGTAGTATGTATGGATAAGATATAATTATATGAAAGCAAAAACAGATAATAACTCATTTTGTGAAGGAAAGTCCTTTTACAGAGTATTGCAATTTCGATGCAGGATTGTAATATAAGGGTTAAATGAACATATGCAATTAATCTGATTGGAAATGATATTTACCAAAATGAATATCATTTCAAATCAGATTAATTGCAGTGCTTCGAGGCACATGTATATGATAAAATATACAGGTAGTAGGTATACGTGATTAAGTGTCTATAGCACGAAAAAGGTGATGATTACGGGTGGCTTACGATCGCGGCGGTGGCATTAGCGCATTAAGGTCATAATTGTGAAGTCGCGCTCAATTGGATAATGTGCGGTAATTGGCCGGTCATGTGATTTCATCGCGGGTCACTGATACCGCATGGCTTACAAGCCACGGTGATACGACAACTCAACCCATTAAAAATTATTATGCAGGGTGACACAGACCCAACAAGTAAATACAATTCAAGTTTTTTGTTGAGAGCTAAAGATTAGTCTTGGAAACATAAAATCTCGAAATGTTTGAGAATCGAGATGTGAGTAGTGGAGAGTCGGCTATAAGTATTGTAACGTTGGTATCATCGTACCACTGCAGTATTTTCTACCAAATGACTTTATTTTATTCTAATTACAACACTTTTAGCACGCCCGCGAACCCAATCCATTGGCTAAAATTATTTTAAATATATCTATATATTTTTTTATTCTAGTGCTTGCTAACCATAGAGCAACACGGGCCATCTATGTTGCTAACCCTTATGGGGGACAATATGTATAGCCAAATCCCCAATACTACCTTTGTAGGCTAGTTATACAAACATACACTTAACCAACCGTCTCGTGGTGTTGACAATTTTTAAAACGCCTACGCAATGTTTCGCCTGTCTATGGTCGTGCAACGGGTGGTTGAGCTTCCTATAATATGGTCGAACTACACAATAACTGTGCATAAGTTTGCGTGCCGTCGCGTTGGTCGGCTGGGACTGGTCTGCCCAAAGCCGCTGTTGTTCTTTGCCTTTTCTCTGTATTGTGACACTCACGTAATTTGATACTATTATGTCTGGCCTATAAAAGAGACCATGATTTTCGAGTTTGTTTCCGTGTTTCTTCAAAGTCAAATATTTTATTTCCATTAGACCATTAAAATAGCACTTTTGAAAAGTCAAAACTGGATCGGAGCTGGTAAACACGATGTGTACTAATAAATTAATCCAGTATAATAAAGAGAAAAAAAAAGATTGCCATTAACCATTACAGTAAGAGCACCCGTTCACGAGTATGACGTGTGTATCGGCGTCGTTCGACTCAACCATGTTGTAGTTGTAGGGAATAAAACGACCCGACACACAACTCCATCATCAGCATCAGGACATTTAATTGATTTAATCGACGGGAACAATAGATTTACATATATATTTCCCATGGGAGTAGGCAGAAAAGAGAACGCTACTTGCTGCGATTCTTGCATACTTCTTTTGCTTCGATCGCATTATATCATCATTATAATATCTTGTCGTATGACAATGTGTGTATACACACGCCGGTTGCGAGTAGGTACTAGGCACCTGACCTTTTTGAAAAACCTCACCAATAAGGTCGGCGTAAGTTTTTCTAGGGCGTCCCCTCTCGGCGATTTCACTGACATTCGCCATATAAATCCCTTTTGTTAGTCCCTTTTGTTGTTGCTATAGCGTTATTTATAAATATAGGTAATATATGGAACACTAATGGTTACCGTGCTAATGGCTGCAGGACTTCCATACTTTACAAAAATCATGTTTGAATATAAACAAATTCTTTCATTAACAATTAATATGAATGTTAACAAATTTTCAGCGGTCTTCAGTTACGAAATTACCGGCCTTATCTAACTATTGTTAAAGTCTCTAAAAACATTGACATGTAAAAGTGTTTTTAAACGTTATTCCTTTTACTGAAATAATCATGATAAGGTAATTTATTTTAGGCCTTTGCCCAACTGTGGGACACACTAGGCTAAACGTAATTGTAGGTAAATTTTTAATTTACATTTCAACTAATTTATTGGAAACATGAAAAGATAAACAGATCTTGTGTTCGTTAACATTTGCATTAGTTGAAAAACAGTGTCGCAGTCATTCGCGCCCGCGAATCGCTAAGTATAATACTTGGGTACCGGATCGAAGCTGGTGATAACATAGCTGTATTTAATAATGTTACTAGGTAGAGTTAGACCCTTGAGGATTCCTGGAGCAGCCCGTGGCATAACACTTTGATCAGCGGCGCAATGGCGTGACGCAGGGGCTACAGCGGCTTCGTTCCACCCGAGTGATGAGAGGTTCCTCAGCGCGGAAGCACGCGTCAGCTTTTCAACCGAATGCGTACATAATGGCTAGGGGCACCGACATAGTATCACCGTAAAAACGACAATATTTATAATAAAATTTGTCATCGTCGACGGAAAGCATTAAGAAACTCCAGTGATATAACATTTAGGCACACTTAAGTAATTTTGGAGTTCAATTTTAACTCTGGTTAATCAATCAAGTATCTATCAGTAAGTAGTCTGTCAGGGTTGCCTAAACGAAAAACCAAGTTCGTTAAAAAACAATTGTTGAAGTAGGTCCTGTGCGGGGGCTGAGTAAGGTGGCGGAAGTGTCGGGAATGACCCTGATCGGTCATCTGGGACGCTCTGAAACAAAGGTAATCGGCCAAATAGCGTAATCAGGGTCGTCGGCCGCCAAAACCAGGTCGACAAACCGTACAACCTTATAATAAAACAGTAAACACTGATACAAATATAATTTAATTATCGACCGGCACACGCGTATTATTGTTGTTTTTATTTACAAACGTGAAGATAATATACAAGCATACCCCACACAATGCTCGGCGGTTCGATGTTATCGTAAGGCACCTAATAGTTTTCATCAATCAATGCAGTACATTATCTAGGTAATGGATCTTTGCTTTTTATGCTTGGACCGGATCGACTTAACGGTAGTTTCGGCGAATCTCATTAAAATCCTTACCGACATGGCAGAGGTGAAGCCGTGGCGCGGTCAAGCAGATTGTCGGAGTCAGTCCCGTTGCGGCGATGAGATGCAGCGGCACAGCTAATCACTAATAATTACTTTATCGAGCTACGGGCTTCTCTTGTACACCGTTTTTAATTAAACTGGCTATTAAATAAATAATGATTATGTCTGATCACAATGAGATGACAGATCGAAGTAACAACTCATTCGGTCTTTTACAAACGTGACAGATTGTGTGAAATATGTTGGATGATCTGAATATGATACCCATCGTTTTTCCTGTATTGGTTAGTTCTTGCAGGGTTAAATACAATTTATATTCATAAAATAGGTAAGCATATACTAACACCACCGAATAGTCTAGTAATATGTTCTGTGACGAAATTGTGAATATGTTTAGGTACGATAGCGGAGCTAGGATTACGCGTAACCACAGCTAAATAACATTATACCGCGCCCTACCTAGATACTCTGAAATAAAATTGTAAAAATTATGAAAATAATATTGAAAGGTTTTGGAAAACTCGTTTAATTTTATTTCAGTCCAGTAAGCTGTGTGTTTAATAGTATGTGTGTAACAGTAAATCCTTCTTGGACAAATAATGTCGGTTGTGTCCTATGTTTATACAAGATATTTGGCGAAGTGCGAATAGAAGCCGCGAGGCGATCCGGGGCAAGCAGTTAAGCTCATTAGCTATTGATGACGTCACGCAACCGCAACATACTTGTACTATGAAACACTGCCTTCACTTCACACGTTGGTAAGTACAACAGCCACTAATTACCTAAGTGGTACAGTAAGTTTGTTTTTTTTGGCGTTATTTAAGAATTACTATGAAGTATATCAATTAGCGACCATCGAACACGCAAAGCCGTGCCCTTGCCACTTAGGTACAAAGAAAAAAATAACACGTTCTCACGCAGGCTATTCCTATTGGCTATTCAGGCATTCAAAACAGTACAGTAGAAACAAATGATATGATCACGCAGACGCAGCCCAGTATCGGTTGAGTCGTGTTACTGGTTATGTACCTAGACATGGTTGCGGTGTCGAAACTGTAAAAAGAGCTTGTTGGTTCGTCGGGCGGAGGAATCAATTCGGGTTCAAAATTCAAAGAATTCTTATTCAATTCGTTCGAACCTAACCTCAAAATATAATTGTATGTATAAATACTTATTTCGGAAATGCTTTTGTATTAGAAGTCTAATAATTATTGAGAAAATATTTCATTTCAATTTCAAACATAAAGAAACACGGGTTTTGCCTCGACATTCCTTATCCGTACAGCGAGGGAATGGAATCAGCTGCCTGCGTCTGTATTTCGACGTGTATAATTTCAGGGTTTTAAATTCACGAGTATGTACTAGGTATCTTCTAGGTAAGCGTGCTACATCTTACACCATATCGTCAATTGCCATCAGGTAAGTTTGTGGTCAAACGCTAACATATCTCTTCTAAAAAAACATGTAGTTCTCTTATGATCTATATCGGTAACATGATGCTTTACAAGGAATATGCTCGGGGCATTTGGAAATTATATTATACATATAAATAGTAGTATAATTATATAATATGTAGTCAGACATTACTGGAAATGAAGATTTATTTTCGTTGGACTTTAACATTTTTAAGAAAAAACTTAATGAATTATTACTATTTAAATGTTAAATTACACCCTTACAGATTATTTAAATGATAGTAGATAGTATTTAACTATAGTGATAATTAATTTAATAATTTATTGACATTTTAATATATTATGTATATATGTATTTATGATTAGAATGTAATTTTGGATTCATTGTGTTGGATTAGTTTATTATAATTTGATATTATCTGCTTGATGTTTTGCATGCCGTTATATTCTGGTCAAAGTACTTGTACCTCACATTTCTTTGTAACATCATTTGTCACGGTACTTTTGCAAATAAATATATTCTTATTCTTATTGGATTCCAGTTTTAGATCCTATTTTTTTAGGTATTAACGATGGATCCCTGGATCCCATTTGCTATTTCCATTAAATCCCATGTTATAAGTAACAACGAGTGTACACTTTACGAGAAAAGGGATAAGGCCCGTTGTGTATCCGTGTGTTCGTCAATCATATTGTGATGAATCAAAACTATCCATTTTAAGCCTGATGGGGTTCCGTAATTGTACCAGCCAGGCGTGTCATGGTCGTGTTGAATGTCAAGAACGGATCCCATAGCCGTCATGAGTCCGACGCCCTGCCGCAGGGGATCCATGAGAATTTTCTGCGCTACAAAAAAAGGCAAAATTTTCATTTTTGGTCGTGTATGTAGGTCGAACAGATCTCATGAATATGAGCGCCCGTTCCATGAAAACTTAAGACGGACACCGTCTGTTGTTCTTAATGTGAAATACAATAAATTCATAAGGACCATAATTTCCATAGTCCATACTATATCCTTAGAACTCCTTGAAATTCTTGGATCACTTTATTGTGCGATAGTCTGTCCATGTGTCAAGTGTCTAAGCTATTTTTTTCCCTCTAGGCCGCTTATTTTCATATAACGGATTGGGGAGTAGTTATTATGGGAAAAAAATTATAACTTACACACACAGAAGCAATCAAAAGTTATGGTCTTCTGATGTTTAATAAAATGAGCTTGTAGGTAAATTAACACAGATTTACCGGATGTATTCTTTAAATTATTATCATCAAACCATCTTATTATATGTATACTGACCCACTGGTGCGCACGGGTCTCCTCACAGAATAAGAGGGATTAGGCTATAGACGATTTTTTATATACTTAATTCTATTCGTACATTTGACGTAGTTGACTGGGTCGATTTTAGCAGTTACTATTTAAAAAAAAAACTTCATACTACCTATATTTCACTAAATGTAGGTAGGTACTATGAAGTGTACATTATGAGCATTCATTGCCATAAGAAATAATACTATGACAAAAATAAAATAATACGATAGCCCCAGGTAATTGTTTGAAGTAAGGTCAGTAGAGGTTGCTACATTCAGTCGCAAGCTTACCGTTATTTCATGATAACACAAGGACAGACTAAACAAACAATACATTAGTATGGGAACTCCAACCACGGTGAGGCTCCTCTCTATTCCATACAACGCAAAGAGTACCGCACGCGTTTATTGTTGTTACTATCACTATTTGCACACCGATAAGATAAGTGACCCAAAATTGCACACATGACCTTATTTAGTAACGTTTATCATGCTAGATACCAGGGTATAATAATATGATATTAAATCGTTCTAACGGTATAGAAATGTATCTCATAAGTTGTTCTCACCTGAGCTCTAGGGATGATATACTTTCTTTTTATAGTACGAAAAATCCGGATGTCGGATTCATACCGATTACCGACTAATAACCGTACTACCGACACTATTTGGATTATCATTGATATACTTAAATATTATCAATTAATTGGCGTGTGACTGCACCCTTGACTTTCTGATCGATCCATGACATTACCACTTACTTGCGTTTTTACGGAATTGTCTACATCTACATAGTGTTTCTGACTTATGTATTTTGTTATAAAATTCACATCAAGAAGACTATTGAGAAGATCTCATGCTCGCACTGCGGTTCTATGTCTGAACACGAACGGCAATACCCGTCCAAGATAAATTATACGCAACACTTGCACTGAGGAGGCCTAGTTGCCGATTTCGATACGTGCCTCACTTCTGCTTCACACTCGGCAGTTGGCACGTAGCCTTTAATGCCCACCCAACACAACTACAACTTACAGCTAAAACACAATCTGCACAACGAATGAAATGGTCAAACGAATACAATGAAGCCATAATCAGAATATACTATAAAATAACACAACTTGAGACCAACAAGACAGCTTACAGAAAACAACTACATGAAGAATTTATAAATTTATACCCAAACTTAGCATATATTACAGAACAACGACTATCTGACCAAAGGAGAGCAATTATCAATAATAAATACATTAGTAACATAAGACTGGCAGAAATTAAAAGACAAGTAGCTGAAGATTTACAATACACAGGTACTCAGTCTGAAGACATTCATCACGAACTGTCAATTACATACCCACAGAGCCATATAGAAGAATTTAACGAATACACCGATACACAAAATACTCAAAGTACAAATACATACATGCACTGTAATACACCAAATAACACACATACAGCAAATTCACCTCTCCATAGTAGCGCAGATACTGAGTTGGTGACTCAAACACTCATAGACACACCTAATACGGAACACATATACAGTGATGATAATTTCCTTAACAATATAGATATTGAACAGTTTAACTCCACACCAACTCATCCTGATGAGGCCAGGCCAGAAACCAACCCAGAAATAGAGGACACTTTCCAACAAGCTCAATTGTATTTTACTAACACACACCCTGGTAACAGACCATACATTCCTAAACAAAAGACATCTAAAAAGTTCGCTACCATAGTTAAATATATTAACACTGTTATATTTCCCAAGTACGTTAATGTTGATACGGACTTCAACACCTTGCAGAACATTATTTACTGTGGAGCATGGACAGCTGCTAAATGTAATGGAGCAAAAATATCACACTTCCCTCAAAGTGAACTTCGAACACGAACACATAAAAAACCAAATTGGCAAATTAGATTAGAAAAGAAAATAGGAAGCTTAAGGGCGAATATAGGAAGACTCACGCAATATATAAGAGGTAACAGAAGTAGGAAAGTAGTCGCAACAGTAGAAGCAATAAAAACTAAACATCAACACCACGCACAACATGAAAATACAAACACACAAATAGTACACTTCTTAGACACCTTAAAACAAAAACTCAATGCGGCATCTAGTAGGCTGAAAAGATATATAACATGCACAAATCGTAAAGTCCAAAATACTAAATTTATTAACAACGAAAAGATCTTCTATAGACACTTGACTACAACTAACAAAGAAAACTCCAATTCAAATATAGATACACCCTCTGCCGATACACTTCGAGATTTCTGGGCTAATATATGGGAAAATCCTGTACATCACAATCAGCATGCAAATTGGATTAACGATATACCAACACAAACCCCAGAAATGGAGTTTGAATTTATACCAATAGAAATATTCATAGACGTTATCAAGCGCACACACAATTGGAAATCGCCAGGCACGGACAACATCCATAACTATTGGTATAAAAAGTTCACCAACCTGCACCCATACATTCACAACCATCTAAATACATTCATTCAATCACCACACACATTACCGACATACATAACACATGGAGTCTCATACATGATACCTAAGGATACAAATGACACTATAAACCCGGCCAAATACCGACCCATTACTTGCTTACAAACCATATACAAAATCCTAACAGCCTGTATTAGTGAAATAATTTATAAACATTTAACCAATCATGACATATTAGCAGAACAACAAAAAGGATGCCGTAAGAATAGCCAAGGATGCAAAGAACAACTTACCATTGACGCAGTTACCCTGAACAGCGCAGTAAAGAGCAAAAAAGACATCCATACAATGTTTATTGATTACCAGAAAGCGTTTGATTCCGTCCCACACAGCTGGCTCCTTCACGTCCTAAATCTTTATAAAATTCACCCAACACTAATCTCATTCCTAAAAACTTCTATGCTGAACTGGCAAACTGTTCTCAAAATAACTCAAGCATCAATAACTCTCACCACTGAACCAATTTCTATCCAACGCGGTATTTTCCAAGGAGATGCGCTGAGCCCTTTGTGGTTCTGCTTAGCACTCAATCCCCTCTCATACTTACTTAATAAAACTGACACAGGATTCACACTAACAGGCAATAACACACAACTTAAACTGTCACATCTAATGTATATGGACGACATAAAACTTTACGCAAACGATAAAAACACTCTATACAAATTAGCAGACATAACACAACAATTCTCTAAAGATATCTGTATGCAGTTCGGAGTTGATAAGTGCAAAATTTTTTCAGTTAATAAAGGCAAAATCCAAAGCAATAGGTACATACTCGAATCTGGGGAATCAATTGAGCCGATGGATGAACATAGCACATATAAATACTTAGGTTTTAAACAGTCTAGACAGATACAACAGAAAATTACTAAACAAGAACTGCTGAAAAAATTTTCTAACCGCCTTAACTTAGTTTTAAAAACACATCTTAACTCCAAAAATACCATAAAAGCTATTAACACATTTGCAATTCCCATCCTCACGTACTCTTTTGGAATCATACAATGGTCCAAAACTGACATAAAACAATTACAACGCAATATTAATACACACCTTACAAAACACAGGAAACACCACCCTAAATCATGCATACAAAGACTCACGTTGCCGCGCCATGAAGGAGGCAGAGGGCTGATAGACGTACACAACTTACACAATAAACAAATATTTTCACTTAGAACTTACTTCCACAACAAAGTCGAAAACTCACCTCTACATACACACATCATACAACTTGACAAAAAACTCACACCACTTAACCTACAAGAAACAAACACGCAAACAAATCAATACCTAACAAGCACACAACAAAAGATAACATCATGGGCTGATAAAGCTTTACACGGAAGACACCGAGCCTACCTGAGCCTACCACACGTCGACAAAGTTAAGTCGAACGAATGGCTCAAGAGAGGTGAGCTGTTCCCCGAGACCGAGGGTTTTATGCTTGCAATTCAAGACCAAATTATCGCCACTCGCAACCATAGAAAATTTATCATAAAAGACCCCAATCAGCCGACCGACTTATGCAGGCACTGCAACAATGCTTCTGAAACAATTCAGCACATTACAGGAGCTTGTAAATCACTCGCACAAACAGACTACAAACACCGCCATGACCAGGTAGCCTCAATCATACATCAAAATTTAGCATATCAACACAAATTAATATCTGACATTAAACCATATTACAAGTATAAGCCCGAGATCATTTTAGAAAATACACACCACAAAATATATTGGGATAGAACAATAATTACCGACAAAACCATCCATTATAACAGACCCGACATCACCGTCCATGATAAAACCAATGGAACTGTTTACTTAATTGATATAGCCATACCAAACTCACACAACATACAAAGCACGATATCTGAAAAATTAAGTAAATACCAAGACCTCGCTATAGAAATAAAAACCCAGTGGAAAGCACACACTGTTCACATCGTCCCCATAGTTCTTTCATCTACAGGTATTGTACCAAAATCTCTAACACAAAGCCTCAACACCATAAACATGCCCACCTACATACTCCACATGCTTCAGAAAGCCACCATTCTCAACACCTGCCGTATCACCCGAAAATTTCTCACATCCTCTACATTATCTTCAACCTATTCCATTTAAACATCCCCTCACACGCTTGGCTCCGGCCCGCATGTGAGGTCTTTTACTCTCTCAATAGGAGAAGAAAATAAAAACATACAATGAATAATAATAATAATTTATTGTTTTCTTCCACAAAGGTATCTTAATAATAGTAGAAAATGTTACGAGTCTTTTGGCAGTATATCCTTTGTGGGAGACTGGTATCTGAACTAGGTAAACCTGTCATACAGATTACCAGGCCCCCTCCAGTTTAGTTTTGTAGCAGATGTATCAGTTGTAATGGTAGTAATAATTAGACATTAAGATTATATTGCGGAAGATACAGAAAAGAGCAAAAAATAATAATAATAATTTGTGTGTATGTGTTACTGTGTACATATGTATTACAATGTGTGTATATGATACTGCGTGTATGTGTGTGTTACCGTTTATGTATGTGTTACTGTGTGTATGTATTACTGTGTGTGTGTTACTGTGTGTGTATATGTTACTGTGTATATGTGTTACTGTGTGTGTATATGTTACTGTGTGTGAATATTTAACTGTATGTGTATGAGTTAGGTACTGTATGTTTATGTGTTGCTGTGTGTGTATTTGTTACTGTGTGTTTTACTGGGTGTGCACATGTGTGTGTATGTTTGTTTGTGTGAGTGTGCGTGTGTAGATGTGTGTGCGTGTGTGGTTTGTGGGGTACGTGCGTATATAAGTGCATATATTGGTATATATATAAATTTCTTATTTTATATTTTCATATTGTATATATTTCTTATTTTGGTACGATTAGGAGCTGTTCAATACTTTCATAGGTTTGGGTTTGAAGCCAGGTCGTGAGTACTTTTTTACACTTGTTTCTGGGAAGGGAATATATTGGCAGAATGGTATTAATTTTATTGTATAGATAGTTGCTGAGAAAGATGAAAAATCTATGTGAAAGGCTGGTTTTTAGGAATTTGATTTTACAGATTTTGGTTTTATTTCTCTTATTGAAAGTAACTTCTGGGTTGTAATTTAACAGTGAATGTTTTCGTAGGATAGTATGTAGTATAAAAAGCTGTCTCACTGATAATACTTCACACTTTTCATATAATGCTTTAGTTGGATGGAAGAAGGGAAGTTTGTGAGCAACCTTTAAAAGTGCTCTCTGGGCCCTTTCAAGTTTGAGCATAGCCGTTTTCCCAGCTCCACCCCATGAAGTAATGCAGTAGGTCAGTAACGACTGACATAGAGCAAAATATGTTGTTTTTTTAACTTTGTCATCTGCAACATGCCGTAAGTTTTTGAAGACATAAATTAGTTTCCTTGTTCTAGACGCTATTAGGTTGATGTGTGGATTGAAGTTCAGGTTCTTGTCGATGATAACACCAAGGTATTTTATCTCATCAACTTTTTGGAGCATTGGACACGAGCAAGGCAGATGTTGGTTCATGTTACAAGAGTGTGCGATTATGTCAAATGAGTTTTTGTGATTTGGTTTTAAATAGTTAAATATAATATATTTGGTTTTGTCGATGTTGAGTGTGAGACTGTGTCGGTTAAGCCAATTTGCAACAGTGGAGAAGCCCGTTTGAGCATGGTCGTAGACTTCCTGCCAAGTATCCCCATGGAATATAAGGGCCGTGTCGTCTGCGAAGGTTATTATCTGTCCGTTTACTAGATTCAGCTGGCAGAGGTCGTTTATAAATATTAAAAAGAGGGTTGGCCCCAGAATACTTCCTTGGGGTACTCCAATAGATACTTCACTATCCTCACTTATCCAATTATCGACTTTAACACACTGGACGCGCCCTTGTAAATAGCTCTGAAAGAATTCTAGTTGAATTCCACGAATGCCAATGTATTCAAGCTTCTTCAACAGGAGTGACAGAAACTGTGTCAAAAGCCTTTGCCAAATCAAGAAATATTGCGAGAGTTTTCTTTTTTAGATCTAATTTTGATACTACAGTATTAGTGAATTCGTGGAGTGCATCATTAGTCGATTTACCAACTCGAAAACCATGTTGATTTGATGATAGAAGGTTTCTTGACTCTAAATATTTAGTCAATCTTTTATTAACAATTTTTTCTAAGATTTTTGATAATGTTGGCAAAATGGAGATAGGGCGATAGTTGTTGACACAGCTTCTGTCACCACTCTTATGGATGGGGTGGATAAGAGCTTTCTTGAAAGCTGTGGGGAACACGCCAGTTGAAAGCGATAAATTGCAGATATATGTAATGGGTTGGGACAGTATGGATGCATATTTTTTTATAAAATTACTAGGAAGATTGTCACGTCCCACTGCGCAATTTGGCTTAAGGCTGTTAATGATAGAATGAACCTCCTGGGTATCTGTAGAAAGTAGCACAAATGAGTAGGGTACTGACCGAGAAGGTGTATCGTGAACTGGGTTTGTATATACTTTGATAGATTGTGCCAAGGACCTTCCAATACTTACAAAGAAGCGATTAATATTATTAACGGATAGTTGAGGATCTGTAGTGTCAATTAATTCTGTATTAGGAGTATTTGGCTTAGTGGTATGTGTAATAATTTTAGTGGTTTCCCAGTTTTTTAAAAATTAAATTTAAAAAAAAAATTTGTTAATGTAAATACATACTTATAATACATAAGAAACACCCAGACAAACACAAATATTCATGTTTTTATCCACACAAATATTTGTGTCCTGTGGGAATCGAACCCAAGACCCCATGATCAGCAGTCGAACCGCTGGACCACAGAGGTCGTCAAACAACGTACAATCGTGTGTATTTAGATAAGCGTCCTTTGTACGTAGGTTAAGTATTTTCGTGTAATGTAAATCCGTGATGTATCCCAACCAAATTCTAGTAGTAGGTTAGGTACGGTCAACAAAACAGATATATAAGATTGATTGCTCTGACAAAGATTGTGTAATAATGTATCATGCAATGTTTCTAAACACAGATTTTGTTAGCTACTTAGCACCTACGTACCAAACCCTTTGGTGGTTAATTACTAGGCCTATGCCTTGGGTAGGCAAGTGCGGCTTTTAGTGGGCAGTTGGCAGATGATCCATGAGGATTTTCCGTACTATAAAAAAAAAGGTTTCGTTCGCGGCAGGTACCTATACTTTACTCTTTTGTGGACTTACTACTTCGTGAATAAGTCATTCAACCAAGGTACTCTCACTTTTACACGCCTTCATGAGTATTCAAGCATCTTTCACAAGCCAAGTGAACATACAATGACTGTAGGCTATTCTGTCACATTGAGACTGGGATGATTACTGTCTAGGTCTATTGTTGGCCACTGGCAGCTATGAGCAGTTATTTTTATAAATTAACGATAACATTCCCGACGTCGATTCGCTATTCATATTATTCATTATTACCGGAACTTATCTTGTCAGATGATACATTAAAACACAGCCATGGAGACGAGTCGTGATCGTTCTCTGAACCGTTCTGACGGATTATACGATCTAGGTATATGTATATAGGGTTCCTATTCCATCGCCAACCGTTACATTTACAAACAAAAATGCAGTGTTAGTCGTGGCAGTCCAATGGTCAATCACTGCTAGTTATAAAATAAATTTAAGCGCGGGCCTCAAAATAGACTTCCAAAATTAACAATTCACTGGGCTGGACAAGTGGGTTGTGGTTCTTACGGTCCTTGCCTACTTTATGGATATGCTATTCATTTTATTTGCATATTCGTGACCACAAATATTTATTTTCAAAATAGACGAATAAGAAAATGGCATATGACGTATCATGAGATCGAAGGCAAAGATAAACCAATATTACGTAGAAGTACATAATGCGTTTTCTGTGCCAGTACCACAAAATAAATATAAGTAAGTAAAAAAAACTGACACGCACAATACCTACATCAACTTTATTTTGTAAGTAACTTTTGTATGGCTTCGGCTGCAATAGACCAACAACATGGTAATTTCCGATAACTGGTAATGCATGCAGCCGATATTTCATGATTAGATGATAGTTATGATAATTTATTATTTGATCAGAGTAAATATATCTTTAACATGACGTATGGTTGTGTTGTGCTTTGTTAACCCGGCATTCATTTAATATGGTTATCGTTATAATTATAGCTTGTAATCAAACTACAATTTATTCAACAGTTTAATGTGTGATGATGGTACTTTTTCAAAGTTCTGAGTAACAGTCACATCTTAGTATCAAGGATTTAAATATACAGTATACATATAAAGTAAATTATGCATGACAAAGTGTAAACTAGGAACTAGAGACTGCCTCAGTAGCCTAGTGGTCGTAAGCGCGACTGCTATGCTAGAGGTTTTAGGTTCGATTCCCAGGTCGAGCAGTGTTATTGGGTTTTTCTATGAAATACTCAGTAGCAGCTCGTGGTTTGGGACCTAAACATACCGGTGAAGTGTGGATGTACATTAGTACACCTCTGACTAACCCTTGGAGAAATACAGGTGTTGTGGTATGTTTATGTTAATTGTAAAGTAACTCACCATTTTAGCAAGCATGGTGTCCATCTGCGGCTGATGCGTGGCGGTGAGCAGCTGTCGGATGCGGCTGGCGTTGGCGACGCACTGCGCCATGCAGCGCTGCAGCGCGGCGGCCTGGCGCACCAGCGAGGCGCTGAGCGGCGCGTCGGCCCCGGGCGCCCCCGCACCGCGCAGCACTGTCTCCAGCACGTGAGCGTGCTGCGACACGTAGTCCAGACAACGACGCAGCTCCACCGCCTCACGTCGCTGACGCTCTGCAATTATAATGTACTTGCAGGTCTTAATAATGTACAACACCTTTCTATTTCCTAGTTCCACTCATATAATATATGGTAGATAGACCAGACACATACACACTTTGTCATGGCTCCACATCAAGCGAATTGTATTTATTATACTTACTCATAGCTAAGAAAGTATAAAGGAAATTATAAAGATCCATTAGTGATTGTAATTGTTAGATTTTATAAATTAAAATACATGCTTGACTTTAAAAAATGTTTTAAAATATTATCTACAAATCATTTTAAAAATATGTAAATGCCTCATAAATATAGTACTTGTAAGCATAATGCAACACTAGAGGTCTTGGGTTTTGATGCTGAGGCCAAGCGTTATTGGATTTTTCTATTAATTTGTCAGTAGTAGTTCAGTTTGAATTTGTGCCTGGTTAATGTGATGCTTGTCCTTATGCTTGTCCCATCACTACATAGTTCCTGCTGTCTGTCCCTATGTATGCTTATATCTTGAAAACTACGCAACAGATTTTGATGAAGTTTTTTTTAATAGGTAGAGTGATTCAAGAGGAAGGTTTTTATATATAATAGATGCATGTTACTAGTACATTGCACCCTTGTGAAGCAGGGGAGGGTCGCTCTGAGTTAAAAAATGAGGAGGTTCTCAATTTGATTGGTATTTTTTTTATGTTATTTATATTAGTGGTTTTTCATTCTGCTCAATTTTAAAAATATATAATTATGCCATTTAGTTACCTACTATATCTAGTATACTTTTCAAATTATAATATCGCAAATGCGGTAGTACTTTATTGTTTATTTTATGGTAATTGTTTCTTTTATTGTTTTATTTTTACTGTAAAACATACTAGTTAATTTTGTGTGAAGATTACATTGTTATAATTATAAGGTTGTATCGTTTTAGTTATAAGTGATTTTGTGTTAATGTATTGTATAGTTACATATTTGTAATTGTTAGTAATAGTGTTATTTAAAATAGTTAATATTATAAGTAGGCTTAGCTATCGCATTAGGTTTCTAAACCTGTAATGATAGTTTAAGAGTTTTTAAATAAATAAATAAATAAAATAACAATTAAATTAAATTTCTCTACTGCACTAAATTCTTATGAAATACGGTTTATTGAGAGTTTTTGGTCGATATTTGTATACAAAAGTCACAAAAAGTGCTCTGTGATTCAAAATTGAAGCGAAATTCATTGAATTGAAAAAATAGTTTCAGTTCGCAAGTTAATAAATTTATTAGTGGCGCTATTATTTTACCATGGAAATCATAGATTCTCTGGGTTCTTTTCAGGTATTTTTCCTCTTGAAGTTGCCTGTCGACCTGTGCCTGTTTCTCACGAGTTTCCAGCACCTCCAGGAACGATGAAAATAACGATTTTCTTTCGCTCGTGTTTGTAACGGTTTCTTGCATCGTGATGGTAAAAAATCAACGGTTTTTAAATTAAAGTTATAGAGTTAGTCAATTTTTCAAATATAACTTAAAAATCTGTACGATTTGTTTTGAAAAGTAAGCCGTGAAACAATATTTAAATAATATAAAAATCAAATTCAAAACCGCACACCCTCTTCACTCACATACGCCTCACTGACGTGACTCTGACAGTCTGACGTCTGTTACTGACTACTGTCTGTTTGTTTGACACCCTCTAAAAAGTATTTTTTTTTTATTTGGGCCTTGGCACAAAGCCATCAGCCCAAATCGATACAAAAAAATATTATTAATTATAGTAAATTAAAGTACAATTTTTAGAACTAGAAAGAATAATATAAAATAAATAACAAACAATATGAAATATTTACAAGTCCCCTACTGTACACGAAACAAAATCATATATTGTATGATACAATTGCGGATTTTTTAGTAACTCCTGTACATTACATCGGACATTTCCTAAAATGTCTATACAATTATTTATTAGTAATAAACGTTGAAGATTGAATTTTGTACATGAAAAGAAGATATGTTCAAGATCACAGAGATAGTAATTACAATATTTACAAACAGTGTTATCTAATAATTTTAATCTAAACAGGTGAGAAGGAAATTTACAATGCCCTATCCGTAATCTGCAAATAGAAGTAATAAAGTGCCTGCTTGTATACCTAGTGCGTTGTTCAAACCAAGCCTTTGCACTTGGTTTAGGCACAATTTCGGCTTGCCATTTGCCTTTAAGCTGTCTTGAGGTATCCAAGTATGAAGACCATTGAAGCATCATATTCTTTTTTACAAATGCAATTAAATCTGTGTAAGGAACTTTAATATGAACAATACGTCGGATCTATACAATAGATCGCTAACTTATCAACTAGTTCATTTCCGAAAACTCCTGAATGGCCTTGTGCCCAACAAAGTTCAACAGTTACATACATTTTTGATCTTAAGTTCGTAAATTAATGATCTTAGTTCGTATAGCAAATAATTACAAGATGCTGAGATATTTTTGTTCTTAAGAGCTTGTAAAACACTCATAGAATCTGATATTATTAGAATTTTATCATAATTATTGACGGAACATAATACATATTTAATTGCTTGAATAACAGCAGGGAGCTCAGCAGAAAAAATAGAAAAGAGATTGTTACATAAGAAAACTTTACCGGTTTTAAGAAAAAAATCATAAAAAGCATAACTAGTTCTGTTTTTGTCTTTGAGCCGTCAGTGTAGATCTTAATAAAATTCTGTTTAACTGCAAGGTATTCCAAAAAATAATATTTGTTTTCAAACTTGGAAATGTTTATAATAAAATCCATTACGTTCTCAAAGAAATTATAGTCAAAGCATGGTAATTTGAAAGACCAGTAGACATCATCCTGAAACTTGTAATTTAAATAACAAATAGATTCACTAAGTGTTACAGAAGGTGAAGGGATAACATCGCTAAAATTTGGAATATAAAAATGTGCTAAGAATCTAGGAACTACTTGATTATCCGGACTGACTAACTTCAAACAATATTTATCAATAAGATAACTACGACGAATAAATAAGGGAACTATTCCACACTCCACTTCAAGAGAATTAATTGGTGACGACATCATGGCACCTATGATAATACGAAGTGCTTTGTTTTGAATAATATCAAACTTTCTCAGTAACTGGGCATTGGCATTCGCAAACTACATACTCCCATAGTCAAAATGACTACGAATAGTGGCGATATATATATTCTTAAGAATTTTAGGATCTGATCCCCATTTGACGCCTACCAAGGATTTCAGTATATTTAAATGTAACTCTGCTCTTTTGCAAACATTTATAAAAGAGGTTTCCAAGATAAATCGTAACTTAAATTTATGCCAACATATTTAACACAGGTTTGCACAGGAATAGGCAAATTGTTATATGTAACATGGGGCCTAATAAAACCAATGTTTGAAAAAAGGATAGCTGAACTTTTAGTGGTATTAACTTCTAGTTTAAGACTGTTATTTAAAATTAAGTGCAAGTTCTGTAAACAGTTATTCATAATAACTTGCCCTTCAATTACATTATTACACTTAACA
This sequence comes from Acronicta alni, assembly GCA_964056405.1. Taxonomy (NCBI): domain Eukaryota; kingdom Metazoa; phylum Arthropoda; class Insecta; order Lepidoptera; family Noctuidae; genus Acronicta; species Acronicta alni. The sequence goes on along the minus strand of OZ043925.1, from coordinate 15,854,091 downwards.
TATAATACTAAATCATCTGCAAATAATAAACTTTTGATAGTATTAGAAGAGATACCCTTCATAAAACAAACTAAACTCAAAATAAAAATCAGTGGAGAAATCACTGAACCTTGCGGAGTACCCTTCGATGTGAGTCTAGGGCCGAACAGCGTATTATTGATTTTCAAACATATGCTAAGATTGTGTAAAAAATTAAATAGCCAGAACAGAATATGTCCCGGTAAATCTAAAGAATGTAGACTTTCTATGAGATAAGAATGGTCGATGTTATCAAAGGCACACTTGATATCGAGAAAAACTGCCAAGGTTAATTGATGGTTGTTAAAATTATTATTAATATCCCCAAGTAGGCAACCTATGTTGTCCATTGTACTCATACCTTTCCTAAAGCCATACTGTTGTGTTGGAATGAGGCTATTTTTCTCTACCCACCATTCTAGTCTATTTTTTAACACAGTTTCAAAAAGTTTTGAAAAGCACGATGTTAGCGAAATAGGTCTAAAGGAATCAATAGAATTGGGGTTCTGATTTGTCTTTAGGATAGAAACCACAAACTGAATTTTCCAACTAGGTGGAATGCAATTAGCAACCCAAAGGTGATTGTAAATGGATAGTAGAATATGTTTAACATTATCTGGAAGATGTTTAATTACACTGTAGGGTAAAAAATCTGGAGACGTTTCTTTTTTATTAATTAAAGCGGATTGAAGTTCGTCAATTTTGAAAGGGTTTGATAACCATTGACTCTTATGCGAAGTGTATGAGAAAAAGTCTTTTAACCTATTGGAAACTGAAGAATCGTCTGTTTGCGTAATTTTGTCCAAAAAGGCATTTGCATTTAGAGGATCTTCTAGAAATTGCGATCTGGATTTTGTAATATTTAACTTGGAGTGTTTGAATTTAAGGATATAGTCCCAAATTCTTTTCGATGAAGTCATGCGATTGAAAGATGAGCAAAGATTTGACCAACTTTTAACTTTTTCTTTAGCTAAAGTAAGTTTTTTTAATGCGTCAAATTTTTTATACAGCATGTAATTTTCAACAGACGGGTAGCGTTTGTACGAAGCCAGTGACATTTTACATTGTGAAACCGATCGTTCACATACATCATTCCACCAAATAGTTGACTTAAAATTTTGGCTAAAATTGCAACTTTTTTTCGGAAAAGTCAAAAGGATGTCAGTTAAAATTTTGATAAAATCGTTCGTTGTTAACGAAATATCTGTTTATGTTATTCTTCCATGAAGATTTTAATAGCACAATGCTAGCCACTAAGATTATTCTTCATATGCTTGTGTTGCCTAGCAATGGTAATGCATCTGAAGACTGCAAGAGAGACTTGGTTAGCACTAAACCGCTGCTAGCAATGGTAATGCATCTGAAGACTGCAAGAGAGACTTGGTTAGCACTAAAGCGTGCCTATGCTGACAGCGGTTTACTGAGGCGGTTATATCTACTGAGGAAACTGTTTAATGTTAAACTAACGGCATATAGCACAATAGAGGAGTACTTAAACGACATTCAAGTAACAAGCCAAGCATTAGCAGCAATCAAAGCAGGTCTTGATGATGAATTCATCGGTATAATAATGCTAGCTGGTTTAACCGACGAGTACAACTCATTAGTGATGACGTTAGAACATCCTAGCAACAACTCTTGTTAATTTCATAAAACTTGTTTTTTCCTTGTCAATATTATTTTTATTTTATAAAAATACTTATGTTGCTTTAGTGTTTAATTATTCGAAATATATCCACTGTTATACTTACTCGTTTATTTCGACACAACATAACAACAGTTTACCTTCTTGACATAGCTCCATGAAACGATCCCAATTATTTTTTTTGAAATTAATGTTAGCAAGTGAGCTGTTTGTAAAAGACACTGGTTCTATGTTGTTGTTGATTATCGGACACGTATCATTCAAGTCATCATTTGTAAACTATATTTACCAAAATAGGAAAGTGGTTACCTACTGCTTAGTAGATCATCCATTACGGAAAAAGTGCAACTTGAACTGATTGCTGGAGAAGCAAAAGCCAAATCTAAGACATTACCTTGCTGACCATGAGGAGGAAGAGTTGTTTCCGTATTATCATTAAGACAAACTAAATTCATCGTTTCTACAAAAGCTGATAAAGCATTGCCTCTTCTGTCGTTGTTTCTACAACCCCATGATGTATGATGGGCATTGAAATCACCTGTCAATAAATATTTTCTAGACATTATTTTTAAGTGTAAATCTTTTAGAAGTTTAATATTAAATATACCATTTGGAGGAGGTGGGCAATATACACACAATATATATATTTTAGAAGTCCCTAAATTAATTTTTAACAGTAAATTTTGACAATATTGTTATGTTGAGTTGGTATCCACAATTGTAAATGAATATTTATTTCAAGCAATTGCTACACCTCCATGAGGATGGTCAGAGTCTTTTCTCACAACATTAAAACCAGGCTTTGATTATATACTTGTCTAGATGGAGCAATGCAAACATACGACACGCGAAAACTGGGGCCAAATTGCGTGATATGTGTGAGTATGAGTACCGCTTGTGTACTTATTGTAGTCAAACTGTCAAGGTGTGCGTGTTTAGGGATGCCTGCTCCAAATTATTAACTTACCTTTTCTCCATTATTTAATGGGATGACAGTTAAACGAAATAAGCTGAATAAAGTAATTATTTTGTAGATTAGTGTTTTATTTATTTTAATAAAAACAAAAAATACAATGAAAAAATATATACAGCAATTTATAGATCAAAATCCATCTCTTTGTATTTGTTTTCGAAATAGTTTTTTTTTTATATTTCATTTCGTGTCCGCTGTATAATGTCTCTCCAGTCTTAAGAAATCTGAAACCCAAAATATTAGAAAGAACTAACAATAATACTATTTAGTGAATGACTTCATTTATTTTGTGAAGGCATTCACTTCACATTTTATTTTTTTATCATTTACTGATCAAATAAATTATGTAAGTATTAAAATAATAAAATTTTCTCCTGATCGAAAGATGATGACTGATACTTGCATTTTATCTCTCATAGTTTCGCCAAATCTCCCTTGTAATAAATTGACAACACCGGCTAATCTGTCGAACCTACAAATTAACGAATTGAAAAATCATGTTTTCATAAAATAATAGAGGTTAAATAACAAAACTTACCTATGTAATCTTAATGTAATTATACGGTTTTCCCACATAATTGCGACACAATTTGACAGCACATACCGACATAATTAATTATTTTTCGAGAACTCCACACCCTGAAGTGATCAAAATGACACTGACGTAAGTGAGAAGAGAGTCTACCAATTTTAGTAGACTTTATTTGGGCCGTTCTGTACGTGTCAATGTGGCATCTAGACAAGTATATAATCAAAGAAACCAGGTAACCTCAGAGTTCTATTAGAATCTAACCACGTCTCATTAAATAGTAAAACATCTATAGGTTTGGAAAAATTGTGAAATAAATGTTTAATTTGATCTATTTTAGGGAACAAACTTCTACAGTTCCAGTGTAATATGTTTAATGAACTGTTATCCATAATTTAACTAGAAAAATTGGATATTAATAGCTCTTTGATGAGGAAGTAATGGGATCAGATTCTTTTTGTGATTCCTTTCTTTTTAATAATACAATTATAGTTTTTGTTATAGCATTCAATATTTAAAAAATCAGAGATTAGGACCCTACCACAAGGAGATTTGGATGATACAGATTCATGTTTAAGTTCAGATGCAGAGTTGCTAGGGTTGAAAGATGGTACACTGTTAATTGGTTTTACCCTGCAGCTGATGCATATGTGAACTTACCTTGAACTTTTTGTTTGATTTCAGCAATTTTAGCAGACTTGACAGGACATGAGAAAGATATAGCCATATGGGAACCAGTACAATTGGAACATCTAATGTTGGTGGTTTGGTCACAATCATTATAGAAATGAGGACCTGAACATATTGAACAAATTTGTTTACCTTTACATGCTCCGCTGCGATGGCCAAATTTATAACATTTAAAACATTGGAGTAGTGGCCTTACATGTTCATTAACTGTGAACCTTATGTGATCATATGTAACATGATCAGGAAGAGGTCAGGGTTCAATTTTACCAGTTGCTTGTTTTTTCTGGAAGCGTTTGACACCTACTATTTGGCAATTAGCTGTAAGATTCATCAGAAGGTCTTCCTCAGACAACTCCAAGAGGGCCCTGATGATGCCTTGGGACTCGATGCTATCATAAGGAATTTTCGATGTCCACTCATTTATTTGAAGCAAGTCCTTGTTTAATAGGAATGAATTAGCTTCATTCAGAGCCGCAAAGAAAACCTTAATGTAGTACATACCAATAGGCTTCACATACTGTACACCTTTTATGTTTTTCAGTTCTTTGTTTACTTTCATTAAATCTATTTTGAAACAGTTTACTGAGTTATTATTTGAATTTTGGATGAGTACTGGATATTAGTTCCTTGCTGGATTATCATACACAGGATAGTAATCTTTGAATAGACCTCGATTATTCCTATAATAGGTCATTTTTTGTTTCAGCTCCTTTGTAGTTGGTAAATCGGAAAAATCTGCTTTACGTTTATTCGCTTTAATATAGTCCAGAGTCCATGGGGGTTACAGGCTGAGCTGCAACCCCTTCCAAAATGTTCATATTATTTGTATCTCAACTTCTTTCGTTATTATACACAACAGATCGAAACAAGAACAAAAAGGCAGTTTTACGAAACTAACATAAAAATATTTTCAAACAACGCGGCTAAACGTGTTCGTGTTTCCCGCCTTTTTTCCAAAAAAGTCTCTAAATTAGTGATGCGACGAACAATACGATCAGATCGCGAATCGATTCAACTCTTCAAAATATCGATTCGCCGTCCAAAGATTGTGGTTTGCACTCAATGTAAGATGTGTATATTATGACCATCGAGGTCAATTAAAGTGCAGACGACAGCAGGTCAAGCTATCCAAAACTGTCAAATTTTCCCAATTGAATATGATTTATAGTTTTGTGTTAAAGTTGAAAATCTATCAAAGAAATTTTACAGATTAGGGTAGCTGATGATGTGCTGGCCTCTGTACGATCTCGAACATTAGCTTGTTTATGTTACAAATGTAAACAAAATGTACTTTACATCTTAATTAAGATTGTCGTTTGTTAAAGATGACGGCGGGTAAAAAGATGACACGAAATAAACAAGCTCGTATTTATTATTTCTAAGCCATAATGTGGGTAGGAATTTGTTTGTAAATTTTAATCTAAAAATTAGTTTTTTTAGGTTCACGTAATTTCTATCCTTGTTAAACACCCAACCCCTTTTTTGTTTGAAATAAATGTCATAGATTTTATTATATTATACATTTATGGTCTTTTTCATGCAATTGTTTGGAGCGATCTTTTGAAAATCGAATCAAATGCATGCGATCCGATACGTGAATCGGATTGAGTTTTAATAGAGAGGTCAGTGACCACAGACAACAATAACTAACAAGTTTTATTTTTGTAATATTTTTGGCATGGCTTCATAGGCTTTTGTGCCATAATTAACAAGTCAACTGGTTAACAAATATAGTAATACCTAGACAACAGAGTAACTGGACACGGCTTTAGCGTATACTCATGAATGTATTACATTATCAAGATCGCGTACTACCTCTTTTATAACATACAAAATACAGCTATATAATTGTTGTTACCATAAATTATTATTGTAATCTATTATAGTACCATCGACTATGAATCAATTTGGAGCTGAGTCGGCGACTCGGCGAGTTTGTACTGGATGAAAATTGAAGATATTTCTACATCTTAAAGATCTGATACATCCTTAACTATTCCATATCCAGTGGCGTTGTTCCATGTGCACCGAAAGACGCCAATGTTATCATTCTACCAAAAAAATTTAATCCTGTATCCTTTTCCGAATAACGCCCTTTATCCGTTTTACCCTTCATAACTAAAGTTCTGGAACGACTGATTTACGATCAATTGAGTACTTTCCTCTCTAAAAACAATATTCTCAATTCCTTCCAGTCGGGCTTTCATCCAGGTCATAGTACCACAGCTCTCGTGCATAATATGGATGATATCAGGTCAGGCATGGAAATCGGTAATTTTACAGTAATGGCGTTACTGGACTTTAATATAGCTTTTAATGCCGTCGATATCGATATATTGCTTGGCATACTACACTCTCTTAGCATATCTCCATTGACGTATCTGCATCGAAAAAGCTTCGTCTTCTTGTTGCAGTACCTCAGCCGGTGTACCGCAGGGTGGCGTTTTATCTCATCTACTCTACGCAGTTTTTATAAACTCAATTTCCGAACGACTACTTTCTTCCTAGTAATGAGTGTCAAAACTGTCAAATTCAAATTCATTCATCATTGTCAAAGAAGGAAGCTATCTTGCTTGTTCCGGCACGTATTGTTCTATTGGTATAATTATTTTTTTCAATTTCCAGTTATATTATCATGGCACGAGAAAGTAGCGCAGGATTTGACAGACATATTACTATCTTCTCACCTGAAGGAAGACTTTACCAAGTCGGTAAGTTGTAATGTTGTTTTACGAGAATGACTTGCATAGAGTGGTAACCAACAATATGCGGTAAGCAACATATTAGGTAAAATAATGGACTTAAATTTCCATTAGCCATTTTGTAAATATCAAATAATCGAATGAATCATGTCCAATCAAAACAGTTAAACCGTAATATTTCAAACAGTAATATTTCTATGAAATGTATTGATTTGTATGCTAAGCTTTCCGTTAGAGTTGTTTTAGTTTTTATTTCGATACATTCCTAGTATACTATTTAATAATTGCCTTTCCTTTTGTAAGTTGGTATGATTTAAAAACTTGTACTTGACATTTTTGTTTTTGGTGTGCAATAAAAAATAACTTTGTATTTACTTCTAGCTCAGTTTTGATAATACATCATCATCATCAACCCATATACTGTCCCGCTGCTGGGCATGGGTCTCCTCACAGAATAATACATAGGTAATTTTATTAAATTATATTGCAGAGTATGCCTTGAAGGCAATTAACCAGGGTGGACTGACATCAGTAGCACTGCGCGGGGCAGACGCAGCTGTGGTTGCGGCTCAGCGCAAAGTGCCTGACCGGTTGCTGGACCCTGCCTCGGTCACACACTTGTTTCCACTCACTAAACGCATTGGAGCCGTTATGACTGGCATGATTGGTGAGAAAATGATGTAGTAATTGTAGGCCTCTTTTGTGATCTTAATTCACCAGAATATCTTTTAATCTATTTCAAATTTTTTGTCTGTTCTCACTTTTATTTTTTTATTGGTATACCAACAGCAGTATTAGCATATTAAGTTACTAATAAAAAAAATTAATAATCAGGGTGCTGATATGTTTGCACATTACAGATACATGCAGCATTCATAATACAGACAAAGAATAAAATAATGTTACTATAATACCTTACCTTTCCACCAAGGTCATTATTAGTATATGCGAAACCTGAATATAGTTTATTCAGAATAAGTAACTGAATTGATTCCAATAATTTTTACATCATGTTATATTTTGTCCCAAAAACATTTAAAAAATGTTACAAGGAGGACTCCGAGCGACACTAAGTACCTATCCGCTATCACATGCGCGCAATACAAGTCCCGGCAGGTCAAAGTCACGGTGCACTGACACACTGAGCGCTCAGCGCGGGCGCAGTGGGGCGGGCGGGGGTGAACCAACCACTTCAGTCGCCCGGCTGCTATAGGGTAGTGTGCACGTATGTCGCTCCTGTTCAGATAAGTAGGTACATAACGCGAGCGCGGCCGCGAGCGCACGGCATTTCGGGTGATCTGTACCTATCGTATGTAAAAAGCATAGGTAGTGTTCGTGTAAGAAATGGTACGTACACTAGCAGTTTGTGGCGATAACGCGAGCGCGCGGCAGTTGTGTTTCGGTTGACGTGTACCTATCGTATGTAAAAAGCTTATTGTTCGTGTAAGAAATGTTACGGATACTAGCGGTTTGTGGTGATAAGTGATAACGTATTCCTGGCAGTGCGGCACGAGGAGCAATCTGACATTAAAGTATCGTCACACACATGAACACATGTTTTTATTTGTACCTACAGCCTGTTGTGGTTATGTAATGCGATGTTTAACACTTTTCATCCATTTTGAACTTACAGTGTTTGGTATAAGGTGCAACATATCGCATTGACTGCATTTAATCACTTACGGTTGCATTTACAAATAAAGTACTTATTAAGTCAACCTAAACTTGACCATTACGACAGTCCAAAGACTGCAAGTGTGATGAAAAATGTGGAAAGTGTGATGTATCATCAGTTAAATACAATGCAATCGGAAATCGCCGTACGGTTAGGTACATACTGCCACATTATTATCAATGAGCGCCGCAAACCGCGGGCGCGGGGCGGCGCGGTGGCGCACGAACCGCGCGTGATGAGCATGTTTTTGTACGGACAACCAGGTAACTTAACAAGCTTATAACTTTGTGATTTTTCATGATACAGTTTCTTTACATAAAAATACTAGACACGTGTTTCAGGTTTCGCATATACTAATAATGACCTTGTATATGTATACAAGGCCCCGTGGATTCAAGGGGCCTCCAGCTAAGTCAAGTCACAGTCAATATAAATCAAATATTTTACTGTCTCATTTTTTTCTATACTTTGAGTAATTAGATGGGCCCCTAAGGCTCAGCGCAGACCGAGAGCAGTGCAGCAAAGAGGATTTATTAAGACATTCGAAAATAAACTTTAAATCTGATTGATATAAAGGCGAGTTTACGCCGCGCGGATATATTCTCGTGGCCTTGAGACCGCGCGAGCATCTTTCGTCATGTTCAATTATTTATGCACTTTATATAAAAAAATCAAGTTTATTTTCGAGTGTCGTATAAACATGCTCGCCGCTGCGGTGCTCTCGGTATGCGCTGACCCTAAGTAGTATTAGCCCAGGGCCCCCTAAACTCACGGTCCGGCCCTGTATGTATAGGTAGTATTAAAGTTATACTTAAGTAGTGTAGTTGCTCCATTAACAACCTGTCATTTAATTCATAATTATAGTATAATTGTGAGCAAATAATTCGTCGCAGTCGTAGAACACCGACGGTTTTCATTTTTCAATTTTTTTTTTTACTCTAATTAACTTAAAATATACTACTTTATAAAAAAATAAAACATTATATATCAAATTTCATTACAAATTAACAAAATACAAAGTTGAATACTGACGGTTTTGATTATTTAACGCAAAACAATAACGGATTGATAATTGCACCGTTGTCTGTCGCTGTCCCCTGCCCCCCGCGCCCTTTCCGCTCCCGACGCATTGGCATTCCCGTCGATGTTCTAGGACAAGGTCACACGTTTGTGCACGGTGCATTTATTTGTTTATTTTTATTTTATTGAAATATTAAAATATTTAATTTCATGTTAAATAATAGTGTTTGTGTATAAGAAAATAGTTTTTTTTAACTATGGCGACAAAAAGGTCCAAGCAAATATTAGAATTAGTAAAAAAGAATAATTTCAATTTTATTAGAAATAATACTGAAGAACAATTTCGTAAGAAAAATATGTTTCGTACAGAAATAGATAAAAGAAGAATGGAGGAACAGTCGTCAACGGGTAAGTTTTGTCACAATTTACGTAATTTTTTTATTTTTTTTAGTAAATATAAACTTTAACGTCTTAGAACGGCGGTTTGTCAAATCCGTCGTTGTCCTTGGGACATTGAAATGTTTTTTTGTGTCTTAGTTTTTACGTTTTAACTTTTAAAATAAAGTAATTCGGTTCATCCATGATTAAAATTGTTTGTTTTTATTATTATGATTTTTTTGGTAGCGGATAATAAAATACGTCGATGTTTTATGTACCTATAGTAGGCGTATGCTATAAACCGTCATTTTTCTACGGATAGGCGGAGGACGAATATACTGAACCGACGTTATTCGTCGTATAGATTATAATATACGTCTTTATTCTATTTCATATTTTAAAAAATTTATATTGATTTGTCAAAATACTTACATTACCTTAGATTATCTAATGATATAATTATTCCTAGAAAACTTATTTATTTTAATTATGTTTTTTTTACAGCTGAACGATGTTCGTCGCCATTACCACCTGGAGCAGAAACACTATTGAGCGAGCCAACAATGCAGGAAGTATGGAATGACGTGTTATTAGCAGAATCTGATGATAATATGAAAGAATTAACAGCGTCAAGCCAACAAGACGAATCATTAACATTGCCGATTGCGGTGAGCCCATCCGTTCCATTTTTCGCTGCCACTAGTATTGAAAAGGACCCCCCAGTAACGTCGTTACATACTTCTGACTGTGCATCTGAGAAAGGTGTTGATCATCGTGATGTTATTAGAGAAGATGTTTATATGCCAACAGACGTAATGACCCCGGTTTCTGTATCTCATTGCCCATTGTCCATAACTTCTCATCATCGCAATTTTGATTCTCCAACGCCGTTGTCTCCTATTTTCAATGATTTAAGTGCTCACCCGTCACCAGTTACTCATAACATTACTGAAGAACCTTGTGAATTCACACTTAACACGCCAGTTCCATCGCCAATCAACCGACATGCTAATTGTAATGATCCATTTTGCTCCCAACATGAACCAGATGAGTTGGAATGTCTATCAGTGAATATTATTGGAACAGATTCTAATCAACCATCTCCAGCACCCATAACTTTGATTAGAAACAGAGGAAAGAAACGACCACGAAACCAGGAAGAATGGGGAGATGTAAAAAGAAAGAAGCTTACGAATGAAGGCAAAACGTACTGTACAAAGCGAGGTCAAACTGTTGGAGCAAAATTAATGGGCCCACCATGTCACTGCAGATCTAATTGCGCTGCTCTTATTTCGACATCAGAACGCAGGGAGCTTTTCACAAAATTTTGGGAAATAGGGGATAGGGAAAAACAGTGGTTACATATTGCAAAATTCACCAAAAAAGAAGAAAAGCGTAGGACATTCCGAAGAGAATTAAAACATAATAGACAATTTACATATAAATATTATTTGCCGAAAAAAGAAACAGGAAATGTCTCTCACGAAAATATCAGTGTTTGCAAGATCATGTTTCTAAACACTTTAGGTATTACTGAACGCATGACTAGAACTGCTTGGGAGAAATATGATGGGACTACTTCTGTCACGAAAGATATGAGAGGACGTCACAACAAACACATAAAAGTAGTCAATGCTGATATGACAGTATCTGTGTGCGCTCATGTCAACTCTTTTGTTCCCGTTGATTCGCACTACTGTCGGAAGTCATCATCACGATTATATTTAGACGGTAGTTTGAGCGTTGCTCGAATGTTTAATATGTATATGGAGTGGCCCGATTTAGAAAAATACCCAAATAAGGCTACCACTCTTCGCCAATACCGAGATATAGTAAACCGTCACTTTAATTTGTCTTTTCACATCCCAAAAAAAGATACTTGTGATCTATGCCATATTTTTAAAAATAATGAAAATCCATCTGAAGATCTAAAAACGAGCTATGAAGTACACCAAGCAAACAAAACCATTGCTAGACAACTTAAGACAGTTGACAAGGCTGCTGCCAGCCAATCAAAGGGCACTATCATATGTGCAACATTTGATTTCCAAAAGGTTCTTACCTGTCCCCACGGCCAAATAAGTGTACTTTATTATAAACGTAAACTGTCGTGCTATAATTTTACAGTTTATAATATGACGAACAAGGAGGGCTATTGTTACGTATGGGATGAGAGCATTGCAAAGCGCGGAGCTAACGAGGTCGCGAGTTGCCTGTACAATTTTCTCAAATATTTTTCCAGCAAAGGTGTTAAGGAATACAGATTTTGGTCAGACAATTGTGCTGGTCAAAATAAAAATCGAATTGTGTTTGCAATGTACACTCATGCAGCAAAGGAGTTAGGAGTAACCATTATTCATCGGTTCCTGGAAAAAGGTCACACTCAGAATGAGGGTGACTCGGTTCACTCTGTAATAGAGAGACCCGCGGAACATAAACTCATTTATACCCCGGAAGAATGGAAGTTGCTCATAAGATGGGCCAAACTTGATAATCCGTACGAAGTGCGAGATATAACAAAAGAACGGGTTTATGATTTTAAAGATGTATTAAAGTACAAAAATTGGACGAAAAATACAAGAAACGAAAAAATAGCTTGGGCTAAAATTAAAGAGGTGATGATTTCTGGATGTCAACCTTATAAAATTTTGTACAAATATAACTTGGCCGATGAATATAAGACGCTGATTATTCGCAAGGAGACAAGAAACCAAACCGAAACTCAACTTAAAAATGCTTATTTTGAGCCTGTGGCCATATCGAAAGATAAATTTAAAGATTTGATAAATCTATGTGAAACTGAAATTATACCAACTAAATATCATAATTATTTTAATACTCTGCCGCACAGTAACACTACTGTTCATGATAGTGATAATGACTCCGAATAATCCTGTGTTAATAATATCAAAAAAATACTTTTATATAATTCATTGTTTTAACTTTTTTATTTTCTATATTTTATCTTGAGACTCGCTATTATTATGATTAAGTATAATTATTATTGATTAGTAGTTTGGTTTTCAGTTACCTGGTTATGTTATCTTGGTTTATTGATTAAATGCCAAAAACATAGATTTTAGTCAAGATATGATTTTTTTTATAAACTTCTTTAAGAGAATTAAGTTTATTCATTTTAAATTAAAGGTTTGAAAAATTTATTACTGTTTTAAAGTGATTGATTTGAGTAGGTTATTTTCTTAATGAGTAGAATTATTAAGCAGTAATTATTGCAAATTTGATGCAATTTTTTTGAGCAATTTTGTACTTATAATTTCATAAATAAAACTTTTCAGTTAGCTTTTTTTTTCATTTCTTAGTCCAAATCCGTCACAAAATTTTAAAAGGATTCCCTTATAAAGAGACGGTAAGTACTGTACGTCACTTTTTAAACAACGACGCATGTGACTTTTTTACTACATAAGGCAATATATAAAATATGTTGCGTATGTCATGTTATAAAGTATTTAATTCATAGCAATATATCAAAATTTTAGAAAGATTGAATGAATAGTTTTCAAAATATGACAACATTAATAGATGAAAAACTTTAAAGTGTTCTCCTGTAAAGTTAGCAAAAGTCACATCCGTCTTTGTTCTACGACTGCGACGAATTGATCTAATAATAATAAAATTACCTACCTCTACCACTGTTAGCTAAACTACCAAAACTTGAATGAGCTATATTGTAATTGTATAATATTTCATTAGATTACTATCTCACTGGTTTAATTATAAACTTACTACATACAGGGTGTAAGAATAGAGTAAAAAGTGTTGTTCAATCCTTTGGCAAGTTATACTTAGTTATTTGTCTGCAGCGGACAGTAGATCGCAGGTGCAGCGTGCCCGCTACGAGGCGGCCAACTGGCAGTACAAGTACGGCACAGAGATCCCCGTGCACATCCTGTGCCGCCGCATCGCCGACATCTCGCAGGTTTACACGCAGAACGCCGAAATGCGCCCTCTTGGATGCAGTAAGTTCCTCACTTTACAAAATAACCAAAGTTATGAAGCTTCAGGATTTGTGCTTACAACCACTTGGCTAATTACTATTACTTTATTTTTTAGAGAAAGACAGCTTCTGCACTAGGTTACAAGCCTTTTGTCACGCAACACTATACAGGCACAGTATACCTAGATTTGATAGAAATATCTGTGAATCACACTATCATATCAACAACGTAGACAGAACTTATATAGAATTACATATTTCGAGGCTGCCTCCCGACAAAATGCTCAGTGCAAGCGTTTGATAAGCAGCCTCGCAGTGTCGATACCCATCTTTACGACGCGACAACAAAATAACGCATTGGTGTTTATGGTTGCAGGTATGATGTTGGTAGCATACGACGATGAGAGCGGCCCATGTGTGTACAAGACGGATCCGTCCGGCTACTACTGCTCGTACAAGGCGGTGTCCGCGGGCGCTAAAGCCACTGATGCAAATGCTTACTTGGAGAAAAAACTGAAAAAGCGCTCCGACCTGAGTGCTGACGACGTAGTTCAGCTAGCCATCTCGTGCCTCTCGCAAGTGCTCTCTGTTGACTTCAAGTCCTCAGAGATCGAGGTTGGGCTTGTGACCAAGGACAATCCTCAATTTAGGTGAGATTGAGCTTTACATTTATACATTTCACAAAAATCTAACAGTTCAACTATTTTAAAGTTATTATATTAAGCAAAGGAAAAATTCGACCGCGGGCAGGATTCGAACCTGAGTCTTCTCGTTAGGTACACCAGACGCTAAGATCACTAAGCCACCGCGATACCTACCCGCCATGTCGAATTTTGCCTTCTTTAAAATCTTAGCATGGAAAATGAAAAAAAATAAATACAAAAATATAGTTCAAAACGTTTTTCAGAAACCATACTAAATTATTTTCACCCCTAAACTGATAATTCAATTGTGATTATTTTGGTGTAGAGATAGATTGCATGCTGGGAGAAGGACATAGGCTACATTTTGTCTCAAAAAGTCCTTTGGAATGCGAGTGAAACCACGCCACGAGTATTTTTACAATTAGTTTTTTTTTTTCAGAGTGTTGGCTGAAAACGAGATCGACAGGCATTTGACCGCGATTTCTGAGAAGGATTAAGGATTGCAACAAATAAAATGTTTAAATTAATATCTTTAAATACATTTTTTTTCTAATAATCCCATTTTGTTCTAATTAAAAAAAAACCTATTATATATTTCTTATATATAGTTGTAAGAAACATTATTTCTAAACAAACAACTCTGTGAGCATGCCAGCGTTCCCTGGCGGGACCGTAACATCTTGTGGTGATTCCGTGACTATGTTGGTGAAGTTGTGCAGACTGCAGCAGAACACAAGTCCGTATACGGGAGTCTCATAGTTGCGGTTCCTCCTCAGCTCGTGCAGCCACGGCACGCGGGCACAAGCGCTCTCGCAGAACACAGCCTCCCTGACCTCACTGACGGCCACGAACGGATCGTTGAGCAACACTATCGCTACTGCTTTATTCACCTGCTTAGCGTGCACCACTGTCCAAATGTACTTGGGCACCGGGAACCGGTTGCTTGCTTTCAAGAACACTTCGGTCCGTGAATGTCCAGAGCGCAACGATAGCACTCCATGCGTTCCCGTGTACAGGTCGAGCTCGGCGTGCGGACGAGCTAGCTTCAAGAACTTGGCGATGTCGTGATGCAGGTGGTGCAGGTTGCCCTTGGCGACGCTCCTCCACACCGCCACCCTATTGGACACGAAGTCTGTCACGCGCATGTTTTGATCCTCGAAGTAGTGACTGCTGAGCAACTTTGCAGAGGTTAATGTTTGGTCCGCGAACGAGTAGCGATCGTGTTTGAGGAGCTCGTGTAGTCTCTTGTTCATGCTGACGTCATCGGAGTAGAGTCGCTCAGCGTCGTGGCGGGTCTTAGTGTCGAACATGTGGTTGAAGTTGCCCAGTATGGTGAGCGGCGCGGTGTGGTCGGAGTGCGCGGGCATGGGCAGCGTGTTGCGCGGCGTGTTGCGCATGCGCAGGCGCGCCGCCGTGCCGCGGTCCTCGTCGAAGCAGACGGTGGCCAGGTGCCGCACCGCTGCGCGGCTGCTCGCTTCGTGTATTTGGTATGCCCGTCCTTGCAGAGGCGGACCGCAGTTCTCCACCTGTAGTTATAGGTACAAATGTAGTTTTACCTTCCTATTAAAGTAAGAGTCCAAGTTCAAATAAAATGTATCTAGGTATATACCTGGTGTAGAACATCTTCGAAGATGCTCTCCTGACAACCGAGGTCGAGCAGATGGCGCAGCGCGTGGTCGTGGCGCAGGCGGTAGCGGCCGGCCTCGCAGCGCGCCCACAGCGTGTCCCGCAGCGGGTACGCTAGGAACTTGCCGCCGCCGCACGCCAGCTGCAACTCGTCGCCGGCCGCCACCGACACGGAGCCGTTGGCGGCGCGGTGTGACGTCACTAGCGGCATATTATCCGGCACGCACTCCGCACACTCTAGCTCCATCACGCATGGTGCTACATGTAGGTAAGTAACTTTCAGAGCAGATAATACAAAAGTCGAGGTACATCAATAATTTTTTGCACAATCGAGTCCCAAACCAGAGCTTGTACAATGGGTAGCTACTAGTTAAAATTAATATCAACTTTTTTTTGTTAATAAGTACTAATAATACATAGAAACACCCAGGTTAACACAAACTGTTCTGTTCATAACATAAATATTTGGAATTTGGGAATCGAACTCGCGACCTCGTGATCAGTAGGTAAGCAGGTAATTGGTAAAAAAATCAACACCTTTGTGGAGTTACCTCTCCCGAGGCAGGGAGGAATCTTGAATTGTTACGAATGGTGAGCCATGCACTGAATCGCCGCGGTTAGCGCAGCTGAACCTTGCAGATCGGTTAACCAGCGTAGTTTGAGGCCTTTGATACTTGGCTTACTTAGCCATGAGCCCCTCAAGTAAGGACACTGAAGAATTTAAATCACACAAGCCAGCAATGGGGCCACAATAAACCATAGTTCATTGGCAAATCAGACTAGATAATATTCGCGTAATCATGTGAACGGAGATAGACTCAATGGGAACTAGTTCGCGGATGTCTGATGAAAGTAGTAGAAATCCTACTAGCAGCTTTTACCCGCGACTTCGTACGCGTACACTTGTTACACAATTGTTGTCGGATTAAATTCATGGGGTAAGAAGTTACGATGTTAGTGAAATTCCCGCGATTTGAAGTATGTATTCAATTCAAGCAAAACAAACTTGGCAAGGGCAAAGAATAGCAACTACACTTATGCGGGGCGTCTGTTTGATTCGGTAATGGGCTCCATTCAATTCTTTAGCCGACTTGTGAATTAGGATTAAGATTATGAGTATTTAAGAATATTGTTTCTGTGAATGTCACGCAATATCTTCGCCGATAGGTACCTAACGTACCGATTTATACGTTTACTTTTTTTCTGACAAATTTATTTCCAAGAGAGTTGCTTCCATTGGTTAGGACTTTCCTAAACAGTTATTATGTGGCACCATTACATACATTGCTGTGTTACTTTAACTGCGCAGTATGTAGCAATAAGGACAGGCGTTACAGTAGGTAGTCATTTAGACAAACAATTCTTGTGTGACTATCCTTCGGAATATAAATATTATATAGAATAGGTATGTACTTACGATCCGTGAAATGAGCAAGTTGAAAACAAAACACAAATAGGACAAGACGCAGCAGCTCCATGCTGGTGGCGGATGACGGACGACTGGGCGCTATCGCGTGCGCCTCACTCGACCCCAAGATAACACCCCGCCGCACAGTGCCGCTGCCGACCATACTAATTGTTCTATGATGCGTATTTTTATTGGGTTATTTACACGAGAGATAATTAATTAGGTACTTCTGTCTGGCACAGTGAAACTTTTTCATTCGATCTTTGCTAGATCAACATTGGAGATTGTTTACACCACTGAGACACAAATATAAAAATCATCAAATTATATGAATGATCCAGGGTTAAAAATGTTCTTCTTTAGATCTAGTAGTAGATGAGGTAGGTATATCAATATCATATTTTCACCACACGATGTGTGAAGTATCTAAGTACTTATTAATTATTCTGTGGTTCTATTTTTACGTTTTGATTTCTATGGATTGAAATTATCGACTAGTGTACTACTTACTATAAAAATGTCGTCTTCCATCGTAGTAAAATTAAATGCAGAGAGGGTCTGTAGATGGATTTAGTATCCGAAACGATACAACCTTCGAGAAAATAAAAGATTAACAATTACGATAAGTAATTTAATATGAACATAATATACAATGCCGTTGTTTATTTATAAAAGCAAGTAAAAACTGACGAGACACATACACCGTACGATAAAATAGTATTTTTATTTATTTCATCAACGTACATAACTATAGAGTATAATTACTTAAATAATTAACTATATCGTAGTACAATTTTGCTATAAATAGGCGAATGACATTATAGCAAAATTGTCTGACGGCCCCACGTCGTTCGACGTTCTAACTAGTACGACAATGATCAATGCAAATATAACCCGTGCTGCCACCAGCAATGTATACGAGATAAGAGTGAGGATGCGCACTCGAACGCACCCCATATTGCTTCAGGGGGTTAAGTGGTTGCTGATAGAGCGTCAAGGATACTAAGCATTTATAAATTATAAGCTTCATGTAGATCCGTATATCGCAACATGAAACTTTATTTATATAGGTACGTAACCGCTACAGTATAAGTTAACAAGCAGTCTGCGTCTGGACACAACCAAACAATTATGTACTAACACGATGAAGTGAGAGACCATCTTATTTCAGCTCACGCGTGCATGTCGCTGTGGTGGGTCAATTTTATTGGCGCAGTAGGGAATGAAAGTGACCCCAACTTCGTGTTAATTACATGTTGCATTCTAAACTTTATCTTCATTATATAATTCTTTACACATTACGGGTGATGCGCCTATAATTGTAAATAAAACCGAGAAGGTAGTGTATACAGAGATAACCAAACGAATGGAGTAAAACTAGGTACCCTAAATAATGAAGCAAATTTTACAGGAACCTTAATTTTATTTTTGTAGAAAAGAACAGGAAAGCAATTATTTTTTAAATCACCTGCCTGAGCTGGTATATGTATTGGAGAAATATAAAAAATAAAGCACTTGTATTGTAATTATACCGATGGGGTCCGGTCCGATCGACCGAACTCGAATCATAAAAATCAAATTCTTCTGAGTAGTCTCCTAAATTAGAGATTGTAGGCCATGTCATTTAAAAATAACATAAAAGGTTCACATTTATTTTATATTATGTTATAAAAAATAAGGGTAAGCCAGGTGATTGAAAAAAATGCCATCTTCAATATTTAAGCTCCTTTAGTTTGCCGGATAACACTATCATTTTTTAGGAAATAAGGTATAATAAGTACAGACGCCAGCAGGTCAAGCTATTCAAAAACTGTCAAATTTTCTCAATTGAAGATGAATCTTATGGTTTTATTAAAGTTGAAAATTAATCAAAGAAATTTGACAGTTTGTGGTAGCTTGATGTGCTGGTGTCTGTACAAGACAGTAATTAGAATATCGCTGTAGGTAGTGAATTAACTAAATAAACTAAACCAACGATCAATCTTGTTCAGTCAACTATTTCGTCTAGTTTACTAAGTTTCTTTATATTATATTATAGTTCCGCACAGTTGCTCCAGAAGATAAATGTTGCATAATAATATGGTCACGACGTCTAAATCGACCCGAAAATGTGTTAAAAGTTTAAATCGTGTTACAGTAAGAGTGGCGGCCCGAATTGAAGTTAGTTAACACTTCCACTCACCTCTGCAACAATGTAAAGTGTACCTGTTGCGGGCAATGTACGAGAATATACAGCCCACCAAGAAATATTTTGAAGTAACGTATCGTTATCGATACTTAATTATTTATCATTAATTTTATTAGGTGTTTATTTATTTACTATTTTATCTATTTTTTATGGCAATAAAATCTTTCTTTCTTTTCTTTCTATTAAGAAATTGATACATTAAACGTTTCATATGATTCAATAATGATACTAGTAAAAATAACATCTGGCTAATAAAACGTTTGCTGTTGATTGAATTTTATACTTTATTTGTGTTTAGCAGCGCACGATTTATAAAAAATAATAAAAACCTAAAGATTTTTGATTAAAAAATGATAGCGATACGTTTCTAAAATACTTATGTCAGGCCCTCTGTGCGCAAGACAACGATGCAACGGGGCGGCGTGCTACTATGTCAAGCAGAAGTACTCCAGTCACAACTAACATTTAATAATGTGAGCAGTTCATAATAATATTACTTACATCAATTACTTCAAGACTGTTAAACTGACACGTCGTGTGCCTAAATAAAAGGTTATTCGGAAAGAGAATACCGATACGAAAGGGGCTGATAGTATATATGTAGCGTACCTAGATACTTAATATATATATTATTTTGTATATATTGTTGATATATATTATATACCAACAATATATAATATATACTATACATATAAGGTGTATTGGGGCTATTTCGAAAATGGGTATATTCCGAAAGTGCAAAAAATCTACCAAACGCAGCAATATATTCCTGCTGGCAACATTAGGCAAAGCGCCATCTTATATAATACGGGTAATTCCGTAATACAAAGTTATAGGAATTCAAATTAACGGTTATTATTTAAAAAACTTACAATATCAAAATTTATGGGGCAATTACGATGGAAAATGAAATGTAAACTCTGGATGAAATGCAATAAAGGCGACTTTTGAGTTCTTCCGGAATTACCCCGCGATAGTTCGCAATTATCCATTATGACCCAAAAATATGGTTATTTAAAACACTTTCTTTAGCAAATCCAACGATATATTTAAAAATATAATTTATGCTTTTCAAAGGCTTTTCAATATCTATGCAGATCTAAAACAGTAAGACTCGTAAAATAGAGCATTCCCAAATAATCAAATGAAATGTTCACCTCTAGTCATCTCGCAGAAATTTCTATCGGAATTGCCCCAATGCACTATATATGGTTATTATGTCGTACCTACCAATATTATTATGTACCTACGACCTCGAAATACAAAATTAAAATCGTTTCGCCCCTATCTTCCTATACTAATGTTCATTGATTGAGAATATTCTCTTTACGAATAACCGTGTATTGGAGGACCCATATCGAAAATTCGCGCTGTAGTTATCGCTTATATATTATTTGAGACGATTTTATATTGCTTACAAAGATAATCGGTCTTAAACCTGCCGTCTTAAATAATATTTTAATTGCACCCAAATTTATTATGCGACTAGACATTCCATTGTGTCTATGGAATTAGAATCTAAGAAATAGTACAAGCAAAGCTCTATTCATAATGATCATGAAATAATGAAAATTTGCTACATAGAGTAAGTTAATCCCATTATTTGTCGAAGAAAACATCGAAAGAGTGAGCGTTAAGCGAAAGCTTGCGATGTCACTCCGTGCTGTGCTACCGCTCCGTTACATAACACTTTCAAGTTACCAATCTGGCTAACGTGACACCATGAGACCAGTCTACAGCCATGCGCCATGGAAACGAAACTCATGGTGCTTCACATTGAGTGATGTAGAGGATCTCATCGGAACCACTAGGGCCGGCGCTCTGGCACGGCTCCTACACGCTGGTACCCGACGGCACTATAACTCTGTACGTTACGTTCATATCCAGGTAAACTAGCGTTTTACTAGCAGCTTTTAACAGCCAAAGGATAGGTGGAAAACTAAACTCAATGTCTTCTTTCTTGCGGGCAATTGACGTTATGTGGTGAATAACGTCGGGGTGTTGGTGTTGTTGTTGGTGGGGCAGACGTGGGACGTGTGTGGCGGGAGTGGTGTGGAGGTAGCAGTGCCTAAGTGCTGCAGCAGGCGCGGGTGGGCGGTGTGCGGGAGGGGCGGGAGTAAGTGCTGCAGCAGGCGCGGGTGGGCGGTGCGCGGGAGGGGCGGGAGTGGTGTGGAGGTAGCAGTGCCTAAGTACTGCAGCAGGCGCGGGTGGGCGGTGCGCGGGAGGGGCGGGAGTGGTGTGGAGGTAGCAGTGCCTAAGTACTGCAGCAGGCGCGGGTGGGCGGTGCGCGGGAGGGGCGGGAGTGGTGTGGAGGTAGCAGTGCCTAAGTACTGCAGCAGGCGCGGGTGGGCGGTGCGCGGGAGGGGCGGGAGTGGTGTGGAGGTAGCAGTGCCTAAGTACTGCAGCAGGCGCGGGTGGGCGGTGCGCGGGAGGGGCGGCGCTCGACGGCGATGCGCGCGTGGTCGGCGTCGGCCTCGCGCCCCGACGTCTTGTCGAGGATGGCCTCGGCCAGCTCCGAGAACGCGCGGTCGATGTTAATATTGGCCTTCGCCGACGTCTCCATGAACCGGATGCCGTGCTCCCGCGCTATCTGCAGTGATACGACTTCGCGTCATTAACTTCTCTTATCGTTTGCCATACCCTCAACGGATAGCGGCGACCACTGCTCGGAACTTATTTCTATCTTGAGCCATATATGTGACTGATCATAGTCAATTCTACAGTGTTACAGTTCACCACGACAAATAAATGGTCTAATTTTCATTTAACATTTTTTTAAATGTGTTCAAATTGGTAATTTTAATAAACACTTTAATTCCATAGTATGTGATGTTATTGTATGTGATTTTATAAAATAAATAGCCTGCTTTGGTTAACACAAAACGTATTTTTTTAATAAAAATCACAGTGTATTTTTTGATAAATAGGCTATTTGGCTTTGACTAGAAAATTAAAGCATATTGGATCATATTGGCCATTGTAAGAAATATTCATAGTGACTAACCCTACCTGCCTGCAAAATATCTAGTTTTCCTCAACACATATAATAATAATATCTGGGACATTAATTTACACAGCACCATCTAGTCCCAAACTAACCAGAGCTTGTACTATGGGTGTTTAATAAACATACTATTTTCCATCCAATCCAAAGGTTGCCTGGAAAAAATTGCTGTGTGCGATAAGGACGCCCATTGTATTAAGTTAAGTGGTGTCCTGATGTATTGTATTTTTATTGGTGTACATCAGGGTATATTAAATGAATAAATATTTTTTTGTAAAATATAATGACAAACTGATTGCCATGAACAGGGTATTTCCTTATAAAATTCCGTTTTTAGGACATATTTACTTCAAATTTCTGTTTTTACTAACCAGTAATCGACGTCCCGCGCGAATAATCCGGTAATGAGCTATTACGGGGTTTTTCATGTTATGCGTTTTTCGGCATCAAGAAGTTAAAATACACCGTGTAATTTTTTTTCAGAATTTTTCTATCTTTATTTACGAAGATATGAAAAACTACGCGTATATTCCATAAAAAAACATTAAAATGTATTTTAAACGAATAATATGGTTTAAGATCTTTACGAAAAAAAATATCAATATGATATGACAGTAAACATTGTTACGATATTATTATTCGGGTAAATAGTTTTCTACCTTATTTAAGTAAGTGCTAGTACACACCCCTGCGCAGCTGTATGAGATTGGTCCTCCGGTCCTGGATCTGGACGGTCATGGTTGCGGCTTTGTACAAGTATCTCAGCACCTCGACATACCGCCAGTCCATACGACACCGTTGCAGAGCGTCCAGAGCTGCCCGGGTTTAGATAAGTCGAAGGCTTTTTCGTAGTCCACAAAAGCCATACATAGCGGCTGGTTTTACTTTTCCGACTTCTGTATAATCTGCCGGACAGTTTGGATGTGGTCTACGGTACTGTAGCCTTTTCGAAACCCGGCTTGTTCTGGAGGCTGGAACTCGACAGGTCTGTAGTTCTTCAGCAAGGTTTTGTCACCTTTTTTGAAGAACAGGACCACCTTACTCCCACTCCACGCTGCCGGTGTTATGCCGTGTTGGATGACAGAATTAAAAAGGCTCGCTAGCTCTTTCAGGACTGGAGCCCCACCTGCTTTTAGGAGCTCTGTGGTTATTCCGTCATCTTTGTTCTTAAGTTGCTCGAGAGCTGCCCTAATCTCGCCCTGGTCAACTTCCGGGATGTCCTCGGTATAATGGCGCGTAAGTGGGGCTCTGTGATCATCGCCTCCGGGTCCCGTTTGTTTCACCATCCGCGTTGAGTAAAGGTGTCCGTAGAAGCTTTCGACTTCCTTGAGTATCTCTGGCTTTGAGGTAGCGAATCTGCCATCCGCAGTTTTAAGTTTCGTCAGATGGGACCTCCCTAACTGCTGAGCGAACACTTTCGATCCTGTGTTTTGCTCGATCGCAGCCTCAACGGCGCGGGTGTTGGAGCAACGAAGGTCGCGTCCGACGAAGACAACTGTGTGGACGACATCTCTCGCTTTTGCCTCATGAGCTCAAGAGTCTCTGTAGAAAGTTTGGACAACATGGATTTCCGCTGAGATGGGAAAACCTTACGGAACACTTCTTGCAGCGTCCTTGCCACTGTGTCGAGTCGAATCGATTTTGGAGTTCCAGTTTGAATCTTTCAGATCCCAAAGCGACTTGGAGCGGCGTAGGTCGGAGTGTAGACCTCATCAGACGGATTATTTCCGCTTTACTGTTGATATTTAGAGTGCCTCGGACTAGTCGGTGATTACATCCTGTATTAAATCTGTTGATCACTGAGACATCTCTAAATATGTGCTTCTTATCCGCCATGATGAAGTCTATCTCGTTCCTTGTCAGGGCATCGCCAGGTCCACCTCCTCTGAGGCTTCTTCTTAAAGAAAGAGTTCATTAAGAAGAGCCCCTGTGATTCGAGGAAGTTGACTAGCATTTGCCCCCTGTGATTTCTGCGCCCCAAGCCGTATGGTCCAATTTTCGATTCGCCGCGTTCTTGTACTTCCACTTTGGCATTGAAGTCCCCCATAACAACGTTGTAATGGGCCTTGGTGGTATTACTAATGGCCTTGGCAATGTCCTCATACATTGCTTCTCAGCTGTCTCGTCCTAGTGTGTCGAGGTCCATTATACGTTGCCAGGTATAGACGTCGTGTGTGGTTGCCTGCCGTAGCCCGGAGATTTTTAGCACCCCCTGTCCCACCGTAACCACGACAGCAACTATCGGGAACTGGGGGCTTTATTTTTATGGCGTTTTCCATGGGGAGGTAATACCCGTAGTCACCACGCTGGGCAAGGGGATTGGTGACCGCAGAGCATAGCTTCTCAGGCCAGTGACGCTGCTGCCCGTCACTGGTCTATCATATTTAGCTATGCAGGTTCTTACTGTTGCCGTCGAAAATATAAATTTACACGAACAATACAGTAAGTGACATTACTGACCAGAGCTTGACCTACACTAATATAGTAAAATGCATCCAGCTAAATTATAACAAAGCCCTTGGGACTACTTAAATTTTGTTGAAATCACCAGATAGCTGAAAAAAAATAGCTTCCATTTGCGATATGAAGTCTCTGATACTTGTTGTTTAATGGAGTTATTAAGGAAAAATGGTTTTTTATTTTTCCTGAATATTTACACTTTTACGATTACCGGATTATTCGCGGGGGGCGTCGGTATACTTTAATTGCAAATAACACCACATACCAGGGCCAGGCATCTGACAACATTGGTTTTACTATTGTGTGTGTAATTTTGTAACTTGACTGACTTAGCTAAGAACTTGTTTTGCAATATGTAATGTAGTAGACAATTGTTGCAGTACACAGAAAGACTTACCGCTTCTCCACGCTCCTTGCTCACAACACGCTTCTCCTCCATATCACACTTGTTGCCTAAAATCATTTTCTCAACATCTTCATTGGCATGCTGCACATAAAACAAATTACAATAAATTAACAACATCCTGTAGTGGAGGAGTTGAAGAACAGAGTATAATTTTTTAAATGATATAGGATTGATCTTGTAGTAAGTATGCCTCATGATTTCTTATCAAATTTCAAATAGTATTATTTTTAATTTATAGGGATGACATAATAATGATGTCAAGAATAATACTTGGAATTGGAATCAGTAATAATAATAGCTTTTCTTAACTTTGTATAAACTAAGTAACTAGTAATATTGTACACATCAAACTACATTGTTCTCCTGAACTATTCAGAACAAAATTGTAAACCAAGACAAGTGTCTAAATATTTACTCTTGTGATTCTTTTTTATTAAAGTATATGCACCAGAACACTATCAAGTAAACACTGTTAGTTTGAGCCATTTCAGAGCCCTTTCACATCCCTACAAATTCATCGTTTCACTTTAGGGTCATAAGTAGGCCCACATTATCTATTTTATTGAGTTTAGTTTCTTATTATAAGAGATAAACCTCTTATAATAAGAAATGCCTTTTAACATAGAGTAATTCAGTTTTAATTTAATAAATTACATTTTGTAAAAAGGGGGTCAAGGTCACTGGTTAAATATCTCATTTTAGTTCTGAAGATTAAACCCAGTGTCCTAATCACGACTTAATAAGAGTCGGTCACAATGGGGATCTTTTGTGACAAGAGTTACTGACACCAAATTACTAAAATATGTCAATACTTCAGAGATTGCTTGCCTCGTCTATATTCCGTAACCACTTGACGATGTCATCAAATGTTTTCTCGTTGGTTATATCGTAGACAAGCATGATGCCCATCGCGCCGCGGTAGTACGATGTTGTGATGGTGTGGAACCTCTCCTGTCCCGCCGTGTCCCAAATCTGGAGCTTTATCTTTTTGCCGCGGAGCTCCACTGTCTTTATTTTGAAGTCGATACCTGAAAGTTGTAAACGCTTTCGAAGTAAGTTTATCGGATACCTGACCTTAAGTTCCAATTGCTTCACTCGGATACAATATTACATTTTAGACGTATTATTTTTTTGTACACACAAAAAACAATATTTTTAAGGCTGTCAAATGCGAAGAGCTTCGATGATACAATTACAAAAATACAAAGGTGGTTCATACCGATCGTGGATATAAACGTCGTTGTGAAGTGATTATCTGAGAACCTAAATAATATACACGTTTTGCCGACGCCAGAATCACCGATTAGTAGAAGTTTGAACAACAAATCGTAGGTTTTCTTTGCCATTTTATAATATTTTTACTTATAAGAAATGTAAAAACGATGAAAATCAAAAATCATCCGACCACAAAACAGACTGTATGAAATGATCAAATGACATTTCTTTTTTTCAGTTGCCTCAGTAAAAATTGATGATATCTTTTTTAGTTTTTATTAGTAGAAAATATTTTAGATTAGCACACCCAACAGATATTTCCTAATCAGAAATTTAATTCAGTTTTCCAAATACAATCCCATTAAAAACATTCTGTAAAAAACTAGCCAAGTCTCGATGGAGCTGCTTGTTTATCTCTAAAAAGTAATGAAATCTAGATAAAGTCGTGCCAAATTTTTTTTTGACACGTCGCACAGTGGTCCGGTTTCGCAATTTAATGGACATTCAATCAATTCAAAAGTGACATTAGGATGTCGGAAAAAATTTCATTCGACAGGTTTTGACATACATAAGTAACAACAAATGTTCTACGACTTTATAAAGTGGTTTTTAAAGACGAAAAAAAATATTACAGAAAAAAATGTATGGTTAAAATGTTATGTTATGTTTAGAAAGAAAAAAACCAGCACCATTCAAGAAGATCAAGCCATGGCCCTTAGTATTTCTCTTCATTTATCGAAATGGCAATATACGACTTCATTATCTGTTTAATTGAATATGGTGTTTCGGTATTACCTTCATATTATAAAATTTTAAGTGTAAAGTTACGTTGCTACGTACCGAAGCAAGATATTTTTATTACAGACGCGAAGATTAGGCTGCAGGCACTTTTGGATTTGACAGTGAAAAGGATACTAAGTAAGTCAAAGTCAAAGTCAAAGTATTCAAAATGTTGCATTCGATGGAACAAATTGCAGTGATCTAAAACTTATTAGTAAGTGGATATTTAATGGCTTGTCTTCCCACAGCAATTGCAACCAAAGAATCCCTGATCTTGATGATTGTTCATTTGTTCATCAGTGACTAGTCTTGTGCCGTTGAAGTTAGAATCAAAGGATACTAAGTTTTGGGAAAATCTTAATTCTTTATCCGCAATCAAGACTTATTTTCCTTTAAATCACCCCCTTTCACACAATTTATTTATCAATTTTCGACCAATTACCATCAAGCTGTTGCTGGGGGAGGGGATAAAGGGGTGGGGGTAACAAACCTTAATTTTCAATTGATGCTGCAGTTGCTTTCTACATTTCAATCGAGGGTTTTGTGAATAAAAATATTTCAAAAAATATATTTAATTGTGGCTAGGTATGTACAACAAGACCTATAATTTTTAATGAGTCAAAATAATATAAAATAAGGCAAAAAAATATTTATAAAAATGAAAAAAATTAAGAGAAATGTACTATAAGAAAGTTGAAACTTTAAACCTTCCGTGCGGGCAGGGCCGCAGGTGACCGCACGCGTTATATATTTTTTAATGTTATATAGCACTAGTACTTAACATTATTTTGAGGTTAGACTGCTACACTTTTTAAAACATTCGTGAAAAAAATAGTATAGGTTTTTCTCCATACATTTTTTTTGTAAAATTTTTTTTCGTCTTTAAAAACCACTTTCTATGAAAAGTCGTAGAACATTTGTTGTTGTTAAAAAGCGCGGGAAATTTCAGTTAGACCGGGTGTATTTTTTCTCAGCAGTTTTTTATAATTAAATTTTAAGCAAATAATCGATTCAGTTGAGGTTCTTATGTAAATATATTTTCTTTGTAGTGTATGTAATATTATTTTTGTGTAAATTTTTCCTGAGTTTTGGTAAGTTTTTGTATATATTTGTAGCATAGTCCAAAACTATTCCCGGGTCGTATGAACGACCCGTCTATAGCAGATGTGGGGGATTTAGGCCCTGACTTAAGTCCCCCTGTAAGTAATTATGTTACCATATCAACTAATTTAGATATGGGTGGTATGGACACTGATGGGTCTGTAGCCACAGCAAGTGGAAGGGAAACTGATGGGTCGACCTCCGGTAAAGTTAGTGCTTCACGTAAGAGGCGTTCACATAAGCATAAAACAGCATGTAAGCATTGTAATAAAACAAAACGGAGTAGACAGGGAGTGATTCCTCAGGGAACCTCTTCTCACATTGACTGTACATGTATTCCCAGCACAGAAGTTAATTTAAAATCCGACTTCATAATAAATAACGATACATCAGTTCCACATTCTCAACCCTCTGAAATTTCTGCTTCCCAAACTTTGCAGTTGGATCCAACTGCAATACAAACAATCCAACCAGTTGGTGTAGGTAGGAAGGAGTACCAGGCCTCTGATTCAGGGCCATACATAGTTCATGTTCAGCGCATTACCAGTACTGAAAACAGTGGCACCATTCTTCACCCTATTGCATTTGGAAATTTCCTTAAAAATAACAAATTTCAGAATATTGTTCCTGGCAGTGTCAAGAGAATTGGTAGGAATAAGTGTGTTGTAGCTTTTACAAACCCTATGGCTGCTAATGTATTTATTAATAGCAATTTATTGCCTCTGAACAAATTTAAAGCATTTCTACTCACTTTTAATGTCACTCGTATGGGCTCTGTCCGGGGTATCCCATCTGAATGGAGTGAGGAAGAAGTTAAAGAAAATATATCAACTCCCATAGGTACTGGTGAAATATTGAAAGTTAGATGCCTAAATAATTATAAAGTTCAAGTGAATGGGTCATATACTTGGAAACCATCTCAAACTGTTGTAATAACATTTGATGGTCAAGCTCTTCCTAAAAGAATTTATGTATGCTATAATGCACTACCTGTTGAGACTTATGTGTATCCGACATTCCCACCATACAATGTTTCCGCTGTTGCCGTTATGGCCACACTAAAAATCAATGCAGATCAGCTGCCCCTAGATGCTCTCAATGTGGACAAAATCACTTAGGTGAAACTTGTTTAGTAGAAGAGGATTCTGCATCTTGTCTGGATTTCACTATGCTACAGACAAGACTTGCCCTGAGTTTCAGAGGCAAAAAAACATTAAACACACTATGGCTCATTCCTGTGTTTCATACGCGGAAGCAAGCAAAATACACCCAGCCACCTCAAAATCCTATGCTAATTGTAAAGTTGGGTTTTATAATAAACATACTTTAGAAATAATTAGCAAGCGGTGGTTTTATTACTAAATCAATAGCTGTGTGTGTCGAACGAACTATCATGTTCAATATGACATAACGGTGACAGCTGACGTTAATGTCTATACTTTACATCTCCCTTTCTTTGTAAACAAACACAACATTTTACATAATTATCAATACAATTTCTACTTACATTATGTATGAGTATGACTTAACATATCGTTAAGATTTATAGATACTAATTCTAATCAACGTACATAACTTATAATAAATTGGTCTTACAGAACCAGTTAAAGTATATAAAATTTAAGTATGTATTAAAGATCAAGTCTATTTACTGGTTTAATAATTCTACCAGATCTTGATGTGCGTGTTGCTATTGCTGGTTGTGATAGGTTTGACTCCTGCCCATGACTTGGACTGCTTGGTGATGGATGTGCAGACGTTGAGACTGACTCGGGGACAACAGGTATCTGAACTTGTATAGGAATATTATGTTCTACTGTTGACTCGTCTGTGAATTTAGTTTCAGGTACAACTAATCTGTTGCTGGTTATGTCTGCTTGTGTCTTATGCAGATGACTGAAGTTTCTTCGTAGGATTTGACCTTGGTCTGTTTGAATTATCACTGATCTTGGTAGGCCTTCAGGCTTTTCTACTACTTTTGCTCCTTCCCATAGTCTAGGAGCAACTTTGTGTCTGACTTTATCATTGATTTTAAATTCTTCTGGTTTTTTAGTGTGTTTATTACTGTAGTTAGCTTGTTTCTCTCTTAATCTTTGTAGTTCAGCGGTGACTCCTTGTATTATTTTTGGTTTCAAATTATTATCACTTGTAGGTATTGGAGATCTAGTAATTCTGCTGAAAAGTCGTTGGTTCGGTGAACCCAATTGATCGTTTCGTGGTGTATTTCTCCAGTTTAATAAGGCGAGTTGAACATCTGACTTATCAATGCCACATTTTTTTAGTATGTTCTTTGCTGTTTGAACTGCTCGTTCAGCAAGTCCATTACCTTGGTGGTGATGAGGACTGGATGTGACGTGGTTAAATTTCCACTCTTTTTGAAAGATCTTGAATTCTCTGGACATATATTGTGTACCATTATCAGTTTGTAATTCTTCTGGTACTCCATGTACAGAAAACCATTTTTTAAGTTGTTTGATTACTTCATATGATGACTGACCTTTTAGCTGTTGAAAATCTATATATCCTGAATAACTGTCACAAATTACTAGGTAAGTTTTTCCTTTTAATTCAAATAGGTCTGATGCAACTATTTGCCAGGGAAGTGTAGGAATCTTCTTGACCAACACTGTGTCTTTAATATTATCTCTTTGTGTTTGTTCACATACAGAGCAGCCTCTGACTAGTCTTGTAATATCATCATATTGTCCTATCCAGTAAAGAAATTGTCTGGCTCTTCTTAAGCAGCTTTGTATGCCTAAATGTCCTTGATGAATACTCTTTAACATTTTAGGTATTTGTGATTTTGGTACTATGATTTTATCACTCTTGAAAATAATTCCTTTGTAATAACTAAGTTCTTCTTTGAAGTTGAAATAATGTTGTAACTCTGTGGGAAGGTCTTTGACATTTTCTGGAAATCCATGTATTATTATGTTGAGACGCGACTGTAAATGTGGGTCTTCTTTTGTAGCCCTAATAATTTCTTCTTTAGCATCTAATGACATAGGTAATATAATAGCAATTTTTAGATTTGCTTCCTGTTCGTATTTTAAGTTTGATGCATCACAGTCTCGACTAAGAAAATCTGCTAATGGTATTTCTGTGCCCTTTTTAAATATTACTTTTGGTGAGTATGGTGAAAGATTAAACATTATGCGTTGCAACCTGGCTGGAGCTGATTGTATATTCTTTTTAAAAATTGTTTCAAGTGGTTTATGGTCTGATTCTACTGTTAATTCTTTGCCATAAACATATTCATGAAACTTCTTACAACCAAATAGTATGGCGAGTGCTTCTTTCTCTATCTGCGGATAGTTCTGTTCAGATTTTGATAATGCTCTTGCTCCATAAGCTATTGGTTGTCCTTCTTGAAGAAGTGCAGCTCCAAGGTTTTTAGAACTTGCATCTACCGTTAAAGTTACAGGTTTGTTAACATCATATAGTCTCAATACTGGAGGACTCTGAAGTACTTGTTTTATTTTGTTAAGCGCTTCTTCATGATGAATTTCCCAAGTAAAACTGACATTTTTATGTAATAAATCTCTTAGAGGATTTGTAAGATCTGACATGTTAGGAATGAATTTGTTTAAGTATGTGATCATCCCGAGTAATCTTTGTAGTTCTGTTTTATTTGTTGGTGTTTTCATTGCTTGTATGGCTTCCACTTTCTCTGGATCTGCTTCTAATCCATTAGCTGAAATAATGTGTCCCAGGAATTTTATTCTTTGTGATTCAAGAATGCACTTATTTTTATTGAGTTTGAAGCCTGCTTTACTTAGAACTTTGATGACTTCACCAACGGTTTTGCACAGTTCTTCTCTACTTTTTGCATGTATAAAAATATCATCAATGGATACACTTACATTTTTAAAATTACTGAGCAAATTTGACAATATTTCTTGAAATATTTCAGGTGCTGATGATACTCCAAAAGGAAGTCTCTTGAAGGAATATCTTCCCCATGGTGTGGCAAATGTTAATATTTTTTGTGTTCTCTCTGACAGCTTAATTTGCCAGAAACCTTTTGTGCAATCTAAAAGTGCAAAGAATTTAGAACCTTTAATATCAGCTGAAATTTCTTCTATAGTTGTTAGTGGAAAATGACGTCTCAAAATGTTTTTGTTAATGTCTGATGGATCTATACAGATTCTAATTTTATCTTTTTGTCTGACAATTACCATAGGACTTACCGCAGGAGTAGGTTCTTTTTCTGGTTTAATGACATCCAATTTTACCATTCTATCAAGTTCTTGCTTAACTTCTTCTCTTATTGCATGCGGAATTCTTCTGGATGGTTTAATTTCAAGTTTTGGATTCTCAATCAGGTCAATATCATACTCAAAATCCTTATAGCAGCCTAAGCCTTCAAATATATCTTCTTTGCATTGACTTTCCTTCAATGTTTTGACCCTTGCGATAAGGCCTAATTGCTCACAGGTATCTAGTCCTAAGATTGGTGTGACTTTTTCTTTAACTACTTTGAATATTATGTTTGTTTCTTCATTTTTAATTTTACATAGTAGCTCTGCTTCACCTAAGACTGCCATTTTATCATCTGTGTAGCTAATTAAATTTTTTGTTCGGCTTGTTTTTAGTGTTGCCTTTGTTTTGTCCATCAAATGTCTTGGTAACACATTGCACTCTGCCCCTGTATCTAGTTTGACAGTAAATTTCACATTGCCAACTTTAATTTCTTCTGTCCAGTTTTGCTTTACTCCTGTGCTTATAGCAGATATGTATACATCATCTTCAGAATTTGAGCTTTCTTCTAATACATTTACTCTATTTTTCTGTTTATCATATATTATCTTCTTTGTTCTGCACATTTTTGCAAAATGACCATTTTTATGGCACTTAGTACATAGTTTATTAAAAGCTGGGCATTCTCTGCTTTCATGGTTTGTACCACATCTCCTGCAGTCAAAACTCTTGTTATTTTCTATTTTAGCTTTAACTTTTTCTGCTACTGAGACCTTATATACTTTGTTTTTGCCTTCAAATTCATCCAGTTGTTTGGAAGCTTGTTCGCTTGTTTTACAGATAGTTATTGCTTTTGTCAAGTCTAATTTTTCTTCAGTTAATAATTTCTCTCTTACTTGATTAGATTTTATTCCGAACACTATCTTGTCTTTCAGCATTTCGTCCAGTAGGTTGTCAAATTCGCATTTGCTTGCTTGAGTTTTTATTCTGGTTAAAAACTCATTAAACTGTTCGTCATCATTTTGTTCGATTTTAAAGAAAATGTATCTTTCGAATGATATGTTTGTCTTCGGTGCAAAGTATTCTTTAAACCTATTTTTGATAACTTTTAGGTTGTTTTGGTCTTCGCTACTAAGATTGAAACTATTATATATTTCGATTGCATCTGAGCCTATCACAGCCATAAATGTTGCTGCTTGGACCTCGGCTGGTTTTTTGTCGAGTTGAATAGCTGTAGCGTACCACTCGAATTGTTGTAGCCATTTTTTCCAACACGTGGATTTGTCCGAGTCAATTTGTAGGTTAGCTGGCGGCTTTATTCCAGTTACTGCGTCGTTTGTACTGTTGGTAGCCATTTTGCACAACTTTCTCACTTATTATTGTCACTTCTGACACCATGTAAAGTTGGGTTTTATAATAAACATACTTTAGAAATAATTAGCAAGCGGTGGTTTTATTACTAAATCAATAGCTGTGTGTGTCGAACGAACTATCATGTTCAATATGACATAACGGTGACAGCTGACGTTAATGTCTATACTTTACACTAATGTTCTCACTACTGTTTCATCTCATGATTCTCACGCTAATAATAATTCATACTTCAGTTCACAACCTGTACCCCCAACTTCTTCATCATATAAAAAGACAGTCTTTCTTAAACCCCGCGCTCCTCCTAAGTCAGGACAAGGTTATGACAGAGCAGCTCATAACGCCCTTCTTAGGGAGTTTCAACCCCCATCTTTGGCAAATGGATATGCTTTGTCTAAGGAATCCGAATTGAAACTGCAACAGAACAAGAATGAGCAAGTTGTTGATGTTATTATAAACCTCATCAAAATGTTATTATGTAAAAGTACACATCTTTTGAACCGTACGACGTGGAGCGGATAAGTAGTTTAATACTAAATAAAAACCAAAAAGATGGACACAATAATTCAATGGAACTGCCGATCAGTAATACCTAAAAAAACTGATCTATTCTACTTATTAAATAAATTTAAGCCAAATATTGTGGCATTATTTGAAACTTGGATTAAAAATAATCAAATAATTGGTATTCCAAGTTATGTTTGTGTACGCAATGACATGACAGAGCTGACGGATATGGCGGTGTAGCCATATTGATTAAAAATAATACCCCATTTTCACGTGTTTCTCTCCTTTCATGCTAATTTTCAATTCAGCCCTCAGTCCAAGTTTAGTCAAACCATGGTTTTCTAAAGGAAAAGGTTCTAAACTCATTACAAGCATGATAATTCGCATGCGGCTTGGCCACGTTTGTACTCCTTTCCACCTTGCTAAGTTGCATATCGTAGATAGTAATCTTTGCGAGTGTGGAGATGATGTTGGTACTTTAGATCACATATTCTTATCCTGTTCCCGTCATGATCATTCATCCTTCCTCCGTTCTCTTGTTTCCAAAAATGTTTCCCTTCCCACTTGTGTTTCTTGTTTAGTAATGAATCCCATTGAATATTTTAACTTGATATCTGCATTCTTGTTAAAGAATGATATAAAGATTTAGTTTGTGTATGTTTACCTTTATATGTATTTTTCCTAAAGAATAAAATACTTCCTTTCCTGAACCTTACAAAATTCCGTTTCCTCTCCGATATTTTCCGTTAAAAATATTTCCCTACCTTTTATTACCCGAAATTGGCACAAAGTTCAAACTAGTGCCACACTACAGAAAAAAAAAACATTTGTTGTTACTGTCAAAACCTGTCGAATGAATTTTTTTCTGACATCCTAATGTCACTTTTGGTTGAATGTCCAATAAATTGCGAAACCGGACCAGTGTGCGTCGTGTTTTATTTTATTACAAAATTATACAATTTCAAGAATATATCTATCTGAATCTATCTATAATTATATATTATATAATACAAGGGCAGTGGGACAGTATATGGGTTGATGTTAATGATGATATAATTACAATTATCAAGCAAAACCTAAGCAAAACCCTCCTGGAAGCGAGGGTTTTACAATGTGGATTCGTATTTCATACTAATTTGGTAATTTGTGGTGGTGGTGGTGTCTAGTGGTAGGGTGTCCATCATTTAATTTCGTCAGGACAAATGAAATTTAGCCAGCTTAAGTAATTTGTTTTATAAATTATATGTAGATACGTTATAAAACATAAAGCCCTCAATTAATTAATTAATTAATAATTATATTCCTGGACAATTTCACACAACACCATCATGATGGTTAATAAATACAATTATTAGTCTGTGGTTAATAAATCAAAATCAATAGCAAATGGCAAGCCGATTATGCCAAACCAAGTACCTACAAAGGCTTGGTTTGAACAACGCACTATATACACAAGGAGGCCCTTTATTACTTCTATTTGCAGATTAAGGATAGGGCATTGTAATTTTCCTTCTCATCTGTTAAGATTAAAATTATTAGATAACACTGTTTGTAAATATTGTAATTACTATCTCTGTGATCTTGAACATATCTTCTTTTCATGTACAAAATTCAATCTTCAACGTTTATTACTAATAAATAATTATAAATAAATTTTAGGAAAAGTCCCATGTAATGTACAAGAGTTACTAAAAACCCGCAATTGTATCATACAATATATGATTATGTTTCGTGTACAGTAGGGGACTTGTGAATATTTCATATTGTTTCTTATTTATTTTATGTTATATTATTTCTTCTAGTTCTAAAAATTGTACTCTAATTTACTATAATTCATAATGTTTTTTTTGTATCGATATTGGCTGTTGGCTTTGTGCCAAGGCCCAAATACAAATAAATTAAAAAAAAAAAACAAAATCAATAGTGAAATAGTGACAATGGCTGCCGGCTCGCTGTCTCCGTGCTAGCATCGCTATATTGTACAATAATTTTCTCTTTGAATTTGAATGCTCTCTGGTAGTTCTATCACCTTTAAACAGTATCTGACGATTGTGAAATCAATATTTCAATACATACGTTCAATTTTGTGTGTAGATATGTGAGTTATACTTGTACGTAAACAAATTAATCACAAAATGCATCGTCGTGGCGGGAAACGAATCCGGATGGATGATCCGCCTCCGGAGTACGTGAATCCCATGACCCCAGCTACTCCAATGACTGATTATGGAGGTCAGTCCGTCCACGAACCCGAGACTTCCAACGTAAACTACTCTGGGTTCAATGCTGGTGCTGTAGCAAATTCGACTACTACAGAACCTCCAAGAGAAGAAGCTGAAGAATCTCATCATGAAGAGGATGAGCCGCGGTCTCCATCTCCGACACCTACGAAGCGAGTTACGCGTAGTCGGGGTCGAAGAGGTGACGGTGGCTTTGTGGGGCGATTAGCGGAATCTCCCCCGCCACCACCGCTGCGTCGGCGAGGTCGCGGCGGGCGCGGGCGCGGTCGAGGCCGCGGCACCGCCCCGCCGCCAGCGTACTCACCACCACCTGTCTTGTTGCCTGGTGATGATGAGAACAGCCTTTACAATATACTAAGATTCAACAAAACTGCTATAAATGTGAGCAACCATTTTAACTAATTTCTCAATCTCAGAAGATTATTCAGTTGATATTAACATGATAATGTAGAGTAATATTAACATTAATATGTCTACATGATTGGTGCTGTGGTCAAGTGATTGATTTGCTAGGAACAAATATATTGTCATTGTATTGCATGTATGTAGTAGATTCCAGTCTAAATGTTTTTGTATGTGAGGAGATTTTTAATTGTAATTGCATCACAATACCGGCTAAAATCCTCATCATTCTGATTCTCCTAAACTTTTCCCAACTATGCTGGGGTTGGCTTCCAGTCTAACCAAATTCTTACCTGCCTGCATGATGTAAA
Source organism: Acronicta alni (assembly GCA_964056405.1). Classification (NCBI taxonomy): domain Eukaryota; kingdom Metazoa; phylum Arthropoda; class Insecta; order Lepidoptera; family Noctuidae; genus Acronicta; species Acronicta alni. The sequence continues at coordinate 15,816,643 of OZ043925.1, read as the reverse complement.
GGAGGGTAATGTATTTATCTGCCTCTAGATGTATGTTTGTTCCTTTGTGGCACTCTAGAGATCAAACGCTTGGGCAGATTTTGATTATTCTTATGTCAATTGATTTGTCTTATTCTTGAGGTAATTTGAAAATCATTTTTGGGTTTCTCATATCATTTTTAATTTCAAATGACCATATGCTCTTATTCTTATCTGTGAAAATTTTATCTGGTCTAGAATTTTTAATTGGTCCTGAATGTTAAAACCACTTTATTTCTGAAGTTTTGTTTTTTTCTTTTCGTTTTTCATTCATGGCTGGACTATAATTCTTTATTGCACCCCAGAATCAAATTCAAAGTAGAATTAGAAAAATTATAGACTGTAAAACATTGATCTTATCTTGATCTTGTATCAAGATCATTGGTCTAGTGGTTACAAGGTTGGCTGTTACCCTTGGGGTCCTGGGTTTGATTCCCAAGTCAAGCAAAATGTTATTGGGTTTTTCTATGAAACATTCATTAGTCAGTCAAAAAAAAAAATTTTAATTAGACCATTAAAATAGCAGTTTTGAAAAGTCAAAATTAGTTACACATTAGCAGCTTAGAGTTCAGGGTTTTAGAGTGCCGGGTTAATGGTAATAAGCTTGTCCCCCTATTACATGTGATCTAAACATACTGGCAAACTGTGAGTTGTACATTAGTGTACATCTCTGCTTAACCCTTTGAGAAATACCGGTGTCATGGTGTGTAGAATGTAAAAAATGTTAAAGAAAAGCTATAATATATATTTTTGTTGTAACAACTAGCAAGTAGTGGACATGTGGATAGAAGAGTACAAGACTAACAGAGAGGTGGCGCTGGTACAACTGATGCAGTTCTTCATCAATGCATCTGGGTGCCGCGGTAAGGTCACCCCAGACATGGCACAGATGGATCACACACTCATCATTAAGAAAATGACACAGGAATTTGATGAGGTAATTTAACATGTTCACTCGTACTGTCATTGTTGTTGTTGTTGTTTGTGGTGTTGCGGCTATCACTGACACCATGGTGAGTATACTGTGATCACTAGTTCATTTTGTCATCATTTGAATTGATGTAGTCAAAAAACATAATTCAGCATAAAGAAGAACAATAGATAAATCTACTGTACAGGTTATGAAACAATTAACCATATTAATTTGTAATAACATTTTTTCATAAACTAAACTGGATGTTTCCATGTCACTTGTACAGGAGAGTGGAGAATATCCTCTCATAATGACGGGGCAGACTTGGAAGAAATTTCGCTCCAATTTCTGTGAGTTCATCCAGACACTGGTGAAGATGTGTCAGTACTCCATTATCTATGACCAGTATCTCATGGACAACATCATATCTCTGCTGACGGGCTTATCTGACTCCCAAGTCAGAGCTTTCAGGCATACTGCTACATTGGCTGGTAAGTTATCTAATTTATGATCTATCCTCACACCTAATAGTAGTAGTAGCAGCTCAAAGGGGATAAATCACCTTAAGAGTACCAATTTATTACTTGTGTCTTCATACATGCAGACTTATTAACAATTCTTGCTGAAATGGATCTATTTGATTAACAGGACATTCATACATTTGGATAATCAGTACTGTATATGTTATTAACAACTGGTCACAACATAGAGTTAATATGTGTACAAAGTTCTTGCAAATCAGTTAAGCCAATTACTTCAATCGGAATCACGGGACAAATAGCACATTCCCAGATTATTCCAGGATTCAATATGTTAATGCTGGTCACAATCTATAATAATATTTGCATCTAATTTTATGCAAATCTGTAAAGGCATTTTACCTCAATCGGAATCTCGGGATTAATAGTAAAACTCCGCATTTTAGCAGGGATGATGTTTCTAATTTAGTCAGTTTTCTATTTTAGGCTTATCATCAGTAAATTTTTATATGTTAATGACAAATATTCTACTTAAATATTGACAATGACATTTAACATTATATCAATTTTTAATATTCCTATAATAGTGATTATAATATAATAGTATACTAACTGGTCACATGTTTCCCCAGTGATGAAGCTAATGACAGCCCTTGTGGATGTTGCACTCCTCACTAGCGTAAACTGTGACAACTGCTTGCGTCAGTACGAGGCAGAGCGTCTGAAAGCGCGTGACAAACGCGCCAACGAGCGCCTCGAGGTGCTGGTGGCCAAGCGCCAGGAGCTGGAGGAGAACATGGAGGAGATCAAGAACATGCTCTCCTACATGTTCAAGTCTGTGTTTGTGCACAGATATAGGTAAGCTTAAGTACACACTTGTTAATGTGCTGGCTTTGTTCTTAGACAGCATCCAGGTTGACAATATCAAGCATGCCAATTTCTACCTACCTAGTTTCCATTTGCAGAGCAAGGGCTCTACTACTGCTACACTGACAACAAGTAAAATAGCCGTGGCATTTAGTTAGGTTTTAGATAATGAGTAAACAAAAATAGATTGTAAACTGGAACAATTCGTTTTTATTAATATGTGGCAGGTAGGTAGGTCGCGTAAAGCTCAGCAGAGCTGAGTGTGAGCTTAGAATATCGAACGCACATTATGTTCTAGGCTGCATTAACACTTCTATCCTGAGTAGGCTGTAGCATCGGTAGCTACTGGGAAAGCAGATGAGGGTAGGCAAACAGCTGTAGTCCGGGTAGGTAGACCTCCAGGAGTAGATCCGCAGGCTCGCAGCTGAAGTCCGTCTGGTAGTAGGTACGGTTACGTGGTCATACACAAAAAACCCTGGAATCCGACATTTTAGAAAATGGCCGATTTCCAGCCACTCTGACTGCAACTTCTCGATTTACATATTATACTCCTACAGAATGGAAAGCCTAGCACTAAATAACAATCGTGGTGATGAACAGACAAAATAAACATTATTATGGTAAAACAGTAAAAGAATAGCTAACTGACAAGCGTTGTAGCAATGTCAGGTATGAAAATCCTTAGAATGGATATATTTTAAAGAAAGACATTATGGTTACACTCAGGCAAAGAATTACAATTAACAGAATATATTTTGAATAATCATGGACATGATCTAGCCAGGTGCCATGTGTCTCGTTCATGACATAGTAAAGTAAAAAAATAGTTTAAACATTTCCAAGACTATTTATATTTTTTGCTATGTTATAAAGATGTAAATAATTAAATAAAAAAATCATGCATATTCCCTAATAATATACCTAGTTAGTTTTTAGTCTGGTAACATATTTGGTTGTAAATAGTGTATGAAAATGTTATTATAGATTAATTTAGTGTTTTTATTAATCTGTATAATAATAATAATATAGTGTTTTAGTCGGGGAGAATTTAAGTTAATTTACACTTGGAATTAGCGTTTAATGTTACATAGCATAGAATGAAGCATGTAATAAAGCACAAGAAAAAGTGTTATAATCTATAGTTGTGTGTCAATGAAGATTAAATTAATAAAACATTTCCAAAACTCAAGCTGTCTCTTGTTCACAGTGTTGTGTATTTTACCACATAGAATACAGTGGTTGAATATGATCATACTTCATTGGCATGGATCATCTTGCTAGCATGTGAATTTTATTCTGCTTATTTTTGACTAGGAAATAATGCTCAGTATAGTCAGTATCAAATGTTTTGAACAGGGACACTCTGCCTGACATCAGAGCCATCACTATGGCCGAAATAGGTATCTGGATGGAGAAGTTCCCAGCACACTTTTTGGATGATCTGTACCTCAAGTATATTGGCTGGACATTGCATGACAAGGTATGCCACTATACTCTTTGTGACACTGTTTACTTATTATACATATAGCTAGGCTCACATTATGTTTACAAATAAAGTAGCTAAATAAACTGGATCTTTTCTTTATAATTATACTGTCTTGTTTTTTTTCTAATTATTTCTTATTGCTATAATACTATAGAACCAATTACCAACAATTATGAGTAACGTGACCTCTTAGTTGTATGGGCGCGGGCGTGATCGCCTCACATGAAGGAGTAAAACTATTTCAAGATGTACTTATTCAATGGATATAAGATAACCTTTGTTTTCAAGTCGGAACACAGTCTGAATGTTTATTTTATTCAGGTGGGTGAAGTCCGCCTCCGTTGCTTGCAAGCATTGCAGCCGCTATACGAGTGCGAGGAGCTGAAGGGTAAGCTGGAGCTGTTCACGTCCAAGTTCAAGGACCGCATCGTATCCATGACGTTGGACAAGGAGACCGAAGTCGCCGTGCACGCTGTCAAACTTGTAATAGCCATACTCAAGTGAGTTTCTCAAACTTCAACATATTGATATTGTTTATACTAGTAAGTTTTTACTTTGCAAACAACAACTGTCATTTTATCAATCCCTAAAGAATTTAGCTAAATTTCTTCTAAGTATCATCAATAATAATCTAATTTACGTTACAAAAGCGAAAGCAATAGCTTGTCATTGATGAATGTTCATCGCAACACGTTTGGCGTAGCGGCTGAGCTCTCAGCTTCTGCGCCACGGGTTGTGGGTTTGATCCCCACACAGAACAAATATTTGTATGATCTATATGTTCCGGGTCTGGGTGTTTGTGCATGTAAAAGTTTGTATTTGTAAATGCACCCACGATTTAGGAGAAAATCCTAGGGGCTACATTTAAAAAATGTTCATGGTTCATGGTAACATGGGCATGTTGTTACTGCATAGTTAAACTATTAATTAAACAGCCAACACTAGAAACTACCTCGTTGGTGTAGTGGTCGTATACGCGGAAGCTGAGCGTCAAGTTCTGGGTGTGGGGTTTTCTATGAAATTATGGTCCCTACATTCCAATTTTTAAACATTAGTCTTAGGTATATAATATGAAAGTAATTTGTAAATTTCCTACGGGATTGGGAAATACGAGATCAATGGTGGGTAGCAGTTAGCTATCTGGTCTGTAGGTAGTGTGTGTGTGTGTGTAACGAGATTGAGTGTGTGAGATGTGCAGGTGCCGCATGCACCCGGACGTGCTGACGGACAAGGACTGCGAGAACGTGTACGAGCTGGTGTACTCGTCGCAGCGAGGCGTGGCGGCCGCGGCCGGAGAGTTCCTCAACGTGCGCCTGTTCCGCAGCGACGAGCCGCCCGCGCCCGCCCGCTCGCGCCGCGGCAAGCAGCGCCTGCCCAACACGCCGCTCATACGAGACCTCGTGCAGTTCTTCATCGAGTCCGAGGTACCACACCACCCCCTACACCAACCCCTACACCACCCCCTACATCACCCCCTACACCACCCCCTACACCACCCCCTACATCACCCCCTACACCACCCTCTACATCACCCTCTACACCACCCCCTACACCAACCCCTACACCACCCCCTACATCACCCCCTACACCACCCCCTACATCACCCCCTACACCACCCTCTACATCACCCTCTACACCACCCCCTACACCAACCCCTACACCACCCCCTACATCACCCCCTACACCACACCCTACATCACCCCCTACACCACCCTCTACATCACCCCCTACACCACCCCCTACACCACACCCTACACCACACCCTACACCACTCCCTACACCACTCCCTACACCACCCTCTACACCACCCTCTACGCCACCCTCTACACCACCCACTACACCACCCTCTACACTATCCCCTACACCACCCCCTACACCACCCTCTACACCACCCTCTACACCACCCACTACACCACCCTCTACACTATCCCCTACACCACCCCTACACCACCCCCTACACTAACCCCTACACCACCCTCTACACCACCCCCTACACCACCCCCTACACCACCCTCTACACCACCCACTACACCAACCCCTACACCACCCCCTACACCACTCCTACACCACCCCTACACCACCCCCTACACTAACCCCTACACCACCCTCTACACCACCCCCTACACCACCCCCTACACCACCCACTACACCACCCTCTTCTACACTATCCCCTACACCACCCCTACACCACCCCCTACACCACCCACTACACCACCCTCTACACTATCCCCTACACCACCCCTACACCACCCCTACACCACCCCCTACACTAACCCCTACACCACCCTCTACACCACCCCCTACACCACCCCCTACACCACCCACTACACCACCCTCTACACTATCCCCTACACCACCCCTACACCACCCCCTACACTAACCCCTACACCACCCTCTACACCACCCCCTACACCACCCTCTACACCACCCCCTACACCACCCCCTACACCCACTACATACACATCAATTTACTTTTAACTTGTGATCCTCAAAATAACTCTCGTCTTCTAAATAAAAAAAAAGCCTGATTTTACCCACTGCTGAGTATACAAGGTCATTATTAGTATATGCGAAACCTGAATATAGTTTGTTCAGAATAAGTAACTGAATCGATTCCAATAATTTTTACATCATGTTATATTTTGTCCCAAAAACATTTAAAAAATGTTACGAGTAGGACACCGAGCGACACTAAGTACCTATCCGCAATCATATGCGCGCAACACAGGTCACTGACACACTGAGCGCTCAGCGCGGGCGCAGTGCGTCGGGCGGGGCCCGGGGGTGAACCAACCACTTCAGTCGCCCGGCAGCTATAGCGAAGTGTGCACGTATGTCGCTCCCGTTCAGATAAGTAGGTACATAACGCGAGCTCGACCGCGAGCGCACGGCATTTCGGTTGATCTGTACCTATCGTATGTAAAAAGCATCTGTGTTCGTTTAAGAAATGGTACGTACACTAGCGGTTTGTGGTGATAACGCGAGCGCGCGGCAGTTGTGTTTCGGTTGACGTGTACCTATCGTATGTAAAAAGCATAGTGTTCGTGTAAGAAATGGTACGGATACTAGGGGTTTGTGGTGATAAGTGATAACGTATTCCTGGCAGTGCGGCACGAGGAGCTATCTGACGTTAAAGTATCGTCACACACATGAACACACGTTTTTATTTGTACCTACAGCCTGTTGTGGTTAAGTAATGCGATGTTTAACACTTTTCATCCATTTTGAACTTACAGTGTTTGGTATAAGGTGCAACATATCGCATTGACTACATTTAATCACTTACGGCTGCATTGATAAATAAAGTACTTATTAATGTCTACCTACACTTGACCATTACGACAGTTCAAAGACTGCAAGTGTGATGGAAAATGTGGAAAGTGTGATGTATCATCAGTTAAATACAATGCAATCGGAAATCGCCGTACGGTTAGGTACCTACTGCCACATTATTATCAATGAGCGCCGCGACGACGCGGGCGCGGCGCGGCGCCCGCGCGTGATTAGCATGTTTTTGAATGGACAACCAGGTAACTTAACAAGCTTATAACTTTGTGATTTTTCATGATACAGTTTTGAAATTTTGTACATAGATTCTTTACATAAAAATACTAGACACGTGTTTCAGGTTTCGCATATACTAATAATGATGTTGTATATAGGCTTCCGTTTGCTTATGCCACCTTTCTCGATCCTGTGCTAAACATCCATTTGTGACCAATAAATCTCTTAATGTCATCGACCCATCTTGCTACCGGACGCCCAACACTCCTTCTGCCTGTCATTGGTCTTCAATCTGTTATTGTGCGATTCCACCTACCATCACCACGTCTAGCCATGTGTCTCGCCCAACTTCACTTGAGTCCCATTACCGTCTCCCACATCATGCACTTTTGTCCGGCGCCGGATATCGACCTTTGGCACTCCGTCTTGTATTTTGATTCCGAGCATGGTACGCTCCATGGCTCTCTGTGCAACTCTCATTTTATACACAGCCTCTGGTCAGTGATCTTCTGAGATATCTGTTATTTTAGCAAAGGAAAAATTCGATTACGAATAGAATTCGAACCTGTGTTTTCTGGTTCAATACACCAAACGACTGCGCCAACCAACTGGTCTGGTTCAACCAAGCAAGCCGCTGCGAGTCCCACCCGCCAGGTCGACATTTTTCTTTGCATTTTGAATTAACGTCTTTAGTAAGGTGATGTGGAATTTTTCTTTTCTTAAAATAACTTTATAATCTTAGTAGTATGGAAAATGCAAAAAAGATAGGTATATGTATACAGGGTTAAAGGGACATCGACGCGCAAACTTCGTGAAAAGGTTACACATAACACCATAAATAAAATTACGGAAGTCATTAATCTTGGTAATGCTTGGTTACAGAAATTGATATTTTAGAGCCTGCAATGTATTTCAAACAACGCGATCACCATCAAAGCTCCGCTGTGAACGTTAGCGCGCGCGTGTGTTACCTAACTACCTACTCACACACACAAAGCAGTGCCGCCGGCCGCGGCTGCTGGGTTTTCGTGATCGTCCCTACGACATAATTATCGCTTAAACATAAATACCTAAAATCAGTTTTTAAAGTTTTTAAGCAAAGGAAAAATTTGACCGCGGGCAGGATTCGAACCTGCGTCTTCTGGTTAGGTACACCAGACGTCGAAAGATGAAAACTTGTCAAACGCCAAGACTTTGATTGCATCGCGTGTGCAGGTACTAGTAGAGTTTAATTTACAATGCTGTTTTTAGTGAAAAAAGTGAATTAATGACTTTAATTAAAATTCTTATTGAGATAAATAGAAATAATGATTTTAATTATAAATATTATAAAGTAAAAAATACTGCAAAAAAATACGTAAAATTTAAGAAAAAGCCGACGAAAAATTCCAACGCAGGGGGGTCCAGAATAATGTACTGAAGTCATGGTAAGCCGTTGCGCGTCGATGTCCCTTCCACCTGATATAAAGAGTAAGTATTTTAAATCATGACAAAAATAAACTATGTTTTACTTTGTATTTCTGTGATCGTAGTTGCATGAACACGGCGCTTACCTGGTAGACTCTCTGATCGAGTCTAACCCTATGATGAAAGACTGGGAGTGCATGACCGACCTGCTGCTGGAGGAGGCCGGGCCCAACGAGGAGGCGCTGGACAACCGACAGGTGAACCTCGGAAGTGACCACACATAGTGGGCCGTGACTCGTTACTCGTGGTTGTGAACAAGTGAGTGACGTCGTATTGTGTCGCAGGAGTCGTCGCTGATCGAGCTGATGGTGTGCTGCGTGCGGCAGGCCAGCACCGGCGAGCCGCCAGTGGGCCGCGGCGCCTCGCGCAAACACCACCACATGCTGTCCAAGGACCAGGCCAAGGTACCGTATTTCAGGGCGATAGTTTAGAGTCAACTTTGGTTTTGCATCCTCTAAGCATGCTGCTGGAGAATTCAGGGCTAGGCTATCGATTGAAGAGAAGTGTTCGGGTTATATCTCACCTCCTTTACATGGATGACCTGAAGCTCTTTGCCACCAGCAATCTTCAGCTGATGAAGCTACTGAAGGTCACTAAAACTTTTAGTGGCGCCATCACGATGGAGTTTGGTGTGGACAAATGTGCGGTCATGCATGTAATGCGAGGGGAGATTGTGGAATCCGTAGGAATTCAACTCGCGGATTCCATAAACCTCTTCAAACGAAACCTATAAGTATTTGGGTATGTCGGAAGCGTTAGGCATCAGCACTACTGACATGAAGCAATCGTTGAGGGAACGTTTCTTTCCGCCTGAAGAAGGTATGCAATAGCCTTCTTTCGGGCGGAAATTCTGTAGTGGACATTTAAATAAGGACAGTAAAGTATAATGAAAAATACAGTTAAACAAAACTTATAATCTGCAGTGTTATAATATCTTTAACAGCTCCATTTTATTACGTGTAAAATCAGTACCCAGTAGCAAAACCTTTGTTAGTAATTACCGCTTGACACCGATGTGGCATAGACATTATCAATTTCTGACATGTTTCGACAGGAATGTTTGCCCATGCCTCACAAAAAGCTTCATGAAGTTCATCCAAATTTGTATTACTATAAGTGGCAACTTTTTTCTTGATTTCGTGCCAAAGGTGCTCAATTGGGTTGAGGTCCGGGCTATTTGCTGGCCAATCTAGCACCGATACAGACTGACTGTAAGAAACGACTTGACTGAATGGGCGGTATGTTTCGGGTCGTTATCCTGCTGAAACGTCCATATAATAGGGAGATGCTCCTCAGCATAGGGAAGCATAATTTCTTCCAATATTGCCTTGTATTGATGTTGGTCTAAGTTACCCTGAACTTTCCTCACAGGTCCCACTCCACGTCCAGAAAATGAACCCCACATTTTAATGTTTCCACCGCCATGTTTCACCTGCTTTTTGTGAATCTTGGATTCATTTCCGCTTTTACAGGACACCGTATATATTGCCTTCCATCTGAAGAAATCAAATTAACCTTGGTCTCGTCAGAGAAAAGTACATGTTGCCATTGGGCGTAGGTCCAATGTCCATATTTACGTGCAAACGCCAAACGAGCATTTCTATGTTCTTTCTTCAACAACGGTACTTTGCGAGCCACTCTTCCGAACAACCCTGCTTCTACCAAACGCCGTCAAACGGTTCTCGCAGATACACTGGCTCTTTCGTTAGCCCCAAACACTTCGTGTTTAATTAAAATAGAGCCTAGAAACGGATCTTTCTTAGCTAACCTGGTTATCATTCTATCTTCTTGCGGAGTCGTTTTTCTAGATTTTTTTGTTCTGGACACATTTAAAGCTGTGTTATAGCGCTTGAAATGTTGCACTGCATTGCATACCATAGTTTTTGAACAATTTAAATGTTTTACTATCCTTCGGTTATGACCAACCACGCTCGACAAACTTCATGATAATTTTTCGTAGTGTTGGATCGCAACTTTTATTTCTGCCCATTTTTCTTCAAAATAATTCTCAAAACTTAAAATAAAAAATCTGGATTGCCGCCAAAACGACCACGAAAAAATAAGAAAAGAAACAAAAAAGTATTAAAATTCCAATTAAGAAATTAGAACGCAATACCTCAGTGTCCCTAATTAAATGGCCAGCCAGCATTCTTTGAACAAATAGCACTATGATAATCTATCAGCTGTACTGTAAAGAGGTTTAATGTTTAAGAAGTTGTTATTGTTTGTGTAATCGCGCACATAAATGACTAATTACACTTACATGTAAAAGATATGGAATATTGTTAAGACTTGTTGGAAAATAAAAAAAATATTCACAATTTGGCTTAACTAGAGATTGTCCCTAATTAGTTGACCACAACTGTATCATGAGTAATACCGCGTATTGCTCATGATATTTTTTATCCCCATATGATTGAGTTTCGATAAGAGTCCATACTCTTGATGGGCGCAGAGACAGTATCAAAAGCCTTTGATATAATCTAGAAATATACTAAGACTAATTTGTTTGTCCATTACTTTGGTTACCTTCTCAGACAACGCAATAACCGTATCTTCTGTTAAGAATACAGCTCTAAAAAATGGAACGGAATGTTGATGTGTTTTTAAAAATGTAGTTTCTGTCATTATCATTGCTCACTGTTTTGATTGACAATTGGGCATAGATGTGATGGTGTGAGATACATGAGCGATTAGGATAGGGATGTTCTAATCACGTGGTATTGAGATGATTTATGTTCGAGCTGGTATGATATATATGGCAGGTAGTAAACGACGACCGCACGAAGATGACAGCTCATTTCATCGTGACGTTGCCGGCGTTGCTGGACAAGTTCGGCGCCGACCCAGAGAAGCTCACCAACCTGGTGTCCATCCCGCAATACTTCGACCTCGAACTCTACACCACGCAGCGCCAGGAAGGGGTGCGTTCTCCAGGGTGGCACTTACACTATACTTCTTCCAATAATTTATTTTACTTTCGATAGACGTGATTTAGAAAATCTAAGTGACACTTTGACTCATATACTGCCAATCATATATTCGTTTTTAGTTTTATCACGTAATAACTGCTGTATTATTTAATGTGATAACCTAATCGCCACGTTGTATACAAATATAAATTTACAAATTCTTTCTTTAAAAAAATAACATTCAATATTTCTCTCATTTTAAAGTTTATTTCTATGAATTTTGGAACAATTACGTTTTTAAGTGGATGTCAAAGGTAAAATAAAATATTGGAAAGAGTATAGTATTGCGGTCTGTGAGCGAGCATTGGGCGGGGGGCTGAGGGCAGGGGTGGTGACCGATGCGTGTGTTACAGAACCTGAGCCTGCTGCTGAACAAGCTGCGCGAGATGGTGAGCGTGCAGACGGAGGCCGAAGTGCTGGAGGGCGTGGCGCGCACGCTGGACGTGCTGTGCGCCGCGCACTGCGGCGTCAGCTCCCGCGTGCACGTGGCGCGCGCCACCGTCACCGACATGTGCGTCAACCGGTACAAGGAGGCCATCGACGACTACCGCAGCCTCATAGAGGGGGTAACGTACACCACACATACTACACCACACATACTACACCACACATACTACACCACACATACTACACTACACGCTGGACGTGCTGTGCGCCGCGCACTGCGGCGTCAGCTCCCGCGTGCACGTGGCGCGCGCCACCGTCACCGACATGTGCGTCAACCGGTACAAGGAGGCCATCGACGACTACCGCAGCCTCATAGAGGGGGTAACGTACACCACACATACTACACCACACATACTACACCACACATACTACACCACACATACTACACTACACGCTGGACGTGCTGTGCGCCGCGCACTGCGGCGTCAGCTCCCGCGTGCACGTGGCGCGCGCCACCGTCACCGACATGTGCGTCAACCGGTACAAGGAGGCCATCGACGACTACCGCAGCCTCATAGAGGGGGTAACGTACACCACACATACTACACCACACATACTACACCACACATACTACACCACACATACTACACTACACGCTGGACGTGCTGTGCGCCGCGCACTGCGGCGTCAGCTCCCGCGTGCACGTGGCGCGCGCCACCGTCACCGACATGTGCGTCAACCGGTACAAGGAGGCCATCGACGACTACCGCAGCCTCATAGAGGGGGTAACGTACACCACACATACTACACCACACATACTACACCACACATACTACACCACACATACTACACTACACGCTGGACGTGCTGTGCGCCGCGCACTGCGGCGTCAGCTCCCGCGTGCACGTGGCGCGCGCCACCGTCACCGACATGTGCGTCAACCGGTACAAGGAGGCCATCGACGACTACCGCAGCCTCATAGAGGGGGTAACGTACACCACACATACTACACCACACATACTACACCACACATACTACACCACACATACTACACTACACGCTGGACGTGCTGTGCGCCGCGCACTGCGGCGTCAGCTCCCGCGTGCACGTGGCGCGCGCCACCGTCACCGACATGTGCGTCAACCGGTACAAGGAGGCCATCGACGACTACCGCAGCCTCATAGAGGGGGTAACGTACACCACACATACTACACCACACATACTACACCACACATACTACACCACACATACTACACCACACATACTACACCACACATACTACACCACACATACTACACCACACATACTACACCACACATACTACACCACACATACTACACCACACATACTACACCACACATACTACACCACACATACTACACTACACGCTGGACGTGCTGTGCGCCGCGCACTGCGGCGTCAGCTCCCGCGTGCACGTGGCGCGCGCCACCGTCACCGACATGTGCGTCAACCGGTACAAGGAGGCCATCGACGACTACCGCAGCCTCATAGAGGGGGTAACGTACACCACACATACTACACCACACATACTACACCACACATACTACACCACACATACTACACCACACATACTACACCACACATACTACACTACACGCTGGAGGTGCTGTGCGCCGCGCACTGCGGCGTCAGCTCCCGCGTGCACGTGGCGCGCGCCACCGTCACCGACATGTGCGTCAACCGGTACAAGGAGGCCATCGACGACTACCGCAGCCTCATAGAGGGGGTAACGTACACCACACATACTACACCACACATACTACACCACACATACTACACCACACATACTACACCACACATACTACACCACACATACTACACCACACATACTACACCACACATACTACACTACACGCTGGACGTGCTGTGCGCCGCGCACTGCGGCGTCAGCTCCCGCGTGCACGTGGCGCGCGCCACCGTCACCGACATGTGCGTCAACCGGTACAAGGAGGCCATCGACGACTACCGCAGCCTCATAGAGGGGGTAACGTACACCACACATACTACACCACACATACTACACCACACATACTACACTACACGCTGGACGTGCTGTGCGCCGCGCACTGCGGCGTCAGCTCCCGCGTGCACGTGGCGCGCGCCACCGTCACCGACATGTGCGTCAACCGGTACAAGGAGGCCATCGACGACTACCGCAGCCTCATAGAGGGGGTAACGTACACCACACATACTACACCACACATACTACACCACACATACTACACCACACATACTACACTACACGCTGGACGTGCTGTGCGCCGCGCACTGCGGCGTCAGCTCCCGCGTGCACGTGGCGCGCGCCACCGTCACCGACATGTGCGTCAACCGGTACAAGGAGGCCATCGACGACTACCGCAGCCTCATAGAGGGGGTAACGTACACCACACATACTACACCACACATACTACACCACACATACTACACCACACATACTACACCACACATACTACACTACACGCTGGACGTGCTGTGCGCCGCGCACTGCGGCGTCAGTTCCCGCGTGCACGTGGCGCGCGCCACCGTCACCGACATGTGCGTCAACCGGTACAAGGAGGCCATCGACGACTACCGCAGCCTCATAGAGGGGGTAACGTACACCACACATACTACACCACACATACTACACCACACATACTACACCACACATACTACACCACACATACTACACCACACATACTACACCACACATACTACACCACACATACTACACCACACATACTACACCACACATACTACACCACACATACTACACCACACATACTACACCACACATACTACACCACACATACTACACCACACATACTACACTACACGCTGGACGTGCTGTGCGCCGCGCACTGCGGCGTCAGCTCCCGCGTGCACGTGGCGCGCGCCACCGTCACCGACATGTGCGTCAACCGGTACAAGGAGGCCATCGACGACTACCGCAGCCTCATAGAGGGGGTAACGTACACCACACATACTACACCACACATACTACACCACACATACTACACCACACATACTACACCACACATACTACACCACACATACTACACCACACATACTACACCACACATACTACACTACACGCTGACGTCGCTCGAGCGTAGGCGTTCGGTGAACTTTGCTGGGATGCATCAGTTAACTTGTCGTCTTAGATTGATCAATTTATTATTTCATATTGTATTAGAAAAGTTTGTACGAAGTATCTAAAGTGTGACAATACATGGTAGTAGAATAGTTGGTTTCCGCTGAGAGTTATGATGGTGTTGTGTTGTGTTGTGAGTGTAGTGTGGTGTGACCATGCGCAGGGGGAGACGCCGGACGCGGACGAGGTGTTCAACGTGATCAACTCGCTGCGCAAGGTGTCCATCATGTACATGTGCCACAACCTCAACGACACCAACATCTGGGACTCGCTGTTCGAGGACTTGCCCAAGTGCGTCAAGGAGAACGAGACGCAGATGCCGCCGCAGGTATGTACTGCCGCTTGCTGCTTGCTGCCTGCTGCCTCAAGGACAAGCATTGTTATAATTGTTAAGCATAGCAAAAACAGGTTATTTATTAATACTACTATACTTGTCCAGTCGATTATTCACATTTTGACAGATGGAACTCGTGATTGTCAGCATCGGAACATTTCGATTCTATTAATTTTATATTTAGAGGGTAGGGAGAGCGGCGCATCGTGATACCGACACTCCTCTCCCTCCGCGGCCTCGTAATGTTTCAGCCGCAGTGTCGCCCATACAACACGACAACCTACAGTGGCCGCTCCGCTCAGAATTTGATGACTTACGTAGTCAAAGGCTTTTGAAAGGTCACAGAATATACCTATTACATCTTGAGACTTCCCAGGCATAAAAAATGTTTTTGATATAGTGTGATACCAGCGTCAGTAGTATTACGTTCTTTAGTGAAGCCATATTGCTGGTCATGAAAAAGCCTAAGTATTTATATTAAAACTTGATAATAGCATTTGATTGAGCATGATCTTTTCAAAATTTTTTGCTTAGCTCAGGCAGAAGAGACACCGGCCTTACTGCCAAGAATGATCTTGACAATCTCCAGACTTTAACAAGTATTTTTGCTATATTTCATTAAATCTGAGAAGGTTTCTAAATTTGACGATATTTAGGAACCTTGATAAAGCAGTGATAGCCTAGTGGTATGACCATTGGACTGCCAAGTCAAAGGTCTCCAGTTCGAACCCAAGGCACGCACCTCTGACTTTTCGAATTCATGTACGTATTAATAATTAATCACTCGCTTAAACGGTGAAGGAAAACATCGTGAGGAAACCTGCATACCTTAGAGATTTTTCTCGACGGTGTGTGAAGTCTGCCAACCCGCACTAGGCCAGCGTGGTGGACTATAGCCTAATCCCTCTCAATATGAGAGGAGACCCGTGCCCAGCAGTGGGACAGTATATGGGTTGATGATGATTAGGAACCTTCTCAGATTTAATGAAATTTGTTTAAAAATGATAGAGATAGTAATTTATCGTATCAGCGACGGCTGGTCATTTTACGTTTAAGAAATTATGAAACTGACTAAAAATAATCGGCTTCAACGATAATACGAATGATTTTTTTGTACTACCATAAGTGTACCATGTTCAAACTAATCTCGACCTACCCTATCGCTGAGCGCTCAAGCTCCGCGCCGATCACCTAGAGTGTCGGTTGTTTTCGGGTGTTAGACATTGGACTTATTACGCGAGTGTCGCGATCGAGCGTGGTTTTTTTTTAAGTTTTCTACGTATTTTTACGACTGTTTTAGATTCTTTGAGAGTTATCTATGCTGTTCTATTGGTTACCTGGCGTAGTATAATGCTACTGGTTCGCAAGCCAGCAACAGATTTTCACCTAGTTCCGTATCGACGAACGACGATCTGACGATCACGGGGCTTCATGATACAATTCTGAAGCATTTTACGAGTTATCCGAGAGGAAATGATTGACGAATGATTGTGCCTGGCTCGTGGACTTGTGTATATTATTAAACTAGTGTTGCGAAAATTCAAAATTGAATACTTGTTAATATTATTCGTATAGCGAAAACTTCACTGTCTTGTAGCAGGTCACTACCTCGAAGCAGTAAATATATAAGTATACGTACAGAGCGTATAAAAACGAGCAAAGAAAGATGTTGAGCAGCGTGTGGCGCGGGGGGGACAGTTGTACATGTAGACGTGTTGGTGTCGGCAGGCGCTGGTGTACGTGGTGCGCGCGCTGTTCTACTCGCTGCTGTGGTCGCTGCACGGCGTGGAGCAGCGTGTGGCGCGGGGGGGACAGTTGTACATGTAGACGTGTTGGTGTCGGCAGGCGCTGGTGTACGTGGTGCGCGCGCTGTTCTACTCGCTGCTGTGGTCGCTGCACGGCGTGGAGCAGCGTGTGGCGCGGGGGGGACAGTTGTACATGTAGACGTGTTGGTGTCGGCAGGCGCTGGTGTACGTGGTGCGCGCGCTGTTCTACTCGCTGCTGTGGTCGCTGCACGGCGTGGAGCAGCGTGTGTCGGCGGCGGGTGGGGCCTCACTGCGCGAGCGCCTGCACGCCTACGTGGCGCACTGCAAGGACATCGTCGCCAACGGCATCACGCCCGACCTCAAGGAGGAGGTACGTACCAGTGTACCAGTGTACCGGTGCCCCGGTGCCTACGCTCTCGTCGGTGGTCGGTGTAGTGTTGATGTCATGTCATATGTTGATAACATATCGGTTGGTACGGCAGGCGTACACGAGCCTGTGCGACTTGCTGATTCTGTTCGCGGAGCAGCTGAGCGTGCTGCACCACCCGGGGGACGCCGACATGCGCCAGCTGGTGTTCGAGCCCGACGCCGACCTCTGCGACTTGCTCAACAACTTCATTCAGGAATTCGTCTTCGTGCACCATAATTACGGTAATGTCCGATACATACATATTACTTCTGCACACAAACAGTTCTACATCATTTACAATAACTGGTCGATCATAATTAAAACCTGAGCGCGTATGAGATACCCGCTCTTACAGCACGGGCCCAGGCCCTCGCGCCGGTCGTACAGTGCGGCCCGAAAGCCACGCCTCTCTCCTACAAAGCGGCCCTGGGGCCTGGCCTAACATATGACTAATAAATTATGACAGTTGAATCCTTCCAGCAATTAACTGTAAAACACCGTCAGGAATTATTTATTGAACTTTGAAAAATATAACTCACAACATAAAAATTAACAGCTATTAAATTAATGTCATAAAAAGAATACAAAAATTGATTCTATATTGTATTTTTTAAAATCAAATGATGCAGTTTTTTCGATTTCGATGGACACTCATCGAAATCGGGACTGAGACTGAGTATTCGCTATTCCTTATGATTTTGTAATTTATCATCTACGCCCATGTACTGCTTGAAAAATGTAGGTACCCTGTATGCAGACAGCCGTGTTGTACAAGAATAAAAACTGTTTAATTATAGTGTGAAACCACGTTTTCGTTGTGTTAAGTAGTTACCGTGGTTGGCTACAGCATCTAAGTAACACCTTTTTGGTTAGAAATAAAATGATTCAATCATTTTTACTCAGACAACAGTGATCAGGATTTACTTAGTCATGTAGTGGCAACAAAGTAATTATTGATTGCAATTTAATGCACACAAATAAATACAAAATATATTGTAGCCAATTACTGAAATAACAAGTTTGTTTGATTAAGTTCAAGTTACTTCTTGTCTTAATTATTTTAATTAATAGTAACAAAAGTTATGAATGATTCGATCTGTGAGGTGTTGGACAGTTTTCCAAATCAAGTATAAGTATTCATTAATTAGTAAAATAAAGTTAAAGTTGTGGTGCACTTTCCGATATTTTAGTACGAATGTGTTTTTTTTTATATTAAGGGAGGAGCCTTAGTACTTGCTACAACAAATAAATAAACAAGAATGTGAATACTAAGACATTTTTGTTGCTATTCATATCTCTCGCAATCACTTCAGCTATAAGCAACATGGCACATCATTTAATTCTGTGTGTCGTATATTGTTCGTGAAGGAGAGAAAAAATATGCATTATTTACGTAACGTGTACGTGTACCTGTCGGACGTCACGACAGAAGCGATGGTGCCCCGTGGCACCCGCCCCGTGACACAGTGTCACAGTCACAGTGTCACAGTGTCACAGTGTCACAGTGTCACAGTGTCACAGTCACAGTGTCACAGTGTAACGCGCCAGGCTAGGATATCGTGCGGGTGCGGGCTACAGACGATGCGGCTGTGAGTCTGTCACCCGTGACGCGATATCCGCGGCCTGCGAGGGGCGAGGGGCGAGGGGCGATGCGATAACGGAGTGGTGTATTTGGTTGCATGTGACGCGGTGTTGCGCGGCGGCCGTCTGTCCGAACTATCCGACCCGGTAAGCCAGTTGGTCCGCACTCGTTCGCACTAGTTGACACGACGGCGTATTTTACCTTAGTAATGGCGCTCGCGGCCGCACGGCGTGGCAGCAGTGCGGTCGCGAGCCGCCGCGCTACAATAATGCATATTTTTGTCTCGACGCGACAAGCGAACGACGCACTCGTGACGCTCTCGAGCACTCGCTGTGTATCACTTAACATTACTAAGGGAAAATTTGTCGCGCCCGCTTCATAGACGTAATCCGAAACCGACGGCGAATAGATGCATCTTGTACGCAGATAAGCCGTGTAAGCGCATACGATTATTTTAGTCTCACTCAGTTTTGTCTTTATGATAGGTGTAAAGCAATCGGGCGTTGCGGCTCTTGGTATCTTTCAAATAATGTCAGACAGTTTCCAAACAGTTATAATATTAGTAAAGGTATTCGCTCCCGGTATCGGATTGTAACATCATTTTATTAACACACTTGAGGAGTTTTGTGATTTTAAGCATGTTTTGGGCAGTGTATTATTATTTTGCATTTCATATAATTATTTTATAGTGATGAAATACATGTTATGGAAAAGAGCTAAGAATTAACAAGGCGAGATGAGAGCTTGTACTAAACAGTGGTCTTTGGGACTTCTGCAACTAATTGTGAAGAGGAAACTATTATGTAAACGAGCTTATTTATTTCCTATTACAAGTAGTCCTTAGTGCCGTGCATGGTTCATAGTTAATACTGTTATCTCAAGTTGGACTTTCTTTCATAATATAATTATGTCCTTAAACCATGTTGAATTATCATAGAAATATATTGTTAAAAAAACGTAATGGTGTCACCTTGAGATTCAACTTATAATGACTTAGTGTCTTTTAAACAACTTTAAATATAACGGACGGAGTATAGTTCGAGCAAGATCAAGTAATATTATAATTTATTTTACAAAGACACTGAAGCATTACTTAAATGTATGTAATGTGTCCGTTATTGTCAAGAATGTAAGTGCTAATGGTGTCGGTCGCCTGCAGACGGTCAAGACGAGAGGCGCATAGAGGAGCTGCACAAGCGGCGCAACTTCCTGGCCGCCTACTGCAAGCTCATCGTGTACAACGTGGCGCCCATCCGACGCGCCGCTGACGTCTTCAAGCACTACATCAAGGTACCGACCACCGACCAACGACTACCGACTACCGACTACCGACTACCGACTACCGACTACCGACTACCGACTACCGCATTACTATTATCCGACCGAACATTTTCTATTTTGGTTTTCTAACTGTAATCAGTCAAGCCATTTATTTTAATTTTGATCGAATATTTTTTTTTTGCTATATTTTTAAGTTTTTTTAGTGAAGGAAAAATTCGACTGCCGTCTTCTGGTTAGATACACAAGACCACTAAGCCACCGCGAGTCTCACCCGTCAGGTTGAAATTTGCTTTCACATTCTTAATTTACGTCACCATAAAGACGTATCCTGGCCGCAGTCAAATTTTTCCTTCGCTAAAATAACTTTATTTTGATATTTAATTAGTTTTAAGCAATCTAAATACATTCTTGTCATTTACAAACTTATTATTTTAAATAGATGTCTCAAGAATCGGTTTTTACAGCAATAGATTTTCCCCTCCTCACTACACAAAGTATTTTTATTTTATAGCTGTCAAGTCCGACTTAGATTACTAGTATAGTACTGTCCTAATTTGATCCCGATTAGATTTTTTATAACAATATACTCTATATATGAATTCCAATTAACTTTTAAAAAAACATACCCGAGTGTTTAAATTATTATTTTTTATATTCATGGTCTACGTTTGTTGGTGACGTGGCAGTGTTATAACGACTACGGCGACATAATCAAGGCGACGCTAAGCAAGGCGCGCGAGATCAACAAGCTGAATTGTGCGCTGACCATGGAGCTGGCCATGCAGGCGCTGTTCGGAGAGCTCCGAGCTAGACACGCCGCCGCCACGCCGCACCGCGGCCTGCCCGAGGTGCTCGAGCTCAAGGTACCGCACCCTTCTAATGCTCACCATATCGCGCTGCCCGAGGTGCTCGAGCTCAAGGTACCGCACCCTTCTAATGCTCACCATATCGCGCTGCCCGAGGTGCTCGAGCTCAAGGTACCGCACCCTTCTAATGCTCACCATACCGCGCTGCCCGAGGTGCTCGAGCTCAAGGTACCGCACCCTTCTAATGCTCACCATATCGCGCTGCCCGAGGTGCTCGAGCTCAAGGTACCGCACCCTTCTAATGCTCACCATATCGCGCTGCCCGAGGTGCTCGAGCTCTAGGTAACGCACCCTTCTAATGCTCACCATACCGCGCAGCCCGAGGTGCTCGAGCTCAAGGTACCGCACCCTTCTAATGCTCACCATACCGCGCTGTCCGAGGTGCTCGAGCTCAAGGTACCGCACCCTTCTAATGCTCACCATACCGCGCTGCCCGAGGTGCTCGAGCTCAAGGTACCGCACCCTTCTAATGCTCACCATACCGCGCTGTCCGAGGTGCTCGAGCTCAAGGTACCGCACCCTTCTAATGCTCACCATACCGCGCTGCCCGAGGTGCTCGAGCTCAAGGTACCGCACCCTTCTAATGCTCACCATACCGCGCTGCCCGAGGTGCTCGAGCTCAAGGTACCGCACCCTTCTAATGCTCACCATATCGCGCTGCCCGAGATACTCGAGCTCTAGGTAACGCACCCTTCTAATGCTCACCATACCGCGCTGCCCGAGGTGCTCGAGCTCAAGGTACTGCACCCTTCTAATGCTCACCATACCATAATATACTTATTTTTCTGTTTATATGGTTTAATTTGGCTTCATTTAAATTAAAAGGCAGAAGTGAACCGTGTTATATCGCCTTACCAAAGAAAACTGTGTGGTGTGCGTTACAGGAGCTGGCGAAGCGGTTCTCGGTGATGTTTGGGCTGGACGCGGTGAAGAACCGCGAAGCGCTGACAGCGCTGCACCGCGCCGGCATCTCGTTCGCGGCGCTGGACGCGGCGGGCGCGGCGGCGCCGCCCAACCTGCTTTTCCTGGAGCCGCTGGCCGAGTTCTCCAACAAGCTGCTGCGCCAGGACAAGCGTCAAGTACTCAAGGTACTACACCACCACCCTCCGTCTGGCGCTAAAACATCAACTCCTGGTCTCTGATGTTATTACGACTTCGGAGTCGGAATCGGAGTTTATTTAATCTTCTTCCATCTCCCTTCAAAGAGGTGGTAAAATCTAAATGTGGTAATTAAATGTAAAAAACATTGAAAAATAAAAAATATATAATTGTTGTTAAATTAATAATAATTAAAGTTTTCTTATAAAATGTGAAGAAACCTTTTCCTCAACCTATTATTAGTGTTGCTGATATCGAAAATTATTAACAGTTCTGACATTCATATTCTGGGTGTTAGTATCGATATCATAGTGTCGGAATCGATATTACCGGCGTCGACATAAATTTTTTTTGTGCAGTTTCTGGACAGCCGCATCCCGCCGGGCGTGCAGTGGGGCGAGGAGTGGGCGGCGCTGCTGTCGTACCGCGGCTCTCTGCTGACCGACGCGCCCGACGAGCGCCCGCCGCCCGCGCGCAAGCACTACGCGAGGCGACCAAGTACGTACCTCTGTCTGCAGCACACCTAGCGGCGCTGTTGTTGTACTGCGGCTCACTGTCGTACCGCGGCTCGCTGCCATATCGCGGTTCGTTGTCGTACTGCGGTTCGGTATCGTATCGTAGCTCACTGTCGTACTGCGGCTCGTCGCGCCCGCTCTGTTTTGGAACCTGACTGTACATGGGAAGCATATCATGCAATGATAACATTCAAGGACATATTATGTAGTTGCAACACACGTGTTTACAAGATTGAAGAAGAAGGTAGAACAATACCTCGTACCGTAAATTCCTCGAACATGTAACATTGTGAACATTAACGTTAAAATTGAAAGTAAATACTAACCATAAATGTTGTTATATTATTTCAGGAGGTCAAAACGACGAAGAGGAAGGTGAGGAAAACGCAGAGTCCGACCAGGAGCAGCCCGGGTGAGCGAGTCAGCCCCTCTGTAACCTAAACGTAGCTAGAACGTAATGTCAGTTGGTAGCGTCACCGTAGCACCACTCGATCACTAGGGACAGCAGATCCACTGCTAACAGCCCGACTACAAACCGATAGCACCGTTACGATATTATATTGATTGTTGTTACTTTTTAGCAGTTTTATATAATTTACTTACGAAATTTATTTAAGAAAATTTCGTGAAAACGCACTGGATCTTCTGTTCTTATTATATTGTGTGGTGTCAGTCTGTTGAAATATTATAATGTTATTTTATATTATGTATTTGTTTATTTTGTCTGTCATATAAATTCTGTTGTGTAAAACGGGAAGAGGGCAGGTTGGTGTCACATAACTATACCATATTGACATAAATATTGATGTATTGTTGTTCAACTCCATGATGATGTTTCTCTGGAATATTGATTTTAGTGTAACATTATTATAAATATTTTACTGAATTAGGAATATAATAATAATAAAGTATGTTAAATAATGAAGTTGGGCCTTATATTAGTTATTGTTATCAGTAGTGTAACATATGACAAACATAAGATATCATTACGTATGTATGTTGTGTATGTATAATAACTGTAGTTCGCGTAGACTATGTGGCTGGAAAATGCGCAGTCTACAAGTCACTGAATTGTTTGTTAGATCGTAAATATGACGTTACTTGAAGGAATATTTTGAAAAAAGAATAAATAGCTCTATCCCAAAGTTGACTGATTAGCATACCATAGCTGGGATCACATTACATTTAGAACTGAACACGGTAACATTGAGTACGTACTTTTAGAAAACTCTTAAAATTTAAAATATGATTAATAATATGTTCAGAAAATACCGATACGTTGATTGTTATGACTGTAGACTGCGCATCAAATTTAATTTTGGTTTTTCTCGGTGACAATATTGTAGTTAAATAATGAAGTAATATAATATTTTCATAATAAATGATATTTATTATATGACATGTTTCATTTTATGTAACCATATTATAAACTTGGGGTAAAGGGGGTATTAAGTTTTCTATATTTATTTATTTGGTCAGCCAACAATTGTATACACCAGGACAATTTTATTTATTTTTATTTATTTATTTATTGTAAGGAAGATTTACAGACAAATAATAAAAGTAATTAAAAAAATTCAAATAGTGCCAATTACAAATCTTCACCAATAAATTAATTAAGTAGGTAAACATGAGAGCTACTAGGTATTAATAGATAATTTTGAATGAGACTTACATGCTAAAGATAATGGTAATTATCGTAAGAACTTAAATAATAAAGAAATTATTGGCTAGAAGTTTTTTAATTGAAGTAGTGCTTGAACAAAACAGGTCAATCTGAAACGGAAGTTGATTAAAAGAATTACACGCCCGCGAGATAAAAGTGTTGGCTCTATAGTTCGTCGTAGCAGATGGGATATCTAGGAGTGGACGCTGTCTTAACCGGCCGGTATTGGTTCTCAGGCAAATTTTAGACAATATTCGGGACAATCGACTTTCCCATTAGCTATATTCATAAGGTGGCAAATGTCGTTTATATCCCTCCTGGTTTCGAGAGGTAAGAAATGGTATCTCCTACACCTATGATAGTAATCACTGGAGTGCTGGTGAGTTTTAAAGTCTAGGTACTTGAGGAATTTTCCCTGAATGCGCTCAATTCGTGATTTGTAGACTTTGTGCTGGGGGTTCCATATTTGGGACGCGTATTCTAGGTGGCTTCGGACATAAGCACAGTATAGGATTTTCAGGGTTTTTATATTTTAAAAATTTGATGACATGCGCAGAACAAACCCTAGTGACTTCGACGCTCTTTTAACAATGCTATCAATGTGCTTGTCGAACAAGAGCTTCGAGTCATGGATCACGCCGAGATCTTTGATATCTTGGACTTTCGCTAACTTTATACATATTTTTTAGAGTGTAACTAGACTCAATCATTTTATGATTGCGGGTAAATGATACGTAAAGACATTTGGATACATTGAGGTCAAGTTTATTGAGTGAACAATAAGCTTCAAACCGGTACAGATCCGCCTGCAGGTCTTCGACGTCAGCAGCACTGTGAATCATCTTAAGGACCTTCATGTCATCCGCAAATAAAAGTATTTTGGAATTGAGGAAACAGTGCGTTATGTCCATTATAAAGATTGTAAACAGTAATGGACCTAATAGGGAACCTTGTGGCACACCGGATGGTACGGGACACCAAGTTGATGTGTAACCACTCAACACCACCGCTTGGCTACGATTATCAATATAGGACGCAAACCATCTAAGAAGATCGCCGTGGATGCCAGCCGACACCAGCTTGTTTAGGAGAATAGCATGATCAATTCGGTCAAAACATTTACTGTAATCTGTGTAAATTATGTCCACCTGAGCACGTTGCTCCATACCGGCTGTCACAAAGTCATTGGCAAGTGAAAGATTAGATACAGTGGAACGGCCCTTAATAAAGCCGTGCTGGTCTTCACTAAAGAAACATTTCATTGGTAAGTACTTAAGTAGTACATAGGTAGGTAAGTAGATAGGCTAGTACATAAGTAGTAAATAGGTAAGTATATGTATAATAAATATTATATGCACCGTCGACCCCATTTTTTTTCTTTGTTGAGTTCTGTCAGTCCATCCTACGGTTGCCTGGAAGAAATCTGATCGCGATAAGGCCGCCTATTGTATGTTATTTTTGTATACAATTATGTTCTATATTTGTGATACATTGGTGTACAATAAAGAATATATTATTATTATTATTTTCTTTACTTATACTTATTTTTTTCATTTTTAAATATTTCATCCTAACTTAACATAAAAAAGAAAACATTTAAAAATATAAAAAATAGAAATCCACCGGCATCGGGAGCAGGGTCCAAACTACCGGTGGTCAGGGCCCCAGAGAAAGAAACCTAACGATACGGGCCTGTCCAAGAGTACTGCTTTCTGTATCAAGCCCTTGATCCAGCCACCCAACGAGAGCCTCCTTAGATGTTGGTCGAGGCTCTTGACTATTAGGCCATTGGCTGACACAACGATTGGTACAATGATTGCTGGATTCACCTCCCACATGTCGACAAACTGGTGTGCCAAATCAAGATACTTTATTTCTTTATCTTTCTCGGCTTTCACGAGGTTCTCGTCATGCGGTACAGTGATGTCAACAATCATTGCACGACGCTCTAATCGATCTATCACTACAATATCAGGCTTATTGGCAACAATGGTCTTGTCTGTAATGATAGACCGGTCCCAGTACAATGTAACATGACCATTTTCGAGAACTGGGTCGGGCACATACTTGTAGTACGGTACTTCCAATTCCACAAGATTGTATTTCAAAGCGAGCTGCTGATGGATACTTGCACAGACATAACCTCGTGGCCAGGATTGGCCACGAGGTTATGTCTGTGCAAGTATTCGCCGTTAGCCAGACGCGAGCAACCAGAGATAATATGTCGGATAGATTCTCCTGGACGGCGGCATGCCCGACATATGTCAACCGTACCATCCTTCATGATATATTTCCGATAGTTGTTCGTCATCATAACTTCGTCCATAATTGCACATACAAAACCTTCGGTTTCTCCAAACAGATAGCAGGTGATAGGTCTATAATTTTTGGGTTCCGCAGTACTACCAGATTTATGGAGCAGATGGGTAATTCCAGTAGTTAAAAAGTGTGGGTGCGTCCCAGTTTCTAAAGATGACTGGAATTGAGACGCCAAGCGAGCGTGAGAACTACGCAGCCATTTTATCCAAAAACTATGCAGTCCATCCGGGCCTGGAGATTTCCAGTTCGGCATAGGGTGGACTGCATAGGCTACGTCGTGGGGGCTGATGACAATTTCCCCCATAACTGGTAGTGGTTCACACACTCGCTCTACGTCACGTATCCAATCACCTTCGGTATGACTGACCGGTACTGACCAGATGTTACGCCAGAATGAGCACATAGCGTCATTATCCGGCCAGCACGCTTCACCTACACCAATATTAGGGCGCTCCCAAGCTCTATATACCCATCTTTGATCGCTTTGGAACGTACGATTCTGATAATACCGTTCCACGCGTCGTTTATACCTACGGATCCGATTTGCCCATGTCCGATTTGCCCATGCATAAACCTTCTGCTTCAGGTAGTCGTTGCGCTCGGTGACACGAGATACATAATCTCGAGGATTAATATCTGTCCCCGAAAGTGCCCGTCTCACAAAGCGCATCACTTTTGGGCGAGTATTGCCCTCCCTGAAACAGCTTACCTATGAGCGCTCTGGCCCCGTCGATACGCCGCTCAATCCTGCACTGCCAGGCTGGCACCGCTGGTTTCGGCCGTGTATCTCTATCAGAGACTGGAAACCTAACGTGAGCTACACGGCATGCCGCAACAGCCGCACAGTACAGGATTGGATGGGTATCACCGAGATCTTCACTGCTGTCAAAATAATCTGACAGCATTGAATCCAGAGCACACACAAGCGCCAAGTTTTTATTATTCATGGGCAAACGAGGCAAACGTGGTCTGAATTCAGGTGGAACGGATCGAAACTCCAGAAACGCACCCTCCAAAGCGCTCCTCAACTGTTCACTACACTGGGTACTTTTTACATTTGTAGCCGTGTCATTGACAACGACTTCAGCAGGGTCTGACTGTGGCAACATCACTGATGGTGTCACAGGTTGGTTAGAAATGTCACGACTACTCAGCATTTCGGAGCGTAACTGATCAAGCACGGAGTCATTCAACATATGATTACGCTGAATAACCCGCACCTGATCCGACAATCTTTGGGCCGACACGTTGATGGCTGGCTCCAACACCTGGAACAGAGAGAGCATCCGACCACGGTACGCAGTCAGGTTAGTTCCCCCCTCTGTAGCCCCAAAATATGCGCGCATTACACTTTTATTAATGTCTGGTGTCCATCGTATGCGCTGCACACTCCCACCGGAAGCGGGGACCCTGTCCGAGGTCAGTGGCCTTCGTGGTCCTAAGCTATCCGGAGGCCGTCCCCGCCGACGTACAGGTGGTGGCGACGTCGGCGGAGAGTAGTACTCGTCGCTAGAGCTCGACGCGACTGTAGTAGCGGGTGACGATGGTGCAAGGCACTGTTGGTGCTGCTGCGAGGCGGAGCTCAGCGACGGGTCCGGAGTTTTTGGGCGTGTTTCTTGTGTCTTGGCTTTTGCCCTTGTCAACATAATATCCAATAATTATTCTCTTCCAAATTTTTCATGCGATGATGTTATTGTGACAGGTGTCATTAAAATTCGTCTTAGTATATTTAATATAAAATAGATACCAGTTCTAATTGTTTTCTTCTCCATGGTTATTTTGATTGATTATTTGTAAGTATTCAGTAAAAATGGTTGGAAAAATTTAATATTGTATGGAGGATTTTTTGGGTTGTTGACATGAAAAGCGTTTCCAAGTTATTATTATTATTATTAAGTACATAACCAAAACATAAGTAGTACATAGGTAAGTAAGTAGATAGGTTAGTACATAAGTAGTACATAGGTAAGTACATAAGGAGTACATCGGTAAGTAGATAGGTTAGTACGTAAGTAGTATATAAGTAAGTACATAAGTAGTACATAGGTAGTTAAGTAGATAGGTTAGTACATAAGCTGTACATAGGTAGTACATAGGTTAGTACATATGTAGTAAATAGGTAAGTATATAAGCAGTAAATAGGTAAGTACATAAGTAGTACATAGGTAAGTACATAAGGAGAATATAGATAAGTAGATAGGTTAGTAAATAGGTAATTACATAAGTTGTACATAGATAAGTACATAAGCAGTAAATACGTAAGTACATAGGTAGTAAATACGTAAGTACATAGGTAGTAAATACGTAAGTACATAGGTAAGTACATAAGCAGTACATAGGTAAGTACATAAGTAGTACATAGGTAAGTACATAAGGAGTATATAGGTAATAAATACGTAACCTATTTGGTTACTACCAGGGACCGTACAACCATCTTTATGAGTTAATTCAATTGAAAGGGTTACCCGTTGATTCGGTTACCGTATGGATGATGTTACCTCTTCGTTCCTGTAACCTTTTCCTAACACCAATGAAAGGGTAACCCTTTCAATATGTTAGCCAGTGGAAGGGGTTACCCTTTCCTTTAAGGTATCCAATTGAAGGGGTTATCCTCTTGATAGGGTTTTTCAGGATTACCGTATGGTTATCATAATTTACGTTGTTAGGTAGGGTGAGGAGACTATAAAATATAGAAATTTCTCTTGCAAACATCTAGAATTCTAAGTAGTTTCGTTCATAAGGCTTGATCACGCAGTGCCCTATATCGTTTAATATTGGGTGCTCGATTCTGTAGGTAATTAAATTTAGGTCATTATGTAGGTATACAATAACAATAAAAAAAATGTATAGAAGCCATATTATGATGGTTTGATCATGATGTAGAGAGAATGAATGAACAGAGATTGATAACCATAGTCCCGTATTTATCGAGAAGCTGTGGTCTATTTAGCTCAGAGCAAGTGGCAACTAACACGTGCTAGTTCAATGCATGCCATTTTGAACTTAATGCAAGGTTACTAGAGATCAAATTAGTGTTTGGACTCGGAAAGTGTTACCCTGTTACAGTGGTTGAAGGGGTAACCCGTTCGGAACGGCTTACCGTTTAATAGTATAACCCGGTAAGAATTTAACAGGTAACGAAAGGGTTTTGAAGAGGTAACCCATTGCAGCGGCTTACCGTTAAAAAGTGTAACCCCTATGAATTGGGTTTTCTAACAACACTTTATAAAAACCCTATCGAAAACCCTTTCAACGGGTAACCAAAATGGTCCCTGAGTATTATGTACTCACACAAAACCTACTTTATTCCCTTTGCTATTTGTAACAGCACACAGCCAACGTCCAATTATAATCTATTTATCCACTTTAATTGTAATCCCAATGATAAATGCAGCTGCCTTCCCATAACAGAAGTTTCATTTATTAAATATCTTTGTGTTTATATTGACCGTAACCGAAATTGGTATCCCCAAATTGATGTTCTCACTACTACTTTAAATACCTCAGGCAATCAGCTGATCCTGTAACCCTAAGCCTAGTCTACTCCTCTCTGTCAATCAGTTTTAAATTATTGCGTGACAGCATGGGGATGTACGGAAAAGACTTCATCGACTTCAAGCCCTTCATGTTTCCCACTATTGAACTTTACTCTCTGGCTTCTGTTCTTACAGTGAGGCAACTCTTTGTGCTCAAAGCTACCCTTCGCGTACATACTAAGGTGCCACGGTCCGATCAGTGTGTGTGTGTACGTGAGTGGTGTGTGTGCGTGAAAGTGTGTGTGTGTGTGTGTGTGTGTATGTGTGAAAGTGTGTGTGTGTACGTGAAAGTGTGTGTGTGTGCGTGAAAGTGTGTGTGTATGTGCGTGAATGTGTGTGTGTGTTCGCGTACGTGGGTCAGTGTGTGCATGTGTACTTATGTGTGTGTGTGTGTGTGTATACGTGAGTGGTTTGTGTGTGTGTGTATACGTGAGTGGTTTGTGTGTGTGTATACGTGAGTGGTGTGTGTGTGTGTGTGTGTGCGTGAACGAGTGTGTGTGAGTGCGTGCGTGAACGTGTGTGTGTGTGCGTGCGTGAACGTGTGTGTGTGTGTGTGTGCGCGCGTGAGTGTGTGTGTGTGTGCGCGCGTGAGTGTGTGTGTGCGTGAGTGTGTGTGTGCGTGAGTGTGTGTGTGTGCGTGAGTGTGTGTGTTCGTGAGTGTGTGTGTGCGTGAATGTGTGTGTGTGCGTGAGTGTGTGTGTGTGTGCTCGAATGTGTGTGTGTGTGCTCGAATGTGTGTGTGTGTGCGCGCGTGAGTGTGTGTGTGTGCGTGAGTGTGTGTGTGTGTGTGCTCGAATGTGTGTGTGTGTGAGTGCGTGAGTGACGGAGTGTGTGTGTTTTCAGTTCAGTCCTGCCCTGTTCTTTTTTATTCTACCATGTCCAGTCTAGTCCAGTCGAGTATTCCGTTGCACTGTCCAATCCTGCCGTAACCCGTCGTGACCAGTCTTTCCCTGCCCTGCCCTATCCTGTTCAGTTCTATCCTATCCTTTCCAGTGCTGCCCTGACTTGTCTTGTACTGTTCTGTCCTTCTAACTTAATATATTAGACAAATGAAAAATAATTGATTTTTTATGCAGCAGTAGCAGTCGCAGTCGTAAACGTGTGCGAGCCCCACGTGTACGAGTTTCACAGGCGACCCCCGCCAAGCGTGCGCGCCGCCTGCTGTCCACCCCGCGCACCTCCCGCAGCACGCCGAGCTCCAGCACCACGCCCAGGTACACACACACTACACAAGCGCGCGCCGCCTGCTGCCCACCCCGCACGCCGAGCTCCAGCACCACGCCCAGGTACACACACACTACACAAGCGCGCGCCGCCTGCTGCCCACCCCGCACGCCGAGCTCCAGCACCACGCCCAGGTACACACACACTACACAAGCGCGCGCCGCCTGCTGCCCACCCCGCACGCCGAGCTCCAGCACCACGCCCAGGTACACACACACTACACAAGCGCGCGCCGCCTGCTGCCCACCCCGCACGCCGAGCTCCAGCACCACGCCCAGGTACACACACACTACACAAGCGCGCGCCGCCTGCTGCCCACCCCGCACGCCGAGCTCCAGCACCACGCCCAGGTACACACACACTACACAAGCGCGCGCCGCCTGCTGCCCACCCCGCACGCCGAGCTCCAGCACCACGCCCAGGTACACACACACTACACAAGCGCGCGCCGCCTGCTGCCCACCCCGCACGCCGAGCTCCAGCACCACGCCCAGGTACACACACACTACACAAGCGCGCGCCGCCTGCTGCCCACCCCGCACGCCGAGCTCCAGCACCACGCCCAGGTACACACACACTACACAAGCGCGCGCCGCCTGCTGCCCACCCCGCACGCCGAGCTCCAGCACCACGCCCAGGTACACAATGTGTGTCTTCGTTCTTATACCAAATAGTGTCAGGTTTTTCAGGCCACTTGAATGTATTTGGAGTAGAGAGTACCATGACACTAACCTCCTTATAGTCATGTTCACTTTTTTGAATAATTCCTGGAAAATATTCGCCCTCGTATTGCACAATGACAAACATTCCTATATCATACCGATTATCGGCTTCCCTTTGTTTATTTTGTTTTGAATCAGTTTTATCCTTTTTTCTTATAATTTTTCCTGCTATATCCGAAAGAACTTCATTGTCTTCGGAATCACTGGTATCGGAACAAACAACAGGTCTGCGTTTTTTTATAAATGTATTTTGTTTTGACTTTGGAATTTTTTCGATCTTCTTCTGTTCCTTTAATTTTCTCTTTTCAGCTCTCATTACTTTTTTGTTGTCTTTATCTTTTTTTTCTTTTTCTTTATTGTCCCAGTAACTGACCCACGACGGAGAAGATATCGCATC
This sequence comes from Acronicta alni, assembly GCA_964056405.1. NCBI lineage: Eukaryota > Metazoa > Arthropoda > Insecta > Lepidoptera > Noctuidae > Acronicta > Acronicta alni. The sequence goes on along the minus strand of OZ043925.1, from coordinate 15,783,681 downwards.
GGGATAAACGAATTTGTTTCTCTTTTTCTCATGTTTTATAGGTGACTCCGTTGGCCACACAACAGCTCCGGCAAATGCTGTACTTATTTTGACTGAAGGGACTTTCCGAATAATCTGGGAGTTTTCTGGTTTATTAGGCTCGAAGGGTTCTGGAGTGTTTCTATTCAAGATCTCATTTTCCGACAATCCATCGCCGATTTTAAAAATATCATTTTCTGGGTTATTTTGGATATCAACTACAGGATCATCTGGCTGGTTTTGCTCATCCTCCTGGTTTTCTATCACTTCATCGGCGGACTTTAGAAAATCGTCTTCTGGAATATTTTGTACATCAACGTTTTGTCGAGCTTGAGTTGCAATAGGCCTGATTGTTTCTTGCGCAGAATCCTTTAACTCTTGATTTTCTTGTAAGCCATCTCCAGCAGAATCTATGTTCTCCTCATTTTCTACATTTCCTTCGATATTGTCAGAACATTCCGGCATAACTCGGTTTTTAAGTTTGCGCCATACATAAAACAATTCTTTTGCAGATTCTTCTCCGGTCCAATCTTCGTCTTTGTTTACTGCACGAAAAGCTTCTGCTCTTCCTCTTCGCATTAATGACTCTATGTAAAGAAAGTGTTCTGGGCCTATTTCGGTAGGCTTATCAGCAATGTCATGCCTTGTTTGGTCATTAATACAACGACTATAATCAATCGCATCTGCGTTAAATGGATAAAGACCACATTTGCGGAAACCATTGGCTATCGTTGATGGGGTAGCTGCTTTAAAGGCTTCTTCCAGTAATGGAGCAAAAACAGATAGTGTCAGTACTCTTGTGCCTGTTTTGAGTTTGTAGTTTTGAACCACTAATTTCCAATTATTTTTTAATGGTCTGAAAACCGACACATCAGCGGGTTGTAAGATGTGTGTGGAATTGGGGTACAAAGCATATAGTATTATGCCATTTTCCATGCATAGCTTCGAAACTTCTCCACTGATATGGGATCGATGACCATCAACCAACAGCAAAACAGGGAATTTGGTACCATTATTTTGCAAAAAAGGCAGCAGGGTGTTTGCTATGTAACCGTAAAATACCTTGCACGTCATCCAACCATTTTTTGATTTACCGACTGACCATTCTTCATTTATATTTATGGCTATATCTCTAGGAATCCGTTCATACGGGTAAACTACAGCTGGCGGCAAAATTTTTCCAGACGCGGCGAATGTTCCTAATACGGTTATATTTTCTTTCGAGTTTTGGCATACCCCGTATAGATTTTTCATTCCTTTAGGTCCAAGTATGACACCGTTTGAAGGATTGGTTTGAAACCCCGCTTCGTCACAATTAATTATTCGGTCAGGATCATCCAATATATCTAACGCGTTTTCTGATTTTAAATAATCATATAGATTAGAGTGCCATGTTCTTATGTCTGCTTCTGTTACTCTGCTTCGAGCTAAGTCAATATTCTCGGAGTGTCGTTGGCTAATATTGGGATGTCTTTTAAGGAAACTCTCGAACCATGTTCGTCCTGGCAAATTGTCTTTAAATACTGTAGGTCTGTTATCTTTCGAAACAATATCGTGAACTGTATGCATCAGGTTTTGTTTATTTATTGGGAAACCTTTTTTGGCCATAGCATTTATCCAACGACAAAGTAGTTCTTCTTCATGTGGTGTAAGAATAGATGGAGGCCCCATTTTTCTTACAATTGGACTTCTTAATTTAATTTTATTTATTAGCGTGGAATGCGGAATTCCATATTTTCTGGCAGTTTCCCTGATTCTGGCGCCCTCATTTATTTCCTGCACCGCATGCAGTAGACTTTCTTCGCTGTACTTAAAAAACTCTTTTTTTGGGGGCATTTTGCATATTTATCTGTAATAAAATTCGAAATAAAATTCGGTCAAACACTAAAGCAAGCAAAAAACGTTTAAATGTTCAGTAGTTGACCACTGGTCAATTACTGGTTACGGAACATTATACAAAGTTTTAAGTGAATACCTAGATAATACTTCAGGAATACACACTGTTTTGATAGTAAATACAATTTTGTTAAAATTTCAGTTGTTGACCAAATTGGTCAATTACTAAAATTTTTTATATTTCTTGTATGTATAATTGACCACTACATTTTTTCTAATAAAGAAGTGAAATATTTTAAATATTATTACGTCACAACAATCTATATTAATATCAAAGTAAGAAAAACACAAATTTTGAATAGAAAGTGCACAATAAACCAGGATTTAGTTGGATTTTAAAAACTTACCTCTAGCAGCCTTGCTTACTTCGCGAGCACAAAATGGCGACTAATTTTAAACCAATCTGAAAAATACGCAATAAAAGTCAAACTACACTAGCGACTTCTCTAAATTCTGATTGGTTGCTAGGCTGATTAGTTTTGACACATCAATTTGTAACCAATCAGAACATCTGCTCGTTTGAAAGCTTAATATCGGCGCTTAAATTTGAAAATGGTCAACTACTAATGCATGGTCAACTACTAGAGCACTGGCCGGCGTATTGGACCAACTACGACATGGAGTAAACGTGAATTTGACCCGCCCGCAAATTGAACCAAACGTGAATTAGAGCAAACGCGAATTGGACGTAACACGAATTGGACCAATCGCATATCGGGTGAATTGGACCAATTGCGCCTAAAGGTAATTTATTCGAAAAAATTTTAGTCGATATGAATAATAATGATGTCAGCATATTATACGATGGCTTGTTATCGTATGGTGTGCATGTGTGGCAGGTCGCGTAGGGTGGGCGGGGCTCGCGGGGCTCGCGGGGCTCGCGGGGCTCGCGGGGCTCGCGGGGCTGCCGGCGGCGGCGGCGCCGTGCTGGTGCGGGCGATCGTGCACCGCGCGCCCACCAGGTGACTGCTTCCATCAACTACACTCGAGACCAATATAATACCAATATGATAGATTTTATAATATAAACGTTAAAACCTAGGAAACTAAGAATACTAGCTAATGCAAATAAACAGTAAAATTTAATGCTACTTAAATAAAAAAATAACAAAAAAAGTGTAAAACACTCCGTTGACATTCAACACAGCTTTTATGCGATTCTTTTTTATTCTTCTTCTGTATTTAATTGAATTGATTAATTATGTTCTGTATTTATTTGAATAATCTAGCATTCTTAGTTAACGAGTTATAAAAACTACCCGTTTTCATTGCCCTCGAGTTTATTTGAGTACCAAATGTCCAGAACACTGATTGATACAGTACAAACTTAATTCTTGTACTCTGTTAACTCGTTTATTCACTTTTTGACAGATGGAACTATCGATTGCACCAATTTAGACGCTGCGCAAACGTAGATTCTTTTTGTTGCCCACACGGCACCATAGTTGTTGTGTCCTGTAACGCGGCGGATTTCGTACTAGTTATATAGAAATCAAATATTCATTGGTAGCTTATATCCGACACAAGACACAAGTGTCCACGATTGCGCAGCGCCTTAGCTTTTCGATCATCGATTGCATTGACACTTTAATCGTTATATAGAATCAATTATCGATTTATGTACTTAGTTATTTAATTTTCGTTCAGGTGGATTCAAGGTTTTCCCTATTAGGTACTAATTTAACAATGTATAAAACGATTATTTTCGATGTGTTCATTTGTAGCGAATAAATTCAATCCTATCACTATGTACGATAGAATGTAACTACATATTTAATACGCATATCAGTTATCTTTTTTTAACTGATACATTTATGGTATTATATTATGTGTCAGAAATCATAAATAAGATTAGACACGTCACATAGGTACGTATTTCTTTTTGATTACGTAACAGTTAACTTTAAAATACGTAATCGTATTTTAAAGTTAACTGTTACGTAATTTCGATTAGTTGCGTTCAAGGCAACTGTCAAAAAGGAGTGTGAACATGTGAACAAACTATGAATAAACGAGTGCACATAGTAGATATAAATACGACTATCTAACTTCAATAGCTATCAACTTTAGTCTTACATAGTTATAATTTTTATTCTAATTGTACCTCTATATCATTAAAATTATGAAATTTACGAAGCTAGATGCCACACTGGTGGTTTTCCTCGTCCAGCTGGCTTACTATATCTGACCATGCACAGGAGCAGCGGCAGTGGCGGCGCATCGCTGGCGTCGTCCGAGCGAGACATATAGTGCATCCTCTCTACAGCCACAAGTATTCCTAAATTTTATAGTTATTTAATGTTGGTATATTCAATACAATATATAATCAGCTTGCGGGAGTCAACTGCTGGATAAAAGTCGCTCCCAAGACGCGGTAGACCTATCTTCCACTACCCGTCAACTATCCTGGCACTTTCAGCAGGTTGGCGCTCCACCTGGGCATTTGGCTGAGGTGTAGGACGCTACATTTACCTAGACTACACTTACTACTGGTCTCCATGCTAGAACTCACTGGCTCCAGTGGTCTTGTGAACTACTTCCACCGTCGCCGTCTACGTTTTGAATGCGTAGGCATCATTGGCGCATTGGTCAAAATCTGTTTTAAACATTAAGATGTAGACGAAAGACGTGGCTAAGCTTCCGGTATGCAGCCCAAACCAACTGAATTCATCCCATTCAATTTTTTACAGTTTTGATTTAGGAATCGAAAATCTTTCAGGGGTAAATAATAACCGGTTCTGGGATCATACGGTCATTAAACATGACATGTAAATGAACTACGGTCATTTACGTTCAAGTATATGACCTTAGTTTAATTTCAGTAAGTTAGGTAATCCATAAACCGATGCGTTTGCGACGGGTCACAATGACAAGTTAATCAGTAGATTTGTTTACTAGAGATAGGATTCTAATCTACTAACTGACTTGTTATTCGGCATGGTTGTTAGTACCTAGAGCATTATACTGGAGTAACAGTTAGTTCCATATAGCAAAGTATGTCTACAAGATGTTCCGACTTGTAACTCTTAATTTGTTACCAACAAATTTATAACAGAAACATTTCTGTCTATTGTAATTAATAAAATGATAGAGGCATTATGATAATATTATTGTTTAATTTTTTGTGTTTCTTATGTATTATAAGTATGTATTTACAAAAAAAAAGTATATAAGTATTATATCCATTATCTAGTACCCATAGTACAAGCTCTGCTTAGTTTGGGACTAGATGGTGTTGTGTAAAATGTCCCAAAAATATTTATAAAAAAAAAAAAAAAATTACCTACATGTCGCGCCTATTGTGAATGATTCGTTGCACTAGTTGCTCTTAGAACTGTCTAAAGTTTATATTTTTTCATGTGATTTATTATCGTGTATCCAGTGGCATTTTTTTTATTTTATTACTATACCTATATGTTTCTTGTGTTATGAAATATTAACAAATATTTCATGATGTATTTTTTTGGTCCAGCCCTAATGTAAGTCTTGAAGAGAACCTATGTTGTTGAAATATCCAGAGCGAGCGAATTAGCCATGCATTGTATTTTAGGACCTACGATTGGGATGCTTTAGTCCTTTAGTTATTATTAAATATGTTTACTTATCGTATCTCGAGACTGTTAGGAAGATTATGGATCAATATGTAATGTTATCGGCACGGTGCATGACGAATTTAATTGTCATGTAGTTGTTGTTACCTACAGGAACATTTTGCGTGCCCCTAATAACATAATATTAGTTATTGGGCGTGTTGCGGTCGCGCTGCGCCCGCGCCGTGCCGGTGCCAATGATTGTTGCGGTTTGTTGTTACCGCGTGGACGACTAGCTATACAAGTACCTATTCCCGCGGTTAGTTACTTTACTTTACATTCGACGGCGGGCAGTCCGTGTTTGCGAGTTGTTGCTTTAATATTGATTTTTGTATTCATTTATGTTGTTTGTTGACTGCGACTTTGTGATTACTTGAATAAAACTATATAACAATTAAAAATGTTTTATTTATTAAGGAATTGGCGGTTAGAATAAGTCCGGTTTACAAAATAAAATTTTTCACTATTTAAAAAATTCCAAATAATAAGGAAGTCGGAAGTCCCGAAAGAGGTGATAGGTAGCTACGGCCGCTTTGTGTAGGTACGTGTACGAGTCACAGGACTCACAGGTACTTACCTATCTATCTATTTATCTCCGCTTGTCTCAGACGGAGCATCCATGAGAATTTCTACACGGAACAGAGTACCTAGGTGCATACTTATTTACCTACTATGTAGCGAATACCTACTGCAATTCATGAAATGCAATGCATGTGTGCATTATCTATTGATTAGTTTGGCCTTAACAAAACCTATCTTTGTGGCAAGAGTTATCGATTGAAATATACCTTTGTGCGGATCGAAGTTGATTTTCTTTTGTTTTGCTTTATCGCGACTCATAATAGGAAGACGTTTGATGGTACATAGGTAATTCTTACGTCCTTTTTTCACTAAAAAATCATGTCAACATATGCTCTGAATGAAAACTAATATTCACGTTGTTACGTGACGTCAGTGGCTTTCCGTTGTGCTAACCTGTCCGTTTTGAATCTTAAATTGCGCAAGCGCATGCCATGGCAAAAATACCCAGGTCGGAAGTGCAATAGTCATGATGAATAAATGGCGGTAGTTCACGCGCTCGCAGAAGGAAAATACCGTGAGAAAAGGCGCGTGCCGACTATATCTACCTAATATTGGTGATGCGGTGACGTGGGTAATGTTTGTTCGAAGTAGTAGATACAACGTCAAGAGCTACTCCAAACGACAGACTTATTAGGGTTTAAGGAAAGGTGAATGTCTGATGACGTTTGGGAAAGCTGGGGTATATATACTTAAAATACTTTCAGATTCGAACAAATCTATAATTGTGTGTGGCGACTTTAACGTTAATATTTTAGAGGATAATATAATTACTTCCAAATTACTGTGTTTATTTAAATCTTTTAACTTAATTAATGTATTTTTGGAACCTACTAGAGTTACGTCGACATCTGCAACTTGCATTGATAATGTTTTCTGCAACTGTGATTACTTTGAAGAGGCTATCATAAACTGTCTCTCATCTGATCACAGTGGACAAACCGTCACATTTAATACTAGTATACATGCAAGTAAAATACAAATTAAGTCTAGGCATATAACGTTAGATAAATTAGAAAAATATAACAATTCATTAATTAGTAAATTAGCTGTTCAAAAAAGATTTAACAATTGCGATGGACATTACTCGCATTTTTTTTCTATTGTGAGAAATGAATTCGATAGATTTTTCAAAGTAAAATCAAAAACTATTAACTGTAGATATAAGTTTAGTGATTGGGCTACTACAGGTATTCGTAAAAGCAGGGAACGTTTATTTGAATTGTACGGGTTAAAGTGCTATAACAAAAGTGAAAACTTTATTCAGTATGTAAATATATATTCAAAAACTTTTAAAAAGGTATGTCAAATAGCAAAATCTCAGTATATAAGTAAAAAAATTAAATGTGCCGATAATAAGATCAAAACCACTTGGAATATAATTAACGCCGAAAGTGGTAAATCGAAATTAGATGGGAATAAAAATGTCGCTCTTCAAACAGTACGCGGTCTCATAAACGCAGATTCCGAAGTAGCCCAAGAATTTGAGACATTTTTTACCAATATTCCCTGGAAGATCACTGAATCAAACTCGTCACCTGCACATTCGGCTGCTTTATTGAAACAAAATGTAGCTACCTGTCCTGTAACGTTCAGATTTAAGCATGTAAGCCCCAATTGTATTTTTAAAACTTTTAAAGAAATAAAAGTTAAATTAACTGAAGACTTATGAGGCCTTTCGGTAAATGTTTGTAAAAGTATTATTAACACTATAGCACCCCACCTAGCGATAATATTTAACGAGTGCGTAGACCAAGGAACCTTCCCAGATCTAATGAAATACAGCAAAGTTATACCCTTATTTAAATCTGGAGATAGTCAAGATCCTGGCAATTTTAGGCCGGTTTCTGTTCTGCCTGTGCTTAGCAAAATATTTGAAAAAATCATGCTCAATCAAATGCTATTGCATTTCAATATAAATAGGCTTTTTCATGACCAGCAATATGGCTTCACCAAAGGACGTAATACTACTGACGCTGGTACCACACTCATTAAAAACATCTTTGATGCCTGGGAAGAGTCTCAAGATGCGATCGGTATATTCTGTGACCTTTCAAAAGCCTTTGACTGCGTAAGTCATGAAACTCTGTTATTAAAATTGGAGCATTATGGTTTGAAGCATAAAACTTTGAAACTTGTCAAATCATACTTGCAAGGTAGACAACAAAAAGTTCAAATTAATGGGGTAAAATCGCCCGGCACTCAGGTGAAAATGGGCGTACCTCAGGGTTCCATTCTAGGTCCATTCTTATTTCTAGTGTACATAAATGATTTACCCTACATGCTTGAGGATCAATCGAAGATTGTGTTATTTGCGGATGATACTTCTTTAATTTTTAAACTAAACAGACGTATACCTAATACTGACGATGTAAATAACGCACTTCTTAAGGTCCATGAGTGGTTCACAGCTAATAATTTAGTATTAAATGGGCAGAAAACCAAATGCATAAAGTTTGCTCTACCTAACGTAAGATCTATGGAATGCGATGTTATACTAAATAATGATAAACTTGAATTTGTCGACCAAACGGTTTTCCTGGGAATCAGGATAGACTCAAAGCTTCAGTGGGGTCCACACATTAGAACTTTAGCAGGACGCCTGAGTTCAGCTGCTTATGCAGTTAGAAAAATCAGACTACTTACAGATGTAGAAACTGCAAGACTAGTCTACTTTAGTTATTTTCATAGCATTATGTCTTACGGAATATTACTATGGGGCCGCGCTGCAGACATAGAATCTGTTTTTATATTGCAGAAAAGAGCTATTAGAGCTATTTATAACCTACGTAGTCGAGATTCACTCAGGGAAATCTTTAAAGAAATAAATATAATGACAGTGCCTTCTCAGTACATCTATGAGAATATTTTATATGTAAGAAAAAATTTGCACTTGTACGTCAGAAAATGTGAACTGCATGATTATAATACTAGACATAAATCAAAATTAATGCAGCCACAATTTCGTCTAGCTAAAGTTCATAATTCTTTTAGAGGGTACTGCGTTAGATTTTATAATAAAATTCCGAACGCAATTTTAGAACTTACAGAAAACAAATTCAAAAAATTCATTAAGTCTACCCTGTGCAGGCAAGCTTACTATAAATTGGAAGATTATCTTCTAGATAAAAATGTTTGGCGGAATGCTGGTCCAGCTCCACAAGATGAACATCTTGTAAATCAATAATTTTACTGTACGTTATATGTACAATTTAATAATCTTTGTTTGTAAAAACATGAATTGTAAAGTATGAGAGTCGTGCAGCCATTGATGTTGCATATGTTGATATGCATTATATTGACTTAAAATTACATTGTGCCCTTCAGTTGCCTAGCGGTCTGAGCTTGTCATGCTCACTAAAATGTCCTGCTGATGGTGGCGTTGTGTGTCGGGTCGTTTTATTCCCTACAACATGGTTGAGTCGAACGACGCCGATACGCACGTCATACTCGTGAACGAGTGCCGTCTGTCGGGGCTGGTCAGCTCTTACTGTCAATGGCAACGTCTTTTTTTTTTTTTTTTCTCTGTTTATTATGCTAGATTAATTTAATTGTACACATCAAACTGCATTGTTCTCATGAACTATTCAGATTTAGACTGTAGTAATACTGAACACTGTAATCATGTTTTTTTTGTTGAAAAGAGTGTCTATGGAGTTTCTTGCCGGTTCTTCTCCATAAGACCCACTTTTTGGAACCGTGCAACTAGTTTGACTTTTCAAAAGTGCTATTTTAATGGTCTAATTGAAATAAAATATTTGACTTTGACTTTGACTATTTTATAATTACTTAAGTAGGTATCTATTAGGTACCTAAGTAGGTACCTTCCTGTTTTAACCGAGGCTGTTATCGCATTCATAATTAAAATTAATAATAATCTCATATAGGAGAAAATTGTAACTAACTTATTTTTCTCCAGGAAAGTGGTTAATTTAGGTAGATACGTGTAGGATGCTCTTTTCTTAAAAATATTGCAAGGAGTTATTTTTTTATAAACCTGCCGTATCACCATTACTCGTAAGACATTAGTATTAAATATTCAGAAATACTAGAGTAAAACACTGCCAGCTTTGTATGCGGCGAAATTATTAGCGGGCGGAGCGTAGGCGTGGCCAAGACCGCGTGCTCATGCGCATGCCCCGCCCCGCCGCGCCCGCCCAGTCTGTCCTGCTCGCGACTCCTAGCATTAACACGTTAGTTATAGCCAAGCACAACAGTCAATTAGTATAAAAGTAGAAACAGTTATTTAACATAATTGACGACCTCTGTGGTCTAGCGGTTCGAGTCGAGAGCCGGACTGCTGATCATGGGGTCGTGGGATCGATTCCCACAGGACACAAATATTTGTGTGGATAAAACATGAGTATTTGTGTTTGTCTGGGTGTGTCCTATGTACTATTATAAGTATGTATTTACAAAAATAAAAGTATATATGTATTATATCCATTGTCTAGTACCCATAGTATAAGCTCTGCTTAGTTTGGATGGTGTTGTGTAAAATGTCCCAAAAATATTATTATTATTATATAATATTGTTTGTGGTTTTATACCTACTTGTCCGTTCTTAACGTTGCGTGTAAACTAAATATGTATCTACCTATATGTTTGTCATGTTAGTTATTGGTACCTAGAGCGGAGCGGCCCGCCCCGGCTCCGTTCGAAGCAGAAACTTATTTTAAAAAACTTTTATGTTTAGATGTTGCAATTCCTCTGAAACTTTAACTGCCTTCTTAGTTTAGTGGTTCTAAGCGCGACCTACAATGCTCGAGGTCCTGGATTCCATACCTAGCTCCAAAGTGTTATTTAGGTTTTCTATGAAATTCTCAGTAGCAACTAGCAGTTCGCAGTTTAGTTTTGTGCCAGATTAATGGCAATAGACTCGCCCCCTATTACATGGGACCTAAATATACCGGCGAACTGTGGGCGTAGGTACGTACCTACTTAGGTACCTACATTGATAACTACACCACTGCTTAACTCTTCGCGGAATACAGACGTGATGATGTAATGACAGAATTCAATATTCCATACAACTGTTCAACTCTTTTCTAGGGGTGAATTTTCCAAAAAAACATAAAAGGCATCAACTGCCAAAATAGCTCTGATTAATGAAACAGTCAGGATAAGTAGGTATCTAATCTATACATGGTCGTATCGGTGTAAGTTACGTAATAAAAGTTTATCACTCCTTTACTGTCCGTCTGCTGGGACCCAAGCCCATGGTCCACCGCGCTGGTCTAATGTAGGCAGACTCCACGCTGCCGCTGTCGAGCATGGGTATGGCCGATTAAGCGAGTGATAACTAATTTTGAGTGATGTGATGTAAAATTGTTTACTTACGATTATACTTAATGTATGGCTGAGCGTCTGTTTGATGTTCGTTGGTTTTTTCAAGAAACTCAAAAAATTTCGCCGCGGAAATCCCAAACAAGGCATTCATTGTAGCAATTTCCCACTAGGTACAATATTGATTGAATCTATAATATTTAGCTAATAAATATCTCCACATCTTCACCAAATGGAAGTGACTCAACACTGTCTGAGTCACATAGAGATCTTTTTGTATAGCACGGAAAATCCTCATGGATCCTCCGCCACCCGGGAGGGGGGGGGGGGGGCAGGGTATGTCGGACTCATACCGATTAATAACAGCACTTTCTTTAACTTGCCTTATAGTCATGGCCATGGGATCCGTGAAACTACGACCATGACAGGGAGTCACATAGAGACCTGCTGCTTAGCGTTGAATTAACATTAAAGTTATGAGATATATATTGGGTAAATACAAGTTTATTGATTTCTGAGACTTTGAAATAAACCTACTTACTTACTTTTTACGGATTTCATCGCGTTATATTGATATTATTAATCCCGACATGTTTCGAACTTCTACTAAGAACAATTTTTGACAATTTTGGATAGTGGTCATAGCGTCTGGTGTAGGTACCTACCTACCTAACCGCAGGGTCGAATGTTTCCATTGCTAAATAAGGTTTGGATAGGTTGACCTGCTGGCGTCTGTACTTGTACTTGTACCTATCTGTTAACTACCTCATTAGTTTAATCGTCGGAGGTCCTGGGCTGGATTATCAGGTTATGCCATATAAGTACCTAATACTTACTTTAAGTATGGGGAGTTTGGATTTGTGTTCGGTTAATGGCAATAGGCTTGCCTCCTACCTGGAACCTAAGCACAGATACCGGTGAACCATGGGTACAGCAGTACCTACGCCTCTGCTTGTCCTTAATGGGAAATAGAGGCGTGATGGTATGTTAGGTTATAATGCGAGTATTTAAATCTAAATCCGGTAGTAAACTACCTAAGTACTGATAAAACCTCATCAGTGAACGGAAAATAACCACGGAAAGAGAATGTTTTCTTAATTTCCTTAGTTGTTTAAGTTAATGGAATAGAAAAAAAAAGTGATCAAAATTAAAGTATGTTCTTTATTTTTATTAAATATTGTCTATCTAATTATAATTACATATTTACACTCCTAAAAACTTTCAGCAAGCATTTTCAGTGTTTGGAATTCAGACGGCTAAAGCAAACTTTCCAAAACACTAAAAACACAAGATGCGGCTTGTGGCTCTACCGCCGAGTATTCGGCGATATGGCTTGTCAAAATTATACAATAAATAACAACTGTAGGTACCTAAGTATCTACAACAACAATAAATTACTAAATACTAAAATAAATAAACTATATCTACGTGAGGAACTTTGCTGACTACACTATTCGCGCTCAAAGGCGAGTCACTCCACGGCTTGGTTGGTGTCTTGTTTGATGCAGGAGCAGCCGACGGGCACGTTAATACTGTATGTCGCGTTGTTGGTGTCACTGACCAGCACGGCGTCCATGACCTCGGTGCAGGAGAACTGCGCGCCGTTGGCCAGCGGGAAGGCGCCGCAGCAGCGCACGTCGTCGCCCGTGCTGGACGGACACAGCTGGTACGGGTCCGGCGCGCACCGGAGCACTTTAATCACTCGCGGGATTCTGATGTCGTTCTCGTCGTAGTCCACCACGGTCCTGCATATGCTTTTGTCTTTCACTATGGACAGTGCCATGCCACTTGGCTTACCGCTCGCTATTGTAAGCACCACCGCCACGATTACCATTACGAGGTACTTTACGTTCGACATTATTAAATTAATACGGAAAATGGGAGCGTAGTGGTGAGGCGCGTGCGCTTGCACAGATAAACGTGTGAAATATTAAGGTGTAGAGGATCGTGCGCTAAGTTATATAGTGGTCCGGCTGTGTCATCGCGAGCGGTAGCGCGTGCCACTGACGCGTGTACCTACATTCACCCGTCACAAAGTCACATATACACACACACACTTGAAATTAATTTTCCGGTTTTTATATTTCTCCAAGATTTATAAAAATCACTTGTAATGAAAATAGCAAATTATACTTAATTATAATATTTTACAACATTATTAAGCCCAAAATGATTTATTTAAAATATTGATAAAATATTGCAGAGCGGAATCTAACATATTAAAAAAGAGATTCAAACTTAAATATAGATAAATGTCATTAAACGAAAAAAAAAACTTGTTAAAGTTAGTTTAATCATAATACATATTGAACAGGTTTTTCTGCTTAAGCACCTATTTTATAACAATTCAAACCGACTGTAATAAGAGTTACTTTTTACTGTATTAATCGAGATTTCAATGAAGTCGTTTAAAAAGTAGATAAATTTGGTTTTCAGGTAAGTACTTATTTGTAAATGAATCCCGTTTTTTGTCGGGATAATCACTAGGTGCTTAGGTAGTCTAATATTATATTACATATTCCTGTACCTAATACCAATATAGGCAGGTCGTCAGTATTTCATAAAATCCGTTCCCACTTGTGTTCGATTAGTAACAAACAAAAACAAAATTATTTTTTTTAAACACGCTGTATGTAATAGGCTATGTATGTAAATAGGTTACATATATTCACGGATCCCATGGCTATGAGAGTGAGAGTGGCAAGGGCTAGTGCGACTCTGCCGGCTCCCCACCCAGGTGGGGGACGATCCATGAGGATTACTTACTACCTACTTACCTATATAAAAACGCATTAATACGTAAATAATTTTTATAGTTAAAAAATTGCCCACCAGTGGAACAGCGATTGCTATTCTAAAATATAGATAATAAATGACTATGTGCTAGATTTTTTTGCTTAAAATTATTTCGTAAATAGGTAAGAAACTTTTTTATAGAGACTATTAACTATTTCCCATCACTGAATTGTTTCTTATTTAAAAGAACAGTAAGTATGGTAACTATATTTTAAAAGTACCTACCTACCTTACCTACTTACACGTTGGCCCTGAGTTGAGGTCATTTTTTTTATGTACTTAGGTACCTAGGTAGGTATCAAGCATAAATAATAAAATTTATTTATTTCTGTAAGTAGACCTTTTGAAGACACTTTTGCTAGACAATGATTTTCATTTTTTTAACTAAGTAAATGGTATTTCCTAATTATTGACGATCTCTGAGGGCAAAAGCGGAATAGATTAAGTCAGGGTCATGGTTTCTTGTCAAGTCCAGAGCGGTAGTGGCAATTAGTTATGTGAGAATAATAATTATGTCTAAGTATACATAGGTGTAGTATCTAACAACAATACTTTAAGTACCCGGTTTAATATTTATCCATTAGATACTTCATAATTATGTAAGTTATAGGTACATGTAAAATGATGTCAACATACATTTACGATAAGATGTAACTTGTGAAGACGGTGGTGGCGAGTCGGAGGCTCACGGCGCGGGTGCGGCGGCCGCCTAGCAACGCGCCTGTAATTGGCCAATCATTGAAAACATATCAGTAAATCATTCCAGAGGTTACTCCGGCAGACTGTTTGTATATCATAAAAGAATAGGACCTAACGAAGAAGCCATTTGGATGAAATTCCCATTATTTCCTCGGCGACTACCAAACGTTACTTATGCCCTAATTCTTGATTGTTAACTACTTACTTATTCTTTGGGTAACGAAGTAACTAATATATTATTATTAAAAACTTATTTATTAAAAAAAAACAAAAATCATAGCAAGTGGCGGTGTGTAGATAGTTTCTGCCTAGCGATATGGGATAAAAGCGTGAATGTACGTAGGTATGTTTAAAATACCTACTTAATTAAAAAATAGACACAGGCGACCAGGCATCTAGATTTAATTATCTAGTAGATACTTAGCTACGGTCGACAAAAGCTTTAGGTAAGTAAAAGTAGGTACAAGCAGATAATTAAACATTTTCTACTACATACACCCTTTGGCGCATAAATATGTATATGTACAGCCTACCTATCACAATCTGTGTAGATGCAGATTTCGTTCGGTATCTGTGTAGGCTTTAGTTAACTGTACTTGTCTTATTGTCTCCTGTAGCATCATGTCTGGTTCTCATCCCGCTAAGCGCCTTAGTCCCCACTACTTATAATATTATTATAAGTAATGTCTAATAATTACATAATAATTAAGAATCACGTTCCATGTGTGTTCAATAAGTAAGACTATGGGTTCGGTTTATAGTACATACCTACCTACGGAAAATCTTCATGGATCCTTTGCCACCCGGGGAGGTGGCAGTTCGGACGTACCGACTAAAAACCGCACTTGCCTTCACTTGCCCCATAGTCATGGCCGTAGGATCCGTGTAATTCGCCACGACCACGACAGGCTGTCCAGCAGTCAACTACCTACCCAGTAACATTACTTACATTTCTTAATTATATTTCAGTTGTATTTTTTCATGCTCAGAATCATGCAATGCATCAGCTCAAAAAGTTTCTTCAATAAATTCACGAATCTGCGAAAAACTAATTAATACAACGGTGTAGGTAAGCAAGTACCTGTGTATGAGGAATTAAATCAAACTGCGCAATATTTTATTAGAGCTTTTATGTAGTATCTTGCCATAATTTGAAACACCCCGCTGCGCTCACAAGGATAGTCGAGTCTCAGAACACGTTAGAATGTTATATGAAAAGCTCTTAAAGACCGAGGTAATATTACCTACTGAGACAACTTACAAGCTTAGGTACAGATTATTTATTAGATAAAGCTTAGAGTAGACTTACTGTCTGCACTTAATAGGTAACTGTGGTAGCGAATTAGCGTTAAGAAGTGGGTAGGTACGAGTAGGTCTAAAAAACATGAGTGAAACACATATGGCAAATTACATAAATGACGTATGACACGTTTAAACAAAATTAATTTATATAATATCTACTTAATAAATATTACATACATACACTATAAACAGACATATAGGTTTGGGACACTTGCAAGGGCATAATACTAGGTAGATAGGACATAAATAATATGTTGTAAAAATATTTTTTAAAATAACCTGTCTATTTTTAAGACAGAGTCTTAATAATTAATCGTTCAAAGTTTTGAGTAAAATCACCATAATTTCGCAGAAAAACAGTTGGAATTTTAAAGTAAAAAATGTTTGGTAGAACATTATTTTTATTCCTTCTCTAATAACTATGCTGATGAACCGATTTGCAAGGTAAGCAGCGCTAGCCGCGGTCAGTCTGTGGGTGGGTGACCATTCTTACTACACCGAGACCCTTCCATACCTCGGAGAGTACGTAAAGCCATCGGTCCCAGTTTCAGTAATTAATATGACAATCGTTAGGTAGTCAGAAGCCTAACAACCGGAGGTTGCGGAGGTCTGATGGCACTCGCTTCGTGTAAAATACTGATCAAATAAAATTCAGCCGCATCTGGTTAGACTTTTCCAATTTTTATTTCTTTAAAAACCTTATTAACTTATGGAACTCGGTCTACAACCGTCTCAAGCGTTTAATATTTATTTATACATAGATGAACAAAAATTAAATACAGCAAGATGGGTCGATGAAATTAAGAAATTAATTGGCTTTTAAGGCACAGGCTTGAAAATGGTGGCATAAGCAAAGAGAGTCATAAAGGTACTCAGCAGTGAGTAGATTCAGGCAGTGGTGATGATATGATGATGAATCAAAAAATTATGAATAAATAACAAAATCTAAAAATAACAAAACATCTCAAATTAATTTCATTTAAGTAACATACAGAGCAATTTAGTGTAAATTACACAATCATACCTAAATAAAAAAAACGTTAATTGATAGAGGATTCAGTTACTTAACTGCACATGTTTACGTCGTGCTTTAGTTGAAGTAGTTTCTTAGGTAGAAACATAAGACGAAATAGAAAACAAAAGATGAATGATGCAGGTGATTGGGTGATAAGTAATATTGTTAGAGGCGGAGGAGTGCGCGGCACGAGGTCGCACTGTCCGCGCGAGTGATTCACCGCTGAGTCACCGCCGCCGCCGCCGCGCGCCGCTTGGACCCGTAGCCGGTGACAGTGACGCTCTCTAATATACACCTTATTATACTATTTAAATATATTTTTAAAGTATATTAGTCGACTAAATACAATATTTAACATATACAGCCAGCTGCCAGCTGTTATGTTATTTTTCGTACAGCATTATTGTGCTTATCGTCCTTTTATCAAAAATGTATTTATATGAATACTTATAGTTTTACTAGATAGTAGTAAAACTAAATATATTCCACTGAATATATAATAATTAGTCAGATACCTCATGACACTTCATAAGGTATCTATCTACTTACTTAATATAAAAACTTGCATCAATATTTTTATTTTATTATATATTTTACCTATCGCGTAATTGGTAGATCGGGTATCGTTAGTACCCAAAAAAAATTGGGTTACGAAGGTCTGATGGCAGACGCTTCGTGTAAAATACAGATATTCAGCCGCATCTGGTTAGATTGGAAGCCGACCCCAATTTAGTTGGGAAAAGGATCTAGGTATACGTCGGTATACTTTCAACACTGATATTTTTAAAATATGCAGATTGATGATGTTAAGTTTAGTTTTTTTTTTGCAAAATACTACAATTAATTAGTTATCAGTTTGGACGGATGTTATCTGATTCTCAGTAACTTTTTCTTATTTTTTGTTAGTCACAAGATCGTCAATCGTGGAATTAGTGTGCGATGTTCTGATCTCTCAACGTTTAGCAGGCTTGTCAGCAGCGACGGTCCTGTCAGTGATAATACATTGATCCCATTAAAGTTAGTTAATTGAAATAGTGTGACGGATCAATTCACCTGACAGTGGCATGCGCGACAAATGTGACCAATGTGACTTCCGATATTTAGATAGTTCTTCATCATAACTTCATTCATAATTGCAGAAACAAATCCCTCCGTTTCTCTAAAGAAGTTACTGAAACGTAACCAAGCAACGGACGCTAAGACATATTAGGCCCATTGAAGACGGTAAAAGGGGCCGTGAGCTTGCTCCCCCAGGCCGCCCTACCTACTGCTGGATCTGCCAGGCCACGTATGATACTATAGTACAGTTCAGCACTAGGGTAGGTACATCTGTGTTGTTGTACTTCTATTTACTTTTTATAAATAATTGTGTGTAATTATTAACTATACTATACTTACTATTATCTTAAAATGTAGTAAGTATTATATTATTATCTCGTTGAATTTTCAGAGAAAATTAAGTATTTTTAACAATTATTTAAGATTGATTAAGAAAGGATTTACTGAATAAGTAAAATAACTATGGCTAAATTTACCTTATGTGTGCATGTGTAAGTGTGTATGTTGGAGCTGCAGCAAGGAGACGTAGATAAGTAAACCACAGTTTAGTAAAAAACACATTTTATTCAACATTTGCCGATACCAGCTCGGACAATTTAAGTTTACAAAGTTGCGCCCGCGCAAAAGTTGTAAACTTTATACTTAAATAAAAACAATTGAATAACACTAATTGAAAGTCACAGACTTGATTATTAAATTAAATAGGTACCTACTTATCTAAATAACACTAGCGGCATTAGCGAGCCGTTCACAACCATCAATAAATAATAAATTAACTGCGAGTATTACTGGTCCGTGTAAGTACACTCACGAAATAAATTAAGTATAGTCACTGGTGGAATGCATAGGAACTTGTGTGTGCCCGACGGTGGGCGGGCGAGCTGCGGCGGCGGCGGCTCATGACGCCTCGGCGGCCGGTGTGGTCTCCTCGATTAGGCAGGTGCATCCCACCGGCACTTTGATGGCCTGCGGAGCATCCGAGCCCTTGAACGTGACTTGCACCCAGTCGAAGATCTCGACGCACTCCGTCACGAAGGCGTGGTGGTGCTGCTTGCAGCAGCCGTGCGAGATGTGATGCTCGCTACACAGCTTGTTGGGGCGCGCGGCGCACTTGAGGAACTTGATGCGCCGCGGTATCCGCTCGGGGTTATCATCTATCTCCACTTTGATGGGGCACATGGTTTTGTTGGCCACGTCCGACAGGACGAACTCCTTCTGCGGCCTGGCCAGCACGTAGGCCGCGGCGGCCGTCAGCAGCGCTGCTATCAACAGGTATCTATCGTTCGACATGTTGGGGTGTGAGGTGCTCTGGTGGCGTTTGGAACGTGCGCTCTCGTAAAGACTGCGTTGCGAATAGTAGTAGGTGTGGTGTAAGACGTCGGTTTATATCCGTCTGTCGCACCCTTCTCCGGCGGGCGGGCCGCGCGCCGGCGGTGGCGGGCCGCGGCCGTGTGCCAGACGCGCTCTGCCCGGCCAGCGTTCGCTCGTCTCGTTATCTCTACACGTGCGCACCACTCAACGAGTTTATGTTTGTCGGCTCTATCGCGATTCAGTTTGATAATTATACATTTAGTTTTGTTTTGGACTCGAAAACTAAGAACTGTGCGGTGTGAAGTGGAATTCGTAAAGCATTATTTGAGCTGCATCACTATTTAAATTTGGACAGATGTGAAACGTTCAGGACTGATCTCCGTGGATATTAATGAAACGAGGAATACGTCCGAGTGTTGTTAATTATTTTTTAGGTTCGACTTTGTGTGAAGGACATGATTTGTGTAATAATGTGCCAACTGTACAAATGTTCATATCCCATAGCTCGCTGACCAATCGAGTAGTAATGGGGTGAGTGTGTGCGTATTGTAATTTTATAGTGAAATATTGAAACAGGCGCGTGTCTGCGACCGGCCCGCCGGGCGACGTGCGCGTGATTGGTCGCGGTTTTCATGTAATTATGTTATTCCTCGATTGGTCGCCGGCTAGAGCCAATAGTTTGTAATTATTTATCCATATCAGTGCTGCAACGTGATAGTGTCCAGAGGCGGAGTCGTACTGATAATGTATATGTTATGCTCATGGATCGAAAACGCTCATTGAACGAAAAAACAGCTCACAACGTGTAGTTAGTTAGTAAGTTATAGATATTAGAAGGTAAAAGTAGCAGTTTAATAATCAGTTGTCAGCTTTGTTTCAATTTAAAATGTGTTTATGTGTGGCATGTGTTTATAAAAAATAACCTAATAACCTAACCTACGTAGGATTTTTTTATTATTTAGTTTTTATAATTCCTTGCATTTTGAAGGTCATCTAATATTATTGACCACAACGCGTTGTGAGCCGTTTTTCGCTCAATGAGTGTTTTCGACCTTTGAGCGTAACATACTTAATATACGGTATAACGGGGTCTGTTGTATGAACATTTATTTATAGATATTATTTATTATTTGTAATATTCAGGAATATCTTAAATAAGGTAAAAATATTTATGTGGCACTTTTCCGGTAGTTATAAAGTAAGGAAAAATATTAACTTTGTTGTCAAGGTCATATTAAAACATCTTGTTTTAAAAATAATAGAAGCTGGGCTGGACTAATCTGTAGGTACTTATCTATTCACATAATTATAATGCAGCTTATATGGACACAATATGATGTGAAATTAGTTTGGTTTAGATAGGTAGGTACCTGCTCAAATGACAGTTCCCCTTGAATTATGTACAAGTCATCATGATTCCATGTTGTGCAATAATGATGACTCGAAGAATTTCCCATCACACATGGGCCTAGCAGCGCAGGCGCAGGTATCTAGTGAGAGTAAACAATTAGCACGTCTAAGTAACGGAGCACCGTCACCTGTCACCTCTGCGCTCGTCACTCTAGGTAGGTACAGTTCATCTTGCGTCAAATGTGACGCCACTAGGGGTTCCAACTTTATGTTTACAAAGCTGGTGTTCTTTCAACACAGACACATCACCTGGTGTTGCGGCTGCAAGGTTTTGCTCCTGTCAAAGTATTTAGCCTAATATAAACAGGTATTTTTTTTCCAAAACTTCTTCACTGTCTCTACGAAGTTTTTTACCGTAAATATATCACCATTAGATACTATTACTATATTCTACTATTACCTACTACACATTATATTCCAGAATTATGATTTTGAGTTAACGCTGCCATCACTTAAAATGCGCACTCCTGAATGAACACAAACCTAGCTAGTTCCGGGCCGGGCCGGGCTGCGCTCGGTCGTTAGTCGGGTCATTGTTGTAGCCGTAATAGAAAGAACAGGTTACTCCTTAACTAGTAGCAACCGGTACGGTTTTAATTCACATGGTAAATACACTTGTCAACGTACGCTAAAAAAGCAAAATATTGTTTCTTACGTATAAATAAATACGTGTAGATAGCATTTAAAGGAACGAGAACTTGCATTTGAGTTATGGATCACAAATAGGGGTCTCCACTAGGCTCGTCTCTCTCTCTTCCGCGGCTTCTATTACGAATATTATGTCAACCAGTCTTTTTTTAAAATAGGTAAATGGTTGCCCCGAAACCATCACCACGTGCCATTTTTATTGTTGCGGTTTCTTATTCTTTGCTGTAGTAATTTGCCTTATCACTTGCCTAGTACATAATTATAGTTGTTGCTTTCTTCGGCTTTAAAATTATTGGACGGCGCCATCTATTAAAAAATAAAGAACTATTTACAGAAATTAATATCTTTTATTGATATTATACTGTCGATGGCAGAGTAGATAGTAGAAAATGAAGATTTTAGAGAAAACAACAATCTCTCATAACGACCCTCATTAACAAATAACCCTAGTTGGTACTATCTCATCATTAGTTAATATTTTTTAATAATTGTCTAGAAAGAACTAGAGAAGTCCAGAAAATTTATCAATATTGAAAGTTGCGCCAAATTGGGCCAAATATGTCGTAACTAGTAATGCAATGTTTACTGTTTACGAGGTGTGTTAGCAATGTTTACTGTTTACGAGGTGTGTTAGCAATGTTTACTGTTTACGAGGTGTGTTAGCAATGTTTACTGTTTACGAGGTGTGTTAGCAATGTTTACTGTTTACGAGGTGCGTGTTAGCAATGCGTTCAAAACGTGACTTGGATTCATATTCTAGTCACGACTAGAGGAAGTAAACAATCAAATTATGCACAAAAAGTGTAGAGAAGGTGGACTTAATGCCATTTTCTATAAGTCGATCATAGGGTGGTACAGAGACAAACGTGGATGATGCGTGTTATAATTAGAAAAATTTAAAAAAATATATGCAATCATAAATAATACACTACTTGAAATATTCACCTGCATACAATTAACTTCGTACTATGCAACAGAATATAGGTAGTTCAAACGTCAGAACTCTTAGCTTGAAAATAAATAAATAATAACAAATTAAAGAAAATATTTATGTGAGTATTTAACATTTGCAGGTGTCCTTTTTATAGGTCAAATGTATATTCGTTTAAAAATAACCACCACATTAGCTAAATTACTCTAACAATATCGAACGTTATGCACTATCACTATGTATGTCACTATGTTATGACACACCTACATCGAAAGATATTTTTTTATTTCATAATTATGGAGCTAAAATAACCTAAATATATTATCATAAAAATAATTTTATTGTAAACGGTTAATAACCTTTTGGCAGGTAACCTGTTTCGGGTAAGTAGTTACAATAAAAATGTCTGAGTACCGCGCGTGGTCGAGTGCGCGGCGGCGGCGGCGGCGGCGGCGGCGGCGGCGGCGCACGTTCCTAAGTAACACATATCAAGTCTTTCCACGCTCACGCGGAGGTCAGTGTATCAGCTCATTATTATGTTTTGTTCATCTGACCCAGTGAGGGCTAAGGTCTGCCCAGCTAGTACCTGTCGCACCTATGTCTGGAACAATCTAGAATCATGGAGGCGTCTCTTTGTATATTTCTATTGATATTCTAAATTGCACTCAAAACAAGTGTCGTTGGATCTTTATGTCTTAGTTTAAAACGGATAAAGATACCTTGACAGGTTGCTTATTTACTCTATGGGTCTCTTGCACGTGTAGACGACCTTTACACGTGTTCTTGTACGTACAAGTTAATTATTCACATAGTTCCCAAGTAAATATTCCCATCTAATTCTGAGTATATTTGCAATATATATGAATATATATTTTTAATATCACTTATTCTGTAAGGCTTCTTACAATGAATATTATGAATATGAGCGATTTAAAACGTAATGTATGCGCTTATGCACGTAGAGCGTGGCTTTATTTTCGTAGCACCGCTACGAGACGTGTGCTACGTCGCTGCGCAGCGTAGTAACACTACGAGTTACGACCGTAACCAGGGGGATGTAAGTGGAAAGTGTTCAAGTTGGTGGCGGTATGTGCTTGCACTGGCGCCGGAGGTCCGGCGGTCCGCGGCGCGTCGCCTCAGCGTCCACGCCCCGCACGCCGACCCGTCATCGACCTGTCACGACGCTAACAGTGTGTTAACGCTAGCAATATCGTCCGCGTGGTAAAGTTACTTTTAATTATCGTTGTAATTTGGCTAATTAACTCAAACTCGTTATAAATTATAGCCTATATGTTATACTGATGTATAAATAATAATACTGTAAAGTTTCATCAAAATCCGTTCAGTATTTTTAGCGTGAAAGAGTAACAAACATACACACAAACTTTCGCCTTTATAATATTAGTGTGATAAACTTTCACTCTTATTATTTCTATTTAATAATTCGTATAAGGTGGAAAAATATCGCCTTCTTTTACTGTAGGCTTCCTTTGTAAGTTGTATACGAAGAAAAACACTGACTTTTTTTAAGACTTAAGTTATTAACATTTCTTTAATTAATAATTTGATCACTGCTATTACGTAGCAGTGATCAAAGTATGATCGTTAGCATTTAACGATTTTGAGTTAAATACGGTTCGTAGTCATAAGTTCGGACAGTAAGATGAAGACGAGACATAGGTGTTACATGCGCATGCGCCGGTGAGATGCGCGACTGGTGATTCATAATGCTCATTGTGTTACAATTTAATTCCATTGAATATATATATATATATATATATATATGTATATATATTATATAGTTAGTAGCCGTTGGAAGTTATTAACGAATTATGTGTTAATGACTTTATACTTAAGTATAAATAAGCATAATGCGTGTTGTAATGATTATACTGAATTATAGTTATAACCGGAACTGCCTCGCTCTAGTGGTCCATGGACCACTAGACAGTAGCAGTCATAACGTAGCAGTCATGCCATGGACATGTCCATGGCATGACTGCTACGTTAGAGGTCCTGGGTTTGATTCCAAGGTTGAGCAGTGTTATAGAGTTTCTCTATGAAATTCTCAGTAGCAGGTCGGGGTTGATTGTAGATTTGTGCCCGGCTAATGGCAATAGGTTCGCCCCCTGTTACATGGGACTTAACAATATACCGGCGAATTGTGGGTGTACAGAAGGTACACCTCTGCCTAACCCTTCGGCGAATACATGCGTGCGGCATCATAGCTAAGCAAATGTTCTAGGTACTAGGCTAGTACACACTTGCATGAGCAATGGTAGTGTTACGCACCGCCATGTTTTGCTCGCTCTGTGGACCCCGTGCTTCTCACAACCTGATCTGACGCAAAATTATGCGGTTGGAAGTGAACCGCCAAACAAGTCCCTTAACGTCATGCGGCACGGCAGCGGTGCGTGCTCAGGAATCCGTACACATTACACATAATATTTCACAATTAAACTGTATTGTAAACAAGTATGACACGTGCGCATGTTCTGAAAGTACTGTATGTACTTTACCGCAGTAAAATAACTGAAGAAGGAAACTGTAGGACAATACCTACATAATAATTATGAATGGTATGTTTCAATACTATAACTACAGTTTCGTTATCAGAGCTAATTACTTAATTCATAATTTTAATTGTTTTCCCGTAACTAATGCAATTGTTATTTTACACAGAATTGTCCTCTATAGTATGGAAATACTATGCTGTAATATTTTATTTACCTATATAATAACAATAAGGAAGAAAATGTATAGCAGCCATGTGTATCTACATCACATCCTGTATTAGAGAGTTTACTGATTAATATTTAAATAAGAGAAAGAAGATACTAATGAAACATACAATGTCAGAAAATAATTATACAGTTGACTGTAAATCAAACCGTGATATTTTGTGCCTATCTGATCAGAATCAAAACAAATAGACATAACATAGACCAGGTGCAAATGAACGCTTGGAGTTGTGTGGTGCAAGCGTCGAGTCCCCGCCAAGTCCTTATATAAATCCTCACACATAAATAAATAAATTAAATATTCTTTGACAATTTTACACACCACGATCTAGTCCCAAACTAAGCAGAGCTTGTAAGCAGAGCTCTATGGGTAGTATGGGTACTAGACAATGGATATAATACTTTTTTTGTTGATACATACTTATAAGACATAAGAAACACCTGGACAAACACAAACACCTAAGCTCATCACATAAATATTTGTGTACTGTGGGAATCGGACCCAGGACCTCGTGATCAGCAAATATTAATCAGCGAATTTTAAATGCTATATCTAAATATGAATGGGGATACACGGTGTGGTTAGTATGCGGTGAGACGATTTCCTTATCCTATTCTGTTCGCGCGCCAGTGTTGAGGATATTGTGCTCGTGCGAAACAAACAGGTACCTACGAATTACAAGAGCAATAAAAAAAATTAGTTGTTCATATCATTCGTATTATTAACGAATGATAGGGTCCGGCGGAGAACAGAACCAGAACCAGCCATATATATATACGTAACACCAAAATGTATTGTGATTATTAGGATTAGGATATTTTTCCTAGGCACCCATTTTGTCGATAATAGGTACTTCACTGGAAATAAAATTTAGTAAATGTAATAATGAGGACAATTTAATTCAATTATAGTTATAATTTTTTATTGTAAATAACATTTTTAAAATAAACTTGCAGCCAGCCAACCTTGGGTACGCTACCAGATGATGGCGATGTGGAGGAGATTTTTGATGATCTTTATTAGTCTGGTTTTAGATTAGTTTACTCCGTAGTTTTTTTAGTAAGTATATTTTTCGAACTGTTTTTCGTTTATATAATATTGAAAACAATATTATTCACAGTATTTTCTCGTATATTATACAGCATATAAGTATTATCTTTTCGGAGTAGGTACCTAACTCCAGGAAATATTAAAACGTAATAAGTTTTAGTTCGTACGAGTACGTATACGTATACGGTACACACCACAATATGTACTTATCAAATTTTGTGCTGTTTCGTGTGTTCTAAGTGGTTAGGCCTAAGAGATAACAATTTTTGGGCTATCGTAGTTGGGCGCTCACTCCGTCGGACCTTAAAGAATTCATAGACCGGTGTATTGGATCTTTGGCGTAGGGTATGAGTTATCACTGCTGTCAGTGGCAGGTAGACCCAGTCTCGTAGTGGTGGTGTGCTCCCCTCGCATTTTCGTTTTAAACCCTCACCTTTTTTGGCAATGTGATGAATCATCATCATCGTCCTACCGTTATCCAAAATTACTGGTGTTCGGCGCAGTATGTCTTTTTCTTCAATACATCTCTTTTACCCGTAATCTCATCATTCATCTCTTCCTTTTCATCTCTCACACAGTCCATCCGTCTTTTCTGTGTTCTCCCTCTTCCCTTATATCCATCTACAGTAATGCTCAACACCTTCCTGGTAACATGCTCATGACTCCTACGTGTCATATGTCCATACTATGACAAGCCATTACTGCACAGCTTTTCTATAATTGGTGAATATAATTTTAATGAGTAATGATGACCAATTATATGTATATAATAAAATTCCCAAATCTATTAAACAATTACCTGTCGCCCTATTTAAAAAATCTGCTTATTATTAATGTACCTTATGAACAAAATGTTATTTCAGCCTGACTGATTTTTTAACGAAAAGTAATTCGAATACATTTTATTAAACATTTGTGAAAGTCATCTTATGACATCAAATTTCTCTCTATGTTACCAAATTAATGTTACGAATACCTATAAATTTATCTTATAATTTTACGTTACTCTCTTGTTAATTTAAGGAAATACTATTATGTTGTTAAATATTGATTTGAATTGTATAATAAAAAAATAATTAACTAATTCAGGCAATAGCCTGGATTAGTTAATTGGGCGAAGGCCAATAGGCATCTAAAAAATTATGTACGCCATTAATGATAAAACATGTAGCTACGTTATATTATTTATGTAAGATCATACATGCAGTCAATTTTTGTATCGTATTGTACTACTCATATTTTGACATCATAAATTTATCTTTAAAAATATATAATAGTTGTACAGATATGTAAATTTTATATAAATAATTTCTTTCTTTTTATACAATAGTATTGTTCAAAGTAATAGAACTCACCACTATAATTAGTAACTAGAATCATAGTAAGATCATTGAAACAATGATATGAAACATTATATTATTGAATTAATCTAAACCTAATGATAATAAGACTAGGTAAAATCCCGTACAATAATCGTTGCGTTTATCTTGAAAGCGGCACGTGAGTGCGCACGCGCCGACTTATATACAATTACTAATTATGTAGCACTTAACTACATGATACAAATGTAGTATATTACATACTACAGTAGTAGTTGCTAAGTTATCATCGACGAGTGTTACGCGAGCCTGCAATTATTTACCTATGTCCGTAATTATATTTTTATGAATTCAGGAAATGTTGTAATTTTTTATATTTATAACTCCAACGATGAGACCCTAGCCTAAATGGCCACTCTTGGTGGATTATATTATGATGCATTGGATAATTGCTGGGGATCTACAATGGACATTACATTTTAATTTATTCCAGAGAAATAGACCGCTGCGGCCTATTTAGATTTACACACAATTTGCTAAGTGAAGTCCAACTTGTCTGCAAATTGAAATCTAGAGATTTTTTTCAGTAAAAAGTGCAGTTATAATTATTATTTCCTGTATAACCAAAATAATCGGATTTTCCTTAAAATAATTGATGGCAAAACCAACTAGTAAGTAAAAGTGGCGTTTACATTTTGTTCGTAATGTTATGTTTAATGTTTGGTGTATTAACCACGTAGGTTTCCTTGTTGTTGTACGTCATAATATTACAATGAGTATTTCATAAGCAATATTAATAATATTGTAATATTACGTTCTGATGTCACAATGTACTCACTCGTATTCCCCATGGAGGTCAACCTTTGACTCACTTTCTCACTGAAATTCCCATGACCTTTAATAAAGAATTTCAGTGAGACAAAATTAAAGCCTGTAGAGATTGTTTTACTTGTCATATGTAATGTTTAGGGCTAAAGGTAATTACAATTGCTTTAAGTCTATTATAAAATTAAGTACTACGACTGCCTCATTAGTCTAGTGGTCCTAAGCGTGACTGCTACGCTAGAGGTCCTGGGTTCGATCCCCAGGTCGAGCAAAGTGTTATTGGGTTTTTCTATGAAATTCTCAGTAGCAGCGCGGAGTCTGGATTAATTGTGCCCGGTTAATGGCAATAGGCTCGCCCCCTATTACATGGGACCTAAACATACCGGCGAAATGTGGGTGTACATTAGTACACCTCTGCCTAACCCTTCGGGGAATACAGGCGTGATGGTATGTGTATGTATGTAAAATTAAGTATCAGCTCAATTGTCCTACTGCTGAACACTGGGTTTTGTTGTATGTACAGAGTTACTAAACTTTATTTAATTAATGTGTAAATCTGTTATCCACACTATAATTGTAGCAATCATTTTGTAATTAGTTATGTTTTATTGTGTGTCTAAAAAGCGTAACATTTATGTGTTTTTGTTAAATAAATAATCTTTTATATATTTTTTTTTGTTTTAATTAGTATGCTAAAGTATGAGTTTATACCAACCTGGTAACAAGTAAGTATATAAAGGCGAGCCAGACAGTTGGCAGACACCGACGCTCACTATCGCGCATGTGAATCTAAGGTGATTACAAACCTCCACGGCATTCTCTACACACATAAACACACACGTACACATACAATACAACTGATTACTGAATATGGGTGTGCAAGACTCTAATGCCATAAATAACATAGACAATTATAGTCTTATACAATCATATTAACTAATGTCAGTCAATTATAATAATTACTGTAATATACCATTTTTAATGAACTGAAAGTCCTCATTGGTTGTCTTCAGAGATGCCAGTATGTCGGACTCCTGCCGACTAAAAACAGCAACAGCACATGCTTTTCCTTGCCCTACGGTCATGGTATTCGTGACATTCGGCATGAGCGTGACAGGCTGTGGTCTAGCTCTCGCTAGACTCATTTAACAGCGAGGCTTCTCTTCGCTTCCTACTTGAAGGCGCGTGTGGATCAAACACCCGCGCCGCCTAATAGGGCCATTATACTCGTAGATACGGGAGAGATACTGAGACGGAACTAGATATTTGCATGTTATACTTATAAGTGATAGGTAATTAAATTAATATACCATTATTATTTATTTATATAGATCACTGTACCAACACTGATCTATATAAATAAAAATGAAATACTGTTCATTCCTAAACATCATGGGCATGATTTTTTGACAATGGCTGGACTGATTAGGAAATATAAACAAAAATGTAATAGGTAGTCCTAATGAGGTTTTCAGGGAAAGTAGCCTGGAAAATTGGAAAAAAATAATGTTTTTTTTAGTCTGTCGGGTCAGGTTACGAAATGATTACGGTAATAATTTAGCCGGTCGTTAGTTATGCGGCCCGTGCACATCTTTTAAAAATCTCACTTTATAATCCCAGCCTATAGCAACTTCACTGTTTGACTAATTGTTCGGTTACAAAATTCAATGATCTATGTATTGATTTATGTAGATCATACAGCATTGAACAAATGGCAGTGCACGGTGCGTAGGTAAACAGGTTGCAGTGTAGTGCGGCGCACCGTGGCGGTCGGCGGCGCGGAGGTGTGCGTCCGCGCAGCCTTGAGGGCGCGTGCACCGTTATGTTATGATTCAGAGTGTTTCCCTCGCGTGCCATTGCCATTAACAACACTGTTTTTGCCTCCACACAGATTTCGAGTAAAAACCCACATAGTGCATATGAGTCCTAAAAGATTCTCAGAAAAGATATATATTTTATTTGTTCTTGATTTTTATCATACATAGTCTGTAGTGATAAAACTGTGACTGTTTACTTGATTAAAATTATATAGGTGTCAGTTAATCTCGTGGTTACCTAAGATAAGGTCCCAATCCTAGGGCGACCCGATCATGTCTGAATAATGCTATAAGTAAGTAGGTAAACTATTCACCAAACAAAACTGATAGTGATTCGAATACTTGATATTCCTAGCGCGAAGGAAAAACAAAACTTGCTCTATAAGATTCCCGTTTTGAGTTCATGACGTGGACAAGTTTATACCTACGTCATAGTCAGCAGAAATCACTAAACCGGTGAGGATTTGTGTGTTAGATATTTAAGTATAAAGATAATATGTGTAGGTATAGACAGAACACCGGAACGAGCCCGCCGCCTGTATCGCGTGCGAACTGATTACATTACCGTAAGGCAAGATACACCGGCAAAATTACACAACATGATACCGGCGCCCGCGCACCCGCTGACTCACCAACATATATGTTTGAGATATCACTTTAGAGCGAACACATTAATGTGTTGCAATAAGTATATTTTTTGTTGACTGACTGATTCAACATCGAGTGGGTATCTAAAATATGTAGGTACTCTGTCCTTTTTTTATTAAAATTTACCGTTACGGGAAAATCAAATAAACTTTATCATTTAGTATCCGCAGGAATAAAGCTTACACAGGCTTACACAGTTCCGTAGCGCCGCGCCCCTAGACAAGAGTCCGGGAAACGCTACGGAGGCTACGAGTGCTACGACCGCTACGAACAAGTTGCGAGTAACATCGTCGTCGTCACAATAGACGCGGCGTAGGTACACAGATAACTCACTGACTGGGAGATCAATCTTTGGCTGTTTCATTTATTTTTTTTCGTTTACTTACCTTTATTAATTATTTGATAATTGATAGATAAGAATTAATAGGTAAGAAATATCTGATTTATTTAGGAATCAAATAATAATAAAGAGAAGAACCACCTGTCTGCAGCGGGGCCGCCCCGCGCGTGCGCATGCGGGCGAATCGTCATAAAACAACTATGCATAAAATATGTTTTTATGCTCTTGTATTATCGCCAGACTAATCTTGTGACTGTTTAGCATATTTATTTAATAGTTTACTATTTGAATCACTGTAATTAAGCGGTCTATTGACATAGATTTGCGCATACCTCCTTACACATAGTTTTTAACGTATGTTGTTACGATAAAAACACATTTTCATTAGTAGTGTACGGTATGCTAGCTACACGTAAATTCATGTTGTTATTGCGGCTCGCTGCTCACACCCAGTTGCGAATTTGAGCAGTTGTTGATTACGCTAAATAAATATTGACTTGGGAAACACAGTGCTTCGCTGGTGTGAATCCCCGACCTCCTACAGTCGTGCAGACTGTTACAAGAGCCAGTGTAAACAAACTACTTTATCTAAGTCTCACGATTTAACGCGTTGCCATGCCATTATACCTCACTTAATAACAAAAACAGTATGGACTGTATAACAAACAGTCACTAAGTAATAAAATATTAGATAGAAAGACATTTAAATATTTAACCTTGTACGAGCAAACCCGTACAGTTTTATAGTTTTAATTGTATGCTGACAAGCAAGCGCAGCGAACTGTAACATAATACAATATTCGCGAGTTACAGTAATCGACAGTAGTTGTTGTGTGTCCAACCATCATATAGACAAGTTCGCCTCGCGTATCTTAGCATTGTTACTACACCTTTTGTAACCCGTGTTATCAATATAACATTTTTAAACATTCATGTCGTTTATCATTTACATATACCTTACCCGTACAAACCTTTTAAATCTCTTTGTTTGGACATTAATTGAACAGGTCTCCACTTGCACTCTCCAGCGGACTACGATTGACATTTTGACCGCTATGTAGGTATTTGCTTTGAGCACTATGGAGCGAGGCTGTGATTCCCGCATGGGACGAATTTTTGTAAACCCTATAAATAGTTTAATTTTATTGGAATTTGAATGCTTAAGAGTTCTGTAATCGGGATGCTACCACTAGGATACTTACAAAATCTCAAGGTTTGGAAATTCTTTCCAATAAAAAACGATATTAAAGGTTTAAGATATTTTATCGTAACTTTAACCTCAGAAGGACGCATAACTTAGTGGGTGAATGTCCGAATGAGCACGACTAATTGGCGGACGAGCACGCGGCGAGTGGCGCGGGCGCAGGCGCAGGCGCGGGTTTGCTCGCCGCTGTTACAAGTTCCGCCAAGCGAGTGTGGACGCTGGGACCTATTTATGTACCTGCGGCGCTTACTTACAATAAAGAAACAGATAAACATACGAGTAATTCAAAATTGGTACATATTTGAGAAAAAAATCAGTTTTTCTGGAGTTCAATGCAACTGTCAACGTGTATTGGAAAGTATCGTACCAGTGTGTGTTTGATTAAGATTAATTATTTAGGATGACGTCTACGAGTACCTTGCTTACGCAGGAGTGCGGTCGTACGTCGTCGGAGGCGATGTCGGCGGCGGCGGTGGCTGGCACAGAGCGGCGCGGGCGCACAGCTTCCCGCGTCTCAGCCGCAGGAAGTGAGTCACGCGCGGAAACTCCAACTTTACTCAAAAACAGCACTCACCCAAATCGATCGATGAATAAATTTAGGAATCAATATCAATTTAATCGAATAAAATTGTCATCCCAATTTTTTTCCCAACCTATTGGACGTAAAGTTTTTTCCTTTGCCTCTATCATTAAATCAGCTCGCAAATGGAATTTCCAAAAATGTAGTAATGTTTCCTAACAATAACTGCGCTAACAGCACGTTATGAAATACGACACGCGCGCCGTGAGTCACCCCGACACGCGACCACCAACCGGCTGCTATGTTAATTAAAAACAATGTGCAAAAAAAATCGTCATCGTTACAGCCAGTCGTCTTCCCATACGGGCAATGTTATTTCTATATATTTCATAAGAGCAATAGAAAGTGCTGTGTAATAGGTTTGATAGGCACATTTTTCCTTTTACTATCATTTGCTTGACCGCAGCCGTCCTTCACTATAGACCGACCGTCGCTGTCCCGTTCAGTGCTTACGGAAGGCAGGTGACTGTTACCCGGGGCGGGACGAGTTGAAAGCCTCAGCCTGAATGTTTGTATAGCGGGACGAACGCGTACATTATCCAGCTTTCAAATAGAATGTAGCGAGGTGTGTTTCGGTAATTGTTTAATGAAAGCTATATTGACTATAACCGAAAGCTTTGCGGTTTGCCTGGTGACCGCACCGGACAACCACAAGCATTGTCACTTTATTCAGATGTCCATTAAACTTTCAACTACTAGCATATTGTATTCATAATCAATCAACTTCCCATTTACGTGTAATTAGTGAAAGGCCCATTACTTAGATCCTGAATATATTTAAGTAGTTAAAACTTACATAATTATTTCTCTGGCAATCGCCGACATTAGTTTTTAGTACCTCCTAAACTCAATGTTTACGCAATTGATGCTTGGTCTTAGCTCTCTCGCTTCAGGTTTAGGGTGGGAACCCGGAGAGGAAAAAACGTCTGCAGTATCAACCTCGCCAATGATAGCGCTCACGATTGAGACCAGGTGGCTGGCGGTGTTTAATTTGACATAGTAACCTACCGCCTCCCGGCGGGAGATGAAGATGTTTGATAACATGATTTCTTCTCGGTATCAATAGTGTGAGTTTTGTTGATGTTAAGAAATAAAAAATTCTATTTAAAATAACTATACAGGGTTTTACAAAACTACCCGTAAAGCCGAAAGTAGGTTAAATGGAGGCCCCATTTAACCTCCTTTCGGCTCCTTTAGGCTTACGAGTATAACGAGTCCATTCACAATATAACATACCCCAAAAAAAGGAAAACAACAACATTTATGAATGAAAAATAGAAAAACTATTAAAGTAGACAATTATTAGGTAAAATAAGTACGTACGCCTTTCTGTTAAATAATCTGGTTCCCTGACATGACAGCTGACAACATTTTTGGCTTTGATAATTAATTATAATTTTTACGGGGTATTTTGTAACACGTTGTATAGTGCGCATATAGTCCCTCTTAATCCCAGAGGAGACCCGTGCCCAGTAGTGGGACAGTATATGAGTTGATGAAGATGACGATGATGATTGATTTCTCATAAATTTCAAAATTCACTTAAATAACTTTGATACGCCACGGCACAGCACAAGGTCAACTAGACGAGGATATTATTAGTTTCATCCTAAGTATGCCGTCTTAAGTCACATGAATTAACTTAAGGATAATAGTTCAACGTTATTACCTAGTATACTGGTGGCATAATGTTGTTATTGGCCAAGTGCTGTGTTTGACGTCATCAACACCTCGTTGACGCGCTTACCTGAGCTTGGGGTGCCACCGGAGGCAGTACGGCGTGTGTCATTAAGGAAAGGTGCCACCAACAAGATGTTGTCACATCATAATATAACGGTACTCTCTGCGCGTTCACGATCATCTTATTTATTTATATATGCTTTATTGTATAACCATAATTATACTCGTACATACGACTTAAATACTTGATGCAATAAAAAACATTCAATGGGTGGCCTTATCGCTAACTGCAATTTCTTCCAGGCCACCTTAGAATGGAAATATATATAGGATGGATAAACTGGGTCAACGACCACGGTGCACATCTCTACATAGATACATAATTTAATAACATATATATACTGTTGCATTTATTTACAAACATACATATATCTATTTAAATTACAACACAACTCTTGTTGCTCAAACAAAAGAAGAAATGGAAGATCTTCTATCCCGTCTTGAAACTACTAGTCTTCAATTTGGACTCGCCATTAATCGAGATAAGACGAAGATGATGATAATACGGTCTATTATCATCCGAACAAAACCAACCAGAAATTATCAGTGTTGCTAACTGCAAAGTAGTACAAAATTATATCTACCTCGGTTCTATTATATCTAACACTGAATCTAATATATCTTCATGAAATGCCTTGTCTTTCCAATCTTTCTGTACGGTGCAGAAACCTGGTCATTAAGACTGCAAGATCGCTGCAAAATTGATGCCCTGGAGATGTGGTGTTGGAGGCGCCTCCTAAAGATTCCTTGGATGGCGTTTCGTACTAATAACTCAATCTTATAGGAGCTTCGCATTAAGGATACTTTCGTCGATCATTCAATTGCGAATACTTAAGTTCTTTGGCCATGTCTCTATAAACAAGGGCTCCATGGAAAGGCTGGTCATCCAGGGCCAAGTTGAAGGAAGACGAGCTCGCGGCCGATCTCCAACTCGCTGGACTGACCTTATTGTGAAGGCTACCCAGACCACAATGGTCCAGTGCTCTCGTAACGCCACTAATCGTCAGAAGTGGCGAAGTATTTCAAAAGCCGCGGCGCTCAGAGGACAGAGCGATGCCGTCGAGAACCCAGCGAATACACCATCGTTATTACCACGACCATTCTGACAAGAGTGCCCGACTAAGAAGAAGAAGATTTAAATTATATACTAATACATAATATCATACTATATGTAAACTAGAATCATAATAATATAAATGTGAATGTTTGGATGTTTGTTTATTTGTTACTCAATCACGCAAAAACGGCTGAACCGATTTGCATGAAATTTGGTATACTAATAGTGTGTGACCGGAAATAAAATATAGGCTACTTTTTATCCCAGAAAAATGTGGGAATATCCCGGAAATCCCGAAAAACAGATATAGGAGAACTACTTACGGGATTTGAATGATATTTCACACATATATTGTATGTGACCGGAAATAAAATATAGGCTTCTTTTTATCCCAGAAAAATGTGGAAATATCCCGGAAATCCCATAAAACTAATATCTTACGGGATTTGAATGAAATTTCATACACACATAGAATGTAACCGGAAATAACAAAGGATATATTTTACTCCAGAAAAACGTGGGAATATCCCGGAAATCCCGAAAAACGAATATCTTACGGGATTTGAATGAAATTTCATACACATATAGAATGTAACCGGAAATAACAAATAGGATATATTTTACTCCAGAAAAATGTGGGAATATCGCGGAAATCCCGAAAAACTAATATCTTACGGGATTCGAATGAAATTTCATACACACATAGTATGTGACTGGGAATAACAAATAGGATATATTTTACCCCAGAAAAATGTGGGAATATCCCAAAAATCCCGAAATACGAAATTCTTACGGCATTTGAATAAAATTTCATACACACATAGTATGTGACCGGGAATAACAAATGGGATATATTTTACCCCAGAAAAATGTGGGAATATCCCGGAAATCCCGAAAAACTAATAGCTTACGGGATTGGAATGAAATTTCATACAGATACAGTATGTGACCGGGAATAACAAATAGGATACATTTTACCTTTTGGTAAAATGTATCCTATTTTTTATCCTACTTTTTTTTAACTGGTTTTTGACTGTTCAAAAATACTTAATGGTTTAATTGAAATTAAATACTTAAATTTTACTTTGGTCGAGCGTCAAAATTAATTTTTCATTTCTCATACTCGGAAAGTAGTGTTTATTTGATCAGAGTAGCGGGTGGAAGATGCTACTTACCACCTTTGGGCGGTAAAACTCATAGTAATTGCTTCCCTCCGTAGGTTGGAATTTAAAAAAAAATAAAAAAATTTGGTTAGGCAGTCGGCTGTTACAGTTATCGAAAATCTTTTGCTTTTGCAAAAACTACTATTTTTTACTTTTCTTATATTCGAAATGAAAATCCGTTTTCTTGCGGCAAAAGAAGTTATTGGTCCACCTAACACCCACATCCATAAACTCAATAATTTTAAGATTCATACTTTGCAATAGTCCTGCACCCACCCGGGAGACTCCAGGCTGTACTCTAATAGTGCAGTTGTGGAGTACTCTAGGTTGGTGCCCCATTTCATATTAGAACAAAGTTCTCCAAGGGGCCTCTACACTTTGGACCTGTGTCCCCGCGCAAGCCTGCCAAAGGCATGTCTTCTTCACGGAAGACATGCCGTGGACTTACACTTAAGGAGATACAATTAATAATAATAATATTATATAATACTTATATACTTTTGATTTCTGACATTTACGTGAATATTATACATTGAAATAAAACTACTTTTTACGGATTTTCTCGCGTATATTGATATTATTAATCCCGAATATCATAATATCAATATACGCGATAAAATCCGTAAAAAGTAGTTTTATTTCAATTATATACTTTTTTTTGTAAATACATAGTTATAATACATAAGAAACACCCAGGCAAACACAAATCAAATCAGCAGTCCGGCACTCGAACCGCTAGACCACAGAGGTCGTCAAGTAAAATAAAATAAATACCTAGTAAAATAAGTAGTATCTTTTTGTAATGTTTTGGATTTTCCATGTTAAGATTTTAAAGTTATTTTGATGTCACCATAAAGTCTGGTCTGGTGTATTTAACCAGAAGGTGTCAGGTTCGAATTCTACCCGCAGACGAATTTTTCCTTCGCTAAAATTGATATTTTACAAGGTAGGTAATCAAGTGCGGTAAGTTGAAAATTACAGCCGAGGCGATATTGTTACTACAAGAAAGCAGAGGCTGTAATTATTAAAGCGCCCGTATGTCATACGACGTTTTATAAAATATTTGCGAGGAAATAAATAAAACTCGGACTTTCTTAGATCACTTGTTAAAGCAGTAAAAATTTGAACAATTTGTAAAATTGATTACTTGTTCACAAGTTAGCGATCCGCGCGCATCAGCGCTTTTTTTAAGGCAAAGGCATAAAAAACTGCCAGTATTACTAATAAAGTAAATTAATGTTTTTGTGTTTTTGTTACAGATTGTAATTTATTGTCAAAATCAATTAAATTAAAGAATTAAATGTTTATTTATTATATATTATCTCCCAAAGTTAATTTTATTCATAAAATGTTGACCACTTTTCTGACATAAAAATTCTTTGCTAAGATTTAAAAAAGTACCGTTCGTTTTAGACGGAGCATCTTGATAAACCGTAAACATTACATTATCGCACAAGTGCGTAATGAGATACAATACGATATTGAAATTGGTGAAATAAGAGACCCTTTACGAGCAAATGTGTTATAAATAGTATTTATTTATTTATTTATAGTATTCTATCCCGCTAATTACTAATCGTAATTGTATGTATGTTTGTTACACAATCAATAGTAGGTAAACCTTGGCTAATCGGTGAAAGTTAGTTTTATTGACAATATGATATTACCTATCGATTAAATTGTTTTTTGAAGTGGTTAACACACAGGGGCACATTAAAACGGACACTAATCAGTTTTAATGTGATGATCTGTGCACATCTAGTATGATATACTCGAGATACTAAGTATAACGGTTTTGAATTAATTAAGAATATTAATAATAAAGATCATTAACATAATTAGTAAGGGCAGGTCATGCAACATCGAATGCGGATTTGTTCAACTAGTGTGGAGCTGCACCAGTACCGGGCATGATTCCGGGTTGCGTTACATATGAGAGGTGCGCTACGACACGTGGCGCGGGCGCGGCGCGGGCGCGGGGTGCGCGCTCTGCATCCGCGAGGTGCGCGTGCGTCACTGGTGTTACTTTCACTGCGCACGCGCCCTCTTTCACCGCGGCCTTGACCCACGATCGCATCCGTGCGCGTTGCCTCAATATTACTAAATTGATTTCATTAGGTGTTTTCATTTAAAGTAAAGCAGTTGTTTAAGGACTTTTGAATTTGAAGATTAATTCATTAAATAAACCGTAACACTCCAGAGGGTCGAAACAATACTTTTGTATTGTGTCGCTAATTTGATAGGTTAAAGTGTTTTCACGCATAGCTGTAATCATTTAGATTTAAAACTTCATCAAGGAATAATTTGAGTTCATCAAAAGTCATATTTTCTATGGCTATATTATTCTAGACTGAAAGAAGTTGGGTGTACATACCTATGTTTGTTTCATTTTATGAAACAGATCAGATTATATTTATGTTTAGTCTCTTCAGATTATGTTTATTACACAAGACGCTCGAAGGACTATAAAGCTTCACACTTCATAAAAAATAATTCAACAAGTGTTCACGTGTGTGCAGTGCGATGCATACAGATGCGAGGTGTGTCCGGACGCTTGTCCACTTGATGCACGAGTAACACTAGCTGTGACCAACGTTACGTGGAGGCTCGCGGTAATATGGTGCAACACTAAGAAAGTTAAGGAGAAAATTAGCAATAATAGGGGCCTAACTATTTCAAAATATCCTGATAGGTGCTATATACGAGATAGGTAAATTTAGAAATGGAACAAGGTTTCTACAGTTACTATTGAACATTTTAGAGTTGTTAAATGAAGCAGATACTTACTTGAAAGTAATTGTGGATCGTAGTTACACGTATAATCACTAGTTGTAAGAAGCACTAAAAATAT
Organism: Acronicta alni; assembly: GCA_964056405.1. NCBI lineage: Eukaryota > Metazoa > Arthropoda > Insecta > Lepidoptera > Noctuidae > Acronicta > Acronicta alni. The sequence continues at coordinate 15,743,805 of OZ043925.1, read as the reverse complement.
GAAACCGTGATTAAAATAAATATGAATAAATAAATATTTGAGATCTTGTACTACGGGTACATAAGACACCATCAACAGTTTTTGTTCATCACATAAATATTTGCGTGAGAATCGAACCTACGACCTCGTGATCAGCAGTCCGTCAATGGAACAAATAGAATACAGACGTTATCACTTTTGTTTGTATGGAAAGTTGTTTTTTTTTGTTTGTTGTCGTCTACTCCTTATATCATAGATCCGCTTTTATGGCATAGTTGAAAGTAGTTTAGAGGATTGGACGGCGGCCTTGAACTTGCGCCGATAGGTGGTTATGATAATTTTCACACATTATGCCAAATAAGCCGATGAAACTACCGTTGATCATCCTAGTTTAAAAGATCCGGGCGAAATAAAAGCATTTAACGTGGTATATGGTTGTGAAACAGCGTCTGCGCATTACGGCCACCACATAACAGTTGTTGCTTGTTATGAGTGTGACGCGCGCACATTGCGCAACCTCCGAGCAGAGCACATCCTCCACTCATCTCGTGTAACGGTACTGCAGCGACCTTCACATTTTACCGCAGTGTTTGGACTCGGCCTACGTGCTCTTATGACGCTCATATAAGGATGGGCTTTCGAGAAATAGATGTGTAATACTCATACGGAAATTCCTTGGATTTTGGGAAAATGAGCCATCCAGAAAAAGGTTGAGTGACTTATGATTGAATATGGGATAATTTCAGTGCTTTAGAAAAAATAGTGCAATATCCATATAGGGGGCTTAACGAACTTAGGCAGACAAACGTGATTCAATATCGAATCAAATCGAGCGGAGGAAGTATTATATGTATATTTATTTTTATTTAAAAAATAAGGTTTACCTACAGTTTGGGAATATAATATTAAGTACACTACACTAAGCCACCGCGATACCTACCCGTCATGTCGAATGGTGACGTCAAAAAATATACAAAAAGATAGTTAGAAGGTAAGGTGGCATCGTTCGACATTGAACTAACTGTAAAGTAAGTTGTGTCGTAAAGCAAAAACTTGCATTTCAATAGATGTTACTAACGTCACCATAAAGACGTAAATTCAGTATGTGAAGGAAAAATTCGACATGACGGGTAGGTATCGCGGTGGCTTAGTGGTCATAGCGTCTGGTGTACCTAACCAGAAGACGCAGGTTCGAATCCTGCTCGCGGTCGAATTTTTCCTTTTCTAAATAACTTTAAAATCTTAGCATGGAAAATGCCAAAAATATACAAAAAGATATTCAAGATACTTATTTGATTCGTCATAGTACAGGTCGGTATCCGGTAGGTAGATTTTATAAATGAATTCATATTCAGTTCAGTTCATTCTGATATTGGTTTTAGAAGATTGAATGTAATAGGTATATGCTGGTTATGGAATATCTAGGTCCTGGGTTCGATTCCCAGGTCAAGCAGTGTTATTGGGTTTTTCTATGAAATTTTCAGTAACAGCTCGAACCGAACGAGGCGAACTGATGGTATACCTCTTCGGGGATATTTGTACTTACACCTCTTTGGGGAATACAGTCGTGTTGGCATGTAGGTATGTGGAATACCTAGGTATTTTTGAAGGAACATTCAGCTATACGTGCAGTTATTTACACATTAACATTAGTTTGTTACTTAAATTTGAAGAGATCATTACATCAGATCTTGTAGACATGTAAGTAGTTCACGTAAACAGTGAATGTTGAAGCTAATGTGGATGGAAACATTCACATCAGCTTAGTGTATCAAATAGGATAAGGTAGTTGTTTATTTACTCAGTGCTTTTGATTTAAGTAAGAGTATTGTGGGGACGTACGTCGTTGGTAGGTATATCTAATGAAGGTTGAATATAAATTATTTGTCGTTTTTGAAGACATTGAATGCAATGGAGACAAGATGCGGGGATTTTTTAATGTAAAAGATAAATATTAGACAAAACTGTAAACAGTTTTCAACTAAAACCAAAGACGACGTTGTTATGCAAAATTGCAAGTTTATGACAGAATGTAGAAGGACTGTTTACAGATGCTGACGACATTACCAACACATTTATATTTAAGATGTACCTAATTTTGAAGTTTTGTTTTATATTTGTTGATGTTTTATTTATTTGGATTATAATTATGTAATGTTGTGCCTGTATCAATGAAAGACTTTCGAAATAACTTTTTATCGTATTTACTTCAGCAACTCTCCTTTTGAGCTAATAAAGCTTACCATTATTTTATTGATGGACAAACATTTGAGGAGGTAAAGAAGTACAAATACCTTGGTACGTGGTTAAATGCATCTTGGGACAGTGAGCAGGAAATAAAAACTCGTATCGAAATTGCTCGCAGCTCTTTTAACAGGATGAAGCGTGTTCTCTGCAAACACACACTCAGCACAGCACAGTCCGCTTCCAAAGATCATTCCTACCACGCACTGTCAGGCTCTGGAATGAACTACCTGCTGCGGTATTTCCCTTGCGTAATGACATGTTCTGCTTTAAACGAGGCCTAAAAAGAGCTCTCTACCACACACAGTAGGCGGCGGCACAGCTCTGTCCCCGACGTTGCTGATGACCATGGGCGGCGGTAACCACTTACCATCAGGTGGGCCGCTTGGCCCGTCTTTCTATATGGATGTGAGGCTTGGACGATTAAAGAAGACCTCAGGAAACGTTTGAAGTGTCGGCATATCAACGGATGTTTGCTATAAGGTGGACTCAAAAGGTGTCTAATGTGGAAGTTCTCCGACGAGTAGAGCAAAGACGTGAGATTTTGAAAACTGTCAAACAAAGGAAAGTTGCCTACTTAGGACATGTAATAAGCCACCAGAGATACGAGTTGTTGCAACTTATTAAATGATGATGGAAAAAATCGCGGGCAAAAGACGTGTTGGTTGGAGGAAGAAAACTTAGCTGCGAAACATCAGGCAGTGGACGGTGATACTTAGCGAGTGCAGCCCAACTCTTTCGCCTCGCTAGAGATCGAGATGAATTTTCTAAATTGACTGCCAACCTCCGCTAGAGGAGAGGCACTATGAGAAGAAGATTATTTTAAGAGATGTCGGCCTAGTCTGATTAGTAATAACCATGTATACTTACTTCTCGTGGCCAACATATAAAAACTGTCTATAGACATGTGTTTCCTTTCTTCCAGTCCATCCAAAGGTTGTCTGGAAGAGATCGCCTTGTGCGATAAGACCGCCCATTGTACCTACTCTTTCTGTGTCATTTTATTTTTGTAATTGTGTTCTGGTGTGCAATAAAACGTATATAAATAAATAATACATTGCTTATTAGCCACATGCTCTGTCTCTCACATTACCTACTTCTTTCTCCGAGCCTTTTCCCAACATTGGGGTCGGCTTGCAGTCTAACCAGATGCGGCTGAATATCAGTATTTTACACGAAGCGACTGCCATCAGACCTTCGCAACCCAATTTTTGGGTAATAAGTACCTACTGATACCCTGAGGATAGACTGGTTGTCAGGCTTTTTGGGCTTTTGACTACCACTAACGATTGTCATAGGTGTCGTATGACAACTGGGACCGACGGCTGTACGTGCTTCCCGAGGCACGGAGGGGTCTCGATGTGTTAAGAAATGTCTCCCATCCACAGACTGACCGCGACTAGTGCAGCTTAACCTTGCAGATCCTCTCACATTACTATATTTGGGAATAAATCATAGTGAGGATATTCAATGTTACAACAGAGGATGCTAGTCTGTGTCACAAAACTTAATAATGACTTCTCTAACAAGTTACCGGTAGTAACTTTCTCCTCTATGTGTGATTAATTGATGCTCCATACAATTATTATACTGAATAGTAGCGTAACAATCTTAATGGTCGTTAAACTTAAACATCGATGGCTTGTCCTACGTAAATCAGTGTAAGAGTATGTGGGCTACAACAATGTTCTCACGTAGAGCGCCGGACGCCCTCCTAATAGGGCGCTCTGTAAACCACAACATCCGCACCGGCGGCGGCACACGCACATGACGTACGAGGTACGTTAAACAATCAGGCACCCATCAAACACTCTGGACTAAATTTCGTTGGCACTCAAATTGACGCAAGTATGGTGGGCCTCGCGGCACGATCAGAGGCAAACGGTTCGGAGCGGGCCCGGCCGAAGCGTTGCCGTGATGCGTGCGTGACGCAGTGCGCGTGCGCGGTGACGTACCCGTGACGCGCGCACCATCACACACGCCCACCATATGCGCCCGCGACCATCTTACACAAACAATTATTTGGTGCAAATACACAGTTCCTGTGGAAAATCCGCATCCTTCTCACGCGAGTGATGCATTCAACAAACTGAATCTGATAAATAGCTCGCCTTCACTTGTTATTTATCAGGAACGATTCACGTCATTTACTTCTTTGGAATTCGGTTAAGTATCTACCATACCGCCTGTAAATCTCCATATGGATTCGTAATTTAGTTTGAGCTCTGAATACTCTGAGACATTGTTATGTAATAAATAGTATGTCGGTTAAATAGTAAGTCGTATAAAATTATAGATGCCCTTTTACTTATGGTATGGCGCACGCATTGAATAATAGTTAGGTTTACTAATGAGTGATAATTGTAACAAAGTAGGTATACCTACGAATAAGTATTTTGCTAAATATAAATCTTTCACCGACCTTATTGGTGAGGTTCTTCAAAAAGGTCAGGTGCGTAGTACTCGCAACCGGCGTGTGTGTATGACCAGATGTATGAATGTGGTCGAAGCGAAAGAAGTATGCAAGAATCGTAGCAAGTGGCGTTCTTTAGTTTCTGCCTACCCCTATGGGAAAAAGGCGTGAGTGTATGTATGTATGTACAAAATAGTACTCAAATGAAGTGAAGAAGAGAAGTGGTTATTTATGAACAAAAAAAATTAAGTGACTGCAATCATACAAGGGTCACGTAGCTATGCCCGCTCGCCATCAGGGAGAAAAGGAAGTGTCCTGTGCTCCGAGTACCTACCTCGTACCTAAATGATGAATTATATTCATTTCTAAAAAACCCTAAATAGGTAAGTACCTATCTAGTCTGGAAATAAATCTTCTAAAAACACTTCTAAAAGTCTGTATTTCGATATCAAAAGAGTTAGGTATACAGATAACTAACTTTACACAGATTGCCATATCAATAATTATTATGTTCCAATGGGTTTGGTATGCAGCCGCTTACAATACCTGCGTTTTGACATAAGTAAATAAAGATTGTGTAATAATGTATCATACAAATAAAATACATTATTACACAATCTTTATCAAAACACAGATGTGACCCTTTTGTTGACCGTACAATGTAAATATTATTTCCAGAATTCCTGATATTAATCAAAATTGTAAGTTGTAGTTAAAAAGTGATGCAAACATTAAATAACATACATCATTGAAGCAGCTCGCTTAATTTACACAAAAGTTATCTACAAATCACACACCCTTCGGCAAGCCGGACGTATTATTTGTTCAATGATATCTATAAAAAAATCCTATCTCATCCAAATTGCTGTCAAGTTTCATCACCCTATGCTTATGGTGGCGTCGCCAGTCGTCGTGAACTGAAAGTCATGCAATTAGTACCTATATTACTTTATTTAATGTGTTCATCCGTAAACCTTTGCCTAGCATTTCCGGGAAAGAGGCTTATTATGTAGTTTTGTTACAGTTTTCTAATAACTACTAAATGAACGAAAAATTCTACCCGAAATCTTTTTTTTTCGTATGTAGGTATTTATGTAAACAAGACGTCAGGAACGTAGCAACTTTAACCGTTGGGACCCATTATGGGGAAAATTTGATCCGGTCTAGAATTTTTAATAGGTCTTCGTCTTGTTTTTTTCTTTTGTTTTTTTTTTTTACTTTTTTAAACATCGATCGCAGGCGTACTCACGTGCGTATTTTCATGTGTAGGGTAGAGTACCTAACGTAGCAAGTTAGGTAGGTAGATGATCATAACACCGGAAATGGGGCGGTTATAGTATATAGATCATAATTGATTCGCTACGGTTATCACCTACACAAGTAGCCAGTAGTTAGCACGTGCATGTTACACAGACGGTGATGCTGCGCGGTTAGAGGGCGATAACTCCTGCGCAAACATCGCGGGACCTTCGCCTGGCCGCAATTTGCGTGGCCATATACATGTGGCCGTAGCCTACACACGCTAGAAACACCAGTCGCATCACCCCCTCGTTATGAGCTGGAAACCTCTGTCATTTGCCCAATAACCCCCTCCACTCCGCAGAAAGGCACAAGTTCACCGGTTCCTCGCTTATGTAAAGTTATAAATGAATATAGCGATTTAATTGATATTCATTCTTAATATATCAAAAATGTATGAATGTTGAACAATGACAAGATGTATGAATGTGTTCGAAGCGAAAGAAGTATGCAAGAATCGTAGCAAGTGGCGTTCTTTAGTTTCTGCCTACCCCTATGGGAAAAAGGCGTGAGTGTATGTATGTATGTATGTATGTATGTATGTATGTATGTATCAAAAATTGTCACGGACTTTACTCAAGAAACTATGTCACTTAACACCCTTACGTGTATGATTTTTACTACTAATTGTTGTTCCTTATTGATTTGGTAAGTCCGTTTCGAAATTGTTCAAAATCTAAATTGTAAAATGTCCTAAATTCCAAGATGTGTTTTGTTAAGTACATCACTGAAACAAAAGTTGGTAAAACGAAATAATATTTTTTTTTAAGTTTAAGCAATAAAAGCCATCTCGTCATACTCGTGGTCGTGGAGGCTCGTTCAATGCACGACAATAAATAAGTTATAAAACATTATGAAGGCACTTAAGTACATTACCTACATATATTGAAGATTTTAAAAACCTTGCCCGCACTAGCATTTTTCCGTTCACATACCTACACACACACCCAGACCCGAAACAATTGTACTTGCAATTGCAATTGTACTTATAGGTCATATATGATAATTACTTATTTTTTTACAAATACACATGCGGGGATTGAATCTGTGGTCCAGCTGATCGTTCAGCCACTCCGCCAAATATGTCGTTAAAATGTTATATTTCAACAAAAATAATTTACTTAACGATATTACGTAAAAAAATACAAAAATGGTTCCGAGAGTTACATTAGTCATGGAGCTCATCAAAGTATCTTTAAGTTATTAACTAATTATTACACAGCCAAGTAACGAATATTACCGTCGTGGTCTTCATAAAAAAAAAAACTAACAGCAAATCTCCAAGAAGTCATTCATGAACGGGATAAATATTTGGAGGGCAAAAGAAATATTGTTTTTTCTATGGTCCGTTTGACGTAGGTCTGCTACTTACGAGAATCAGTAAACATACAACACTATAGCTGTAACAAAAAGTGTCATAAAAGCAGCGCAAGCGCCGGCGCTAGTGCGTCACGCGGCCGCGTCTGAAGCCTGCCGCGCGCCACCGCGTCAGTACCGAGAAACTGCATCGGGTGAGTGGGACCTACATGACACGAACATAAAAAAACTTTTAACAACTTCCGCCTCATTGTCCCACAAATTTAGAAAAAAAACATTCGAAACAATAATTGGTGAATTATAATAAGCCTGCACTTAACACTTATTTTCAAAGTAACGGTAAAACAATCCGAGGAATATATTTTGAAAAAAACGAAATCCTTGTAGTCATCAGACAAGAATGTGCAACACCAAAATATAATAAATACATTTAACACTACAAAGTTACCAAACAGAAAAATAAAATATGATGACATAGATAAGATAAGAAACCGAAAAAGAAGTTGTGTTAGAATTTGTTCTAACAATACATTTAAGTAATGATGCATTGTTCATAAACATTAGTTTTTGTGAAGATTAACAATAGCCGGGTGCCGACCGGCCTCAGTAGATGGAGCCAAACAACGAGGTGTTAAACAGAACTCTTAAATCCATTCAGCTCACTTTCATTCATTCATTTCGTTTCCCGGTAGCGTGTGACTAACGCAGCTCAATTACCGAACCTTACTCGGCCATACCTATGGCAATGTTTACTTCTTGACGCACAACATAGTTCGAATTGCTTTTTGGGATTTCACGCTTTGCGTAACGTTCATAATAAATATTTGACAGTTATAGAGCAACCGGTTCAGTGTAATCGAGCGTCAGAGGTGAACTATATGCACACATTACAATCTTGATGTAACGCTATCGCTGAGGAAACGGCACGTGTCTTGGCGTCTACTCATAGTCTCATAATTCTATGAAACTTGATCGTTGACTCACTGAGAGAACACTCGCCTCTAAAACCAATCAGTATTATTTGCAGATTAGTCACTGTTTTGATATCGAAGATCTGGGTAACTGTTGTAATCTACAGTGCGAAATGCATTTATAACATGCAATAATCAAGGGCAGGGCATCGACCGTTAGAGCGCACAGCGGCACGTCGTGTGCGGACCTGTCCACGGAGCTCGCTCATTGACTAACGTCCAAAGAATGCTCATAAGAAACAAAAGGTGCAAAAAAAAAACAAAGCAGCGGTGTCCGTCAATGGCGTCCATGGGAGAGAAAGCTTATGGGTACACCGCTTCATTAAGTTTTTGTGGAGATTAGGGTAGGGACGGCAACATCCCGGAATGTTGTGAAATAATTCTCAAAATGGTTAATGTGATGGTGAAATAAATTGTGGCTACTTTTGGGTAATTTTTTGGGGCGGTGGGTGAGTAATCGTACGGTGTCACGTAGGTCGTGTGGTCTGATTCCGTATGCGTCGCCACGGCGCGTGGCAGACGTGCAGGTTTTATATCATGTAGGTTGCGGTTAATGAATGTTTTACGATATGATACATTGGTCGTTCATCTTGTTTGTTCAACACTTACACGTACGTAGTACTATCAGTTATTTTGATTAAGTATTATTATAATAAGTAATGGAATCGTACAAAATCATTCTAACTTGGAACATCAAGTGACAGTGATAAACAAATTGATTATCATACTTTTCAGTGGCAGGTGCTACATATTACCTGTTTGCGTACTTAGTTAGCTCCGCGTGTGCTAGACTTACAATATTGCTCAAAATATTTGCTTAGTTTTACTATACGACTATTGTACTTCTCTCTTCTCTTCACAATTTCTCCATATTGTCTCGATTCAATGTTTGAATACCGTCAGACATTTTGGCATTTTGGAAGCTTTAAGTCTTTGAAAAGAGTAGTTCTCGTAGGTTTCTGCTCTGTAAGGGCAAACGCAAGAATATCATAAAAGAGAGTAAAGTACATAATTAAAGTTACTAGGCCAAATTAGAAATAAAGACTAGACTAAGGAAATGTAAAAGAATGTTTACTAGCAATAAATGATTATTATTAATTATATAATAATTGATGATGATGTTATCTTGTGTTGGTCTCATCAACTAACTGGTACACAGTACGAGTACCTACCTATCTGAAATATTATTTCTGGTTACGTGTTATCATTACCATATATTACATTAATGTAATGACAAAAGTGTACTACAGAAGGGGCAAAGGTTGTCCAGATCACACCAGAGATCTCAAAACCCTAGTAGGTAATAGTTGCATGTACAATATAGTTCACTAACTGTTGCCCGCAGTTTCACCTTCATCCCAATGGGATTTTGGTTGGAGACAAAAGGTAGCCTATGTCTTTTTCCAAGGTCTAATCTATCTCTGTCGCAAATATATTCAAAATTTGTTCAGCGGTTTAGGCGTGAAAGGGTGACAGACAGACAGAGTTACTTTTGCATTTATAATATTAGTTGGGATTTTCTAGATTTTATTAGAGGCCACACAGCAAATCAATTAGTACGTTGCATTGCCATTCATAACACACCCACTTTCGCTTTACGATTGTAAAGCATGTTCAATTCAAGAACGTTCCTCGTGACGCGAGGTCATTGTAACTGTAGGTATTTGTATGTCACCGTTGTCGGTCAAGTGCTCATCAGTCCCCACTGCGTGCAATTACTGATCACTGTGACGTCACGATGTGGATGTACGTGCGCCCGATAATTCGGGTCGCGGGAGTTGCAACACCACTACAAGATTCTTATTAATTTTAAGTACATGCCTGCATCACAGGAGGAGTAGGCAGAGATGAACTCATCGGCACATCGCATCGGTTTAGTATCACAATTACCAATGATTTTGCATTCTTTTCACATACACATCACGGTTAGGTCTCGGTAGTTACATATACCTACAAGTCGTCATCGTCAATTTAGGCTCTCACCCTGGCTGGATCGTTACTACGATATGTTTATGGAACAGTGATCCGTAAGGAATTCGCCCAGTCACCCTCCGGGTTCAAAAGCAATGAAGAAAGTAAAAGTAAAAAAAAAAGTCATTTGTAATACTATTTTATCTTGTTCTGGGCCACGGGTTTCCGTGTTTGTAAATATGAAAAATTATGTTTATGAACGCACCTACGATAGTAGAAAATCCTAGAGTAGGTTACCCCGTGTGTTTTATAAAAATATAAATAAAAAAATATCTAACTATCGAAAGAAAGTCCACACAATTTCCTAACAAACTAATTATACTTTTCTATTTCAAAATCCTGCGAATTATAAGCCAGAAGTTGATGCTCAGCAGATGCTGCGCCTACGCCCGCGACCACTAGACCCACGCTACGCGCTAGTTCTCAAGCCTTCGTGGCAGGATACAGGATAACGTTCAGATGACGCTGATGTCTTTAATCTGTGACGGAGCTTGCGTTATGTTGCGTACAAGGTATCTATTAAATAATTTGTGGTGTAGCCTTAATCATGTCATCTTACATCAATGACGCATTCGAGGGATATTATTAGCGGATAACGTGCGGCCCGTTGATAATTTGCCACCAATTTATAAAAGATATTATATTTATGTTATGCTGCTGCAAAAACCGGTTAGGTATCGGACTTAATTAAACTTGTAGTTGGGTTTATATAATTTAATTACGAAATTATATAATACGAGCTGACACGACAGACGTTGTCCTATTAAAAAAACCCTTGCAGTTTTTCTCGAAAAACTTGCAATGTTTCGGGCAAGTTTTACCAAATTTTCCCGTTACTAGGGAACATTAAAATAATAAAATCTTCTTCGGACTATAAGGAACGGTTGGTCGGTTAGTAAATGTGTCGTTGTGTGTACGTTGACGTCACGATTGGTTTTTTTTATTTTTTATTATTATTTACTGCCCTATACGCCCATACGGGCCGCGGGTTCATATCCCGCACTGAAAAACTACTTGTATTGTATGTACCATACATGTAATTGCTCTGGGTTTGCGTGTTAGAATATTTATTGTACTTTTAATTATATTATATTATTGTACTTCCAAACGCTCAAATTACAGGTGAAAATCTTGGAGGGGTCCAATGTTACAACAATAATAAATAATACATTATAGAAAACTCGTTGATGACATTAACGTAAGAATCGCAATGGGATTCTCCAAACGTTTTTATATCTATTTCATAAATTATTGATTAAAGACGTAGTATACGTCTGTCAAGACATCATTAACATAAATACAATTATCATAATTTATTATAACACGTAAGCGGTAAACCTAAACCTCTTATTATTATTTTGCATCTATTTGCGAAATCTCACGGTACGTTGTATCTGAGCCATCAGTTTCTGCGGTACGGGTAGCTGATTCGATTCCTGCACGGAACAAATATGGTGAAGGTATATGGTTCAGGTTACGTGCCTGAGTGTCTTTGTATGTGTAAATTTGTTTTTGTAAACATACCCACAATACAGAGCAAAATTATTTTTCGCAAATTACGAAATAGGCGAATCTCTGAAGCACGCCTATACTGATAGGTAGGCAGGTTTTTTTTTTTTAAGAGGTAGGCTAACGAGCCAGCGGGTCACCTGATGGTAAGTGATCAACGCTGCCTTGCAAGTGCGTTGCCGGCCTTTGAGACAAGAATAGGCTCGCTTATATATACCTCCGATGGTAAATGGTTCCACAGAGCAGTCATAATAAAATAAAAAATATTTCAAGACCCGCATCCCTAGCCAACTAAATCCCTTAGGCGAAGTATACAGTTCAAAGCGAACGGGAAGAAGATACAGGGAATATCCAAATTTATCTCAAAGTGATGAGTAATTCCTCCACTAAGTAGGCAAAGTTTAATTTATTTATACTTATTGTACAAAATGTGAACAACAGCGATCTTTGCAGATGCGGTCATGGTACATGCACCAAAAGAGATGACTAGTAAGATGCGAGGATATTGCTATAACACTGTAGACTTACATACTTATACATTACATAAAGTATGTAAATGTTCATCTATTTACGTCTCGAGATCAAGATAATATATTCTTGTTTTACATAAATAAATAAACTGGTCCTCATTGAGTTGTATTCGTTACATTGATGGCGTGTGGTGGTTTTGTTGGACGTCATTGATGTCGTCACCAAGGTGTTCGGCGTGCGTTTGCCTGAGCATGGGTGTGGTCGAGTACGCCAATACTCTCGGGACTGTCCCTGGGTCAATGTCAAAAGAAACGAGAGGCATATATTTTTTTAATGAACTTATTTTTTTGATGTACCTACAGCAGCAGTGCTTTTCTCAAAAGTTTCTTCTTTGGTCGAAGGTCAACTGTTTTGAGGCTTGGAGGAATTTTTAATTGCTCGATCGTGGCATACAAGTCTGTGACAGCTGTTCCTAAATGCTTTGCACGTAGGTATGTTTCAGCGAGTGATTATGGGAATGGAGGTTAAATGCAAGAAGAATTCTCGCTGATAGAATATGTAAAGACCAGTACGGGAGCGGCAAGGAATTTCTTGTCTTGGACATATGTTTTTTGGGCAACATTATTATTTTATGAAGAATCAAATAAAACGGTTGATCTAAAAAAATTGCATGCAATCCATAAATAAGCGATCTGTGCGCTGCAGTAGTCAACATAAACTTTGGATGCATTAACTGAGCCACTGCTGAGCGCACGCTAAAAGTGATAACTTGAAAAAATATATTATGCCAAATATAGCACTCATGCGCATATAAATAATATGTATGACAAGTATTAATTAAACTCGGTAGGTAGCAAGACCCGTTGTCAGAACTCGTTTGATGTCAAGCTGTACAACTATTTGAGAGTCAGTTGTTAACACACTAATATATGGGTCATTAATTCTGAACAGAGCAATTCGTTGTAGGTTATTGCTCTGCGTGAGCAACGTAGATTTGGGCGATGCGCCTGCGCCGCCAAGCGCACGTACGCACTGCCCGTCACACAGTATGTCACAGAAGAACCATTGGGACCAGGAACTAATAGAAACTGACATTGTTATGTAAGTTATACAATACTGTGCTGGTATAGTTGCTCGTTCGTTTTATCCTAAGAAGGCATCAGCAGTGATGTTTGATGCTAGCGAGCTTTATTTTTAAATAAATTATATCAACTTTTAAAGCCATTAGTGGTTTATCATCGAATTCAATAGTCAGTTAAAATTTTTACACGTATTTAAATGAAAACTGCTAACAGTTGTTAAAAAATAGCACAGTCGTTACCCTTCAGTCTGTACTATTTTCAAAAACTTTATAAGCTAAATATAAGTAGTTACGTTTTGTATTTAATTGTAAACAATAAATTTATGTATTTAAATAATTATAAAACATACGATAAAGATTTTCGCCGGTTTTGCTCTACGTCGTGTTTAAAATGTTATTTTTTATGATTTATGTAAGAAGAATACATCAGTTTTTACTGGATAACATCAGTTAATGAACATTTGTTTTTTACTTACTACTACACGAAAGGCGCAGTGGGCGAGAATTTGAGTTTGTAAACGCACCCTTGATACAGGAGAAATTTATAGTGGAGGCGTTTTTTAAAATGAAACATAAAAAAAAGAATTCCTGGATTCCGCAGTTACATAATGTTATTTAAACACGTTGTAAGGAGATGTTCTTCTAACACTAGTCATTTCGGTTGTTGTGTTGACATCACGCGGTTTATCACCAGGAAGCCAATGGACGCGATCTACATGATAATGCGCGCGCGCAACGCATAACATTATAAACTAGATGACCACATTTTTCTTTTTAAATCTTGGGTTCAGGTCTCGGGGAAACTACCTTGTCTTATGAGCCAACACCTGCCTGACGTCCACTGGATGATTTCATTTATTTGTGGAGATGGCTAACAGACATGGAATGGACACAAAATAATCATCATCATCAGCATTTTCGTCCACTGCTGGACGTAGGTTTCTCTTAGTGAGCGCCACAAAGCCCGGTCTTCGGCTTTCCTTATGCAATCGCTGCCAGCTGCCTTCTGCAAGTCGTCACTCCACCTGACCGGCAGGCGTCCTACACTACATTTACATAGACGGCGCGGCCTCCACTTAAGAACTCGTTTGCTCCAGCGTTTGTCAGTTCTCCGCGAGATGTGACAAATGAAAATAATATAGATGGCTATATTTTGGCTTTCCATCAGGGCCGACTGCTACGGTAGATCTGTAGGTCCTGGTTTCGTGTCCCAGGTCGAGCAGTGTTATTGTGTTTTCTATGAAATTCTCAGTAGCAGCTCGGAGTTTAGATTTGTGCCCGGTTAATGGCAATAGCCCGCCCCTATTAAAATTTAAAAAAAAAGGTTCGACAGCATCTGAGTAACGCGCAACGGAAACTAGGCAATGTTGAAGTTAATTTATCAATCGTATTATAATAATACAATGATTTTTAATCAAATAATCCTTTATTATACCTATTATAAATCATATACTAAAATATTGATTTCTGACATTTACGCGAATACATTGAAATAAAACTACTTTTTACGGATTTTATCGCGTATATTGATATTATTAATCCTAAAACTACTTTTTACGGATTTTATCGCGTATATTGATATTATTAATCCCGGATTAATAATATACTTTTTACGGATTTTATCGCGTATATTGATATTATTAATCCCGGATTAATAATATCAATATACGCGATAAAATCCGTAAAAAGTAGTTTTATTTCAACATATACTAAAATATTTTTTATCTTTTTTTAATTTATTATTTATTTTCTATATTTGTATTTATTTTTATATTCGTATTTATTTAAGTTATTATTTACATTATTCCCTTTACTCATCTCTTTTCTTATAATATACATTTTTAAATATTTTTATAAAATAAATTAAAAAACAAAAAACATTTAAAAATATAAAAAATAGAGGCCCACCGGTATCGGGAACGGGGTCCAAACTACCGGCGGTCAGGGCTCCAGAGAGAGGAACCTCCTAACAATACGAGCCGGGTCCAGCAGTACTGCTTTCTGGATCAAGCCCTTGACCCATCCGCCTAAGGAGAGCCTCCTGAGGTGTTGGTCGAGGGTCGTGGCTATTAAGCCATTGGCTGACACGACTATCGATACAATGATCGCTGTGTCCACATCCCACATGTCGACAACCTCGCGAGCCAAGTCAAGATACTTGATTTGCTCTTTCTCGTGGCTTAGTGGACATAGCGTCTGGTGTACCTAACCAGAAGACGCAGATTCAAATCCTGCCCGCGGTCGAATTTTTTAACTTTAAAATCTTATGGAAAATGCCAAAAAATACAAAAAGACATTTTAATAATAGTTAAAATTATTTAAACATTAAATGCTAAACCTCTACTTCTAGCTACTGTGAGTTAATAATTATAAGGTTGGAAAATCTCCTAATCCGGGTACGCTGATGAAATTTTAACAAAAAATTGCGCTCGAGAAATGTTTCGGAGATATGACAAATCCCTATCTCAAGTCTAAACTTATCCAATTGCGCAGGCAATTGGATAAGTTTAGACTGTTGGTCCTCTACTTGGACATTCGTAAAGAGATCTCAGCACTTCGATGTAACGATAGTCCATTTGACTTCACTGTAAGGATTCCAGAACTATAGTCCACACACGCTAGGCACAGGGCCCATTATACTCGTCGGACTTCTGTATAATCTGCCTCACTGTGTCGATGTGGTCTATGGTGCCATACCCTGAGCGAAACCCGATCTTTTCGGGAGACCGAAACTCGTCAAGTCTCCTAGCGATACGATTCTTGGTGACTTTAGAGTACATAAGGAGTACAAAGGACTGCATAAGGAGTACCTTATGCAGTCCTTAAGAGTTGTATAAGGAGTACATAACGAGTACAAGAGGAGTACATGAGGAGTACATAGATAAATACATAAGGAGTACATACGGAGTACATAAGGAGTACAATAAGAGCACGCGGGGCCCGTGTGGGACCATATTATTATTTATTTATTCGTTATGTACAAAAAGTGTACAAAGGTGGTCTAGGCATTTTCTACCGGACAACCTTTGTGATGCAGATACGATCAAGCCATAACTTATAACCTGGTGTCTTTTTAATTTTCCGCAAATCTATGTATTTAATTTATATAATTACAGCTAAAAATACCAGAACAATTTCTCTTATCATTTTCTAAACAGTGAACATTTTAATAATAAAGTTATTAAGCAAAGGAAAAATTCGACCGCGGGCAAGATTTACGACGTCACCATAAAGACGTAAATTCAGAAAGCGAAGGCAAAATTCGACATGGCGGGTAGGTATCGCGGTGGCTTAGTGGACATAGCGTCTGGTGTACCTAACCAGAAAACGCAGGTTCAAATCCTGCCCGCGGTCGAATTTTTTAACTTTAAAATTTTAGCATGGAAAATGCCAAAAAATACAAAAAGATATTTTAATTATAGTTAAAATTATTTAAACATTAAATGCTGAAACCTCTACTTCTAGCTACTGTGAGTTAATAATTATAAGCTTGGAAAATCTCCTAATCCGGGTACGCTGATGAAATTTTAACAAAAAATGAAATTTAAACAATTCCACTGCGCTCGAGAACTGTTTCGGAGATATGACAAATCCCTATCTCAAGCTTTTGCACAATTGGATAAGTTTAGACTGTTGGTCCTGTACTTGGACATTCGTAAAGAGATCTGAGCACTTCGATGTAACGGTAGTCCATTTGACATCACTGTAAGGATTCCAGAACTCATAGTCCACACACGCTAGGCACAGGGCCTAGGTTAAGTATAAGATCAGCAGAATATTTTTTGTCATTCACTTTTTTTACTTTCCAACAGGGCCCCAAATTCTTGTGTGCCCTAGGGCCCCGGCATAGTTTAAGACGGCCCTGCCAGCTATGCAAGTACTCTTCATTAGCTAGACGAGAACAACCAGAGATAATGTGGCGGATCGATTCACCTGGGCGACATGCCCGACAAATGTCAACCGCGCCATCCTTCACAATAAATCTCCGGCATTTATTCGTCATGATACATTATAATAAATAAATATTCTTGGACAATTTTACACAGCACCATCTAGTCCCAAACTAAGCAGAGCTTGTACTATGGCTACTAGACAATGGATATAATACTTATATACTTTCTTTTTTGTAAATACATACTTATAATACATAGAAACACCCAGACAAACACAAACACTTATGTTTTAACCACACAAATATTTGTGTCCTGTGGGAATCGAACCTACGACCCCATGATCAGTAGTCCTACACTCGAACCACCAGACCACAGATGTCGTCAAAATTATTTATTATTATTTTAATTCATTTACATCATTTTTTTTGTACGATTAAGCTTTTATGACTGCTTTTACGGAATACAAACCTTGACGCTGCTCACCCTTGTTTCGCTCCCACCCTCCACATCTTTATTATTATTACTTTTTATATTTGGTACAGCCGTGAGATACGAGATATATTTCTTTCTTTCTTTCTTTCTTTGTCTGGACTATAAAAGACACTATGATTAGAAAATCAACGACCTCTGAGAAAACACGCCGAAGCAAACTCAGAGGAGGTTGCTTCGGTGTGTCTTGTCAGAGGTCGTCAGCTAGGAAATTGCCGGAGCCATCTAGCTTAAAAAAAATATGTAAAATATTTACTTGTAAAAGTGTCTTTAAAAGATCTATTTACAAAAAAAATAGTTGGGAAAAGGTTCGGAATATGATAGTAGACTTTGATCATAACATTTTTAAATGACTGATTAACTACTACGATGCATTCTCCAAAAACACAATTAATGCACTGCATTCATTGACGGCATTGAAGCAGTGATAGCCTAGTGATATGACCATGGGACTGCCAAGTTAGTCAAATGTGTTGAGTTCGAATCCCAGGCACACACCTCTGACTTTTCGAATTCATGTGCGTATTAATAATAATTAATTATCAGTCGCAATACGACATATATGCAATACGACAGGATACATTTTCAATTTTATTATGAGTCAGTAAGTATATAAAAATAACAAAATCGAACAACTGATTCAAAATTTAAATATTACGTTAATTATGACGATGGTTATCTGGTGGATATGGTAGCAAAAAACTAATGGGAAATGACCGAGGAAAATGTGGCCAACATTAGGACCGCGTTCATAGAGATTACGTGAATCATACATGGTGTTATAATAGTCAGAATATTTTAGACATAAAAAAATTACTATGACGTGGCCTACTCGTCATAGCACATAATCAATGTAATAATCACTGTCGTTCTAATTTTCCTTCTTTGCGAAGTAGCAGTAAACACGAGATTAAAAAATGTGAGTATATTTGTAGGATTTATTGATAAATCAGTCTAGCAGCTAATTAGGGACAGACGCAGTAGAATATTCATTAAATTATATAATATTATTTATATATTCTTTTATTTAAAAAAAAAGTATTGGCGTGTCTCCTAGGATTGGATAGAATGCGTCAAAGAGCACGTCAATTTGGTACCGGTCCTACATGCGGTGGTAGCTAGTCCTAGACGGGTGGAACATTAGATCCATTACGTGCTAGGTTTTATTTACTTTATATACCAGAACATCACAGAGCACACCGGCGCGATGTTCATAAGGCGTTGTAAGGGCAGTGAGGAATACGTCTTATTTTCCCAGGAATATCACTGGCCTCGCAGTAGACGCACCGGTTAGACTGATCTCCGGCCTCCATGAGCGGTGGCCTGCGGGCGGTTGACTTGAGGAATGTGCCGCCCAACCAGACAATAGCCCCAGTAGGCGACACACCTGCTTTTGTTTATACGGCCAAAACAGGCAATCGTGCCTTTGATTAGGATGCAAAGCAAAGCTTCGCCATTGAAGAGGTCCATTGGCTACTGGACCACAGCCTGTCATGGGCAGACGAACTCAGAACTACACCTTACAAACTATTTCTACCACCAACTTGGTGAGCAGGATTTAAAAAAAGTTGAATCATTTTCTTAGGACATGCAGCGTCATCGTGTGGAGGGTATTTTGGATGGATGAATATGTCCATTATCCTAGGGTACACGATCTGCAGTATCTAACTGGATTGTGGTGTGGTGGAGATACCCCAAAATTATGCACACATTTCTAAGAATTTGAGTTTTTTATGATGTTCCATATCAAATCACAATCACGATGACCTCATTTACATAACCTGTTAACAAGGAAAGCGTACGTATGAACTTGTAACTTGTGAGTCATTCACTACAGTTCTGCCCGACACTGGCACCGCACCATGATGCTTGTTCCCACGGTTCCGTGTCGTTCGATGCCGCAGCATGATCTCACAACGATATCAAATTCTTCTAAATAAGTACTGGGAACTGAATCCAGGACTGCTTGGCTAGAAGTAGCGTTTTTCTATTTGGTTCCATAAAAAGAATCAACATAATTGTCATCATACTAATATACCTATGATAAATGTGAAACTTTGGACATTTGGTTGTTTATTTGTTAGGTACTCAATCACGTAAAAACGGCTGAACCGATTTGAATGAAATTTGGTACACAAATAGTATGTGACCGGGAATAACATAATTGTAGAGTACTTTTTATCCCGGAAAAAGGTCCAAGTTTTTGCACTACCTACAATATCTTTCACGGCATGGCATAGGAGACTTAAAAGTTTAGGTTCAGATTAATATCTGAATAATGACTGGTTTTTAGTAAAGTTAAGTGTAATCATAGATTTACATCATACATTTCCACGCGAGCAGTTTTCCCCGAAACGTGAATAAGTGGAGAATACGATGAGTGTGCTGCCGACCACGGGTGTGGTGCGTGCCCGGCGTAGTGCGGCGGGTAGGATCAGGCTTCACTGTTCAGCTGTCTTTTTTCACATTGCCCTTCATGCGCTTTATCGCTGACTGAAATCACACATGAACCGTCGGTCGAGAAACTAATTGTACAGAGGCCAGAACATCAAGCTACCACATTCTGGACAATTTTCTTTGATAGATTTTCCACATTAACTCATTACAATAAGGTTCATATTCAATTGGGAAAATTTGACAGTTTTGGATAGCTTGACCTGCTGGCGTCTGTACGTATTTCTGGACCCTTAGCGCCCAAAGGCAAATAGTTCATCAATGGTTCATAATATCATAATTATATCGTCTCAAAAACTAAAAAAAGTGGATGCTCAAAAGTGACATAATCAACAAAACCAAACGTTGGAGGATAAATCATCTAGTTATTTCTAAGGACCAATGCATAGAAATGATCAATCTATAAAATCGATATAGGTATATTAACTACCGTGCGATGAACTTTATTCACCTACTGGACTAAATAAAAAACGAGAATTAATATTGTTATATCATGTTTAGTAAATGATTAATAGGTTGTGCACATACGATCGACTAGTTGCTCTAGTAGACTAGTCGCTATTTAAGACAAAACTGTGTTACTTTGACTGAAAAGTATGCACAGCGTCATATACGTTTTTCAGTTGGTGTTGGTGTTAAAGAAAGAAACGAAGGAAATTTAAGGCAGTTATAAGATAAAAATTATTTATAAAATAAAATTTATAAAATAAATATAAAAGTTATTACTGTTGACGTCTTCTTAAGTGGACAATGTTAAAGATTTGGTAATCGGGTTCAAAATAAGAATTTCTTAATTTGTGACACTTAATCGAATATTACTTAGACATAGAAAATAAAGGGTCCGAAACGTCGGGAATAATAAAATCAATATTATGTAGTAGAGAAGAGATGAGAGATCCATCGAAAGACTGGTTGTGCAGGGAAGGGTTGACGGTCCAAGACCTCGCTGGTCGGTCACCAATGCGATGGACTGACCAAATCAAGAACGCAGTGGGTGGCCCCATAAGTCAGTGTACCAGGATGACGGCCAACAGGGAGAGATGGCGGGACATCTGAGGCGAATAACATCTCCCCCAACACCACTACTACACGACGGCCACAACCGCTCTGCCGAGAGCGATTCAGCTGAGAAAAAGAACGCGATATAATCCGTAAAAAGAAGTTTTATTTCAAATTAATTGTATTTTCGAAATTTTTTTTTGTTTGTAATATTAATGTATTAATCAATTATTACATTATAAACAGATACAACTATTACGCACTTGACAGTCTAGTTGCGCTAAAGAGAAAACTCATGAACTCAAATTTGTAAAATATTACACAGTAAATTGTACTTACATAGAATATTTCAACATTCATTTTCTGATGACGTTATTTACGTATTTACCACAAGTGTAGCTTTTAATAATATATACCTACTGTGATGTATTGATATTATAATTAAATATGCGACATCCGTTTCCCGTCATTACGTTGACAGACGTCGGCGCGAACGGAGTGCCGCGCATGCACTAAGTGATTAATTTCTGTGTTTTATTCTAAACCACCTATACCTAAGTGAGACATAACATTGGCGACGAGGATAAAGAACGTGAGTAAAACAAACAATATATTATCATGAGACTACAAAGAAAGACGACCGAGGTTATCAGTTATAAAAAAAATCATAAAAATATGCATTACATAATTTCGTAACTGTTACATTTTAAAAAGCTTTTCTTATTCGGTATAAGGAGGAGAAGTAGTATACAACTCCCTCATGATCAATAACAAACTAGTAAGTATTTGTTTCGAAAACGAAAACAACGTTATTATATTTGCTATACCTACTTATTCTATAAATTATTGTATTATTCTTATTCAACTAAAGTAAACACCGATAGCTGATACCTTCGGTCAGATTAGTCTTTAAAAAAGAGTGCCAGCTAACACTTATCAATTGGTATAAATATTCCGTTGTTGTGTGGTTGGTCGATTATTATAAAAATACCTTCATGTGTTCTACTAATACCGTACACTCACAGTAGATGATCGTTAACCAGTGATCGATTTAAATATTAATATTTTGTGAGTAAATGGTAAATACGAACTGTTTATGTATGTAGAATAATTTCTTAATATGTATGTTTCTCTAAATTTATCATTGCGACTTAATTATTCTGCTTGCATACAACATGATTCGATTTTTTTCGGTATTCTGGTACTATAACGTGAATTATCAACTACACAACAATGAAAAATAATACCTGTAAGCGTTAGCCAAGTCGGGAAAGAATCCCAAAGTAAACAATTCCAATGGGTAAACACCCATCAAGCTCATACACTGGTATAAAACTATACTAGTTATGCAATAAAAAATAAAATACAATAATTATTTTATTTTATTTTAAAATTATTTCCAATGGGTGAAAACTCATCAAGTTCGTACATTGGTATTACCGACCAATGTATGCAAGTTAACAAAATGAATCATGGTCAGTTCCGATTCTATAAGTTCAGTTTGCTTAGATAGTGACTCGTAATGCGTAAACACAAACAAGTACCTACAAGCAGTATTATAATTTTGACCAAAGTACTAGGTATCTTACAACGTGTAAAATGAAAACATATTAAATAGTTAGTAGGTAGTTACAATAGTGACATTTCACAGCGAATTTTCGATATAATTATTTACAGATTGTCCCAACATGTCTCAGTTACCGGCAATAGAACCTCTTGACTGCGACTCAGACCCAAATTCATTAGGCTATCGTTGGCAAAGATGGAAACGAGCTCTCGAAATTTATCTTCTAGCCTTGGATATAAACGAACCCTTAAAGAAACGTGCAACGCTTTTGCATACGGGGGGATTAGGATTGCAAGATATATATTATAACCTCCCTGGCGCACATGTCGAAGCGGAAGACTCCTCCGACGTGTTTGAAACCGCTATAAAAAAATTAGATGAGTACTTTTCCCCGAAGCAGAGCTTCCTTTATGAGCGTCATGTATTCCGGCTCATGAAACAGGAACCTGAGGAAAAATTCGAAAAATTTCTAATTAGGTTACGCAATCAAAGTTCCAAGTGTGACTTCGCAAAGAAAGACAATGATCTAATAGACCAAATTGTAGAAAAATGTACTTCGTCGGATCTTCGGAAAAAAATACTACAGTTAGGAGATTCGGTTACGATAGAAAAGGTTATATTAGAAGCTAACACAATTGAGACCGTGGAGAGACAATTAAAAGAATTTCAAGGGAAGCAAACTGAACAGGTTAACAGGGTCGGAACGAAACCATACAAAACCCAAACCCGATTTACCAACGCAAATAAAAAACGATGCTTTAGATGTGGGAGTGAAAATCACAATTGTGACGATACGCACTGCCCCGCCAAAGACAGAGTATGCGACAAATGTGGTTATAAAGGTCATTTCTCAAGTCAATGCCGCACAAGAAAGCACAAGCGCAAAGCATCGACTATTACGGACAAACAAAACGACGACAGGAAAAAAGTCAAAACAAATGCACAATTGACCAAATCACCTGTCAGTAATGTGAACTATATATTCCACATTGATGATGATGCTGAGATAACTTGCCAAGTAGGTGGCATCAAAATGAATATGCTCATTGACTCGGGTAGCAAACATAATATTATAAATGATAAAACGTGGGAATACTTAAAATCAAACGCTGTCGTCGTGTCCAATCAACAACGAGGTTCAGACCAAATTTTTATGGCATATGGCTCAAATAATCCTCTCGATGTACTTGGCTCATTTGAGGCTTCAATAGCGATTGGACCAGAGTCAAATACCGCAAAATTTTATGTAATTAAAGACGGGACACGTAATTTGCTTGGAAAGGATACAGCTACGCGTCTCAACGTACTTAAACTAGGAGTAAGTATTAATTTAGTAGATATGGAACCATTTCCCAAATTTAAAAATACTCAGTTAGGTATTGCCATAAATCCATCTGTTACCCCAATCTGCCAACCATATAGAAGAGTTCCCATTCCACTTGAAAATAAAATCAATGATAAAATCGACGAATTAGTTAAAAGGGATATTATCGAACCAGTAGACCAAGCTACATCATGGGTTTCTCCAGTCGTGCCCATTCTTAAGAATGATGGCTCTTTGAGACTCTGTGTTGACATGAGATGTGCTAATAAGGCCATTATAAGAGAGAATCATCCTCTACCAACAATGACTCAACTTTTACCTAAGCTTGGGAAATCTTGTATCTTTTCTAAACTTGATATAAAGGATGCATTTCACCAGGTAGAGATAAAAGAAGATTGTAGGGACATAACAACGTTCATAACAAATAAAGGCCTATTTCGGTATAAACGTCTGATGTTCGGCATATCATGTGCGCCCGAACATTTTCAAAAAATCATGGAGAGGATGCTTCTGCCTTGTGATGGTGTCGTTAATTTCATTGATGATGTGGTGGTGTTTGGGAGCAACATTACTCAACATAACGATAGATTAAAACAGGTATTAAAAGTTTTAAAACAAAATAACGTGCTTCTCAACAATAAAAAATGCATTTTTAACGTATCCAAAATAGATTTTTTGGGTCATGAATTGTCTCCACGAGGCATCAAGCCTCTGGACAAGTACGTTAAAACTATAGAATCATTCAGAGAACCCAAAACAGTTGAAGAGGTACAAAGTTTTTTGGGACTTGTTAACTATATAGGGAAGTGGATTCCAAGGTTAGCTACTATGACTGATCCAATTCGAAACATTTTAAGGCATAAGCTGTCCAAACACGCCGACATTGTCAAATACTGGGGGAAGGAACAATCTGCCGCTTTTGCAGAGTTAAAAGAAAGTTTAAGTAACCTTCGTACTTTAGGGTTTTACGACCCTCTCGATAAAACACAAGTAATGGCCGATGCTAGTCCTGTAGGGTTGGGAGCAGTGCTCATTCAACATGATGCACAAGGCCCTCGGATTATAGCTTTTGGCCACAAAAGTTTAACAGATGTCGAGAAACGGTACTGCCAGACAGAGAAAGAGGCACTTGCTTTAGTTTGGGCCATCGAACATTTTAACATGTATTTATACGGCTTAAAAGAGTTTGATCTGATCACGGATCACAAACCCCTCGAGGTAATATTCGGCCCGCGATCGAAGCCTTGTGCACGGATCGAACGATGGGTATTAAGGTTACAGGCGTACAACTACAAAGTAATGTATTGCTCGGGTAAAAATAATATAGCAGACTCCCTGTCTCGGTTATGCCCGAATCAACCAAATTCACACCCTTATGAGGATGAGCATCACATTAATGCGATCGTAGATTATGCAAGACCTATGGCTTTATCTATGGAGGAAATTACTAATAAATCACAAGATGATGACGACATTTGTTTAGTGAAAATGGCACTTTCTGGAAATAATTGGGACCCTAAAGTCAACAATTATAAGGTTTTTGAGAATGAGCTCTGGATGCATAACGATATTTTACTGCGTGGAAACAAAATAATCATTCCCATGGATTTACGCAAACAAGTGCTTGCATCGGCACACGAAGGGCATCCGGGCATCGTTGCCATGAAGAGTAGGCTACGGACTAAAGTGTGGTGGCCTAAAATTGACAAAGACGCTGAAAATATGGTAAAAAGCTGCAAAAGTTGTACCTTAGTTTCAGGACCTAACCCTCCGGTGCCAATGAAGAGGCGCGAATTACCATTGCAGCCTTGGACTGATATAGCTATGGATTTCCTTGGTCCACTACCCAGTGGGCATAATTTATTAGTAGTTATCGACTATTATAGCCGCTATAAAGAAATTAAAATAATGAAATCCATAACTTCTCAGGAAACTATTAGCATGTTAAAAGAAATATTTTCTAGGTTAGGTATTCCAGTCAGTATCACATCAGATAATGGGCGGCAATTTATAAGCGAAGAGTTCAAGTCCTTCTGTTCAGAATTCGGCATAAGGCTATATAATTCTATACCGTATTGGCCGCAGCAAAATGGGGAGGTCGAAAGACAAAATCGCGACATAATAAAACGCTTGAAAATTAGCCAGTGCCAAAAGTCCGATTGGAAGGACGATCTCCTGCGCTATCTCATGATGTATAATAGCACTCCACATAGTACAACCGGTAAGTCACCCTCAGAATTATTTTTCAACAGGCAATTCAGAGACAAGATTCCTTCAGTTGTAGATGTTGAAACCAGGCGCACTGATTTAGAAGTATATGATAAGGACAAAACAACGAAAGAAAAGAGTAAGATAATCGAAGATAAAAAGAGAAAAGCAGTAAATAATGAAATTTGTGTAGGTGAAAAAGTTTATGTTAAAAATATGATGAAAGAAAACAAATTGACGCCTGATTTCAACCCTACTCCACACACAGTAATTAGCGCAAAAGGAGGTGATATTAAGGTACAGAATGATGAAACAGGTCAAGAAATAAGAAGGAATGTACAATGGAGAATTCATAATGAAAAGGAAAATGGAGATGATAATGAGATACAAATAAACACTGATGAAGATTAAAATTTGTTTGTTTATTATATATGAAGATTGGTAATTAGTCAGTTACGTAGTCAATAAAATTTGTATTGTTGTTTAGAGCCTAAGAGTACTAAAATTACGCTTGTAACAATTACTGTTTAATATAACTCATAATTATTCAAAGCGGCCATTGTGATTCAATTTAAATTTATTGAAAGGGAGAGATGTGGTGTATTGATATTATAATTAAATATGCGACATCCGTTTCCCGCCATTACGTTGACAGACGTCGGCGCGAACGGAGTGCCGCGCATGCACTAAGTGATTAATTTCTGTGTTTTATTCTAAACCACCTATACCTAAGTGAGACATAACACCTACCTACATTATGTTTACTTATTTTTTCCTCAACACAGGTATGTGAACGAACGTGTTTAAGGAAGATGGAGGCTGCTATTGTAAATGTAAATAACTGTACGTAAGTACTTGCGGCAAAACAATAAATATAAGCCAAGCATAAGGACACTCGCCAAGTTCAAGATTCGGTATTTAACAACATACCTACCTGATTGTTGATTGACCATGATTATTGTAATATTTTTTTATTATGTATCAGGAAATAGAAATTGGTTCACTATTATTATACTTTTATTAAGTATAGTGAGCAATTTATACAGGACTCCTTATTTATAATTTTAAAGTCAAAAGTACTCAGAAATCGATGAAGCACATCAATGAATGGCCACTCATTGAAGCGACAAAGACAAACGCTAGTAGTTGCAGTGGTCGCAGTGTCGCGCGTCTGTGGGCGCACTAATTGCGCGCACGTGGCGATGCGGCGCGGCCGCAGACAGCGTGGCGCCCGCCGCCGCCGCGCGCATGCGCAACGCAACGACTCGGCTCACCCGACCAGCGCTATGCCAATGTTACGCATCACACGCAATAAAGATAACTGGTAATGCGTACCAACAAAGGTTTCTGAACGAAATTTATAAACAAATCTATGAATAATTTAAAGTTTCATGAAATCGGTGTGATTTTGACAGCAGGTGGATCTTACTACCGTTTCCTAAGATACGAATAAAGGGTGAAGTTTTGGCGGGAGTACCTACATTTAAGTACAAATCCTATATGTAAAATTGAAAGTTAACGCACCTACCTTATTGTAGGTAGGTAACTACATTAAAACTGAGATATCGATTGGTGCATCAGTAACTCTGTAGCGCACATCAGCCTGTCAAAGTTAGGTTGACTTTGACAGGCTGATGTACGCTACAGAGTCTGTACGATATATATTTGATATATTTAACTTTCACATGTAATACCGAGATTACCTATAGTAAATTGTAAATGGAAATGTACCTTAGGCCCTTAGCATATTGTATTTACTAAAACAGATTAAATAAATAGCAGGTATCAGTTTAGTAACGAGTCACACAACAGGAATGACACGATCATGTTGAGTGCGGTATCGTATACATTTGCAATCTTTAACAGATTAGAACCCTCTGTTTATGAATTGATAAGGCGTCCACCACACGAGCGCCCTACGCTATATGTTAGCTCGATCATCAATTATGTTTTTTTTTAGAAATACGCCAGGGCGACATATTAAAAAAAGTGTACTACAACTATATTTCTGATATCTAAGAGAGATAGTGAGAGGCCATAGTGGGAGTAATTCCACTTAAATTGAAGCTGCCCAATTAGGAAAGTAGGTACCTACCTCCGTCTTCCAAAAAATCGAAGTGAAATATCACTGCTTTGGGCTGTGTTGTGTTCTTAATGGTTAGCAAGGTAGCCAGTGCTCCACGAGGAACCGTTGTGTTGGCAGTGGGGGGACTTAGACCCTTAGACTGCCAACCTAACTATTCCTCTTTCGTTTTACAGGGTCGGCAACGCGCAAGTGTTGCAAGTGTGTATTGACTTCGGTAACCGCGGAGAGCCGTACCTATGTTTGCCACCTTAGTGGTATAATAAAATACATAACAATATCAACTGAAATATACGTAGACCTTGTAGTAGTATCCCGAGCAAACTTATACATATTAGGGGTTTTCAAGTACGTTTTTTGTTGCGTTACGCAATACGACACTAAGTTATCACTGAAAAGCCTATTCACATACGCTTCCGTTTGAGACTTGGGTTACGCTTTGTAATATTTTTTAATCGTCGATTGTGAGGCATTTGTTGCATCAGCTTTGATACTGAACTCTTTACAAAAAGAGTACTGTAACTTATCATTTATTTGCAGAGTGGTGAGCGTGTGTTGTATGAGGTAATGTGGGGTCTATGTGGTGTAAATGTTGCCAATTTTTGCGTCAGGCGCGGGCTCGGATCCGAAACTCACATTGCGAAGAGGGGATTTAGGGTGATCGTGGCGCCATAATCTACACCAATTAATACAACGCGTTTTAATAAAGCGAAAGCAAAGAGCTGACAACCTAGTTCTGGAGGCATTCCTAGATTTGTACTCCACCACCATCATATTAAAACCTATTTTAGAGGAGGAGGTACATAGAAATATATGGCATTGGAATGACATATGGCGTGTAAACTTACCAACTCGACAAGCCCGATCTTACTCATTCTAAAGAGGAGTGGAAGAAGAATAGTGGAAGAGGAATAGTGGTTCTAAAGAATAGGAGTATAGACTTATAGAAAAGTCAATAAGCTGTTCTATTACAAGAATATTAATTAAGTAGGTAGTCATGTAATAACTTACATCAAAGATGTTGCTACGCTTCGTCATCAAGTCAGCAGCTTCGGCTTCTCCACATGAAGTCGAGGGTGTACAGTCGCGTACTGAATATAAGAGAACTCGGTGCCTGTTCTATGTAGTGTAAAGTTACCTCGGTGTTACTCATGCGGTCTGAAGTGAATTAGCAAGCAATTATTGTAAGTCGCTTGAATGTAGTGAGTGATAGACAGTAGTCTGGCTAGTTTTTTTATTTCAATAACATGGCAGACAGGCCGAGTCACGGTAAGCGGTAACCGCAGACTATCGACTCCAACGAAGCCTGTAGCATAACTACTAGGATTTCCATCTTGAGATATCAGTGGTTTTAAAGTGTCATCAGGTGTTCAAACCGGAACACAATAATTTTAGCACATTATTGCTTATTAATCGAAGATCGGGCTTTGTGGCGTTCACTAGGAGAGGCCTACGTCCAACCGTGGACGAATTGGGCTGATGATGATTGCTTATTAACAGAGTATTTGGTAATGTGGTGGTACCAGACGGACTCTGCAGAATAAGCAGAGCCAAACACCTGGATGTGTATTGTTACTGTGGCCTCAGGCGACCGCTAGACGATTTTCTATAACACTAAAAGAACAAGAGAGATACTAATTAAGAGAGGTAGGGTATATAAGAGAAGTAGGGCATATAAGAGAAGTAGGGCATATAAGAGAAGTAGGGAATAGTGGGAGTAATTCCACTCAGATTGGAGCATAGCACATCAAGCTACCACAATCTGTCATTTTTTTTTATTAATTTTCAACTTTAATACGACATGATAAGGTTCATATTCAATTGGGTAAATTTGTCAGTTTTGGATAGCTTGACCTGCTGGCGTCTGTACCTTCGCCTTGCAGAAAGTCGAAAGGAAATAACACTGCTTTGAGGTGTGTTGTGCTCCTTACGGTGAGCAAGGTTGTCAGTGATCCGCGAGGAAACGTGTTGGCAGTGTGGTGACTTTCACCCTTATACTGCCAAGCAAACTATTCCTCTTTCGTTTTACAGGGTCGGCAACGCGCAAATTATACCCCTGGTGTTACGAGCGTCTATAGGCTACGGTAACCGCTTACCATCAGGTGGGCCGCATACTTGTTTGCCACCTTAGTGGTATAAAAAAAAACAGAAACAGTAGCGTGTATCGCTAATCAAACTTCGGTTAGACTACAGAGCTGCTTAGATCCGCGTGAGATCTGACCGTGAACAGAGACATATTCAGTGCCAATACAGACAAGTACATAAATGTTTGTAAGTGGGTATGTTTATGGTTTGGGAGATGTGTTTTATACATTTTTGTAATTAAAAAACTGTTATTTCCGTAAGAATTTTTCTATAATTGAAAATAAACATGAGTAGGTAATAAAAAAAATATGTTTAAGTTTAAATAAAGGCTATAATAATAGCGGGGCAACCCAATCCGGGTCTCTCCTAGACTCGTGACGGTGAAACCGGGGCTGCACCTCTCTACACCCCTAGCCGCTCACACCGCTGTCGCTCCTTTCTGCCTGTACTGGCAGCTTTTCAGGGAGCCCATCTAGTGAGTTGGCGAGTCACCACCTGACATCCCTAAGGATATGACTGGGACTAGGACTGGGGGTCTTTCTTTTTGTCTACTCTGACTGTGGGTCGTTCTTCTTTCTTTTCTACTTCGAGGGTCAAAGGCTGACGCCGTTTTCTTCCGGCAATATAAGTTATCGGTCTACCAATCATCTACATCCATAAACCAAGTAGTTTTTATTTACCATATTTTACAATAGTCCTGCATCCACCCAGGATACTCCATGGCTCTACTCTCACAGTGCAGTCTTGGAGTGTCCCGGGTTGGTGCCCCATCCCATATTTAGAATAAAGCTCTCCAACGCCTCCTGGGCCTCTACGCGTTGGACCTGTGTCCCCGCGCAAGCCTGCCAAAGGACCGGATGTCTTCCTTACGGGAGATATGCCGTGATATCCGAAATGGAGATACAAATAATAATTTGAACATAAATAACATACCATCACGCTTGTATTCCCCGAAGGGTTAGGCAAAGGTGTACCAATGTACACCCACAGTTCGCCGGTATGTTTAGGTCCCATGTAATAGGCGAGCGCGAGCCCATTGCCACCGGGCACAAATCTACTGAGAATTTCATAGAAAAACCCAATAACTTTGCTCGACCCGGGGATCGAACCCTCTAGCGTAGCAGTCGCGCTTAGTACCACTAGATTAATGAGGCAGTCAATAATAATTTATTTCATATTAAAGTATACTATAAAAAAAAACACTATCCAGTTATACAGGTGTATATAAGTACAATAGTTGAACACTGGTACCCAAGGTATTAACAATTTCAATAATTCAATCATCGTAAAAACTTGAAACATCACCAGCTCGTAAAAGTCACATTATGCGCGTGAGTCGGTACCTAGCAATGCCTATTACTCAGTGTTGCGTATGCGCATCTGTCTCCACCAAATCAAGCAATAGTTGGGATGGATGCCTTGGTAAAGTAGGTACTTCAACAATGAAATGAGTATTAAAATTTCACCGAGTTTTTCCGTAACTAAATAGTGTCCGTCAACACTACAATAAGATTTAGTATCGTAATTATATTGGTCTTGATAAAAATAGCATAATGAAACAATCGGGGCTCACTAAGTAGTTATTAAAACTAGTTTTTCTATCAAACAGGTTCAAGCTGCGTAATACACGATCTTTATTAACAAAATTGTGACCCAGCAACCACAATAAAAAAATAGTATAAAAAGTTTTCTTGACGCCATTATTAAACAACAAATACGTATAAAGTCGTCATACATTGATTTTAAACAAGTTCGTTATGCGATCGAGTCGTACCCTAAAATAGTTTATCGAAAAAACTGTGATTATCTGTGACGTCACGAGATAAAAACTTAGTGTTAGTGACGTCACAGAGGTGAAGAGTTCGTGTTTGTGACGAAGTCATGACGGTGACATGTTGTTTTGTTGTTTGTAAACTGCTGTTCATGGTGTCGTATCGCCAATTATCTTGCTGTTTTTGTACCTAGGTTTATCACGTCTACCGATTGAACGTGTTGATAGTTGCTGTCGATTATAAATACTTAGGTATTCTAAATTTAAATTACTTTTTTACAAAACCTTGACGATGATGACGTTTATTAGACGGCTTTAAATAAATATATTTATTTAATTTCAGATTAATTTGTTTTTCGATTGTTTTTATTGCTAATTTATTGCAAAACAGTAGGTGTCGACGTTACCTATGATGCCGATGTCAGTTTCAGAAAGCTGATCAGAGCGATGACCATGAACAGTGTCGGGGTCGATATCTATGACGATGTCAGTGTCGAAGTCGACGTCTCTCCTGATATACTGTGCCGTGCCTGATATGATCATAATTGATCCTACTTTTATTATGGAATACAACGAACAATATAACACACTATCATCCCTCTATTCCTCTAAAGGTTAGGTAGAGTGTACAGATCTTAAAATGACATAAAACACATGTACATTAGTTCGGTCAATTGAAAGTATCATATTAATTTGATGATTTGACTTTGTGTAAGTATAGTGTTAAAAATATAAATTATTGATTAATGATATTCATCAAATTCAACAAATAAAAATTCACATCTTTCTTCAGTAGACAACCAGTCTTCAATCAATCACTAGCATAGCAACAAGAAAAAATATAAAGAAACATTCTTACGATGTAATGGAGTCGTTTGGGAGACCTCAGGTACCTCAATTCATGATGACTGGGTAAAACACAGCATCCGTATTCATCACCGATTTAATGACGTTATTGTTGAATGTCTGACGTAATAATGGCAATGAAACCAGGGTAAGACGCCAGTGGTTCCGCCAAAGTGCACGAGTGTCGGCGTTCAACAAAATGTAGGAAATACATTTTGCTTGGTCATCGTGGTCAAACGTTCGAGGCCTGTGCCGATAGAAGCCTAGGTGACGTCTATTGAGCTACGTAATCGTTTATGACACTTTTCGCAAGTTATTTATTGCTATCGAACTCCTTCAACAAAGCTTGAGTAGTGCACATCAGTCACCTTGTAAGTGATGGCTGATCTTTAGATTTAGGACAGTAGCAATTTCATAGCTAATGATATCATTAGCTATGAAATTGCTACTGTCCTTTTTTCTAACGGTGACATGACATAACACTTTTGACCTGATTTAGTAGTTCTTGTTGGGGAGCCAGCCAGACATGACCTGCCGCTAGCGTCAGAGTTTAAATATTTATCAAATATCATTGGAATACTTGATATATTTGTGTTACGTAAACTCATCGAAGTTTCTCACACGCGCAAACTGCATATGAGTCAAGTCGCGGGACTTCAGAAGGCGCGAGCACACCGTCCAGTGTGTAACGGCTTGATAGCCTGTTTCCAGAGTCCGGCTTCCCATGCTTTCACCCGGAGTCAGTGCGTCTGGCGGCGCGGTGACTCAACGCGGATCTCCCACGACGCACCTGATCTATTTCCCATTCCCGTAACGTAACGCAGCTGACAATATTTCATCAATGCGTGACTCTAGGGTTAGCGCGAATTGCCAGTATTAAGTATCAAGATTAGGAATTCTAAATGGTAATGTATTCTAGCGAGCTATTTGAAGACAATTGGTACCTGTTAAAATAGAGCTAGGCTAGCCCATTTGAGCACTTAGTTCCGGTTTAAGGGCAAAGTAGACAGTGTAATTACAGGGCATATGAGCTATTATTTGTTAATAATATGTAAGATCTAGTTGGGAATAGTCCCAAGATCTTATTGGATTGGATCTTGTGGTCCAATGGAAATACCAGTAAGATAAAAAAAGAAATAATTAGCAACCTACCTACTTCGTTACGAAGACTTTCGAAAGAAGTATTTTTATTTTTTATCATAATACGGTGCATTAACTTTATAAAAATACTTTTATTTACTTTTGTTTTATTTACTTTTATTTTTTCTATATTTAATAAAATTTCGAATAGGATAGGATAGGATCCGATAGGATTCTACTATAAACGTTTAATTAAAACAATTTATAGTATTATTTTTTAGTGTAGGTATGGCTATACCTATACCAAAAAAGAAAAAATATAAAGCTCTGGTATTATCTTAAATTAGGAATATTGGTTTTTCCAAAATGTTGAGTTAAAGGTGATAATAATCGACGGATCGACTTTTGAGTTTCATCTGTTTTGTGTATCATTACTAAAAATAGCTTTTTAAACAAACTGTGTCCATTAAATATTTATATTCTTTCTATTGTTTTAGTATCTATAAATTGTTTATATTTAAACTTGAATGCCAAAAATGTGGAAATAAATTTTACAGGGCATTTACGCTGTAAAATGTATTGCATTGGCATTTTAGATTTCGGTTTGAGGGCGTGATTGATATGAGTATCCATATTTAGAAGTTGATTTATTTTTTAAATCATTATATAATATGCGGTAAATTCATAGATAGCAAGAGGAGGAGACAGCTAAATATAATAATTTTTGAACCAACAATCCTAAATTCTGTTAAAAAAAAGATACCGATTCATTGTATTCCAAATCCAAAAAATGCGTATCGGCCCTAGATGCGCGCGCGCATACGCGCCCCCCACCGCGCTTGACGCATCGGCGTTTTCGCGAAATCTCCGACCGTGATCTAGGCAAAGCCGCCGCCGCGCCGGTGACACACCCATTGTTCCTCACTTATTATGTCCATAACACAATTTACATACATCTACATAATTTGTGTTATCAAGTTCAAGTTGATCTCATTTGTCATGAACACAAAGCTTCATTTTTATATTATATTTTCTTTGGCTTCG
The DNA here is from genome assembly GCA_964056405.1 of Acronicta alni. Lineage (NCBI taxonomy): Eukaryota > Metazoa > Arthropoda > Insecta > Lepidoptera > Noctuidae > Acronicta > Acronicta alni. The sequence continues at coordinate 15,708,707 of OZ043925.1, read as the reverse complement.
TCATCACAGCAACATTATTAACAAGTTCAGTGACCTACACGTAATAATGGTAAACCATAGATTAACGACCTGTCTTTTTTTTTGTAATAAGTACCTACTTAAAGATTTTCTGATAAAATGTGTTACTTTTGTAGGTACCGTACGACAATAAACATAATTATAATTACTACATAAGCCAAAGGATGTCCACTGTGAGGTACCTTTCAGTATGACAGGGATCGTTCGGATAACTATTTTGTAATTTTGACAACCCTAGGTTTATTTAAAGGTTAGCAATTTTTACTTATCACATCTCAGATTAATACGTCAGATATAAAGTTTCGACAATTTCTCCTTACTACTTACTTAAGTATTACTATTCCACATACGACATCAGTGAGTGTTTCCACGGAATGCGTCTGGTCACATCACGGCCGTAAAGATTACCGAGTCGCGCCCACTCTCTGCGGTCACATTTACATGGCGGCTCCACGCTTATTTGGGTCGCCTCCACCACATAAGAACCTACGACATGGCACAACACTAAACTTGAGATAATCCGATCTTCATTACGCTGTGTCTTATATTTAGTTTCTGGCTGCACTGTGAGTGTCAGCAATGGATCTCTATTTCCGCGCAAGAGTTTATGCTTTCATATTGTTCAATAGTGTCACAATCCGGACCTAAGGTCGACTTTAGAAGCTGGGTGCATGTCCGGACATTCCACAAATGCACTTCTCGATTGTTAGGGGCCCACTGCCGGGTGTGTATGCGAGATAAATTATGTAACACGACCGAAGGCATCGATGTACGGTGCAGTAGAACGTAGTTTTCGTAAGCGTGTCCAGGTCGTGGGAGCGCGGCGCATGACGCACCGGAAGCCCTACGCATACCGCTAGGGGCGGCGCACAAAAAGAAAATGCCTTGCGCTCAGGATTACACTCTCGTGTTCAGACTAGAAACAGGTTCGAATAGGTGACTGGGCTTATTAGACTCAGTACTGTTTGTAAACACTTACTTAATATGAGTCTTATTCATATCCAAGGATAAAAAAGTTAACAGACTTTACTGGCAACGCTGATTGGTTGAATAGGAAGTTTAATTTTGTACCAACCTGTTTAGATCACTAATTATATAAATGCTTTTTGTTTTTTAATTTTTTATTGAATATCAAGTTGACATCCAAATACACTCCCACAACACCACTCCGCTTCCCAATATGACTGTTTAGAACTTTAGAAGCAACTTACTCAACGATAAACTCAAACCGCCTTATTCCAAAACGCGGACTAAAAATAGTTCTAGGATTAGTACCAGGTTTAAACTATGAACTAAATAAAACGTTATTACAAAATGAAGATTATCACTAGTCCTGGTATTATCTATGACACCAAAGTTAAACCGCCGAGACCCCTAGTTTAACTATGGTACTAACTTTGGTAACGACTTATTTTGAGGTTAACGTTGATATTATTTCGTGACTTTTATTTGCAAATCGTAAAAAATGGACATTAACTTGATTGACTTGATGGATTTGGAAGATTTGGACATGTTGGAAACTCGGCAATCTGCTAGACGTCGTCATCGTGTAAATCCTTTTGAATTGTGTGACCAAGACTTCAGATACAAGTATAGGTTTACAAAACGATTTGGACAAAAAATAGTGGATCTTTTACGTGAAGATTTAGCCCACGACCCTCGAGGATGCCCATTAAGTCCTGAAATTCAAGTGGTGTGCGCATTATTTTATTCGTAGATCCAAGACGATACAGCTGATTTACATGGTGTGTCTCAACCAGTTGTCAGTTGTCACTTATGTAATTCGCTTCATTTCTCGGACGAGTTGTTGAAAAATATAACAACTTTATTATAAAAAGAGCGTCAAAAATACAAAATTGTGCTTGTTTAATAGATTAGAACCTAAATCACATACACAATAACAATTTATCAATATATTTTTTATTGATAAATACTTATTAAAAGCGTTTCAAGTGTGAAGTCAATATCAATATTTAAAGAAACAGAACGTTGCTCCGATTGAGACCTGTATGAACGAATGAAAGAACGCAATATTTTGATTTTTATCTGTGGATAATATTTAAACCTGTAACTATCTTTGGTACTAGCTGATCCTGGGATAGTCTTGGTTTTGTAGTAGAAACACGTTTTAATCCTGGTACTAACTTTAATACCGTAACAAACCTAGATCTATTAGTTCTGGTTTAATCCCAGTACTATAGAGATTTCTGTAATAAGACAGAAACAGGTTCACAATAAAAATATTAAATTAGTTAATAAATTTAGGAAAATTTAAATAGCAGCATCTAGCCCCAAAAGAAGCCGCACTTGTACTGAGGCTAGGTACTACTTAGACAATGGATAATATTATTTTTTAATACTTACATCCTTAAGTTATAATACACAAGTCACACCCAGACAACTGTTTAGACTGTTTGTGTGGCTATTTCTTATGTAATATAAAAGTTTGTGTCCAGTGGGAATCAAACCCACGATCTCGTGATCAGCAGTCTGCCACTCGAACCACAGGTGTGGTCTAGTGGTTTATTATCCGGGTTAGGTGTTCAATCTCGAATATTTTTTAACTTCTACTATAATTCTCTAAATGTACATAATGGTTTGGAAACTGATATTTCCAATTCCTACAAAGGTCTTGAAACCCAATTAAATATCAATAAAAAATAATTTCACTATTCCGAGAAATCGATTGTTTTTGATTGAATAAATATACAAAGCACTCGGAGCTTAAATGAGTATAGAATGATATCGTGGAGGCGCTAACGGGCGATTATGACAATTATCCGGTAATTACGCGTAATTGCTAATGATGAACACGAGGCGATTACTTTGTTATCGAACTGGTGTATATTAGTAAGTTAAAGTAAGTCAATACAGTTTCAATAAATCATAAAATAATAAATAGGTATTTAGGACATTTTACGCAACAGCATCTAATCCTATGGTAAAGAAAGCAAAACTTGTACTGTGGGTACTAGACTATGGATATAATGCTTCTATCTATTTTTTTGGAAATAGATATATTTATTACATGAGAAACTCCCAGACAAACACAAAGACGTCAAGAAAATCAATATTGATGAATCGAACTTACGACCATGACAACTACTCCGACACTCGTACTACTAAACCCACAGACGTCTTCAGAAGCGTTTTAAAAGCGAAGAGACCTTGTCGTACAGGACATATTAGTAAGTCGTATATAAAGTTGTTTGTAGAGCACCCTTACACCCACCCATCGTATGGCCATACAGGTATGGCGAGAAGGACCTCCTAACAATACGCGCCGTGTCTAGGGTACTAACCGTTTTGATTTATTTACAGTAAGGAAAACCAATAAAATATTTAGGTAAAAAATCTAATTACAAATGCACTTCAATTACATCCATCAATAGTAAACAAAATACCAGATGCTCGACCACGTTAGTCCACCTACGCACAGTCGCAGGCCTCTCTAATGCAGAGTTATGTAGCTCATTACAATAATCTCATCACCTGCGCTTGCGCCCGAGCCCTACGTGACGCAGCGCACGCGCAGCCCTTAAGGAGACGAGACATTTCACTTTTTTACCACTGTGATGCGGGTCAAAGCACGTAAAATTATCAGTTATTGGATAAAAACTAAAGAATGTGGTTGATATGCCAACTCATGGTACGTGCCCTTTGTGAGTTGTCAGCAAGTGACGCGCCTTATTAGTATAATCCGTTTGATCCGAGATAATCAATGAAATTAAAGCTATGAAAGTAATCAAAACTACTACGTTTGAGTACTAGTGATTTATAAACAACGACGGTTGTCGAGTGTCCTAGTGGTTCGAGAGTTGGACTGCTGATCCTGAGATCGTGGGTTCTATTTCCCAGGGCACAAACGTTATGCGATGAACATAAGTTTTGTGTTAGTCTGGGTGATTCGTATGTATTCACAAAAAAAAGGATGTAAGTATTATGTCTATTGTCTTGTAGCCATAATACAAGCTCTGCTTAATTTCGGATTAGATGGTACGGTGTAAAATGTCTCAAATATTTAGGTATTTATCCTATCCTACTAATATTAAAAATGTGAGTTTGTGAGGATGGATGGATGGATGTTTGTGACTCTTTCACGCTAAAACTACTGAATGGATTTTGATGAAACTTTACAGTATTATAATTTATACCTCAGAATATACGCTATAATTTATAACGTTTTGAGTTAATTAGCCAAATTACAACGATAAATTAAAAGTAACTTTTCCACGCGGACGAAGTTGGTGGCAGAAGCTAGTTTATTTTATATGTAGCTTGAAGTATACAAAATGTCTACATACCACACGTACAGAGTTTCGGGCGGAAGATAGTTCAATCATTATTGTTATTCAGATCATCTTCTTATCCAACCTTCTCCCTACGTTGGGTTCAGCTCCCAGTCTAATCAGTGCAATTTTTTACACGAAGGGACGCCCATCAGACCGCAGGAACCGGATTTCTAAAATTGGTATCCTACGGATTAAAACAACTAGTTTTAATCCTGATGAGGCTTTTTTGTCTATCGACTACCACTAATGATTGTCATAAGTGTTCATGATATTATTATGATAGCTGGGACCGAAGGCTTTATATGCTTTCCGAGGCGGAGAGGTCTCGATGTTAAAAATGGGTCCATAGACTGATAGCGGCCATGGCAGCTTAGCCTTACAGATGCCTTATCGGCGTAGTGATTACTAAACTATTAGTCTCTCCTATAATTGTACTTTAAATACAGTAGTACAAAATATTAATTAAATATGTTAGGCGATGCAACGCCACCTTAACTACCAAATTATGCGCTAACGCCGCCGTCACCACCGCCGGACGGTCGCCGACCGGGATTAATTGGAACAAGTATTGTCATAAATAAATATCACTGGCTTAAGATTACGATGCGACGCGCACGCACCATGCAGCACGCATCCAGAAACTACGTGAGCTTTGGCTAGAGTGGGGATGGACGGGTACTTATTTGCTGTTTTTGGGATACGTAACATTTTCCAAAAAAATCTTCAGTCTTTTAATATTATATGAATTTATGATAGTATAATGAAACATAGCTCATGTTTGTGTCTGGTTAAGAGTGAGGAACAAGAAATGCGTAAACTGCCTCATTGATCCAGTGTTATTAAGTTTTGAACTACGACAAACTTAGTAGAAGCCCGGAGGTTGGATTTGGATGACCATTTACTGGGCACAAATCCAAACTTCATGATGTCTAAACTCCAAGCCTCTTATGGCTTGGAGTCCTACACATAGGTAGGTCTTAAAACAACAGCAGTTCTCCTTCAATCTGGATGATCCTGCGGATAAAAGGTACTTTTTGTTATGGTGTATGAGAATTAATAACAAACTAAGTGACCGTCAATCGTCACAGCCTAAAAACTAGGAAAAGATATAAAAATATTTGCACTGGGGTTTTTCAGTTTAAAAATAGCAAATAAACCATGAAGCAATCAGTGAAAGCAGTTGCCAATTTTAGTGCGTAAACAATTAGGCCTGATTTTCAGAGTAATCAGGCGTGTCGCCTACAGTATATTTTGAGCCTAGCAACAGTAGCAACCAGACACACCTCCGTTACTGTTTCACTTAGATGCGGTTCTTTAGCGTGGAATCAATTTAGCAAATTGCAAAACCCACTGTAAAACTCGTCGGGGAAAAATGCTGTGCTTATTGATAGGATAGATCCGGAGCTTTCTATACATATAATAAAACCTAAGTAAGTATAGTTTCTTAGATTATTGTTTTTGTATTAATTTAAAAACGTTTATCTGTTGTATCGTGAGGGAGTTCACATGTCTACACTAACATTCACACCCGGAAAAACTACCAGGATGCCATACAAATATTTACTTTATGAATAAATCGATCTCTTGTGACCCGTGCCGAGTCCTCAATCATGATATTAATATAAACAATCATAGCCTTGTGATATGACCATTGACTGCCAAGGTATTCCTCGGACTCCTCGAGATCATCACACACACTCGCTTTACGGTGAAGGACAAAATGCATATCCAGTTTGTATACTTAAGATATTTTATCGACGTTGTGTGAAGTCTGTCAATCCGCATTCGCTTGGTGGACTACACCGTAAATCCTCTCCTCTCATCATATGAGGTGACACATACGTACGGGTTTGTGAAGTCATACTAAGGCCCAATTATCAATAAATGACTAAACGAATGATAGTTGAATGCTTCGCCGAATCGTGGCACTGAGTCGGTCACTTAAGAGTTGTGACAGATTGCACAGTGACGTACCTACTCGTAATTGAAGACGGTAGCACAAGACCACTGTGAGAGATCCATACACTGCTGTAGGTAAAGTCAGGCGGGGGATGATGAGGATGAACTGGGATGACCTTATCATAAATTGAACACGTACAGAAGGTTGGTTCCCCACAACCAAAGGAATGGATATTTAGGGTGCGTTTATAATTCGTGCGGTCGCGGACGTTAACAGCAAATATGAATTCTATTGTTGTTCCTAGGCAATAACGATTAAATTGAGACATTATAACACAGCACCGTCTAGTCCCAAACTAAGCAGAGCTTGTACTATGGGTATATATTTTTTTGTAAATAAATACTTATAATACATAATAACACCCAGATAAACAAGAACACTTATGTTTATCACATAATTGTGTCCTGTAGCAATCGAACCCACGACCTTATGATCAGCAGTCCGAAACTCGAACCACTAGGGCACAGACGTCGTCAAAACATATTGAGTGACCTTATACACAAGTAAATGTGAGTGTGGTGAGTGACCTGCCCGTGAGTCACACATCTCGGTAGTGTGGTATTCAGTCTGAAGGTGTAATTGTGTTCCCACGAAGTCGCCGGTAGGGTCCCCATATCGCACTGAACTTTAATTTCAACCGATGGAGCAACCGATAGGAAATGTTGTGTACGACACGATGCCGCCACTGTGCCGTCGGTTGGGACTGGTCCACTCAAAGCCGCTATGACTCTTTCTTCAAAAGGCCATTTTAGACTGCCCTACATTGTAAGATACATATTTGTTACTGTTCTATGTCTGGACTTTAAAAGAGACTATTATTCTCTGATTTTGTTTCGGCATTTCTTCTCAGAGGTCGTCAGTCAGGAAATGAAGGAGCCATCTAACTTAAAAAAATATGTAAAGTATTGACTTATAAAAGTGTCTTTAAAAGATCTATTTACAAAAATAAATATAATTGATCAGATGTCTTTAACACCCTTTATCTAACCTACTGTATAAAAAAAGGTTTTGAAGGATTTTTATGAGTGAACTTTAATTTGACTGCCTCGTTAGTCTACTGGTCGTAAGCACAACTGCTACGCTAGAGGTCTTGGGTTCGATTCCAAAGTCTTTAATATCCAAGTTATTGGGTTTTTCTATGAAATCGCCTAGGAAGAGGCTTATCTCCCTTATTGTTTGGGATCGAAACATGCCGGTGAACTAGGGTGTACACCTCTGCCTAACACTTCAGGGAATACAGTCGTGATGGTATGTTATGTTATGAGCTTTAATTATGAGAGGTCAGCAGTTGCTATTATCTGTATTATGGAGTAGGTACTTACTTTATCATTAATTTAACTTGTTAATTTTTCCGATATAGTTTTGTTGTTGGAAGGCAAAGATAGGTATTATTCAAGACGGGAAGGTCCCGGTATAAAAAAAAAAAAACTCATCACATACCGGGACGTCCCCGTCTGGAATAATACATATCTAAAAAATTTAAGCTGAAATATTATAGCACCTACCTACTTGTGCCATCAATCTGGGTCGAACAAAGCAAGATTATCTTTAAAAACTGAAATGCATGCTCCCTCTAGATATCGGTCCAAGACGGTGTGACGTCATGCTGTGACGTAACTGTGACGTCACGGGACGTGATTCAGCCACTGGGACTGGGGACTTCTCTATTACCCACCTTCGAATGACCTCGAGCATGTTTCTGAAAAACAAATATACCTGTCTAGTACCATATAAGTATATACTGCAATAACATGAATCAAAATGCATCCTGCTTCATATTGACTGACTCCAATACCTACAGATATGAATACATACGAGTATGAGTCTAGTAGGTATTCCTAAAATATCAATATGTAGAGATATTGTAATACGTAATAATGTTCCAGAGAAGTTTCTGAGCCAATCTGGATACTTATGACAGTAAAACGCTTTAAAATTCTACAGGATATTCTTGATAGTAATAGCCTAGTGGTATGACCATTGGACTGCCAAGTCGAAGGTCTCGAGTCAAATCCAAGGTACGCACCACTGACTTTAGAAAATCATGTCCGTATTAATAATTAATTATCACTCGCTTAAACAGTGAACGAAAACATCGTGAGGAAACCTGCATGCCTTAGAGATTTTCTCAACGGCATGTGAAGTGCCAACCCACACTAGGCTAGCGTGGTGAACTACAGCCTAATCCCTCTCAATCTGTGAGAGGAGACCCGTGCCCAGCAGTGGGACAGTATATGGGCTGATGATTATGAAAGGATTTTATTTTTTATTTTATTTATTTACTAAGGATATTCTTGAAGATATGTAAAGTAATGAGTTTTTGTGTGGTGGGACATAGGACCGAGGAACAGGTAGAGATTGACATAATTATAAAAATGATATAATTTGGGAAAGTGCTTCGAGTAACTGCGCTTCAAGCACCACGGGACTCACGAGGGAGTGCGTGCTCGTATAGAAGATTTAGATATTTGTATAGAGTAAATTAGAGCAATATTGTGTTCCTTATGTATTACATATAACATAATGCATACAAAAACGTATAGAAGTATTATATCCATTATATGTATATGTGGTTAAGAAACAATACTGCTTTGAGCTGTGTTGTGTTTCTTACGGTGAGCAAGGTTGCCAGTGATCTGCGAGGAAACGCTGTGTTCGTAGTTGGGGGATTTTGTCTCTTATACTGCCAATGCAACTATTCCTCTTTCGTTTTACAGGATCGGCAACGCGCAAGTGATACCCCTGGTGTTACAAGCGTTTATAGGCTACGGTAACCGCTTACCATCATGTGGGCCGTATGCCTGTTTGTCACCTTAGTGGCATAAAAAATAAAAATAAATAGTATCGAGCTCTACTTATTTTGGAGCTAGATGGTGCTGTGTAAAATTGACCAAAAAATCTTTCTATATTCATTTATTACTTACTACAGCAGGGAAGGCTAACAGCTGAAAACAATTTGAATAAAAAACAGTTTGGGCAACATTAACCTAACCTAACCGGCCATGGGTTGTGAGTGCGATCCCCACCCGGAACTAATATTTATATGACCTTTGTTCCGGATCTGTGTGTTTATGTATGTGAAAATTAGTGTTTGTAAACGCACCCCTATGGGTGCGTTTACAAGAATTACAGAATTTTCTCCTATATCTATATATAGGAGAAAATTCAGTGTGCGGCAACGTTTTAAAAAAAAATGAAAGTAAGAGGTGCAGGTACTTATTGGTGTACGCCTACAGTATGTTACAGCGATATGTTTTGGGTACCATAATTATATACCTAATCCTCCTCTTATTCTGAGAGCACTTTGTGCCCAGCAGTGAGACAGTGGGTTGATGATGATGATGATACTTAATAAGGGGTGAGCCTATTGTTATTACAAATCGAAAATCCGAGCTATTACTGAAGAAAAGCTATTACCTACTGAAGAAAAAGTTTTCTCTGGTCATAACTACATAGTATAAAAACCGATCGATCGATCTCCTCTCTGATTGAGAGGGATTAGGCTATAGCCTAGCACTCTGGTCTAGTACGGGTTGTCAGACTTCACGTCATTTAGGTTTCCTCACGATGTTTTCCTTCACTCGAATTCTAAAAGTCAGAGGTGCGTGCCTTGGATTCGATCTCGAGACCTTCGACTTGGCAGTCCAATGGTCATACCACTAGGCTATCACTGCTCAATGATTCATATTGCTGAATTTCATGAGATTTGAGTCTAAGTGACGTGCTTCAGTTGTAATTTGCCGAGTAACATCGCATCGTCAATGTGTTCGTGAATACTTAGTGCCTTACATCATACATGACATGCATGTCTCGGCGGTAACACTGGGATACCCAATGAATCATATCACCTGATCGACTGAAACGTCCGATGTGTGTAAAGTGAGTAGTCAGGAAAGGATGTGGCGGTCATGGTTCAATTGGAAATCGACATGTTAGTTCGAATGACACCCCGTTGTTTATATAAAAACAGCGTGTGTTCAAACACTATTACAAAATAAATATACAGGCATTTTTACTTACTAAGTACCTATTTAACTATGTAAATTAACTCCACAAAGGATGAAATTCTCAAATCGTGTCATCTCATATATCTAATTTGTTTTTTTTTATATACTTATAATGAAACTACGTAAGTACAGAACCTTCAAGAACAAAAAAAAAAATATTTAATAGATCTGATGGATATACCTACGTAACAAAGTTTCTAAGTATCATCCTTGTATGCACTCGGTTTTTCCGTTTCCTTTTTTAAAAAAACTTGATGGTAATTGCGTCCACCTTTCTCAGGAACGTAGAATTGAATTTCAGTTCAATATCTTTGAGCCCATCAATCAAAGGTCCACGCACAAAATTCCAGTAAAACCGATTAATAAATCAACCCTCATTCTTCAGATAATACCGTCTGAAGCCTTTCAAGTTAGTTAGAGAATAACATTAAATCCTGACCATTTCTCCGTATCGGAAATGGGTCCCAAAAAATTTGGAACGCATTAAAATTGGTGTGTGCGATAGACGTGCGTCAATGTTCCGGGAAACGCTCAGGCGCAGGGAGGAGGCAGGGGTGCATACTGCGAGCCACGAAGAGTTCAGATGCTGTTAGCATAGTGGGGACATGCTGATGTCGAACTTGAACTTAATTAACTAAATCAAGAATAAATGCAAGATGATGTGCCTGCTTGTTCCCCTCTGGGTTATGAGTCACATAACGCTAATTTAGGACTAATAATATTTTATTTTAAATTTTATGAGACGATATTGAAAACAAAATGACTAAGACAGGTATATTTTATAAAGTCATTAGATACCTATCAATGGTAGTTCAGTGTTTTAGAATAAGGTTCATATTACAAAATATTGAATTTGAAAACCGTGCTAACTGCACGGTTTTTTGGCAATTCTAAAGAACCTATCCACAATATTAATTTTAATTGACAACATTTCACTTTGAGTTTAAGTTGAATATTATATATTATTATATATTCATGGAATTTCTTTGTATTAAACTTCGTACAACTTGATGTGGTGCAATGACACAGTACACTGATTTAATTAAGATACCTATCACAGGATAAAATGTTGTTCGTTTGTGCAATGTCTTTCCAAAGGAAAGTCCACACCAATCTTTTTTAAACAATAGGTCGGTGACATCAAAGCTCGTCCGTCTGACGGTTAATAAAAATCCCTGAAAAAGTTCCCCAAAAACGTCTGGATACCCCGGCTTACACAGACGCGCCCTTCTGATAATTTACCGCGAAACACCGGGTATCAACTTGAGGAAAATATACCTCATTATCTGTTTTGGGAGTGAATACATTTTGGGCGGTATCGCTTTGTCTTTTAATTTGTAACCTCAGGCGCAGGCGTAGGCGCAGACGATAGCAATTCTCGGTTATTTTATTTAAATTACTTATAGTTTTCTTATTTTAGAGCGGGAATGAATTTGAGCCTAAGTATAATTCTGAAAGTACCTAAGTATACATGTTTGTTTCTTATTGTTTACCAAAACTTTTGATTATCATTAATCAACAACTTGAATTTAATTGGGGTTTTTATCTTAAGAAAATGTATATCTGCTATAATATCGGTTTAAATCATTTAATTTATTACACATTAAATTATTTATTCATCTATTCACATACCTACATAAGCAGATATCACTTTAGTGCTAATAGTTGGACACAATACGGCAATACCGCCATTAGTAGACAGCCTCCGACAAAATCAAAATAGGAATAATACAACAAAAACACGAAATAATCCACAAATTCTCTCAGTAACCAGTCGCTAATCTCCAAATACCACGTCCTAACAAGCACACACGGCGAACGTGGTGTGTTCATTATTACTTATTTCTGCGTCTTACTCTTCCCATAGCACACAGTTCTGATGACCGCTAAATGGTGCGCTTACCTTATATTGTAAATTTATATTAACATGTGAAATGATCGGTCGAAGTCCTCTGCCGTGTGCGGACAGTGGCGCTAGGCGGCGCGTCCCACATAATTGTCGCTTTCCGTATTCAACACGTATCTACCCCAGGGAGAGATGAAATAAGTACCTACGCTTTTTTATAGGCATAAATAACTAAAATGTACACAGTTGGTACTGTTCGAGGTGACGATTAGATACGACTAGATACGCCTTTATCACGCCTTTATACGTTGTCAGACTACTTATAGTTACTGCCACTAGTGAAATCTCGTGAATATAATAGTATAAATACACATTTTACTACCGTAAATATTATAGCTGGAGGCTTAAAATTATTTGTATTTTGAAATTCAAATGGTCATATTTAGCAATTCCTCCCCTATCAATTCATACTTAAAACTCATAGATTTTTAACAAATTTCTAATTTGGATCGTATTGTGATTCATGAAACATAATTATTTATAATACTTAATTCGTTATAGGCCTTACGACTTAATGAGCTTGTTTAACCAATTGATGCCGTTAACTGTGATGAGTAGGTAATGTATTAACCAGGCTTTACACAATTCAGACCTCATACCATATACATAAAAAAATCACTAAATACGCTATACAGAGTTATAAAAACAAAGCCCTGTTAATCTTTCACAAATCTTGGTTTAACCGCCATAAAGTCAAACAAAGCGTAGCGTGGAGGCAGCCTATTAGTCGTGGACTATCCGAGGAATCCCCAGGAAATCCGCGATTGTCTCCGAATCAATTAATGCGATAACACAACGGTTTCAGACAATACGGCGCTGATCGACCGGAAAATTATCGGAAAGTACGCGCCTTTTTATATGGCTCAAATTAGTGGCTGTCTTTGAACGGAACCGGAGTACTTGATTTATCATAAGCAGTACCAACAATTAGGATTATTGTACAGTATTAGCAAAGTGAAAGGAAAAATATTATTTTGTAGAAATATAATTAACGTAGAGAAAGAGGAAAAGTTTAGTAGTCAGCGCAACCGCTGAGTAAAAGGGTTCGTGTCCCAAGTTGTTGTCGAGCAAAGTTTTATTGGGCTTTTCTATAAAATTCGCTGTAGTAGCTCAGACTTGATTAATGGAAATAGGTGTACCCCTATTACATGGGATCTAACTAAACATATCGGGGAACTGTGGATGAACAGCTTTTTCACACAGGCAAACCGTACCTAATTATAGAAGATAGGTACAATATGATGATAACACAATAAAAAAAAAGAAATATACCTGCAATCAACCAAGAACGCCCCTATCTCAACAGTAAGTGCACTTGAGCTGTTGTGATAACTAAAACGCTACTAAGTTACGGAGCACATGAACTTGTTAAGTATTGTTGCGTCAAATACACAGTCATATTTAGCAGTGGCATGTATCCATAGGTGCTAAACACCGGGAAGCATTTCGCCATAGGTACCTATGTTGGAGTAAGCACCACAAAGGTAAATCACAAACGCTGATAGCGATAATAACCAACTCAAAACTCATTCTTCTAAAATATTTGACTAAAAACATTGACGTTTGTAAATATTTTGTTTATATACAATTTGTAATAACCTGGAAAAGTTCGTTTAGCGAGACTATTGTGAATAAATTGTTTAACGTGGCAACTTCCTACCAAGTACTTAAATATATCAATGCGCTACATTTTTAGGAAGATTTTAGTCCATTATTATTTATCTGACTGCTTCATTGGTCTAGCGGTTTTAAGCGCGACTGCTAGATCACTGCTGGGTTCGATTCCCTGGTCGAGCATAGCGTTATTGGAGTTGGATTTGTGCCCGGATTATACTTTACCTAATGTAAACTGTGGGTGTACATTAGTAATACTCTGCCTAACTATTCGGGAACTACAGACGTGATGGTACATTATTTATTCTGTTGTTATAATTAGTTTGGTAACCTACATGGTAGTTATATTATTACGTAATTAAGTATTATTAAAATGATGTGAATATATCATAAAATCGTACGAAATTACAAACTGGTTAATTTTCAAAACAGAAATACCAACGCGGATTCTCCAGTGATTAGCTTCTGGTTACATAATTATTAAAATAGAATTACAATTTGGAAATTCCTCAGAATGTTGACGTAGGTCAACATTCTGAATGGTGGCAAAAACTTTGCCTTTGGCATTTTTATTTATTTATTTTACTTTAAATAAAACGGTCGCAGGCCAATTAGCTTAATTAAAGAAATTGCATTCGTACACAGCTCTCACAAAGTTCTAGACATACTGTCAAAAGTGTCTTCTATTCGTTCGTGAACATATGACACTCAGGCTTGGTCCCCAGGAGAGCGTTGAGCGCAGACAGTGTGGTAGAAACAAGAGAGCACAGCGAACAATCTCAATCTGTATTGATTTCTGACATTTACGCGAATATTATACATTGACACGGGTAGTCTACTCGTGACCATGGACGCTGTAAAGGGTCCGAAACGTCGGGATTAATAATATGCGATAAAATCCGTAAAAAGTAGTTTTATTTCAATCTCAATCTGTGGCTGCCACGGCTATATTTAGCGGGGGAAAAGAGTTGAGAAAATTCACCGTGCAGTTCCAAAGCATCAAATTTCTCATGAAGGATCTTGTACGCTGTTATTATGTTTCCTTCTGACTTCTAGCGAATGATATGCCATACTGCCCAGTAAAAAAAAAGTTCTTAGGGTACATAAACGGATATTATTCATACATATGATTATATAATTAAAGCATAATTATGAATAAGTAAAGTTTAAGAGAGGTAGGGCATAGTGGGAGTAATTCCACTCAAATTGGAGCTGCCCGACTTGGGAAGTACCTCCGCCTTGCAGAAAATCGAAGTAAAATACTGCTTTGAGCTGTGTTGTGTTTCTTACGATGAGCAAGGTTGCCAGTGATCCGCGAGGAAACGCTGTGTTCGTAGTTGGGGGATTTTGACTCTTATACTGCCAACGCAAGTATTCCTCTTTCAATACAGGGTCGGCAACGCCCAAGTGATACTCCTGGTGTTGCAAGCGTCTATAGGCTACGGTAACCGCTTATCATAAAGTGGGCCGAATGCTTGTTTGCCACCTTAGTAGAATAAAAAAAGTGAAGTAGACACCTAACCCCTCTCATTCTGTGATAGGAGACTCGTGCCCAGCAATGAGTATGGGTTGACGATGATGATGATGATGATAATCATAATATGTTGATAATCTCTTTAATTCGTCTTCTTATTTATTATTTTTTTTAAAGTTGCCCCATACTAGGATTTTTTCCTGTATTGTGGGTGCGTTTACAAACACAAATTATCAGTTATCACATACACAAACACCCAAACCCATAACAACTACCTGTAGGTCATACAAATATGTTCCGTGCGGGGATCAAACCCACAACCCGTGTCGCAGAATGGGGATCGCTCAGCCGCTACCAAACGTGTCGTCATAATTACACTATAAATACGAAAAAAAAAACGCGGTGTCAATGCTATTCAGTTACGTAAGGCACGCAAGGTGAGCGAGTATGCGTCGGGCGCAGGCGCGCGACAGACGCGCGACGTCACGCGGCCTTGCCCTTGTGAAGGCCGCGCGGACGCACGACCGAGCAGGGCCGGATTATCTATAAGGCAGTGTAGACTACTGCCTAGGGGGCCGTGGACTGGGGCCTCTAGCCCACGCGGGTAGAAACTAAAATTTGCATATATTTCATCCAGTGAAAATTTAATTCAAAGATTTATATCCTCAATGACAAGTTATTGCCATGCTTTTTTTAAATTAAGTACACTGTCATATTTTCTAATTATTATACTGTCCAAGAAATTTTACTTTTTTATTTTTACTTGAATAGACATTGTGCAGAGACTATTCAATACAAGCGCTCAAATTTGGCTTGAAGTATAGAATATTAAGATTATTTACCATCAGTGTATTAGGATTCTTCTTATCTATGATGAAATTAGGAAAGGGTAAAGGGGCCCCAAAAACTGCATTGCTGAAGTGCTCCGTAGGGGTTAATCCGGCCCTGCCCGCGAGTCGCGTCGTGGACGTGCAGGTCAGTTAGTGACCGACGGTAACACCACAGGTAATACCGCCCGCGAACACGTTCAGCACACTTCTTACACGATGATTCAATCTATTGTGTTCAGAACTAACCTGCCAGCATGCGCGGGAATTCCTATTTTTTTCTATTTCATATCTAGAGCGATAATTACTCAATTTGTGCTGCTGACTATATTGATACCTTTTCTAATGCTATTTTACAATGCTTTATTAAGAGCTTGTAATACGGTCAACGTCAGCATGACTCCTGAAAAATATAAATTAAACAATATTCACTATTATTATAATTATGACATGATGATTAGTCACTATCAGTACTTACTGATGTTTGATTAGTATTTCAATAAGGGAATTACGTTATTAAAATATTTTTTTCTGTTTGTCTCGTAAGAAAGCGTGCCAAGTCATTTGATCTTTGTAGTAATTATGTACTACATAGTTATTAAGTAGTAAGTTCGACCCGTAATAGTAAAATAGGAATTCTATGTATAATATTAAGTAGGTAATAAACTGTATTTTTTTAGAAGTTCGTATGTAACGACTTTTTATAAAGATTTCTCTAACAAAAACCAGGAATCCCGTGTCCGATTTCCCGTTTACAGCAAAGAATCTAACCTGGATTCGTAGTAGGTACCCCACACGTAGGCAACATATAAATGCACTTTGATATCACACGAGGCTACTCAATGAACTTCAATTAATGCAGTTCAGATGTCTCTCTTAGCTAATCAGCGTTTCGTATCTCTGTAATAATTTATATGTATCTCATGTGCGGCTCAGTATTTCTGTAACTACGACCGACGATAGCGCGATTTTTTAGACTTCGTAATTGTATTTTTCCATTGACTATCAAACTTGAAGCAGGGTGAACAATGGGAAAGCCCGTCGTCAGTACTCACGTCAATGTACTATTAGCTAAAACTAAAATTAGAACATGAATACAATTCTCACTAGATATTGTTTCATTCGATTACATAAATGATGTGTAATTCGATATAACAATGCTTGCCGCACATTCGTCACAAGTGCATCACTGGGGCACAGGTGATGAACCGTTTACGTCTCATGTCAAGGCGCGAGTTGAAAGCCCTGTGACGTCGGCAGTGCAACTGGTTGCACCGCCGTTATTCAATCATGCAGGCTGCAATCGCGAATTGCGCGGGTCGCGGATGCCACGCGCGTTTACGGGTTAATGCACAGGGCGTCGGAGTAGCGATGCGATAATGTTTATTGTAGCTTCACTTATTTATTTTTGAATCGAGAGTTTCTCTTTAGTATGCACCTAGCAATAAACAACTATACCTTCTTATATTTATTCTTTGCTGATTTCTTTCCATAGGCAGTAGTTTATTTTGTTGACGAATTTACTGTACTTATTAACATATTTCGGTCTGTTAAATCTTCTATATTAGGTAAGTACAGGAAATATATTATATACGTACCTACACGTGACATTTTTTATTAATATTTAAGTAACATACTTTATACTTTTTTGAGTAGATACCTATGTATAAAATTACTTTTTTTTTACTATTTACAAGATTTTGTACTTAAATAAGTAGTGTTAAACACAGTTAATAAAAAATCTCATTCATATTTTTCGCACACAATTTCCCTTTTCCTCCATCAGTGGACCAATCTTGCTCATCGTGAGTCCACTGACGTAAGTCGGTGCTCTATGACGACAGGACCGTTCCCCATTACGCTCATATGTTGACTCTTAGTAGGCACCAGGTACCTGCCCGGCTGCCAGCTGTAGATACATACGTAATACCTACTGGTTACTACTGAGGTAATCATGTACATGCTCAAGAGGGCGCGTCACGTTGTCTCGAAACGAGGTTTTAGATGTTACATTCATAGATAAATTATATTTGTTTCTGTAAAGGTATCGTTTAAAGACACTTTTACAAGTCAATATTTTACTTTTTTTTTAAGCTAGATGGCTCCGGTATTTCCTAACTGACGACCTCTGAGAAGAAACGCCGAAACAAACTCAGAAAATCATAGTCTCTTTTAAAGTCCAGACATAGAATAGTAACAAAGTGTCTTACAATGTAGGGCAAAGTGTGAAATGGCCTTTTGAAGAAAGAGCCATAGCGGCTTTGAGTAGACCAGTCCCTACCGACGGCACGCATGCATCAGTCATTGTGTAGCTCAACCAAAACACTTTTAGATTAGAGATTATCTAATTTAAAATAAAGCGTTTTTTATACACGTTTCGGCCGTTACAATTTATTTATTAATACTCCTATGTACAACATAAGCACTTAAGGCAGACTTAAATACAACGGGAGAGATTGATATTCTCCCAGTAAACTTTTGGGTTAAGAACGAGTTAAAAAAGGTATTTTTATAAACATTATAGATACATTTTAATACATATATGCATAAGCGAGTTACAGTACCTAATTCAGAGGAGGAAAGGTGATCTGTTTTTCTACACTAAAATTATTTACTAAAATATGTACTTACCTAATATGCTTGCCTATGTAAATATGTGGCGAGGCGTGCAATTTTATTATTAGCGGCTTTACTTATACTACCTACAGAAAGAACCCGTTAGTGAGCACTCGCGGGACTTTAACAACATCTTGATACTCGTGAGAAAAAAAAAACAATATTTTAATTGAAAACATACCAGAAACAACGATTAAAAGACATGACACACCTTGTTTTATACCTCATTGCTGGAGACAAAATACCTATAACCAGTTTTAATAACTAGGTAAGTACGTAGGTATGTAATTTTTACGGAACATGAGAAGACATTGTTATTGTTTTAAATGGAATATTTCATCGATACCTATTGTTGTGGGAATAACCGCGGTGTGTGAAAGGAATATGGAAAAGGGCGATGTGTCAGTGAAAGATGTAAGAGTAGGAACATGTTATAACGTCCGTATATGAGCTGTCATAAGCTATTCTTTACCTAAGCGGTATCTCCAAGAGACAAGCCTTCATCAAACCTTTTTCTATCCCAGAGATGGGCATGGGTTTCCCTGAAAATAAGAGGGATTCGGCTATAGTTCACCAAATTGGCTTTATAGGGATTGGTGGACTTCATAATAATATTGTGCCGGTGATCTTCTCTGTTGAGCGAATAGTAAATGATAACGTACCATCACGCCTGTATTCCCCGAAGGGTTAGGCAGAGGTGAACTTATGTACCTACACCCACATTTCGGGGGTGAGTCTATTGCCATTAACCGGGCACAAATCCAGACTCCGAGCTGCTACTGAGAATTTCATAGAAAAACCCAATAACATTTTGCTCGACCTGGGGATCGAACCCAGGACCTCTAGCGTAGCAGTCGCGCTTAGGACCACTAGACTAATGACTTAATGGGGCAGTCAATCAGAATAGTAAATGATGAATAATATTTTTTTTTGTAAATAAAAGTGTTTACACTTTTACAAGTAAATATTTAATTAATATTAGATGGAGCCGGCATTTTAGCTGAAACCTCTGAGAACAAACGCCGAAACAAACTCAGAGAATCATGGTCTCTTTTAAATTCCAGATTTTTGTCCATTGAAGACAGTAACAGTATTCAATGCTTATTAAATGTGTTTTACCATGTAGGCAAATCTGAACTGGGCCTTTTGAAGAAAGAGCCATAGCAGGTTCGAGTTGACCAGTACTTACTGACGGTACGCATACGTCAGACATCGTGTAGCTCAACCATTATTTAGGAAGCTCAACGACCCGTCGCACGACGATACCAGATCAGCAAGACATTTGCGTAGGTCACGTGAGATACTCAAAATTGTCAGAAAGCGTGTAAACTAGCCTAGATAGTACTTACATTTACATTTAGTACGCGATTGATTTCGAATTATTAACAGTACACTAATTAAAATTATTAATTCTGACACTTTCGCGAATAGGTAAATATAAAATTTTGTTAGAATTAAAAACAAAAACATGTTTCAATATACCTACCTTAAGTTTAGTGGTAGAAAGACTAACAAGAAAACTCATTTTTAGAAGTACCTAATAAAGTTTATTTAGGTAGCCACTTTTGTTTGTATAGTTTGGCTGAGGCCCCAGGATGTTTATGACCAGAATCAAACATAGATTAAGAGATTCTAAAGAAACGTAATTCAGTATTGCTATACATATAAATATAAAAGGCTCATAGACAAAAATATTGTTGGTAACCCTAAGCGGTGTCTATGTCTAATGAGTTCGAATTATTCGTGCTACCATTACCATGTGAAGTGTAAACTTACAATTCTGTAATAACATTAAATAACGTGAAACTATTTCGCGAGTTTTTTTATGTTCGCAAAACCACCATAAATACCAGCGACCAATAATCATTAATTTATTGTGCTGAACAACATTGAAATAAAACTAGTTACTTACTTTTTACGGATTTTATCCCATTTTATCGCGTATGACCACGGACGCTGTAAAGGGTCCGAAACGTCGCAATAGATATCAATAAAACGTAGTTTCATTTCTAGTTCTTACCTACATTTAAATCATAAATAAATATAGTCACTCAGTAGTATAGCTACCGCATAGCTTGTGCACATGTAGCATCATCAGTTGTTATCACCGGCGCGTGCGCGGCTCGCGTGGAAATGCCAGAGGAAAGTGTCGCGTGCGCGGGCAGGGCGGGGAATCCGCGCCCGCGCCGGAAAACCCGCCGCGACCGGTTTAACCGACACATTGAACCTACGAGGTACCTCGTAGGGTTTGTTTATAAACACTGATGCTTGATTGGATCTAATGTTGCACCGAGCAGTAAGAAGAGTGAATATATTATGTACGTAATCGCCGCTGCCTACCCCGATGGGAGACAGGCATGAGAATATGTATAACATCATGTTAATTCGTACTCAAGGTTTCGTTACCATGACAATGTAGTTATAGGTACCTACACCGAGGGGCCGGCCCTGTCTGAGAGAAAGATAGGTACAAGTGACTAATTGGTCACTGACTCACTGGTCCTATAACTGATGAGATTGTCGCGATGGTGTGGGAAAGATGAATCATTTATTGAGTTAACAGAGATTACAATCTAGACCTCATAAATACTTCAGCGCATTACTAATTTAACAACGATCTTTTGGCGTACCTACCTAATGGGTGAGCAAGCAGCTTTAGCGCCACGTATCACGGGTTCGATCCTCGAACTCCTTGTAAGAATTAAGTAGGAACTACAGCGTCCCGTCTGTCCCAGAGTTCCGTCTGGGCACTTGAGTATTTGAAAACTTGTGTTTGCAAACACACCCCCGATACAAAAGAAAGTCCAGGTGTGCTCCAAAAATTGAGCATCAACTTCCTGCCTGCTCAAATTCCTGCTTTAATTGACCTTTATTCTATAATCGTCAAACGTTAAATAAATAAATAAGTATAGTATAAATAAGTATATAGTTACGTATGTATTATTTATATATTCTGTTGTACCTATAATCACAATGTGCAATTAATACCAAAATATTCTAAACAAAATTAAAGCTATGAAGCGTTTAATGTCAATAATCTATTACTCATCGACCTGTCCCCAATTCGTGGGAGCCGGCACGTGGAACTGGAAATTCAGCGGCCAACAAATTGCAGCGGTCCTGCGGCATCGAACAAACTTAATTCTCCAATGTCACCGGCTGAGCGGTGGGCGTGGCCGAGGTGTGGCGGTGTTAGCATGGCGAGCGGCGCGGGCGGCGCTGGCGGTGCTGGCGGCGGCGCCGATGCGGGCTCGATGACCCCGGGAAACCCTGGACTTTACTGTAAAATCAATTATATTACCAGCTTCATTAATACCCGGTTTTAACGAGTAATTATTAGGGTACGTTGGCGCTTTGCTTTGTTTCTGCACGGTCTGTTAAAAGTTTGCGGTACCAATGCGAATGCATTTGCGACACCCACAGCTCTGTTTCAGTTGGACTGAAAACACCTGAAGAGTGGTGATATAAATAATAGTCCAGCGCGCTCTTGGCAGTAGGCAACCTTGCTAACAACTTGCTGACTAGCTTATCTTTTACGACAGCAAAACTATTATTTTCAACCTCATACAGACACGAACGAAGACGGTACAATTTATAAATATAACAAGTGACCACCGTTACATTGTACCTACATTCGCCATTTTCTAGAAATTCACCCGGATCTCACGCTCGACATCGTAACTGATTGTTTTGACAGTTCCGAGAACTATCTCCCGATATAACCTAGCCTGTAGTTGTACAGTAATGAGATCTTATCGATGTTATCAATTAGTCTATGTGTTACGATAAACTGTTTAGAGTGCACTTTGAGAAAGCCGAGTTAGCTACCTATACTGCGCTATTCAATAAAGGTATCGGCACACACTAGACATTGTTGTATTTGAAAATAGTGTTGATCTTATCTTATCTAATTGTGTTAGGTACCTATTACACACAAACTGAAGAGTTTTTATCATAATCATTACCATTACCATAATCATTGTCATCTAGAACATTATACACATACATCACATATCACACACCCACGCGCGCACACACACATACAAACCCAAACACACACACACACACACACGCGAATGTGCATGCTAGATAAATAAGTTTTTCTTTGTTTCCTTCATTTAGATAAACTTATTCACTAACTTTATTGCATAATATAGTGTCAAAAAGTGGAAGAAGACACTGACTCCTGTAACACAGGTTAATATTACCTAGCTCAGGAGTCAGGGCTTCAATAAGAAACTGTACCAAATGATGCTAATAAAGAAATTATTATTATTATTTATTTTTTTAACATTTTTTGTTTCTCCCAAAAGGGGGCCAATATATACTACACTTTCGTGCGGGTCTCACGAGAGCTGATTATGTTGAATCTGAATTCAGAAATTTTCTAATAATTCTGCATGTGTTAAGTATAACGGCTTTCTGTAAGATAATGTATGTGAGGGATTGTATCTCTAAGAGTTTGAGGCTTGTGTGTAGTGTGCGCGGTATGACTCCAGTAGATGATAGAATAATAGGTACGATTTTTACAGTTTTTACTTTCCATTGAGTTTTCAATTCAATGGCTAAGATTATTATTATTGTTGACTGTTGTGTAACGTGTTAGACTCGTAATATTAGTATTTTGGTTAGTCTTGCTGCAACCCAAGCAGGGTTTGGCTTGGCCACTAACTTTGGTAGGTTATGAGTGTTTCTTAAAAGTGGAGATATATTTATATATTTATGTACAAAGATTTGTGCATCGAGGCCAAGCCGTACGCGTACGGAAAGCTCTATCCCAAGCTCAGATACAAAAAAAGTTTTTTTTTATTTTTTTTATTTCACGTTTTTATTTGATCTGAGATCCCAAGTATATCTGATTACCCGACATTTTAAAGTATTTCGGAAACTCTTTCGCCAGGATTTTCTATTAACCTTATAATGCACGATTCTATTCAAAACTATTTCTGTGACAACATTCTACATTTTTGTAGAAAATTAATAGTATCGCGGAAATTTTATAAAAACTTTCAACTTTTTATTATTAAAACGAACGTGTCATTCGCTTAGTAACAACAAAGGCAGTGAAAACAGTGATCAAAGTAGAGAGTTTACACGTGTTTGAACTTAAAATCTGTGCCAAAACAAACCTTCTTACTAGTGACATTGAGGTCACTAGTAATTGGCGTCTTAATAGATTGTGTCGGATCCGATACTATCCGTCAGTGGACGCGGTCACGCTGCGGTCATTTTTTGCAATCCTAATACACAATCATAAATAAGTTTAAATTAATTTTCACCGAAACCGTTAAATTTGAACGTGTTCCGTTTTTTCATCAATTACACAATTGTACGGAACTTGGTGATTGACAGACGACTCCTCGTCAAATAAACGTGAGAATAAACGTGTTGCGTTTTTTTTCTGCATCTATAGGTGTCGAGTGTATTGGGGAATACCGTAACGTTTAGAATAATCGGCCACGGATCTGCTCAACCGATTTGTGCCCGATTATAGGGACATTAGTGTCGCTGCAGAGTAATGACAATGTAGAGGTGCGCCGCTGTAACCGATTTATTATGGTACACAAAGAGAAGAAAAGCTTGGGTGACGCCGCGTCTGGAGCCTGTCTAGCAAGCCTTGGAATACGGAATGTTTATTGAGTTCACTATAGAAATTTAATCAATATTTTTATATTCACATATTACACCCTGCACTAACATTTTATGAGAAACAACTTATTATGTAGCCTTCTACACAAATCCTTCGTTCGAGGCACTTACATAAAAAGCTTATGCAGCACTTATGTATTTACATTATTTATGAAATCCAACACACAATATCTACTCTTACACTGAAAGGAAAGTTTTTACTGTAGACATAATTTTAGACCACTGAGAAATATACAAAGGAGGTTGGCAAATGAGTTGGGCAAGTCATGCCATCCTACTTGACGTTCCTCCCAACACTACGCGCCAGTACCAGGCTGAATTTTCTCATCGAATTCAGACCCTTTAGCTCTGACGTCAATGGGCCATCTGGCGGGCCCGCTATCATAGTACTCCATAAACAAAACTGGCTAATAAGGACAAATTGTGCTGTAAATGCGTGATCACTACGATACTTGGAAGAAAGGGCGTGAGAAACTCTCAGATATTTATAAAACTAACTGGTAATACAAAACATATTAGAAATTGCTAAACTTGCGTGAATGGGTAAGAAACTAGTTCCCCAATCTCGATTGATACGAGAAGACTAGGACGTTCTTCATAGTTCGATAGAAGGCACTGTTATCTTTTTCAAAGTACCTAAAGCACAGCCAAAGATTCGTAAGATTACACAATTACAGTGAAACTATTTTATCAGACTTTGAACTATAATTAATTAAACTAAATAATATCTACTTTTCTTCTTAAATTTATTGTTTTATATATTTTGGCTTGTGGCTAAGTAATAACGACTGATCAACCGATCTGTAAGGTTAAGCTACGCTAGCCGCGGTCAGTCTGTGGATGGGTGACAATTCTTAACACATCGAGATCTCTCCGTGCCTCGGAGAGCACGTAAAGCCGTCGGTCCCAGTTGTCATACGAATGTATGTGACAGTCGTTAGTGGTAGTAAGAAGCCTAAAAAGGCTTACAAGCAGTCTATCCTCAGGATACCTATCGGTATTACCCTGGAAATTGGGTTGCGTTGTGATAGCAAATAATGGCAATCTCTTCGTGTAAAATAATGACGTTCAGCCGCATCTGGTTAGACTGGAAGTCGACCCCAAAATAATTGGGAAAAGGCTCGAGGATGTCGATTATTTTATAGGTTTTCGTAGTGTTTTATACACCAACCAATCAATCAGCCAGTCTTGTTATAGTGTTGGACGTTGGCCTGCAGCGTGCCTTATAATAAATGATGTAGGTGTCTTACCTTATTTGATTTCGGCTTAGGACATTTGCATGTAATGTGCTCGTCTCATATGGACGGAGGACCAGGTAAGTAGCGCTCAGGTAGCAGGACAACTCAAACTTCATTTGGTTTTCCCAAATTGTGGGAATATAACACAGTGTGGGTTGAGGTCGCACCACTGCCTACCTTACTAAGCCACCGACAACTTTTTGCTTAAACTTTAACTTATAACTACATACTATGTAGACATTCTAGCACAAAATTGTAAGCTATAATGGTATCTATAGTTACTATTGTATGTATGTATGGTATCTATAGTTACTATTGTTGCTATGACCACAATAAAAAAATTATCTGACTCGTCGAGCGTCATTTTTAATAGATTGGCGTGATCAGGACTTCAACTCTTAGGGTTGGTTTTATGTCCCACAATGTCTTACCCATTGTTTCTGTAATCTAAATGTAAATAGGTCGTAATGTGTTCATTAAATAAGACCGATATACTTACAAATAATCCTTTTTTTTATTGTTTATGAGTTTAAAACTTAAAACTAAGTAAGTATGTAATCGTGATACTAAAAAAGACGAATCGGTCAGTCTTAATTAGCTAATAATAACAAATCTTTGACAAAGGTCAAATTAATATTTACTTACTTAATGTAGATGTAATTATGGGGTTGCAAATTATTTGTTTTACCAAAGTAAAACAAATAGCAAACTATTTAGTAGGGTAGCGCATCGCGATACTAAAAAGTTTGAGAAACGATGGCCCAACCTCTTCAAAGTTTTAGAACATGTGAGTTTATGCGAAGCATTGACGTCACAATCAGCAGGGTTACAACATGAAGCCTTACTTATATAGGTTATGTTTGTTTACTTATTTTATAATGTCGCAGTTAAAGTTACAAATCGGTATGTTTCTATGTAGACTAGGTAGGTAATTTAACGTTAAATTACTTACATTGTAAGAAGATTTTTTAATAGTCACTATTGTGTTAATTACTATTTATGTGATGTAAATAAGTGTTTGCTTAAGACAAACGCTGAGATACCTATGAGAATTTCATACTAAAACCCAATAACACTGCTCGACCTGGGAATTGAACCCAGGAACCAGAGACCGAGAACTCAAAACAACTGATAAGATTTGACAAATGTGGTGTCGATTGATTTACCAAGGTTACAATATTTAATTATTTTAAATACCTAAAACAATATGACCGACGAAACAAAAGAGGACCGAAAAACAAAAAAAAATACTTGAGCAAATGAGGTGTCATTGGATTCCTCTTAATCCAAATACCTAGTATTGGGTATATGGTGTTATAGGAAATCCAATATAAACATAAAGTAGCTACCACCTACACACGTCTGAATTATTATATAGGCTACTGCCTACTAGTATTACCTAGGTACTAGCGACATCTCTTTATTTGACGAAGTACAATCTACTTATTTTGTCTCATTATCAATTGAATTAAAAATTGCGGAACTTGCATCCTGATAGTGAATTCGACAACGAAAAAAACAACTGAAAATCATGAAATAGTTAAATATTACTGCCACCTTAATATAGTCAACTTACTGTATTTAAATCAACTCGTATAGGTAGGTACAGTGGTGTTCAATGTATTATTAGGTACAGTCGATTACTTAATTGTTGCTACGACCCGTGCGTGTGGGTGACAGTTCCCAGCTTAAGTATAATAATGCCCGTATGCGACCACGGCTACACTGGACACCACTGTACCTAATATGACTTGATTTGGATTCAGTAATATTGCTCGTTGTTGCAAGCAGTGTCAGTGATAGCCTAGTATAATATGAGTTATGACAATTGCACTGCCAAGTCAAATGTTGAATCCAAAGCACGCATCTTTGATTTTTCGAATCAAATGCGTATTAATAAATAATTTTCAATCGCTTAAACGGTGAAGGAAAACATCGTGCGGAATCCTGCGTGCCTTAGAAATTTTTTCGATAGCGGCGTGTGAAGTCTGTCAACCCGCACTAGGCCAGCACTAGCGTCATGGACTATAGCCTAATCCCTCTCATTCTGTGGGGAGACCCGTGCCCAGCAGTGGGACAGTATATTCGTTGATGATAATGATGGATATTGGTTTAAAGAACATTTAAATATCGGTAAGGAAGAGAACTAAAATTGGTAATTTGAATTTTACCGAATTTAAACGTATTACCGGTGACATGTAAAAATTCGACCTTCAGCTGCGAAGGTCGAATTCATAACTTATAAATTATTTGAACGGTGGCTTATTAGCGATGATTGACATTAACCGGGTGCCGTGGCTACGATTCGATAAGTAATGTGTTAAGATAGCCATCATCATCCTGGCCTTTTTACAAATGTTCCGCCCGCCCGACCACATGTCATGTAAGTAATATATGTTATTAGGTATTGGTACATAACGCCATGTTTGCTGGTAAAGTCTACTGCTCTACCCGACTAGCTACCACCCTCACATGTCACATGGTGCCAGAGGCTGGAAGTGTATTTATATAGTTGAATTATTGTGTGCTCCATCTTAGGATGTAACATCAGGCAAGGTTAGAATCGAAACTCAAATTAACCTCTTAAGAAGAAATTCCTTTCTTTACTAATAAAATTATGAGGTATGCCAATGTTTTCTGAAACCAGGCTTATTCAAGGACCTATGGTATTCAAGGGTTGCAGCTGAAAACCTACCTACCTTAGGTATATTTTGAGCAGGAACGTAGGTAACCTATGTTCCTGCTCAAGCATGTTACGTTATCTATAGTAGATAAGGAAAAAAACAGTTCCGTGTCAGCAAAAGAAAACTTAATTGATTTTATGTTCAAAAACCATAATTTCCATAAACATACGTTTAAGAATTACCGTTCTAATTACCGGTTTTAATGTTAAAATGGCGTTAAAGTCCGCGAGGATTATTTATATCTAGTTTTTATAGCTCAACCACAAATTATGGATTTGGTTGGAATGGGACCGTTGCCCCGGATACGGTCCTATGTACATAAGACACATGTGTACAAGGGCTGGAAGGCCTAATTCCGGCTGTTAGCAGAATACCATTTGACACTAACGAAACTGATATTAGATGGGAATTATAATCCCTACTTCCACACTAATATTATACTTAAATGCGAAAGTAACTCTGTTTGTCTGCCTGTTACACTTTCACGCCACAAATTTGCTAGGTACCTACCGAGATTGATCAGACCTTGGAGAAAACATAAGCGTTTTACCTTTTGTCTCAAAGAAATAAAGTTTAGCTAGCAACACATATGACTTACTAGAATCGGCCTTCAAATTTCAAATTTAAAGTCTTTGTGACTTGTGTGTGTGTGACTCAATGTAACTAACTAGGTACATACAAATGTGTTTTCTACATTTAGTTTCGCAAGGAGACAACTACCAAACGGTAAAGGGACATGTAGGGAGAACGACAAATCTTAAAGCGCTTATTAATAATACATTCTCACAATGCCCATTGGGGTTTTAGTGCGGTATAAATCAAACACAACCTGACCTACTCCTTAAAGGTTTCCCCCTCTGAAAAAAGTATACCCTATGAATTGTGATGTATTTATTATATCTAAGTACGCACTAAACTGTCGATTGAAAGCAACAAAAGAGTGATTAATTTATACATAGGTTAGGTATATTGTTAGGTTGTAAATCGTTAACAGGCAAGCATAGTGCAATGTTCGATTCTTCGCAATATATAAACTTCACAAAAAGCTTAACTACTTTTATAACAGCAAAACCAAATTAGCGCTGAAAGCCTACCTACATTAAGCTCTGACTAGTTGTGGGGCTTTGGGTTTTCCCGGCCGACCTTCCTACACAGCCTTGGCTTTCACTGGGGCACTGGAAAGTTACTTATCAAGTATGTGTAAAAGCTAGAATAACCAGACTGAGACATTACTTTAAAAATAAGTAGGTAATGTTTTATAGGTCAAAACACATTAATTTTAATTTGATAATGGTTACCATGCAAGTCTTAAAAAACAATTTGTTTTAGTAAATTGCATTTGTTTTCTAACGACTTGACCTTACAAACATGACAACCTACTATCACGGTTATATTTCCGCAGAGGCCGCAGAGGTGTACAGCTTCCCGGTATGTTTTCAAATCAAGCGAACAAATCCCGACTCTTACCCCTGCTGAGAATTCAACGATGCTCGTCCTGAGAATCGAACACAGGATCTCTCAGACCGCAGACGCGCGTGCTGATACTACTGAATACTACTGAGGCATGTCTTTTGATCTAATGACTACCGATATACATATAGAATGAATGATCACTGGGTGATCTGAATAGAGTTAAACGGCTAACAATTATAAAGCCAGGAGCCGGCAATAACTCCCGACTCGCTACCGCTACCGACCGCAAGACCAACCAACGCCGACACTAACCCGCCAGATGCCACCCTGGGTGTAAGTCGCCGGACAGCCGGATACGGTGTCACGGTGCGTACGCTTTTAGCGGCAAATGAACTATTCCGGATCTCAGCTGTGAACCCGGATGCAATCACCGATAACTGGCGATATTTTATAATTGCTCCACGATATTATAATATTCCGATTGTCAAGTTCCTTTCCATAACGTCCAGTTATAATGTTGTAAAAAACTGTTGGTGATTTAGTGGTAAGGCTGGCTCGTGTAACATAGTAAACGAGGTTACTGGTCACTGAGCTCCTTATTCTTATATTATCCAGGTCAGTAGGCTTGCACAAAAAATAAACCATCAAGCCTGCATCCCCAAAAGGTTAAACAGAGGTACTAAAGTACATCCAGAGTTTGCCGGTATGTTTAGATCTAGGTCCCAAGCCTTTAGCCGGTCATAAATCCAAACATCCGAGCTGCTACTGAGAATTTCATAGAAAAACCTAACAACCCTTGTAATTCAATAATATTGTTCTGATCTAGTGGTCAAAAGGCTCCTTAATGCAAGAGAGATTCTAGATTCAATTCGCAAGTCGCGCAAGTTTTATTCAGTAGCATAGCGTAGTTTAGATTTGCAGACTCGCCCCTATGGGCTGCCTCAATCTACGCTTCGAACTGCTAATTGTTCAGGGATTCAGGCGGGAGAAATTAAAAAAATACATCATAATAATTTCTTTTGTGTTCTGTTTCTGTGTTGATAGGTGTCAAATAGAGACACATTCTCTAACGGCCCGGCCGGCCCTAATAGCAACTCAGTCGTGAAGGTTTGCTTACTAGAGATAGGATTTTGACATTAGTTGTATGAACCTTATTTCAAAATACTGTCTCTAGTAAGCAAATCTACTGTCTGATTTGTTATTGAGACTGGCGGTAAGAACTTAATAAGTCTCGTCGACTTTAATTACTTCTTCACGGACACTAATACGTACCGTTGTCCTTTACTCAAATCAAAATCACTGTCCTATTTAATAAAAAAAAACGTATTAGGTACTTATTAAAACTATCTCGTAAATTCGTAATGCAGACTCATAGCGCCGACCTCTACAGTAAATACCTAAGAGGCATTAACAATAATCGTTTGGTGGGTAGGTAAACGACCTGTCGAATAAGAGCACTTACCTTGTGAGGTATTCTTACAGGAACAGGACAGACGAACTGCGGTTGGTAATGAGCACAGTTCCTGAAACCAAATTGGTTTGTGGTTTTACACTTGGCGACCTGTCTGAGTGGCCACTTCCACTTCGCTAAAATGACTAGCAATTAACAACCAAATCTATATGTATAGGACCTACTTGGTGGGTACTTGGGTACGTATTTATTAATCCATGACTACCTCATAAGAGAATTAGTATATACTTCTCTAGTCTTACGCTAAGGAGCCCAATTACGTATTCTCATATTTTTGGTAAAGTTATTCCAAAGTTTTTTTTTAAATGTCTGTCATGAAATTTCGAACGCACTCTTTCGCAAAGACATTTAATATTGCTAAGTTTTTAGACAGGACATCACGAACAAAATATAATCTATTAGGTACTTTTTTCCAGCTCTGGTGCCGTCATATCTCAGCCTGATAAAGAGAGAAAACCAATCATATCGGGATCAAAATGTTTGTATGAAAATGTTCCCTCCTATATCCTCTTTGGAACACTTGTGTAGGTAATGCTAAACATTACCTACACAAGAAATAAGGAGAACGACCGGAGAGTGACCAGTTTATCATTTTCACCATTAAATATCGATCTAAGTACCTAAGATTACCTGGTAGATTCTTTTTTAACCATAGTAAATCCTACCGACATGTTTATGATGAAAGTAGGTCAGATTATTCTAATCATTTAAAAAAAGAACACACGTTTTGTTTCAAGCCTGTGGTAGCGCCATCTGTCGGAGCGTGTGAACAGCATTAATATTTTGCAAGTTCGTAATAAAAATGTACTTACTCTTTATTGAAAACTATCGGAAATGTTCTTAAAATACACAGTACACATTAGAATTCACACTGGTTCACTACGCGTAAGGGCCCGCCCGGTGCCTTTTAATTCCCGACGTTGTGGCCGAACTGCGTCGGCCGCGGTCACGGGTATACTGACAGTGTCAAACAAATAATTATCAAAGTTTTTAGTTCTACCCTCATTTGGTTTATATGTAATGTCAGTACTCCCGAAACACCAAAGAAAAACGTTTCAAGCGTGACGTAACGTCAACTGTCGGGGAGTAGAGACAACTTAAAATTATGCAAATTCAGTAATAGCATTTAGATTTACACAATTAAAATTTTCGAAAATGTTCCTGTAATGAACGGTAAAAATAACTTCTCTTTACTTAATAGGTTGGTAGGTCAGTCATTAAAAAGTTCTTTGGCTTTAACGGCAAAGATACCTACGTAAGTTAGCTGTCGATTTATCTATCGATTTACAAAGTTGTAGCAAGAAAGTTGTGTGTTTCAATAGGAGCAATTATTTTTAATTACTGGTTAAAGGATAGCCAGTCATATTCAGCTAGAAAAGCAAATGAGATTAGATGCATGTAGCACCATCTAGTTCACAGTTAAGACTAGCACAGTTACTTTACGGCTAAATGTTACTACTAGATGGCGGTATTGACTAGACAAATATTTTAATGAAATCCACCTTAACTTTATGCCATGTATCGTATAGATGGCACTGCAATAAAGTTAATTCATGAAAAAAAATGATAAGGTATTATGAATAAAAAATATATACTTACTTATTTATTGGCACAATATACAAACATAAGTAAATAATAGGAAAACTGTAAACATCATTTAATCTCTTAAATCACGATACGCATTTACTGTATAAACGACAGTTTTGATCCACAGATCAATTATAATTACTAAAATATGAGCTCCAGTCATTTATTAATCTCGAAAATGTAAATGTCACACCATGTATTATAGTGGCGTATCTTAAACGAGACACTGAATAGTGCAAGTTTTTCTTTTAAATACAGTTCCGTGATGGCAAACCCCGAATATAATCGCTCATAAATCATAGTAACATACTCTCTTACTACTTAATTGTGTTTGTAGGTGAACACTTCGTAATCTCTGACGGTGAAGTTATACTCCGTGGCGAGCGAGGCAGGCGCCATCTGGTCACCGTACGAGTGCAGGTTGCTGTAGCTCTCGCTGTTACTGTTGCAGTTGCTGGATATCAGCAGATCAGCGCCCGCGCCGAATATAGGGCCGCAGCTGTATAATAAGAAGAAGAATTTAAGAATTATTTAATTAAATGTGTGTTTAAGTTTACAGGTTTCTGCTATTTATTCAGGAGTCAGAATGTTAGTATTTGTATTGAAGTAGGTAATAAGTCTAATGACCCCAGCAGTGCGACAGCATATGGATTGATGGTGGTGATAATGGCACGTCCAGATTTGCACCAATTCGAAAAAAAACGAGAATTATACTACTTTCCGAATTCATCGGGTGTGAATCTGAATATTGACGAACCACCTAGTGATAAAGCCTTCATTCATCTCAAAAACTACGAAGTTCCTAATGAAGTTTGGATTAAAGCACCAGCGTGGTGGGTTTGTCTAATCCACCGCAACCCGAAAAGGCACGTGTTTAACAGAGGCAATAATATAATCAGTAGTTGCCTGAATTATTGCAATGTAACCCTACCGGCAACTTTAGAAGAATATACATATTGTTTCTATAATATCTTTATACTTATTTGTTTAGTATATAAGGTTTTCCATGTAAGAAGTAAATAAATACTTACTCCGGATGATAGCAAAGTGCGAACGCCTTTTTGAGCAGCGTGTACCTCGCAGGAGGGTCGCTGAGCGCGAACAGGAAGGCGCGCTCCGCGGGGATGTACCCGCCGGCGCCCCCAGCCGTCCACGCCGCCTCGCAGTACCCGCCCACCACCTCGCCCCGGGACAACTGGGATAAGGAACACGTATCAAGTATCAACTTTTGTAGTCAAACGTGAAATTTCTAGTAACAGCTCGGAGTTCGGCTTTGAGCCCGGTTCTAGGCCTTTTTCAAACCAATTCCTATCACGTCTCATATCGAATGATTCTTAATCCGTGACAAAATTATTTTTATTTTTATAGGCGGAAACTATTTCATAGTCATATCATTTATTTGCATTCCACAATGTCATATTAGATGTATACCTAGGCTTAAGTTTTATAATATATTTTAAAAGTTTTATAATATACTATAACCTGTTTGTTTCCATAACATAAATACTTAACTCAATAAATAGGCCCACCCCTATTTAAATGGGACCTAAACATACCTACAAACTGTGTGTACGCTGTACTCCTCTGCCTCACTCTTCGGGGAATACAGGCGTGATGGTGTTACATAGTATGTTACGTCAAACGTACAGCGTCTGTATTGTATCTTATCAGTTGATTATTATTTTATTCTTTTTAACTGCCATCAGTCCTCACAGGACTATTATCTGTTTGGTTAGGTGTTATATTGGCGTTTTAGACGCAGCGGCCATTACCTCTGCTGTCCAATTATAGTAGTTGGCCACTTTAGCAGTGTTCAGCAGTTCTACAGCCAGTGGATTCGGATGTACAGACAGGCGATCAGCGTAACGTTTCATATATTTAGTTATCTCGTCATAATTGGTATATATAATGCAAGATATTCATGGAGTTGTTTCAAATGGCAACCATTTATTGAACTAAGGAACACATAATATAACTCTAAGAAAAAGATACTATTTCATTAAATAAGAGACTTCTTCCAGTAGACTGTTGATAGTATTGTTGGTATCACCTTTATTATAGCATGCCGAATACTCATGGATCCTCCGCCACCCGGGGAGGTGGCAGGGTATGTCGGACTCATACCGACTAAAAACCACACTTGCCTTCACTTGCCCTATAGTCATCGCCATGGGAATTTTATTACTCATAAAGAACTTACAATGAGCTTAAATTACTTATAACTAAACTAGCGACC
Organism: Acronicta alni; assembly: GCA_964056405.1. Classification (NCBI taxonomy): domain Eukaryota; kingdom Metazoa; phylum Arthropoda; class Insecta; order Lepidoptera; family Noctuidae; genus Acronicta; species Acronicta alni. The sequence continues at coordinate 15,673,715 of OZ043925.1, read as the reverse complement.
CGCCCCCCCCGCTTCGAACGGGTGCGATGTACTGATAAAATACATGTATAATACATATAAACCTTCCTCTTCAATCACTCTATCTATTAAAAAAAACCGCATCAAAATCCGTTGCGTAGTTTTAAAGATTTAAGCATACATAGGGATATAGGGACAGAGAAAGCGACTTTGTTTTATACTATGTAGTGATAATAGCTATTACAACGTTGAAGCTTATTACAGAGACCGTTTTTAAAACATGTTTTCGTAAATATATTTTTTCAATCGATTTTTAAAGTAATTGACTGACAGTCCTTGATATTATTAGGCAGTTTATTATACAGTTGTGCTCCTACATACATAATGTTTCGCTGATCGTAATCTGTTCTGTGATGACGTAATTTAATTTTGTCTGTATTCCACAAGTAATAATGAAAAGATTTTTGTATGAACTTTATTTCCGATTGCATTTGACCCGATATTATTTTCTTTATTCTTATTATTTTGCCGTAGATTAATTATTTATTACGTAGATTGTTGGTATTACCTGAACTAGCAATAGTACGGGGGCGACACCGTCGCAGTGAGAGTGGAACGACTGCGCAGAGTACCCGTGAGTGGACGCGCGGAATATCAACCGCCACGACTGCTTCGGAGTGCCGCACCTGACAGAACCAGTTTATACATTTCATGTGATCATTTTGATTAATTCAATTGTTTAATTTCTTTTGCACTTACCAGTTATTAATGACAGCTTGGAAAGCGCTTTTATCTTGCTGCAGTATAGACGATCCCGTGAACATGTTCACTGCCAAGCTGCAGTAATAATAGTAGGTTTTACATAATTAATTTCCTACATAAATAATTTTGAAAGGAAAGGTCTAGAGCACTATGACATGACATATAAACATTATCACCATTGAACTGACAAAGGTCTCAAGTTCGAATCCAAGGTACGAACGAGGTACAAGGTACGACTTTTCGAATTCACGTGCATTAATAATTAATTATCAGTCGCTTAAAATGGTGACGGAAAACATCGTGAGGAAACCTTTTTTAATTTTTTTTAAAGTATGGTTTATCGCAATGATAAACTTTTGACAAGTTGTTCGTTTATATAATTATATACAATTTTTTAATGAATTTTTTGTCCCTTAAACTTCAGTATTTAAGTGGCGCCCTAGCATGTATGACTACTTAATTTAATTTCTTCTTGGATAGTAAAATCAGAGTGTTTACCGCGGCTGCGTCCTCTTGTCGGTGTCGGGTCGCGGCGCGGGGGGAGGCGCGGGCGCAGCGTGCAGTGCGGCGCGACGGTACCGCTCCAGCGACAGCTCCATGGGCACCGCGCCCGTCGGCTCCACCTCCTCCGCGAACACCGCACTGTCTGCAAAGTACAGAGAATATAAGTCAACGGAGGTGGCCCGCACGAGTGCCGAATCTTTGTGAGAGTCGCTCAAACAACAGACAGAGCGGCTTGGAAAGAGAGTTTTTGCCTAGAAGTAAAATGTCAACATTTTCTTATGAGTCAGTTAAATAAAACAAGCTAATTTTATTTACGAGGGTTACACCGTAGCTACGGCACCGGAATGTAGGCGTGACAGTATGTTATAGTGTGACACTGCTGACGCATTTAATTTGTATACAGGCGCATTACTGTATTAGCGCGGCTCAGCAGTCGTCTCCCCGCACCCATTCAATTAGGTCGTTCATAGTTAAGACCAATATGTATTTATAATATCTACCTATCTGTAACTGGTCAGTAAAATATTTATACATATAGAAATGTGACCGAACATTAATTTAATATCTTCAAATACGAAACCACACATGGTGTTTTATTATTGTGACAACATAAAACGATAGTTAGGTACTCTAATTTTGTTAGACACTAGTGTCCAGATTGTAAAAATAGATTTAAAGTAAGCAGGTAAGCTGTTGAGTAGTACCAATGAGCAGCAGTCGGACATGCTGCATGAGCGGCGACAGATGGTGGCACACCCGAGCGCGCTCCTCCTCAGTCCAGTGAGCGGTGGGCTGCGTCACGCCGGCGCGTTGCTTGGCCCAAGCCAAAGCACAGCGCCACACTTCTTCTTCTTCTAGACACAGCTAAAATTAAAGAATAAATAAATACTCAAAACCAACATACTTTTAGACCTTAATTTTCATTGTTGTATACAGGTTGTTACAAAACTACCCGTAAAGCCGAAAGGAGGTTAAATAGGGCCTTATAACGAATCCATTCACAATATTTAAGAACCGTACTAATGCTGTACATATCCCAAAAAAAGGAAAACAACAACATTTATGAATGAAATATAGAAAAACTATTAAAGTAGACACTTAATAGGTACGTAGGCCTTTCTGTTAAATAATCTGGTTCCCTGACATGACAGCTGACAAGATTTTTGGCTTTGATAATTAATATATATTTTACGGGGTATTTTGTAACACGTCGTATAATCACACCAAACTTACAACTTCCAAAACATACAGCGCCATCTATTAGTAGAACCACTCTTTAAAAATTATTGTCAAATTGCAATCAGCCATGTATTTGATTCAGCCCAGCCCAAAGAGTATAATAATATAAAAGAAATCCCAGCCCAATACTGGATGTTAATGTTCTGAAGTACCATCAGCTTAATGCAATCATAACATGTGTATAATATTATCATGTTATCTGTAGGCAGGGCCGAACCGTGAGTTTAGGGAGCCCTGGGCTAATACTACTTATGGGCCCACCTAATTACTCAAAGTATAGAAAAAAATGAGACAATAAAATATTTGATTTATATTGACTTTGACTTGACTTAGCTGGGGGCCCCTTGAATCGACGGGGCCCTGGGCTGAAGCCCAAAAAGACATATGGTAGATCCGGCTGTCTGTAGGTAGTTAAAGGGGATACTAACAAAGTCTGAGGAGATGAGCTTGATGAGGGCCTCTTTGGGTAGGTTGAGGAACGCATTAGTCTTGACGCAGTCGGCTGCGTTGTCGCCAATGAAGGTGATGCAGCGCTCCATGAACGATGACGCGCTCTTCCCACCTATAATTAATAAGTTTCTTATTCCACATCAGTTTGCTATGTAATACCAGCATTATTAATAACCCAGTGCTGGCCCATACCAACCTACTTGCTTCCAACCAGTAGACTATCACCAACATTTTAATCCTCCAATACAAAAAACCTTTCTCAAGTTGCATATCTGTCTTTGGCATTATTACTCAGCTGTTCAGGGATTTTAAGGTTTTACAGGAAAAAAATGTTTTGGTATACTTATACCACCCAACCAGGCATCTACTAATTTGGCAGATACAAGTGTAATAATAATCCAAACCGCCTGCAGATCATCAATGTCTCATGAATAAATAATGTCATAAATAATTTCTTGCAAGCTATCATACAATGGTATCTAGAATAAGTCTAGAACTCTAATAAAAACTTTAAAAGCTTCAGCATGAGAGATAGTGCAGCAGTTTCTATCAAAAGATACCTACTGGTTTGAAAAAGCCTGCACAGGAAATGGTATTTAAATTTGTCCTTTGTAGCTGATCTTGGCTATGGTCACTACTTGAGCGACTGCTACGCTTGAAGTTCTGGATTTGATTACAAGGTTGAGTTCAGGTGTTATTAAGTTTTTCTATTAAATTCTGAGTAGCAACTCGGACTTTGGATTTGTTCCTGGCTAAAAATGCTGTGCGAAAATGTGTGTAAACATTAGTACACCTCAGTGTAACCCTGCGGGGAATACAGGTGTGACGGTATGCACTATTGTAGCTACATAACCAATGATTTCAGTCAACTAAAACTTTATTTAATAGTCTTTTCTTACCATGACCAACAAGTTCTGCATATATGTGTGAGCACAAGTAGTCACCTACAGAAATAAATCTTTGTTGATGTAATATGTCACACTAGAGAGATAGAATAATTAGTCCATCTCAATCAATCAGGTCAATCTGTCTTAGATTTATTGGATTAGCTCATCTAATATTTGTGGCCTCCGATATTAAAACAAATTACCCACATGTAATGTAGTGTTTGTAAGATTTTTAATTCAGTAATTTGTATAGGAGTCCTAGGACTATATAATGCATTACTATTAATTTGTTTAAACAAAATAATGTCACTGCAGATGTTGTACCTATTCAGTTTAACTAAATATGACATGAATGTCCTCACACATACTGTATCAACAAACACTGTAATACTATGTTTCTTGCCTGATTCTTTCCGATATGGTCATCTTTTAGAAACTGTAACTAAGCTTTACGTTTGAGAAATGGTTCTTCTGAACTTGAAAACTAGATAAGCAGGAAGTAAATAAAAGTCCATTTGGCAATTACTTAACTTTAATTATAAGGTAGACACTGGTGTGTTTAACTCACGCACATCGCTTATTTAAAAAATACAAATCGAGTTTCTTCATACACCCTGAGGAATGAACTTAGAACTAAACTTTATAACCTATCACACCGACGCGTTAGGATTGACATTTTGAATCAACGTTATATTGTCGCCCTTCATCATTATTCTTCCGATCTGCTTCCTATTCTTAGTCTTAATGTGAACCTCTTCGGCCTCATCCAACACAATGTTCATGTATTCATCAAATCCCACGATGTGTCCCTCGATTCGTAGATTCACGTTCTCGTACAACCAAATTTGAACTCTGCTTCTGTTTTGTAAGTACCTGAATATAAGGTTGATGGGTTGGACCATCACCTTCTGGACTTTCGGTGGACCCTTGTATGCCATTTTTGAATTATATTCCTTTGCGTAAACTTATAACGAAAATAACGCTATCCCGGCTTCGCACTTTCGTTGATTTCGAGCTGTCAAATGTTGTCTTTGTCTATGGTCGAATCATCGAATGAGACGCCGACGCCGTTTGTTAGTGTTGTCAGTTTCGGAACATAAACAATATTTAGTCGATTAATATTAACTGTTCTAATATGTACCTTCGTACATTGTACGAATGACCGTAGGAAAGGCCGAAATAGGAAATTCACTTTCAATAATAAAGTAATTCTACATATAATAAGTCGATCATTTCGAGAAATATTTTTGTCTAACAATGCTTTACGATACCCAGAACCGGGAAATTTTATCAATTACGATAGTAATACATGGTTAACTTGCTGAGGCAACACTCAGTTTCAACGCCAAAATTTATTCGAATTAAGTTTTGTCATAAACACATAAAATAAGGGTGAATTAACTAATTATATTTTCAGAAACGGTTCTGGAATGTAGTATCCTTAATAATTATGCGCATGTTCATACAAAACAACAAAGCAACCTACTAATTTTTAATAAAATTTACTTACGAAGAACCTGGAAGTCACCTCCATTATTTTAACAAATGGATAGCCTTTGATCTGAACTGCGACCGTCAAAATTATAAAAAAAGAACAAAATTTACAAAATTATTTTCTATAAAACTTAACAAAAAGTGTGCGATGGCCGGGAATCGAACCCGGATCAACTGCTTGGAAGGCAACTATGCTGACCATTACACCACCATCGCATCTGTCAGAAGATTTGAAATTATTGTTATGTATGTTTTAGTTATATTTTACCTGGTCGATCTTGAATTTCCATTGCTGCTGCCAGCAAAGTGCAAGCGCTCTCCACGCTCAAGGTCGATGTGACGTGATCTTCACAAGCTGATCTTAGATCTTCTACTCCTAGATCAGCTGCTAAAGTCATCATTTCGAATACTCCGGAGTCTTGCAGCAATAGCTATCAATTAATTAATTGTTTATTCGTTTCGAATTATAGAAATAAAATACAAAAAATAAACATGATTTAATAGCGCCATCTAGAGATTATAGTCAAGATATTATCGTCAATAATTATTTTTAATCACTTTCAAACGAAATCTTAGTAATAAAACTCTACTGTATATATATTTTTTATTACATATTTTTTCTATATTTACCTTGCCAGTATAAACATACTGAATAAAAAGCCGAAAAGTTTCAACTTGGACGTGTGGCATACGTATCGGTGTCGGCTGCGCGCCGATAGATGGCGTTACCGAACATCCCGGAATCCGACAGACCTCGCCTCGCTTTGTGTTTTGAAAGCTCTTGCATCTGAAAAAAGAATAATAGGTATAAGAAATCAAATAACCGCGATTTTATTATAGAGGGCTAACGATACGCTTAAAGTAGAGTCGATTGTATGTTACACTTGTAACCTAAAATGAATTATCAATATAATTATTAGATTATTTTATAACAATAATTACTTAATTAAAAAAAATTAAGTATCTATATCTTTTTATGTATTCTTATTTAATGTTCAATAAGCTTATAAGTAGTTCGCGTCTAGTTTAATATTTCGCAAAGGCGGGAGATCACCGTGCGACGTGCACGGTGCAGTGTAATTAAAAAACCGATAATCTCGTCTGAAGAAATATTAAACGATAAGTAAAGCCGGGTAGCTAAAGGAAAAACTTAAAGTTGTCAAGTTATGCGCTAACTTGTAAGTTATGCGAAAGTTGGAGCGCGGGCCCTCTGGCGGCGCACGAGCGTCGAGTGCAACAAGATCTAGGTAGGTATAAATTAGAACATAGAAAGAGGTTCTGTGGTATTTAATTTATTTCGTTTTTTATAAAGTACAGTGACTATTAACTGATGACACGTTTGGTGTAGTGGCTGAGCAATCGGCTTCAGTGTCTTGTGTTGCGGTTTCGATCCCCGTCCCGTTGTTCCGGGTCTGGGAGATTTATGTACTATGTGAAAGTTTGTGTTTGTAAACGCATCCACGAAACGAGCAAATCCTAGTGTGGGGGCCACGTTTGAATAAAAGAAAACTGCGCAAGTAATTAAAATACTCCCTTTGGATTAATCACTAATTATTTTGATGAATGCCTTACTCATGTTCTTACGTATAGAAAATCATCAGTTAACTTGTTAGTTAATATTTCTGTTCATCGACCGATGCAAAGAGAGGACTTGAATGTCATCTTATTAAAATTAATTTAATTTTTCTTACGTTATGATTTTACCAGTATAATTAATATTCTGTGAAATTTATAGATTCTTGTAGATACACAGCTGCAAGGTAAGCTAATAATGTCATAATGAATCGACAAAAATGTTTAATTATTTAAAACGATACAAGTAAAGGAGTTTGATTAGTTTTAATTTTTAAATTTATCTTTTAATTTATTTGAATACACATTCTAATAATAAATCCATCAAGGATTACGTGTATCAGTATTAGCGCGGGAGGTACCTATTACTGCGGTGTATCGCCAATATCGGTGACACGTCCGTTATTTAGCGTTGATTAGGCACAGCCCTAGCCCGCCTTTCGCGTGTACGCCCCATGATTGAAACCGCTATTGACTAAATTCAATTTTCAATTTAGTTCGTTCACTTCACAGTGATGGCAGTGATTTATCACCCTGTTTTACGTACTTTACGTTAATTGGAAAAAGGTGGTGCAACTCTTATGTAAATATAGGTATACCTACATGATACTTAAATATGAGTAGATTGAATTACATATAGAGAGTAAAGTCGTTTTTTTTTTCAATCGGAGGCTTATCACTTATCCGAGAGACTTTAATTTGATGAGATGAATGGATGTAGCCTGGGTTTATAATTATTTTTTTTTAATTTTTTTATCATTACGTAATATTGATATCATGAATACCGCCTACAGACACTGCTTCTCAATATACTTAGCTGTATTAATATTACTTACAGTTACTTACCTACTACAGCATTACCTACGTCGGGGTCTCTAGAGTGGCAGCCATTATGCTGAGGTACACCACTACATCTGAAATCAGGTCTCGCCGTTCGTGCGTTATTAACGAAGTATAATTAGAAGCTGCATCTCAGGGACTTCTAGAGAATGTTGCAACTTGTAGGTAATGTATTTAATGTGTGATCCTGATCAAGTCGTTTTGTATGAGATTTAAATTCATAATATTTGGAACAAAATATATCGAAATACTTAGCTATAACCTATTTGGATAAACAGGAATTCATTTACAAATTATTCTGTATACCTGAATGGTTTGGCAGAGGTGTATTTAGGTGTAAGTACATAATTATAATGCGCTCATAAGTCGCTGGTATGTTTGACCTAATATGTAATAAATGGTGCCAAATCTAAACTTCGAGCTGCTACTCCCATAAATAACACTTTGCTTGACTTAGGAACCAAACCCAAAATCTCAACACCTCACGCTCAGCAACGTAATACGTCTATTATTGTGTGCAACTATCGTTGTTAGTATTACAGCCTAAGATTAGTTCGGAATGTGAAAACAATCATGTAGATTAAGTAGTTACGGCAGATTCTGAAACAACTATTTTGTAATTCATCCTTGCTTCTAACCTAGTAGACATAGTACAGAGTACCGACATTCCCTCCCCACCACTAAGTCGTGGAGCCGATCTCAATTAATTGTAAACCCGGTGTAGCGTTCATTAGCTGATTTATTTGCGGACGCTACGTCACTGGCCCTCCTTGACAGAGGATTTACCAACAATATTTCTTCCTTACGTATCGAACCATATTGTTTTGTTAATGTACTGTATCAAGTATTTTATCTTAATTTTCTTCACCAATTTTCCTGCTATTATTGTTTAAAAAAAATATGGCTTCACACTAGGACTTCCTCTTGTATCGTGGGTAGTTTACAAACTCAATTTTTCACATATACAAACACCCCGATCTGGGACAACTAGGTCATACAAATATTTAAGCCGTGTGGGGTCCAACCCGCGCACATGGGGTAGAAGCCGATCGCTGCGCCACTACGCAAAACGTGTCGTGCACCACACACGATTGAAGAAGGATTTTGGTAAGTCGTAAAAATTATGGATTTTTGGTAATATTGTTGAACCTTACAACCTAGCCTGTTGTACAAACTAGCCTGTTGTACAGTGGCGAAGGGTAAATTTAGGTAAGAGGAAATCCGAAGCAGAAAAGCTTGAGTACCATGCCTTGCCATTTGTCAATAAACACATTTGACACTAATGACAAGGAAAGCTGGTAAAAATCGAGTTGTCTGGCACCTTCACCATTGAAGTAGTATCTTACATATTCTTCTAATTATTCATCCACAATATTATAGTGACCGTTTATACTTGTCTTAACACTCAAGTCCAAATGTGGATGCCGAGGACCTTTCGGGATGATTAGAACATTAAAAGACAAGGAGATCTTTTGTAGAACTGTTCGTAACAGTACCTGCACAAGCTATCGCCTATTGAGATTATTTACTAAATTAAGTGTACTGAAAATATAATTACGATAACGGTAAATGGAATGCCGGACCTCAGCCTAAATGTTACTTAGTTTATTAACTGTAATTACCCAGTGGTTTCCACCCGAACCCCACGCAACACTCATCACATCACCGCCGCACTCAGACGATGGCGATTTGTTTGCAATTAATCACTGTTTGAGCCTGTGTCCTCGCGATTAATTCAGTGGGTGTGCATCTCGGCGCTGGCCGACAATCTCGTCGGATATCATTAATCTTGGTCGGCGTGCCAAGTGTTGCAGCAAAGAGTATTGGAATCAGATACTACATTGCGTTGAGTGTGTTACCTATCCTATTCAGTTCAGATAGTAAAAGACAAAATTTCCAGCAGTAGAGGGTAGAATTCTGTAGAACTGGACTAAAATCACGAGAAATATCAGTAGGTATCTACGTAATTTAGGAATCGATTATGAAATAATCGATTTATCATTGGGTAAAAAGTGTATGAATTTATTTTTTATGATCTGTGCGACTGTTTTGTAATTTGACATTAGATGTCAGTGCACGACGCGTACACCACCTCGCAGCGAGCCGTCTCGCAGGCGCCACTTTTCAAAAAAGGAACACTACCAATAAAATAATCAAAAATTTGTGACAAAAATTGTTGTTTTATGGATACTTTATGCATTCTTTAACTGTTTGCGTGTTTGTTGTTTTCTTAATGTTGTGTTAATTCATGGTGTTTCTGTTGTTATGTGAATTCCTGCTCGCCCTGTCAGATGTGCATTCGGTAAGTACATACCTAATTACATTCTACGTAGGTAAAACCACGCTTTAGACGTGCTATACTATATTTTTGTACTTATTTTTAAAGGTTATAGGCTCGAAACTTTCCACAAGTATATGACAAGTAATTTAACATTAGAGAGTGGAATAACTATTTATTGTTACTTCTACAATCGATGGATATTTAAAACTCCCGCCAAATTCTAATTGTATTTGTTTTTTTTTGCGAAGTGTAGGTCTATCTAATAAATTGTAGGTTTACTGAAATAATAATTGCGACAATAACTATACAATATTCACAATCTATATACGAATCACATTTGCATAAAAATCCTAATGCCTAGATTGGAAGCTCAAAGCTTTGAAAGTTTATGTAAGTCGAAATGTTTTCGTTTATTTTTGTATGTATTCTGATGAGGAGCGATAGCCTAGTGGTCTGACCTATTGGACTGCAAAGTAAAAGGTATCGAGTTAAAATCACGGCACGCACCTCTGACTTTTCGAATTCACGTGCGTATTAATAATTAATTTTATCATTCGCTTTAACCGTGCAAGAAAACATCGTGAGGAAACCTTAGAGATTTCTCGACGGTGTGTGAAGTCTACCAACACGCACTAGGCCAGCGTGGTGGACTATATGCTAATCTCTTTCAATCTGAGAGGAGACCCGTGCCCAGCAGTGGGACAGTGTATGGGTTGATGATGATTCTGATGAGATGACGAACAAGAACGAAGAAGAACAATGACCGCCTGATAGTAAGCGGTCACCGCAGCCTATAAACGCAGCAACACCAGAGTGGACTCGCGCGTCGTCTTGAGACCTCGGCTTATAAGGCTCGTATGTCCAGTAATATCACTGGCTATAGCTACATTTTTTTTCAAACCGGAACACAATAATGTTGGCACATTATTGCTTAGTTTAGTGGCAGAAAAATATTCTGCAATGCAACAATGAAAGTTGCTGAAACAGCTAACTTTTGAAAACATCACAGCTCTAAAAATGGTCATGAGATTTTTCTTATTAAGGTGAATTAAATATTTAATGGTCATCTATGCAATAATTTCGCACAATCTTCACAGGTCAGTAACTGAATAAGTACCTACTTATTAAAAATCGTATTGAAGATAGCAACATTTTCAGCGACTTTTGTTGCTGACTGTACAACCTCAGATAAACTCGCAGAGCAACATGAGCAGAGCAGAGCCTACCTCTTTAATAATAATAATTTGGTCCCCGCCTCAAAGACAATGTACTGACTTTTCTTTACGTTATACAGTAAGTAACGTTCTCATGTTCTATAGCGTAACGTTCACAAGTGGTCATAATAACCTTATACCGCTGACTGATGCGCTCAACAGCACCATATCGTCTGCGTAACTTATATTATTGACACTGACACCGTCGATATGACAACCGACATGCTGACTGCTGAGCGTCTCAATCAGGGCATTCATTAAATTAAAGAGGGCAGGGGAGTAAAAAAGTATAAAATTTTACCACCGTAAAAGGTATATCTAACCATACATGTGTCTTATCTACGCGCAGTATGATCTCACGCGGCAGCGCCCGTCGCCGTCAGTTGCCGACTAATGGAGCGTGCGGCTTTCACTTACACTTTTTGCCGATTTCCATTTAACACGTGGACGAAAGGAGCTCTGCCTCGAAGGATAACACAGATTTTCTTGTTGGAAAATCCCTGATATTATGATAAAAGTGGCTGTATAAAAGGGTCCGTTTTATCTAAGATGTTTAGGGACCCGTGATATGGTCATGTTGACTGAAAATAGTCCTATATTTCAAAAGCTTTGCGAAGGTTTTGTACAATACCTAGGGCCTTAAAAAAAGCTGTTTTATTTTGACATGAATGAGTCTGCTTGTTATTTCAACAAAAGTGACCAGCATTTAAACTAAATGTATTTTTTACTATACCTACAACGGTTGTCTGTTTGTTTGTTACAACTTCAGTGCACTGAACTGCAGTGATCAATTTTATTATAAAATTTATGTGGAGACAGTGAGGGTCGTAAATATTTCGCATTCGTAATTACCGTGTCCTTACGAATTTTTATATTTGTACGTGCTCTCCGAGGCTCAGAGGGGTTTCAAAGTGTTAAGAAAGGTCACCGATCCTCAGACCGACCGCGACTTCGCAGTTCGTTTGATCAGCGTAATAATTACTTAGCTATGAGCTCCTCTTTTTAATCAGAACTGTATGTTGGTAATTATAGTATTAACTCAATAACAAAGTCTTTGACGGCTCTATTGGCGCAGAGGTAGGCCAATCGGCTGCTGCACCAAGGGTCGTGCGTATGGTCCCCGCAAGAAGCAAATATTTGTATGATATAGATAGTGAGACCGGGTCCGGGTATGTGTATGTGAAAGATGAAAATCCTAGTGTATTCTACGGCAACGTTAATTTAAAAGTAAAGAATAATCTTTATTCGTTTTATGACATTGCAAGATCTTTAATTATGTATATTAGATTAATGTTTCAATGTCACAAAACGAATAATCTATCTGCGTAACATTATTAAAGCCGTCTCTCACGTCACGTCACACGTGTGTATCCCTGACTTAATTTCGTCTGTAGTCCAGGGGAGATCGCGTGACTTGACGTGGACATGACTAGCCAGTGTAATTGACGCGTCCGATTCATCTCTCAAGAGTGCTCCAAACACAAGTCCTAATCTAGTTAATTTGTTTTGTTATAAGTGATAATTGATAAAACGATCTGCTATGCTAAAACCGCTTTTGATGAATAGTACAAGATTCTCAACATGGCTTTTGAAACACTCCACTAAACTTGTAAATTATAGAGGAGAGGAGTCTGCTTTGGATGGCGGAGAAACTGGAATCCTAATTTCGTCGGGCCAGTGTACCAAATTTTTTTTTATAATAATATTCTTGGACAATTTTACACAGCACCATCTAGACCCAAACTAAGTAGAGCTTGTACTATGGGTACTAGACAATGGATATAATACTTATATACTTTTTTTGTAAATACATAAGATATAATACACAAGAAGCACCCAGACAAACACAAACATTTATGTTCATCACATAAATATTTTTTGTGATTTGTGAGAATCGAACCTACAATCTCGTGATCAGCAGTCCGACACTCGAACCACAAGACCACAGACGTCGTCATTCGTCGTCAATCTACTCTGCTTATAAACCGAAGCAAGCATATATAGATGTTAATTTGTGAATAAATGTTTCATTAACCCACCTACTTTCTAATCTGTTGATTGACATCAGGTTTCCCCTAGGTCACAGTGGCGCCCAACGTGGGTCACAATATTATACTAACATGCCCCTGATTGTTACCGTACAAAAATAGTAAAGTATATAAATATATAAGTATACTTATAATTAATAAAGAGAGGGAATGCAGTTTTATTGCTGTCGTACTGATATTCAAACCAGACATACAGATTTACTTTCATTATATTATTACTTTAAAGATTAATTACATTTTTGGTTTGTTAATTACCTAGGTACTTTTTAAATATCAGTTGCTGAACAATCGTGTAATAAGCCCTACATAGTTAAACTACATTACAAGTTTAATCGGAAGTTAAGCTGCGGTCTCGGTGACATCGTGTGATGGGGCTTTATGGCGCGCCATCTAACTTTTAATAGTGTTCCTCCCACGACAAACATCCGCCTGTGTTGGCACACCCTTTCAACTTCGCCTATAATATTATGATATGATGTCATGTCTCTCACTGCTATGCCACCTCCTCTCTAAAGAACTGGGCCGGAAACCACTACGGTCGAAATCATATTATTTACCTACTTACCTGTTATTCAATAGTTTCGTCTCTAACGGCTTCACGATTTCATCTCTACCTAATTATTTTAACCTGACGAGTGGCGTTACACAGTACAGTGACAGTGGTGTGCATTAATAAAATTGCCACAATAATGACCACATTGACACTGAGAGAGTAATTTTAGGAAAAAAACTAAGTACTTAAATAATATAAAACCAGAATACACGCTAGGTAATGTTAAAGGACCTACCTACTTATTTATGTTATTTTAATACAAGTAGATACCGGTCCCCCGACGCGACGACAAAGTTTGGATCAAAATATTAACTACTCTAAGTTTGTTTTTGTGTCGAGTTTTTTTTTCTTGATGATGATTGGTTAAGTTAAAAACATCCAATCTTAATAATAATTGGTCCATAAACATCTACATCTCGTCAGGCCCAGTTTGCAAATAGGTAACCTATTGGGCCTCCGAGGTGTCGCAACATATTTTTTATCCATAATTTAAATGCTTAAATTGTGTTATGTATGGTAGTTATGAAAAATTAATCCGGATTTTTAATATTAAACATCACACTTAAGTAAATTACATGACCGACGAGGGAATTGTTGCCACTTAATAAAATTAAGTTTGCTATTTGTTTCGCCAAAAAACAAGGCAGCTTCTAGACAATCTGTATCAGGGCGGGAGCGGCGGCCATGATTGATGACGTCACGACCGCGCCGGCAACAACGCGACGCAACATCGCGACAACGTTGATGCGCAATTTGTGTTTTAGATATCTAGCGGTGACCAGGTTTTGCTTTAAAAGAAGGACAAAGGTATAATATAATATAATATTTTTGGGACATTTTACACAACACCATCTAGTCCCAAACTAAGCAGAGCTTGTACTATGGGTACTAGACAATGGATATAATACTTAAATACCTTTTTTTTTTGTAAATACATACTTATAATACATAAGAAACACCCAGACAAACACAAATAGGTACTCATGTTTTATCCACACAAATATTTGTGTCCTGTGGGAATCGAACCCACGACCCCATGATCGGCATTCGAACCGCTAGACCACAGAGGTCGTCGTGAGGTATGTCTAGTCTACAAACCTGCATTAGGCTAACGTCACTCCTGATGCAGGTTAGCAGACTTTAAGCATAGCCCATCAGCAATGGCTTTGATTCCTCTTACTCTGAGACATGGATACCCATAACTAGAACAGTTAAATGACGGTATGATTCTAGTCTATACTGATTAGTGGCCTTTAGTGGTATTTCAATCAGTTTGCAGCCGAACTGAATCATCTGAATTCAATCATCCATCTAATACTAAGTATTTGGAATTTATTTATTTATGGATTAGGTTCATCAACAATTGTTACATACGATTCACACAAATATAAAAACTAAAATAATTTATAAACCAGCGTGCACAATTCGATCAGTAAAAACACCACATTCAATTACAGTACCTAGTAGTAAGTCACCATACTTATGCGGCTAATTAACTGAGTTGTTCATTTAGCATCTGCAGACTGAGTACTAGGCTGGTTTGGACTCAGATTCGGCACTTTATTTTACGTAACGAGAATGCCTATAATTCTAATGCCCGTGTAATTAACATTTAGTAAATGTATTGTAACAACAACCATAACAGGCAGGTAATCTTAATAATGTGCTAATTAAAAGCAGGACTCTCCCGTTTCGCAGAGAAGACTAGTGTTACTAACGATCACGATTAATCGTAGGCTCACCGCAGCCGCGTCTCCGGCCGATGCTGACGGTGAAGCGACGCACATAAATCAAACTCTACGTTTTTGCATCGTTTACTTTACCGCGGTTTATTTGACAGAATTAGACTTATTTCACGTCAGACGTTTGAAATGTTTTTATTTTTGTTGTTCTGATTTTATAAGCGCGCTTTGTAATAGCTTGAAGCCAAATTCCTACATAATGAGAAATATCTTGCTAAGTATTTGTATGGTTAAAGTGGTGGATAAAAACTTCAATAAATTGATAACTGGAACGTTAAATATTCTACGGACTAAAGCTAAGACCTCAAGTGCGTTCTGCATAGCGTGTACAGCAGCTATAAATAAATAAACCCTAGAAAACATTTTTAACAGCCAGAAGGAAAAAATAAACACAAAAATTACCCGACATTCAGTCTTATCTCGTTAGTAGATTCAGTTGGTAGTGTTCAGCATTGCCAACTGCATTCTAAAGACTGTAATCTGCACGCCATTCTAGCAACGTTCTAATTTTCGCCACATTCACAGCACGCGACGATTGCGTTCAAATTATAGAGCTCAAAGCTAATGAACGTCATATTTGTATTTTTCATGTTATGTTCGAACGTATCGCGAGCGCAGATAAATCGACTCGTTAATCCTGATTGGTGTAATTCAATCTTGTAAATTACACTGCATGATCGGCTGAATGTGTTTTTTACAGATAAATGGAACGCGAATGAAATGTACGAGTTGAATGGCTATATTTACATCTGTGTAAGTGATATGAAATACTTTCAGTATAAACTTTTACATTAAAAAAGCCTGATTATCCTTTTTATTTGATACATCACCACACAAAAAGTATACGTGGCATAATCCGAAATGCAAGTGCACCGGCTTCGTAAATAGTTCTCACATAAAAGCTTGCGTTGTGACAATATTCTCAGGTTACTGCGACATTTTTCTACAAATAATAAAGCGGTAATGAGCGTTGTAGGACTTGACGTCACCGGCAGACGTCGCGCCGCGCCGCGCCTCGGTGCAATGCAACCACTCGCCTCCAATTTGCGGTCGCGCTCACAATGGCTGCTCGCTCCGCTCAGCTGTCATCGCAACACGTTGCCGCCGATGTTGTTGTGTTATAAACTGTTAGTTTTTGTTATTGAATGTTGCAAATTATGGGTCCCAAATTAAATAAATACATAACAATACTATTTCACTAAGTGCTTGAAAAACAGATAGTTTAGTTATTTATGCCTAAAAAGGTTGTTACTTCATAGTAACTTGCTTATTTTTATTTTAAGATGTTTCTTACATTGTCACAGAAAAATACTTCAAAAATAAATAAATATAGGTAGGTACTTAATTCGTGTGGTTTATGGAAAAATATTCAAGTTAGATTTAATTCAGTGGGTATACTTTGTTGTAACAATAGAAACTTGCTCTACAAACTTTACAAAGCATTAAAGTGGGACGTTGGAGTTCATTAAAACATTTTTGAATATCATATATGTTTTTAAAAACAATGCAAATCCATTCTAAAGGATCGGCAAAACTAGTTCTTCCTAGTTCCTAGTGGAGCATTTCCGCAGCAACCATTTGACACGTTATTAAGTAATTTTAGATTTGTTTCTTTTTTACAATACTGTATTTGATATTATTAGGATCATTCAAGGAGATTAAGATTATATTTGGCATTAACGTATGCTAAACATTATCAAAGAAAACTTGAAAGCCGGATATCGAATTTTTCTTTTACTAAAATATAAATAACCAAGGAAATGTTATTGGCTGATTACACCAGCCTCGTATAATTTAGAATAAATTTAGTACATAGAATCCCTATATTGAAAAAGGACACTGTCAAGGAAAAGTTACCAGACACAAGCATTATAAGCCGGTAGGGCTCTTAGATATTTGTTTTTAGGTTTAGGTATACGTATGATAATCGTACCTTCCTTTATACAAAACCTTCCTTTTTTATGTCGGTTAAACACCTGTGCCTCAAGTCCAAATTTCTTTTTGTGTTCATGCAACATTTTCTACCAGGTACAGAGTATTCGTAACGTGTTAAATAATTGAAGTCGTATTGTACGTTTTGTCGCTACGCGGCGTATTGTTCCCTTTAGTATTGTTGAACTGATTTGAATCTCGCGTTTTGTTTACTGCTGGGGTGACTACGAACAGCGAGGAAATGTGGATAGCTCTTTCTGGTTTCCTTGGAGGTTGTTGCCCTTATGTTTTGTCTGTCGGTGTAGGGTTACAGTATATAATTGTTGTACATGTGTGAAGGTATAATAGGATCCTTGCAGTTCACATATGCACAACAAGAACGTACGTGCTACATATGTGTATGTGTAGAGGCGGCTGCGCCCGCCACGTAAGTTTAGTCGCAATAAAATACAGCTTATAGCAACACGCCTCTTTTTCTGAGCTAAAAATCCTTTTCACATACCATCATAATAATATTCCCTAAAGTCGGTAAATAGATATATAATTAAAGGTAAAAGTAGGTAATGAATTCGTCTACTTTTCAATAAAAACATTAATTATGGTTTGTTTACATTATGATATAATATTGTTAATATTTTTGTATCTCGGGCTCTGAAGCCTAATATCACCATTACACATTTTTCTTCATTTTATTAAAAGTTTACATGACTTCCTTGTATCAACATTATGGCTTACGTATTAATGAAAATAAAAGTACGGATATTTTTATTGAAAAAAACACGTACCTATAATAATATTCCAATAACGTGTGGTCACCGCAAACGAGCGGTTCGCGTGGAAGCGCGAGTTGTAATTACGATTCATGTCGGTTTGTATACCTTGCCGATAGATGGCGTTTGTTTCAACAACACGCATTGTTTTTTCCCGCGCTCACCGGCCAACTTTTCTCATTTATTCCAACAAAATATGTATAGTGTTTCAGCGATTTAACTTCAGCGAGTGTTTCATAGAATTCAGCACACGTACACACAATGTTGTTGAGGAAATTTCATAATTGGTACACAGGTGGTAAGAAGTTAAGAACTTAGGTAGACACTAGTACCTATATTGTTCTTGCGCCAGAAAATTTAAAATTGCTTTGACAAGTTAAGAACTGGCTGGGTACTTAATAATTTAAGTAGGCATAATGTTAGCAGAGGTGGTTTGGTTTGGTACCTACCAAATACCAATACCAATATTGTATAATTTCCTAGCTGTTTTGGATTGAGGAAAATTAAAAAATAGTCATGCATAAGTATTCCCTAATCCCTACTAATATTATAAATGCGAAAGTAATCCCTACTAATATTATAAATGCGAAATTAATCCCTACTAATATTATAAATGCGAAAGTAACTCTGTCTGTCTGGCTTTCACGTCTAAATCACTGAACTGATTTTAATGAAATTTGGTACAGAGATAGAGTTGACCTTGAGAAAGAACATAGGATAGTTTTTATTTCGGACTTTTGAAGAGTTCTCTCGGAAACGCGATATAACCGAACTCGACGCGGGCGAAGCCGCGGGCGGAAAACTAGTAAGGAATAACCATGATATCTTTTTTTAAATTAATATTTACATCTTTATAACGTAGGAAAAAATATAAATAGTCTTGGAAATCTTTCAATTATTTTTTTAAATAATATTTAAAACATTGAATAAACTGCTTTTATAAATAGAATTGATAAATTGCATTGCATTGAATAAATTGTTTAAACGCCGTAATTTTTGCGGGCTTTGGAGGACGTTACATGACGCATCCCGTTTTGTTTACCTTTTTATACTGTAGGCGTTTCAATCCTATGTTGTGTCATGTGACGTCACACTTCGTCGCGACCAATGGTGACGCGTTTCGTATGTTACAATTTCCTTCGCTATACTGAGACTATACTATATATAATTCCTCAAGTTTGTTTCGGTTCTTCTTCTCATAAATCGTCAGTTAGGAAATGCCGGAGCCAGCTAGCTTAAAAAATAAATGTAAAATGTCGACTTGTAAAAGTGTATTTAATCGATATAAGTAGGAGTCAGCGCTGTTTGTGACTTAAACATGGGTAACAAACATGGCACACTAACAGGAATAGGTACTGAATGTTGCCTTTATTGCAGCTTGATTCAGTAGGTATCATATCCTTCATTAAAATTCCTGAACAGTAAAGTATCGCAGTTCGTAGCACATTATAGCAAAGTGTAACTTGTACATAATCGTGAACGAGCGGGTGCAAGCTCGATAAATTCAGTGCGGGCGAAGCGCCGCCGTCCTCATTGAATCATCAATCAACCCCACCCCGCGCCGCACCCCGCGCACCCGGTACCGATGTAATTAAGTCCCAAATTATCCTTGTAACGGGTGGCTAGGTAAGCTGTGATGCTGGGACTGTCTAGGATTGAAATTATTGTATAGAATTATGAGCACGCTATCGTATGTGCCTATGTATTAGCTTAGTATAAATCGTGGTAGGTAGCTGGGCTATGACTTGGAAGTTTGATTTTCATTTATGACAGTATGTGACAACAAGGTCGTCAGCTAGGAAATGCCGGAGCCATCTAGCTTAAAAAAAATGTGTAAAATATTGACTTGTAGAATTGTCATTCTTTGTGACAAATAAACATTTATTATTATATTATTATTATTATTTATTGTCTTTAAAAGCTCTATTTACAGAAATAAATATCATTTATCATTTAACTTGGTAAGTTTCACCACGCTTGCCTAGCGCCGGTTGGCCGACTTCACACGCCACCACGCCGTCAAGAAAATCTCTCAGGCATCCAGGTTTCCCCACAATGTTTTACTTCACCACGAGTAATAATTATAATTAAGTAATAATACGCACCTGAATTCAGAGTCAGAGGTGCGTGCCTTGGGTTCGAACTCGAGGCCTTTGACTTGGAAGTCCAATGGTCATATCACTAGGCTATCAATACTTTCGAGTACCTCGATTATCCTAAATTTTTAATTAAAATAACTGGTGACCCTAGCGTCCCTAGACTCACTGTATGGTATGTACTTGTACAGTGACGTTCGAACCAGTAACACCAATTACCAAATTCGTCAAGATTTCTGTATCGCCTGTGCTTCTCACATCAACCCAGATATTTAGACGAGTGACAGAGACAAAAACTCGGGCGCTGCATGTACCGTATATTTGAAGTGTGAATAAGCTCTGCTTGATGAAGTAAGACAAATTGCTGCGTTAAAAAGCTTTTAAAAGGGATGCTTGACTTGCAACACTTTTGTTCACTTAAAGTCGTATTGTGAACATTAATGAAGAATAAATTGAGGATTGTCATCGTTCAGGATTAATGTGTTAGAGTTATCCTTTTCCCAGATATATTAGGGTTGGCTTCACGTTTAACCGGATGCAACTAATTTACCTATATTTTATGGAATCAATGACTCAATTTTGGAGTAATACTCAAGGTACCTACTAATTAAATAATGAACTACAGAGACGAATCATCATCAGCCCATATTCGTCCACTGTGGATGTAGGCCTCTCCTAGTGAACGCCACAAAGCCTGATCTTCGGTTTTCCTTTAGTCACTACCAGCTGCTTTCCGAAAGTCATGACTCCACCTGACTGGCGGACGTCCTACACTACCCTTGCCTAGACGCAGTCTCCAGAGACGTATAGATTTTCCAAATCATTTACCGTTCCTGATTTGTATAGACAAATCAGCAACGGTAAATGATTTGGAAATCTGGCTGAACCAAGTCGCTAGCTATATTTTTCATCAGTCAGAGTACATTAGTACAGACAGAAACCAAATTATATTTTTGTAATCAAAGTTTTAACGGTTTGCCAAGTTTCTGTTTTATGATTTCTTAAAACAAAACTATTCAGCAACAGGTATCAAATATTTTACCAATACAAAGTTTTTGCAGGATTTTTGCCGATACTAACAGTCGGAGAATATCCAAAAGCTTGATTAAAAACAAGAAAGGGGGACTAAACAAAAACTGCCATGACTATAAACAAAATTAACTGCCCCCGCACCATCGCCGGAGTTCGGAAACTTTAATATAATGCGAGAACCAAGTGCTGTTATTAGTACTACCTACTTGCAGTTTGAGAAGAGAGAAGATTTATTTTTCCAAAGCCTCTCTCGATGTTGAGACTAAATCTGGTATAGCCAGGAGGCTCTATCAAAATGTTATGGATAGGAATCCAAAACATTTTTTTTGCAATCGCGCAGGTAAACGCGGGGACGTTCTCAATTCGACTGTATATTTATATTATGTGTACGTTATGCCATATTTTCGCTGATCATGAATATTTTTTTATCTGACAGAATATAAATTTTCTGGTTGGTCCCGTATAATATTTGGTTTGACCATCGGTTCTGAAGATACACTACAAAATGCGTCAAGTAGGTGTTATTTTTTTTTAAAGTTTACGTAATCCGAACGAACATGAGGAAATGTCTTTTCTTTAGATACATAATATCAGCCACAGGAAGTCCACTGCTGAACAAAGGCCTCCCTCATAGACTTCCACAAGGACCGGTTACAAGCCGTCTGCATCCAACGACTTCCAGCGACCTTTATCAGGTAGTTCGTCCATCTCGTCGGAGGCCGTCCCACGCTGCGCTTTCCGGTGCGTGGTCTTCTTTTCTTTAGATACGATAAACTAAAAATAGTCGTTTATACACTACGCAAAGGAAAGCGCTGGCTGGCTAAGCGTGGAAGCTTAGTTTCGAAATAAAACTTGCCGCCAACCAAAGTCTTTGACATTTCTCTCCCAGCATCTGTTTCATTTTGCAGAAATGTCAAGCATTTTCTATGGCAACTCCATTCTACATCCCAGCTCAAAATTAATAAAATTAATAAGAAACAAGCTTAGCGATGATTGATTGCGGCCTGCGGGCGCACGCCGCCATGCGCCAACTTTTTGAATCAATCATACGGAGCACAGCTGGTCCGGGCGCGGTGTATAATCACCGCTTGTTTGCAGATCCTTGTAACTGAAACTTAATTGTTACAGTTTATGGAGATATTATGAAGTTCCCGTGATTTTAGAAGGTTAATATATAGTTATAGGCAATCAATGTAATAGGAGTGGGAACAGTCTTCACTTCAAAACAGTAGCGGATCCAGGATGTCAGTTTGGGTGGGGCTGATTGACTAATACTAAGATAGTAAGTAGGATAATATCAATTTGAACTTGATATTTGTCAGGGGTAGACTCAGATGCTTTTGTGGGGTTAAACCGTTTGGCGTACTTATCTGCTACCTACTGAAAGTATCTAATATTTCAGTTTGGTGCTATTATGAATTAATAAATAATTTTGGAACCAGTTGACTAACAGTACTTTCAACAATATTGTAGTGCTTATGTAATATTCTGTGCAATACAGAAATAATAGAGTAGAGAAGTAGTAGAGCCTGCACTGGTGCAGACTGAAGATAGAGTCGAAACCTAGGTACTTGACGCTGGTATTGAGTCCGCTCTTTTACAAAACATTTGTCTAACTAAGTAATACAAAATCCATAGTAACATAACGACGATATTCTTTTCCGACCTTATACAATAATAAAAAGTACAAAACTACGGTCGTATATCAATTCGAATAGGAAAGTTCTCGACGCTCCGCAAATAGTGAGTTATTTTTCCAATTTGCTCCTAACAAACACATTTTGCGAATCTCGCCAACTTCACGCATAACTTGACGGAGTTGCTCGCACAACTTGCCGTTTTTCCGGCCCCCCTCAACTGACCACATGTCGAGAACAGGACCCTGCCTATTTACATGCAAATTGCTTGCCGTCGACAGATTTCTTTTCGATATCCCCCATCTTTGATCTGAATAACTTTCGACACTATACATAATTCATTCGGAACGGACGGCGGCGATCTTTTTATTAGTTATTCTCTATTCAAATTTTACTTTGGATTGACCCGAAAAGTATTTTGTTTGATTCCCTCCATAGTATTTGATATTATGCATATTAATTTAAATTTAGCGCCATCTAGTTCTTAAATTAGAAATTGGTTTTGCAACGCGCACAAAAGATGGCGCTGCAAGCCATATTTTCTAACTAAAGTACCATAGAAAATGTAAAACAGTTTGTGATGAATATTAATTTCTGTACTTCTGTAGTCTTTATTTCCTTTTAGCGCATTATCGAGCTCTGCTCTGCGCGCCTCATCAAGCAAATTACGTCTTCACATCTCGGGGCGCCAAATTCATTTGCATTTGAAACAGTCTATGAAAGGTGCAGTCGTGAAAGGTCCGTAATTTGCTTCGCGCCTAAAGATAGATAAAATTAGTAACAATTTTAAACTTCCATGATTTAGTTTTTAAACTGTAAGTAATTAGATTTTATTGTACAAATAAGATACCGAAAAAGGCAACGAATTTGGTATGATCATTTGAATTTAAGTGTAATCACCGACTATTTAGATAACCTTGTTATTTGATTTTGTTGAAAAACTAAAAGGAATAACAAAACTTATTTATAATAGACATTTAGCTTGTATTCGTATAATTTGTCAACACTAACAACTCCCGTATGGTCTAGTGGCTAGGATACCTGGCTTTCACCCAGGAGGCTCGGGTTCGATTCCCGGTACGGGAAATTCTTTTTGAATTTTGCTTACCTTGCAATCAAGATTATTTTGTGCGCGTAGACCTTTTCCTCGTTGGTGCCGAGTATAAAGACAATATCTGCAGAATCTTGGTCTTCGGAGAGGCGCTGTAAGTCGCGCAGCAGGCCGGGCAGGCCGGCGCGCTCCACCGACGCAGTGCAACAAGTGCCCGTCACCCTATTCGCCATTGGCACTGGCTGCTTCTTTTTGATTGGATAAATTTTGACAAACTTTTGTGACGTTTTTCTCTAACTTTCGACCTACCGTACACAGTAAATTAGCAAGTAACGTTTTTGCGATAACTAAATTCACTTAGGTACCTATTCATAGAATTGTTTTGACATTCAACACAAACAAAACAAGGAAAAATACAATAAAACTGACAGAAAGCTAACAAACTATCGGACACGACTGCCTCAGAACTTATTTAAACAGTAAACACATCACGGTTTAACACTTCATTTATAAAACATTTGATTTGCAAATTTTAAACTCAAAACTTGGCTTGTCAACATAACCTCAATGGCAGAACTTAGCTTCAACTTCAAATAACTTTATCTGGACTAAGGCTCCAAGCGGTTGTTTTCCAACTGCGTATGGTACTTTTACAGATTCGTATTACAGATACAGCACAGTGTTCTTTGTGTTTCGGGTTAAAATTGGCCTCACAGGTACAAAACTGGTTTTCATTATACTCAGGTAGGACGCTTCTATTAGTATTTCTATCTTTGTCATACATAATGCTCGTGTTTATATAGTACTTGACTATTTCAAGATGTGTTGCAAGAGCCTCCGTGGCGCAATTGGCTAGCGCGTTCGGCTGTTAACCGAAAGGTTGGTGGTTCGAGCCCACCCGGGGGCGTTTCTTTTTGGGGAATTTCGTGGCGGGACAACCAGAACCAGTAATTTCTTTATTACTTACTTTTTATTGTTGTTGTTTATTGATTTTTATTTATTTAATCGTGATTTTATCAGTAAATATAAATAACAACATAAATTATACATTGCCTACATTTACAAAATGTAACGTAGCGTTTTTTACAGATTTCTTTTTGAGGAACAAAACGTTAATGAATAGCTAAAATCATTTTATGGTACCAATCTACTATCGTAAACCATCTGAACTCAAATCAACGACCGCAGATAACTGGACAGCTGTCGTCGAGCGTTCGAAATCACGCGATAATGCCTTACGCAGCAATGGTTTACAAATGCACAATTATTCGATTCGCAACACTACGCTATTTAGCGCTAGGAAGTTACTCGCAGACGTGACAGTTCGGAAATTGCAACCCGTCACCGACCCGAGCGTCGGCACTTGTCAGCAATGTCCGTCAACTTCGCAAACGTTTGTTACGGTCCAATTTGGATTTCGAATGTGATTTGAATAATAGAGACGCGAATTTGTTTTTTAACACTTTAACCAACTAACTCTGCTCTTCCAACAAACATTTCGTATAATTCCGCCGCAGTCGCATTTGTTGAGGTATCGTTACGTATTCGTTTGTAAAAAAAATTGTCGGATACATCTGACGTAGGCGATTAATGGAATATTACATAGTACGTATCACAGAAAGAGGGTTCATGTAGCATAGAATAAGATACTAGTTGGAACTAGTTGAAATAACCCTATAGGTAGTCGGTAAAGGCCAAAATACAATCATAGTACGTAAATGTAAAAATAGGACTAGACACTGCGCTGCAATACTAATTGCGACCCACACAGCTAAAACGGTAGAGCGGTCAGCATGTGCCTTTTTATCAGACTTACAAAAAAGTTCTTTTAAACACTAATTAAACAGGCTTCAGGCCAGAGCTGACCCAACGTATCACGCTGTTCAAGGGAAAAAGTCAGGTTTTTGTTTTACTGAATGAATGTGCCAGCTAACAGTAGCGTTTTCAACGATTTGAATTTCACATAGCAATCTGCAAACGCCCCACATAATATTTTAGTTTAGTATTACTATTGGATGCAGCGGAGCTTGCAGTATAGGGTTTGTTAGGAATGTGTGCACAGCGTGCGGCCCCGTCATCCGGCCAGATGCATTATTCAACTGTCATGTGTGATGTGACCCCATCGCAATTCCACGCCATGGATTGCATTGTTAGTTTACATTACATTTAGTTCAGCATGGACAAACAGACAGTCTAATAAAGTAAAAATTCATATTTGCACTCAATGTCAGCGTGGATTTTAAATTCTGCCGAATTATGCTTGGAAGTCCGCTATATTGAAATTTTAATGAACGCGGATTTTTGTAAAATGTGTTGCATAAAAATATGTCATTGCAGTATTGGCTCATTGGTCGTAAGTGGAAAAATGAGCTGTGTTCCCAAACAATTCTCAGTAGCAGCACGCAGTTTGAATTGGTACCCGGATAATGGTAATAGGCTCGTCCCCTTCCATATCAAAGACATACCGGTGAACATGAAACACACCACTATCTAACCATTTAGGAAATACAGGCTTGATGGCATTAAATGCAATTGTTGCTATTAGTAATTAGCCGAGATACATTTATAAACGTTTCGTTACATAGAGCTTAGAGTAGGACGGAGATATAGCTACATACAGTGCGAATAGTCTACGTCCGGGATAAGATTTGTTGCTAAAAATTAGAACAACACATTATCATAAAATTGCGCAATAACGGGCACGCTTACATCTACTATCATAACTTTACCGACGCGTTTATTTTAACAGATGTACTATTTCTTAACCTGTTAACTGCCTCGTCGACAAATATATTGCGCTAAACGGTCTGGTTTCTGTGAACGTCACCATACATTAGTAGCATTTACTAAATAATTGTAAAATAAGAGGGCCTGTATGTCGATAATAATTCTATCAGTTTGTTTTCATTGCGCTGGAGTGGCGCGTCGGACTGCGTTCAACTACGTTGCCGACGCGTTTATGTTCCTATTGATTACAGTATATTTGCCCTTTATTTATGGGTGTCAAGGTTAATGTTTGGTGTAACACCGTGTTCCTTTTAAGTGTGGTTTGAGTAAATAGTTTGGATTGTAGACAATGTGGACCGATTGGTATTTCTCAATCGTAGCTCAGTATTTGAATGAAAGTTAGGCCACGAATAACGGATGAATGAATACAAGTTTTATTAATTATTTACTTAATTAAAACTCTCTAAGATATTTTAACTACAATTACGAAATAGCTGAAGCATTTCTTTCAAACTGGCTGTTCCCTGCGGTTTTACTCACATTTCAAAGGACTTTCAGGAGCGTAAGTCCTTCTCCGAGTCGTCTATAATCTATCTCTGTAACATATATCACCAAACTCAAGTCAGAGGTTTAGTCGTGAAAGCGTAACAGACAGACAGAAAGAGTTACATTCGCATTTATAATTTATTAGAAGTGATTAATTCTAATTTTTATCGAAATAGCTGCAAGTGATATTAACACACTTAAAATAAAATAATCATAAGTAAGTCTGTAACGGAAATTCGACCCTCGATTTAAACAGTGAGGAGAGTTAATAAAAATATAAATCAAATACCGTTATCACTTACGACGGCCTCTGAACAAATATACGATTGTATCAATCACTGTCGAGGGCCACTGCCGAAAACTTAATGTTTACACGAGATAATGTCGTCAATAAGTGGATTATGGTCTTTCTGACCGGCACATCCCGTATTTGTTAACACGTGTAAACCGTGATAGCGACGGGTTAAGTCAATAAAGTGTTTGTCGTTGAGTATCTTCGGATTACAGTCATGGTTCATGATTCAATATCGTAAAATTGATGATATTATTATTTTATAATGTTTGTGTTACTTGGGTGTGGTCACGTCGCATTTGGGGTGAGTTGAATAAAAGCCAAGAAATGTGAGATTGACGTCAGATTCATAATTCGAGGGGTGAAAGGCTATTTGTCTGAAGCGACATAAATTTGTAAAAAAAAGTATGATTATAAACTGCTGCTCTTCCTATAATTGGTGGATCGGGGATCTTTATTGCATAAGATCCCTTATTGTTTTGGTATATTTTTTAATATAAAAATAGCTATGTTCCATGATAACCGACATGTCTTATTGTAATTTGACTAGCGACAAATTGGTTGAAGTGACATTGCATAGTGTTAGTAGTGGAAAGCAAAATGTATGAAGGGACTGAAATAAAACTACTTTTTACGGATTTTATTATTAATCCCGACGTTTCAGACCCTTAAGAGCGTTCATGGTCACGGGAGACCACCACCTTAGGAAAAGCTTAAATGAAATAGGAAAAAAAAAATGGATTATTTAATGTCGGATTATACGTAATGTGAATTTAGTGGATAATTCTTTGCATTGTTTTAAGGGCCAAACAAGGATCTGAATTGTACGAAACCCGGCCCATCCGTCCAAGTATAAATCGGTGAAAATGTCGCTTAAAATAAAAAGCCTTTCTATTTATGTTTTTGATAGCAATATGCATACCGTTGTCATAATTATATATTACTAGATCTAGCTGTACCTATATACATTATTTTCTACTAATAATGCTGAATTAAAAGTGTGAATGTTTGAGTTTGTTTCGGCGTTTCTTCTCAGAGGTCGTCATATGAGTTAGGAAATGCACCATCGGCAAAATAAATGTAAAACATTGACTTGTAAATGTGTCTTTAAAAATATATTTACAGAAATACTTAAATACAATTTATATATTGTATTTTTATTGTTGGCTCATTTGGAAAACCACCATAACAAAGCAAAAATAAACCGCAATCCAAATCAAATAATTTCCACAATTAGCTCTGAGGGCTAGGGCGGCATCACGGTGGAACAAAGAGAGAACACGAGTCAAAGACAACGAGTGTGACGAGGGGCACTCATTGTACCAAATAAGAAAACCAATTAAAGCTCAGTATTAAACGTCACCTAACCGTTGAATATGAATGGCGCGGGCGGTCGGGGCGGCCGACGCACTCGGCCCGATGCGATCTGCCCGCAATTATACCACAAAAGAATCAATTACACGCGAGCGCGGCAAAGCGGAAAGAAAACAATATTGCACTCGCAACGCTTAAACTCTTCACCGTTTCTGTGCCTTACCTTGCGATACGACAGGGCTAAGAGGCGACAGAAGTGCTGCGGAAATATTTCCAAAAATCTTTCTATTGTGTTTTTTTTACAGTAATTTGATGAGGTTGAGCTTAAAAGAGTCCATATTTTAAACTTCAGTATATCACCGGTGTGATCAACCTTTGTTCAATAGTATTGATAACACGATATTTTTAATATGACGTATTTAATTGCGTATACAAGAGATGAAGAGACCCAAACCTTTGTAGTCTTCGTGTATTCTCTTCACCAGCTCATTCTACATGAGTGATTCCTGTAAGGAATTGAACTTTATGGACAAAAGTAGTTATTTTCTGAATGTTTTAAGATTGTAGGCCCTGTTCCTGCTGTAGAGTTCGTCTGAGGGGGTATATGTTCCGATATGAAGGGCAATGTAGCCAGTAGAATTACTAGGCATAAACTCTAGAGTTGCTAGCGTCTAGACTGCGTTTGCCGCTTAGCATCAGGCAGCCAGATTGCTCGCTTGTCATTTTATCAATAATGAATAATATACTCAACTAATAAAAAATGTTAGCTCTCTCTATGTATGTGCAATTAAGAGCAACGCGTCACAGGCACAGCGTCACATACTCACCTACGCACACGCTTACGGTTGCACCTCTCAAGCGTTTGCCAAAATCACTTCCACGTCAGCGCGTCGCGTCTAAATTTTTATCACCGCCGCGGCTCGTCTCGCGAGTTTGGCCCTCGTCTCTTTGAGGTGCAGATCAAAGCATACGCGCTTCTATTAGCCCTGATTACAGCGGCGCACTCGACGCCCCGCCGCCGCCGCCCGCCGCTCTGCGCGCCCCCTCGCGGCCGCATTGTCTAACCGCGACCGCCGTCGGGTTAAGTTAAGATGCCTTGTAGTGTCATTGCAAGTTTAATTAGCTTTGATAGTGATGCGCCGACGTTTGACGTTTCTAGTACGCAATAAGTTAACTGTGGCACTTACGCAACGATAGCTACATAGTCTGACGTTTGACGTTTCTAGTACGCAATAAGTGTACTGTGGCACTTACGCAACGATGGCTACATAGTCTAGCCTCGGTAAAAGTATACGTAATCGTCTGTTTTACTATTGAGGGAAGGATACTGTGGTATACCCACGTAGGTACATATTGTGCTAGGCGCCAGTTAGCTCTGATAAAATTGTCTATAAAACCATAATATAGTATCGCTCTTTGTCTATAGATTAACTTGATAATAATTATTCTATTTAAAGTTACTTGAGAACAACGTTAAGAAGAATAGAATCTTTATGAATTGGCGCGAACTCATTGATAACTCCAGCTACTTACTTAGGAATGTGTTATTTCCGCACTTATCAGGAATTTTATCAGCTCCTTATATATGCGTGCTACTTGGATTATTTATAGATTTGAGAA
Organism: Acronicta alni; assembly: GCA_964056405.1. Lineage (NCBI taxonomy): Eukaryota > Metazoa > Arthropoda > Insecta > Lepidoptera > Noctuidae > Acronicta > Acronicta alni. The sequence goes on along the minus strand of OZ043925.1, from coordinate 15,643,154 downwards.
ATGTTATTGTTGAAACCAATATAATTTATCTATTTTATGCACTAATACAATCGTACTGTCTAGTCTAACTTCACTTTACAACCTGCGAGTAAGCGACATTGAATTGTATTGTAGTCTTCTTAAATTGATACAATTATATTTTGATCATCTTAGAGCTCATGTTTAGGATAAGATTTAAAATTTGAACAAAGAATAAAATAGTTCCGTCTTGGTAAGTATTACTTACTAAGTTATGCGTTGTGTTATTTGAACGAAACAGCTGTGGCGTCGGTGGTGTAATGGTCAGCATAGTTGCCTTCCAAGCAGTTGATCCGGGTTCGATTCCCGGCCGACGCACACTTTTTGCGGTTTTAGATTTAGATCTGCGGTCTTTATTATTTTTATTAAACAGAAAAAAAATGTTATATTAGAATCTCAAAATTAAATAACATTAATAAACTATTTTTATTTGGTTAGTAGTGGCAGGGTGGGTTTTATGTAAAAAACCTGTATTCATCTTCAAAAACAGAAATATTATAACACTAATTTAATTATTATAAATTCAACATTATTCATAAATAGATCAGTATTAAATACAAAATTTTCAAATTAGTTTCACAAACACCACAATAGATGGCGTTACTGGTTTCACGGCCGACATACAAGATAGATCGAACGTAGGTACTTTAACTTACGTTACGGCCCGTCCCAATAACAATTTGGTAGATTTGCTTACTAGAGATAGGATTTTGACATATCATACACCTTATGTCAAATTAAGCTCTAGTAAGTAAATCTATAAGACTTGAATTTGTTATTGGGAGTGGTCATTAATTCATCCCACACGATATATCCGTGGTCTTTTATTTTTCTTGGTTACAAAACAAGAGTTGGTACTATTATCATTCTTATTTTTTACTAGCGGCCCGTCCCGGCTTCGCACGGGTGGACATACCTAAGATTCCCTAATCTTTTCTAGCAATAAATATAGCTTACTCAGGGTGAATGTAGTTTTTGAGTTAGTAATGTATGTAGTAATTTTTGAAATCGTCACAGTAGTTTTTGAGTTTATTCATTACAAACATACACACAAAAATACAAATCTTTCCTCTTTATAATAGCAGTGTAGATTGATATTAAGTTCTTGAATGTGTATAACCCTTATTTTGCCTGATGGAAAGTACAAACTGGGTTTGCCCTGTAAGGTTCTGGCTCTTACATAATTATGTATACATACATTATAGATATATTATTATATATTATCTATGTAACCGTTGTTTTATTCAATATTAGTTGTTACCCGTGGTTTCATCCTAAAGGGGTTTTAGAGACAAAATGAAGCCTATTTCCTTTACCAAGGTCGAATCTGTCCCTGTACCAGATTTCATGAAATCGGTTCAGCAGTTTACGATGAACGATGATGAAAGTGAAACAGACGGAGTTACTTTCCAATAATATCTAAGTGTTATATAATATTAAGTAGGGATTAGGCATCGTAATAGTTAAATCTAACTTCGTAACAGTAAAACTGCGACGCCCACTAGAGGTTCGGCAGAGGAAGGTTAGGTACTGATTGGTAAGCTTCATCTTTTTCGCTTAAAGCTGTGACTGCAAAGTGGATTAGCACCCTAAGAGTTAGTCACGCTATTTTGTTCGGTAGGTACAGCGAACACGTCTGCAATTAGGAGCAAATTGTGTGGAATACCGTGTTTGCTGCTAGCGCCGGAAATTGTGTCTTCTGTCAATATCAAGGGCGACTGTACGCGATGACAAACATTGTTAAAATGGACTTTACACCCGTAAAAATACGGGCTACTTTTCCATTTTTATATTTATACAATAATTTGGCGTTAGTTTTCGTTGGTAATTGTGTATGATTGTCTTGTGCGAGTTATCGGATATTTCAGGAGGGTGAGGGAGTCAAACTAAATATTGGTATCTGCGTTTAATATGTGGAAACTAATAATGGGCTCCGTATCTACTGGTGGCAGCGCTAGCGGGGACTAGCGACGTTTGTGTTGGTTTGGGGAAACAAATTTACTCGTGTACTTACAACTCACTGATATTTGGACCATTTTAGTTGCGAAAGATTTGATTTATTATATCTAAGTATACAAAAGTAAGTCTAAGTATATAAAAATAGTAGGTATGCATTTGTTCTTCCTCTCTTCTTTAACTGAGCTCCACTCCTCTTTGTGGACTAATTAGCAGTTATTTATCGTCTGCCTTCGATTGAGCTCTTGATGATTCGATACACACTTTTTCCTTCCCTAAATTAAAATATACTTATCGCAGACAATTAGAAAACTCAGAAATCATAAAGTATACAGATTTATAGATTACGATGTAGATATTTTAAAAAAATCTAGGGGTTGGAACTTCATTATTTTGTTGTATGTGTATGTAATGTAACGTAGCGGTGGTCATTGTAAAAGAAACCAGAAACTAGTAATTTGTCGCTGCCTTGAAGGGTACTTACAGAGTCTTGGGTAATACGCAATATTCTGCTTATCAAGCATTAAAAATACAAGTCCCTAAGGTACGGGGACGATGTTGTCTATTCCACAACGCGGTTTTCAGTTAATACGATTTACAGAAATGTCGGGCGTGTAAACGCTCGCACGAGCATCAAACTTTCACTCGCCTGGCCGTTCAGTTTTACGGTTTTACTATTAAAGGATTTCTATTTTTTCGCACTGTGATCGAAGGTCAGAGGTTATCGGTGCGGTGGTCGGGGGTACTAATTGGCACTCCACTGCACTCGCTCGCTTGATGGCCCATCTACCGATGTTTGTCGATGCGACGAGCGAGTGCTTTTGTGGGACTGTACCGCAGCGGTTTTACCTTTACATTAAATACGAGTTTTCGTACATATGCATACCATCATGCCTGTATTTCCTGAAGCGTTAGGCAGAGGTAAACCCACAGTTCGCCGTTACGTTAGGTCCCATAAAATGGGGGGGCGAGTCTATATCGTTAACCGGGCACGAATTCCGCTACTATTTCATAGAAAAATCCAATAACATTGCTCGATCTGTGAATCGAAACCAGGACCTCTAGTGTTGCAGTCGCGCATAGGACTATTAGACAAACGAGGCAGTTCGTTCATATATGTATCACGAAATTAAAAAAGATCATTATACTTGCAGCTACCTACGCGTAAAAGCATTCAAAATAAAATTCAGTTCGTCATAAATGTGTTGTGGTCTTGTGGATATTCTATGGTGATGGCTAGCTTTTTGTCGTTTGATACTGAGGAAAACGCAGATTGAGACTGACACTTTTCAAATCTTCAAAGTGCATCAACATTAATTTATTCTCATTGTACAAAAAGGCATTTAAATACAAGTCTTCAGCTGATACTGTTATCATAAATAGTGACATATTAAATTTAAATTGTAATTATTTGACATTCGCATTTCATGGATTTAAAAATCCTACTATGATCCCCGTGTATCCCCGTTATTTTATCAAATATTATAGCATCTTCACAGTGTGTGAAGTATGTAAAGTTAATTGTTATAACGTTTAAGGCTAGGTTTTGTCATTTATAATAATTTATTCATTACTATTTTTTTAATATATCTGGCATTAACGCATGCTAAACATTTTAATTATTTAATTTAATTATTTTTTATTATTTAATATATTATTATTAATTAATTAAGAGTTCGTTATTATTTATGAATTTCTTGTTTATATGATTATTTTGTGCTTACATTATCTTATTCCCAATTTTAAATAGTTTGGAAATAAATGAAATGATACTGGATATGTGTAACTTAATACGAAGCCGTGTGTAGAAAACAAAGAATATCTATCTTTTTGCATTTTTTTGGCATTTTCCATGCTAAGATTTTAAAGTTATTTAGCGAAGGAAAAATTCGACCGCGAGCAGGAGTCGAACCTGCGTCTTCTGGTTAGGTACACCAGACGCTATGACCACTAAGCCACCGCTAGCCCTACCCGCCATGACGTATTTTGCACATTCAGAACTTACGTCTTTATGGTGACGGGAAAGAATATCTATTAATTGATTTCATATAATTACGGGCCAAAAATAATCAGGGATGAACATCCCTTCATCTCAAAACCCTACATAATCTTCTAAGATACGATCTGGGAACTTTTACCGGCGTCCATTTGTGAGCGCCGACGTCTCAAGACGATTGCGATGTCAAACAGAGATAGCACAAATGCGGTGAAAGGATGTGGGTCGCGCCCGCGGCTGCAGTGCCCGTATTCTGAAGTCCCAGGACGTAAGCGCTTATATTTTTATGACTTGTTATTGTACGGTTAAATTGTAAATCAATCAGCAAAAGTTCAAAGGACCTTTTCCTAATTTTTGATAGGTAGCGTTTTCATGGGTCTATTAGTCTCAAAGACGATCGCAACGCGGAGGTCGAACGTGTTTGTAATTCGGATTTTCTAGTTGTAACGAAATTCTAAAAAGCATCTCGAGAGTGGTTTTTTTCCCGGTCAATATGCTATTCAGTAGAAAAAGACAAGAACCACTACACGAGTAAGGAATTGGCAATGGAATGAGAATTGACACTGTCACTGGAATTGTCATACGACGATGACGTAACAGGAAGAAGAAGTCAACTTTCATCTGTTGATACTGGCAGAATAGTCAATAATGACTCAATTGTCATCACTGACCTCTATAATATAAGTACGCATTTGCATCAAGAAAAAAAAGAAGCCAACTATCACTGGAACCAGAACTGTCACTGGAACCGGGACTGTAACTAGAAAGGAAGAAAGAAAAAGAAAAACTTTTATTTTGTACCTCAACATGATAAAACATAAATAAATAAAAACAAAAAGCATAAAAAATGACAAAAAATGTAAATCTCAGCTGATGCTACAGCCAAAGAGTTACTGCAGCGTTGATTTTCAGAATGGCGTAACAAAACATACAATATTTAAAATTAATATAAAAAAGTGACAAGAACTGGAACTGCCCTAGTATCAGGGACAAGAACCGGATCTGTCACTGGAAGGGTAATTGTCACCGGAACTTTCATTGAAACAGGAATGTTATATTTGTAGCTCATAAAATATTTTACAATGCAGTTACTTCATTAGCGGCCACGCATATTTTATTCCCCGAAGAGTTAGACAGAGATGTAATAATGTCATCATCATCAACCCATATACTGTCCCACTGCTGGGCACGGTACTCCTCTCATATTGAGAAGTATTAGGCCACCACGCTGGCCTAGTGCGGGTTGGCAGACTTCACACGCCGTCGAGAAAATTTCTAAGGCATGCAGGTTTCCTCACGATGTTTTCCTTCACCGTTTAAGCAAGTGATAATTAATGATTACCTAATACGCAAATGACTTCAAAAAGTCATAGGTGCGTGCCTTAGATTCGAACTCGAGACCTTCGACTTGGCAGTCCAATGGTCATACCACTCGGCTATCACTGCTTGTAATAATGTACACACTTCAAATTAATGCATGACAACTGAAGATCAACGGGGTTTTTGCTACATTGAACTTTCTGCAAGTCTAAAATGTCAGAATAAGGCACAGGACGCTAGCAGTAAGACGTTGAACGCTAATCTCTAGACGTAAACACGCCGTCTGTGACCACTGACACTGAGCGCTGTTTATTCATGAGTGTTCAACTATCCTCGTATATGACGCTGTGTAACTGTTGCCAATTTGTTTCTTATGTTTAGGAATCCTACTTCCTATCCTACTTCTATATCCTGCCAATATTATAAATGTGAAAGTGTGTAAGGATGGATGGATGGATGTTTGTTACTCTTAACGCTAAAACTACTGAATGGACTTTGATGAAACTTTACAGTATTATTATTTATACATCAGAATAACATATATATAAAGCTATAAATTATAACGATTTTGAATTAATTAGCCAAATTACAACGATAACTTTAAGTAACTTTTCCACGCGGACGAAGTCGCGGGCAGAAGCTAGTTGTAATATGAATACTTTCAGGTTTTTTAAAGCTAGTTTTTTTTTCAATGTATGCATACTTACTTTCGCCTAAAACTTCGAAAGGTAAGGGAATGGCATCAATAGCGTCAGGATTAAGAGTGCCGGTTTTTAACGTTGGTATTAAGGGCGCCAGGTTTTATAGCGTCGGTATTTTAATTACTTACCTAAATATAATACATACATCGTTCCTCTTCGTCGTGATTTTTCTTGTTGATATGCACAAAGATCTTGAGAAGAATCTGTGAAGTGCATTCGTGTTTTAAACGTTCCAACGTGTATAATGTATAGTACCTATACATTTCTTGCAGGAAATGTATACTGTACTACACAAGTACTACTATGTGAGCATACATTTTATTGTATTATTTTAGTTTTTATAATTATGGTCGGTTAATCAATCTGGTCTGATAATTCTCATTAAAATTGTAAATATGACTTAGTAACAAAAGCTGCAGTTTCTGCAGTGTCAGACATTGAGCGAGACACCGCTGACGTTCATTAAACGACGCGCACAAACAACGCACGCAGCACGACATTAATAAGAAGTTACTTCGACAAAATGCCAAAATATTTTGTATCTTCATTCAATGTCCCAATGGACAAGCAATTCACAAAATTGTTATCTACCTACTTAGCTAATATTTTGAAGCTGAAGTTTGCTGCTTAAACTTCTTATGCACGAATAAATATCTAAAACATCTTCGCATATAAAAAAAGAATGTGTGTGTTTTTTATAACACAGTACTCATGTCACCTCGTTTAGAGGTATAAAAAATAGGAAGAATTTGGTGCTGTCACTATTCGGTTTGACTATTTACAGAAAGAATAGTTTGTAAAGTGATAACTTTACAAACTATTTTACTGTATAAATTCTATCTAATCTATTTTACTAAATTACTGTATAAATTTCATCATCATTGACCCATGTACTGTCCCACTGCTGGGTACTGGTCTCCCCTCAGATTGTATAGTATAAATTTACTGACGTTATTTTTAAAATAAAAAATAACTTTTTCCAGTTTTAAAACAGCTACTATCGACCCACGTTATCTTTTGCATTTTTTTCTTAAGTCCCAAGCACCTTCTACATTATGTCGCACGTTCACCAATTCGCCCTAACTACTTGAAGCCCCCTCCTCCGGTACACCCCACTAAAAAGCCATTACCGCGCCTTTGATCCGCGCCGCGCCGTCTTTGATCGCGCCGCTTCGACTGGCCACTTATAACTATTGCCGTAGTCTTTAGGAAAAAGTTGAATGAATGAGGATCTTGTTTTGTTTTCTAACGAATGTTAGTTGATGAGTTAATGAGAATAGTTTTTAGTGTTGAAATTGCGTTTGCAGTCGGAACTCGGACGGAAGCTTAGGATTTTGTAAACACAATTTTCCTGGGTTCAACTGTAAAGAAAAAAAAAACATTTATTTGGTTCGTTCTAATTACTTATACATTATAAATGCAAGCCGTAGAGCTCAGCATAGCGTTGCAGTATTGAACCATAACACTGAAGTTTAACTGGGCCATACACTATTTTATTATTATTTATTACATATCAGTGACATTGCTACATCTCACTACGAACTGGACTTACAATAATTATAGGCAAAGTACTCTTTCAAAGTAATCTTGGACAATCTTATCTTTAAAGCTTGCAAAACAACTGTTGAGCATTATATTTTACTGTCATAGTTATGACAACGTCATATTTTATTATAAGTGCATGCATACTCTTGATTTGTGAAATTTGGCTTTCCAGTAGTTACATTAAACAGTTTTAACGGTAACAGCGTGCTAAAAGAATACGGAATAACTGTTTTGGTATGCAATAATGATTAAGTTAGTTACATCTGGCGTAACTTTAGATTTTCAATCAACCACAGAAAGTCGCGAGTGTCTCACGTGTTATCTATATACACAATGACGCGATTGCTACTACTTACTTAACCTAGCCTCCTAGACAAACATGGTTGCCTGGTACCAAAGATAAAAGACTCCATTCTTCACCACTTCATATTCACGTAGAGTGAGTGCTTCATACGGCGATAATTAGCCCGAGGCTTTGATAGCGAGATATGACGTCATGTGAGTCGTGACGACACAACCTCGCTCGGAATTAGCTCTCGTAACAGACCTACTTATGATAGAAAGGCTTTGAAACGGTGACGAATCCTTTACAAGCGATGTAAAGCCTTCCATAAATACAGTTACATGATAGGAAACGTGTAATCTTTCTGAAAGCATTTTACAGCCGATCAAGCAATGGATTTTTACTGTTGCTACGGAAGAGGATTTTGCTACAGATATTTAAAAGTAGTTCATAGTAATTAATTAATAATTGCTCAACCAGTTTTGTTTATTGTTGATGATTTTCTTGTCTGATACAAAGCACAGACAAGATCAAAGATGCAACACTAAATTCGCCTTATAGCGTTATTACTGTAACTGTGGTAGCAATCCATCTAGGTAGTCATCATCAACCCATATACTGTCTCACTGCTGGGCACGGGTCGCCTCTCACAGAATGAGACGGATTTAGCTATAATCCACCACGCTGGCCTAGTGCGGGTTGGCAGACTTCACACGCCGTCGAGAAAATATAAGGCATGCAGGTTTTCTCATGATATTTCCGTCACTGTTTTAGCGAGTGATAATTATTACTAATACGCACATGGTTTCGAAAAGTCAGAGGTGCGTGCCCTGGATTCGAAGGTCTACTAGTACTAGAAAAAGCAGTGATAGCCTAGTGGTATCACTAGGCTATCAATGCTTTTCCTAAGTGTACTGTGTTCATTTGTGTCTTTTTAATATATGAACGTCATTCCCTAAGACACATAAGGCCTAATATAAATGTGGCGGGCGTGTGTTGTGGTATTTTGACAAACCAGCTGTCTAATTTATCTTACGAGGTTATAAATTGTCCTTTACCTGTAAGGAATTTTAATTACAAACCTACTTCTCGAAACATGAGTAATGTTTGTACCAGAAAATCACATACATAAATCACCTATATTCGTAGAAGGGTTAGGCAGAAGTGTACTGCTGTATAGGTACCCATATGTAATAAGCGTGATGTTTTGTCCATTGTCCATGTAATAGAGGGCCAAGATAATAATATAAATATAATTTTTCATTTAATTAATAATACTTCGATTGTGTCTGAAAATGGTACCAACACATACATTTTATAAACATTAACAAGGCACAATAAATAATTCATTTAAAAAAAAATTCATATTCAATATAAATTCCAATTAAAAAAAATACATAGATTATAGGTACACACTATATTAACTGATGAATGAATGGATGGTTTGTAAGCAGTTTGAATATTTAATTATACCAATTTTATAAATCCATATTCGTCATGGTATCATGGTAGTATTACAAGCTTACGCCAGGTATTCTCTTTTCACGATGTACGCGATGACGTCACGAATCTGTGTCGAATTTGCTTGACATTTTCAATACAATTCAGGATATTTATAATTCTAATAACTAGATAATAAGCGGACTATAGCCTAATCCCTCTAAATATGAGAGGAGACCCGTGCCCAGCAGTGGGACAGTATATGTGGTGATGATAGTGATAATTCTAATTAATGTCAAATAAATTAATTAGTAGCTGGTTAGCAGTTACCTAAGTATTTAGTTAAAAAAGTAAACTGTATGCAATTACTTATGCAAAATAGCTTCATTATAGGAGCAAGGAGGTGAAAAAATGAATTTTGCTCAAGTTTATTTACACATATTGACAATATTTCAAACGTCAGACCGTCAATGTTGTCAATGTGACGTCGACCTAGCTGTCATGGCAAGAGAATAGGTACCTCTTATTGTTCTACCATGTTCTTTTTGATTCGTTGGAGGACTCAAAATATGAATGTTTGTTTCAAAATACTTTTGACCTCTTTTCGACAAGTTAATCAATCGTGATCGCGTTCTATGCCCGACATCAAAAGAGGTTTAAAACATCAGAACCCTTTGTCCCGACTCCCGTGTGATCTCAAATCGGCGACTTGCCCATTGACTTGGAAATTTATATCCGTATGTCGTATTTGACGTCATCCGTTTGTATTTATATTTTAAATGTTGTCAAATAAGTACTTCCTTTACGTTTTGCCAATATTTTTCGGATTCACCTGTATTAGGGTTTGTCACGTAGACACATAGGTACCCGTGACAAATAATTATATTTTTGGAACGAAGTTCCTTATCGCGCGTTGTGAAAGGTGGCTAGACGGAAAAAATTGTCACGACACTTTTTGCTTGTCAACAATATTTGAATTTCGAATTATTGAGTGAATGACAATATTTGAATTTCGCGCGTTGTGAATTGTTGAGTGTATACAGGTTTTTTTATTTTTTATTATTAAATTTTAATGAAAGGAACTTCGTTCCATCCGGGTGTCCTTTGACACCTCTCAATTTATTCTATACTTTATTCTGCCCCGAATTCGCACCGGTGCAATTTACTAATACTAAGTATGCATACATTATAGCAACTTATAAACATTCCGGAAATAATGATCTAAATGATATTGCAAACCGTATCAAAATTCGTTGCGTAGTTTAAAAGATCTCAGTGTAGATAGGGACAGCAGAGGGAAGCGACTGTTTTATAATTATTATGTATAGGTATAATATTTTTGGGACATCTTTACACAACACCATCTAGTCCGAAACTAAGCAGAGCTTGTACTATGGGTACTAGACAATGGATATAATACTTATATACTTCTTTTTATTTTTTGTATATACATACTTATAATATTTACATAAGAAACACCCAGACAAACACAAATACTCGTGTTTAATCTACACAAATATTTGTGTCCTGTGGGAATCGAACCCACGACCCCATGATCAGCAGTCCGGCACTCGAACCGCTAGACCACAGAGGTCGTCGTATACATTCTAATTTTGATCAAGGACTAAAATACGTCCCCAACCGTACATATTATGACATGTAAGTAGTCGTGGTAGTTTTTAGAATTTGACAGACTTCAGAGAATCTGTATGTACGTACAGAGGCCAGCACATCAAGCTACCACAATCTGTCAATTTTATTTGATTGATTTTCAACGTTAATAACAAAACAAAAAGGTTCATATTCAATTGGGAAAATTTGTCAGTTTTGGATAGCTTGACCTGCTGGCGTCTGTACCTATGTATAATATGGATAAGATTAGTAAAGGATCAAAAAGGTGGCATAAGTAAAAAGGGAGGCCTATACACAGCACTCAGCAGTGGGTAGATTCAGGTTGTGGATGATGATGACGAAAACCCATTGAACCTTATTAACATGTCTCCTTTCGGGAACTTCATATGTAAGCGCGACAGCTGCTCTACACTAGAGGGCCTGGGATCGATTCCCAGGTCGAACAAACTTTCTATGAAATTCTCAGTAGCAGCTCGGAGTTTGGATTGGTGCCCGATTAATGTTAATAGGCTCGCCCCCTATTGCGTGGGACAAACATACCGGTGAACTGTGGGTATATATTTGTACACCTCTTCTAACCCTTCGGGGAATACAGACGATGAGACGATGATTTTTTTTCATGTAATTACGTTATTATTTGTCATAAGTACCTACTATTGGTACTATAATCTCCTTTTAGATTGGTGTACCATTATCCAATACCCTGTGTACCTACAAAGATTATTATGAATCAGGCTACATACGAAAACAATAGCAATGGAGAGTAGCTTATTCCAAGTAAAGTAGTTCATCAAACAAAGATATATTGGTTTCTTAATGAAAGTCTCGAGTCGTTTGATGTGAGGATGAGGTAATGGAGATCCCTGATGTTATTCTTCGTATCGGTTTTATTCAGTATTCGGTCAAATTGATAATTTTGTGTATCTTCGGAAGATGATGTGATTTTTTCTCTGTCTCTACTAAATAAATTGCGGCAAATGAGACTGATCGTACCTATTCTTTCATTAATTATACTATCTTTTATTAATTATACCTTACAATAATTCTTACCTTTTCTTCGTCAAATACTAAATTAAAATACCTACTATCTTTTGTTCACCGTATCGGAATGGTGATTATAATGGAATGTAACAATAACAAAATTTCTACAATATATTAAAATAATTCATTAAATAATAAATAATAATATTTTTATGGACATTTTTTTACACAACACCATCTAGTCCCAAACTAAGCAGAGTACTATGGGTACTAGATATAATACTTTTTTTTTGTAAATACATACATATAATACATACACTCATTCCAATTATAGATTTTTATTATTTCTGTAAATAGAGTTTTTAAAAGCACACTTATTTTATTAATCCGCCATAGTGTAATAATTTATGTAAATATTTATTTTCTAATAAAATAACTTACAAGACAAAGTTAAAATTTTAAGCAGTAGTGTGCGTGCTCGAACGTTAGAGCTAATTAAAGAAGTTAATTTTATTCATCGTACAACTTCAAGCGTACCAGGAATTCATAAAAATTAGACAAACAACGCGGCCATCTTAGAATCTCAAAGATGCGAATCATTTTAAATAACTCCTTCAATGGTACCAGGAGTTCATAAAAACGAGATAGTTGTAAGTTCGCGAGTGTGTGTGCTCGATCCGACGCGCGCTCATCACGGATTCCCTTTGCCGATGGTGATGCACCCCCCCGCCCCGCGCAAACCCTCGCACACCCGCGACCCTCTCAAAAGAAATCCTTGCGATTGCTAACTAAAAAGTACGACAGACTTGTGTTTGGATGAGATAGAGATAGCTACTTATGTTTCAGTTTAATTACAGGCCAATAATTAATGTTGAATTTGTTTTCTTCTGCAATGTGATAGTTTTTGAAAATAAAAGATTTTAGAGATTAGGTTAATCATACATAAGAAATGATTTTTTGAAGTTTATTTAGTGACGTTTGTATTATAGTTACCTAGATTTAGATTTTTTCCTTATAAATTGACAAATACGTCCATCCTGTCCAATACTATTATTATAATGTAAAAGCATAAATTATCAATAGCTATGTAATTAGAGGGGACTAGTAGAGGCAATAAGGTGAAATTAATAATAAAATTATCACTGAAAATTTCTCACACCTCCACTTTCCAATAACATAAAAGTAATAGCAAACATCTTCAAGATCGATTCTATGAAGTAAGTCTGACGTTCCTTTTGGGCTCACATGCACCCCAATCTGACATACCCTCGGGATCTCTCTTCTCTTTTACACATTATTTAAAGACGTATTGCTCTTTCGTTCGCTACAAACGTCATTGCGTGGCGCATTGTCTGCAGACAAAATGTAAATTCAATTCTGACTCAAAGACACGTGCACTAAGGTTGAAATTGGATCGGATTTCTGTTGTGAAAAGGAAATTGGCATTTACTTCGACAGTGGAAAAGCCAGTTTACCGCGGCAAATTTCGAAAATGGAATCCGAAAGTATACAGCGGCCAAGTTAAGTTTACCGTCGCGGGTGTTGTTTTCGTTCGGACTTAGATCGGTATTTGAATTTGACAAGTGCAGAATAATTTTGCCGCTTTGTGCGTTCAAAACGCCGGCCGGCCGCATTCGTTGACATGTACCGGCACGCGAAAGGTTTTGTTTCCTTTTCAGTGTTTTAAAATTTGATTTTCGATTCGAAATGTGACGTTTGTTTTATAAACTGTATATAAAACCAGTGTCGTAGATAATATAATATGTATATTGTGATGTAAACTTGTAGATAAACAAAGAGGTTGTGTTTTACCGGTGGCCTGAGATTTGTATACGAAGTAAAATTAAGATTTTCATTAGTAAACTAGTAGTATTATAAGTGTTATTTATATTTAATAAAAATAAAATAGTTTAGTAACTTCAGTGCTTCTTGAATTCATCGTAGTGCAGTGTAATAAAGCAGGTACTGTTATTTTGGTTATTTTATGAACTTTGAATTTAGTAATTTCTATTTACCATCATACTATTTAAGAAAATTGTTACAATTCAAACTTTAACCAAGATCTTAAATTATTTGTGTGCGAGTTGGGAAAGACTGCAGGTTGTGCAGTGGTTGTGTGGGTCGTTGACCTCGGTTGCCATGGCGACGGCGGCCAGCATGTGCGCCGAGGCTACGGTGCTACGCCGCTACGGCTGATTGCTACGATTGCCTACGGGATACTAACAATGTAAACATTATATAGAAATAATTATTTGCATAATTTTTAATGGATTGAGGGTGATTAAAAGCGTAGTAGGTACATAATACCTTTTCAAAGACGTTACGAATTACAGTGTACGATACCTACTATGTTTCCCAAATTACCGACACTCGACGTCTGACGAAGTCTGTGGTCTAGTGTTTGGAGTGTCGGACTGCTGATCACGAGGTCATAGATTCGATTCTCACAGGGCACAAATATTTATGTGATAAACATTGGTATTTGTGAAACTAATGTCTGGTTGGTTCTTATGTATTATAAGTATGAGCGGATGTCTACACTTTATAAGCCACCAACTTATTAAATTTTAAGTTTGTAGGCTTTATTTTTTTGAGGTTTTGTTATTATTCAGTTAGTACCTAAGTGGTATGGTGACCTACCAGGGCTGTGCAGTGCTTGGTGTAATTTTTGTTCGTGTTAAAAAAAAAGTCGAAGTACAAAGGCCAGCACATCAAGTTACCCCAATCTTTCTTCGATAGATTTTCAATTCTAATTAAAACGTATTAAGGTCCCTGTTCAAATGGGATTTTTTTTCAGTTTTGGATAGGTTGACGTGCTGGCGTCTGTACTTGTATAAAGTGAAGTTTTCTGAGATTCGTCCTTGGAGAAGAAACCTTGAGTAAAAAGAAAAAACAAACATGGATCAGAAGATTTCAGGTTCGAATCCTGGCAGGGTCCCCATTAGGTTTAGCCGTGTAGGGGCGAGGGAAAGTGAATAAGACATTGTGTTTAGCGCAACATCCCATTTATAACTGACCTAGCCATATTACAATAGTTATATCTAATAATCTTATATCTAATACTAGCCGCTAGCAGCCTGTTGGCCTGAGTTCCACCCGCATTCCAAAGGGCTTTTTCAGACAAACGGTAATTTTATGTTCTTCTCCAAGATCTAATCTATCTCTTTACAAAATTTCATTGAAATCGGTTCTGCGGTTTTGGCGTGAAAGCGAGACAGACAGCGTTACTTTCGCGTTTATAATATTTAAGTAGGGACATATGCTACAATAGTAGGGTATATGCTACAATCACACCACAGGTATTTCCTGTATATTTACTACTCTGCCCGCGACTTCGTCCGCGTGGAAAAGTCACTTTGAGTTATCGTTGTAATTTGGCTAATTAACTCAAAATGGCTATAAATTATAGCCTATACTTAAGTTATTCTGGTGTATAAATAATAATACTGAAAAGTTTCATCAAAATCCGTTCAGTAGTTTTAGCGTGAATAAGTAAGAAACATCCATACATTCATCCTCACAATCACATTTATAATATTAGTAGGATATATAAATAAAATAATGCCTATTTATATATTTTACCGAAATATTACCTATTTAATAAATAATTATATTAAAAAATTATAGAATAATCCAAATGACTTCAAGTAAACAACGTTATTATGATGTCGAACAAGCACACACTTCGTTAAACCAGGGCCTATAAACTTGTAAGTAGCCGAGTTATGGGCGCTGAACTTTGTAGAAGCAGTAAACCGATAATCCGTGTATTGTTTGATCACTGATAACTGTAGTAGGGGCAGTGCGCCAGTGGGGCAAGCTAAGCGATAATATTTATGTATATTTTGTTATAGCTATCATATATTATCATAATCATAATAAAATTATAAAGATCGAGGCAGCTTTTTATTGAGGGTATACACTCAATACCACAGTTCGTGTGGTTCACCCGGTATATTTAGGTTCCACGTAATATAGGGCGAGCCTATTGCCTTAAACCGTGCACAATCTATACTCCAAGCTGTTACAAAAAAATATATACAAAAATGCATTAACCCGCTCGTCCTGAAAATCAAACTTACAACCTTATACTCTGTAGCCGGGCTGGCAATCACTTGACTATTGGACCCACATTCTTATAACATTAATTGACGACGTCTGTGGTCTAGTGGTCCAAATATCAAACTGCTGATCGTGGAGGGATGGGGTCGGGGGTTCGGTTCAAATATTGATGTGAACACCATTAGTATTTGTGTTTGTGTGGGTGTTACTTATTGCTTAGTTTGGGACTAGAATATGGTAATTAAATGGTGTTTAATTGTTGATATAGTAAGATATAGTAAACGGCAGTGTATGTGCTAGTTTCAAGATTCTAGTCAACCATTTATTTGAATAAAATTTATTAGACGACGATATTGCACAGATGTGCAATTTCTCTTGACTTTATAGCGACACATATTATGGCTATAGCTTGTCCTATGCGTCTAGTTTAACGGTGTGTCTAGGGGCGTGAGTACTAACCCCTTTATTGTTTCATTGTTCAGCGCCGGCTCCGTTTAGCTGTGATTTACAATCATTTGACGATTTATAACTCAGTGACTGAAACGACGCGGGGTCTATAAAACATCGAGCCCTACTACGATTTCACTTTTTTTAATGCTTTTATACTCCTCGCTGGTATTACGATTGTCACGGCTCTACACCTGCAGTTATATCGATTCTCGACTCAATAATATAGACTTTCATATGCATAGAAATTGTTTTGTTTTCCAAAGCTAACTCTAAGTACCTATAACTCTTCGCTATGGTTGTTATTTACTAAAAAGTTTGGTAAATAGTTTCCTCAAATATTTTAGTCCTGCTCATTCATTGCACTATGCATGAATCTCATGTTTTTTTTTAAATAGTTCATAAACCTATAAACTGTAATATATAGATATCATATAATATATAGATGCAAATCATAATACAACTAGTTTATTACAGCGTTGGATCCCCGCGCTATGCGGCGAGGAGGTGCGAACAGTTTGAACACTTGGACACCTCGCCACCTGTGTAGGGATTCCCGCGGGGATCGATCCGCCTCTCCCCTGCTATGTTGTCTCTGCAGTGCTGTCTACACAAACGGGACGTGGAATCCCGGAGGTATCTCATGGAATTCCAACGCAGAGCACTGTAAAATTAAGCTCTGAAAAATACTCATACGTACTCGTAAAAAACATTTTAATTATGTAGCTGTCTTTAATTTTTATTTTTGAAGCATATTTTACGATTATTCTTTTGAACATGGGATAGTCAAGGAGTTCATGTCAAATCAAGAAAATAAGCTACTATTGTTTACTTCTATAATGATATTTTCCTCCTTTTTTATTTAATTATCATCCACCATTTCCTCCATCTTAAAAGAGTATTATTTTCTATTAATTGATATCAATGTACTTAAATACTCAATGGGAGATTTTGCGTCGATATCAATTAAAATAGATATTAACTGTTTCTTGAGCCGCCGAATTATTTACTATAATATTTAAGTGTCGCTGTCCCGGGATTGCACAACATTTGGCATCACTAGTGCCGCCTGTACGCTAATGTTACCGAACTCACCCTTTTACTTATTATATTTTTATATTAAATGCCTTTTCGGATGCGGTTTTTTTTCACTAAATCTGGGCGTGTTATTTTATGTAGATTTTCTTGAAAGGGATGCGCAGGACTGTAAGTGACTAAGTGTGGGGCCGTTGTATGTGTCATTCTTGTATTTGCATTCACTTTGAATCTGATTCATGCTTCAGTTTTTGAACGACGAACAAAGCCTTTTTTACGTAACGTAACTATTAATATAAGCATTAAAAAAGAAGAAATAGGGGATATTTAACTTAAACATAAGTAAAGGGAACACAAGGCAAAATGTGTAATGAACAGCAACCCTTTCTAAGTATTTCCTCTTTTTGGTTCATTAACCTGAACAAGGAACAATTAGTGGACACAATAAAACAACAATTGTAACCCTCTGGAAGGTCACGGTTCGTAAAAACAGTGACATTTACTAAACATACCATCACGCCTGTATTCCCTGTTGGGTTATACAGAGGTGTACTTAATGTAGATCCACAGTTCGCCGGCTGATGTTTAGGTCCCAATTAATAGAGGGCGAATCTATTGCCATTAATCGAAAAAAAACAACTTCCAAGCTACTACTGAAAATTTGAGGTTTTTCTATAAAAAAAACCAATAAAACTGCTCTCTTTGCTTACCTGGGAATCGAACCCAGGACCTCCAACAGTCATGATTACAACCTCTAGGCTAATAAGGCAGTTTGACAGACATTTACTTATTTAAAAAAAAACTACCTTTACATGGAGTCTCCTAATACGGGCAATTATTTGCCCAAAAGGAGACTCCAATCACAAATTGTAATCAGAAAAAATATTGAAATATTGGTTATATTTCAATATTTTTTTAAATATTTTAAGCTAAAGTTAGTGTGTCGTCGTGTAGACAGTGTCACCTGACCCGTGACACAGGGGAAGGTGTGACACGTGTAATGTGTCACATTATAAGCTTCACACCTCACTTTAGCGATGGGTTGTTCCCAAATGGGTTTGCCCCAACATTAAAAGAAAGTAACTGAATTATTTGACAATAGGCTATTTGACTAGTTTCTGTAAACTTCGCAGTATATTTAGTGGTGTTTATAGAGTCTACAAAAAGACACATATCCAAGGCTATGAAAAGTCAATAGTGCCAACTTATTAGTCTAAAGCAACATTAAAATTTAAAAAAATAACCTAAATAGGTACCTACATTAAATACGATAATGTAAATATAGTGTAAACAAAACAAAACCGAGTAAATATAAACTGCTTTAAGTTTTTGTTGTTTCTTTTATTTCAAAATTATAACAAGTAGGTAAAACCCCATTTTAGTCGCTAAAATACTACGAGTATCTTTATCAATATGGCGTAATATTGCCTTCAGTGACGTCACACATCAGGCAACAAAATATGCACACACCAAAGAATAACAATTATAGACTGATGTTTCGGAATTCGGCATTCGGAATACCGGTTGAGACAACGTGGACATTTGAGCATACGTAAATTTTCGTGGTTTCGACCTGCCGAACACAATTCTATTTTTTTTTAATGATTGCGTGGAATAATGTAATAAAAATCAGTTTAAAATATATATATATATTTTAAATAAGGATTAGAATCCGTTTTGGAACAACTAGGAACAACTCCCTTGTGACGTCATATTATTGGTTCACACGTGTCGGTTCGGTGTTTGGTTACGGACAGATGGCAGCTCGACAGTTTAACTGGTGTTACGTTACGTTATACTTGGAAATTGTCGCATTTTTGTGTTATGTTTAATGAGTCTGGTTTAGTTAGGGGTGGTAGGTGTCGGTTGTGGTGATCACGAGGCTTTGACCGTAGGGCAAGGGAAGGAAAGTGCGGTCTTTAATCCGTATGAAGCGATATATATACTGAATAAGTGCAAAAGTTATTGTCTCTTAAACTCGCGGCTCGATAGGTGCGACTGTCGAGCTATGATCTACAGATAGATTTTCCGGGTATCAGCATTTGTTAATTTGAGATTTGTATTCGTAAACGCACCCACGATATATGTGAAAGTCATATAGGGGGCAACGTTTTATAAAATAAAAAAACATTTTCCTTTGACAAAATTGTGACGCCACGAAATACAATATGAAAAACAAATAGATATCCGAAAGATATATATCCGATAGTCCTTACTGATGAGAAATGACGGTCCAAACCAATGTTACTTGGTCTCTACACAATTATTCTTCAACATCCAGTATTCCTCTCACAATTTATAATTCAGTAGATAGTTTCAGCACCGCGTTATCTGCAGCAGTTATGTTACAAGCAATAAAACACTACAACAACGCAAATAAAACTGCACGAGCGTTAGGGCCGCGGCACACACACGCGAGCTATACTGCGAACTCGCGATACGTGACATTCTGAATTGACGTCAAATGTGTAATTTAAACGCGAACTATACTGTCTTATGGTCAGTTGCGTGTGTGTATGACAAGATGTATGAATGTGGACGACGGGAATGTAAGAATCGTAGCCAGTGGCGTTTTTTAGTTTCTGCCTACCCCCCATGGGAAAAAGGCGTGAGTGTATTATGTACTATAATATGATATACTTAAATAGCAGTGAGTAAGTACGTATATTTGACTAAAAAAGTTTACGCTTTTCACC
This sequence comes from Acronicta alni, assembly GCA_964056405.1. Classification (NCBI taxonomy): domain Eukaryota; kingdom Metazoa; phylum Arthropoda; class Insecta; order Lepidoptera; family Noctuidae; genus Acronicta; species Acronicta alni. Next base: position 15,623,042 of record OZ043925.1, on the reverse strand, counting down.
GATCAATCTTCTGTTCGCTATCCAGTAAGGTATTCTTTTATTTTGTGGTATATTGTAAAATAAATAATTCTGTTTTATAGTTAAAAGTTTTGAGTTATTTTTTATGTAGAAGTAACGTTGGTTTTAATTACGTTTTTAGGATGACAAGATATCGCACACTAAAGTACAAAACTATTTGAGTTTGTAAGGTTATGCTTTGAAAATCTGGGGGCGCGGTAGTGCCCCCACCAAGATAACTAGTATAATCGAAGATCTAAGAATAAAAACTAGGATAATCGAAGATCTGGAGTACCTGGTGACCCTGATTAGAAAACACAAGAGCCCAACCAAACTATTAGATATATCGACATATAATAAGCCCACGTTTCTACAAAAAGAAGTGAAATTTCGCGGCTCGATAGGTGCGACTGTCGAGCATATCTACAGATAGTTTTTTAAGGTATGTAAAGTAGCAGCTCGGTGTCATCATAATCCAACTTTTGCAGCCATTCGAACAGTTTCTTTTTACAGCATTGCTTGGAAAGGGGGTATATTTTTAAGATTTCATTTAATTTATTATATAGATAGCCACCCAGAAACTTAGTGACGATGGGAAAAAGTTGTATGTGATCGTACAATTGGGCATACTGCATATTTACGTCGCCTATTTTAATAATAAAGAAATCGCAGTAAATAACCTTAGACTAGACACGACTTTGTCTAGCTAGATTTCATTACTTTTTAGAGATAAACAAGCAGCTCCATCGAGACTTGGCTAGTTTTTTACAGAATGTTTTTGATGGGATTACATAATTACGGGTTGAAAAACATGATTAAAAATCATAGGTACCACACAATTATTAATTTTGATGAATCCTTGCTTATGCGCTCGCAATAATACAGTAGTAGTAGTGGAACTAAACGCAGCATAGAGAAAATGTTCCCACGCAGGTTTGACCATAGCTTAACATTGAGATACTCAGCCCAGTAGATACTCTCACATAAATGGGTAGGTACAACATTAAACGTTGTTCCAGTACATTTCGCGGCACGCGAGTTGCTCGTAAACAAAACAAAAATGGCGCCATAAACAAAACCGGGGTTTAATCTCTACTATAAAGTGCTCATGTTTACCCGTTACCACCGCAACGCGAGATTTTGCAAAAGTTCAAAAAAATATGAGCTCGGTATGGTTTAAAAATTGTAATTTTATACAACAACAACAATTTTACTCAAGAATTCGTCTTTATTTTGTTATAGGTTTACCATTTAATTTCTTTGTTTTTTTGGACTTTGTCTCTTTGCTGAAATCACCAAAGAGGACGCATACTCTGAATAATAATAATTTGTAGCAGATCTCAGCTTTTATAAAGAAAGTTTTGAAAACTTTCAATGTTAAAATTGCACGACCTCATTCGATAACTACACTATTTACGAGATCATGGATGGGATGTCCCTTGTTCCGGACGCTATTCAATGAAATTACTCGATCATAATCGAATGAATGCACATAAACAGTCGCCAAACGACTCGTTACCATCGGTTAACCAAGAGCTAACCCGATAATATATTTGTGTTACCAAATTCATAGGTTTATAACAGTTTCTCTTTGTAAATTAACATGTAAATAATTTAGTTAAACGGTTGATCTAGTTGAACCGTTGAGCGGGAACGGGTAAAGCGATCGCTATAATTCGATACCTGACTAATTGGAATCGATTTAGTTGTCGTAATAGAATTGTTTGGGTATTATATTTATTGGACGGGATAAAATATAGTAGCTAGTTTAAATTTTATCTTACTCTGTATTTGAGTGAATCTGTGACAAACACTTTGTAAACTTTTTTGGAAAATATAGGTACTTGACCACAACACGACATGATCTTTTAGATCGATCACGTTAGAAGATGGCCCTACGAATATCTTCTTCCTCTTTCGTTTTACAGGGTTGGCAACGCGCAAGTGATAGCCCTAGTGTTACAAGCGTATATAGGCTATGGTAACTGCCAGGTGGGCCCTATGCTTGTTTGCCGCCTTAGTGGTAAAAAAATCAATACACGTCTACGTAACCTCTTCCAATATCGAGACATATCTTAGTTACTTTCGCTAATATATCCATCAGTAGTGGACACTCGCAGTATCTCAACATAGCGGTATAGTCGTCAACAGCGGTCGGTAACCGGACACTTTAATGGGTCGCGAGTGTCCTCCGCCACGGCTTGCTGAACATTGCATAGTTTCATGACATCAACGGTAGTTACATCTTCGCTTGAGCTGAAGATGTCAGCATTCCTGTCTAGGTCGCAGATTCCATGTTTGTGTATTTTTTCAGTTGGTAGTATGTATAAGTAGAAGTATTAATGTAATGAAAGTTAATTGGAGTGTATTAAAGGCACGACTTTCAGGAATCTTTGTCACAGAACCTCTGACATACCCACCAGATCTTCGACCATTCATCGGGTAACTAATCGTAGGTTGGATTACTATCCCAGAGAGTGTTCAGCGCAGCGAGAGAGCGAAATAGGTATAGGGGAATTAGCACGCGCGTCTTTATACGTGGAAAGATATGTTGATTATGTTTTGTAAACTAGCCGTATATCCGCGATTATTTCGTTTTTCCCATACTCATAGGAATTTTCCAAATACCTGTCTTGTTTTAGGGAGGAATAAATAAGTTCCATGCAAGGTTTTATGCTTTGATTATATACTTGTCTAGATGGAGCAATGCAAACAAACGACACGCGAAAACTGTCCCAAATTGCGTGATATGTGTGAGTAGTACCGCTTGTGTACTTATTGTAGTCAAACTGTCAAGGTGTGCGTGTTTAGGGATGCCTGCTCCAAATTATTAACTTACCTTTTCTCCATTATTTAATGGGATGACAGTTAAACGAAATAGGCTGAATAAAGTAATTATTTTGTAGATTAGTGTTTTATTTATTTTAGTAAAAACAAAAAATACAATGAAAAAATATATACAGCAATTTATAGATCAAAATCCATCTCTTTGTATTTGTTTTCGGAATAGTTTTTTTTTAAATTTCATTTCGTGTCCGCTGTTTAATGTCTCTCCAGTCTTAAGAAATCTGAAACCCAAAATATTAGAAAGAACTAACAAAAATACTATTTAGTGAATGACTTCATTTATTTTGTGAAGGCAAGTTATCATTTACTGATCAAATAAATTATGTAGGTAAAAATAATAAATTTTTCTCCTGATCGAAAGATGATGACTGATATTTGCATTTTATCTCCCATAGTTTCGCCAAATCTCCCTTATAATAAATTGACAACACCGGCTAATCTGTCGAACTTACAAATTAACGAATTGAAAAATCATGTTTTCATAAAATAATAGAGGTTAAATAGCAAAACTTACCGATGTAATGTGATCTTAGTGTAATTAAACGGTTTTCCCACATATTTGCGACACAATTTGACAGCACATACCGACATATTTAATTATTTTTCGAGAACTCTACACCCTGAAGTGATCCAAATGCCACTTACGTAAGTGAGAAGAGAGTCTACCAATTTTAGTAGACTTTATTTGGGCCGTTCTGTACGTATCAATGTGGCATCTAGACAAGTATATAATCAAAGGTTTTATGAGATCCATCAGTCTAAGCTGTGTTGAGAGTAGATTTAATTAAATTCTTGATATTATTTGACTTAAGTTTCGTTCTCCTAATACGGTTGTTAGAGTTTTGTTTTATTTACTCATGAAGTCTAATAAAAAGTGAGCAAGTTATTACTTATTGACACAAGGAGAATATTTTAGTAAAAACAATCATATTTTGATTCTGACACTTAAGCAAAAATTACACATTGCAATAAAACAACTGTACGGATTTTATCGCGTTTATTGATATTCATAATATACGTGATAAAATCCGTATAGTTGTTTTATTAAAATATTTGAAGATTCAGAATTATATAAACTAATTTATATCTTATTATATTATTGTTAAATCTAGTATCAAAACCAGCAGGTTAATAATGGCTAATAGCTTATTTCCCACCGGCGCGATAGATAAATGATTCCCGGCTTCACCAAACAGTTTAGATCGGTTTCGTTTTAATTATCTGTTAAATTTTCATACTCTGTGGAGCTTCATCCATCAGTGTTGCTACCACAAATTATTAGATTAATATTCACTGTGAAAACTATGGGACATAATGTCTACTGGCATTTTCAGTCAGGCAATTTTGTCATTCATTGATTAATTGCTGACTGTTCCATTTGAGAGTTTATTAATAAAAGGAGCAATGGGTGTCAACATGGGCCATTGTGTAAAAGGTTTTGGCTTTAATAAACCAAGGCTGCGACCAGAGATTATAAATTTAATATTCATAGAGTGCGATGGGACAAGTGGTGTACATTTATATTCCGGTCGCTGTCGGCAGCACTCGGCTCTGCTCGTGTAATGGTTTTAGTGGAGATTTGTGATGTTTTTTTTCAAGACTAAAGTCAGTTTAAAAGACTAAGACTTACCTACGACGAGACTATTAAGTCACAAATCTTGATGATTTCGGGAAATGGAACCACATAATAGTTTAGACCTATGCATATTATTTTTTTTATTAAAAGCCATTATAGCATAAAGGGAAATGCCCATTCTTGGCCATGCTTTGCCCATCAATATTGCTATATACATATTTGTAGCAGAACTCCGGAATTAAAAGCCAATTTTACAACTTCCGGACGTTGGTCAATTCCGTCAAAGTAGGGAGGGATCGCAACTTTTACTGGAAAAATCGATACACTAAAACCGGCTACCAAAAATCGATATTTGGGAATTCTTTTTTGTTATGCGTTTTTCTTTGTGGCTTTTTTATATAAAAAATAAATAAAATAAGAAATGTTTATCAATTTTTGCTTCAAATACGAACTATTGAACCGATTCCGTGTTTCCAGTTATTTTTTGAATATTGATTTTTCGATAAATCGATCTCGTATCGTCATCCCTATGTGAATAATAATCGTAATCGACAACTAACTGATTAGTGATTGACATTTCACAATTTGGTGAATATAAATGGTATTATTAGTGTTCTAAAAGGATTTCCTTCGGCTAATAACAGCATTTTAATTAGATGTCGATTCAAAGGCGACATATAAGTAGGAAAGTGTATTTCGTTTAGATAATTATTAAGAATGACGAAACTATATTAGAAGCGATACGACAATATGTAATTGCATATTATCTGGTCGGAGGACAGTAGGGTGTTGTGCCTACGTGATGACAATTGTGTGGTTCTTGGGCTGGGATAGGTTTCAATCAAATATAAATCCCCCTGCCCCATTTCTAGATGATGTGCTTGTCATTATTTTAATGAGAATATATACAAAATCATAAAACTATAAGTATGTTTTCTTGTTAACCTTGAATTTTTAAATATGATTTTTATGAGTCCAACCGAGTTTTCTGTAAAAAATAGTGGTTGTTTCTTTATCTATGATGTCAACCCTAATGCCTATAATGTGTTTCTTTCATGGGCGTCATTTGGCCAAAACCTCTTTATAAAATGGGCATTACCCTTTAACGATTAAGTATTACAACTTACAAATCTAATGTTACAAATCTAAATCTGTGTTGTCTCGTAAATAAGACAAAGATACAAACAAATATCAATATACATTCTCGATATTCCATTTCCATCATACTTCAGAAACCAGCTTCTTTTGCTTTCCCTTAAGCGTTCTAAATAAAATAATTTACCTTTAACATAATCTCAAACGTGCATAAAAAGCCTCGCTAAGTTTTATGAAGAGCCCGTCATGCGAGGCGTCGCGTTAATTTTCTTGTAAGCCTAATTACACACCGGCTTATTTGCGCTTCGCATGCGCCGCCACCGCCTCGTCGAGGTGTGAAGTGAAACTTGCCACAAAAAAAATCCTTAAAAGTTTTTCAAGGGTAAAATTTATACATCGCGAACGCAGAGAGATGGAGAAATTTAATCTGAAATATTTCGCTAAACAAATTAAAGAAACAGGATTTTCAGCTTACGTAGAACGTATTTCCATCCTTTATCAATTAATTTGGGAGATGTTAGAGTTAGCCTACAGAAGTTCCGTGAAATTAGGCAAGATGCATGATAATGATTTTCGAAACAACAGCCAATCACTTGGCATGGCCTCTTGTACTCTTCAAGCACTACCTACTTTCATCGAAGTAATAATATTATGTTATTTAAGTTCGAAATCTAAACATTAAATCAATGCTTAATATTAAATTTATTATCTGCTGAGTAACGCAAATATTTTTCTTGTTAACGTTTTTGCAGAAGTTTACAAAGTAATCTCTAGTCAATCAAATTACAAACAAACTTTCCTGTTGTTTGTTAAATTAAAGCTTATCCCTCCCAAAATTAATTATAATAATTAATAGCGGTATCGTTAAAGTTATCATCCTTTAATCTCGCTCCTAGAATGGGTTGAGGCGCGAGCCGTGACGTGGTTGCGTATCAAAGCGACGTTGGATCGCAATTAAGGATCTCACAACGACATTAATTAAAGGCTTCTTTCGGAATTCCGCAGCGCCTCGCCCGCGCTTGCCTTGCCGCCGATCTAAACTAGCCTTTAGTGAAAAAAAAGTGTTTTAATTAAGGAATTTGTGGGTACCGCACGCGTTTTGTCGAGCACGTCGTTTATTACTCACGAACTTCTGTAAATCTTTGTAAACTAGTTTTTACGGGTGTTTGCAAAACGAGCAAAGCAGCAAAGATTCGCGAGTTTGCGAGTAAGGAGTTACCAAAATAACGGTTTGAAATTATTATTCCCGGATTGGATTGCCACTAAAACTATGTTCTCAACAAAATACCGTCGCAGTTTATACATGGAGAATGACATTTAACTTATCATTCATTTTAATAACGATTACGCATTTTTTAAAACAAATGGTGAACGTGCTCGGTATCATTAACTGTAACGAATGCCTAGCTATCAGTCGGTTGTCAGTCTGTTGGCCTGACGCTAATGACGCTATTCGTCTTAATAAACATTATTGTGAATATCAAGTATCTTCATGGAAGAACTGTATTTTATTTATTGTGTAAGGCAGTAAATCTATAGACATAAAAATGAATCCTTGTTACCCTTGCTCACGCCAGAACTTGAGAATGACTTTCCCAATTTAATTCATCTTTTATTTAAATTTTTTAATACTTTGTATTAGGTTCTTACGAAAAAAAAGAAGGAAAGAAAAGTTCGCAGAAAAGAGGAAAATTTCAGAAAACTGAACGACTAGATACTTTTTATTCAGGTAAAGTCCACGCAGTTGAAGTCGTGGACAGAAGCTAGTAAGTAAAACATTATCAACCCATATACTTCCCACTGCTGGGCGTGGGTCTCCTCTCACAGAATGAGGGGAGTGCGGGTTGGCTAAAAGTAAGTAAATAAAAAATTAAATTTCGTCCGTTATTTTTTACTTGTAAGATGATTTATGTATCTAAGTTAATATGTAAATATATAATTATACTTATGTATATAATCGTTGAGGTTAATCAGTTGGATCATTTATCTTTTTTTGGGACGGTAATAAGACATTACGTAACATACCACCACGCTGGTATTCCCCGAAGGGTTTAACAGAGGCATATCATTTATATGTATCCAAATATATTTGATTATATATATAGTTTTAAATTATTCATATATGTATAAATAATTATCGTGTAGCAAGTCTACGCCGTAGCAAACCGTGCTACGAGAAATACTACGACGTGTTCAAAGTTACACAAACTTATATTTTATCCATCTCTATTTTTTTTCCCTCATTTGTTCACCTACTATCTTGCTTTGTCTCTGCGTCACCCTAAGGTTGACTGGGAGAGAATGCCGAATGGCATTAAGTCCGCCTTTGTACAACACATTTTTGTTTTGTGCATGAAGTATTAAATAAATAAATATCAAATGTACACCCACAGTTCGCCGGTATGTATATATAAGTCCTATTTAATAAAATAGGACGAACTCGGAGGAGGCGAGCCTATTGCAATTAACCGGACACAAACCCAAATTCCGAGCTGCTTCTGTCTGAGACTACTTGAAAACCCCTATAACAGTGCTTGACCTGGGAATCAAACCAAGGACCTATAGCGTAGCAGTCGCACTTACTACTACTACTACTGACTATCGAGAATAAATAATAAGAGATTAATAAAACAATATATTATTCGCATAATAAATAAACTTAACAGTTAATAAAGCTTTTCTCGGCTATTTCAGGATTCGTTTTTATTTAGTGTTTTCATAAGGATAGCTGTTTATGTATTTCATCGATCGATCCTCGGTTTACTGGCGCTCATGCCTCCAAGGCGACAAAACGTGTCTGAAAAAAGAAATTAAGTACAACCTTTTGTCCGTCGCCGGTCTGGCTCCGTTAATTAAACAAATAACCGTCATAATGAAGTGAGGGGCACCACAATAAGCTGTTAGTTCCGACCTCAGGCGACGCGCTGTCTTTTTGCTTTCTTACGAGACCATTTTTTTGCGCGCAGTTATTTCAACTGAAGGAAACCCGTCATTTTTATATTGTTCTGTTTATTTCACCGTTTTATACACTTTTTAGGATGCTTATTTTAAAGTGTATAGCATATTTTTTGGTAGTTTAGGCTTGTGATTAGTTTGTTTTGTTTTATTTAAACCTCTTATAAAGTGAAGTCGAGATAAATACAGAATAATATCGCTATTATGTATTTGTTGAACCGCGACACATATATACACTATTATGTTTAGTACCCGTTTAGTATCGCCAGTATGTCTAGGTCCCATGTAATAGGGTGCGAGCCTATAGCTATTAACCGGGTATAAATCCAGACTCCGAGCTGCTACTCAGAATTTTATAGAAAAACCCCATCATTTCTTTGCTCGACCTGAGAATGGAACCCAGAAATTCTAGTGTAGTAGTCGCGCTTACGACGACTAGGTTAATGAGGTATTCATTTCTATTTCGCGAATATATCTTAAACTATATATGTATATAAAAATGAATCTCTATTTCCCTTGGTCATCGCATCACGCGTGAACGGATGGAACAATTTCGCTAATTGTTTTTAATTATTGTCAGGAGAAGGATTTTGCGAAAGAAAAAATTAAAAACATTGAGCAGGAAATTAGAAAATTTAAAAATCTTAACAACTGGATACTTTCAGGTAGTCTACACGGACGAAGTCGCAGGCAGAAGCTAGTCATTAATAAATACAATATAATAGTATAATTTTGACAAACAAACACTATACTACGAACTAAAACTTTGATGAGTTTTCCCTTGTATGCTCATAAAACGGGTAGTTTTACCAAGTGAGCCGCGGTCGGGTAAACAAATGTAGTAATGGTTTTACAGCCTCGTCTATGTCGCTTCGTGTAAACAATTCTAACCGAATTGCTGGAAGATTGAAGCGTAAACGTGTAAGAGAAGGTAGTGCATGGTACGTGCAAATAAAATTTGTCATACACCTTATGGTTATTTTTTTTTTATTCACGTTAGACCTCGCTTGACCGCTAGGACTCCTGATTTTAAACGACACTGCGATCTACGGTGGAGCGCGCTTGCCTCGAAGAAACCGATTCACTCGAGATTTAAAGACACACAGATTATAGTTATTGGGGAAGATCCACTCAGGAAGCTCATTCCACATTGAATATTTTGTAATAATGAAAAACTTTTTACGGTTTTTATCGCGTTATATTGATATTGTTAATCCCTTGCTAAACCTTACCATCTGCTTGTAATCCGGTTATAGATTATATTAAAACAAAATACAGACCTACAACTGCAAGACCAAAGGAGCTCGTGAGCTCTTTCTGCATGATCGCATTGCCAATAATTAACAAAATGTAGCGAATCGTTAGTAATTATAACATCAAGACGCTCACCGCTCACAATTTTTGTTTCGTGTGGGGATTCAACCCACAACCCGTGGCGCAGAAGCTGATCGCTCAGCCACTACGCCAAACGTATCGTCATTATGCAACATGAACTGCAACAACTGTGTATTCAAACCTGCCTGACGGATATTATCAAATACGACGTCTGTGTCGGACTGCTCATCACGAAGATTTACCATGTAAGACCTATACTTGTATTTACCTGTGTTTTACAAATAAATTCTGATTCAGATTCTGAAGTCTTGGGTTCGATTCCTGCAGCACATAATATTAACGTGATGAACATAAGCGTGTGTTTTGTAGTAAATGTTTAATAAGTATGTATTTACAAAAAAGTATAAAGGTATTATAATTAATCCATTATCTAATATGCGAAAGCAACTCTGTCTGTCTGTTACGCTTTCACTCCTAAACCGCTGAACCGATTTTGATGAAATTGATAACAAAGATAGATTAGACTTTGGAGAAGGACATAGGCTACCTTTTTTCTCAAAAAGTCCTTTCAGATGCGAGTAAAGCTGCAGGGAACATCTAGTATTAATATGAATATCAACAGTGTAGGCACACACCTGTCTCGTTACTATAATCTGAGTCCAAATTCCGGACGCCATCATTTGGCTCGACGCCATCTCATTTTCCACTTCAATTTCACGTTTTGTCAACACTAGTTACAAAATAAGTTGATTCGCTTTTGTGCTGCGACTGCGATTGAGTTCTTTGCGTTTATTTGTCGCGGGTGTGCGGCGAACCTTTGTTTGAATACGTGGATTTGTTCAGTGTTACGTAGGAAATTACGATAATAATTAGGTATGTTTTTGTAATGTAAGTGTGTAGTTAGTCTTTCAGGGCCTGACTTACTTAAAGAGGCTAATCATAGATTTTTAAAAGTTTATATGGAGTAACTAAGTTTGGTATCTGTTATAGGTAAAACATATCTTAACATTAATAATTTTGACTAACTTCCAAAGTAATAATTTCATAATATTCTTAATCAATTTATTATAAATATCTTTATAATTTCCTAAATACTACTAAATCATTTTTCAAAACTTCGCTAATATTTTATCGCGCACAGTGGTGCGATAGAGAAAAGGCCTTCACTCAGTATTGTTACCGCCTAAATAGATAACCTTTTTTTAACAACATTTTCTTTTTTAAATTGCAAATTTAGAATATACGTCACATTATTGTTCCATTTCCAAAAGTTATATTTACATGTACATGTAGATAATTATGCCAATTTATTGTAACGTCACGCGCGGTACCATCACGCACAGTACTGTGATAACAAATTGCACTTTTGTTGCAGATTGTACTAGGAAGCGATCCAGTGACTGATACGCGAGTCACGTGATTTTAAAGGTAAGTGCCGCTGTAATGACAGTAACTACATAATAATTATTTATTTGACAAAAGATATTTAGGAACATTGAAATAAAACTACTTGTTACGGATTTTATCGCATTATATTGATATTATTAATTCCGATGTTTCGAACCCTTTACAGCGTCCAACGCTGTTTTATTTCAAAGCATAATATTTGCGTAAGTGTCAGAAATCAATATATATATATATATATAGGATATATAGATACGTTGGTTTAGGAACCAACCTACAGTGTTAGGAACTAACCTTTATCCCAAAACGGTTAGGCAGAGGTGTACCTATGTTCACTCACAATTCGCTGTTCGTTTGTTTTAAGCCCATGTAATAGGGACAGGGAGCGAGCCTATTGCTTTTCCTCGGCCACAAATCGGAACTTCGAGGAACTTCTTAAAAATATAAATAAATTTAGCTTTGGATGTCTTTTCAATGATGAAAGGTTTTGTGTTCATTAGGAATTTACAGTTAAAGTTACCTGTTACAGGTGATTATTACTGTGAATGTTGTTTCGAATTTAAAACGTCAAGTTAACTAACTATTTATCTGATAATCTAAACTCTTTTATTCAGTCCTTGATCTTTTCTCTCAGAAAATGTAAAATCTGTGCTTGCGACACCCCTCAATTAAATAACCCATATTAAAACAACTATTACTTCACAGTCTATCAATTTACATAATGCTAATTTACTTTATCGCTCCATTATATCTAACGCATCGCACACTGTATGGGCTAGTCTTACGCACCTAGGGGTGTCACCCTACTTCATTACGGCCCCTCAAATCGTGGGGCACGTGCGTAGCGTGCACAACACGGACGGACACCCCTGTCGCTCATCGTAATCCACTGTAGGTTGACCTCCCCTGATACGGTGCTTTAATTGTGTTACTATTCGGAATTTGTTTTATGCGACCTGGCCCAAAAACCTGTCTAAAATAAAAGTTATTGTCTGTATGTTTTTACAAGTAGGTAACCAAATTAAAAACATAGAATCAAGTGTGTTGTGTAACTCTTCTTTAAAAAATTTAAAGAGCTTATTTTTGAGCCAAATTGCGGATTGATGGAGTTTAATTATTACTGTAGAATTATCAGAAATCCCAGTGTTGTCTATGAGTCACAAGTGCGGCTGCACTTGTGACTCATAGACAACTCTACCTACACACTCGAACCTAAGATCTTAGGTTCGATTCTCGGGAGCATAATATGCTTTTGTATTTTTAAAATTTTTAAAATTAGGTAATTTTCAGTGGCAGCTTTTTGGTTTGTGTCCAATTCTTAGCAATAGGCTCGCGTCTTCATAGAGCCTCAAATATATCAGCGAATTATAGGTGTACAGACGCCAGCAGATAAGGCTATCCAAAACTGTCAAATTTCCCAATTGAAAATGAACCCTATTGTATTACCTTAAAGTTGAATATCTATCAAATAGCTTGATGTGCTTACCTCTGTACATAGGCAGTATGCCTCTACATTCTGGGGATGGTGATATGCATACTATATTAGAAAGGAACCTTAGTAAATAGTAATTGTTACTGTCATATAGCCCAATTATTCAATCTTACAATAGAAATACAGTAGGTACTTACATATACGTACAGTACAGTACCTTTGTACTAAATAGTCTTAAACTGGCTCCTTTCTAGTTTCTAAGTGTTTACATAAATAAATAAATATACATTCTGTAGATATTATACACCCTGTATTTATTCTGCATCTTTTCTATGATATTTTTGCAAACTCATTTAAGTATGTAGGTATGTTTAATTTATTTTAACACTACATTGTAAGCAATATTGATCTTTATACGACAAACTTTACAATATCACAGAGGGTTGGCTAAGAAATTCAACCTTGGAACATGTTTATAATATCGCAGGGTTGCCCAGGGGTCTCGGTATCTTGGTCCCCAGTCGACACGAGGTGACGTTAGGGCTGTCCGGAAATTATTAAAATTATAACTGACTTGCAATTTTTGAGCACAGTCGAATGTTTTCACACGTCACGATTCTTCGAGCGTGTTTTATTGTGGAGGGCGTGAAGATATTGATGTTTTATGAATTGTTATATGATTGTAATGAAATCTTTGTAATAGTTTTTGGCGGGTATTTTTTTTTACATGCTTTGTGCATTTCTTGTGCCATTTCCAACGAGCATTATATGTTAAAAATGTGCATTTGTGCATATGAATTTGGTACTTTTAGTTACTTACAATAATCAGATAAGTATTACTTGATTGATTGTTTATCTCTATATAGTTTTATAAACTTTGACAACTTTATGCTATAAATGAAATCTAATTTTCCTACCTTCGGTAAATAAGCCTTCGTTCATCATCAATCCATATAATGTCCCACTATTGGGCACGGGTCTCCTCTCAGAATGAGAGAATGAGAGGGATTAGGTTATAGGGTTAGGTCCACCACGCTTTGGCCTAACGTGGATTAGCAGACTTCACACGCCGTCAAGATAATCTCTCAGGCATGCAGGTTTCCTCACAATGTTTTCCTTCACCGTTTAAGCGAGTGATCATTAATTATTAATACGCACATGATTTTGAAAAGACAAGGTGCGTGTTTTGGGTTCGAACTCAAGACATTTGGCTTAGTAGTCCGATGGTAATATCCCTAGGCTATCATTTTAATGAGATAAGATCTACTTCAATGAAATAAAAATACAACGTCAAATACGTCATTAACACCAAAATGACTACCCGGAACATTTTTTGTAGCAAATGGTACATTTTTTCCCAGAATGAGCGCCCGGCCAGTTCGCACAAAATCCGAATTGACAAAGAACTCACTTTTAATACTCAATTTGCATAATTTGTCCGCTCAGAGTGCTGTTTCGTAGTACTAGTAATGTTCCGAGTTTATTGTAATGTATACAAGGTTACGACTTTTTCTAAGAATTAATTACATTACATTATTCTGTTCGATATGGCTTTCTAGATATTTTTTTTCTGTGCTAATAAGCTCTTATAAAACACATTCATTACGAACAGCAATGAAATAAATACTGTAGTAAACCACCTAAGAATTTGTTAGAGCTATAAAGAGTGTTCGAGTTTGATCAAACACTCAGCAAAAATGCATAATTGCATCGAACGCAAGTATGCACATTTGCTCGTCCACCAAAATGTGGGCCAGTTCGCGTCTAGATTTCATCAGAGACACCACGTTCTCAAACCATTTTACCAGTACATTAGTCATAGTTTACCATTTTTACCATTTTGTGTTATTAAGTTTAGTAGTGAATTAATATAGCTATTTACCTTGTAATTCGAGACTTTGACTTACCCTAAACCACACTATCAATACAAGAAAGGAGTGTTAGGTCACCATAGTGCCGAACACTAACTTTATACAAAGAGTATTAAGTATTATCTTCTAGCCTTTTCTCAAGTATGTTGGGGAAGACTTCCAGTCTAACCAGATGCAGCTAAGATCAGTATTTTTCACGAAGCCGTCAGACCATCAGAACCCAATTTCTGGGCAATACTGATATCTTGACGATAGGATGGTTGTCAGGCTTTTTGACCTTCTATGTACCACTAACATATTTGTATGAAAACTGGGAACGACGGCTATGTGCTCTTCCAGGCATGAAGGGGTCTAGATATGTTAAGAATAAGAAAGAACCCATCCACAGACTGACCGCGGCTAGCACACACACAGTACACAGTATCGGTTGATCAGCATACTTATACAATATCTACTACAAAGGGTGTACTATGTACTTATATTGCTAAAATATGAGTAAGTAGTGTGCGCTTCACAGGTTATTCTGTTGTTTTTCGATAAGTTAAATTATCCATCAAACTTGTGAAAATAAGTACCTACTGTCGAAGTGATTACTAAGAAAAGATAATTTACTTTTATTGAATCTCGAGTTTTTTGAGCTTGTTGACGTTCAAGTATTACATATAATGCTCCTGGTATAACTCTGTATCACTAAACATGATGTGACGACAACAGTCGATCAATACGACCCGAATCTTGATTAGTTTTCGACATCAATCCATCTAAACTTTAATTATGATCTCAATTTGTGACTGAACACACTCATCAGAGATCGTTCATGCGTTGTGACAGCGCCTCTGATTTCCACCGAGGATTGGCTCCGATGCCGAAGCACTCCTGCGTCGCTCCCCGACTGAGGAGACGCTCATTTTTGAAGGGGAAACAAAATGAACAATATTGTGCGTAACGTGTTCGGGAATTTTAGTGCGCTTTGGTCGGCTCGAGCGACCGTGAGCAGTGGAGGGGTGATTAATGGAAATGGTTTTAGAAATAATATCAAACTTAAATTTCAAAACTCTGTATTTTATTGCCGATTTGCAGATTTGAAACAAATTTATAGTTACTAGATAAAACATATTCTAAGATCCACAAATCAAAATAGCCAAATAACATAGTACTTACAGAATTATTTAGAACAAACAGGACCCTTTTAAATACAAACGTGACATTAAAATAATTGGGTAAAACGAAATTTTATTATAGGTACGTGACATTTACCCTAAAAGTGCATTAGTCGACCACATCAAAAAGGTCGCTCAAGTAATGACGACAAATTGACGCGTCCTTGTGAAATATCGCCGGTCGACGCGACCGCGCGCCGCGCCGCCGCCGTGCCGCCACGCGACGCGGTTTATTCTCATTCCCCCCACTAATATATAAAAATGTTAGGATTACCTACAATGAAGGATTTAGAGGGATTCTGAAGGTTGGCGGTTCAGCGACCGAGGCGTTATACAGTGAATTAATTTAACGCTTTTGTGTGATCCTTCATAGCGAAATGAAAATTGTATTTTTATACACTGCTCTCGCGTCAGTCTTGTTAAAGTTCTCATTTTTTTTTGCGTTACATTAGGTACCTACACAGCTATTACTTATTCATGTTGCATTCATTTCTGCTTATTTACCTACTGTTCAATTTACTAAAGTTGATTCTGTCTATACATAAATGATTACTTGTCCAGACTGACTGACTGATTAACCGCTGGGGCTACAAACTTGAAATTATAGCAGTTGCCTTTATGTAGTCAGAATCTATTATAGATAGATTTTTGGAAATGTTGATACTATTTTTAAGAATGATCACCCATCTACATACTGAAATGTAAATACATAAGAAACTAATGGTATGTAAATAGATTTTAACTTATTAGACCCTTTCATCATAAAACGATAGCGTTATATCGTTATTTGTCTAATGTTGTAATGAATGGAGTGTAGTATCAATCACAAACACGACTGACGTCACACGAAGTGTTATTTGATTTTTATGGGTGATTCTCATTTGCAGGACACAGTTTAAATTCGTGTCCGGTTCATGGCAAATAGGCTGGCCGATGAACTATGGGTATACATTAGCACAGTTATGCCTATCCCTCTGATGAGGGTGTGACTTGGTCTATGATAAGCATATATAAGAAGCAAGGATATTTGGCAAGTTAGGCTAACCCACTGTACCAAATCACATACAATTTAACCTATATTTGGCATTAAAAACGATTACCACAACGTCTTATCTCCATCGCTCGTTACAACTGAAACAGTAAGTTTTAATCATTGTTTACAGTTACTAAAACTGGATTAAATGTTGTAAACTTTAATCAACCAGGCCGCCATTGTTTAGATATTTGTTTAATTGATTCTGTTCGACGTTGTCTTGGTAATTAATGGAATTGTAATTAGCTGTAATCCGTTTGTGTTTTAGAGACCCGAGCGATGTTTATTAATTAATTTTAATATATAGAAAACTTGCAGCTAACTGATACAAATAAGTCTTCACTATTAATATAAAAAATAAATTGAATTATATAATATTTGGTGCGTAGTACAGGCACCAGATATTATTATACCATTGTAATTTTTAAGATTTATATTGTATTTCTTCAACTTAATGGTTTTTTTAATATTTTTTATTTATTTATTATAAAAACTGCCTCATTAGTCTAGTGGTCCTAAGCGCGACTGCTACGCTAGAGGTCCTGGGTTCGATCCCCAGGTCGAGCAAAGTGTTATTGGGTTTTTCAATGAAATTCTCAGTAGCAGCTCGGAGTCTGGATTTGTGCCCGGTTAATGGCAATAGGCTCGCCCCCTATTACATGGGACCTAAACATACCGGCGAAATGTGGGTGTACATTAGTACACCTCTGCCTAACCCTTCGGGGAATACAGGCGTGATGGTATGTATGTATGTATTATTATTATTTATAATTTATTATTGCCAGTAGACAAGGTAGCGAGAGTATTAAGCAATCAAAACTCCAACTAAGTATACGAAATAGTTTGTGCACATAACATTTTTGTTAAAAATATAAAATATCATATAATATATGTTTCGGACATCTTTACAGTGCCATCTAGCCCCATACCCATACTAAGCAGAGCATGTACTAGACTACATTACATTTTTGTGGTAAATAGGTAACTTATGTACTAATAATACATAAGAAACACCCAGAACTAACACAAACACTTATGTTCACATGTACATAAATTTGTGTCTTATGGGAATCGAACCCTTGATATCGTGATCAGCAGACTGACAAACATCGTTTTTGTGTCTGTCGTGATGTTTCTTAGTTTCTTGTATTATAAGTATGTATTTACAAAAAAGTGTGTAAGTATTATATCCATTGTCTAGTAGATAGTACCCATAGTACAGGCTTTGCTTAGTTTAGGACTAGTTGGAGCTGTGTAAAATATACCAAATATTTTATTATTTGTCTGTCATTTTAGACTTTACACAGACAAACAATGACAGTACCAATAGTAGTTTGGGAGAACTACTATAGGTACTGTCGTAGGCACACAAATAAAACAAAAAAAAACATCGTGTACGAACTTGGGAGATCGTTTTGTCAGAAAAAGGGCAATAACTCGGAAATGTTGGGTGCTCAACTGGTAAATATATCCAGTTTAAATTACACAACAAAAAGTGTTGGCAATACGGTGGAGAGCTGCGACCGGCGCGCGGCGCCCGCGGCCGCTTCTTATGAATTCCTTGTAGAAAATACGCGCAGGGATGGCGTTGGGTATGACCCTGGGGCGTGTTTATGGGGATATGATTGGGTGGGATAGGACCCGAATATTAAAGAGTTAATACATAGTAGGGGTGGACCTCTCCTTCTTATGGGACTAGAATGTTTATTCAACGGAGAGACGCTCGAATTTATTATTCTGAAAAATATTTTCAATTTTTCTTCGTTATGAAAAAAACTTTTGGTTATGATTTTCTGTCTCCGTGATGCGTTTATATACAAATCTGAAATGCACAAACATCTATACCTACAAAAAACTGTTTAAGTATTTGTGATCTGGCGATCTTCATAGTAACAACAGTAATCAATCAATAAATAAGCAACATAAATAAAGAGCTAACATTATTATGTTTGTAATGAAGCCAGTAAAATAACTGGTAAAATGAGATAACTAATTATTATTCCGATTACGACACTGTAAATTCATAAAATTATAAAATATAAATATAATACGTTACCAGATGACAGCGATGTGGAGGAATACTTTGACGCTTGGACGTGATAATTATTTATTAGTTCTTTTCATTTTCCTTTTTTTTTTTTTTTTGTACATTATGTAAATATATTGAGTATATTTATAGGTTAGATAGAATAACGTTGTATAATAATTATCTTAATTTCATAATAAAATAATAATACCTAATCGTAATCTCCCGCTGCAACGCCTCAAATCCGTGCCTGTATTGACAACTTTCACCGAGCGCGAGCATTTGCATAATTTGAGCATTTTTATGCTTTATTCCTTGAGGTTCCTCTGACGACTTATATTTCTTTGTAACTGAAATGTCTCTTCTGCGCGCTGAAAAGACTGCTGTGAGCCAAGTCGAGCGCTAAAAAGCCCTTCAAGTACTTTAGCTGAAATTTTCATGATATTAAAACTAAGATGTCATTACATTTTTGGATGGTGTGTAAGTTGTGGTATAAAAGTATGTTTTTATACCACAACTGGTGAACACCATAAAAGTGGTCTCAAAAACGTCAACTAACATGCCGAGTTGACTGTGACCTGAGACCCATTTAGTAGTTCTAGAGAGAGTGGGTCTGGTTTTAGGCCCAAACCTGACATTAGATTCTAAAACTAAATGTTTTGGGGTCTTTGTGAATGAGATTTTACGTCCCATGACCCTGAAGATAGGCGACAAAAGACGGCAATAGGGTAGTTGACTGGTGTTTGACCTATTCAAAATAACAGGTTTATTGAAAAATATAACTAATCATACATTATACACTGAAAAAAGAACGAATAAAGTACAAAAATGTGACATGTTCGTATAGTACGCTCTCTGTCTAGCATAAAATTAAAATACTTATAATTTTTTCATCTTATAACTGTTTTTAAATTGGTTTTGTTGATGATATATTATATGTGGGTATTTATGGTCAACTTTTTCATGAAGCCATAGAAAATAATAATCAGTATCAAGTAGCCTATTACAGGTTTCAATCGGTGCGAGTCTGACATACCTTACAAGTAGCAGACGATTCATTAGGATTTTCCGCGCTGTAAAAAGGTCTAAGATTTCCCTGGACACCAGCAGCAAAGGATTTATCAACTTTCCGCCGATAGGGTATCGTCGTGCAACGGGTTGTTCAGCTCCCTCTAATATGGTCGACTCAATGACTGCTGCATGCGTGCTGTCGGCTAGAACTGGTCTATTCA
Organism: Acronicta alni; assembly: GCA_964056405.1. Classification (NCBI taxonomy): domain Eukaryota; kingdom Metazoa; phylum Arthropoda; class Insecta; order Lepidoptera; family Noctuidae; genus Acronicta; species Acronicta alni. Next base: position 15,603,079 of record OZ043925.1, on the reverse strand, counting down.
GTCGCTATGGTTCTTTCCTTTCTTCAAAAAGGCATTTCAGACATTACCCTGCATTGTGACACTCGCATATTTGGTACTATTATAGTTTGTTTCGGTGTTTCTTCTCAGAGGTAGTCAGTTAAGAAATGCCGGCGCCATCTAGCATTAAAAATTCAAAACATTGACTTTAAAAGTATCTTTAAAAGATCTATTTACAGAAATAAATATCATTTATCATGTAACTCAACTATAATCATTACTATTATACTAGAATTTATATATAAGGGAATATATTTATATAAATTCGACGAATTCTAACTCAAACAAGCAACGTGAAAGTTTATGACACAAAATATATGATCCCTATTACGTCATACATTGTTACCGCTTATATACAGTGGGTGGAAGTACCACACAATATCTTACTCCTTATTCATAATCCTCTTCATACAATCGACATGATATATGCGTGTGTTTGTCGAAATATCTATACAGTCGAACAATATAGAAGTTTGTCTGTCTATGTTTGTCAGTGATTTCGAAAACAACATCTGTTTTGGATATTTTCTTGTCCATAAGGGGCCGGCGGCGTCTGAATAGCCCATACTAACAATATATCAATATCTTTTTGTATATTTTTGGCATTTTCCATGCTAAGATTTTAAAGTTATTTAGAAAAGGAAAAATACGACCGCGGGCAGGATTCGAACCTGCGTCTTCTGGTTCGGTACACCAGACGCTATGACCACTAAGCCACCGCGATACCTACCCGTCCGTTTGTATATTTTTGGCATGGAAAATGCCAAAAATATACAAAAAGATATTTAGAAGGTAAGGTGGCATCCTTCGGCATTTTAACTAACTGTAAAGTAAGTTGTGTCGGTTGAAAAGCAAAAACTTGCATTTCAATAGGTGTTACTGACGTCACCATAAAGACGTAAATTCAGTATGTGAAGGAAAAATTCGACATGACGGGTAGGTATCGCGGTGGCTTAGTGGTCATAGCGTCTGGTGTACCGAACCAGAAGACGCAGGTTCGAATCCTGCCCGCGGTCGTATTTTTCCTTTTCTAAATAACTTTAAAATATATCAATATCAATTCTCATTCAAGCATTAATTACGCGGTTTCACCTGCATCTCAAAGGTATTTTGAGACAAAAGCTCCTTCTCCAAAGTCTGTCCTATCTATGTAACAAATTTAATCAAAATCGGTTCTGCGGTTTAAGTGTAAAAGCGTAACAGACAGACAGATAGAGTTACCTTTCGCATTTATAATATTAGCAGGAATTAGTATCCATATTTGGTTATTGTATGCAAATATCGTGACAAATGACGTTCTTTAGTTTCTGCCTACCCTTATGGAAAAAAGTGTATGTATATACCTAATAATAAGGTCATTAATTCTGTGTTAGATGTACAGATTATTTTATTTCAAGCATTTTTGTCTTAGTGACCTATTAAAATAAAAAAAACAATTAATGACAAAAATAATGCCTTTGTAATGTTTCTAAGGTAAGGCTTGATAATTCTAAAATTGATATAACAAAACTGATGAACGAAAGTGTTCCCTACCAAATGACCAACCGTTAAGGAGTGCAGTTTTTATTTTATTTTAAATATTTAAGATTCCGTGTAGGTAAAATCGTGGGCAACCGCTAGGTCACAGCACTAAAAATATGTATACGTGAGCAAGCAAAGTAATGCAGTACATTGAGGACATTTTATTACAACACATTACTTCACAAACGGCGTACATTTCACGTACTATCTTCGCGGTTTTCTCCCACGGGGTAGGTGGTGCTCCAAGTGATCGCTAAGTGCGTCGACACACAATCCATCACGGGCAACAATGGGCAACCCGACGCCTGCCCGCCGCGCGCCGTTCCCGCCCCGTGTGAGAGTATCATGTGCTCCGACACCTCGACTTAAAGTAAGAGCTTGCCTACATTTTGTACAGGTGGGCACTTAAGTGTTGGAAAGATTTTGGTGCCATCACCAATATTTTTGAAGAATTTATTGTGTGCATGTTATCGAATAATGATTTGATTCCTTTACTTTCCAGTGTCAGAGAAACAACAATATCAAAAATAGAATATCACCCTCATGAAACTCATTTCTTAAATATCATATAAGCGTAATAGAATAGTATAAGTTTATTTACTGTTAAATGCATATGAAGACGATAAAATATATCAAAACAAAAGAAAATATTTGTTAGAATCGACAGTCCCGATGCGTCTGAATAAAAAGTAAACATTGAAATAAAACTACTTTTTACGGATTTTATCGCTGTATATTGATATTATTAATCCCGAAGTTTCGTAACCTTTTCAGCGTCCATGGTCACGGGTAGACTGAGGTGGTGGGCGTCTTGATGATATAATTACTGACAGCTACCCTACATTTTTGTTAAATATAAATCCGTAATAAGTAGTTTTATTTCAGTCTAATATTCGCGTGAGTCAGAAATCAATATAAAACTAAACGATAAATAATATAAAATAGTGGAGCATAATTTACTCATTTAAGTCTGTTACATGTTGCTTCACAAGTTAAATTACTTCATTTTTCCTATTTCGAAGTAAAAATGCAAAGATCATGATAATTTTTGAGCAAATCAAACATGTGTATCAAACGAGGAACGTCTGTACTTGGATCCCTTCGGTGCGCAATACGCGCGCTGTGCTCGAGTGTACGCGTAACAAGTATTCCATCAGAGATATTGGCGCGACACCTGCGCGACACCTGCGCGACACACACCTAAGAAACGCAAATATTATCTCTTTTTACTTATTTTTTTTATTATAAAACAAGAGGGTAAACCTTTATTACTCTTGTAAGTTTGTATAATGTAACATATATATATTTTGTATATTATACCATTACGCTTGTACCCTTGAGTGGGTTACGTAGAGGTGTACCGATGTACACCTATAGTCTGTTGGTACAGAGGCCAGCACATCAAGCTAACACAATCTGTCAAATTTCTTTGATTGATTTTCAACTTTAATGCAAAACAATAATGTTGATATTCAACTGGGAACATTTTACAGTTTTGGATAGCTTGGCCTGCTGACGTCTGTACTTATTGCCACTAACTGAACACAATCCAAAGTTCAAGCAGCATCTCAGAATGTTATATGGAGATTTTAAACTCTACAAACTAAGCAAAGCTTGTACTATGGGTAATAGACAATGGATATAATACTTTTTTTTTTGTAAATACATAAAATATGATACATACGTGGTCGCTCACTATGGGTCTCGTAAAGAAGCTCAAGGTCACTCAGCGAGCTATGGAGAGAGCTATGCTTGGTATTTCTCTACGTGATCAAATCAGAAATGAGGAGGTCCGTAGAAGAACGAAAGTTACCGACATAGCTGAAAGACTTAGCAAGCTTAAGAGGCAATGGGCGGGGTACATAGCTCGTAGAACTGATGGCCGCTGGGGCAAAAAGGTTCTCGAGTTGAGACCACGCACCGGAAAGCACAGCGTAGGACGGCCTCCAACGAGAGGGACGGACGACCTGGTAAAGGTCGCTGGAAGTCGTTGGATGCAGGCGGCTTATAACCGCTCCTTGTGGAAGTCTATGGGGAGGCCTTTGTTCAGGAGTGGACTTCCTGTGGCTGATATGATGATGATGATGATGAATACATAAGAAACACCCAGACAAACACAAACGCTTATGATCATCACGAAGCCCCGACCAATAATACTCTACTTGTCCTGGGATTCAAATCTAGAGCCTCACATTGACCCAATGTTGCAGGCTTTATAATGCCTGTTACATTCGACATACGTATTTGTAAAGTGGTGCCACAATAAAGGTCTTGAATAGTTTACATTTGAGAGAAATATAATTATAATATTTGTGTTTGATTAGTTTCATATTTAATGATACCTACTGTTACTTTCATGTTATTATTATAAATGCCGAAGTAACTCAGAATGTTTGTTATGCTTACACGACAAAACTGCTGAACCGATTGTGATGAAATTTGGTGCAGAGATAGATTAGACCTCGGAAAAGGACATAGGCTACCTTTTGTCTCCAAAATCCCTTTGGGATAAGGGTGAAAGCGCGGGGAACAGCTATTGGGATATATTACAGTGTTAGTATTTGCTAAAATATTTCAGAAAACAGCTAGGGTATTGGATAAATCTTAGTCAATATGTATATAAATTTCAAACAATCTATAAAAAATAGTTACATTGACCTATACTGTATCATCAATAAGATACCGCCTCCAAAGCGCGTAGAACAAGACTCGTAGCGCGCCACATATTGAAAGCTCCTACACCCCTGAAGCCGTGAAATATTCACATACTATACCCACACACCTGCTGTACCTTACCTTAAGGGAATAGCGATGTTATTGAAGATTAAAATATATGGTCACCCATCCATGACGTGGATGCAGCCAGCGATTTTAGTTGACTAGATTCATTAAGGTACAAGCCTAATTTTTTTTGTTTTACTGGTCTGTCGTATTAGCGACGAGGGCAGATGCTGAGCGTAAAGTCTCGAGTTTGATATCCAGATTGAGAAGTGTTAGTAAGTTTTCCTATGAATACTTTAGTTGCATCTCAGGGTGTGTGTCCTTTAATACTTAAATAGAACTGTTAGTGTTCATTCGTACACCTCCTTGGAATGGCGTGATGTTTTGTGTTGAAAATACTCCACAAAATATATTCAACGTATTCATAAAGATAAAACAACAAAAGCGTTCCTCCATTCTTCCTAATAGCTTAATATTGAAGAGCCACTTAGTATAATTTGCTCGTGAATTTGCTTAACAACTCATTAAGCATGCGCACACTAACAAGTGTGTTGCGCTCGGTAACTTTGATGATTCAATTATTAGTTGGATATGAATTTTAATCTAATTCTATTAAATCTAAAGCAGTCGAAGGTCTTGAGTTCGAACCCAAGGCACGCACCTCTGACTTTTCGATATCATGTGCGTATTATTTATCACTCGCTTGAACGGTGAAGGAAAACATCGTGAGGAAACCTGCATGCCTTAGAGGTTTTCTCGACAGCGTGTGATGTCTGCCAACCCGCACTAGGCCAGCGTGGTGGACTATAGTCTGACCCCTCTCATTCTGTGAGAGGAGGCCCGTGCCCAGCAGTGGGACTGTATATGGCTTGTAATAATAAACACCCAGACAATTAATAATAATACTAAATAAATATTTTTGGGACAATCGAACTTCGAGACTTAGAATTTTATAGAAAATACCATTAATACTTTGACCTCTAGCGTAGCAATCGCGCTTGCGACCACTAGATTAAAAACAGAGTACTGTCAAATATTACTTATTTAAATAAACAATTCAGTCAACTGTAGCGTCTGACAGTTGGCAGAGCTTCGTAACAAAATGATTTCATTTACCAGAATCCACTTACAATTAGCCGCACCGTACCTAATCGGCCCATTACCCCTGTCCCACCTGCGTATCAAAGGTAAGCCATTTTATAGCTTAATACAGCCTCCGCTATTATAGCGGCTTCTTGGTCCCTGGCCGTCGGGCGATCGTGGCCTATCTCGATATCTTAAGCCGCAGCTGACTCTGTGTTATGTCATTAAGATTGTTTTTATACGAAACTAGCTTCTGCCTGCGACTTCGTCTGCGTCGAATTTACCTGGATAATAAATTCGTTAAGTTTCCAATTTCCTGCGTAATTTTCTTAATGTTTCTTACCGTAAGAACCTACAAAGTATTAGAAAAAATAAAAATTAACCTCAATGAAATCAGTAAAGTCATCCTCTAGTTATGCGTGACCAAGAGAAACAGGGATTAATTTTTAAATATTTAGATACGGTTTCATGTTAATAAACGAATTTATTGAAAAACCATGGAAAGTAGTTTTATTTCAATGTATAATATTCGCGTAAATGTCAGAAATCAATAAAATAGAGACAATTACTTTCATTAATTATCTTTTAACAGTAAAAATAATTAGTACAATAGATCCATTATTCATTACAGAAAATATCGACAACCACTCAATACGCCTACGCCCGTAGCGCCGTAGCGCCGTAGCCCGTAGCCGCGTAGCCGTAGACACAGCGTCTACAACTTTATTCCATTCGCTACGCACTAAATACTCTTTTGAATAACATCGCATAATTTATTCGGCGTGTATTGTACAGTAAAGTAATGGTCGGCATAAAGTTACGGTCACAATTATAGGCCGAAACAGATACAAACCGTTGGACATTATTTATACAAGTTGGTTATTTATTAGACAAATTTTTCCCTATTGTACTCGGAGCGTGACCTTCGTCCTTTTCGAATATAAATGTATATTTTCGCGAATAAGGCTAATGTTGATATTAATAAGAGTTGCTTACGCAGTGGTTTATTTGGGAGACTTGGAGGTAATAAGAAAATATTGCTTCTAAGTAATCTCTGATACAGAGAAACGGTTGTAATTTAATGTTTTATTTTTCAGAATCAATAGACAGTTCGCTGATATGTTTATGTCCCATGTAATAGGGGTGAGCATATTGCCATTAACCTGGAGAGCTGCTACTGAGAATTTAATAAAAAGTGATAATGGGTACACTTTTCTCCACATGAGAATCGAACTCAGGACCTCCAGCGCAGCGATCGCGCTTAGGACCACTAGACTGGCAGTTTCGTCCGTGACTATTTATTTTATAGATTCAAACCTAAGTTCCTACTTTTGAAGGCTCTAAGACAAGTCACAGTGATAATTCTGACAGTAACTCTAAAAATAGGGTTTTCCTATCAATGTTTACTACATCGACACTTCAGAAAACCGCAGATATTTGCCATCTGAAAGCCATTAAATCAACAAGAAGTTCAAAATTACTCCCCCCAAGTCCCAACTACTGCATATTTTAACACAACACCAGCTGGAATATACACTTACATTCATATTTAATTCAACGGAATAAGGCTCATTTTAATATCATTTGGCGACATTTGTCAAGTGGCTTGGTAAACTAGTTGCATATTTCAAAATGTGTACGGCTTTGTTTTCTATCACATTGACTTTTATATTAAAGGTGATAAGGTTGATTCTCAATTGGCTAGGGTTGTGTTGAGTTTGGTGTATGAAATATAGCGGCAGGCTTTGTCCCGCGGTCAGCAATAAGAGGAAACGGCGCCATCTGCCGGCCGCTTTCGTTTCCGGGCGGCGACTTCCGGTCAGAGTTGTCTGAAATTTTGATCAGGATATAATGCGGCTTATTATGCGGACGACGAGCGCTTTTGTCTTTATTTGACGTGTGTTCAGGTGAATAGCAGAATTTTAATTTGGTGATAAAGAGGACAGACACATTTTAAATGGTGAACGTGATTTTGTATAATGAAGATAATATTGGTTTTATTAATTGGGCTGCACATTATTGTTCGTATTTATTCTTTTTAATTAATAAAGCAACTTCAATCTTTGGATGGATAAATGATCAAGGGCTAGACTGGTACACTTGTTGTATAAAGAAACATATGATTAGCTGCTGCGCTAGGATGTCGTAGCATCAATGAGCACAATGTATGTCCTTTAGACAGATTGTGTTATAAACGGCAACGTATCTGACCGTATTCAGCAAAATTAGACGTCCAAATATGATTAAGAGAGGTTGAATAAAAGTCTCTCAACCGAAGCAAGAAAAGCCAGGGTTAATGCACCCTCACCTTTTTAATAATCTACCTAAGAATATATATTTTTTCGCTTCACCGGTCGACGGAAGCCCGCCAAGAGGAACCAATTATCCGAAGCACTTCACTACCTAATTCAATAACATTTATATGTAGCAGGAACGCGTCCTATAAAAACCTTTCTTTTCCACAACAAAGGATAAATAAAATCCCCATTAATAAGGTTCCGTTGAGCGCAAAAAAGCGTAGTGTTGGGCGAGCGATGTGAGCGGAGGAGCGGAGTGAGCGGCTAATCGAATCAGTGTACCTGGCCGCTGCGATAACCCGGTTGTACCGCGGTCCTGAGCGGAGATTCTTTATAATTAACACGACTCCGTGATAGTATTTTTGAGCTTATTTTTTGTGTGGGCACGTGCCGATTATTTTTGCTGAGTGTACCTAATGAAATTTTGTCAAATGTAATGTTTCAGAGTTGAGTTTGCATCTTTTAGCTAAAATATTTTTTACATTATTATGTTATAAATTGACATGATTGGAATACACATGAGACAATGTTTTTATTAACTGCAAGAATAAGTGTCAGTAAAAATTATGTCTTCTGTCTATTATGCTAAGATTGGTATTCCTACAGTGAGAATGTTACCTTGCCGTAACACAGTCTTGACTGGCACGGGAGGTAAAAACTTTATTTTCGGTATACCGTCACTAAACATTTATTTTGTCAAGTGAGTAAACTTGCATATATAATTGAATTTAACTTTTTAAATGGTGTAAGTGTAACATAACTATAAATAAATATAATAAGTTTTGATATTGTATCCTCTAGCAAGTAAAATAACTTGCCTTACGTTTGTTACCACTATGTTTACTCTTTATTACTGGTGTACTGTAACGAAACTCTGTATGGTATATAAATCTATTCTATTCTATATTCTAATGGTTTTAATTTTTAAACACTAATTTCTCCACACCAAATAAATATATCCAAAATCTCCTGTCGAGAAGAGATGAGAGTTAAAGATATTCTCCTGCGTAGATGCTGGTCCGCACGTGGACAGACGTCTTATTTACAGAGTACAGACGAAAGGGATAGTGTTTGTTGTGTCCCACCATCTAACAACGGACTTCACTTGTATAGCTCTTAGGGATGTCTTTACCATATGTTTGTTTGTCAATATGTCGATTCACTCCGATGTCGTGACCATTACGGACTACTGTCTCTTAAGTCCTTTTAGTCCCGAGGTGTATTCATGTTGTAGTTGCATTTATTTCACAATGTGTGTGTTTGCTGTGAAAGATTCTTCAAAGAGAAGATGATGAATGTTACGAGTAGACCCTACCGCCTGAAGAATATGGCCTATTTATGTTTAAATTTAAAACCTTTCCATCAAATAATAACGCTCCTTAATTGCGAAGGATCGATCTGTAAGGTTATTAAGCAAGAATGTTAGTGTTGTTCATATTTTTACCACACTCCTCAAAAATATGGAATAGTCTTCCTGCCGTGGTTTATTCATTGTGAATATGAGAGCCAAGCAGTGATAGCCTAGTGGTATGACCATTGGACTGCCAAGTTGAAGGTCTCGAGTTCGAACCCAAGGCGCGCACCTCTGACTTTTCGAATTCATGTGCGTATTAATAAAAATATCTTCATTGTTCTAGAGACACATGTGACTCAAACATAATATATACATTAAGTAGGTACTTCATTTTGCCACTCACTGTATCGCAATTTAAATCAATAATTCAATCGGACCCCACATATAAATCAAGCAGACCTTACTTTCTATATCACTTTCATGCATACAAAGGCCATTAAATCGATGTCTTACGCAGAAGCGAGTAAATTAAAAGGAATCTACATAACGAATCCTTTGCCTCCTCAGTAGATTCCATCTGCGTGCTTGTACCTTTATCGCACTGTCCCTCCTACACTTTAGAGCAATTTTCAGTCAATAAAACGGTTCAAATTGAATCACTTGTACGTTCCGGGTGCATAAGCGAGTTAGCCGCGCCCCCTACCAGTCTTTCGCCCCCCCTTTTCAACCCTCTCTCCAGCCGGGACATGCACTTAATGCAACGCCATTAATTGTAAGTGAATTCGGAATAAGCGACTTCGGTAAAAATTTGATAGTTTATCTGTTGGCTGAAAAGTTATGGGTGAAAAAAGACAATATCTTATTAATACGACCCCAACGTAGTTTAGTAGTTTGGTAATTAGAATATTATTAAATATGAAAACGTGTCCGTCAACGTGTCATTTTTAGTATGTGCACATTCAAATTCGGTACTCTCACTGCTGGGTACAGGTCTCCTCTCAGTATGGGAAGGATTAGGCTATAGTCCACCACGCTAGCCTAGTGCGGGTTGGAAGACTTCACACGCCGTTGAGAAAATCTCTAAGGTTTCCTCATGATGTTTTCCTTCACCGTTTAAACTCGTGATAATTAACTAATTAATAATAGGTACGCACGTGACTTTTAAAACTCATAGGTTGACTAGGCAGTCCATTGTCGATATTACTAGGATACAATAATGTACAATGGAATTGGTTAATTTCTCAACAAAAATATTTTTTCCTGTCTTGCAGAAAATTCTTGGAAATATTTATTTCCTGCGTAACCTATTACACTGATATTTTAATCTTTGAAAACTTGACATTTCGATTTGTTATCTCAGTTCCACTTGAAGTGATTCCCATCTCTTTCAGGTTGGGAAATGACTTAATTATAAACGCGCTGACCCAAGCCTCGTGTAATGTTAATTTAACAAAGTACTTAAAGCCCCTTTTAACTGGAAGCCTCGCATATCAGGCCTAATTCTGACCGTTAATTTGTGTTTTAGTATTTGAAAATGTAGGGTGCCCCTAATTATTTTTCCTCACTTTTCTGGAAAAGGGACTAGTTCTAGACACCACCACACTCGGCAATTTCATTATGGCCTTCACAATAATATTTCATAACGTATTAAAAAAAATGTCAGATAGCACGTTTACGTAAACAAAGATGATCATAATACCTTCATGGAGGTTATTTTGATATCCCTATCCCAATAAAAATTAGAAATTAATAAGCAAGTAAGCAGCCAGCAGTCTATCAGGATAACGGTGTTGTCCAGAAATTGGGTTGATGTCAGTGTGAGGTGGTATGATGGCAGTCGCTTCGTGTAAAATACTGATATTCAACCGAATCTGGTTATACTGTAAGCCGACCCCACCATAGTAAAAAGGCTCGGAAGATGATGAATGTAATTTAGAAATACAGTCTTTACTTGACCTTGAATAAATCTGCGACATTAATTTCACCGTTTCACAAAAATAGTGATACACTCAGATAAAGCTTCTAATTCTAAACAAAAATGTTTATGCAGACACAGTCTTGTAAGTTTTAATAATATAATAAATAGTACTAAACTTACATTTATAATTGTCTTGTTTAAAATTAGAATTACAAAATTGTCCCTGCTTAATTTTTCAGTAAAACGTATACGTAGCGTTGGCGGTTGAAATGTAATTATTTAGTTTCTTTAAAAAAAAAAAAACTTCCGTTGTACTTCATACCTCCTTTCTTCTTATTCTTTTTTTTTTGTGGAACTAAGGGCGTTATCACACGTGCAAGTAAGTTCCCCCAGACTGCACGCCACACCACATCAAATTCAACTCGTATGTGTATTAAGGAGAGTGTTCAAATATTGACGCGATCGCGACGGAGGCGCCCTCACGCATGATATTGCTTCGGGGACTCCCTCTTTCTTACAACACAATTTTATATTTGATTGTGTATATAGTGGGTATATCAAAATATACCTAAATATACAATCTATGATCCCCAAAACATAAATGGTAAAAATTACACGGAATGGTTCGTGTTCTAAATATATATATATATTTTTAAGTTTTTAATTTACTTCTAAGGAAGCTACTTTTCAGTTCTAGTAATTACTACTAGTATAGACTAGTAGTAATTACGTAAAGTTAGCTTCTTTGGTAGCTTTTTTTAATCATTTAAATTTCATGTCCATTAATCACGCCACTAATGCTCATTATCATCATGTCATCCTTAATGCTCATTTACAATTGCAATACGTCAAACGTTATTATTGCTTAAGGCCGCATAGGGCAGACATTTGCTATATTATGTCACGTCATGTCAGGTGAAAAGTAGTATTTATTTTATACAACCCTCATCTTAAATTCATAATTGTTTACTTCTAAAGATCACATATTTGAGTAATCAATTTTAGATCTTTATAAAAACACGTTCCCTGTATGTGTCGTAGACCTGTGTATTGATCGATGTGTTCGATGTGCGGTTATTATTGAGGGTCGGCTGTAATTGGAATTTTTAGTTGGGGAGCGACACCTAATTTGGTTTGCCGAGCTAACTCGATATTGTTCATATGTTATCAGAATTGTGGTTTCGATGTTTTTGCAACGTTGGTAGTATTAGTCACATAAATAAATATTTGGGACTTTTCCAGTGTATTTACAGTACCATCTAGTCCCAAATTAAGCAGAGCTTGTTTTAATAAACTCATTTGTTTAATATATCAACACTTGTAGTTTTGAAACCAATTTATCTGGGTAGAACCAATGTAAACTTTTTCGACAACTATTTATTTCATAGGGCATATAACTAGACGTCCCAATAATCTCTTACATATCTTCCAGGAGACATAACTGAGTCACGAGCACAAGTTAATGAGTGTCGTGTCGATCGACAGATGGAGCTAATTGTGTCGCGACACTCGCGACTCTAATGACTGCGCCGACTGGACGCGACGACGTCGGCACGTCACGTGGGGACGCGCCCTTATGTCACATGTGGCATGAGTTCGCACTTCATTTTCCTGCAAGGATGTTGTTTGGATTGATTAGTGGCTTTTTGTGAGCAGTGATTTTATGAAAATAGAAAAAAAAGCATCAGGTTTTCTATTAGTAATCCCTACTAATATTATAAATTATGCAAAAGTAACTCTGTCTATCTCTCTGTTACGCTTTCACGCCTAAATCTGAACCTATTTTGATAAAATTGGCACAAAAATAGATTAGACCTAATAGGTTTACTTTTGTCTCAAAAATTCCTTTCAGGTGCGGGTAAAACCGCGGGTAATTAATAATAAAGTATGGTTATATTTTAAGCACAGTTTTCTACGAGTAATGGAATTCTGAAGTTTTAGGATCTCATATATAATGAGCAGAAGTAGTAATAGCCTAACGATATGAGTATCAGAGTAGCAAGTCAATCGTCTCGATTTTAAATCCAAGGCACGCACCTCTGACTTTTCGACATAATGGGCGTATTAATAAATGTATTATCACGGTCAAGGAAAACATCTTTGGGGAAACCTGCACGCCTTTTTTTTCAACGGCGTATGAAGTCAGCCAACCTGTACTAGGCCAGCGTGCTAACCCCTCTCATTCTGAGAGGAAAACCGTTCCCACCAGAGGGAGGGTAGAGGATGATATAATTTAAAAGAGACCACAGTTTTAATTTGTAGAATACATTTCGTATCGTCGCCGCAATTAAAGTAACAGAACGAAAAACTTCCACAAAATTAATTAACAAAATTCTCGTCGCAAATGAAATGTAAAAACTGCAGGTGGCTGCGGTACCAACTTGTATTTATTATCTGCGCCCAGTGGGCCGCAAAGTGTGAATCGTCGGAGCGAATAAAAGTCGTCACAAAAGCGAATATCGCCGCGAATCGCCTGCGATCGTAGCGATATGCGCGAGTCCGCTCCGGCGCGCACCGATTTGATCCGATAAGGATTTTACACTATTTTGCCACTGAAATATTTCCACGATTGTGAGCTTTCCCGATATTTTGCTTCGATGATACCCTATTTGTGCCGATAAACAGATTTTTGATGATATGGAAGCATCGTTTGTAAAGTAAACAGGATCAATCTACAGATCATTCTGTGCGACACATCGATGTAACACTGGATTTTAATAAGAGCATATCTTATTAAAGAAAAACTTTCCCCAAAATAGGACACACTGCAATGTATATTTACTACAATATAGTGCTTATTACTGTTTTTGTTATTTTCAGATCTATTGCCGAAAGAAGATAGAAAACGCCATTATCGCGTAAGTATAACAAAACTGTTAGAAAATATGGATAACACTAATTCACAAGTCGCCACATAAGTCATGTAATTGGTGGTAAAGCCACATTAAACTTACCTGCAATTGGACTTCCAGTCCTTTTTTCTCTCGTGAAAATCACGCTAGACCGGATCCCAGCGGTAATGAAATTTTATCAGGAAGTTGCGCGGTGTTACGGCGGGCGAACTTTCTAGAAATTCCCGATTGTGTTTCAACAACTCTTAGCTATGTTCCCAGATCTCTTTTCAATCCTCCGACTTGGGGCGCCTTTATAATACTGCTAAGAACTACTGGAACTTACGTGCTTAGGCTGGATTGTTCTCTCGTTTATTTTAATCGATAGCAGTCCAACATAGCCCTCCACAATTTCTGCCGAGAGATAGTACATCCAGGAGCAATTTCATGGTATCTTGACAAAACGTATCAACAGAAGAATTTGGGCAAGTGATCATCCATGTGATCATCATTAATTTCATTGAATGTAATTATTTTTATTTAATAATTAATTCTGTACTCGAGTACTTACACTTTTTTATAGCATTATTATTGTCTTAAACAAGACAATAATAACGCTATTAATAATTATTATTGTCTTAAACAAGACAATAACAATGCTATTTAGTGACTAAATGAGTATAAATTTGAAAATAAAGACGTAAAACTGATAAAACATTTTGTGCCCCAAAACTTTTCTATAACCTCTTGTTTGTAAATATTCTGTGGACTCGTATATAAATACCTACGTGGTGTTGTAAAGCCACCTTTACTCGAGTCGCACTACCGCTGGCAGTCCGCATAGCTCTGTACTTGGTTTAGTTCTGAATTCCGCAGTACGTTCTGTGACTTTATTACTTGAGCGGAACGGTATGCACTTTCGCTCTATGATTTCAATACTACACTCCAAAGACGGAATCCATTTATTTATGGATTGGAGCGCCGGTGGGGAATTTAGTTTCAGATTATTCGGCGTTTAATATAGATGCCATCTGAAAACAATGCAGTACCATAATCAAAAATGCTCTCCGCTTACATTTTTACGTAAATAAATACTGTTCTCTTTGGATTTTCTCATTTGGACACCAAAATTGAAAAATGAGATGAAATAAGCCCGCGACGCGAATTTATGTTATACCCACATTTAAGACAGTGTATGAAATATGTTCACCTTTTTGCTTCCAACAACGGGCCGGCAAACAACCTCTTTCATCATTTGAACATATTTTTACCTGGTATCATCAAGATATCAATATGTATTGATGATCAACTTAAAAGTAATGGCTTAAAAACGATAGCTGGCAATTTCTCCCGCTAATCAACGTCACATACACACTGCTATCTCATCCATCATCATCGTAATTGGCAGAATGACAGCGTGCCTGTGCCTGATCCGACGACGTCATCAATTTTGTACACACATTTATTTGAGTGAGTGGAAATTAATACGTCTATGTTAGTTGGATAGAATACTGCACTAATGTTTGGAAGGAGTGATCATTATAAAATTATTTTTGATATTTCTATACTCTCAATGGTTTCTACATATAAGATGTCTTTTCTGTGACTGGTATGTGTTTAGGCAAGAATATTTTTTTAAATAAAAATAAAATCGTTGCCCCACACTAGGATTTACTTCTGTATCGTGGGTGCGTTTACAAATACAAACGTTCACGTACACAAACGCGCAGACCCGGAACAACTATATTAGTTCCGTTTGGGGATCGAACCCACAACCCGTGGCGCAGAAGCCGATCGCTCAGCCATTGCGCCAAACGTGTCGTCAAGAAAATTTTAAAACATTGTAAAATACCATCACGGCTGTCCTTATTGCACACACACAGTTCGCCGGTATTTTTAGGTCCCATGTAATAGGGAGCGAGTCTATTGCAATTTACCCGGAAAAAAACCAAACCCCGAGCCGCTACTGAGATTTCATAGAAAAATCCAATAACAGTACTCAAACTCAATCGAACACAGGACCTCTAGTGTGGCAGTCACGCTTAGGACCACTAGGCTAACGAGGCAGTTGTTTACGTTTAATTCTTTATTTTATGTTTAAGTATGTTTACTGTAAAAATTTATCAAATCAAATCATTTATTCATTTTGTTGAATGTTATATTAATAATCCAAGATTATGTTGAATGATCTATCTTTTGCAAACTCTTTTAGAAACTCTGTAATACTATAATATGCTTTTTGGACAAGGAAGTCTTTTACATATGCAAATAGCTACGTATGTTAAGTTGGAGAAGAACTATATTTACCTCGGCCTCGATTTGCACATTCAGTTTGAGATGTAACGGTAGGTATTTACCGTTCTACATTTAAATCGAATTCCTCAATCGCCCAAACAAACCACAGCCACATTCAATCGTGAACCAACAGCAAACATACGCCAATCGATGTCCGCGTTAAATGCAATCGCAATCCGGCAGAGTTCCAATAGAGTCGGCAAGCAGAACGGAATTACACGGCGACCGGGGACTCCCCGGGGGACGGATGACGGGCAAACAGCGGGGACTGCCGAGGTGTTGGAGGAAATTCATTATGTTAGCTGAAATGGATACTACGTACCTGTAATACTCTGTATGGATTTTCAGTACCTATAACGTTGCCAGTACGTATGTTAACGATAGTTTATTTATTTTTACTTTAGGTAATGCTCAGTGATGGTACATGAGGCGGACTCAATGTAAAGCTTTCTATTTTTTATGTATATATAAAAATAATAGACATACGCCTTTATACTTTCCTTAAATAGTTATTTAAGGAAAGTGTATGTACACATAATACTTTATAACATTGTTAAACAGCTTATAGGTTGTGCTAAGGTCAACATCAAATAATGTTGTACGAGCCCCAGATAACTTCACCGTGTCAACAACGGTGTCGTATGCGCACAGGCATTATCTTCGACAAAAAAACGTCTTGATACTTCAAGTGCATTCAATTCCCGAAAATATTTGCAGATTAAATGTACATGGTACACTCGTCGACAACTGCGATTGTGAATTGAATGTTTATATCGTATGTGGATTCCAACCTCATACTTTATGAGATTGGAATCCACAACACAGATATTGAAACTTGTCAAGTCGTACTCGATAATATAATAGCTTTGAACGGAATCTACAGACATAGAATTACAGCGGTGGCGTCCGCACGTCGCGCGCCACGACACTCAGGGCTGGTACACACGCCTTACAAGAAATCTTTGAAATCCTTGTGGTATGCTGGTCTACTGGACTACTACTACTACGGGACTACTGGTCCACCAGTAGTCTCGTAGTAGGTTCAGATTTAAAGGGCAGTAATTCATCATTATACAAATCGTGTGTCGACTGGCTTATGCTTGTGTTATTGCAAAAGGGAGAGGTGGCTATGCGAGTGAGCATAACATCTTGAAGTCACCCAGAACAACATAAACCCAAATGTGCTGTTAATTCTATTGTATTTAGGTTATTCGCATGTTTTGAAGAATTTTGGTTAATCTCTAATTGGCTAGTGTGTAAGTCCAAAATTGTAATAATTTATACATAAGATGTATGCACAAGCTGAGGGTAAAAATAAATAAAAAAAGAAAGAGTTGTCTCGTATCAGGTTTTTCCTGCACCTGCTCTTATGCTGGTCTGCCAACTGCTGGACTCATTCATTGATATTCTCTTCTCTATTACCCTCACAGTTCTAACGGTAAAATCATTTTTAAACTAATTAAAGACTGTTGCAATTTGTTTACATTATCACATTAGTTTTATTCTAAATCTTATTTCACCCAAAACAAACATGAACATAACTGTACCTATCTGAAATATAACGAATGAATTTAAAAAAATAAAATTAAAATAGTGTTCGCAGATATCTTAGGAGACTCCTATTAAATTTCGGGTCGTGACAACCCTGAGACGATCGTTCGCTGCGATTGGTTTACTATTTACACACTACACGGTGTGATTGCAGTTAGAATTGAAGTGTCCGATGCAAAAGTGGTTTTCAATGGCTATGTACATTTCCACTAGTGTGTGCCTACGCTGTTGAACCTTCGATACGTATCGTGTTTATTGGTTGCGTGTAACATTTCTTGAATGGCTTTTTCAATTAGGTTGTAGATAGGCAGGAGTTAGAAGGAGGGGTTAAGTTATAACTGCTCTGATATATCAGTCTGCAATTTGCCGCGAGATCCTCGAATGGCAACCGAGGAGGTCGCAGAAGTGTCTGTCAACCCCCCAGCTAGGTGGTGCGACGATTTTGTAAAGGTGGTGGGGAAGAAACGGGCGAAAGTACCCCAGAGGCCAATGAAGAGGCCCTAGTCCAGCAGAGGACAGCATTGGGCTGATAATGATGATGATGAACGTTTAGTACCTAAATGATTGATGGATAATTATATCAGTGTTACCATGACTTGAACAATATAGTTTTTTAAATAGTTACAACCGAGAGTTTCCCTAAACATCCCTCACAGTATACCTAAAAAAGGTAAAAAATCTACTGAATGGGATGTCTTATTAAGTATGTATATTAAATTATTGCTCTTAGACTCGCAGACTTATAGTTTTTAAGATTTCTCTACCAAAATACTAGAAGAGTAATTATAGTTACGACACCATAATATAACAGCAACTGATAAATAGAACACATAAGTTGTGACAGCCAGACGTACAAACTTAAACAAGTGTTGCGATCGCGCCGGCGTCTGTAGCGGAACCGACAGTGTGCGGGCGACGCCGCGGGACCGACTAGTTTCACTTTGTGCCAACCTTACGATACGTTCCGCCGGCTCGCTTGCAACTTGACGGCGTTAATGTTGTGTAAAAATTGTTTATGCTGGATGTGACATCAACCGAGCTTCACTAAATCCTGCCAAACTAGGTGTAATGCACATCGCGAACTGCTTATTGGTCTAGTCGTTGCAAGCGGAGAGGTCCTCGATTTGATTTCCAGGTCCATCAAAGTGTTATTAGGGAAAATTGCAATATACTGCGAGCATCATTCTATAGTAAGTAGGTAATTTACTTTCACAATGACGCGCGCCGTGGTTGTTATGTACTTAAGGTTCAAATTCAATTGAATCACGCATCTTCGTAAAATGAACGACTTATTATGTAAAAGTAAGTGTGTGTTCCTAATGTTCGACGAGAATTAAAACTGAGATTGTTAGTCACAATCTCAGTTTTAAATCTTATAATAATAAAATAACAAAAGAAATACTACAATAATATAGTACGACTCTTTGTGTCTCTGAATTTTCTCCGTTTATAGTGTTACTACCTTCTCCAATGTCTAATCTATCTCTGTACAAATTTCATCAAAATCAGTTCAGCGGTTTAAGCGTAAAAGAGTAACAGACAGACAGAGTTACTTTCTAATTAAGTAGGGATTATTATAAATTGCATTACTATTTTATTTTTAATTTTAAAATCTATATTCTCCTAGTCTCTTCCAGCAACATCTAATATCCGCACACTAGAATGTCCTGCGTCCAGAGTTAACTAAATAACTAAATAATAGACACGTCGGCTCCACGCGCCCGCGCCGCTTGTGCCTAACTTAGCGTTATCATCTATGTTGTGCTAAACATGGCCGGCTCGCTTCCTGTTAGCCACGGTTGGCTGATATTGTTTCATTTTACTGTAACTTTTGTGCAGACAAAGAAAAACCTAAATACTCATTTGTTTTGGTTTAACAGGGCGAAAAATACTTTCAGTAAAAATATTTTTCCTTTGCTTATTACCCAAACAGTAGTAGCTAAGTATTATGCTTAAGCAAACTTCTGTAAACTTCCTTTCCCTTCCTATAGTTCAGTTAATTACAGTTCATAAAATGGCTGATAAATGAGAATGAGTATTTTATTTTTACTTTTCAATCTGGCCGCCAAACATCTCCAAGGTTATAAGACTCCTTGATAACACCATATTACCTATTTATTTGGACAACCAGTAGCTGTTACATTGTTTGTTATGTCTACAATTTAATCACTATAATAGAATCAAATGCACAGCATTTTAAGGTATCTACATATATTTAAGAGAATCCATCTTCTAATCGTAATTTACTAAAAACACAACACTAAATACTTAACATTAAGACGTCCGCAAGTGTCGGCGTCGCCCCACTCCCCTTCGGTCGCTTCCCTCCCGTCGCTCTCCCCTCCTTGTGACATATTTTTAATTAAACGCCACTTAGGTCGTGGCGTGGCAAATCCTGTCGATCCACTGTAGCCTTAGCCGCTTATGATAATGTACGTGCACCTTCATGTAGTGTGTGGCGCGCCTTTGTGTTTTGTTCCATTTACAATTTGTGTAGCAAAGCCACCGCAGAGGATTATGGTGCTATTGTTATTATGGTAGG
Organism: Acronicta alni; assembly: GCA_964056405.1. NCBI lineage: Eukaryota > Metazoa > Arthropoda > Insecta > Lepidoptera > Noctuidae > Acronicta > Acronicta alni. The sequence goes on along the minus strand of OZ043925.1, from coordinate 15,583,008 downwards.
CGCTTATTTATTAATTCTGATTTTCTTTGATTATTAATGTAATTTATGCAAGTTTATCGTGTTCAAATCAAAATACTATAGGTACGATTCATTATATTTACCTCTTTTATTAATAATGTACTAAATAATAATGATGTAGGTATACTTAACTACGAGTATTTGCTACCTACACTATATAACACAAAGTAAAATAAAATTACAGTATACGGTTGTTTATAAAAATAATAAATACACATGACATTTTAAAAACCAAGCACAGGTATTATAAATTAAAAAAAAAATACTACATTATCATACAAAAAAAAAACAATTTACAACACAAAAAGATACATGCATCGACCGGGAATCGAACCCGGGCCGCCCGCGTGGCAGGCGAGCATTCTACCACTGAACCATCGATGCTCATATAAATACGTTTCAAATAGTAGCTCTAGCTCAGAATAAATCTATATACACAATCTAAATACAATTTAATAACGATCTTTGTTATCGAAGACAATATTAAATTATAATAATGTTCGCAGATGACAAACGTCATTTGATGAAAGAGTGTAGGATTGTGGGCTATGCTATTGTGATTGATAATTATACAGTGAAAGGAAAAGGGACTCATTAGTGTAGTGGCCGCAAGTGCAGTTGCCGAACGTGTGGTCCTAGATTCGATACCTAGAATGAGCAGTGTATTGGGTTTTTACAATCGGAAATTGTTAGTAGCAGCTTGAAGTTTCGATTTGTGCCTGGTCGCCTTTCGTCAGTGTTGTATGTTGTTATGTAGGTAAGTAAACTAGTGTACATAAGAACCGAATAGGTGTACCTACTAAAAAATTTTCGGGAGCGATCCCGAGCTGCTACTGAGAATTTCATAGAAAAACCCAATAACACTTTCTTCGACCTGGGAATCGAACCCAGGACCTCTAGCGTAGCAGTCGCGATTATGACCTAGTGGTCACAATCGCGACTCGAAAGGAAATAAAATTATATAAACTTATATAATTTTATTTCCTTTGTATCTTTAAATCTTTCAAATAAGTAGTTACCTACTTTAGAAATCTCAAAACCTAGTTACTTGGTTCCAAAAAACTGTTTCTAATTTTATTTTGCTAATGTAAGAACGAAGCAACCCTATGAACCCTCAAGTATAGATATCAGACACAAGAATACTGTACAAGTAGGTACCATTACAATCCAACCTATCAAGACATAAATGATAAACTCTCACGAACAATTTCTAAAAGGATTATCTTCACCAACAGTCTTCTACGACCTTTAAAAAGCGCCCAGCGTGCTGCCACTCAGAACTTAATCACAGTACGTGCCCAGACCGGGAGCCGGGAGCCGGGTGTACAGCCTCCCACCGCTCAATATGCAGTGTAAACACTGCCGGGATCCCGCGCAGATGCGATCCCGCGGGATTAGCGCCGGGACGCGTGCGCCGTAATCCTGGGGCGCGGGATTAAGGCGATGTGAAATTAATTGCTCATAGAGTTGAGGGTCATGATTGTGATTAATTTGTGAGGCGCCACGCTAGGTGGAGCCACCGTGTCTTTACAGGTTTCAGGAAATTGAACTCGAGCGAATGAATAGTATTTGACACACTATAAATGCGTAAGCCGAGTGTTTCAATCACTACTAATATTATAAATGCGAAAGTAACTCTGTCTGTCTGTTACGCTTTCACGTCTAAATCACTGAACTGATTTTAATGAAATTTGGTACAGAGATAGAGTTGACCTTGAGAAAGAACATAGGATAGTTTTTATCTCCGACTTTTGAAGAGTTCTCTTGGAAACGCGATATAACCGAACTCGACGCGGGCGAAGCCGCGGGCGGAAAACTAGTTAACTATACTTCTTAGAGCAGCTTCATATCGATGACGGATTTCAAAAAAAGCTAAGTTAGAAAAATACATTAGACAAATAGCTGAGATATGTACTCAGAATTTGATGGTCATTATATATTTTTATTTTATTTATTAGGGACAAAAAACAGTTACATGCGGAGTGTTACAAAAGGTTGCATATTTTAATTTTGTAAACAAAAAACCCACATCATTGTCCACGATTTATCTAGAAGAAATAGAAGAAAACTGTTAGCATCTTGATAATAATATTACCTATTCTGTGAAAAGGCAAGATTAATGAATTACGTATTATTGTGTATGCTAAAGAAATTATAGATTTAAATTTGGTACGTATTAGAGAGAGAAAATACATGTGTCATCGGTACGAAGTTATATAAAGAAAGATAATATTTACGTAGCTATTCTTCTTCTCTGAGTTTGTTTCGGCGTTTCTTCTCAGAGGTCGTCCGCTAGGAAATGCCGGCGCTATCTAGTATTAATTAAATACTGACTTGTAAAAGTGTCTATAAAAGATCTATTTGCAAAATTAAATAATCATTTATTGTAAGAGTTGAATTTGGAATCTCACACTCAATCTGCCAACGAAGTGTTATTGGCGTCTGCTGAAATTATAACCGTAGTTTTGATTTGTGTCCGGATAGTGGTAAAACGGTGCATCACAATATTGTACCTATAACCACCACCTTAACTATGTGTATACTTTAGTACACCTCTTTTTACCTTTTCGGAATACAGGCATGATAGTGACACCAACAAGATACGCTTTATTACTTTTCCCACTCAATCAAACACCAGTTTTCAGTCCATGGAATCCCCACACAGCGTTTTTCCGGCTCCGCTTACACCGCACCATAAACGCGCCCTTCCCCACAAACTGCCATAAACCATACAAAAGACAGTGGAACAACGCCATGGTTTATGGGGTGTCGTATAGCGTGGGACACTGTCGTAAATTAACACTCGTATTTGTTATTGCTCACGGTACACATGTAATGTATGGGGACGAGTTTATGGCACGCTAATTGATGCGATGGTAAAAGGTTGCGTTATTACAATTTAATTATATAATGATCTTTTTAGTATACCTTGTCACGTTCAAATTGAATCGATTTTTCCAGTCCCTCCTTAATCAAACCCTATTAAAAACAAAATACCACTTATCGACCAACCAGTAGGTACTATAAAGCCTACAAACATGAAATTACAGGGCATATGGTTTCGGGTATGGTCGGGTCGGGTTGCAGTGTAACCAGATGCGGCTGAATATCAGTATTTTATACGAAGCGATTGGACAATACCAATGTCCTGACTATAGACTGGTTGTGAAACTTTTTGGGCTTTAGACTAGCACTAACGATTGTCAGAGGTGTTCGCATGACATCCGGGACCAACAGCTTTACGGGCTCTCCGAGACACGAAGGGGTCTCGATGTGTTGAGAATAGTCACCCATCCACAGACTAACCGCGGCTAGCATAGCTTAACTTTGAAGATCGATTGGTCATCGTAGTTATAACTTAGCCACAAACCTCTCACAAAGATTGATAGAAACCTTATAAAAAAATGATACTGTCGAGGGTAGTGTCTATAGCTGAAGGGCACGGCCTCCCAATCCGCTTTCCAGACGGAGGGATTAGGCACACTGTACCCTCGTTCTTAAATCCGGATGGGTCAAGTCTAGCCTAAAATATTTTAAGCTAGACGGTTTTATTTTGAAATAATCCGTATCTCATGAATATGTCTTAAATTTCTATTTTTAGAATGTAACCGAGCTGCGATTAGTTAACACGGTAATAAATAAAATTAACTTTTTAAATAGTTTTATATATTTGTAACAAGGGTCTTTTGTCTCCAGCTCAGAAGTTTATCCGCAATAACTTTCAATGTTATCCGCAATACTTCAGACACATTAACAGTATTAGACAAGCACTTTCACAAACAATCGACAACCATTGAATAGCGAATGAAATCCGAATTTGAATATAAAATACGCTCAACACACAAAACGAGAAATTATTTTTTTCATAAAAGCAGCCGAAACATTTCGCGACTGCTATAATGCGGGAAAAATAACGAATCATCACCCTCCCATCCCTTCCACATACCTTTTGGTAAAGAGAGAAAAACTGCGGAATGGCGCGTCCGCATTGTGCGCTGGCAACGCCGCCTTTTTATTTCTAACTCCACTTAAAAATTTAACAGTGTCGTTTGAAAAGGTCGCCGTGAAGTGGCGCAACAGTGGCGACACTGAAAACCCCACGGCGCCACACTGTAAAGGGAAATAAAAAAATACGTATTGAATCCAATTTGAGTTGCGCACTGACATCAATGGAACGGTGGAGTGGAAACATTCTAACATCATAAAAAGCGTATTGCGCTTTTGTAGCTCCGTCATATATACGTAGTTACTCACAGTGCTCATTATCTAAACGTAGGTATGCCTACCTAGGTATTGATACTGTTTTACTAATTTATTAATAAAATATTATTTTTCAAAAATTGACTTATTTTTACGTTACTTTTTGACAAATATAACTGACTAGGTTTCTGTTTTCTGTCTTGCTATTATCAATAGGTTAAGTTGTTACCGCATCTTTCCCAGCTACAAACCAATAGATACCTATGGGCGGCTTTACAAAATGTTTAAAGTTTACTTGGCACAGGTGCAATGTTGACGACGTCTGTGGTCGGGTTGTTTCAACTTCGGGCTGCTGATCGCGAGGTCATACCGGGTTCAATACCCACAGGACATAAGTAAATATTGGTGTGATAATTTATTGTGATGAAGTATTTAGACTGGGTGTTTTAGGTAATATAAATATGTAGTCCACGCTCGCGGTTTGTCGAAGAGCAATGGAACGGAGTATTCTGGGTATAAAACTCGTTGAGCGGGTTAGGAATACAGCCATCCGTTCCAAGACGAAAATAACAGACGTCACTCGGAAAACTGCCACGCTGAAATGGAACTGGGCTGGACACATCTTTTTTTTTCTACTACTAAGGTGGCAAACAATCATACGGCCCACGTGATGGTAAGCGGTTACCGTAGCCTATAGACGCTTGGAACAACAGGAGTATAACTTGCTCGTTGCCGACCCTGGAAAACGAAAAAGGAATTGTTGGGTTTGCAGTTTAAGGGTCAAAGTTCCCCCAATGCCAACACAGCTTTTCCTCGTGGAGCACAGCTGGCAACCATGCTCACCGTAAGAAACACAACACAGTTCAAAGCAATTTTATTTCACTTCTTAACATAATCTAGCGTAATCCTAACCTAGTATAATTAATTCTCAACATCACACGAACATTAACAGAGGAACACATCCATCCACACAACATGTACATCCATTCATTTCTACTACATGCTGGTTCTTCGTCTACGCTACAATATAGTGAGCCAATAACCTGATTAACATCTTGTGAGGCGCGCGTTTAATCCCCGCACAAAGACACACGAGATCCGCGCTGATTGATCGCAGCCTGCGGGCGGATGTATCGGCAGCAGGATAAGGAAACCGATTGATGAGTAGACAAGGATATTTTTGGAATATACTATCACTAAAAGTATATAAGTATTATATCCATTGTCTAGTACCCATAGTATAAGCTCTGCTTAGTTTGGGACTAGATGGTGTTGTGTAAAATGTTCCAAAAAATATTTACTTGTTTACTTTACTATCTTTTTGTATTATTTGGCATTTTCCATGCTAAAAACAATATTATGTGAATATTTTGTACGCCGCAAAGGCTAAACATGACGATCTCAAAAATTATGCAACATCTTATGCCTATGTGTGTATGTATACTCATGTTTTACCAAATTATAAGCAATAATGTGCTAACAGTATTGTGTTTTGGTGTGAAGGGCAATACCCAGTGAACATATGAGGCTTGACAACTGAGAGGCCAAGATGAGTGATACCACTAATTATTTATTTATATATTAACCAACTTATATTTACAGTTTGCACTACACATACACTACACATACATAGTATTGATGGCGTCTAAGGACTGCGATTAAGGTGGACATTTCGCCACTACCGTTGCGTGTCGTGGGTACGATTCCCACCTGAGGAAAATATTTGTATATTTTGTGTCCGTTAATTATATAATAATAAATAATATTTTTTAGAAAATAGAGTGACAGACAATATTATACAGGACCATCCAAGCAGACCTTTTACTATGGGTACTACGGGATATAATACCTACTACCTACTACTACATAAGAAACACCTAGACAAACAAACACTTATGTTCATCACATACATTTTTGTGTCCTGTAGGAATCGAACCCACGTCATCTTGATCAGAAGTCACACACAACACGCGAACAACTAGACCACAGTCGTCATCGATATGTTTGTGAAGTCCCCCACGATAGAGTGCTTGTAGCGCAGAGCGGGAGCTGTCTTTAAAAAAAGCTGTTATTGACATGTAGTCACTTATCAACTAATAACAAAATACTAAATCAATTTGTCCCCTCCTTAGTTTTATTGTCCGCAATCAAACCGACTAACTACAGCCCCCGACCCCGCCTCTCTTTATAGCGAATAAAAATTTTACGACCATGCTCAATGGTTTCACGATTACTATTAAAATACTAGTAGTACCTTGTTCCCCTACAAGGGGATGTTTTTCCATGGTGTATTGTAGTTTTATGGGGGTATAATTAGTTGAATGATGTTGTAGGGGAAGATTGTATGAGATTACGATTTATGTGGTAGTAAAATCGTTTAGTAAACATCGGTTTGGATGTAGTATTATAAATAATTTTATATTAACTTTTGTAAACGTTTTGTAACCGCTTTTGAAATAAGCACTTTGTTCGACAGTTATTTGAGGATAAAAATAACTAATTTAACTTTGTGGTTAATTTGATTTTATATTAAGTTTAACTTAATATAAAAGCATTATTTTTGTTTATAAAGTTTTTCTCAGCCATTTCTTAAGAGATGGTTACCGACTATGAAGTTTTTATATACAAAATTAAACTTTTTTTCAAGTCCTTTTTATTTCGAAAGTTTATCTTGTGTACTTAAAAAGTTATTGCAATTTTAAAAGTATGATACTTAGTTTAGCAGGCCAGTGTATTACGTAAATTAAATACTCGAATAGTTATAATTCATGCGTAACAACACATCAATAACAGATAAACAATGGAGACTACGTCAAACGCTCATCTCACAATGTGACACAAAATTACTAGAACCACTATAAGTACATAAGTAGTGGAGGATTTAAAGCGCCGCCCGTAAGCGCCGCGCTCACTCGCCGCCCAGCGACAACGGCGCCCGCCCGCGTGCCGCCCGCCCTACGACAGTACGCCGGAAAAAACCGTCGATACGCGCTAAAATGAAATACGAAAAATAAAATTACGAAATATTGTAGTGTTATTAAAATGTTAGTGGCATTTTTATTAGATTTAGAGTATTCATAATCATTATTAGTGTAGTTTCAGACACTTCAAGTTACTCATAAAAATTAAATAGCCGACAACTGTATATAATAATAATCATAAAAATAGTTTTTAAAACTGTTGAACGATAAAAATAACTATAAAGTTAAACAATAGTTAGTCGGTAGTTCTTAACAGGCGTTGTTTGGACAACGCAAACAAACCGTACGATGATGGACTTATGACTTCGCCGCTTTGCATTGTACAACACACTCTATATGTCAGGTGTTAGGGTGTATTTTTGTGTGTGTGTTATACTTAGTAAGGTGTTCGGGCATAGTAAATATTTACAGTACTACTAGTGTAAGGCGTGCGCCGCATCGGACTACAATCAGGTGAGTTTATTGTTTTTCTATAAAATCGTATTGTTTTTCACGTTCGGTGACCCAAGAATGATTTTATTGGTACAAAATGATGACGACAAAGGTTTGGTTATATAGGAATCGATATTTAATAGAGCTAGAGATGACTCGAGTGTTTTAATATGAGTAATTCCGGACGGATACTCCATATTTGATACCCTGGGGGATCGGTTTTTATAATCTTTTATCGTCCGGTCTGATCCACCGTGCAAAAATAAATCGTGCGTATCAAAAATAAATTTAAATATTTTATTCCGGTCGGATACCTAGTTATACCGGACCCAGTTGTCTATTAACAGATTTCTAGGACAGTCAGCAACAAAATATAATTTTAGTAAATGAGCGTCTTGCCCGGTTAATGGCAATAGGCAATATGGTTGCTGATATACGAGAAATGTTCTAAACAAAAAGATCATCCAACAGATTTGATAGTTCCCAAAGGAAAGCTGCAAAGAAAGCTTCTGAAAACATGCGCTCAACCACAGTAGTCAAGAAAGATGAACCAGTTACCGAGCAACGAGAACATAAACAAACCAGTGGCGATGATACCAAATCCAAACCCACTGCAGTGAAATCAAAGTCTAAGGGCAAAGAAATGAAAGATGGTCATTCTTCAAAGTTAAGCAGGAAGAAATCTAAGGACGTTGAAAAGACTCGTACTTGCTATGGATGATGATATTTTATGATATTTATTTAATTACATGGAACTTAAACATACAGGCGAACTATTCATGTTCTGTAGATTAGTATCTACAAGTCTGCCTAAGCATCGGGAAATACTGGCCTGATGGTATGTAATGTTAGTTAAAAAAAAGTTTTCATTGAATCAGTCTAGCAGACTACATGAATCGCTGATTAAGTCTTGTGGAAGGCAAATAAGGTTATTCGACAGATTGTAAGATTGATAATCCTATTCTACTTAAGTATATCATAAATGTGAAGTTTGTGAGGATTTATGGATGAATGGATATTTGTTACTCTTTCACGCTAAAACTACTGAACGAATTTTGATGAAACTTTACAGTTATTTATACATCAGTATAACATATAGACTCTAATTTTTAACGATTTTGAGTTAATTATTCAAATTACAACGATAATTAAAAGTAACTTTTCCACGCGGACGAAGTCGCGGGCAGAAGCTAGTAATATTATAACTGTTATTACGATTGTGAGAAATGTCTCTAAATATAAAATGAGCTATTATTTTATATTTTCTAATTTGGCCGTGTCATTTCTATCAGACTTAATCAACGCACTAAAAAGTTTTTAATAAAACCAACATGTAAGGATTTATACGAAATAAAAAATGAACTAAACAAGTGGGCGAAAATAAGAAGACGTCATTTAAAACTGTGCAGCTCATTAGTGGTAATTGGCTTAAAAGTACTGCACGAAACTTGCATTTTTAAATTTCCGGCGTCACTACATTAAAAACATACAAACAAAGACATACTGCTCGACTACATAAATGGCTTTCATGTGTTGTTATTGTGTTATGAGTTGAAATTCCAATTTTAAAATTCGAATTTATCATTATTTAGAAAAGGAAAAATACGACCGCGGGCAGGATTGGAACCTGCGTCTTCTGGTTCGGTACACCAGACGCTATGACCACTAAGCCACCGCGATACCTACCCGTCATGTCGAATTTTTCCTTCACATACTGAATTTACGTCTTTATGGTGACGTCAGTAACACCTATTGAAATGCAAGTTTTTGCTTTTTCAACCGACACAACTTACTTTACAGTTAGTTCAATGAACGAACGATGCCACCTTACCTTCTAACTATCTTTTTGTATATTTTTGGCATTTTCCATGCTAAGATTTTAAAGTTATTTAGAAAAGGAAAAATACGACCGCGGGCAGGATTCGAACCTGCGTCTTCTGGTTTGGTACACCAGACGCTATGACCACTAAGCCACCGCGATACTTACCCGTCATGTCGAATTTTTCCTTCACATACTGAATTTATCAAATTAGAAATCTCACTTCAGTGACAAACAAAACCTTTAATTATTGAGTAAATAAATAATAATACCCAATTAAAAATTACCTTTATTCTACCAAGAAAATCAATAAACAGAGGCCAGCACATCAAGCTACCCCAATCAGTCAAATTTCTTTGATAGATTTTCAACTTTAATACAAAGAAATAAGGTGCATGTTCAATTGGGAAAATTTGTCAGTTTTGGATAGCTTTTTTATATAAAAAATAAGGGGTCATTGTACTCGTGTTTAGGAATAACTTTCACTATGGAACCAACCCTGAAATTGCGAGAAAAGTGTCATACATATTGTTGAGTTCAGTGAATATAAATATTTATGGAGAAGCTTCATTTTACGGATCAGAGATTAAAAAAAAAGTGGGTATAGCCAATAAATAGTAGTAACCGCATCTCTAGGCATAAATTTATTTATGGCCATAAATAAATTTATGCCTAGAGATGCGGTAAAAAAGAAATTAACATATTTAGGAATCTAAACTGCTTCCCGCGATTCCTTCACGGTACGATGCACAACATATATTTTTTAATGCCCTGTGTCCCGGGGGAGTTTACGAACATGAATAACGGACATAAAGTATACCCATACTTGTAACAAATATCTGTGGATCACGCAAAGATTTGTCTCGGGTGGGAATCGATCCCATGATAGCCGCAACGGTAGTAGCGAGGTGACCACTTTAACCGCATCAAAAGTGCAGTCAGTTATTTAGTTAGTTATTTTAACAGTTATTCGTATCAACGTACCTCACTGGTATGAACTTTTGATTTAAACCGTTGCGTGACCAAGGTCGCCTACGGCTTATCTTTTACGGCCCCGTATTTACAAAGATAAGTATATTCTCGACATTGTTTATGCCATAAAATAAAAGAAGAACAATAAAACCAATCGCCTACTAGTATTTTTCCAATAAAACACAGTAACAGGAACGTTTACGCCTTCATGGAGGCGGGAGGCGCTTGTTAGTCACCGCCAGTCCCGCATGACAATGAGAAGAGTACGGAACCACAGACAATGTAGTGGTCCATTCCAATTCAGTATTCCAATTCTTGGATGATGTGAGAATATTTTATATCTCAGGTGATGTAGTTTTAAATCGTTGATGTGTATCGCGTATTTCTGAAACCCCGATGCTATGCGGAAGGCAATGAAGATATTTATACCGCTTTATTTTGATTAAGTTCTTTAAAACTGTTTACATTAATAAGAAGTACGAAAAATTATGTTATTTATTACAAATGCTACACATTTTTAATGAAAATCTTCTTTCGTCTGATTCAAATTTCGAGAAAAAATCGCGAGGGATTTCACAAACATATAATTAAGAAAGGGACACAAAATACACCCAGACTCGAAAGAGTTGTGGATCACACATATAATGGACTCACGACTGAACGGCAGTGGTGAGGTACCTTAATCGTTACACCAAACTTTAGTCAAAATCATATCATATTTATTTTCAACAAAATGAAACCACAAATTGGCAACAAGTTTTATCAATCAGATAGCGATTGATTTCATTTAAGTACACTATCTTCTCAGAATACAAGGCACCCCTGATTCACACAGCCAAGGGTTGATATTAAATCAGTACTCTTTGTATACTACCCCCAAAACTAGTGAATCCACTTCTATTGAAGACTGTCAGTATTTAGGATTCCGTAGGCGCGTCCAATCACACGGCATTGTGCCCGCGGCCGGCAGAATTAAATTACGCGGGTTCCGTACGGACGCTGAATGCGTAACATAGCGATATTGTGCATGTTGTGGATGTCGTATATGTATGTATAATTTAGTATATGTATGTTAAAGGTACAAAAAGCCATGCCGCAGTTGGTTGATGACAAATAATGTCAATTTCAGTCACAAATTTTCTATTCGCCCATTATTCAAATATGTTTTTTTTAGTATATAAGCTGTGCTATAACTGCTTGGTCATATCACTATCCTTTTTTTTCGCGTGGGGAAATGCATGCCGCCCCGCTCGGGGATGCCAGGTAGCATACCGACTAAAATCACCACCACTTCCACTTTACGCTTAGTGGTGGGATCACGGGAATCGCTCTCACATGGACCTCCGCGATCCCACTGCGGAGGTCCAGTGTCGGACCCTCCCCGAGGGCCAAGTGCAATAGGCAACTGACAATACCGCGGCCCGCCTTACCCCTCTCATTCTGTGAGGAGACCCATGCCGAGCACTGGGACTTACAGTAAATTGACAGAAATAATATTTCCCTAGTTCGGAAATAACCATGAAAGTTCACATTGTGAAATGCATTAAAACGCCAGAATATTAAAGAACATTAGTTTGGAAGTCCGAATAAATAACTGTATATCCATGGTTACCAAACTTTTGAGTCCCCAGACCAAATAGGATTACGTTCATACATACATACTCACCGCTCTTTGTAGATAGGGTTGACCAAATTATACCCTGCCGCGGGGTAAGTTACGTTTTGTACAAATCTGTCGATATTAACAAAATGAGCAATGGTGCGGACACACCATATGCGCCATACAAATCACTAGGACTATTGTCCTGCATTTAATATTTACACTAATATAATAACATCTCGCAACAATCGATATTGTCAACACATCTGTGAGTTTGTATACAACATTGTATAGAGCAAACAACAAAGTAAAATAACTCTTATTTTTATTGGTATACTGTTTAGGACAACTGCAAACTGACCTGTCAATCGAGATATGATGAATAAATGAAATTAGTCAATGAAAATAAAACTTAGTTAGAAACAAAATATAGTCCATTTTCGTTTAAACGAGAGTAGTACAGTCGAGTGCAAAATGATGAATAAGTCGCAGATGTTCGCGAGCGCTCGGTGTCGATCGTGCGGTATCGGCAAATGATTGATGATGGTAATGACGGCTCATTCCGACTGTGCGCAACGATACACAAAGTCGATACAAAGTGTGGGAAAGGAAATGAAGAGTATCAGCTGGTTATCTGAGGGTTAGGAGGGGAGGCAGCTAAGATTAAGGGGGAAAGGATCAGAATAGAGATATACGTACAGCGTGAATAAATTCAATATAGAACCCTGAAACGATGCCTGGTTTAGGTTTTGGAATCTTCCCTACAAATACATTATAAAAATTTCAGACAGTCTTCAGTCTTTAACAAACACAATAGATAGTCAAAATGTAAATCCCTATCAAAGAAACAGGCAAATATTCATATTTCAATTTCTAATGCGATATTTGGTTTTAAATAGGGTTGCCGTTGGTTGGGCTGTTAGTCCTTTCCTAAATATTATTTGATTTGACTTAATTTATCATATTCATTAGTTATATTTTTGGTGAATAAATCTTAAATATTGGAACAGACGTAATGTAGGTATAGTGATAAAACGTAACATACCATCACTGTATTCCCCAAAGGATTAGGCAGAGGTTTTCTGGTGTATACACACAGTTCGCCGGTATGTTTAGGGTCCATGTAAAAAGGGTAAATAACCCCATTGCCATTAACCGGACACAAATCCAAACTCCGAGCTGCTATTGAGAATTTCATAGAGAAACTATGCTCAATCTGGGATACAATATTTTTATAACGTTTTGTAAAAATCTTGTTGACATTTCAGTATTTAGTGTGGAGGAGTGTTTTAAACTCATGACATTTACCTTACCAGGACGTTGAGCAACCCTACTGTACCAGGTACTGGTGAGATACACAATAGTAAATTGAAAACTATTCGTTCATTGCCTGCTTTGGAATAATAAAAATATACTTTATTCAATAACCCCAAAATTCATCGAAAACCGATTGCATTCCGAAAAGTAATCTCCTGCATTTCCATCGTCCCCTTCCTTACAGACAAGTCAAATACACCGAGCCGTGGGGACAAAACCTTTATTAAACCGAATACACCAAGAAAACCGCTTCAAAACAGATCCCAACTTATTATAATATAAATGGAAAATTCGCCGTGACGTGACTGACGGGCACATTCACGCTGGCAATTAAAAGGGGTGGGCAGGGCGCCCGTCATCCATCACACTGGATTATCTGACGACACTATTATTATTAGCAGCCGCCGATAACCGGTTTAATCCGCTTTTTGTTCGGCAATTTTCGGCAGACGTCGGGTTTTGAACGGTGTTCAGTGTTAGGGTGTTGCTTGCTTTTGTGCTTAGTGAATGGCATTGTCGTGCGTCATCGTATCTGCTGAATTTAATATTAGATACTGTTTATAAATTTGTTGGTCTTATTTTACTCAATATTGAAAAATATTTCTATAGAACATGCCTTTTGAATTAATAAGATTAATTTTCGACAGGATTCGGCAGAGTAAACCACTTAATTACCATCAGTTCATAATATACAAGTAAAAATTGAATTAAATAAGTACTTGTCATTAACGGAAACAAAGAACAAAACATTGTACTTAAATTCGAAAATTTGAAATGAGAACTGTGAACAAAGAAAACAGCAATAAATATTTATAAAGCAGAATGTCCAGAGACAATTATCTCGAAGGTTGTATATAAAAAGTTGAGTGACGTAAATGGTACGTTTTATTTCATTATCTCCCAATTCTTGCGCCTCACAAAATTATTCCCATTGTGCCAAATTGTCAAGGGCTGGAAAATCAATCTGTGAATTATTTCGTGTACCCATTGTTTTATTAATATATTTTTTCGTTTATTAAATTTCAAGTGCTTTTATATCCGTAGTTATATCGTAGTGCCATCATACACAATCAAATATAAATATGGATGAGTCTCATTTGGTATAATTATTTAGTATACTTTTATATCAATAACGAGACAAGACACATGGTCGAGAAAATCTCTAAGGATTGCAAGTTTCATCGCGATATTTTCCTTCACCGTTTAAGCAAGTAATAATTATCTTTTTGTATTTTTTTTTTGGCATTTGCCATGCTGGTAATGATTATTATTAAGACGCCCTTTTTTCGAAAACTCAGAGGTGCGTGCCTTGGATTCGTACTCGAAACCTTTGACTTGGCAGTCCAATTTCACTGCTTTTTCTCTATCGTTTAAAATGTATATTATCAAAATTGGGATTAACACCTGGTAGTCTGACTCCGATAACTTAGATTAGTTTATAATCACCCTAAAAGCCCCGCTAAGAAGGACTTTGTTAGTTATCTGTTATTTAGTCTTTTTAATATTAGACTTCATAATTTTTGTCTTTTCAGTGATATATCAAAGGATTTTATGTTCAATATATTAAATTTTCAGCAAAAAATTTGGTAGTTCAAATTTATAACTATCATATTAAAAGCCATCGTTACATTATACGTATAAAAATATAGATGCACATGTTATTTATTGAATATTACAGATGTACACACGCCAGCAGGTCAAGCTATCCAAAACTGTCAAAATTTCCCAATTGAATATGAACCTTAGCTTAATGTATTAAAGTTCAAAATCTATCAAAGAAATTTGACAGATTGGGGTAGCTTGATGTGCTGGCCTCTGTACCTAGTTATATTCGTATTTATGTGCGTATTAATAATTAATTATCACTCGCTGAAACGGTGAAGGAAAACATCGTGAGGAAACCTGCATGCTTTAGAGATTTGTTCGATGGTGTGTGAAGTCTGCCAGCCCGCACTAGGCCAGCGTAATCCCTCTCAATCTGAGAGGTGCCCGTGCTCAGCAATGGATGTTCCATATTATATGGGTTGATGATGATGATGATGGTGATTTAGTTATGTCATATATAACTCACTCGTTTTTAGTCATACAACAAAAAGAGATGGGGCTATTTTAAAATCTGGGTTTTCTTATACCATCTTTTGTGAGAGAGCTAAAGTTTTCTATACAAAAAATTACTCAAAACGGTTGTTAGAAGTAATTTGTCCTATCCTATATTACCAGCCGTTTACCGTAAAACCAGAGAGTAAAGCAAGAGTTATGTCCTCAGGCACTAACTGATATTCATGGCGGCAACTTTACCGCTTTTCGCGTTTTATTTATTATACCTACCTACTTTGTCTAACTGGTTAGCTTATTTATCTTCACTAGGTAAATTGTTTGATAACTTTATTGCATACACTTTGTTGAAGTCATCAATTTTTTTATATTTCTATCAAAACAGGCTATACATCACTAGTCTTCTTGTGAATCCTTCCAATAAGCTATACTTATATAAGCACATAAGGTAACATCACGCCTGTATTTCTAAATGGTTAGGCTGATCCATACTAAAATACACCCACAGTTTGTTGGTATTTTAGGTCCCATGTAATAGGGGACAAACTCAAACTCCCAGCATTTCATAGAAAAACTCAATAATACTGTGCTCAACATGGGAATCGAAACCAGGAACTCAATCGTAGCTGCCTGTATTCCCTCACGACTGTATTCCCCGAAGGGTTGGGCAGAGGTGTCCTAAATATACCTTTTACATATAAAAATATTTTGCTTGAGGATCGAATCCAAAAACTTGAGTGCAATCTAATATCGAAGCGACCTAGCAGAAGCGGTTTGTTAACTAAAAAGAAAGAAGCAAAAATTATGTAAAATATGTAAACAAATAGCGTCAATTTATAACATACTCGTACCTGCACGGTTTCGCACGGAATTATTTATGTTTCAGATACGATACTCTTCATTGCGAGCGAGTGGGTGCCTTCATTTGAATACGTGTGTTTTTCTCAACGAATATATTTATTGACCTGATTTGTGCATGATTTGGGTCGTAGCTTTTTATTGTAGGGGGAGAAATAGTATGGGAATTAAATATAGCTGATCTATGGTTCAAATACCTACCATATAGTTATAGATATTTCCCCAATACTTACATAACATATCTTAATAGTGTTACATTGTCTAATTTGTTTACTTCATATAGTTTGTACTATATCTACATACCTCACCCTCCGAGCGTTTTTCAAATTAAATATGTTAGGGTCGGCTTCCAGTAAGATGCGGCTGAATATCTGTATTTTACACGAAGTGACTGCCATCAGACCTATAACACCTAATTTCTGGATAATCATGAGGATAGATTGGTTGTCAGGCTTTTTGGGCTTCTGACTACTACTAACGATTGTCATAGGTGTTCGTATGAGAACTAGGATTGACAGCTAAACGTGCTCTCCGAGGCATGTAGGGGGCTTCTTGATGTATTAAGAATGGCCATCCACAGTCTGACCGCGAGTAGTGCAGCTTAACTTTGCAGAATGATTTAGTGGATTAGTTATTATTAAGCCACGAGCCCCTCCTTAAAATTTGCCCTGTCGGGTATATCCTCATGAAAATGTAGTGGCCACTTTGTCCTTACAAACTTTTTTCTAATTCCAAAGGTACCTGTTGTCAAAATTAGCAATAATTGAACTATTATTTATACCTAATGTCCAAGCTCTTTTTCAATTCTGTTTGCCGACAGTGATCCTTGTCGTCAGCTATACCTACACGAGTCATGCGGAGCCATAAACCGTTGAAGAGTTCCCCCGACTGTCTTCTGTCTCCATAGTTCGATCAGCCCTAGGTATCCATTAAGTTGCAGTATCATCAGAAACATCTATGTGTGCCAAGTTTCAGGCGAATCGGTTCATAGGCGAAAATTCACTAGGTGTAAAAACAAATATTCCTTATTTTTCTACGATTAAGGATGATTTTTTTAAAATTGAAATGGGACCACTTCGAGAATATACGCTTACAAAAGAAGCATTTTTAAAATTGCTACACATTTGACGAAAATATCGGTGGACATACATAAAACAAAATACATAACATACAGAAGAATATAGAAGCTCCTCAGCTTTTCGTCGGTTAATAAAAAGCCAGTTGGTTGAAAGTATTCCACGAGGAAACGTTATGTTGGCAGTAGGGGGACTGCGACCCTTATACTGCCAACCCAAGTATTCCTCTTTCTTTTTACAGGGTCGGCAACACCCAAGTGATAGCCCTGGTGTTGCAAGCGTCTATAGGCTACAGTAACCTAACCCTTAGTATAAAAAAGAGCAAATATTGCACCTTTAAGGACTACCTACTAGCTGCCCTCATATCGCATTTATCAAACAATTACGCACAGAAACACAGGATTACTCTAATAAGGCCTCGTCGATGGAGCGTGAACTAGCGAGAATTGCTTCATTTGCGAACCTTCCCTCCCCCGCGCTCCCCGCCCCGAGACATCCAGTAATTTCCGGGCTTCCCTCTGTTCGGTTATTCCTTTTCCTCCTCTAAATCTGCTAAGAAGGTATTAGAAGATTAGACGGACCGCCAGAGGCTTGTGAACTCCCAAATTATATTGATATTGTATGTGTCTCACGTTTTCTTTAGAAGTGAGGCGTATCAGCATATCTTTTGGGCGCTATTGGAGCTTTACGTGTCTTTGGAAGAAAATATTTTTGGAAATGAAATTATACTCGTTACTGTCAATACGTTTAAGTAAAGATTAGGCTTAAATCCAAATCGAAAAATTCTATAAAGCAATAGAAAGGACAAACGATATTGTTTCACCTTTTAAATAATCCTCTAGTGCAATTGACTCAATTGGAATGGACCTCCATAACAGCCATTGAACGTCATATTTTCAAATGTCGAACACCCGCCATGTTCTTTTTCACCGTGACGTGATCACACAGCTCGTGTCAAACAATTCGGTTTTGTTTGATCGCGTTTTGTTTCTCAACGTTGAGTGGTTTTATTTCGTTTTGTTGTCTTGCTTTGTTGTATCTTTTTCTATTGTCTGCGCGATTGCCTTACAGGGGATTGTTGCACTACTTTTTATTGTTCGTGAAAGGGCGTTGATTATAACATTTTGGACTATTGGTTTAATCAAAAGAGGCATATTTTACGAACGTACGGTGTGGTTCACCTGATATTGTCGCCGATAGACATAGATGTCCGCAGAAATCATAATATCCACTTATTATTTCTTATTGCTGATAAAGATAAAGATATAAAGATAAAGATATTTTATTTGTGAAAACATGAGTACATTACAATTAGGAGTTGCAATGTAAGGTAATATTAGGTTTTATAAATTGGCCTTACATGTTAAATTGGCCTGAACCATGGTTCAGCAATGAAAGAAGTCATGAAATTCGAAAAAAACATTGTCTTCCGCGATCCTGTCGAACATCTAGGTCAGAACATCAAGGTCAGGCTGTTCATCTTACGTGGTTTTCAGTGAGTGGGAGTGCAATATATCCGATGTCATTCCGAACGAAAGGAATCACCTGACTTTCTTTCTTTCTTACAAATTAGTATTGTTACTGCTTCGTTAGTCTAGTGATCATAATAGATTCCTGGGTCGAGTAGTGCTATTAGATTTTTCTAAGAAATTGTTAGTAGCAGCTCAGAGTTTAGATTTAAACCCGGTTAATGACAATAACCTCGGCCCCTATTACATGGGACTTAAACATACCGGCAAGCTGTGGGTTTACCTGTACATTAGTATACCTCTGCCTAACCCTTCAGGGAACATAGGAATGATGGTATGTTATGTTTGAAATAAGTATTTTATTTTGTAATACTTTTAATTATTTATACAAGCAGTTCAGCGCTTGTTGATAATTTCTTCAGGTATAAAATTGTATTTTTACACGATATTAATGTTCGCAATTACTATTTCTGGCATTATATTTCTGAGGTAGAGAAATAAATCCTAGTACCTATTGCTCTAGAAATAAAAAACTAATTCAAAAATATCACATGCAATCCTTTTAAATTGAAAACAAGCAAAAAGCAAAAAGGACGTGCTCACTTGTTTTATTTGTGTCATCACAAACACGTTGAAAGGATTGGATTTCCAGCGGTTATAACCACACGCTGTTGTCGCTGACTATTTCATGCACTTGTTGGTTTGCTGTATTTTACAATATTTATGGGATAGCAAGTTGATTAAGATACCGATATTTTTGTATTCCTCGTTATCAGATTGTAAAAATAAAAATATACGAGTATGACAAAATAATATTTATATTTAGACCTTTTATATACATATCGTCACTCATTCCAGCTTTTTTAATTCACCCCTATTTAATAAAAGTCAACCAGGGGAATTGTTTTAACGCTTTAAATCAAGTTTCATCATGCGTACCGCTGAAATGTGGAATGAGCTTCCTGAGTGGGTCTTCCCCAATAACTGTAATCTGTGTGTCTTTAAATCTCGAGTGAATCGGTTTCTTCTAGGCAAGCGCGCTCCACCGTAGATCGCAGTGTCGCTTAACATCAGGCGAACTAGTGGTCAAGCGTAGGCCTATCGTGAATAAAAAAAAAAAAAAAAAAAATTGTGATCAGTAAATGCCAGGCGTAATTGGAAACAAGACATACATGTCTTGTTAGCTGACAATAGCTGCAATACACATGTGTATTGCAGCTTTCATTTACTCAGCTTTCATTTCATTAATTTGCTTTCATTTACCCCCTGCATAGTACATATTTACAATAACCCTGGTTGACCTTATTTAATATTAAAATCTCATAAACTGAGAATGCTTCAAACTTTAGTATCAACGCCTCGTAATTTACCATAACTCTAAAAACATTCCTCCTTTTGTCCTTTGCGGCAGGTAAAAAAAAGAAACATTATTTCCTGAAAATATATATAGAAAAGTAAATATCATTTAAGGTAAAGTAGGTAGCGCCCTGTATCAAAATCCAAGGAAATCCGTGGGAAATTGAGCATTTGTGTTGTAAAATTCCGCGGTGTCATGCTTATAGTGCTGTTCTGCAAACGAGGTCCCGCGCCATGGAAGGTGAGCTGGCATTTGGGGCCAAATAGTAAAAAAGTAGGAAGAACGCCAACTTTCAAAAATAAGTCTTCAGACAAGTACTTGAGGCTACCTCAGTTCTCTTCACCTCGCCGTCTCTCTCTTTTACCATAATTGATTGTTTTAAGACATTTGTTCTTATTAAATCTACTTACTGGACTAGTCTGGAATGACACTGTTTGTCCACATACCTTCTGACTTACCTACCTCTTGGCCATTCATCAGGTTTCACTTAGTGTACCATCATTAATAACGTAAAGGTTGCTCTCCTGAATAAGTACTTGGCGTTTTCCCAACGTAGTGAATCGTATATTTGGATGATGAGGTTTTTGCAGAGTAATCATTATAGAGATACAGGTAGACAGGTTGGCAGTTTTTTTTTAAATATTGATACGCTTGCGTTTAAACGTGATTTTTCCCGATTGAAACTTTGTTTGAAGATCCATATAGTTAGTTATTTAAAGGATCTTATAAATCGTAATAGGCGCTTGCCTATTTGATCCTTGCTCTGCTCTAACTAGCTTTAGTTAAAGCAGAGCAAGGTTACTAAGCCCTACCCACCGCACCAAGGCGAGTACATGAGGTTTTACATGGAACCTAAGGATACCGGTCAACTAGAAATGTTCTAGTTGAAATCAGTACCTAATCCTGCCTAAACCTTCGGGAAGTAAATGGCGGCGTAAACACACGCCATTCTCTAAAAAACGTTTAAAAGAACTCTATCATTCCACGGAAGTTCTTAAATCAACAAGACGAGCAGACTTATTATCTGTGCTTTTAATAAAAGAGTTACTTGAGGAAACCCCGAAATTTTTCAACTGCAATAACTTCACCACAAAAATTATGAAAAATACCGGCGCGACCGCTCTTATAATCCTTACTAAAAAATAATCCTCGTGGCGTGTCGGGTTAGGTCAAGTCGTTTGTCATCCGGCCGTGGGGCGCGGGGTGCGGGGGTTGAAATATGCCACGTTTTCACTTTTTTTATCCACTTCCCCGTTGAGTAAGGCGTGTGAATAATTTAAGTGGGCTTTCGGCCGCGGTGCGTTTAAAAAATGAACCCGCGTCACTTTCTGTTTCAGTGGTTACGATAAAAGGGTAGTGGAGGTCTGGAGGTTTAGTGATAAGTGTTACTGTCCATCTTCTTGGGTTTCCATTCGCTTGGAAGTGAATAACAAGTTGGAAATGGTAATGCTGGTTAGCGATTTAAAACGGGATAAATTTTGAAGCGTGGTGGTGGTAATCTTAAGAATCAGCAAAGTGTGAGGGTTATATCTTGTATAAACTATATATCAAAGAATCTATAATTTAATGTATCAACAGAACTCGGCCATCGGGGATATAATACGTATATGTACTTTTTTATAAATACTTTTTTGTAGTTATAATACCTACATTAGAAACACCCAGACACACACAAATAAGTACTAATGGTCATCACACAAATGTTTGTGTGCTGTGGGAGTCGAACCCACGAGTTTGTGATCAGTTGTCCGACACTCGAACCACTAGACCACAGACTCGTCAAATATTTTCATACAAACTCAAAGCTTCAATACCACAGAACAGAACTAACGGGTATTATAAATATACTAGGTTGTTGGTCCTCTTCGCTTTTGTTAAAATATTAAAGTGTGTTTCAACCTGTTTTCAGATTATTTTTATTGTTTTAAAATAGTTTATTCAGGCGCTAACTAAATATACATATACAAAATATAGACTGTCTCATTAGTCTAGTGGTCCTAAGTGCGACTGCTACGCTAGAGGTCCTGGATTCGATCCCCAAGTCGAGCAGTTAGTGTTATTGGGTTTTTTTTGTAATTCCCAATAGCAGCTCGGAGTCTAGATTTGTGCCCGGTTAATGGCAATAGGCTCGCCCCCTATTACATACCGGCTTAAGTAATGTGGGTGTACAGTAGTACACCTCTGCCTTACCCTTCTGGGAATACAGGCGTGATGGTATGTGTATACAAAATATACTGCATCATATTATTACTTAAAGTTCATTTAACTTTTAAGCAAACGTTGTATTTAAGTACATAGGCCAGCACATCAAGATACCACAATCTGTCAAATTTCTTTAAGTTTATTGAAAAATAGATAAGGTTCATATTCAATTGAGAAAATTTGACAGTTTTGGATAGCTTGACCTTTTTTTTTATACTACGGAAAATCCTCATGGATCCTCCGCCACCCGGGGAGGTGGCAGGGTATGTCGACTCATACCGACTAAAAACCGCACTTGCCTTCACCTGCCCTATTGTCATGGCCATGGGATCCGCGAAATTCGCCACGACAGGCTGTGGTCCAGCAGTTGCTGGACCCCGTCGATAAGCGAGGCCTTTCCTCGCATACCTATTTTTAAGGCACGCTTCGTTACAAGCGTGCCGCCTACTGGGGCCATTGTCTGGTCGGGCAGCAGAGTCCCCCAATTCAACCGCCCGCAGGCCACAGCTCATGGAGGCCGGAGGTCTGTCTGCGCCCTCCGGCGCCCGGTGCGTCTACTACGGATCGGGAGAGAGGTGGACAATTCTCTCTTCCTTTCCGCCGCCTCTTTTGCGAGCATGACGTGCTCTGGATAGCTTGACCTGCTGGCGTCTGTACGTACTGAACGACTTTATCTTTTAATATAGTAACAGTGTTATTTATTCAATTCGAACAATCTTCTTTCGAATAAATGAAGATCGTTAACCTCAAATTATTTTATTATTATTGCCAGTATTCCAAATATACCAACCAACGTGACGTCACATCTGTAACACAACTGCTTTCGAAAGCTTCTAACACCGCACGTAGCAAGAATAAAGAACCTGTGTATAAGTGAAACAATGCATTAATTACAACCGTTACACTACATACCTACCTAGTCCCCCCCCCCAGCACCCGCGCCCCTCGGGGAGAGCGACTCCTTGATTTACGGCGTTTCTACCCTGGAAAATTATTCTCCATTCGTGATTTACTATTACAGAGTTTTTACCTGTATTATTTAACGATACCATAACACATTATGCACTTTATCTTCAACGCAAGAAAGTTCAATTTTGAATGGAAGTATTAATATGTAGTTTAGTGTATTCTGTAATTGCATAGGTATCGTTAATTGTAGTGATTGTGGTAGTCGCTTCGTTGGAGACACGAACGTGCACACATACACAATTGCACGCACACATACGTAACTACTGTAGACGTGAATGTTAAGGATGAATTTGGCAGGATTTTTATACTATGTACAAGATGCTCGTAAAATAACGTCTGTATCTTATGAGATTCGGAAAGATGGCAGAAGTACTGGGTACTGTTGACCTTATTAGGTAATCTGATAGTTTTATAAAAAATTATATAATCCTCACAGATATATTACCGTGCGCGTGTGATTATAGAATGTATTTTTTTATTCAAACGGTTTTATAACATACCGTGACGCCTGTAGTCTCTGAAGGGTAAGACATAGGTGTACTAATTGTACACACACACGCCAGTATGTTGCACAAGCAAAAATAAAATCTTAGCTGCTCCTAATAATTTCATGGAAAAAACCAATAACACTTTTCTCGACCTGGGAATCGAACCTTCTAGCGTAGCAGTCGCGCTTCCGACCACTAGACTAATGAGGCAGTTACTGAATTAATATAGGTAAGTAGTGTTCTCAAAATGGTCTTGTGGCTTGTCAATGGCTTTTTAAAAACCAATTGACATATTCACTTAAATGTATTTGATATTGACAGCATGAAGGTAAAATGAACGTTTTTTTTTTCAAATTTTATTTATTTATCTTTATTATACACCAAAAATACAAAGAAAAAGAAATACATCTAACAACAAATGTACAATGGGCGGCCTTATCACATAAAGCGATTTCTTCCAGGCAATCAAAGCGAAAATACACTGGACAAGGTAACGGGTATAAGTGTACAATCACAGTAGTGACAGTAGTCACAGTATAATGTATTTCTAACAGAAACTATGTATACATTTTACCTTTCTGCACTCATTCTTCATATAAACTTTAACTAAGCCAAATCTTACGCATCTCCGTGTGCCTAATATTCATTAAAAGGGTTACAAAGTTTTGCTCACGTATATATTGTCGCCTTTCCGTTTCTCTTGAATCCATCCAAAGATTGTCCGTAAGAAATCGCTTTTAGCGATAAGACCGCCCATTGTACCATGTTATGATTTATAAACATGACTTCGCATTGAAATAAAACTACTTTTTAGCATCCATGGTCACGGGTAGACTTGCGACTATGAACGCTGTAAAAGGTTCGAAACGTCGGGATTCATAATATCAATATAACGCTTTAAAATCCGTAAAAAGTAGTTTTATTTCAATGCCTAATATTCGCATAAGTGTCAGAAGTCAATACTTATCATTTGTTTATGAATGCAATAAAGAATATTCTATTCTATTTCAATATATAGATTTGTTAGTTACCTACTTAACTCCATGTTTCATGTATCTGCCTATATAGTTAAGTTATATAAAATATAGCTATGTTATACGACGAAGTGTACGTCGGAGCTCGTCCACCGCGACTCAACGCATCGCCACACGATTAATTGCATCACCACGCCGTCCATCCAAGTCGGCGGCAGACAGTGGCAGTAAATACGCGCGTCTGGGTCGCGCGATCGATTCCCGTGCGGTGCACCCTGTCTTTGTGCTGGCGCGACAGGTGGAAAAATCGTCTTTACCTTTTATGTTAACGGAGGCTTTTTGTAGGATTTTATTTTGAAAGGATAATGGAATTGGTTTTTTAGGTGTGAAACTAATCGTGAGATTGGTTGAGTTTGGTGACTTAAAATCAATCCTTGTTTTTAATAACAAAGCTGGATTAGGAAATAAATTACACTTTCTTTCAAATATTTTGTATCGAATTGTATAAAAAAGAAATAACTACTGATTAATGACTTAATTTTAGACAGCACCTTTTTTACAGTATTTCAATTTAGTATTTTTTTATACCACTGAGGTGGCAAACAAGCCTACGGCCCACGTGATGGTAAGCGGTTACCGTAGCCTATAGACGCTTGTAACACCAGGGCTATCACTTGCGAAAGGGGAATAGTTGGGTTGGCAGCATAAGGGTCAAAGTCCACCTACACAACACAACGTTTCCTCGTGGAGCACTGACAACCTTGCTCACCGTAACGAACACAACACAGCTCAAAGCAGTGTTATTTTACCTCGACTTTCTGCAAGGCGGAGGTAGTATTTAAGTTTATTAGGTGGCTCGTGGCTAAGTAATAATTACGCTGATCAACGGATCTGTAACGTTAAGCTGCACTAGTTGCGCATCAGTCTGTAGGTAGGTGGCCATTATTAATACATCGAAACCCCTTCATGAAAATGAAAGCACGTAAGGCCACCCGTTCCGGTTGTCATATGAACACCTATGACAATCTTTAGTGATAGTCAGAAGCCCACAAAGCCTGACAACCAATCCTCAGGATATGGGTATTGCCCAGAAATTGGGTTGAGGAGGTCTGATGGCAGTCGCTTCGTGTACAATTCTGATATTCAGCCGAATCTGGAGAGAAGCTGGCCCCAACATAGTTAGGAAAAGGGTCGAAAGATGATGACTTTTTTTATAGTACGGAAAACTTTCATGGACCATCTGCAACCAGGAGAAGTGGCAGGATATGTAGGATTCCTACCGATAAAACCGTACTTACTTTCATTTTCCATTTAGTCATAGCCATTGAATCCTTAAAATTCGCCATGACCATCTTAAGCCCTGCATACTCTCTCTGCTTTTCAGTTGAGAAGAAGCAGCATAACAACCCCTCCTGCAATACGATTTCATGTAATTTTCTCTCAAAAATCTGACTTACCGGTATACAACTGAAAAAAAGAAGGCATAAAATAGAAATACTGAAATCCCAAGTCCCAACCGCACTGGACAATACGCGCAAACAGAAATATTTTCGACCGATTTACCGCCGTAGCAATATATCGTAGCGCTCTACGGCGTAGCACAATGGACTCGTAGAGCGTGGCGTAGCGCGGCGTAGCCACGGCACGTGAAAGCTAGGGTAACATATGTTTAGAATATCCTGGGACATGCTTTTAATTTATGATTCATTTACCATATTTTGTATGGAATTATATTCGCAATTTTTGTATCGCCAGAAGAATGGAATTAAATTTATACGCGCTGTAAAACATTTTAAAATGGTTCCTTTTTCAAAAAATATTTATTCTTTATTTGATTTGGGAGCAGCTTATAAGACTGCCATAAATTATAAAATTATGTATAACAATTAATATTTACCTCATACACAGTATATTAGCAATAGCGATTGCAGATAATACTGGAAGCTCACACAGTAATTTGCTTGGTTTATGTATTGTCACAGGTGATTTTACCCTTTACTGTTCTCAGGATGTAGCGAACAATTAATGTGATGTAAGAGTCTTGCGATGTTTCGCTCAACATCTGTAAGGCTTTAATATATTTAGAGTAAGTATCTCTAGTTGTGATCGTAAATTGGAAGATTTTTTTATTTTCCACTAATATCTATTTGATTCGACGTCATGTTTGGCGGAGCGATCAGCTTCTGCACCACGTGTCACGGGTTCGATCCCCGCATTTGTGCACATGCGATTTGTGTTTGACGGTACAGGAAAAATTTTTGTGTAAGGCAACGAATTTAATTTGAAATAAATACAAACAACAAAAATGTTAATAAAACATGTTATGGGCATTATTTTTTAAATTGTGAAATGTAAACAGTTGGTGCATATATTTTATGTAAAAAAGACTATTTTATAAGTTTAGCTTGAAGTCAATTAAAATAATTAACTAAAACCTCTATCTTGTTACAAAAAGTTAGTTTATCTAGTACATATTGCTATTGGTGATAACACCGTAACCGTCTTTTGTATAACTCAAAAATTTAATAATCACAAAACAATAGTAAAGCAACCTGTATGATTGGTTACTAGTTGTAATGCATTTTTATTGCGAAAGGATATAAATGAAAAATATGGAATTTAAATGAAGAATAAAGAATTTAAATGAAGAATAAAGAATTAAAATATTTTACCTAGAGCAAACATTTGAACTTGAACTGAATTTAAAAAGCTCTTTTCTATTTACTTTCACAACATTTCTCTCAATATCATTTCCATTAATCGATTTCAATATCTTAGCCACTATTGCAATAAAATCTTACAGCATGGTGACCTCAGTCAAAGCCTGCAGCAGCCTCACGGAGGCTTCATTGGACCGTCGCCAGTGAAACTCGAGCATGACCGGACTCGCAGATCGATGGGACAGAACAAAAAAATTAGAACACTCATTGAAATGAGGCAAACAAGGGAACAATTCTATTTTTTTTCAAGTAGGTATTTCTTTTACAAAACTTATTTTGTACAAGACCGTCCAATTTACTTTGATTGCTGTATTAACATTTTTGTTAAATAAAATTAGGTTTGTTTATTTTTTCGCATTTTCCGATCGTAATTTTAAGAAGGAATTATACGATACGTATATAATAGCAGACGGCAAAATCAAGAATAACTCTAAATATTGAACTTCCACTCGACTTCTTAATACAGGCTGGTATAGTTAAGTGTAAGATTCATAAAACAATTCACAAACGAAAATTGATTTTTCCATTGAAAATAAAATACTTTCTTCAATCCAAAGTAAACCAAATTATTCCAGACACATAATTATAGCATTAACAATAACTGTCACTGTATCTAGACAATTAAGTGTCGTCAATACAATACGAACATAATTGTTCAGAACAATTTAATTCCATAACAAATAACAGGGATAGCTTCCCATGATTACAGAGTATCAGCGCTATGAACCATACGTACGCATTTTAGAGGGGCGATCACATTGTAAAGTGTATCTTATTACTTTAAAGGTAGAGTTTAAAATATAAATATCGGAATGGGTTATGTAGCTTGTCTTTCGCTCCTTGGGGAAAGCGTCAAAGCCTTCATTAGACAAGTGTACAGCGATATGAAGGCACACAGACGGAGGAGTGCCGCAGGGTGCTAGCGTAGGCACATAGCTATGTATATGCATTGATTTGGATTAAAAATATTCGTATGTACCTGAGGCAAAATTAATTTTATCACTTTGAGTAACGTTTTACAATTAGCTTAATAACTGGCTTCATTATATTTTACTAAATCAAATACATTGGAATAAGGCATTTGATTTAAAGGTTGCTAACTGGAAAAATCGGAATCCGATTAATGTCAGAAACTACGTTACAGAAGGGCGATGAAAAGAAGTAATTTCAAAAGCTTTAATAAAGTTATGATTGAGAAAGTTATTTTCATCAAATATTTGTCTATTTTAGTAGCAGTTACGTATTCGTCGTGCTCTTGCCAGTCTTTTTCCGTCGAGACGGGTATTAAATCATTGCAGCATTGTTATTGGAAATTGTGAATTCGCGTTGCACCCACCTCAATATTTCAATGTTTAAGTAGTTCGTTTGCCTTTGTTTCGTTCACAAACGAAGCCAGTTGTGAGACTTGCTCTCGATTGCTCTCCTCCGAGCATTTGCTGTTCTTCTTTACTTTTTGTACTGCTTGTTTATACTTTCAGCACTAAGTTGGTAGGAGTTTTGTATAAATTAATGTTATAAGTATCAGACTGTGGCCAACTATTGCAAAGTTTAAAAACAAACAGACTTCCCTGCTGAGAATTGTCTGTTTTGATATAAAAGCTTTCGTTGATAAGATTTCTTCGCGAAACTGTAATGTTCATTTTGTTTGCTGTTTTCTATTGAGCCGGCAATCCAATTTGAACAGAAGTATTACTTTTTAATATAAAGTATTGTTTCCTCGCACTGTAGTTTTTGTATGGTTTGCGAAGCGAAACTAATATCCTTCTTAACTGAGATTTTCCTCTATTTCTTTTGTCTTTATAAACTTGGAGAGATGCTATGAATTGAAGATTTTTATGAAGTTACAGCCAATATTACGAAAAACAAAGATAATATTTTTCCAACAAATAAAAAGTCGCATTATTCTGAATGTACCATTATTCCGATGAATGGAATTTCTTTTGATGATTCAAATTAACAAAACTGTATTGAAAAGTACAACGAACTGTTTGGGTCAAAGACCTTATTTTTGGGTCTCCAAACACACGTTCGCTATATGGAAAATATACGTATATGTTAACCAAAGCAATCAATCAGGGTGCACTCGCACCGCTTTGCGGGGACACCGCACGAATATCTAATTTTGTTTGTTACCCCCGCTACCCCTGGTACCACGAACACCCCCAAGCACCCCCTAAGGGTACCGCGCAGGCGTCGAACACCCCAAATCCTGGCGGACGTTGATGGATCACCCTTAATGACAAGCACTGAAGGGGCGATAGGGTTGTGCTCCCGATCGATACTCATTATCGAAAAATTCACTTGTGGAAATTGTTCGATAAAATCTGATTGTTTGTCGGGTGGTATCATGGTGGAATTGATTGGTATTATTATAAAATGACTCGTTGTTTTTTTATGTATAATACACGCTATTTTATCGTTGTTCAAACGTTCTATATTTTATATCATTAAGAAACTTTCTGAGATTTTATCGCTTTATATTGATATTATTAAGACTAAAATCTGTAATAAAGTAGTTTTATTACAATATTGCGCATCTTTATAGTTTTAACGATATTTGTTCTCAAAAATCATAGACAACGTCGCATTGTCTCATCTATCTTAATAAATAAAAAATACAAATTATTTATATTACTACTTCCCAGTATTATTTCTAGAACCTACCTTGCATTCTACACAGTTATCGATATCGATATTACTCTATATTTGATGTCACGCTATGGTCACAGCATACACGAGCACACACGAGTCTGCACATCCGTTTTACACATTAGTGGCCCAATTGAATTTATACTTTTTGATTTTGTACGATTGTATCGACATCGATATTATCTGCTAACGTGGGTTGCATCACTAGAACATATGCGCCCTCGCGAGCTCTCGACACAATCGCATTAGGAATTAGCAATTCATGCTTTTATTTAACTGTTCTTCTTGTTGCTTCTGGAAACTTTATGCATGTATTTGTCTTTGAATGTGATATGAATAATAAGTGGTGATACTGTCTAGATGTTTTAACAACATATTTAGTAATGTAGAATGGAAGGAGAAGCTGAGAGTATGTCGTTGTCCTGTAGATGTTGTATATTAAACTTAGTAATATACTTATAAAAGTCAGTCGGTTACTGTATTATTTTTGTTGTCGATCTTAAGTTAAAATCAAATGTTTTATTTCACTTAAGTAGACCATTAAAATAGGTACTTTTGAAAAGTCAAAACTAGTTGCACGGTTCCAAAAAGTGGGTCTAATGGAGAAGTGAAGAAGAGAAGAAACCAGCAAGAAACTTCATAGACTCCTTTAAGAAACATGATAACAGTATTATTCTCAGTTCTCTAAGTTTACAATGTTGTCCTGAAGAGTTCTTGAGGATAATGCAGTTTGATGTGTACAATAATAATGAGTCCAGTATAAGAAAAACAAAAAAACATTGCCACTAAGAGCCAACCAGAGAGACCAGACAGATCCTTCAAATCATTCAAACTATACCTACCATAGGTACCTACAATTTATTTGGTGTCGATAGTACCATTTATGTAAGTAGGATTTTTAAGAATGATGACTATAGTGTGCAAGTGTAGGTAAGTGCGGTTTTTAGTCGGTACGAGTCCGACATACCCTGCCAGGTGGCCTCAGGTGCTGGAATTTTTCACATTCCGAAGTCCTTTACAGTTTTTTAAGAGAACAGATGAATGATTCGTTGGTCTAGTGGGCCCACCAGTGTCCCCTGTGCCTAAGCAAAGGTGTACTGATATATACCCACAGTCTGCAGGTAAGTTTTTTGAAGTCATGTAATAGAGAGCAAGATTATTGCCATTAAACGGGCACAAATTCAATCTCCAAGCCACTACTTACTATTTTATAGAAAAATCCATTTACACTACTTAATCTGGAAATCGAACCCTCACACTCGGAAGCGGCGCTTAAACGCTAATAATAATAACATTATCTTTAAACATAGGATCATCTTTCTGGTACCTTACAACTTGAATTTCATAACCACAGCTTATTTGAAATAAAAACATTTTGAAATTTAAATTTGAATTACTTTTTTTTATAATGTACCTCTAAAATAAAGCAATATAATATTCACTTGTAAATGGACAAAAAGCTTACAAAGTTCATTGACCGTCCTAAGTATAGTGATAATTGGAAAACATCCCCCTAATGACGAGCCTCCGTCCAACAATAAAACTTTTACCTCCGCCTCAAATATACACGAAAAATCACGTAAATAAATAATTGTATAATATCGTAACGTTACCCCAGCGCGGGCACATCTCTATTAATAAATAATACAGCTGTATGAACGACAGGACGGACTATACGACGTCCATTGCACTTTGTATTCAATAGTTAATGATTCGCGTCACGGAATGCCGTCAATCGAAAGCAATTTTACAACAATTCCCGTCGATTGCTAGGGGAGGAAATTGTTTTACGGTTTTATTTTGAACGTTTTATGTAGTGTCTTGTTGTGATGCCTGCGATTTGGTTACCTTGATAAAACTTGAACGAAATTTGACAAACAGTCTCTACTAGTCAAAAATTAAATCCTTCTCATAGGGAAGGGA
This sequence comes from Acronicta alni, assembly GCA_964056405.1. Classification (NCBI taxonomy): domain Eukaryota; kingdom Metazoa; phylum Arthropoda; class Insecta; order Lepidoptera; family Noctuidae; genus Acronicta; species Acronicta alni. Next base: position 15,550,929 of record OZ043925.1, on the reverse strand, counting down.
GTGGACCCTGATCAACCATGCTCCTCCCAGGTTCAATGTCATCACAAAGGAAAGCCAAGTTTCAAAAATGGGCATTGAACACTCACAATGCTATTACAATGCTCCGCGAGGAAACGTGTCGGGGGGACTTTGACCCTTATACTGCCAACCCAACTACTACTACTACTACTTCTTTCATTTTGCAAGCGTCAATAGGTCACGGTTACCATCAGGTGGACCGTATACTTGTTTGCCACCTTAGTGGTATAAAAAATATAATATATCATTTATATTAGCAGTAGTAGACTACTAGAATTGTCACATTTTATGAATCACACTATGATTATCGGACACACATCATGTCGTACATTTCCAGTATAAGCTGATCTCGTTTTGTATAGAATTTCGTACACTACAATGTTAGTGCGTTCACTACAAAATGTAGAATGGTCTCCATGCTGAGTTGTTCCCTTTATGCTATTATATGGGGTTCTTCGAACGGCGCGTGTTCAGGTTTCTTAAGGACCGGCAACATATCAGCGACTCCTCCGGTGTTGCAGATCTTCATGGGCGACGATGACCACTTAACATCAGGTGGCCCGTCTGCTCTTTTACCGACGACCTCAAAAATCAGAGCTCAGCATGGTTCCTCGAAAATGTCAATTTTATCTCTCAAATACATCTCTGTACAATCTTAATGATATTATAAACGACGGTCCCTGTGAATCAGCTCACTACAGCTGACAAATTTTACAGGAGATTGTTTAACACGTAAACAGAAAACACGTGTTGTGTACAATGCATGAGTTCTACTTAGAGAAATTTCGTGTGTGGATATAACTAGTCGACTTTGATAACTTATTTTTTTAATTGAAATAAAACTACTTTTACGGATTTTATCGCGTATATTGATATTATTAATCCCGACGTTTCGGACCGACGTTTTAATTAATAATTAGTAATAAATGTCATTGATCATGTAACAATAAAAAATGCAGGGTAGCTGTCCGTAATTATATCATCAAGACGCCCACCACCTCAGTCTACCCGTGACCATGGACGCTGTAAAGGGTCCGAAACGTCGGGATTAATAATATCAATATACGCGATAAAATCCGTAAAAGTAGTTTTATTTCAATGTATAATATTCGCGTAAATGTCAGAAATCAATTATTTTTTTAAACTGAAAGATACATTAGGGTGGCCTGAAAGTGACTGTAACAAGCCAAAAAAACAGAATATACTTTGTAACCTGTGTATTTATAATGTAAGGATAGATCTGTGGCATTGTTATTGTTTTCCAAAGAAATAAAGCTGTTTGTTCTTCAGAAGTAAAGGAACATAGTTAAGTTAATATTGGAATTTACCGAAAACAGAACGGACCCTTTGATCTGAGTTTGCCTTGCAACTCAAATTCGTGAGAGAATACAAGAAAATATGAGTTTTGAGAGAGGAATAATGTTCTATAAGAGCAATTGATATATATATATATATATATGAAATGTTTGTTGTCACGAAATAAAATTGCTTCCTTCGCAGTTAGTAGGTAACGGAAATGAGCATTGAGTTCTCAAAATTACATTACATTACATACATATTCACGTCCATATTTCCCTAAAGTAGGTATTGCTTTACTATAGCCTAATCCCTCTCAATATGAGAGGAGACCCGTGCCCAGCAGTGGGACAGTATATCGGTTGATGATGAGGTATTGCTTTTGAAAAATCTAAAATTAATTGCTATTGCCATCTATCAATTGCCAAATATAAAACATGAGATATAAAATCGAAATGCCGCTCGCATTCAAGTTACTAACTGATAGTTATTGAATTTATAACGTTTATAAAAGCTGACAGATAGTTGGATTGTCAGTATAAGGGTCAAAGTCCCCACACTGCCAACACAACGTTTCCTCGTGAAGCACTGGCAACCTTGCTCATCGTTAGGAACACAACACTGACGATTATCATAGACCTTTTTATAACAATCGGAAGCGATGGCATAACGTGTTCTCGGATGTATGAAGGGGCCACCAAACTACATATTAACCGCAGCAAGTGCAGTTTCATATTACAGATCGATTGATCAATGTTGTCAGACAAACCCATATCTAAAACTAGACAATGAATTCCACATAATATACGTTTATGTGTTGATCATAAAAGAGATTAACGTATTCGGTTATTGCGGCCATCCGTCTTATCATCAGCGACCACTCAACCTTTTGACCTTGTGGCTTGACCTCGATGTGACCCGAAATAAGGGTAACGCTTTATGTTGTTCGTGTGAAAAACTATTTAGGATTAAATAAAGGAAACCAAAGGTAAATATTAAATGGGCACAAACGATTGTTGTGCTAAACAAAGCGTTTGTTTAGCACAACAATCGTTTGTGCCCATTTAATATTTACCGCTTTCTTTTTTATTACCTCATTAGCCTAGTGGTCCTAACCGCGACTGCTACGCCAGAGGTCCTTGGTTTGATTCCCAGGTCAAGCCAACTATAACTGTTTTTTTTATGAAATCTCAGTAGCAGATCAGAGTTTGGTTATGAGCCCGGTTAATGGCAAAAGGCTCGCCCCCTATTACCATAGCGGTGAACTAAAACTATGAGTGTACTATTAGTACACCTCTACCTAACCCTTCGAGGAGTAAAGTCGTGATAGTATGTTATATTCTTTTTTTATAAAAAAAACCTTGCAGCTGAATTTTATCTAGCATGCAATGATTACAAAAATCTACCTACTTTTCAAACACACTGAATAGCGTCTTTTACGTTCACCTGAGAAACTAGATTTTCCTAACAAAATATTTGACAGGTACGCTAAGAACTATCAGAAGTCAACTTACTAGTACTAGTTACTTAGTACTTCAATGAGACCATTAAAATAGGTACTTTTGAAAAGTTAAAACTAATTAAGCACACTGAACTTTACGCAGAAGGCAAGCGACCTGCGTATCCAGTACAACAACGCTTTCCTGGTGTTGTTGGGGCTACCGCGATTTTGCAGCGCATCCGGTATGTTTGCAGACGCCAATATTGACAGCTTTTCCACCGTCATTATCAAAAGATGCGCTTCATTATTACATGGGTGTCGCGCCAGCCCCAACGCTATCCTGATGAGATTGGCTGTCCGCTGGGACTTTCCGATGTTAGAACGCTGGATACGACTCCATGCAGTTAAATAGACAAGGATGGGAGAGTCTTAAGCTGGTACACACGTAGTTTAATAAGTTTATTTACTAACACTAGTTGTATGTACTGTTACTAACAAAATATGGAACCTGGTTCTGAAATACCTAAATGTTTTCATTCATAAACTCCATCGCTCGCTAAGTTACTGCTAGGCTAACATACGTGCCACGAAATAATTCTGTCGTGGCTAATCTCATGTTGAAACTATGGTTGTAGACGAGATAATGCGACGTCAAAATTATGTCGCGCACGCATGTGAGCTCCCCTGGTAAGGCGCTTTGCTCACTCGCTCGCTCTGCTCACTCACTCGCTTGGCCACTGCCGGTAGTAATTGATCAGCGGGCTGATCAATTTCCAGTCCTTAGTCTCAGGTCACATGACTGTCTTCTCTTTCTTTATTTTTTACGTTGCCCCACACTAGGATTTTCTGTACTTTTTTCTCCTTCTTCTACTTTTTCTTTTCCTTCCTCTACTCGCTACATTTTGTTTCTTTAAATCCATTTAAGCTGTCAACCGGAAAGACCGGTGGAAGAAGGATAGGGAGGCCTTTGCCCTGCAGTGGGACAATCACGGTTGATAATAATAAATCCATTTAGGATCAAGTAAAGCTACGGACAATAGCCAGTTAAGTTATTTTTTTTACATAAATAAAACGTTGCCCCACACTAGGATTTTCTCCTGTATCGTGGGTGCGTTTACAAACACAAACTTTCACATACAAAAAAACCCAGACCTGGAACAACTACCATACAAGTTATTTAGAAAGGAAAAATACGACCGCGGGCAGGATTCGAACCTGCGTCTTCTGGTTCGGTACACCAGACGCTATGACCACTAAGCCACCGCGATACCTACCCGTCATGTCGAATTTTTCCTTCACATATTGAATTTACGTCTTTATGGTGACGTCAACCAGAAGACGCAGGTTCGAATCCTGCCCGCGGTCGTATTTTTCCTTTCTAAATAACTTTAAAATCTTAGCATGGAAAATGCCAAAAATATACAAAAAGATAACTACCATACAAATATGTAGTTGGTCCTTACGGGGATCGAACCCACAACCAGTGGCACAGAAGCCGACTTGGCGCCAAACGTGTCGCCACTTTCGAGTTAAGATATGATAATCTTGCCACGCCGTGGCTGTTGCCTGATCGAATTAACCCTTCCGTGCAGGGGACGGTTAAATTACCCTGTAATGCCCTGTGGGGGGGAGACGGGGTAATTATCTACACAGTTAGAGGCCCGGATAGTGGACGGTAGTGCAAGCCGCCTGTAATTACTACTAAGCAAATTATTGACGTTAAAGATCATGGAGGCTTTCAGGGAAGATATTTGTGAGAGCAATTTTAAAATGCATTGAATTCGTTTTTTGCTGTATCCTCGATACGGAAATTTTATAAAATTACTTGGCAATCCCTACCAATATTACAAATACGAAAGTAACCATGTCTGTCTGTTACGCTTTCACATCTAAACCACCTGAACCGATTTTTATGAAATTTGGTACATACACAGATAGATTATACCTTAGGTATAGGCTTTTGGGATATAGGTTAAATTGCGGGCAGCAGCCAGTATTAGATTAATCAGTTGTCAGCCTTTTGACTGCCGAAGAAACGCATGTTTTAATGCCAATAAAGCTAGCTGGGTCGCTTGGTAGTAGAGTGTAATAGTTCGCCTGGCTAGATACCACCTCGATACCTCAGATGTAGGTAAGACCGTGCTAAACAATTTTCCTGTATGCTGTCAGAATCAGACCCTGAAAGTGTAAATATTTATTTATATTTACCTTTTTATTTTATTTTATTATCAGCATAATAAGTATAACAAACAACTAAAAATATTAATAATATAAATCGCAAATATTAAATTATAAAATAACCTAATTACTTTCATGCTCCATCTAAAACCCTATTCGTTCTTTCCATCAAACTAGACTAGGACTAAACCCATTCAAATCATCAGTCTCTAAATAGTAAAAAACAAAGTCACCGTATGCGAGTCTTTCTGTTCCTCCGCTTACTTGTCAAATCTTCGCTACGAATTTTGATAACGTTTTCACTATAATTTAGAGAATTTCTTCCAAACGAAATGTATGTATATAAATATATAAATAAATATTTGGGACATGCTACACAGCTCGTTCTAGTCCCAAACTAAGCAGAACTTGTACTATGGGTAGTAATTGGGTACTAAGACAATATATATAATACATAAACTTATGTATTTACAAAACCTAGTAATCCACCCAGACAAACACAAAAACTTATGTTCATCACATAAATATTGATGTCCTATGGGAATTGAACCCACGACCTCGTGATCCGCAGTCCGACACTTGAGCCACTAGACCACAAACGTCTTCGATTTAACAGCAAGCAATTTAAGCAGCAATTTTTATTTAACAGCACCTGTGTGACGCCGCGGTCTGTGTGACGCTGGTAAAAATACCTATGTAACTCTGTTTCGGCTTCGTGCCTCCATTCTTAGTAGTGTTCGAGTTACTTCCTATGTGTGCGAGCTATTTGACCTACTGCCAAAGTTACCGCCAGTTCCAAGACGTATTTGCTTAAACTTAGACGAAACTAACTTTGAAGTCTAATAGCTAAACTTACAGTGTAGGTAGGTAGTTACACAGATAAGAGGAAGTATGTATGTGGTGTTAAGTTTCGAGGCCTAATAACAACACTAATAAGATTGAAATTAAAGTGAATTTTATACATTGAGGTACGAGTTAAAAGCATTTGATCATCTATCATCAAAATTATATACATAATGGTTTATGACATTTCCTTAAAAAACAGTTCTGATCATTTACTGTAGGGACAGATTTCGTCATGGTATTTTTTTCAGTCTAAGAAAAAAAATTGGATGTGCGGCTTAGTTTTGACCTCAGGACCTAGAAATAGCGGTCCATAATTCATAAAATGTGACTAGGCTATGACTTTTACAAGTTCTTAATTAAATTCTTATGTAGAAACCTCCAAAAAGTATTTATTTAAACATACTAAATTCGAATACAAAGCAAGTAATGACAACACTACTAGTCGTAATTACGGGCCCAATTAAACATCAAGTTTTCCTTGATTGTAATCTGCGTTCCATTTCGAGCTCGGCTGCAGGTCCGCTGTAGCTCACAACCAACTTGTATGAGGTTTCATCACGCAATGTTTATTTAGCTTTCTGTAATGGCTTGTGTTGAACCAACTTCAACATTTTCTTGGATTGGATATTTTATAGGTTTCGGCTCAAAAAAAAACTATCTTCTCTTATATAGTTACATACCATCACGCCCGTATTCCCCGAAGAGTTAGGCAGAGGTGTACTCATGGACACCCACAGTTCGCCGATTATATTAACCGGGAACAAAGACAAAGTTGCTACTGAGAATTTCATAGAAAAACCCACAAAATATTGATTTCTGACATGCGAATATTATACATTGAAATAAAACTACTTTTAAAATTGATTTAACGCGATAAATCCGTAAAAATTATTTTTATTTTTTATATATTTTTAAAGCCAAAAACTTTACTGGACATGGGATCGAACCCAGTACATCTAGCGTAGCAATCGCGCTTGTGTGTGATATAATAATAATATGTATTATATAAATGATGTAACTAAAATTTCTTTTTTGTTTCCAGATAATTCCAGGCCCGTCCTAGAATTTTGGTAAGTTTAAGTTATATATTTTTAAAAGTAACCCAAATATTGCCAAATATTCTGACGATAAGCAGTAGTATGCTAACGTTATTGTGTTCTGGTTATGCTAATGAAACTTAATAACTGACGTCTCAAGACGATAACGCGAGTAATGCCCTGGTGTTGCTCGCGTTCATAGGCTACGGCTTACCATTTGGCCGTATGCTTGTTTGTCATTTTTGTAGTATAAAAAAGTTTGACTCTATTGGTTTCTAAGTGCTTTAGAATAAGAAGAATAGTCCTATCCTACTCCTACTAATATTATAAATGTGAAAGTTTGTGAGGGTGGATGGTTGGATGTTTGCTATTCTTTCACGCTAAAACTACTGAACGAATTTTAATGAAACTTTACAGTACTATGATTTATACATCAGAATAACATATAGGCTATAATTTATAACGATTTTGAGTTAATTTGCCAAATTACAACGATAATTAAAAGTAACTTATCCACGCGGACGAAGTCGCGGGCAGAACCTATGGATACAAATACTTCTTAGCTTTTTATCTAGGCTAAGTTTTAGCTCAAGCTGTGTATTACTTTTAGATAAATTAGGCATATTTTTAACTTAATACCGACTTTCAATGCACTAGCGCGCTCAGTGCATACCACAGACAAACAAACGCAACATAGAGAGGAAACGGAAGCTGCGCGTGCGGCTCGTGACTGTAAATCGCTCGACGCGCGCATTTCGCTGTCATCGCCGCGCGCGCAGCATCTCGCACTCTGCTAGGATGCGCCTGATTAATTGTCGTAGGGGGAATGTGTTTTTATGTGTTGATCATAGAATCTGAAATATTTGAAAATTGTTGTTTGAAATTGGCATGAAAGGAATTTTCAAGTATGATTAATAAAATTTATAGTCATTAAATCTACAAAGATTTCACTGTAGTTTGATTTGTAGTCATTAAATCTACTAGATTTCAATGTACCTGTACTTTGGGGACAAATATGTTTACTTTGGAGCTAATATAACGAAAACGTATATATTACCTACGGCCTGTAATCTCTGAAGAGTGTTTTATTGTATTTGTTGATATGTTGTAGGTTCCATACTGGAATAAGCGAAAAGCCTATCGTCATTAGCCGCCCATAAATACAGACTACGAGCTAGTTGAAAAACCCAACTAACACTGCTCGATCAGGGAATCAAACCCTCGATATAATAAAGTTAAATATTATGTATCAAATGTGGGTAATAAATAATTTAAATTACAATGTTGTCGAATTGTGACCTGGAAGCTATTTAGAAAATCGCCTAAAAAGCACATTGATGGTCACTCTACTGCACACTAATCGCGTTGGATTTCAACTTGCGCGAGCGCACTTAGAAAATCACTGGATGGGACCACAAATTATAAAGCACAGAAGTCTCAAATAGATATTATCAAAAACAGTATCTTAAGTAGGTAATTTTAGCTGTAAATTACATAATAAGTATTGTGTGTGTGAAATAATAAACTTTTAAAATACTCCACTGGAGGCAACCCCTAAAAGTCGCTTGTAGAAATGCTACAGTAAAACTTATGTAGAACACCGTACAGACGCCAGCAGGTCAAGCTATCCAAAACTGTCAAATTTTCCCAATTAAATATAAACCTTATAACTTTGTATTAAAGTTGAAAATCAATCGAAGAAATTTGACAGATTGTGGTAGCTTGATGTGCTGTCTGTATATACGTAAAACCTAGATAGTTTGGGCATAGTGGGAGTGATTGCACTCAAATTGGAGCTGCCCGTTTGAGGAAGTACCTCCACCTTGCAGAAAATCGAAATGAAATAACATTCCTTTGAGCTGTGCTGTGTTTCTTACGGTGAGCAAGGTTGCCAGTGCTCTACTAGGAAATTTAACGTTGTGTTGGCAGTGCGGGGGGACTTTGACTCTTATACTGCCAACCCAAGTATTCCTCTTTCGTTTTACAGGGTCGGCAACACGCAAGTAATATTCCTAGTGTTGCAAGCGCCTATAGGCTACGGTAACCGCTTACCATCAGGTGGTATACTTGTTTGCCACGTTAGTAATATATAATCGCCCCCTATTACATGAGACCTAAATATACCGTCGAACTGTGTACCTGTAATGTAACCTCTGCCCAACCAATTGGGGGAATACCTAATATTCCCCGATGGTATGTTATGTTCACTCAAAAATCCACTCATAGTACATATACTAAAGTTGGCATTTCAGTAACAGGAAATTGGATTTAATTATCTTGGATTTTAAATCGTTGCTTAGTTCATGGGAACCTGAAAACTTACTTTAAGGTTATTGGAGAGGGATGCTGCTCTACAAGTTAGATAGCGCTATCTCACTCTCACCACCTGCCGTACACGTTACGATGTGGTACGGACCATGAACTTGGCCTCATCTCAAGTTCTCTACAGAATATACCTTCTGTGCTCTATTTCTATGTGGCATTTCGTGATGGGTGGCCACTTCGCACTCCCCGGCGATAATTTTTGCAACATTGTCTTTACACCCTCTAAAAGCAATTTCGAAAACAATTTTGAATCTTATTGTATCTTAGTTATGGTGTATTTTAGAGTAAAGATACGTAAATTTAATTGCAAAACTTTATAAACAAATATTGAATGTTTCAATTTATATCCTCATATAATAACGATACGCGCAAATTAATTTGCACCTTAAACGTAACATATTAAGGTACATATTACGAGGAGTGTTAACGATGTTTTTAATTGTAATACTTTGAAGAGAAATATTGTAACTTTGTTAATTAACAGCTTAAATATTTAGCTCGAAGTTATTTATATTATCATTCGAGATAGAACTATTTTAGGAGAGAAACTTATACTTTATGTACGTAGGTACATTAGTTTTTGACTCTAGGCGGGACGAACTGAAAGCCCGAACACCTGTGTTCATCATAAACCCATATACTGTCCCACTGCTGGGCACGGGTCTCCTCTCAGAATGAGAAGGATTAGACTATAGTCCACGCGGGCCTAAAACGGGTTGGCAGACTTCACACGCCGTCGAGAAAATCTCTAAGGTATGCAGGTTTCCTCACGATGTTTTCCTTCACCGTTTAAGCTAGTGGTAATTAATTATTAATACGCACATGAATTCGAAAAGTCAAAATTATAAATGCTCGCAGACCTTGTCAAAGAAGTTTGGCTATTGCAGTCACATAAGTGACACCAACGACAACAAACACGGAGTTGAAGTAGTCCCCGTGACCGAGATCAGTCTGGAGGTCATCATCACACCTACATTAATATAATTTTACATAGATGTAAGCAAAGGCCATTTCACTTCGTCGTTTCAAAAATTTTTATTGATTAAAATCAATCAAAATTTATAATGAAATAATCGATATCTAAAGATATCGATTATTTTGAGATTATTTGTAGAATTTTATGAATTGTATTAATTGTAGAAAAATTATAGTGGAGGTTTTCTACCCATTCATCTAAATTCATAGTTTTAAAGCAAATTTAAAAGCTACCTTTACGATCACATGAGATCTATTTGGTATATTCTATTTGGAATAAAGTTCTGACTGTGATTGACATTAACATAAAAAGTAAATCAGTGTTAACTTATGACCTGGGAAGAGAAGGTCCATGGCCTAAAACATACACACATCAAAAAAAAATTGCGATCACTAGCAATAAACTGATATAATTTTTTTAATTGAACTTTATCGTGTTTTCTTTAAATAGAAGTACCCTGTTTGAAAGAATCTAAAAATAAGAAGAAATCACAATATAATGTACCGTAACAAAAAAGATTTAGATTTTTCAGTGATCGCAAACTTTTTTTGATGTGTGTACCTATAATCATAAGAAAAAAAATGCAAGTAAGAAAAAATAAGAAATATTTTAATATAAGTTAATAACAATAATAAACTTTCATACGGGCGTATTTATAATAACTAAAAGGTTTTTTATTGATGACTCATACACGATTTACATATGCAATAGCTAATTACCAGTCGATGCAGTAAGCGCAGTGTAACGGTGTTAAATCATCGTAATACCTCAATCCTTGCGCCCGCGCCGAGCGGTGAGCAAAACCACGTGTATGACCGGTATTCATAGCCCGGTAACAGATTATTTGCCTATTATCAGGGAAAAAAGTTCTATAAATGTAATATTGATGTCACACTTATTTTTCTTTAAAAACTGTAGCTTAAACTGACGTTTTTTTATTCTCACTTTATTAAATTTACGTCTTGGCTTCTTAACAATCACATAATCTATGTACTGTACATAACTTTCGTATCTACCTAAGTTGCTGTTATGTTAAACTGATACCGTGGGGTGAGGACCTGGTGATCTGTAATACAGGTGTATGCCTACCATAGACACCAGCTCCTCACATACACTCGACTGCTATTTTTTTTTTTTAACCTAATCATTACATTGTATCTACATGGTCTTTTTTTTGTGAGGAGAAATAAAGAGATTATTATATTACTTTTGAATAACCGTGTTACGAAATAGCAGACACATAACTGTATTTATAGTAATAAAACATACGAAAATCATTTTTATTTTATTAGAAACAAGAGTACAATACTCGAGTGGAATTTAATTGGCGGGGACTTTTTATTACTCACTGGACTGTTTAACTTCGGTGCGTAATAAAGAGGGCTCTATAATAATGAGCATCCTGCCTTTTATTCGCTAGTTATGACATTCTTATAGGTACATCATGCTTTGTGGGAGTCATATAATTTTATAGGCCAAGACTTTATTTAATTTACTTCTTCATAATTTTTTTTATTTTTAGTCATAATAAACTGATTTTCATAAAACTCTATCAACAATTATTCTTCACAATTATAATTATATGATTGTCAAGGTGACTATGAATACGGGCGCAGCACCGCACGCGCATGTAACACGAGCACACCGCACACTGTGCTCTTTGAAAGCATAACCTAAAGTAGCGTACTGTATTACAAGTAGCTGTTATACTAGTAGTATGAATGATAGTACCAAGTGTCGGATTAGTACCGAGAAACAGAGGCATCACTGTCGGATGGGCTTGAGAATTGTGATCTATCTCATGTTTAGATCCTGTGGCATTTCCGTTGGTGACCGCGGTGTAGACAGTAGTTAGTGATGGTAATACTTATACCATAAATAATAAATAGATAAATACTCATTTGGGACATTTTATTAAGCGCGATCTAGTCTCAAACCATGCAGTTTGTACAGAGGCCAGCACGTCAAGCTACCCCAATCTGTCAAATTTCTTTGAAAGATTTTCAACTTTAACGCAAAATGATAAGGCCCATATTCAATTGGGAAAATTTGATAGTTTTGGATAGCTTGACCTGCTGGCGTTTGTACTATGTGTACTAGACAATGAACATAATACTTACATGTATACTTTTTTTTTTGTAAATACATACTTATAAAGTTATAATACATAACAAACACACAGAAGAACAGAAACACTTAAATTCATCACATAAATATTTATGTGCAAAATTCCCTATATATTTTTATTCTTTTAAATAAATATATAAATTACTAGCTGCCCCCGCAAACGTTGTTTTGCCATAAAAAAAAAATAGATGTTGGCCTATTCTCAGACCTCCCCGATAAGCACAAAAAATTTCATCAAAATCGGTCAAGCCGTTTCGGAGGAGTATGGCAACGAAAACTGTGACACGAGAATGTTATATATTAGATGGTTTTTCATAAAATTGACTCATTCTTCAAAGCGCAGTTTCATACATAATCTTGCATACATAGCCTCTTATATTATCGCGCACTACATCTAAGTGCTTAAAAGCGCTCTTAAGGACCTGCTGCTGAGACAACAAGATCAAAGCTACACCCGAATAGGATGGTACCTAATCGTGTAATGGTATATGAACTTAACTAAATGGATTTTGAAACGCCTAACGTTTTAGAATTTATTGTCTTATACAAAAGTAATGAAAATGAACTGAATTATATTGAGGTAGATTTATAACATCTTTACAGCATCATAACGTACAAGAATATTTTTTTATTTTGACATACTGTAAATCCTTCTCTACGCAAAGATTTTTAGCCAAAAATTGACACTCGTACACAGTAAAGACTACTTATGCACCATTGCCGTTTCATTAAGTGCTTGAAAAAGTTAAAAAGCCCTAAAACTCATAAAATATTGAATTTAAATAAAGCAAGGGAATTCAAAATTTGAATGACAAATTTTACTAGCTAAATGCCTGAGCGTTAGAAAGCCATCTCTTAAAATGAGAGATGCTTAAAAATAATAATTATTTTCATGTAAAATGTTTATACTTCCCTTTATGTTCATCACAAGTTAGCTCGTGGCTAAGTGATAACTACGATGATCAACCGAACTGCAAAGTTATTCCGCGCCAGTCGCGGTCAATCTGCGGATGGGTGACCATTCAACATATCGAGACCCTCTGTGCCTCGGTGATCACGTTGTCCCGTTCCTAGGCGTCATACGACCACCCATAACAATCGTTAGTTGTAGTCAGAAGTCGAAAAAGCCTGACAACCAAGACAGGTTGAACTTTTAGGCTCAGCCGCATCTGGTTACACTGGAATCAAACCCCTACATAGTTGAAAAAATGGAGGATGATGATTTTCATCGTAGGTGAACTAAAAAGGAAAGTACCAACCAAATTATAAACTGGTGTGGTTTGCAGACTCGTTAGTAATCTTTACTTTCTACCCAAGCGAAGTAGATGAACAATGTTCCATTTTTTATTAAAAAAAAAAACCGTGCATAAACTGCCGAAAGGCTGGGTTATATCGAACCCGTACCAGCAAAATCCTTGGTTTAAAGGTGGGTAACTCCTAACATTGTGACCACTTGCAGATTCGCGACCAGACATTAAACATCCTGGCAAAGACATTAAGCAAAACAGCCAAAACTTGTTTTAAATAATATGTTTGGGTCGCTAAAACGTCAGCTCAATCAGCGATATCTGTGATATTTTTTGTGGGGCCAGCCTGTGGGACGTTTGAGTGGCCACGGAGTATTGCCTCGCTCAGATAAAGATCTCAAGTGTTTGATATATGACGCGTAAAAACGACGGGTATAGTGACGTGAATTACAATATCGATTAATTTATTTGTTTGATTTGACAATACACATAGAAAAGTAAGTAATTTTTTCATTTTTTTTTTCAAGTTTTACCCTATAAAATACAGTATGTCCAGAAACTAGCTAATTAAAGTAATGAAAAAAAAATACCAAAAACTAACTTCATGAAAATATACAAAAATTAAAAAGAATACAACATCGATAAGTAAATCAAAAACATCGACATGCTTTTTGTGTCTCAGCCCAGCACTAGTGGCTCCACTAAGAGCGTCTGCTACCTGCGCACACGCACTTGAAGTCGCCAACATGGCGCGCAAATGTCGCCAGTCTACCTTTTTTATTTTACTTTTTTAAACAGAATTTGTACCAATTGATTCGTGGGCTGTTGAATGATAAAGATGTTAATTTTGTGTTATTTAACATGCACGTCCGCTCTGCACATGTAGTGACTGTTTAATATCTTCAGCGATTGAATGAAGCACGTATATACGCACGTAATGAAATTGCGTGACAAATTATTGCTATCTTAAAATAAAGGTTAGGCTAAGAGAAGGAGTTTCCAATCAGACAGTATATCTACTGTTCAGGATATGTAGCAACGCTATCATTTCTACCTATAGGTTATGACTGGCGGGGCATAGCCTTTTCTGCCAGTAACGTGGGAAATTTGCAAAATCCTTTCTTGACTGATGTCTATATCTTAACCGTCAAGTAACAAATTACGAACACATTGCAAGTCGATTGTTTCTGAGCGCCGCTGAAGTCTTTATGCGATTTGCTGACTTAAAAGGAACCTTTTTTTATAATACGGAACATAATTCGCCAGGACCAAAAGTAACCTATCTGCTAAATTTAAGTTGCTCTATAGTGAAATAAAACTACTTTTTACGGATTTTATCGCGTTAAATTGATATTATTGATCCCGACGTTTCGGACCCTTTACAGCGTCCATGGTCACGGGTAGTCTACCCGTAACGCGATAAAATCCGTAAAAAGATGTTTTATTTCAATGTATAATATTCGCATAAATGTCAGAAATTAATATTTCTCTATAGTTTTAGTTTCTGAGATTTCATGATTAATCAGTAGGATGGTAACTTCCTTAAATATACAATATAGATAGATAGGCATTCGCTGAATATCTTTGCACCGGCCAATAATCTTTCGATACCGTGCATCATGCGTGAGATATGCCAAACTACCTGCGACATCCGTAGTTCCCAGAACATGTTATCTAAGAAGAACGAGACAGCGAAACGTAACTCAGACATGAGGTGACACAGTCTTATCTGTTCTCATGAATATTTTTTTCTGTAATATTATAATCATTAACATATAATTATAATCCCTGTAATTCCTTCAAGCTGTTTTCATCACAGGATGACCAGAAATTCGGCGAAGCCACCCCTACGCAATTGACATCCCACCCATTTTATTATGTTCTCGCGTGCACATAGTCCTATTGTACATGATTACAACATTGATGGGATGCCGATGATCAGGGTCACGGAGCTTAGGGACTTGGGAGTTAGTTTTAGCGCGGGTCTAGAGTTTCGTGATCATATAGTCAAGTGTTGTAAGAAGTCCTACCGAAATTTAGGGTTCATTATACGTACTGCTCGTGGTTTCACAAATATTACGGCGATTATCGCTTTATATAACACTTTGGTGAGAAGCCAATTAGAAGGTCAAGCAGTCATCTGGGCCCCACATGAGACTAAATATAGTCTCATGTTGGAGAGAATACAAAATAAATTTGTTAGATTTTTATATTTAAAACTCTATGGAGTATATCCTTTTTACCCGCTTATGTATCCAACCTTGTTTATATTAGGCATGGTTGGATACAACGAGCTCAGAGTTAGGCGTGAGTTCGCACTTGTCTCTTATTTATTTAAATTAATTAGAGGCAGGATACATAACGCCAACATATTAAAGTTAGTGTGTTTAAGTGCGCCGGATAGATATGTGTGGCGGCGACGTCGGCCTCAGCTGCTGGCTGTACCTCGTGGCCGCACTAACCTCTTGAATGAGGCGCCCCTGACGAGAGCGCTTCGCACTCTTAACCTTGTAGCAGAGGAGATAGACATTTTTGCTTGTACACTGAGTGAATTCACAAGGATAACATTATATGTAATTAGTTTTAAAGAATAAATTGTTAAGATAGCTTCACTATTGCATTGGGTTGTACCTGTAATAATAGTTGTAAGTATTGATTATATAAATAAATAAATAAATAAATAAATAAATGTATACTGCCTAGAAGTAAAACTCATTGCCGATGTGTTTCCGAATAATTTATACAATATTGACTGCCTCATTAGTCTAGTGGTCCTAAGCGCGACTGCTACGCTAGAGGTCCTGGGTTCGATCCCCAGGTCGAGCAAAGTGTTATTGGGTTTTTCTATGAAATTCTCAGTAGCAGCTCGGAGTCTGGATTTGTGCCCGGTTAATGGCAATAGGCTCGCCACCACATGAGGCCTAAATATACCGGCGTAATGTGGGTGTACATTAGTACACCTCTGCCTAACCCTTCTGGGAATACAGGCGTGATGGTATGTATGTATGTATTATACAATCTGCGTCAGACGTCAAGAATCGAGTGAACAAGTTTTTGGTAGACCGCGCTGTTGCTTACCATCAGGAAAACGCGGCCCCATTGTTTTGCATATTTTCAAATAACCGCAATTTGACAAATGATATTCATTTGATCCTAGTCTTATCAGACGGAACGCATAAACAGGGTTTAAGATAGAGCATGAAGTTTAAGTAGGTAATTACCATTACTACCTCCGGCTCTCGCATACACACGACGGACACGGAATATAGCAAAACTGTTTGCTCTTTCTTAATAAGAGGGTTCTTACATAATGAGGGTTACAATAAATCTTACCACCGAGCGTACTGGGGTTATGTTGATTAACATCACACTTGTTTTTTCCCAGCTTATGGAAACGAAATTATTAGTACACTAGGCCATCTTGCCACTGGTAATAAAAGATATTGGAATGAAAAATAACAGCAATATTAAAGTAGAATAATTTTGTTTTTCAAATGAAAATACATATTTTACTGCAAAATATCGTCTTACTAACCACCATTTTGTTCCATAAATCTCCAATTCCATTTCAACATACATTATGCGAGTAAAACTACCAATGACATCCGTTGTTCCAAGAATACCTTATCTGAGAGCGGTGGGAGCTCGCCAAATGTGCCGCAGACGCCATAAAATGATACAGGAGAACTATATCACTCCTATCGAAGATTTCAAATTACATTTCTTAAACAGAATACGCAGACGCGGCCGACCTACCTACCTAATACTCTTGAGGTCTTGGCAAAACACGATCCTTTAGTCAAATTACTCAATCAAAAGTTTGACTTTCCGAAATATCGATATTTGATTATCGCAGTAGCTGGAAAATTTTGTTCGTAAGAAAATCGTACCCGCGAGACGTACGTACGCAACGTTTCATTAAAAAGAAGAAAGATTGAACATTACGATGTGGCAATTATTATTAGCAATGTATACATTGCTAATAGGCCTCCAGTACAGTACAAGATGATGGCGGATGCCATAGGTAGATGAAAAACTGCCTCATTAGTGCACAACTCCTTCTGGGATTACTGGCGCGATGGTAATCTTCTATGCTTATTTTAAGAATGTGTTACTAAATAACATAATTATCGTTATTTTATAATGCTTTTTCTCCATTTCTACTACATACGTACTAGTAGAATTAAGAAGTTAATGCGATAAATTGTTTAAAGCAAGTGTGACTCTAGAACCTATTTTGCTACACTACCTGCAACATCCGTTATTCGAAGAAGATCTTATCAATCATCGCGGGAGAGGATAGTATCCCATACAACGCAGGACGACACTCCTCTGTTATCGATGCTTGTCAAATAATTTTTTACTTGCGTGGCGTGGGGTATCGGCGCCACTGCAAATTGTGACGTGACAACATAAAGTGACTCGATTATGTCTTAATGCATTTTGGACATTTATGGGCTTACGTGTAAAATATATTGTTTGGTATGTTTGTGTTATCGCAAGTTATACATTCTTATATCTACTGAATACAGATTCACTTGAAGAATATGCACCGCTATTTCTTCTTCATATACTGTCCCACTGCTGGGCACGGGTCTCCTCTCATATTGAGAGGGATTAGGCTATAGTCCACCACGCTGGCCTACTGCGGGTTGGCAGACTTCACAAACCGTCGAGATCGAGATCTCTAAGGCAAGCAGGTTTCCTCACAATGTTTTCCTTCACCGTTTAAGCGAATAATAATTAATTATTAATACGCACATGAATTCGAAAAGTCAGAGGTGCGTGCCGTGGATTCGAACTCGAAACCTTCGACTTGGCAGTCCAATGGTCATTCCACTGCTCACCGTATTCATCGTCCATTGTCTAGTACCTACCTATAGTACAGACGCCAGCAGGTCAAGCTATCCAAAACTATCAAATTTTCTCAACTGAATATGAACCTTATCGTTTTGTATTAAAGTTGAAAATCAATCAAAGAAATTTGACAGATTGTGGTAGCTTGATGTGCTGGCTTCTGTAAAATCTCTAATCTACAAGTTCTACTCTAAAAAAACTATCATCAAAATATAATCATATTAAAAGAAATAACTAATATTACGTCCATGATTGCAATAATCGTGACTAATAACACTTATCTATGGTTAATAAAGAATTCAAAAGGGAATTTTACGCGTACACACTTAAATAAATATCTAAACAAATCGGGTCCCCTGTTTCCCATTCGGATAAAAGACAACAGCAAAAATATGTTCAAAGTTTAGCGATAAAAAGCGATAAAACTTCACAAAACCTTTTACTGCCATTATACTTTGTTCTTATATTTACGACTATATTATGTATAAACCCTTGGTACTGTAACGCAATGACATCACCATGTCGTTTTCTGAAAAGAGTACTTATTTGACTACCATCATTTATTCTGGCTGATAAATTAATTTAAACAAAATCTCAAAGAATACTGAGTCTCTATTTAGAGCGCGGGAAATCCTTATACATCGTCGGTTACTTGGGAAAGTTGCAGGATATGACGGACTCAAGTCGTACCGACTGAAACCTTCACTTGCTTTCCCCCCTGTATACGGCCATGGGATTCCTGCCATTCTCAACGATAATGAGTGAGAACCGACCTAGAAACTGCATAAACAACACATATACAAAATAAATATACGTAGTAATCGTCTGATACAACCCACAGCCATCCTAATATTAAAACTGTTTTTGATAATTTTCTCACTAGCAGAGTAACCTTCTGCAAATTTATCCTTGAGATCCCCATTTATTAAAGAACAAGAGAGCTCTAGTCTTCATAAATTTTCCTGTAATTCGTTCAGAGTAAAATGAAACAATCAGTCAAACGCCTTAAGTGGCGTCTGTGATTTGGGTTGGCGTCCATTGTTGCGCGGCAAGGCATTGTATGCGCTAATTTGTCACGTAGTACTTGAATTTGTTGTGTACCGAAAATGGAATAAATGAAAACCTGGAAATGTGACTGGAGCTTTAGCTTTGCTCTCAACTTGAGAACGCAATAAGTCAACTTCCTATAAAATCATTGTCTTCGACGTGGATTGATGTGAGGAATTAAACACAAGAAACATAAATAATGTCAATTGTGTTTTAAACAAAGCATAACTATCTATATCTGTCACGTCTGTATTTCCCAAAAGTATTAAGCAACGTTGTCCACCCACACTGTTCTACACTGCCTGTTTAATTAAACAATTACCAATATTTACCATTGTTATTGACTACTAACAACAGTCACTACTAACATAAGCCATTAACAAATACATTAACTGGAATTAATTCACTCGAGTTATACTCATATAATTGAATGTTAAATACAAAACATAACATAACATAAAACATCCATATCTACTTACGTACCTATCTGATACTATCAATATCTCAGGGAACACTTCCTAATGCCCTCAGCATTCCCCCTACCAACTCGAATTGCAATCACAATTCATTATCGTCATCTGAACATCCGTCAATTATCGTTCCCGTATCGTGTGTCAACGGAGCCGCGCCGGCACTCAGGCGTCAAGTTGCATCGCCTGCCCCATCCAATCCGGCGAAACGTCAGCTACTCCACATTTATTTAATTTAAACTCCATTGCGCGGTGACAAGTACCACCATATATTTTAATTGGAATAAAACGAAGCTTGAATGTCGATGTTTTTGAGAGGAAATATTGGTGTTTCAAATTGTCGTTTGTTGATTTTTTAGATCAGAATCTACCTCTTTGCTTGAGGTAGCTTATTGAAGATGACTAAAATGACTATGAAAACTAAATGACTATGCCTATGAAGATCGTCAACTTTAGGTACCCATTATTCATAAAGTATACTTGAATAGATCGTTGCAGCTTGCGCATGGGAAGTCATGACACATCGGTGAATCTCCAAACCCGATTCTAATATTAATACATACCATCACGCCTGTATTCCCCGGAGGTTTAGGCAGAGGTGTACTAATTTACACCCAGATTTCGCCGGTATGTTTTAGGTCCCATGTAATACGGGGCGAGCCTAATGCCATTAACCGGGCACAAATCTAGACTCCGAGCTGCTACTGAAAATTTCATAGAAAAACCCAATAACACTTTGCTCGACCTGGGGATCCCAGGACCTCTAGTGTAGCAGTCGCGCTTTAGACCACTAGACTAATGAGGCAGTCTAATATTAACTATCTTAATAAGTCGGAATCTGAAAATGTTCAATGTTTAGATAACCAAAAGTGAAAGTAATTACGACAAGAACAACCTATCAGTATAAACTGAACTTTAACTTTACCGATATAAGACACATCAAAAGGGTTTGTCTGATATCACTAAATTATTAATTACTAGCTTCTGCCCAAGACTTCGTCCGCGTGGAAAAGTCACTTTTAGTTATCGTTGTAATTTGGCTAATTAACTCAAAATCATTATAAATTATAGTATAAGTATTATTCTGATGTATAAATAATAATATTGTAAAGTGTCAAAAAAATCCGTTCAGTAGTTATAGCGTTAAGAGTAACAAACATCAAATTCATTCATCCATCCTCACAAACTTTCACATTTATAATATTACTAGTAGGATAGGAAGTAGGATTATACACTTAAGTTGCCTCCACAAGATTTCTTTTTAAACTTACAGGCATCAAACCAGGCTTATATTTAGCTATCAGTTGCCTGGCTATGAAATAACCCATTTAGTCTATAAATCAATAACAATAAACATTCAGTATTAACAAGTTGGTATCAAAAGATAGTGTTAGTGTCACTTTATAAGTGAATGAAACACTACAGCTAGGGCTGCCTCGTGGCGTATAGTGACACTGTTACTAGTGATACCAAACTGATAGCTGTATTTTGCATTGTAATGTTGTATTTACGGTATCCTGTGCGGCGGAGATTTCATTACAGCCCTATAAAACTGAATTCGACTCAAGATGGAGGTTACAAATAAGTTACATTGCACTTTTAAAAGTTCTTCTATTACTTCAACGAAATATCAGTAATATGATAACTGAACAAATAACTAAATATAAGTAAGTGAACAGATTGGTAGGTATAACTCACTACGATTGTCATAGATATTATTTGTAGGTATATATTGTTGATACTGTACTGTTTGTTTCATATGTTTACCATGAATGTCGTCGTAAGTAGATGTTAAATTAAAAAAGTTAAACAAGAAAAAACCAAACGTATCTAAATCTAAATTCTTAAATGTTATGTACTCTTTCCAGTGTGTATCTAAATAACCCTTTCATTATACAATAAATACCAAATTATACAGACAAAAATTTTAATTTATAAATTAAACTATGTAAACTGTAGCTAGTGTCGTGTTACTTAATAGTGATCAATAGGTCGGTAAGGCACACTGCATGCTAAGTGCGTGCATAAGACACATCAATATCTTTATTAGCTACAAGGGATAGTTAACCAATACTCAGTATAGTGCGTTCCATGGCGCAAAGTGGAATGCTTATACTGAATAATGTTGGGACATTTGGATGTAGTTGAACACTATTTTGTAATGTGGTCGATAGATTCACTATCGACCACATTACAAAATAGTGTTCAAGCAATCCTGCAGGTTGCCATTTAAAAGTATACGTTAGCAAATTGATTTAGAAAGAAAGATCGTATAGAAATCAAGTAGACACCTAAGTACCTACACACATTGTCTACAGCAACTCTGTACGAAGCCAAACAGAACCCTTTCTCAGCTTTTACGCGAATTAGCCCTTGAAATAAAACTATAATTCGTTTTATGGATTGTATCGTATTATTTTGATATTATTATCGCGCGTTATATTGATAGAAACATCAGTTATTTTATTTTAATATACGTTAGCAAGTTAATTTAAAAAAAACCGCGAGCCAATTAAATGTGGCCTTTAATAAAGAATTGGAGACACAATTTAATACTCAATATCAATTCATCATTATAATCCCACCCTTTTCTCCAACTACATTGGGGGCTCATTGGGGTCGGCTTCCTGTCTAACGAAAAGCGGAGAATTTTACATGAAGCGACTACCATCAGACATCTGCAACCAATCTTGGGCAATATCGGTGATATTTGACGTCTCAGGATTTTTTACCTTTTCTGAAGTTTGTACACCTTATGCTATTGGCCTACATAAATGTTTTTGGGATTTGGGCACATCATCATCCCTTGCACTGTAATCTAGCGTGTACCTATTCTATGAAACGAAAACAAATGAAATTCACATAAGTACCTACACCTATCTATACAGTTATACGTATTCTCTTGTTTTACATACATAGCCAATAACACGGTTGATAAAGTTTTCTAATAATGTCCAGTTGTAGCCGCGTTCATTTTATTTTGTGACCACGCCGAGCGATTCGCGATAACGATCATAAGGTGAGGGTCAAGTTGCGAGCGGATAGAGGGGAAAACTTTTGCCAACAGAGACCTTGCTATGTGAACTGTTCATGAAATTTTCTTTCATTTTTTGTTACTTAACGCTTTCTAACTTCATAATGTATTGTATGCCTTAATACTACATCTGGTTTCCATTCTCAGGTTGTGCAAAGAGTCGTTAAAACAAAACATTTTACACTTTTCTTACTTAAATGTTAATGTTAGCAAGTTGTATACACAAACACACTTATTTGGAAATTATGAAATGTTAACATATATGTAAGTAATGCAAAAAAAAAAAATTTTTATATGCAAAATACCCATAGTTATCTTACTCAAATATCCAAACGAAGGGGCCAGGTCCTCTGGGAGAGCTTTTTGAAATTCTTCTTTCTAGAAATACTTGCCTAAAGTTATTTAGAAAAGGAAAAATTGGACTGCGGGCAGGATTCGAACCTGCGTCTTCTGGTTAGGTACACCAGACGCTATGACCACTAAGCCACCGCGACTCCTACCCGTCATGTCGAATTTTTCCTTCCCATACTGAATTTACGTCTTTATGGTGACGTCAGTAACACCTATTGAAATGCAAGTTTTTGCTTTTCAACCGACACAACTTACTTTACAGTTAGTTAAATGTCGAACGATGCCACCTTACCTTGTAACTATCTTTTTGTATATTTTTGGCATTTTCCATGCTAAGATTTTAAAGTTATTTAGAAAAGGAAAAATTGGACCGCGGGCAGGATTCGAACCTGCGTCTTCTGGTTAGGTACACCAGACGCTATGACCACTAAGCCACCGCGACTCCTACCCGTCATGTCGAATTTTTCCTTCCCATACTGAATTTACGTCTTTATGGTGACGTCAGTAACACCTATTGAAATGCAAGTTTTTGCTTTTCAACCGACACAACTTACTTTACAGTTAGTTAAATGTCGAACGATGCCACCTTACCTTGTAACTATCTTTTTGTATATTTTTGGCATTTTCCATGCTAAGATTTTAAATCCTATCGCGGTCCAATTTTTCCTTTTCTAAATAACTTTAAAATCTTAGCATGGAAAATGCCAAAAATATACAAAAAGATACTTGCCTAAAATTAAGGTAATATGAGCCACCAAGCAGGCCGTTATGGACGAAGCTAATTAAGTTATAATAGGTATTACGTTACCTCTCTAGCTTACATTTAAACAAGATTTCAGCTTAATGACTCAATAAAAAACTGTCATCATAAACTATGGCTGATCGTTCCGCTTATATTACACACCAAACACCACCTTCTTTTTGTGTAACACTATAGCCAATCGTAAACTTCAAGATAAAATACTGCACGATATTGTATTGCCACGATAATCACGCACACAGCTTACTCTTATGGGAAAGGTATAAAGTTGAAAATTGCATTTGTAAGGTCCGATTAAGTTGGTGCTAAGAGTGTGAAATTGACTGCAGGCTATTGAGTTTGAGTGTTTATTCGGGTCCGCATACAGTCATTTATTATTGGTAATGCAATATGAAGCTGGTCTGACCAGACCGCGAGTGTGGGGACAATATACTCGTATGCAAGTTTATGACATTGGCTACGTGGGTGTGATGAGGAATGCGCCAGTGATTGCAATAATAATTAAACATCTCAGTTACTTATTTATCGATTTTTTGTTTAGCTAAAATTGATATCTTTAAAAATGTTTAGCATGCGTTAATGCCAAATTATAATAAAAAAATACTAGTAAAAAGGTATTGTATAAAAATAAAATGAAATACTTCGTATTAATTAACACTTCCACACAGATCGGTTGATCAGCGTAATTATAAATTAGCCACGAGCCCCCAAAATGAACCAAAATCCATTTTCAACTATAACCTATTTTTTTTAAATTATTATTATTCATTTGAGTGCGTTTGGCAGCCTCACCGGATGGTAAGTGACGATGCTGCCGAGGATGTAGCACGCAAACTCAAATATTGCCTAGAATCTCGCCTTCGTCCCTAAGGTCTAAGGCCTACGGTCTCTAAATTATATGTATCGGGAAACACAGCAGCCGGAGAGGTGCTGGGAAGTGAAAATAGAATCTATTCTGTATCGATTTCCATCCCAGTGCGAGTGGCAACACTCCAGGGTGCCGCCCTCCACTAACTTTAACAACTTTATTTGGAGTATTGCATGCTTCAAAGAAAGTTTGTAACTGTTTACGATCGATCGAGCAAGGAGAACTATTACTTGACTGAACCACACTTAGGTGCTTCTGTATTCAAGAAACTTGAGAAGATACACCAAGAAATGTTCAATAAACTGTCTGATAGTGGCTTGCACCTGACAACCGCAGTTAAGTACGGAATTTATACTCCTAAGTTGTTAATATGTAAGTAGTTGGCTGGCAATATAAAAAAGTAAGAGATCCATACTAATATTATAAATGCATCTGTCTGATTGTTCAGTTATCACGCAGAAATATTTTTTATAAATTTTGGTACAGATATTTTGGACCTTAGAGAAAGACATATAGGTTACCCTTTGTCTCAAAAAGTCTTTTGCTGTAAACTTCAATCAACAACTAGTCTTTTCTAAGTATTATATTAATAAGACCATGGTTAATGACGTAATGGTCTATTAGTCGCTCCTGGGTGAGATTAGGTTTTTCTATGACATCTTCTTCCGCCTTTTTCCTAATTTACAGTAGGTAATGATTAAAAATCACTCACATTTGAACGCCATTACACTTCACTTACCTTAACCACTACACTAACATTACATAACTTTCTACCAAAATATTACAGTTAACCACAAAACTCTTTATGTAAGAAAATCCGCGCCTCTCCATCATTTGCGTTCACCGAGTGTTACAGCAACAGGAAATGAGGTGTACATCCGGCAGACCGTTGCTTCCGGCCGGCCACTTCCGGCGCACTAGCGCTTACTGAGCGAATCTAATGCATTATTTGTACAACTCCATCTACCTTACGAATGCGCGATATACTATTGTTGTATGGATGAAAGGAAAATGTATGAAAGTTTAGGTTATGTAATCATGTAATCACAGATGGCAGAACTCTGCTGGTAACTTCGTCTTGGTTCGTATAGACGCCAGCTGGTCAAGCTATCCAAAACTGTCAATTTTTTTCAATTGAATATGAACCTTATTACTTTACATTAAAGTTGAAAATCAATCAAAGAAATTTGACAAATTGTGGTAGCTTGATGTACTGAGGCCGTACCTGTTATTGCGATCGTTTTTCGATTGAGAGAAAGGGATGTCGCTCTATAAATTAAATAGCGCCATCCTTTTCACACGTTGTGTTATGGCCTCTGGCCTCTGTACAATACTATCGCATTGCGAAATAGTCTGCATCAAAGCAATAATGTTCTAACATGATTGTGTTCCGTTATTGCAGCCAATGTTAGATCTCAAGATGACAAGGCGCGAGTGATAAAACTGTGTTACTAGCGTCTAAAGGTTGTGATTGCGGGCTATACAAGTTGGTCATTTGGTGCAATAATAAAAAAATTGCTCGTTTAACTTTTTTTTTTCATTTCTCCTTTTGGTATTTAACAAGTACTAGATCTCTGAAACTGCAAAAAAAAACTAATAATAAACCCCCACACTTTTACCTTACTTGAAAATCGATATAAAGTTGTAGTTGTACTAGGTAATCCTTCGGTGCTGTCAGTCCCATAGGAATATTTAATTGCCAGTGAGGTCATTTGACATTTTATATTAGGAACACCATTTTCAAAACTGGCAAGCAATAAATAAGTTTCAACAAAAGAATAAATATACGTCCAAACAACACGATTCTAAATTCAAATTCAAACACATAAGTAACGCGAACCTCCTTTATCAAGTTTGTTACCGTTATTTTTCACGGAAACTTATGTAGCCCCCGACGTTCGATGTTTGAAACAAATCACCGAATCGGTACAAATTGCGGGGTGATCCAGGGGCGGGTTGGTGATTTTTTAAAGGGTTACGAGGTCATTGTCCGTCTGCGAGTCTCCAAGTTTAGGTTTGCTTTATGTTGTGAAGAATAAGTTTAAAGTCTTAAAGTTCTAACATCTTTGAAGTTAGGGAACATCCTTCTGAGTTACGAGAAATTCATCTAGGTTGGATGACGAAACTTGTCGTATGATCGTCATTTATTATATTATAATTTTATACTAGTTTAACGCTACATCAGAAATTCTAAATCTTGAGCATTGACTTTTCAAGTGTTGGCTTTATTGTACAGGCACTCTAATTACAAAACAACTTGTTATTCTATATAGATATTATTAAGGATATTACAATACTCATTTAATAAACTAAATAATAGAACTAAAACTCTAAACTTAATGAGACATAGAAAAAATCCCCACGACTCGAAATAACTCCCGTTGAATTACACGATTTAATTTTTCTCTATTATCTCGCATTTCCCGTGGAAATAAGACACAACATTTCGGCTGCTGTTAGAATAGTGTAAAATAAAAGGGAATGTAACCGAGGGTTGTACCCTGCGGCTGAAAGATACTCCTCATTTATACAGGTGGCCGGACAGCCCTACAGACCTATCACGTTGTAGAATGGACGGGTACGTCAGAATAGTTTAGTTAAAAGGGGACGTTACCAAGGGTTATGCCCTGCGGCTGAGAGATACACCTCATCAATAAAGGTGACAGCTCTACAGATCTAATACGTTGGTAGACAGGACGATTGCTGTCAGGACAGTTTCATGTAAAAGGGGCCATACAGAGGATTGTGGCCTGCAGTTGAGGAAAAGACTTCATTAATACAGGTGGCACTGTAGCAAACATCACTGTGTCAGTCAAAATATCATATAGTCAAAATGATTTATTCAAGATAGACTACTAGTAGTAGTAGTACTTTACAGCCCAGAGAACGCCCGCCAAATGTTTTATTTAAATTAGACCATTAAAACAGCACTTTTGAAAAGTCAAAACTAGTTGTACGGTTCCAAAAAGCGGGTCTAATCGTGAAGAAACGGCAAGAAACTCCATAGTTACCATGTTATTCTTAGTTTACAATGATATCCTGAATAGCTCATGAGAACAATTCAGTTTGTTGCGTATTTATTTATGTCATCACAATTTTACGGATAAATAACTATGAATTTAAAGTCGAATGCCGCCTCTAAGATGTATGAAGTCTATGCCCGTCCCGTGGGTATAAATCAAGATCGGTGCGGTCACGTCCGTGCGCGGGCTCCCAGCTAAGCCGCCACGGTCCGTGTCTCGACTACCGCGCACTGTAGCTACTGCTGCTGGTAAATACCCCCGATTTCCGAAGTCAGTTTTAAGTCACCTGCAATACCGTCTCTAGTTTAAATATTTTTGGGTTTCATTTTTAAGAGTTCCACTCTATAAAATACATATCTCTCGTACACTATGTTAAAACAAGATAAAATAATATATCCAGTATAGTACATTATGTTATGTATGTTATAGCATAATATACCAACACGTCTGTATGCCCCGCAGCTTAAAGCAGAGGTGTACACCTAGAGCGGTATGTTTAAAACGATAAACGAAGCGAGTCTATTTCCATTTACCCGGGCACAAATCCAAACTCGGAGATGCAACTAAGAATTTCATAGAAAAAGCCACTTCATAGAAAAATAGAAGGAAAACCAAACCAAAAATCAAAACCAGGGAGAGGAAGAACACTAGACTAAAGAAGCAGTTTAGTTTCTAGTATGATGAATGTAATAATTACACTGACGGATCGGTCTACAAGCTGAACTGTACCGTGGAGTCCATGGATCATTGGATGGATCATTGACCAGTAGGTACCCAATTCCCAATAATACAATTTTTATTTTTTATTACATTAGTGTGACATAAAACAGTTACACATTACAATTTTAATATGATAGGATTAGCCTAAAACACGCTAAACGTATCTATCAAGGTAATAATAGAATCTTCTAGATTCCCTTTCATTAAGACAGGTATTACTGTAGTTCACTATAACACGTTTCCTCATGAAAGTAATCGGCATTAGCAAGTAATCCCATTGAGCTGGGTTGTCACCCGGCGCCAAACCCGCGTCGATCCTAATCACGGCGACCCACATCAACCGCCACACTTGTTGGTGCATCACACGTTCAGCAGAAGGACTATCAATTTATAGAGTTGAAGTACTGACTCTCGATGAGTGCGCTGACTAGAATAAATGTGCAAGAAAATTGGTGTTGTGAAGAGAGACCAAAAACTGTTATTTAGAAGAAGCAATAATAACTTTATAGACTCCACTCTTATTCAAAATGTGACCATTGTTAAATAAAGGCAGCTTTATTTAACATTTTTTAATTCTATAATATTCATGTATGTCTATGCAGTTTCTTGTCAGTTTTTCTCCATAACCGGCTTTAGAATCCGTGACTAGTTTTGAATTTTCTAAAGTACCTATTTTAATGGACTAATTTAAATAAAAAAAAATTTAAAGTTATTTAGAAAAGGAAAAATACGACCGCGGGCAGGATTTGAACCTGCGTCTTCTGGTTAAAAAAAATTACTAAGGGGTTGAGCGTTTGAGTTAACGGGAAAAAATGACAGATCTATAATGATCTAGATCTAGATTTCCGCTAAAAACTACATTTTTGATTAAGTACTTAATACTTAGTTTTGAATTTATCATCGTCTCATCGGAGTTTACACACATCATTAGGACTGGTTATAGAGCCTAAAATCTCAAACCTTGGCATATTTGCCACATATAAATGGTATTACTAACAAAAAACATTATTAACTAGAGTAATGGTAACGAATTGATACACTCGACAAAACGTAAATGTAGATACGTATGAGGTACTCGTAGCACTCGATGACATCACCGTGTGCGTGACCAATGGGGCGGCAGGGTCTGCCAGACGCCCGCCCGTTAGCGCGCTCGCCCGTGCTGATAACACGCCAGGATCCGCCATTCATCTGCCATGAATCTGCCACTAAATTGTGCCAAAAGATTTAATGTTCTAACAAAAAAACGTGTGGAATACAAGACTCTCTTGTATTTTTAGTTAAGATGTGTGATGCAACTTTGTTACGGTGAAGCTGGTAAAATAATGATTTGAGCCCGCCATTGGTGGTAACGGTACCTGGTCTACTCTCAGAATAAAAAGAGGGATGAGGATTCATTGCGCCACGTAAATTTAGAAGTCATTTTCGATATTTTTATTTACCCATGACACTATTGATAGTTTCTTATAAGAGGTGTAAGAATACTTGTGCACTGTGTAATTATATACCTATAAAGAAAACGTATTTATAAGCACAATACACTTTATAAATACATAATTATTGATATTATTTAATTTATTACTTAATAATTGTATCAAAACAGCTCATCATAATGTCTGATCGCAGTGATGTGCAAAATTTACTTTTTAAGGATTTTGACGCGTTATATTGATATTATTAATCCCGATGTTTCGTTTTACAGCGTCCATATTCACCGGCAAACTGAGATATTATAGAGTACGAAACGTCAGGTTTTTTTTTTTTTATACCACTAAGGTGGCAACCAAGCATACGGCCCACCTGATGGTAAGCGGTTACCGTAGCCTATAGACGCTTGCAACACCAGAGGTATCACTTGCGCGTTGCCGACCCTGTAAAAATCTTTTCACACCCTTCTTGAAGAACCCCATGCTATAGTCTCTGGGGAAAACCTGGACCGGGAGCTGATTCCACAACCTAAGCGTGCGTGGGAGAAAATGCCTCTGGAATCGCACGGTATGAGACCAAAGTGGTTCAAGGGTACGTGGATGAACTCCACGCCGATGGCGAGAGGTCCGATGGTAGAAAGTAGCCGTTGCCATCATCTAAAACAATTTCACAGAACACCGCCGTTGTACAAACGGTAGAACATACAGAGAGACGCAAAGTCTCTTCTCAGACTTAAAGGTTCCAAACCGTTTGTGAGATTGGGATCATTGACAATTGTAACTGCTCGTTTCTGGACCGCGTCAAAAGGTCCAAGCTGGTATCCTGGTGCTCCTGCCCACGGGTGACAACAGTACTCCATATGGGACCGGACTTGCGACTTATATAGTAGCAGTCTTTGCTCCGCTGTGAAGTACCGTCTTGCCTTATTGAGCATACCGAGTTTTTTGGATGCCAGCTTTACCTTGCCCTCTAAATGACTGCTGAATTGAACGCAGCTAGAAATGTCAATGCCGAGGATCCCAATGCTGTTACTGATGTTAAGGGAGGTATTCTGGAATTGAGGAGCCACAACAAATGGGGTTTTCTTAGCGGTGAACGCGCATACTTGTGTCTTAGCAGGGTTGAAATGGACTAAGTTAAGTCGTCCCCAATCGGAGACTCTAGCTAGAGTACTCTCGATTTCAGACACAAGTTTCCGCGACTTTCCTCCACCTTGGAACGAGGGATGTTGGCACGCCCCGTATAATAAGTATCCCCGTTACTGTCGTCAGCATAACAATGAATGCCTTCTATAGATAGCATATCATTGATGTGCAGCAAAAACAGTGTAGGGGATAGCACGGAGCCTTGGGGAACACCAGCATTAATGTCCACAGTATCGGAGCAACTACCATCAACAACGGCTCATATGCTTCTGTTGGACAGAAAGCTGGCTATCCAGTTGCAGAGTCCCTCGGGTAGCCCGTATGATGGTAACTTCGATAGAAGACCCCGGTGCCAGACCCGATCGAATGCCTTCGCTACGTCAAGGCTAACAGCCAATGCCTCTCCCTGACTCTCAACGCCTAGGGCCCAACGGTGAGTGAGGTACACTAGAAGGTCACCAGGTGATCAACTATGATGAAAGCCATATTGACGATCGCTGACAAATCGTGACTCTCCAGATACTTCAGGAGCTGTGTATTTATTACACGTTCCATCACCTTACAGAGCAGGGAGGTTATTGCAATGGGCCTGTAGTTCGACGGGTCTGATCTATCACCCTTTTTGGGTACTTCCACGGAGACGAAACTTTTCTGGTGGAGTATGAAAGTGCAAAAAGGCGCGTTAGCATAGGACACAACTCAGGAGCACACGGCGTCAACACCACTGCCGGTATGCCGTCCGGCCCGCTCGACTTCTGAACGAGATAGCAGCTCCCGCCGGACTTCCCTTTGTGTTACGCGGATTTCCGGCATAGAGCTGCCGCACCCAGAGATGTTAGGTGGTACTGCCAGACTACCATCAGCATTGCGCAGTGGTGGTAAGGATGTCTGGAAAAAGTTACTCTCGGCAGCTTTCGCGAGCGACCAGATAGCGCGACTCCCAGAGGAATATCTTCCAAGCCGCTCATCAACTCTGCCGACGAAGTCGAACTTAGCCCTGGCAATCATCCTCTTACTGGGTCTCGAGGTAGTATTTAGTTTGCGCTCCAATACAGAGATGTCAGGGCTCTGATTAGAACGGGCCGTAGTCCAAGCCTCATACACAGATTGCTTGTTAAGCCTAGCTTTCTGGCAGGGCCGGTTAAACCACGGTCGTTTTCTCAGACCCGCAGCCACTAGAGGGTTGGAAATAAAACATTTCATACCCTCCAGAATTGCCTCAGTGACGGCGGACGCACAGATATCAACATCATCTGAAGAGAAGCAAAGCTGCCTCCACGGGTACGATGCGTAGAACTCACGCAATCCATCCCAGTCTGCTGACTTATAGTGCCATACACGACGCCATTTAGTTGGACGGTGTGATATAGGCCGAGCGCATGGCACCTGTGACCGGACGAGACAGTGGTCAGATGAGCCAAGCGGCGCGTCCACTGAGATGGAATACTCGTCAGGTTTCGTAGTCAGCAGAAGATCCAGCAATGAGCACGCATGGCTCTCAACATCTGGTATTCTCTATCTTTTGTATTTTTTTTTTGGCATTTTTCATGCTAAGATTTTAAAGTTATTTAGAAAAGGAAAAATTCGACCGCGGGCAGGATTCGAACCTGCGTCTTCTGGTTAGGTACACCAGACGCTATGACCACTAAGCCACCGCGATTCTACCGCGAACTGTAAAGTAAGTCGTGTCGGTTGAAAAAGCAAAATCTTGCTCTTCAATAGGTGTTACTGACGTCACCATAAAGACGTAAATTCAGTATGTGAAGGACAAATTCGACATGACGGGTAGGAATCGCGGTGGCTTAGTGGTCATAGCGTCTGGTGTACCTAACCAGAAGACGCAGGTTCGAATCCTGCCCGCAGTCGAATTTTTCCTTTTTTAAATAACTTTAAAATCTGGTATTCTCGTTGGAGATGAACCAGTTGTAAGAAACCATAGGTCAGGGCATAGTCATAAGCAGCCCTTCCCGCACAGTTAGTGGACCGAGAGCCAAGCCACTCGATGTGGTGGGCATTAAAATCCCCTAGAACCACTAGGTCTGCGGCAGGATACTGCTCCAGTACTTTGTCAGTCGCTGATTGCAGGTACTCGAATAATCGAGTTGTGTCCAAGTCACCGCTATGAGACCTGTAGAGGCATGCGTAGATTTTGGTGTGGCTACCGAAATCCACATGCACCCATAAGATTAACAGGTCTCTGTCCTCAAGGCCGTGAAGGCGGCGACAGCAGATATCCTCCCGGACGTACGAGCACACCCCGGCTCGGCGCACAAACCTGTGTTCCAGCTTGTACCCAGGGTATTGTGAGTATGATGTATCATCCGGACAAGATATCTGCGTCTCCGTAAGAAATAGAAGGGTCGGCTGTGCAGTTTCAAGATGTTGATGGACTGCATTTATGTTACTATGAAGTCCCCTGATGTTGCAAAAGTCTACATTTTGTATGGACGGGGATGCCGCTGAAATTTTTTTCTTATTTCTGGCCATAGGTTGGGTGGGATAAAAGATGAAAGAGGAATAGTTGGGTTGGCAGCAAAGGGGGCAGGGCCCATCCTCCAGAGTCAAATGTAGGTTAAGCAGCTTGCTGGCACGGCGGGTGGAAGGGCCTCGATCCTCCCCTATACCAGTAGCTGGGCAACCCCGGTCTCCTTCTCCGGCACGACTATTACTACAGGGATTTTCTGCGAAACTGGCGGTTCAGCCTCCCAGGGTGGAGATTACGTAATCCTTGGGTTCGGGAACCCGTTCAGCCAGCGGGCGGCCAGCGGTCAGCCGTTTCACTGGGTCTCCCTGACCGCCGCGCCAACACGCCGCGCCTATGTATGACAATGGTGGTAACATAGCACCGCCGGTCCCCCCACTGCCAACACAACGTTTCCTCGCGGAGCACTGGCAACCTTACCGTTAGAAACACAACACAGCTCAGAGCAGTGTTATTTCACTACGATTTTCTACAAGGCGGAAGTACTTCCCCAGTCAGGCAGCTCCAATTTGAATAGAATTACTCCCATTATGCCCTACCTCTCTTAAAATGAAATGTCTGATATTTGCGTAAGTGTCAGAAATCAGTATTAAATGTTATCAGAAATATAAGTTATTATAAATAACCCATACTAAATGCTTTATAAAGCATAATGTCCAGCTGGATATAGAGAAAAAATTATTAGTTGTGTGCTAAAACTACACTACTCTTCAACGAACTCTCTTCAGATCGAATACGGATCCCTCATGGATATTATTATTAGGTCAGCAACTTTACGAGTACTGTACTTCGCTCTGTGCAGTTATAACAACGTATCCAAAATCTTCATGCTGTTTTCTGTATATTATGAGCAGAGTTAGGTTTTCTGTATATTACGTAAACATGAGAATCGCGTCAAATGAGGGTAATATTCAACCATTTTATGCCACGAAAATCATTTTATAACAGCTCCATAACTTCGCAACACTGTACCCAATAGTACCACAACACAAAAATGTTCCCAAGTAAAGAAAGAAAACTCCATCTACAGTCGAACACAAAAGTGTAACAAATATAAAAGTACATTAAAATATCCTTTGCGAGCGCTCTTCCCGGGCATGGTAATGCGGGTATTATCCGGTTGGCGCCGGAATTTACCGGCCACCTGTAACCGGCCTCTCGGTCGCCGGTGAAATTTTCATAGCCCTCGAGGCCTGAGGAGTTGCGTCGAGTGTTTGTGCATTTTTAGTACTTCCCAACGTACCCCGAACATTTTTGTTTTTGTTCAAATTGTTAGTACTTTTTATGCGAAGATAAGTTTTGTTGGTTATGAAGATATCTGAAATTCCCTCCTGAAATGCAAATAGGGGACGTATTTACATATTATTTTCATCTTTAATTTTCTTTTGCCCGTCAAATTTAAGTGTTCTCGACGAAATGATAAAAGTTACAAAAAAACTAAATTCAGTATTTTAAGGCCCACAGGTGGCCCCTAAACATACACCCGGGTATACGAGCCATTCCGGATAATAAAACCATTCGCACGCACCCGCCCGGCTTGATCCGGATCTCAGGTGAAATGGCCGCGTTATACACGGATCATGGCGTTCCGGTAGCAGTGAGGGGTATTACGTAAAATGGGGTAACAAGTAATAATTATATCCATATATAAATAAATAAATATTTTTGGGACATTTTACACAACACCATCTAGTCCCAAACTAAGCAGAGCTTGTACTATGGGTACTAGACAATGGATATAATACTTATATACTTTTTTTTTTGTAAATACATACTTATAATACATAAGAAACACCCAGACAAACACAAATACTCATGTTTTATCCACACAAATATTTGTGTCTTGTGGGAATCGAACCCACGACTACTGATCATGGGGATCAGCAGTCCGGCACACGAACCACTAGACCACAGACGTCGTCATATAAATGATTAGTACGCGGAAATTAATATACAAATGAAATGGCTAGCAAAAAGCTAACTTGTGTTAATATTACAGAACAAATATATAAAGCGGGTTAACATTCTACACACATAAATCCAAAAGCGAGTAAGTTTATCCGACTTTTAGATAACTAAATGATAAATGATATTTATTTCTGTAAATAGATCTTATAAAGACACTTTTACAAGTCTAACTGACGACATCTGAGAAGAAACGCCGAAACAAACTCAGAGAAGCAGTCTCTTTTAAAGTCCAGACATTGTATAGTAACAAATATATGTCTTACAATGTAGGGCAAAGTCTGAAATGGCCTTTTGAAGAAAGAGCAATAGCGGTGTTGAGTAGACCAGTCCCAACTGACGGCACGCATGCGTCAGTCATTGTGTAGCTCAACCATAATTTAGGGAGCTCAATAACCCGTCGCAAGACGATACCAGATCAGAGGAACAGTTGCGTAGGTCACATAAAAAAAGGCTCAAAGCCACCAGACTGTTCAAAGCTGAGTATGTATATTTACATATTTATAATAGATACATTAAGCTTCCTTTTACCAAACTTAACGCTACTGCCAAATATTTACATCCTCACGTCTAAACTACTATAATGATTGGTACACTTTTATGATTGGGTGGAGGCAAAGGGAAATATACGGTTTATGCTATTATATGCCCCTGCGATTGTCAAGACTCTATCTCAATTCTGACATAATTCACTATTTTTCTAATCATTTTACATAATATAAAATTAAAATATTTGAATGACTGTTCGTGTTCGTTCTTACGGACCCCTTTGTTGCGATTTCTACACTACTAAACTGTTATCTATTATTGTATTACATATTAGATCAAAATCCCGAAAATGACTTGACTTACATACTCCATCTTAGATTCTATTTGAGCTTTCAAGGCGAAACTACAAAGTTTCAAATGCCTTCAAGCTAAGAATAAAAAAAAATATGGTGTCTGAATATGCGATTGTAAACGCATAACCAAAGGTATCGATATGATTCAACTCATTTAAAACCATTGCCATGTACTCAATGTACTAGCCGTCTAATAAATTAGTCACCACGGCTACTGCGGAGTTTACAAATGAGATACAATATAGTATTATAAATTGGTGCATTACAACGAAACATGGCGCCAATAGAACCATTTATTAATTAGTATTCAATTTCAATATAAGATAGACTTGTGGTTAGAGGCCTAGCTTGTCAGTTCATTGTGGTATGAGTTCAAAATTGATTAAGCACTTTTCTGAACGTTGGATATACACTCAGTAAAGATCTGAAATAAGTGTGTTATTTAAAAGCCTACACTGTTTTTGAAACATCAGTAATTAACATTCTATAATAATGTCACAGGAGCAGTGATAGCCTAGCGGTATGACCATTGGACTGCCAAGTTGAAGGTCTCGAGTTCACGCATTCACGCACCTCTGACTTTTCGAATTCATGTGCGTATTAATAAGTAATTATCACTCGCTTAAACGGTGAAGGAAAACATCGTGAGGAAACCTGCATGCCTTAGAGATTTTCTCAACGGCGTGTGAAGTCTGCCAACCCGCACTAGGCCAGCGTGGTGGACTATAGCCTAATCCCTCTCAATATGAGAGGAGACCCGTGCCCAGCAGTGGGACAGTATATGGGTTGATGATGTAATAATGTCACTTGAACCTTGAATTTTAAAACTTAAATGAGGACAAATTGTAAGTGCTACCACTTATAATTTGTCCTCATTTAAGTAAATCGTATAGTTAATGAAATACATCTTACATCATTAACCTCTAAACGTCAGAGAAGACACATCAATCTATCTTATCTTCATCTTATGTTAATCGTAACTGTCTATAGGCTACGGTAACCGCTTACCATCATGTGGGTCATACGCTTGCTTGCTATCTTAATTCTAATTTAAAAACATGCTTAAGACTGTCCAAAGTTAGTGATTTGAATATAATAAACACAGACATGTTTGTTATTACAGTTTCTGGACTTCAAAAGAGACCATGATGCTCTGAGATTCTTTACAACAGCTATTTAGATTTCTTCAGTTGGGAATTATCTACGTAATCTACTAAACATCTACAACATTTCTTTTAAAAGTGTCTTAAAAAGATTTATATACATAAATAAAACAAATATCACTAATTTAACATTCATCACTATCAACCTGAAAGATGTATGTGCTTTTCTGGATATGTTCCCCATTTCGGTCTAAATGAAAACTGTTTTTGCTGCTTACCCGGTAAAGTAATGATCACACACTGAAATATATCTTCTCTACCAGCTCATTTTCTTCCCATAAACCGATTCCCAGTCTCTTCCACCAAACGGCAAAAAAACGGCGCAATTTCAGCTCCCACCCCAGACGCACGTGAGCCCAACGGCCTTTATGACTTTATCATGAGCCGGGATATTGAGCCGACCTGCCGGGGCTTACCCCGGGATCCTAAACGTAATCTGCGCTGTAATAATGTTGGAATATATCTTACTTTTTATTAATTTTGGACTCAAAGTTTTTACTCTGCAAGATATTTGCGGGAAGGTACGATTTATGGGCGTATTAACTTAGTAAATAAAAGCTTATAATATAAAAAAGGCCATATTATTTTAACCTTGGTTTGAAATTAGGGTCTTAACTTAACCAAAATTTGTAGAACATAACATTTCAAAGCACCGTAGAAACGATTTTGCAACGATTAAATATTTAAGCGAAATAATAGGCTTTTTTATCCTTCAAATATATTAAGTTTAGTAGCTGATATTAAGTAATATATTATGTCTTTTATTTGAATAATATGAATTATATATTATTTAAATAATAAGAAGCAATTTATAAGATAATATGTATATTGATGTAAATTTAAATAGAATACATCTCATAATTTACGTATATTTATGGATATATTTTTAACTTAGAACATTATCTTTAATTTACGCAATACACTTAAAGGATATCGTTTCCTTTAAAATGTTGAACAGTGTTCCTTCTCATATTACTAATTAACACAAAAACATTCCTTATCAAACAGCTTCTGTATACAACCGCTCTTGACGGGGACGCCTTCGATCTCGTCCTCCAAAAATAAAAGTTCCAAGACACCTCAAAAGTTCAAAACTGATTAGATGTTAATGAAACGTTAACAAATTAATGTTTTTGTAGCAATCGTATCTCGTGGTGTGGATGCTGATATCTCTCCGTAATTAATTACGAACGAATGCCCGGAGATGTCGGCTCCGGTTACAGGGCGCGGCGCCTGTGACAGCGATTGGCGGGGTCATTATTTTTACCATGAACACTATTAATATTTAATTTAATTTATATTTATTTACACACAAAACGGTAAAGTAGTTTCATAAATTGACTATTTAATGATGAATTCATTAAAAGTTATTTTTGCCACTACGCCTAAAACTTGCCTGTTTCTTGAATTTGTTTCTAACAATATATTCTGTTGGTTAATACAAACTATATTTTGTATAATATATTCTAATCTGTATATGACTGATAAACACAGAAGCAGAGTATCTCAAGTCACCACGCAATCTACGAGTACTATCTACCTAATTTAAGTTGGCATAAGGCTCCTTTTATAGAGCCTCTCTTACTCTTTTCTTTTACCCATCTCGAAGAAAGTCATGATTACATTGTATGCCCTCTACATTAACTGCATGTGGATCATCACTAAAATTAACGCGTACGGATGCAAAAAGAGTGTTATTTAAAAAAACACAAGCATCCCACAGCGTTAATTCCAGTGGAAGGCACAATTATTTATGTGTCCAATCATACAAGCGGTATAAAAGTGTCGAGGAGACGTGTTGGGGACACTTTTGTGTCTTTATCTCGTCGAGACTAATTAATTATTGCGCGCCGGACAAATCACCGAAATTAGGGATGTGCTGTTATTTATATTTAGTCTCCTAAAATTAATTATGATTAAAATTTGTCGTTTGCCTACATCCTTATTTACAGTAAATTCTGTTGAAAATCTAGGTACTACAATCTACTATAGTTAGGTACTCATTTCAGTGCTATGAACTGTTGGTACGGTCAACAAAAGAGTTAGGTATCCAGGCAGCTAATTAATAATCTGTGTTTTGATAGATAGTGTAATAATGTATAACAATATGTGTCAAAACGTAGGTATTGTAAGCAGCTACATACCTAACCCTTTGGCGCGTAATTATTTATGTCGAAATCTGTATAAAAATGGATATTTCGTTTGATATCTGTATACTTAACTCTTTTGTTGACTGTACCAGAGAAATTAGGTCATTGTTCTGTGCATTGACCACGAATTAACATTACGAATGACAGTACAATCGAAATACAGGTTAAGCAGAAACTAAAGTACGCCAACCAAAGTACATACTAAATTCTTGCATACTTATTTTGCTCGGTCCACTGAAATAAATCAAATACTTAGGTAAGTAATTAATCGATAACAGTCCATGTAGGTACTCTACTACTTTGTAATAAATTTCGATTTTAAATTAAATATAAATACTTATGACTAAAATCTACAAAACAGTAAACAACCTTGGAATATTCACATACGTGATTATCATAATGTGAAGACATGTTGAGCGCTTAAATAAATTACAATCACGACACAACGCCACCATAACAGATTAATTAGCAGAAGTTTAAACGCGAACAAACAACAAAACGTCCTCGTGTCAGATATCTCGGAACTAATTAGACATCTGCCCGTCCGTCTGTCCGTTTCACTTTATTATTAAATGTTTGTTTTAGCTAAAGATATTGGACAGATTTAGAATTGGATTTCTCGGATTTCATTTTAGACTCGGATTAATAAGCTGTTTGGATGTTAAGTAATAGACTTAAACTCTTTAAAAAATACATGATTATCTGGGATTATTTAATTTTATTACTACTACTTATTATTGTTTTTTATTTTTTTTTTTTTTTTTGGGACATTTTTACACAGCACCATCTAGTCCCAAACTAAGCAGAGCTTGTACTATGGGTACTAGACAATGGATATAATACTTAGATACTTTTTTTTTTGTAAATATATACTTATAATACATAAGAAACACCCAGACAAACACAAATACTCATGTTTTACTCACACAAATATTTG
Source organism: Acronicta alni (assembly GCA_964056405.1). NCBI lineage: Eukaryota > Metazoa > Arthropoda > Insecta > Lepidoptera > Noctuidae > Acronicta > Acronicta alni. Next base: position 15,510,196 of record OZ043925.1, on the reverse strand, counting down.
TGTCCTGTGGGAATCGAACCCACGACCCCATGATCAGCAGTCCGGTACTCGAACCACTAGACCACAGACGTCGTCAAACGTCGTTTACATAGTACATATGTAAATATATACGTCAAATACAACGGGGTCAATATTATTTTTTATAAATTAAATATTAATTATAAATTGTATAGACTCAAAAGTCAAATTTATTATTACTTATTATAACCACATTCATTATCAACCACACATCCTGTCATCGAAATATTGTACCATTGAAGAATACAACACCTTTAATTTTAAAGAGTGTATATTATGGAGATGCAAGTAAGCTTGTAAAAGTTTCATCATATCAGCCACAGGAAGTCCACTGCTGAACGAAGGCCTCCCCCATAGACTTCCACAAGGACCGGTTACAAGCCGCCTGCATCCAACGATTTCCCGCGAAACGAGCAACTTTGTAGTTTTGAATTTTAAAAAGTGCGATTTTTATAATCTAATTGAAACAAAATATTTGACTTTGACTTATTGTAAAGCTTGATATGAAGCCAATACCTATTTTCAAGGACTTACGAACTTAGACTTAGCTATGTTACCTGCCCAGTGACTACTAACGCCACGCTACGAGGCGTGACACTAACGCGATTTAGATCATTGTTTATTTGATGAGCACTTGACCCTACATAATAGCGTGTTTTAGCGTGTCACCACCGTCAACCCGTAACTCTACCACATAAGGTTCAGTATTGAGCACCAATGTAGAAATATTTAGGCCACATCTGAAGGACAATTGATTATAGAGGACATGACTTTAATTTTCAATTATAGTGACATGATTCTTTTGCTTGAAAGTATCTAGTAGCCTCTGTCCAGTGATCTATACTAGGGAAATTGATTAATTAGGTACCTACGTACATAATGTAAGTAGTTTGCTAACTATTCTGATAAAAGGTAATTGTAAATTTAGAAAACTCTAGATTGTTATTGCAGCGGCTACTTTTCTTCTGTGCTGTGAGACCTAGGACCAGTTCCCAATCGAAATGAATAATTTAGTACGGATTAAAGATACGTTTGGAATCAGATTTTTTTATAGTTTCATGTGACATTTCATATCTGAATCATTAGCACATACGGAGACACCCGACTGAAGATCGTTTTCTTCGCAAAAGATCAGATAAAAAATGTTTTTTTCGAGATTGCACTTGTGGCATTAGGGACAGCCGGCGTCGTGCCTCCCATCTTATCAATAAGTGAAGAAAATTCATATTTCCATCAATTTTCGCTGAAAGAATCCGAACGAGAATCGAGTTCTTGTTGAAATATTTCGATATAGGAAAATTAGGATGGCACTTATGTGTATATTTCTAATGTAATGTTCATATATGCTTTACGTGGGTTTACAATAAAATGATTTTCCTTTCTTTTTTTCTTATGGGCAGTTTATATAATGAAATAACAAATTTACACAAAGGTGAATTTGTTATATATGTTACGGTAAATCTGATTAATTGAAAATTATTAATATTTTTACAAAATTATTAATAATAACCACATGTTTTGGTAAATGTGAATAAACGATCGAAATTTATCACTTTTAGTTTTTGAATATATAAAAAAAATCCTAACAACCTAACCTGGCCTAAGTACGACTTTTAATTTTATTTAGTTTTTATAATTCCTTGCATACTGGAGCTCAACTAATATAATTGACCACAACGCGTTGTGAGCTGTTTTTGGTCCTTGAGCGTTACTTATGTACATTTATCACTTTAACCTCGACTTTCGGTAATTATTAATAATAATAGATAATTATTAATAATCTTCAATTATTCACTCTTACCGTAACATATATACGACTCAGAAACTAGACCGGACCGGGACTATATTTTAAACATTTTTAGCTACCAGAATTGTCCTCCAGGTGGCAAAATACAAAAACATCCTCTTATCTCCAAAACCAACAGTCCTACGTGTCCACTGAAATTCTAAATCAATTAGGAATTTGCAATCAATCGTGGCCGCTAATTATCGGCAGTGCATGTACGGTAGGTTGGCGTACAGCTGCGGCCTCCGCGCGACACGGCGCGGTAGCACGCGGCGCCGACGCAGCACTAACGAGCAGAGCCGCTAAGGCAATCAGCAATCAGTGAGCATGCCGCCTATAGGGTTGAACGAAACTGAAATGGAATAGAGAATAGTGCACGTTTTATTAAGGAGTCCCAATTTCGTATAGTTTTTTTTTTCTCTTTATTTATTTAGGAACTTATAACAATTGTTACGCCAGTTCCATCAGAACCTAAACTAAGTATCTACATCAAAAATATATAGCAAATAATGAATAAAGTAATGCAGCCTCTGGCGACATTGGTTTGGCTAAAATTATATTAAATATACCTAATCTAACTTATTAATATTTAATTATCTTATTAACATTATCTTTCAGACTCGTTCCTGACACACTCCACTAAAAGGTGATAGACATTTTCTACTATTTCGTTGTGACTGTAATGCCCTATAGTTTTACTAAGGTTTTAGCGAGTTTCAGGCTGGGCGCACATCTCTGACTGAAGACGCAGCGATTAGTACGCGAGAAGTACTAACGTATAAGCGGTTAGTGTGTGTACGTTTGGATATTTCATTATGTATGTATTTGTCTCTGTAGCATGGAACTGTCGACATCATTAAAATATCAAATTTTAAGAAATTATATTGTTTTAATCCGCATGCTAGCTGTATGTGTTTTTTTTTGTATGGTTAACAATAATTTCTTCAGGCGATCGCTAGAGGTATTATACAACATTTTCATACAAAACATTTGACTGATATACTATCGCTCACTATACTTCTGGTAGAGGTACACATGCAAGCAGTATGGTAGAGCAACACACATTTTCACATGCAAGGTACTTGCAAGAGATGTGACACCTCATTAAATACGAACTACGAACTACTACACTGGTTGCTTTTTTAAAACTTTTTTTCTATACCGATGGGGTTAGATAACTGCACATGCCTTACTTACCAATGTCGCTATCCTTAAGATTGTGGTTTTTAAGTTTAAGATTGATGGTTGTTTTACTTCTCATCGTATAGCCTTTATAGTCTGTTGGTGACAGCCCTGCGTCGCTTCAGTACCTACCTACGTCGTGAAATGTTTGCTCTGCTTGCCACTGTCCAGCAAGAACTACCACTTCACCATTTACTGCTAGACACATCTCGTGGCAGCCCTGCCTCGTATCAGCGTACGTACCTACCTACGTAGAGCACGTCAATGTTTGCTCTGGCTGCAGCCTATGTGTCCTACAGGGTTGACCTTTGCGTGCACTATTGTTTTATTTACTTTTAATAATTTAAAAGTCCAGTCAATAGTCTGGTGGAGGTGTCTTCTGTCAACAGAGTAGAGCAGGTAAATGTAGCTAGTGTGGCTTACTATACGTCGACGTCTACTCAAGCTGAAATTGATTGATTGAGGGATTTCAGCTCAGGCTCTTGTTATTTAATGCTCATTGGCTAAGATTTGTGGTGATTCCAAGTCAGTTCCATACAATATTTAGGTGCAATTGACAGTCTTAGCGGGTAACCACTTACCACCCTATTATTTTGAGCATAAGATTGAAAAGTTCGAGGAAACGACTTTGACCCTTATAATGCCAACCCAACTATTCCTCTTTCGTTTACAACGCGCAAGTGATACTCCTGGTGTTGCAAGCGTTTATAGGCTACGGTAACCGCTTACCATCAGGTGAGCCGTATGCTTGTTTACCACCTCAGTGGTATAAAAACGTGTTCAGTCGCCTACGTAGGTACTTCACCGTACCTACGAGTGCTGCTCCAGTTAAATATTCGTATGCCTACAATTGGTTATCGTACCGTATTTAGTACTTAGTAAAGCCAGTATAATGATTTGTTGAGTTGGATATAATAAAGCAACTCTTCAAAGCGTGGGAGTGAAGCCGTGCATGATTAAGCTTCCTTGCAATGACCAGCAACACTCTCGCTACATCTTCACCATGAAATTCGTCATAATATTTGACTTAATCTTGAAACAGTCGAATACAAACCTTGTCTAGTGTCCGACTCGCTCTCAAGTATCAAAATTTGTCTACATCACGCTCGTTGTGAAGGGGTTCCATACTGTTTAAGTATCAAGTAACTACGTCATGGTAGATATACCATACTCGATAGAGTGCGGGCTACTCATCTGTACAAATAATGTATTTACATTGTCATAGTAACAGTGTCCGGACACTCAGTATACATGTACTATTTGTACCAGATATTTAAATATCGAATTGTACCACAATGCGTTCTAATTATTAGAAAGTACTGTCTACAAAAAACTTAGACATGAAAAACTAAACGATTGTTTTTTTTTTTATTAGACAGCCAGGAATCTGTTTTTGGGAAAGAAGTTTTGTTTTTACTTTTAACCTTGTGGGTAGACTGACAAACTTCAAGAACTTTATGAATTCACATTGCATACCTATATTATAATGTTCTTCTTTTTCATCTTAAAACTATCTTATATAACTTTTAGGGGTCCTTCTCATACAAATTATGTTGTGTTCACATGTACTGCTGTCCACATAGTTCTCATGTAATAGGAAGAAAACTAAGGCGCCTAAAATTCTTAATTTAAATCTTCTTAATAGAAAATTTTTATGAGAATCGAAACAAGGACCTCTCGTGAAGCAGCCACGCCACGAGACCAATGAGTGACATTTTTTTTCGATATAAAAAGCACGCATAGCCGCACGCATCACGTCGCTTCGTTACACGATGACGCGTTTTCGTAAATAATTGTTCACAAATGTTTGTACACTGGCTGTCACTGTGTGCACTGGGCCAGTGCTGGGCTACTGTTTGACTTTGTTTATATAGTAGTGCGGTGGAATTAGGGTGACACTTGTTTATGTGTAGCGAGCGGGATGTTGGGTGGCCGGGAGGCGACATCCCGTGTGTTTGTGAAAGCTTCATGGATTCGTTGGATTGGATCGTACCATACCTTCAGGTCAGCAAAGGTTCGCATTTATCTGGCTGATACACGGAGACTGGTATATTTTAAGTCCCATGGAATAGATTGTCAATAGTGCCCAAATCAATACTCTTTTTTTATACCTGTAAGGTGGTTTCCTCGCGGAGCACTGACAACCTTGCTCACCGTAAGGAACACAAGCACAACACATCTCAAAGTAGTGTTATTTCACTTCGATTTTCTGCAAGGCGGAGGTACTTCCCCAGTCGTGCAGCTCCAATTTGAGTGGAATTACTCCCACTAACCCTACCTCTCTTAATACTCCGAGCAGCTACTGAAAATTTCCTAGAAAAATCCAATCAACTACTGACTAAGTAGTATTATCGTAGTATATTTAGATATATTTAGATCCTCAAAATACACATGATGCTGATGATTATAATATAAGTGATTAGCTACATTGTTGTTTTGGATAAAGCCTGTAAAAACAATTTAAGTGAATAAATAAACCTTTACCAATATCAGCCCGTCTCCTACCTACTATTTAACAAACAAGCCGGTGTACTTTGCCCGCGCGTAGTCCCACAATTACCCAATAACAACGCTGTCACCGGCACCAGTGATGGATGAGGATCGATCGCCGCCGCCGCTGCACCGCCGCCGCACCGCCGCCGCACCGCGGATGTAAGCGGCCACGGTGATCCCAACAATGACCCACTACTTACGACACATGCTATGATAATAAAGGGTTGATGAATTAAAACTCCACAAGGTAACATTGTGTTGGCAGTGGGGGAACTTTGGCCTTTATACTGCCAAACCAACTATTCCTCTTTCATTTTACAGGGTCCGCAACGTTTTTTGACGGGGTTGGAAATGCTTTGTGCACTACCCACCGCTTCGGGGAGGGCAGTGGGGCGTGTTGGGCTCTACTCTGAAAAGATCAGTCTAGCGACTAAAATCAACCTTGGCGTTTCGCGTCACAACTTTAGTGCCGGGACTACGGGAGCGCTGTAGCATTCGTCCGCAGACCCGGCAGAAGCGTCTATAGGCTACGGTAACTGCTTACCATCAGGTGGGCCGTATGCTTGCTTGCCACCTTAATAATATAAAATTATCATAGTGGCAGGAAAAGTAAAAGGAAATACTTAGACCGGAGACCAAAGCGTTGGACAGATCAAAGATCGGACCAACTAAAGATACTCGTCAGAGCCGAACCACTTACCAACGGCAATAATTTGCTAAAACTGAATCTAATAATCCAGCAATAGTGCAGTAATATAAACTTTACGGCAACAAATCATACATCACTCACATAATACAATCACAACACACAATATTGATGCAGTTCATTTTCCTCCACAAGTTCAGGAGTCGATAAACCTGTCAAATATAACTGGCCAGTTGCTTGATTAAACAACTGGGACTCCCACAACGGAATCTCGACTATACGCTCGGAATATCAAGGTAGCCTTTCATTTGCTTGATGTGTGCCGGTTGTGTCGTTGTAGTTCTAGTGAGCAGGAGTTGAAGGTGTGGAAATAACAAGCGAGCCAATGTTGTATATAAACTGTGGACTCAATCAAAACGTTGGCTTCTGGATCGGGGTGGTGTACATAGACCAATGCAAGGATAGACAGTCCCTGTATTTGTTTTGTGAAAAGTAGACGCCTGTCGCAGATATTGTTTTGTATGGACGACTCGCTTTAATAGAAAGTAAAATCTTACAAAACGTACATACAAAACATTATGAGACACCCTACCGTCTATCCTAGAGTTTCAGTTCTTCCTTCTTTAAAACTTTTATAGAAACACTAGCTGATGCCCACGCATTCCTAAAGGCTTTTTGAGACAAAAGGTCCTTCTCCAAGGTCTATTCTACCTCTGCACCAAATTTCATCAAAATCGGTTTAGCCGTTTAGGCGTGAAAGCGTAGGTAACAAACAGAAAGATAGAGTTACTTTTGCATTTATAATATTAAATTAAAGTAATGCTTTGACTCAACTAGGAAATACGTAGATACAATAAAGCAAATATAATCAATTATAAACATTTAACTATTCTTTCATTAAATAATCGGGTATTCGTGATGCACCTAAAGTTCTGGTAGGAACATGATAACGAAACAAATGTTGTGTGCACATGATAAGCCGTGACAGATGTGCACATTATTACACTTGTATTTATTCTATGTAGGTACCAAGTTAAGTAAATGACTGTGACTTCTCTAGACATTACTAGGTCTACAGTGAAATAGATGTCCGATACGGGAGCGATCTATTTGTGGCGAGCGGACGCGGCCGCGGTGCGCCATACATGTGTTTACACGTGGATTCGATCCACATCACGCCATTTATAGCTTCTGAACTTACACAGCACTAGTAAAGGTATTTACCATTGTTTATAACATTAAATATATGAATAGTTTTGTAGACATCGATATACCTATATCATATTCCTATACACATAAACATAAACATACCATCACGCCTGTATTCCCCGAAGGGTTAGGCAGAGGTGTACTAATGTACACCCACATTTCGCCGGTATGTTTAGGTCCCATGTAATAGGGGGCGAGCCTATTGCCATTAACAGGGCACAATTAATACAGACTCCGAGCTGCTACTGAGAATTTCATAGAAAAACCCAATAACACTTTGCTCGACCTGGGGATCGAACCCAGGACCTCTAGCGTAGCAGTCACGCTTAGGACCACTAGACTAATGAGGCATATTCCTATATTTTTTTAAATATACAGTTAAACTCGAGACCTTCGACTTAACAGTCCATTGGCCATACCACTAGGCTATCACTGCTTATACTGCTATAAGCAGTGATAGCCTAGTGGTATGGCCAATGGACTGTTAAGTCGAAGGTCTCGAGTTAGAATCCAAGGCCTCCGACTTTTCAAATTCATGTGCGTATTAATAATTAATTATCACTCGCTTAAGCGGTGGAGGAAAAACATCGTGAGGAAACCTGCATAACTTAGAGATTTTTCTCGACGGTTTGTGAAGTCTGCCATCTCGCACTAGGCCAGCGTGGTGGACTATAGCCTGATCCCTCTCATTCTGTTAGAGGAGACCCGTGCCCAGCAGTGGGACAGTATGTGGGTTGATGATTATACAGTTAGATTTTTTATTAGGTAATAATCTGTATTGCTGACTCCTCCATGCCAAGGAGATCAAGTAAAGCGGTCAGTCCTGACTATCATACGAACACATATGACAATAGTTAGTGGTAGTCAGAAGCCTAAAAAGCCTGACAACCAGTAGGTATACTTCTAGGATATCGGTATTCCCCAGAAATTGGGTTGGTGAGGTCTGATGGCAGTCGCTTCATGTAGAATACATAGGTATATTCAGGTCTAGGACTATAAATAATAAAATCACTTTCATGTTAATTGAGATAGAGATTTCTCAAAAATCAAAATAGTTTTATTTTCATATAAACCATATACAGGCACTTATGAAATGTCGAGTCTAGGTGCACTATCTCAAGTAACTGGTTTCTCTATCTCAATTAACATAAAATTTCAAATGCTTGTCTCCAATTTACGAAGGAGGGCGTTTTCCCAGCAGTGGGAATCATCAGGCTTAAGTACATAGTAATATTTTTAAGTGAAAAACAGAGTTCATAGAAAAACCCAATAACACTACTCGACCTGTGAATCGAACCCAAGACCTCTAGCGTAGCAGTTGCACTTATAACCACTAGGCTATTAAGGCAGTTTTGTTATACTAGCTAACAATTATTATTACATGTTATCAATAGAAGGTAACTTGTACAGTTACTAGTTATTTGTCTGTTGACCGTACGTTATACTAAGACAGCAATCGACCATCACTACGACATAAAGTCTAGACGAACCCTCCACACATTTAGTCCTAGGTAAAGATATTTACAAGCTCTGAACATAACTGAACTCGCTAAGGCCGTGCTGGATCCCATATCAGATACAGAGTGAGTCGTTAAAATAACATTTAAATGTAAATACAATTTGATATTTTCGCAAGAATTTACGCGCAAATACATACAAACATAAACATATTTAGCAATAACATTAAACGCGAATAGTTGCAATACACGCACGCATCCGTTGGACGCCACTAGTCTAAATATATTCCTACCCTCGCCGCGGCTTCCGTTCCACAAGATACACAAACATTCATACAAAATTGAACTTTATTCTCAGCCAAATAAGACGTCATATTAATTCCGTAGTCGTACCAAATTGATTCCAGAGGTAGAACATTAAGATTAAGAAAAAAATACAGGAATATTTAAATATCATTTGGAAAATAATGTTACTGTTACTCTTGCCGTCTTCAATTGATTTTTAACCTTATCTTCATTCAACACAGCTCAATATCATTCAGTCAAATTCGTCGTTGTTTGTTTTCAAATGAGGTAACGGGTGTCGATGTATGCGCAGTGCGTGTATTGGTATGCAAACGCATGCGCGTGCGCACCGAGCTGTCAAGATGATGGGTAACGTAAATATGATGGATACGTTCCACGGGCTCGGAATAATGTGGCTTTACGTCTGTAGAGTTCATAAAATTATGATGAATTGTAATATAGCTGCGTAGGATCGTTACACGCTTCTTTAACTATCGATAAGTTTATGAATATATGAATGTGATGAACATATAACCACGCCTCTATTCCTCAAAAGGTTCAGCAGATGTGTAGGTACTTATGGGGTGTACTTAGAGAAAGAATAAATATAATAAATAAATATTTTTGGGACATTTTACACAACACCATCTAGTCCCAAACTAAGTATGGGTACTAGACAATGGATATAATACTAAGTAATATACTTTCTTTTTTTGTAAATACATACTTATAATACATAATAAGCACAAGTTCTGCTTTGTTTGGGAATAGATGGTGCTGTGTAAAATTGTCCAAGAATATTTATTATTATTATTATAAGAAACACCCAGACAAACACAAATACTCATGTTTTACCCACACAGATATTTGTGTCCTGTGGGAATCGGACCCCGTGATCAGCAGTCGATTCGAACCGCTACACTACAGAGGTCGTCGAATGTTTTAGAGACTGTCGAAAGTTGAAGCTGGTAGGAATCTAGTTTTACGGACAGACTACGGAGCACACACTCACGAGTACTAATATATATCAACAATCCATAGGTAGGTATACCGTCGCACTGTGGGGTACAGGTCTCGACTCAGAATGTCATACTAGGCTATAATCCACCCCTCTTCTTCTTCTTCTTCTTGCATCTTGGCAGACTTCACACGCCGTCCGCACCTTCGAGAAAATATCTCAGACATGCAGATTACCTCATGATGTTGTCCTTGGCACTTGGCAGTCCAATGGTCATGGTTGGGAAAATTCAATCAAATTCTTTAAAATCTAATTGTGTTATGAGCATAGTATTTTCATTTTTCTTGGCATTGGTAATTATCTCAATACAATACACCCAATTAAACAAGTTGCAATAATCATTTCACTTTAGTAAATGCATGCTGCTTTTAAGTGATATTATCTTGTGTAATTGTGACGTCCTAGCGACGAAACGGACGAGTCATCTTGCAACGGATACCCGAAGCCAGAGGACTGCAGGTTTCTTCCTCTTAGTGGGCTAGCTGCCTTCACGAACCACGTCTTTGAAAAGTAAGGAATGTACTATGTTGGGGACAACACAACAGACCACATTTGCTGGAAGTGTTGCTAGCCACGCCAGCCCCCACAGTTAAGATTAGTAAATGTATACATATACTTGCGACTGTACATACAGCTCGTCGGTATGTTTGAGTTCCTAAATAAAAGGGGGGTGACCTTGAAATATTAGATTCTGGAAATTTTAAACATCAGTCTTTCTTTGACCAATAAGTTAAATTTCACAATGCAAATCTACAATTCTTTTTGTAGGCGTACAAAGTGTTAGGCGGAAACTAGTCATGTATAAATAAGGACTCGTTCACACTGGTCCGGTGTCCAAATGAACACAATTCAGATCTGACAGTAAGCAAGTGTTAAATGATGGATCGGCGGCGACTCTGCGTAATGACCGCCTAACCAGCCGTGATGGATGACAATTGAGACCGACCTACACTTGATAAAGGGTTTGTGATTGTTTTTAAAATTGTTGTTTGTCTGTGAACAAGAGTAACATCATTGACAGTCTTTCTACAGCGGAAGTGTTCGTTTGGGACCTTCATTTGCTTATGGAAGGAGGATGATGTTTTTCGAGCGTATATAGGTATGTAGGATTTACTTAAGTATTTCTAAATTTTTGGCACGCTTTACAGCTTTAACCGTTTAATTACACATAAAATTATGAGATGTCATAAGATTTGTGTCATGTGTAGGAGTGACAAGTATATTATTTCAATATGGCGTTCGCGAAAAAAAGAGGATTCATTAACTTTTCGTTAAAAAGAGAATAACCTTTCATCAACATACCATCATAACATAACATACTCACTACTCACGCCTGTATTTCCCGAAGGGTCATGCAGAGGTTTACCAATTTACGCACACAGATCGACGGTATCTCTAGGTCGTATGTAATCGTGAGCCTATTTCAATTATCCGGGCAAAAATATAAACTCCAAGCCGCTACTGAAAATTTCATAAAAAGCCCGATAACACTTTGTTCGACCTGTGAATCGACCTCAAGCGTAGCAGTCGCGCTCACTCACCAGACTAATAAGGCACTATCATATTTATATTTCTAAAATCGCTATATATAATAAATCACTCAACTTTATAAAAATAAACGGTACCACACGGTCGCGACACGCGCGTCGAGCGTTTAATCGCGACAACGCGCGGCATTTCCCGCGCCACGAGCATTTGGTTGGTATAAATATAAAGCGCAGATTAAGTTATTAGGCTGTCTTCTACATACTGACTGTCAACGCCAGAGTTAAATGTTGGAAACTTATTCTGGTTAATTCAATCCAGAGAGGATATTTGTGTCATATACCAAAATAACATTCCAATATTATTATGTTTACAAGTTGGGTGATATTGATTAACGATTCATCATCATCATCATCAGCCTATATTAGTTCACTGCTGGACGTAGCGTATCAGCTCATAATGTCAACTTCTCAAAATGACAACCGATCGCAAAATGTCCACTTCTCACAATGTCAACTTCTTAAAATGTCAAATTCGCATAATGTCTATTTCTCAAAATGTCCATTTCTCGAAATGACAAATTCTCATAACGTCAACTTCTTACAATGACAAATTCGCATAATGACAACTCCACGTAGTTTCTACTTTATCAAGGTAATTTGAATGTGGTAATAGGTATAGCTAGATATACTAAGGGGTATATGTAGGTAGATATCTGAAAACTTTAAAAATAAAATACCAAAACTTATAATCAATCAACTGTAATAGGTGTGTCGTATTAAACAAAAACAAAAAAAAACACCAGATCATCAAAATATCGAAAAACATAACAATATAAACATAACATAATGGAATCAGCTGCCTGAGTCTTTATTTCCTGAGGTATACAATTTGGGGGTCTTCAAATCACGAGTGAATAGGTATCTTCTAGGTAAGCGTGCTACATCTTAGACCACATCGTCACTTAACATCAGGTAAGATTGTGGTCAAACGCTAACCTAACTCTTATAAAAAAAAAATAACACTATAAAAAAAATCATCACACCATCTTGCCGGAGGGCGTCCTTCACTACGTTTGCCGAGTCACGATCTTCACTCGAGAACACGTCTACCCAGCGGTTGTCGGTTCTTCTGCAGATATGGCCAGCCCACTGCCACTTCAGCTTGCTAATCCGTTTTGCTATGTCGGTTACTTTGGCTCTCTGTCGGATAACCTCGTTGCGGATTTTATCCTTTAGAGAAACTCCAAGCATAGCACACTCCATAGCACGCTGTGCGACTTTGAATTGGTGGTCTAACCACACTGTGAGTGTCCCCGTCTCAGCGCCACGATTAACGATTATTAATCATCATCAACCCATGTCCCACTGATGGGCACGGGTCTCCTCTCATATTGAGAGGGATTAGGCTATAGTCCACGATTATTAATAAACAAATTTAAATACTTTGGAGCATTTTTAAACCACCACCTAGTCCCAAACTAAGTAGAGCTTGTACAGTCAGCAACGAAAATCGCTGAACATGTTGCAATCTTCAATCAATTAAAAATATGATTTTTAATAAGTATGAAGTTACTGACCTGTGAAGGTTATGCGAAATAATTGCATAGATGACCATTAAATATTTAGGTTACCTTAATAGAAAAAACCTCTTGACAAGTTTTGGAGCTGTGAATTTTCAAAATTTTGCTGTGTTCAGCAACTTTCTATGTTGACCGTACTACGGTACTAGACAAAGGATTTAATACTTATATAAAAATAACCAGACAAGCACAAACACTAGTTCATTATTCAAATATTTGTGTCCTGCGGCAATCGAACTGTGGTGATCAGCAGTTTGACTCTCGCAGACGTTATATTGTTGTCATAAATTACTATTAATGGCAATAGGCTCACCCCTATTATATTTAACCTGAGAAATCTAAGTCGCGTTACGTTTTACAAGCGACATCTTTTCCAGAATAAGTCCCCAATATGAATCACGCATGCCAACACAACGGTTTAGTGTTTAATTCTGCGAGTTTAACACCGTTAACACCACGACATCGATGTGAATATAGCACTTTATTAATCACGGCTATTTCAGGACATGCCGCGCCAATTAGTAATGATCTTGATCGCCTGAGATTGGGCTACGTCGAGCAAGTACATTATTATACATCATCTGGAAATATTTTAGTTAAATAATAATCCTGTAGCAGGAGAGAAGAAGAAGAGATATGCACAGAATGCTCCTTTTATTCCATCTCAGTTTCTGGTGTGATCTTTAACATTTTCAGTCCAACCTTCAGAAATTCGATTAATAATAATAACTTTATTGTCCAAAAAACTTATAATATTAGATAGATTTTGGCACTAGCATCCACACCAGGATTCCCTGTGTCGTGGAAGCTAGTTTCCCTCATCCAAAACATTGACTCTTATTATTAAATTGTGTAATATAATAACTTAGTAACACATTGGAAAAATTAAAATGTCATTAAACCTATTAATGAGATACAGTCTCAATGATATGATATATATAACGATATATAATCACATGATTCTGTAGGTTATTTAGCCAGGAATCCCTCCCTTGCATCTTCAGCTATCAACATACCTACTTATAATATTATTAAAACCATCGCATCCACATCTGTGTCGAAATAAGAATAAAATCGAAGTGTCTTTTTACCACACAATTTGACAGAACATCTGCTCAAGAACTTAAACTTCCAGCGATTTAATAATATAAAGCGGGCCACTCCCTCCACTTCATTCCCATTGTGTCGCATTCACAGATTACATGTAACGTCTCCAATCCTTAGCGGATTTGTTCAGACAGAATGACAAGTCATAAGAGCTTTATTGTGGTGTGAATGCGACTTAATGCGACGCAAAAAATGTCGTTTGACGTGTCACCGTGTGTTTCCATTGTAAAGTTATTATTATACATATATTTATACATTAACATATTATATAAAACGGTTTTAATGGTTGTGTAAATTAATAGCTAATATGATTTAAAGAAACAAGAAGTAAATGATGAGGTGACGGTTGATAATAATGTTAACAGTAAGTTAGCACTGTGATTCTAATTAAGAAAGAAGGTGTTTCTGACCTATTATTTATCTAAATAAAATTTAACAAGAGATTGAAAGTCTGAAGCAGTATATACACGTACGTGGATTAAATCGAAATGAGGAAATCAAGAATCAACGTAAAGAATCGTGGAGGTTTACATTTAAAATTTAAAAATCATTCATCCTGGTTCTCCTTTTCAAATCATACTACGATTCGTGTAGCACGTATTAGGAGAACGTATCATCTCCAACAATGGCAACAGACGAGGCGACTAACAAAGAAACGCAATACAGTAGCATTGAAGACGCACGTGAATGGCTCGCCCTAACGCGCCAATTGTTTGCCGATACACCGTCATAATGTTGTGACGCGCCCCTGACGTGATCCGCCACTATTGTACCAAGATATAGGGCTGCCACGTAAATCTTTAAACCTTACTTGTTTAGTTTTGTATATTTTATGTATTATATAATAATTATTAAAAGTAAATAATAATTATACCCATTGTCTATAGTACCCGTAGTACAAGCTATACTTAATTTGGGACTAGATCGTGCTGTGTAAAATGTCCCAACATTAATATTATTCTCGTATTTATTTATTTTCTTAATTACATTATATTTAAAAAAATCTTTTTCCTCTATGGTCTGTATTTGAGCTTGAGCTCAGGAGAGCTCTATCTACGGGAATCTAGGAAAGACCATGTCATAGTAGGCTGCGGTGGTCTACTGTTGGTGTTATACATATAAGTACATATTATAATTCGAATGGACTCTCGTAAAGTATGGGCCCTCTTCAGCAGAAGAAAAAGATAAATGGAAGAGATTTATTTGCTATACAAATATAACAGTATATACTTTTAATAACAAGTGCTTTTTTTGAGTTCTTTTTTATTTGAGGCAAAATAAAAAAAAATATATTTATTTTGAATACGGATTGAACGTTAAAAAGTACAACTGATATTACCGAAACAATGGCGATCTCAATCGACTAGCTTCAAGAAACCGTATCGTGTAGATTTAAGCCAAACTAAGTCTTTAAACGACTATGTTGTTGTCGAATCGATAAGGAAATAGTATAAATTTAGCGGGAAGTTTAGCGCGTTATAGTTTTATCTGAAACTGTTTGCCGATCAACTGAACTCTTTCGAAAGCTGTTATCGCGCGATAAAATAAAGGGAAGGTATAACGTACTGAAGGTTGCAGACTAGAACTCTATCAATAACAGCTTTAAACCAGATATCTTTATTTCAGACTACTTAACTAAATTATTTATTAGCAAACTATAACTTAATAGAAGTCAGGTGCGTAGTACTCGCAACCGGCGTGTATGTATGACAAGATGTATGAATGTGGTCGAAGCAAAAGAAGTATGCAAGAATCGTAGCAAGTGGCGTTCTTTAGTTTCTGCCTACCCCTATGGGAAAAAGGCGTGAGTGTATGTATGTAACTTAATAGACTACAAAGTAAAATTAAACTAGGATATTTATAAGAAAAGTAAGTAAACGGCATAAAAAAACTCCTCCGCATCGCTCTCGCCTGGAAGCGTACCCAACATGCTGGCTGCATCGCCGTGTTGAATAACAATGCTTATTATATCAGATATTTTTAGTTAATTTCAGGAATAGAGGAAGAGAGGAGAGGTATATCAGGAACAGAGGCCACCACATCAAGCTACCACAATCTGTCAAATTTCTTTGATTGATTTTCTACTTTTACACAAAACAATAAGGTTCATAACTAATTGGGAAAATTTGACAGTTTCGGATAGCTTAACCTGCTGCCGTCTGTACGTTAGTCACGTATAACTAAAACCGTTTCTTGATTCAGCAAAATTGGCAAAATACTGTGAATGAATCTACTTTAGCTTATACTTATAAAGATATGGGTAATTTTAAACTTTTTACATATATATATTTAAATTAAAAAAAAAATCATCCAAACTTCCGCCATTTTCATTCGAGATATATGAACTTTAATAAACATTTTTTTTTCAACTCACGTTATAGTTACTGGGGTGCCAACCCTATCGTAAGAACAGCGAACATAATAGAATCGGCGCACATTATAGAATTTGTGCATTTAATTGAGTGTGAAACTGTGAACGAATGAAGGGAACAATTTGCGTTGAATAACGCCCTTCCGCGTCAAATGACACCGCGATGACGCTAAAAGCTTACTGAATGTCATTGTGAACAAATTGACGAAATTTATGATCCAATGTGTGGCAACCAGAAGAAAATATATGATTTTATTCTGAATATGTACGATTTATTCCGTACTAGGTAACAACCCGCGGTATATCCTGCCATGATCTTGTTTTCCTTATCCCATGAGAATTTCCCAAAATACGTCTTAGTGCTTACTAAGTTATTCATTATTTACCACTCTGAACACCACATTAATAATAAATTACTTAACTTCCTTTATTTTAACCTCTATCCTCGTAATACCTTAAAGGAAAGTTACTCTTAACTGACAGACTTTGAAAAAATACGGAATTAATGACTAAAGAAACAATTGACGACAAACAAAATACAATTTCATCGTTTCCTGGATATTGATGATACAAATGGCGCAGAGACCATCTGCTCCTACACTACGAGTTGCGGATTCGACTCCCGGACGGATCAAATATTTGTTCCCATTACTACAGGTAGTTGTATCTGGGTTAGAATATGTGAGAATTTGTATATACATATAATTTGGAAACGCAACCAAGATGTAGGAGTGAATCCTATTTTAGAAAGACGTTTTTTAAAAGACAATTTACTTACATTTCAACAAAAACACACTATTTATTTATTTATTTATATATATGTACTTCTATGTACAACATTAGCACATAAGGTGGACTTAATGGTACATGGCACTTTCTGCTCGTCAACCTCTGGGCCAAAAAATAAACATATATACTAATCTTACTAATGGTAAATTATGAACGAAACACAATACGGTAAATAAGTATGTATATTGTATATAAATATGAATTAAAAGATGATTGAAAGACAAAACAGTAAATATACAGACAACATAAATATGTAAAGCTGTTTACTTGTGTACATGTACAAAAGCGTTTAAGTTCACTCACTTTTTTCGCTTTAATATTTTGTGATATAAAACGATTAACCCTTTGAATACGGCCGTGATGAAATTAAGTTGAAATGAAACGTAATGATGTTACAATGTAGGTACTTAAATATGTCGAGCGCTGTCACGGCAATTAATTATATTTATGTAAGGGATGTTTCATCCTTTTGACAATGTTTGACATCTTTATTTTTATTATTGTCATGGGAGGTCAACAGCGCAATAATGGTAACATAAATATTTTTTATTTTAATTTTGCAACAAACGCGCTGTGTGAATCATTATTAATTTATGGATAGAAAATGTTGAAAATGTGTGCAACAAATGAAAATGAAATTAGTGAAACAATCAAAATCAAAATAGTTTTATTTTTATATAAACCATATACAGGCACTTATGAAATGTGGAATTTAGGTGCACGGTTCCAAATTAGTCGTTTCCTATGCAGAAGAATCGGAAAGAAACTCCATGAACTCCACTCCAATTTTCAGAATCTAAAAAATAGTTTCAGAGATCACTTTCTTCAAACATAGACGTTCAAAGTCAAAGCATGATTTTATATAGTTCCCCATTCACACATACGTAGGTATCTATGCATACAGTACATACATAGTTGTACACGCACTAGTTAAGTTAAATGGCGCGATTACTGAAGCCGACGGCCGAGGGTTACGGCGGGCTACCCCGGGTATACGACACCGTTTAGCGTATTTAACATACATTAGCGAATGCCGCAGATTTGCTTCGGATGACTGTCCTTCTCTATTTATGATGTGGCCTATGTGTGAATATATATTTGACGGAACTTCTGCGCTAGAGGGAATGGAGCCCAGGACGGGTTAGATTCCCAGTTTGAGTGTGTTATTGGGTTCTTCTGTTGGGTGTCAGATCGTTTTATTCCCTACAACATGGTTGAGTCGAACGACACCGATGCGCACGTCATACTCGTGAACGGGTGCCGTCTGTCGGGGCTGGTCAGCTCTTACAGTCAATGGAAATTTTTTTTTTATTTTTTCTGTTTAACAAACTTTATTAATTTAATAGTACACATCAAACTGCATTGTTCTCATGAACTATTTAATATTCCTCTCTCCTACGTTGCCGTGCCCGACAGGATCCATGATTGATACCATAAACTGTATAACAACTGTTTAACATTGTGGAGTGCAATAAACGTATTGAGTATTCAGATTTAGATTGTAAATCAAGAAGAACACTGTAATCATGTTTTTTTTAAAAGAGTGTCTATGGAGTTTATTGCCGGTTCTTTTCATAAGACCCACTTTTTGGAACCATGCAACTAACTAGTTTTGACTTTTCAAAAGTGCCGTAATGGTCTAATTGAAATAAAATGTCTGACTTTGACTAATAAATTCTCAGTAGCCGCTCGGAGTCTTGAATTGAACCCGTTTCATGGCAATAGGCTCGCCCTCACTTCATGGGACGTAAACATACCGGAAAACTGAGGATGTATATTTGTACATCTCTGCCTAACCCTTCGGGGAATACATGCGTGATTGCGACACCGGTATTCGCCACACACGTGCCTCCCATTAGGCTAAGAGACACCTCGCCGTTTGAAGGGGTCCAGAGACGGCTGGACCCAGCCTGATATGGTCGAGGCGAATTTCAAGGATCCAAGTGCAAGGAAGACAAGTGGAATCTTTAGTAGCTATGAGTCGTGCAATGTGTCACCTCCCCCAGGTGACAGACGATGCATGAGGATTTTCCACAACACAAAAGCTAAAGGCAAAGTCAAATGTGCTTTAAAACTTAGACCATTAAAATTTTGAAAAGTCAAAACGAATTGCGAAAAAGTCAGTAAACACTGTCACAAATAACGGTAACACAAACAGTACTGGTAACAGTAACAGCCTGGAAACTGCTAACAATAATCCTAAAACACCAAACTGCACGTTAAACTCCTGCCATTCGATCTTAAATAGTAACTTAGAAACAAAGGCTCCATTGTACCGAGGATATCTTCTATAAGTACCTACTAACTCAACCATTCAGTCATATGCATAGCTGCAGCTGCCTTAGGACCTGTTCAAATGTTTTACAACCAAAACCACACGTCAGCGACGCAAATGTGGATGCACATCAAAAGATTACACATTGTTACAGTTCATTCTACGTACGAATATTCCAGAAGTAAATGATACTCGTTATCGAATCTATAGGTACTATTTTAAAATTTTAAAGGACTGCTGTGCCTGTACATTGAAAATATAAAAAAAATAGGTTTGAGTACGTACTAACAAACATACTAGAATCTACTTATCTGTTTGCTAGAGATAGGCGCAAAAACGAATAAATAGATTTAAGGGTCCGGCGGAGCGTGAATTGCCCATACAAACGTAATATCCATATAATTCATAATTCAAACACAATTTTATTAACTTGTGCTATTATTTGGATTCGGATACCTTTAATCTAGGTTCCTACGGTACCATTTTGTCCAAAATACTTCAATGGAAATAAATATAGGCGAATGTAAATCTTGATATTTTTACGATTTTTCGTCCGGTCTTCCGCTCATTGATTTAATACTAAAAACAACAATATTTGAACTCTTTTCATCTCTTGAACACAGATTATATTATAAATAATCATTAAAACATCAGAAAATTATTATACTATGAACTTTTAATTTATAAAATGTTCAATTACGGCACGCCACGCAATATAGCCCAAATTTTGAAGGAAAATATTGCTCTCTCGTGCGTTCTAAGCGGGGGGTGTGGCCTGCTGCCCGTCGGGCGATGCAGTTCGTTAGTGTTCGTGTTTGACGAAGACGTAACGTGAATTTTATTACGAGTTGGATTGTTTGCCGTTAGTATATTTTTTTAATAATGTTTTCCCAAAGGTTGAATGAATCCAAGAGTAAGTACCTAACTACAATAAGGCACCGGACTCGATCGTTATGGTACAGAATGATTATAGTTCAACTTTTTTGTATAGACTATATATAAGTCTACTCGTCAAATATTTGAATATTTGTTTGTAGTCCTTACTGTTACCGGCCAATGTAGATATTATTATAATGGCCTTGTAGATACCTACAAGGCTATTACTAGGTAACTATACATACGTATATAGTAATGCAATCTCCTTGCAACGGTCTCTACAGTGCCTAGGTGCTTACTAAGATAGGTAGGTACTAGTTTATCTTTGTGGAAAAACAGGGATTTTACACAGTAGATACTTCCTTACCCGAGTAGCTATGATCTACATAGGTAGGTAGGTACTTACCTACACCCATATACAGCTTCACTAAACGTAGGTGCACGACTGTGATAGCTAGGCCACAGAATAGGAATAATAATAATAATAAATATTATATTATATATTTATTATTTCATAAAAAACTGACTCGGCTTCATCAAAGCAGAGCTATCATATTTTAAACTTCTTGCTGATTTTGAAAGGTTAGAATGATTTAGTTATTGTTTGTCAAAATGGCGGCTGCAGTAAATTACAACTTTTTCGTCATGGGTGTCATTTTCATAGTTTTCGAGGGTGTTGAAGCCGATAGTGCGGTCAAAATGTAAATCCAAGATAGCGGTTCGAATAAATTATCAACTTTTTCGTCATGGGTGTCGTTTTCATGGTTTTCGCGGGTGTTGAAACCGATAGTGCTGTCAAAATGTCAATCCATGATGGCAGCTGCCATAAATTATCAACTTTTTCGTTATGGGTGTCGTTTTCATGGTTTTCGAGGGTGATGAAACCGATAGTACGGGCAAAATGGCGGTTGGAATAAATTTTCAACTTTTTCGTCATGGGTGTCGTTTTCATGGTTTTCTAGGGTGTTAAAACCCATAGTGCTGTCAAAATGTCAATCCAAGATGGCGGCTGCAATAAATTATCAACTTTTTCGTTATGGGTGTCGTTTTCATGGTTTTTGAGAGTGTTGAAACAGATAGTTCTGTCCAAATGTCAATCCAAGATGGCGGTTGCAATAAATTATCAACTTTTTGTTATGGGTGTCGTTTTCATGGTTTTTAAGGGTGTTGAAACCGATAGTGCTGTCAAAATGTTAATCCAAGATGGTGGCTACAATTGATTATCATCTTTTTTATCATGGTTTTCGAGGGTGTTGAAGCCGACAATGCGGTTAAAATGTAAATCCAAGATAGCGGCTGCAGTAAATTGCAACTTTTTAGTCATGGGTATCGTTTTCATGGTTTTCGAGGGTGTTGAAGCCGATAGTGCTGTCAAAATGTAAAAAACATAAGACACTATTTTTTTTATAAAAGTTGTTGTTTACCTTCCTCCCGAGTAGTAAAAGTGGCGTGTCGTAGCAGATGAAAGTATTTTTCTGTAAATAGTTTGTAATACATAAATAACACGCATTTTTTATTGAATTTAAATTTAAAAATTTAATTTTAAATTGAAATTGTATGTGTTTTTATTACTTTTAGATTAGTGGAATGTTTTAATAATAACTATGATCAATCGGCGTGTTATGATGATGAAGAAATACTCCTCGAATTAAATACCTACTAGTTCACATAATGCACCAACACGTCACGATGATGGAATACCTACTTATAGAATCAAATACCTACTGATAATATAATAAATACTTAGGTACTCAAAAAGTTGACAGTAGGTAAGTATCTTTTCGGGCCCTCTCAGATCGATATTATAATGCATAATAGATAGATAAGTTATTAGGTAGGTAACCGCGCAATTGCCAAGGCATTATTTTAATTACAGATATAAAAATGTCTAATATAAATTGATACAGTTACTATAGTACATAGGTAAGTACCTAATTAGTAAGGACATAATTAATATCAAAATTAACTAACTCGCAGCCCACAATGGATGTAAGTGTACTTAATAAATTTATAAGTACATCCATTTTGGGCTGCGAGTGAAACTGTGGGCATCAGCTAGCTTATTTTAAATTAGTGTCCACGGAGTTCCTTAGCGGATTCTTTTTCATCGCTCACATTGTAAAATTTAAAATAGGTACTTACCTACTTATCGATAAAATAATATATGGTCACCGTCACACACACGACATGATTTGTTTTTATATTTTTGTAGTTTAGTAATAAGTATGAATAAAGTATAAATAGTTACGAAATTGTATCAATGAACTCATAAGTAAGTACCTAGGTATATTTCCCTATCCACTATCTTTCTTTTTCTTGAAGTTAGAAACATTACAATGACCTACCAATTGGCATGTTAGTCAAGGTGTTTGGGAAATTGGTTGGTATTGAGAAAAACTAACACGAAATAGGTAACTAAGCCGCTGGCTAGCACCGATCTACCCACCTTGGTCCTCGAACGTGATCGCGAAATCCGCGGAAATAAGCAGGTAGGTATGTGATATCTGACGATGTAACCCTCGTAAAGAAATTTCTTTAAAATGCATTCTAGTTCTCGACATTACCTACCGATTAACCAAAAAAAAATTAAAAAATATCACATTTATTGAACACGTCATAAATTGTTACAAATATTAGAGAATTAAATTCTCAGCTAAAAGCCACATGTTTCCCTATCTACTATCTTTCTTTTTCTTGAAGTTAGAAACATTACAATGACCTACCAATTGGCATGTCAGTCAAGGTGTTTGGGAAATTGGTTTGTATTGAGAAAAACTAACACGAAATAGGTAACTAAGCCGCTGGCTAGCACCGATCTACCCACCTTGGCCCTCGAACGTGATCGCGAAATCCGCGGAAATAAGCCGGTAGGTATGTGATATCTGACGATGTAACCCTCGTAAAGAAATTTCTTTAAAATGCATTCTAGTTCTCGACATTACCTACCGATTAACCAAAAAAAAATTAAAAAATATCACATTTATTGAACACGTCATAAATTGTTAGAGAAATATTAGAGAATTAAATTCACAGCTAAAAGCCACATGTCACTTGGTATGAATATTTTGGCTACGCCCACTTTAGTCCGACAGAGAAAACAATATTTAGACGTATTTTTGCAATCGCCTCGTGTCGAAGTTGCGCGCTCGCTCCGCCGGCCTCTTAAGTTTTGTATTTAATATTAAAGGCGGAACATAGTATGCTCCAACTTAAAAACTGGGTTACATCTTATCTCATTTAGTTGAATAGAATCTGAGATACAGTTTGACCTCTCCGTCGTATGTATACCATTAAAAAGAAGAGATAATCACTTGTTGGTTTCTACTTAAACGTGAGCGAACCCTCACTGTAACTTGGGCACCATTGTAGACGTACAATGTTACCACTAACTGTGCGCAATGGCCCAGCACCCGGAACAATGTTTAGTGTGTGGTCGGCGCGGGCGCATGTCATGCAGGATGCGGTCACGTGACCAGTGCGACTTTATTAACGATCAGAAGCCATACCACAACGTGTTAACGCGATCATTTTTAGGTAGTGAGAAAGGGACGGCGCTATTTAATTTATAGAGCGACATCCCCTCTCTCTCAATCGAAAAACAAGCTCAGGTCTGCTTTTGTGACACGCGGACGTTGTGGCCAAACAACTGCCAAGACCAAGCCTATTTAATAGATAAAATTGTAAGTTTATAACATACACATAATACCATCATGCCTGTATTCCTCAAAGCAACAATATAATAACATTCACAGTTGGCGCTTTCTAAGCTGCTAGACCTAAAGAACTTATTTTCCCAATTGAATATGAGCCTTATCGTTTTGTATTAAAGTTGAAATTCAATCAAAGAAATTTGACAGAATTTGGTAGCTTGATGTACTGGCCTCTGTACATGGCAGGATATATCTATAATATTACATTTATCTTATAATTATGATGTCGGTACAATTTATCATCATCGGAAAAACCCATGCTACCAGTACAAGTCTTCGGACGTATAATCACGAGTTGCATGGCACGGTATGGATTCGACGCACTGGGAATTGAACCCAGGGTCTCTAGCGTATTCAATCACGTCCGGCTAATGAGGTAGACAGCCCTTATTCCGTTGCTTGTAATAATAACTTTATAGCAGGTCGTGTTGCCGTCTGTTCAGAGCAAATATACCTAATTACCTTACCTTACTATGGTTTGTCTGTGATCTATGTATGTGGGGAATGAGAAGCCGGAGCTTGGCGGAGAGGCCAAGCTCCGGCTTCTCATTCCCCACATCCGTTCCCTCCGGTATCGCAGGCAGCGCTGTAATGCGCCTAATGATTGTGTTTAGTAAACTCGTACAGCGCGGTGTAAACATACCACGATTGACTCGTCGTACGGACGTCGTAAACGCTACATGCTGGCCAGGACCACCGACATTGAACTGCCTGCTAATTTTAATTATGACGGGTCAGAGCAGCGGCTGCATTCTGCTGTACCACCGCTGCAGCACCGTGCTTCTATTCCAGAGGCATTTTTCTTGATTTTCACTCAATACATAGTATTACCGACTAAAGAGTCTAGAACACCGTGCATTATACTTAAAACTAATAAATTACACAATTGACAAAAACAATGGAACGCTAACTCTCAAAAATGTAGTACGAAAATATAATGTCGAAGCTTCAGAACGATACGAAACTGCATGAACAGAAATTATTGTTGTTCACCCACAGTTTCGAATTATATACACCTCTACCCATTTTTATATCTACATAAGATTGAATGTTATTAATCGCCCGGAATTCCTCCCACCCATTAAAACCATCTTCAGAATTTCAGATGCCAACACACATTTCATGCACTCCCAGAGCGCTGCCACATGATACAAGTTATCTCATTCATAAGATTAAACGTTCACCTTCAATCTCTATCAATAACTGCTTATCTGTTACTAAATAAATTATTTTGCTTTCAGATAAACTCGACGTCACCACATCAACTGGGTGAGTTTTTCTTTCTCCGCATAACTTCCATATTCCTTCGTAACATTGAGATCATATGCATTAGTGACGAAGTGAGTTCGTAATGAAGGAGTTGCAGAATTATTACCATAGAATACGTCACCAAAGTTATCAGTATCAATTGTATATACATTTTTATTTGATTGTACACTAAAAGTGAATGAACAGTTAAGTTTTATCGGTTTGGCAAAATTCAGTTGTAACAGTGAGTGTGCTTAAAATTCGCATTGCGAAGACTACAGCGTGACAGTGGTTATTACCTCAATGATTGATAAACAAATATCTTTATCTTAATTAGCTGACCAATCAATAATGGTCTGTATCGTTTTGAGATAAGTATGTTTGTTTAATGATAGTAAAAACAAATGCGCTCGTTAATGGCGGCCACACGCAAACTTCGCGTGGTTGTTAGTATAAGGTGACAAGGCGTGGGCGCACTACATACAATAGTGCCATAGATTATTTGCATAAGACTTTGCGCAGACCAGATATTAAGTCAGGTATCTTCTAGCGAGAATATTCGACTAATTTCCTATTTCATTTTCTGCAGGGAAGTCGGGGATATAAACCCCTAAAATCAAATAACAATATTTTATACACTGACTTCTGATACTATGAAAATGTTCTACATAAATTAGACTTTGGGTGCTTGAGAAGACGTAAGTGTTTCAATTTTCTGAGTAAATAATGGTAATCACCCATAGGTTCCAAGGTTGAAATATAGCTCGTCTATCTATGATGAAATTAAACTATAAATCATCAGGCCGTACGAGCTATAAACTTCGGTCCTTCAACTTTCTTCAACCTTTGAACAATCTTTGCTATACGCCATATCTTGTTCAGATTTAAAATCACA
Organism: Acronicta alni; assembly: GCA_964056405.1. NCBI lineage: Eukaryota > Metazoa > Arthropoda > Insecta > Lepidoptera > Noctuidae > Acronicta > Acronicta alni. The sequence goes on along the minus strand of OZ043925.1, from coordinate 15,483,764 downwards.
GGATTCAGCCAGACTTTTAATAAAAAAATAAAATGAATGAATCAAGTAAATGCTATGTTTTTGAAGTCTTTGTGTTCACCCAAATGAATGGTTTCTTTGTTTAATTCTATTAATAGATAATATCTGTCACATCTGCGCTAATCGTTCTAGAGCCAGATGTGACATAGTGTAGCGGCAACAGTGCGCGGGCGCCGGCGTGGGAGGCATACATGTAAATAATATACGAATAATTTAAGCACGTGTCGAACATAAATACTTGTTACTTACTCCTTTTGGCAGTGTTATTGATTTAGTCAGTCTCCTTACAACACACTATTACACCACGATAAATCAGCTATAATACCGTTATTTTCTATAGTACGGGAAGACATGGGGAGGCGGGACGGTAAGTCGGTCTTGTACCTACTAAAATCCAAGGCAAGCTCTATAGTCATGGCCTGGATCTACGAAATTTGCCACGACCATGACAGGAGTAATAAATAACGTAGAGTGTTATAACCATAGACTGTCAAGACCCAAATGTTGAGGTCGAAACCAAGGCACTCGTTTCTGTATTTTAAAACCATATTCTTAATCAGCAAGAAAATATAGTGGGAAATGTAGCCTGTCCTTTCCCAAGGTCCAATCTATACCTATACCAAAGAATTTTTTTAAAGCGGATGAGACGGAATACGTATCAAACAAACGGTTACTTCACATTCTTCTTTTTAGCGTGTCGATGGTAAATAAAAAATAAGATAAATAATAATATACCTATTGTAGACTCATATTCATCCGGCCCAGAATTCAGCAACGCGGACTGCGTTTGCTGATGCGGCCACCACATCCTCACGTATGCAGTTAACAGGGCATTTGGGGCAAGTGAGCCATTGTCTGCGGAGAGACGCCGCACGCACACTGGAGATCTGAGGCGTCTGTGAACTCCCATTTGTAGAGATTTTTAATATACTTTCACATTTATTTACTTACTTTTACTTAGGTTTGGATTATAATACGAGATGGACTTCAAATGTGTAGCGAAAGATTTCCATGGATAAAGGCCATTGAAATGATGTAGGTAACAATTTTTACTTTTTTCATCATTAGCGAAGTGACTATGTTCGCACGGCTTGCGCGGGCGCCTGCGTGGGATCCTCGTGCGCTCATTGTAAGCTTATGTAGGAGATAATACCCAGTGAAAGGTCAATCGATAAATAGTTTTTTAGCCTACTATTAAAAATGGTAATATTAAAGAATAATAAGTAATCACGATTTTTTAGATGAATTACATTAGATTCTATGGTAACTCTTAATAATAGAAGGTCGACGAAGCCACACGATTTATGGAAATTTAATGACATCATTTCATAGACAAAGATACACTTTATGTGCTGTACTGAATTATTTCATTATTTATTTTTACTTATTGTACCACTGCTGGGCACGGGTCTCCTCTCAGATTGAGAGGGATTAGGCTGTAGTCCACCACGCTAGCCTAGTGCGGGTTGGCAGACTTCACAAACCGTCGAGAAAAATCTCTAAGGCATGCAGGTTTCCTCACGATGTTTTCCTTCACCGTTTAAGCGAGTGATAATTAATTATTAATACGCACATGAATTCGAAAAGTCAGAGGTGAGTGCCTTGGGTTCGAACTCGAGACCTTCGACTTGGCAGTCCAATGGTCATACCACTAGGCTTTAGCACTTCGGTTGACCGACCAATATTTGGTTGATGTCAACGGTCTTGGTCGTGAGTGCATCCCTCGCGACAGGCTGCATCCGTGGTCGGCCCCGACCGTCTGGAACGCTGTCGGCCTACGACAAAAATCGGTTGGTCCGACCAAGGGCACGATGATCAGCTCTTGGTGCCGATCGTGTAGGAGGGCTTTTAAGACAATTACAGCTTTTCACGGTTTTCACAAAAAACTTCTAATGTAACGTATACCCATTAGCTTCCATGTTAAATCTTTCGTTTTCTTATTTATTTTTATCTTGTGTTGTGACAGACAGAATAAACGTTCCTTCTTTCTTTATTTCTAATGCACGAAGTACAAATTAGTGATCAATAGATTATAAGCCATTAATTACCAAACTTCGCGAAGTGACAATAACCATTACCGTCAGTTTGCAACACTGCGCAGACGCCAGCGTGGGCACGCATTATGCAAAATTTTGTCATACCTACATGCAATTCGTAGGAGTGTTAATAATCATAAACATGTCTGCGAAATTGCAGTTCGATACCTATCTACATACATGGTATGGGAAGGTAACCTAACCTAACCAAGCTCTCGACAATCGACAACCGACGATCGCCCGTCGACAATCAGCAGCCGACATCGAGTATCATTGTTGTCATTATTTCTCTAAGTCTCACTTATTCCGCGAATTTCCTGCAGTTTAATATGCGCGTAAAAAATCAAAGTACATACATACTACCCGTGACTATGGACGCTGTAAAGGGTCCGAAACGTCGGGATTAATAATATCAATATTACACAATAAAATCCGTAAAAAGTGTTTTATTTCAATGTACATTCGCGTAAATGTCAGAAATCAATAAATCTAAGTACTGCTTCACTGGTCTAGATTCGGTTCCCAGGTCGAGCAAAGATGTTATAGAAGTTTTCAATTACATACATACATACCATCACGCCTGTATTCCCCGAAGGGTTAGGCAGAGGTGTACTAATGTACACCCACATTTCGCCGGTATGTTTAGGTCCCATGTAATAGGGGGCGAGCCTATTGCCATTAACCGGGCACAATTAATCCAGACTCCGAGCTGCTACTGAGAATTTCATAGAAAAACCCAATAACACTTTGCTCGACCTGGGGATCGAACCCAGGACCTCTAGCGTAGCAGTCGCGCTTAGGACCACTAGACTAATGAGGCAGTTTTCAATTACGAAATTCTTAATAGCTAGCTGGGAGTTATGCATGGTTATTGGCAAAAGGCCCGTCTCCTATGACATGGACTTAAAACATACCGAAGAACTATGGGTGTAAACCAGAACTACTGAACGATGGGTGTATACTAGAAAACCTCTGCCTAACCTCTACGGGTATATAGGAGTGATGGTTATATGTAAAAATCTAGTCTCAGATAGATGTTTAGACTTTTGCACATTTATGAAGTGTTTGTAAATGTCAAGTTTGTTATGTGGTTGGATTCTAAGAAATATAATTGACATTTCAACGTGGATTCACATTAATACTTATTTTATTAATATTCATAAGTATTTTTATATAAATGAGTCCTATTAGATATCTAACACGCTCACCACGAAATAATTTTGTCGGTCCTTACCTCGTACCGAAACTACTTATGGCTAAAGACGAGATAATGCGATGAGAAATTGATGTCGCAGACTCGCAGTAGGTTTGTTAGCTAGCCTGGAAAATACTTCATGTACCAATTTGTATTTGAATCCGGTAAATAATAATAAGCTCAACATTTATTACATCATCATGCCGCCTCCCCAAGACTTCCACAAGGACCGAATGGAGACCACGTATCAGAAAGCGCAGTCTAAGACGGCCTCCAACGAGATGGACAAACGACATAGTAGAGATCGCTGGGAGTCGTTGTATGCAGGATAACTAGTCCTTGTGGATTTATTACGTAGCACATAAAAAATAATACTTTACTATCAAACTGCGGACGCACACTCGATAAGTTTTGGGGGTATCATCTTACTATTATTATCATAAGATTGAATAATATTCAAATTCAATTCACTGCACACATGGGTCTAATATTTCAGTGAATAAAGACAGGTAGTACCGTCTCCCTCACACATATCTTGACCCGACATGCTACATTGTAAGTAAGTACATACACGGAGCACTCGAGCTTATCATGCAGATCGTTGCTGACAATCAAATTGATGTCGGTATCGGTGAGGCACACGACCGGCATGCCCGATGGAATTATATTAACATGCATAGGTACAACGCCCTTGTGGCATTCCTCGAGAATCGGTTTATACCGATTGTTGTAAACGCAACATTCAAATTAATTTACAGATGAGATGGTTACTTTGAAACAAGATCTTATCGCGGTGTTTATATAATATATGATGTTCTTGTTTTACTTATTTTGTGGGAACGCTACAAGTGCTCACCTACGATATACATAATAAAAGTTTTAAGATTTGTAAGGGTTTTATATAAAATGCTTCATTAGTCTAGTTGTAGTAATCCCGGTTGTCATACGATCACCTATGACAATCGTTAGTGGTAGTCAGAAGCCCACAACGCCGGACAACCAGTGTAACCACAGGGTATCAGTATTACCCAAAAAAAATTGGGTTACGAAGGTCTGATTGCAGTCGCTTCGTGTAAATTACTGATATTCAGCCGTATCTGGTTAAAATTGGGTAAAGGCTAGGAAAAAGAAGAAGAGTCTAGTTGCAGTAAGTGCGACTCCTACGCTAAACATTCTGGGTTCGTTAATTGATTTTTGTATGAAATTCTCAGTAGCAGCTCGGAGTTTGGATCTAACTGTGCTTAGTTGATGACTCACGCTTTATTATAAAAACATGCCAGCGAATACTCCACACCATTCTGCGTTGCAAGCGTATTGGTTAGTTATTGTTAGGAATTTAGTAGCCTAAACGAGGTAGTTAAATGAATCAACTGAGTGGTAATCAGAGAATGTTCTACCACCCACAAAGTATTATGACTATTTCTTAATCAAAGCTTACGATAAAGGCGGAAATAAACGCTCTCCGTACCTCATTATGGTTATTACCATATAAGTGGTAATTATTTCAACGGTTCGCATTAGCTGGGCGATTAACTTTCATGCGCTAGGAGACATACATGTGTTTTTCTCATAGGACGTCAAAGAAATTCATTATGATTACTCAGCCGTAACCTTCGTTTCCCGGTGGAAATGAGCACCTATGAGGATAAGCACGCGCAGAGTTATTAATATTATTTGAGTAAACGAGAGACAGTAGATCAAAGTCAAACTTTTATTTCAATATTTTTATTGTTAGTAAATTTACTTATATTATTTATATGTATATACATACTTACATTTTTAAACAGCACTATCTACTCCCAAACTAAGCAGAGCTCGTTCAGGCGCCAGCAAGTCAAGCTATCCAAAACTGTCAAATTTTCCCATTTGAAATTATAAACCTTATTGTTTTGTATTAAAGATGAAAATCAATCAAAGAAATTTCACAGCTTGATGTGCTGGCCTGTACCATCATCCGTCATGACGACTATATTCCCCAATGGGTAAGGTAGAGGTGTGCTGTTGTATTATGACTACAATATACAGGGTGGAAGGGACATCGACGCGCAACGGCTTACCATGACTTCAGTACATGATTCTGGAACCCCCTGCGTTGGAATTTTTCGTCAGCTTTTTCTTAAATTATACGTTTTTTTTGCAGTTTTTTCAACTTTAAACTGTATAAAATCATTATTTCTATCTAACCCAATAAGATTTTCAGAAGAAGAAGAAGAAGTCATTAATTCACTTTTTTCACTAAAAACAGCATTGTAAATTAAACTCGAAAGATCTTCTGGTCAGCTGTTTCCTTAGAGTTCACTCGCGAGTTGTAAAATTTAAGAAAAAGCCGACGAAAATTTCCAACGCAGGGGGTCCAGAATCATGTACTGAAGTTATGGTAAGCCGTTGCGCGTCGATGTCCCTTCCACCCTGTATAAACAAATAAATAATAACCGTTGAAATATAGGTAACTACTTTTTACAGATTTTATCGCGTTATATTGATATTATTAATCCCGACGATTCTTTTTTACAATGTTTTTTTTTTACTTTACAGCGTCCATGAACGCTTTGTTTCAATGTCTAATATTCACGTAATCATTAAAAAACTATTGCTAATATTTCTTTCTAGTGAAAGACTAGAAAGAAATATTAATAAAGAATTTAAGAAAAAGCATGATGTCGCCTAAGACTTTTACCTAAACTAGAAGTACTACTGATATCTGACACTTAGCGAATATTATTGAAATAACACTACTTTTTACGGATTTTATTGCGTTATATTATATTGATATAAGATATTATGTGTACTAATTAAACTACAGACATTCGTAACCAATAACATTAGATAAGATAATTTTCAGGAAAACCAGCTCACGTGTGCACAGGCGCCGTTGATAACTCATTGCCATACCAGATCCCCGGGAAGGCCTCTAAAAGAACCTCGTTCCAAAAGGTGACATACCAATCCAGCATTAGCTGAAGCACAAATAGATAACTAATAGTTCTTTATCCAAAAGTATGGCATATTAGGAAAGAAAGAAAGTTGTTATTGTTTTACAATAATTAAGCGTTTTTTGTTATTGATTAGTTGGTCTTTTTTTATTCATAGAAATCTCATAATATTCGTGTAAATCCAACCCTAATTCCTCGCAAAAAACACGCATTAGCCAAAAAGCATACCCGTTGTCAAGTGCAGCTGAGCAAGCAGCCGGCGTGGCGGCAGTCCGCCACCTCTCCGCATTAGCTCGTGTTTGCGCCGCGACGTGCGAAACATTACTCGAGTTACACAAACAGGGCTCCCACCTAAGAACTACACAAAAGATTGCATACATACATAACATACCATCACGCCTTTATTGCCCGAAGGGTTAGGCAGAGGTGTACTAATGTACACCCACATTTCACCGGTATGTTTAGGTCCCATGTAATAGGGGGCGAGCCTATTGACATTAACCGGGCACAAATCCAGACTCCGAGCTGCTACTGAGAATTTCATAGAAAAACCCAATAACACTTTGCTCGACCTGGGGATCGAACCCAGGACTTCTAGCGTAGCAGTCGCGCTTAGGACCACTAGACTAATGAAGCAGTCGATTCGATCGAAAAGATTGCAATCGTAAAATAGTCTCTAAACCATTGATTTAAAGCTTTCCTTAAAACTACCTATTTAAAAAAATGTTGCCGTACCAGTTATCTTCAGTATCTTCTTTTTAAAGACTTAATCGTACAAAAAGGCATGCAGTTACTATAATAATAAACTGTGTATAATAATGTCTCCTGTACCGTGGCTGCGTTTACCAACACAAATTGTTATATTATTTACACAAATCCAAACCAAGCCTTTAAGCTTAGTAATTACGAGATATATTATGATAGACGCTTTACGCTATCTGCGAAATGGCCCAGTCTTCTGTCATTCATATTTTGGAGGTAGGCTTACGGCTCATGATTTAATTTTAACCTTCTTCGAAAGAAACCAACATTAAAAACATTAAAAAATAATACTATACGCAATCAGCAGTAGCCCTACAATAAACTCTATTGTCATATAATTTATAATAATTCTCATTAAAAAAAAAGAGGTCTTCCAAAAAAGTAATGGTAGACAGCCCTGCATCACGTCGCGGCGGTAGTTTATGTCGGTAACATGATAACTGACAATCGTCGGCACTTACCGACAACGCGCTGTGTGCCCCCTACTCACAATATTTACTAGATCACAGTTCATCGTACACCAATTGTGGGGGGTGGCGAATTAACTTGCAAATATTAGTGGAACTTGTTTGAAGAAGTTGGGGAGGATTATTAGCTGCATTAGTGGTGTGTGAGGGAAGACAATTTGGATGACAACCGAACAGATTCTGTTACATATCTAATATGACTAACGGTAAACATTATTACCTAGATAAATACTTATATATGACATTACTTAATTCATATATTCTGTACTTCTTATTATAAATATGAAAGTAACTCTATTTGTCAAAGTGACTTATGTCCTAAAAATAATTATTTAATATTCGTTTTGGAACACGAGTGAAATCTCAGGAAACAGCTAGTAATATAATATGTATTTTAGCTATACACGACCTTGCCGACGTTTGTGAGGAGCGATTCACCTTCTGCGGAAATATGGATCGCTAATACACAAGTGCAGCTTATCTAGTGAAACATAACGTAAGCCCAGATGAAGTAAAGGACCTCACCCCTAAGCAAATTATGCAGTTTGTAATAGCCGGGTTCAGAGGTAAACTCAGCTAGTGGTGACCATGATACACCGACTACAGCCTCAGCACAATCTAACAATCCACATTAAACATCAATAAGTAGTTAAAATACATGCATACAAATACATGCTCGTACTTACACTCGTACTAGAAACTCTTGTAAATTATTTTTCCAGGATTTTGTAGCAGGGCCGTTTTCCTGTTTGAATTGGTGAATTTTGTTGGTGGCTACTAAGAGAGTCCTCCACTACAAAGTCTCAGTAGTACATAAGAGGCGGGCCACCGCTTCACAGATGGGAGATTCCCCACCTAAAAATAAAACTTAGACGTAATTTTAATTTCTTAGGTTGATTTAACCAACTATTTAAGATAGTCTGTAGGTAATTTAACAGTACAAAATTGTTGTTTATCAGCTATACCGTTTCCACAACATGGTTGCTCTGTCTGGCTGTTAACCTGTGTTGCGCGTGCGCATGTTTGCTCCCGCGTTTGTTTACACGTTGTATTGTTTCCGCAAACATACTGCGGTGGTAATTATAATACTTAGTTGAGTCTGCTTTGTGTGGGATACGTGCAAGTTTGTATTTAGAAAGTACCTACAGACGAAATGTGAAAGGCAACTCATACCAACCATAAGACCTCAATGGCAGATGTATAAATCGCTTGAAAGCTTCACCACCAAACTTGAATGATGCCTGTCATCATATTTTATAGATAGATAAAAGAAAAATGAGTATAATTTAAGGAGATACAGGTAAATAATGTCATCATACAAGGGTAAGGAGAGCAGAAGTAAGGCTTTTTCAGGTGTTCACTAGTAGAGGCCTAAGTTCAGCGGGGAATAAATAAGCTGCTGAGAAATAATTAAACCACAAAACAAAACAAGAGAAGATATAATTGTCGTAATTAATGACCAACTTTATATTTGAGTCTTTCTTCTCAAATAACATCGTATACCTACAACGCAAACTGCCGGTAATGTGTTAGTGTCACAGCGAAATGAGCGCATTATTGTGCGACGCTCAACTCGTATATAGCAGTTATGTAATGTATGCATTGCTTAAAGTGTTGACAGAATCTGAGTAATGTTAACAAATGGTCTCCGGACTCAGAGGGATTTACTTGGTTCCTTAAGACATCAGACACCGTGCGCGCCAAAAGTTGGCATACTTGCCATTAAACTTAATCTAAACTTAACTGCCTAACTAAACACTGTTCCCAGAAATGTTGTTCTAATTTAAAAAATAATAACATTTTGATTTCTGACATTTACGCGATTATTATACATTGAAATAAAACTACTTTTTACGGATCTTATCGCGTATATTGATATTATTAATCCCGACGTTTCGGACCCTTTACAGTGTAATCAGCTAGGAAATGCCGGCTCCATCTAGTTTTAATTAATAATTAGTAATAAATGTCATTGATCATGTAACAATAAAAAAATGTAGGGTAGCTGTCAGTAATTATATCATCAAGACGCCCACCACCTCAGTCTACCCGTGACCATGGACGCTGTAAAGGGTCCGAAACGTCGGGATTAATAATATCAATATACGCGATAAAATCCGTAAAAAGTAGTTTTATTTCAATAATAATATTTGCTCGTCCTCTGTGCGTATTATTAATCAATCTGACCATATTATTAATTAGATTTCGGTAAAACTTCGGTGAGTCATTGCTGTGGCCCCTGAAAAGGTTCCTGACAAAAATAATTATAAAAATAAGATAGTTAATAATAATAAAGGTGGATGTAGAAACGTGGTTGTATCTAGAAACATCGGTAAAATAAGTCAAATAAATATATATTTTTAGGACAGTTTTAGACAGCACCAACCAGTCCCAAACTGAGCAGAGCCTGCATTATGGGTACCAGACTAGGGATCAAATACTTCTAAACTTTTTTTTATAGATACATACTTATAATATTTGTGTCCTGTAAGAATCGAATCCACTCAATCAGCAGTCCGATCCTCGAACCACTAAACCACATACATCGTCTAAGAATAATAAAATCTTACTTAGTATTAAAGTACAATTTTCGCCAATCGTTGTCAAAAGTCAGTATCGGCAAAATACCGTCTGCAAAGCAAGCAATCACGAGCTTAACCTAGTTTAATAATCTGTGAGAGTCGTGACAGTCCGAAGTGAGATTCTTGGCGTGTCTGCCAGTAAGCACGGCAATACGTTACCGTCGAGTGAACGGGGCAGCCCTGACAAACAGCAAGCGGGACGATGTATTGCGCGCTTTATTGTCTAGCTTATATGCCCGAAATATTACAATTAAATAAATTTAAGTATATTTATCAGTTATAAGTACAGATCCTAGGCAAAATAGTTGCAGGCAAACGATGATGAAGACTTTTGTTTAGAAAGAAGTGAAACTTGCATTTTTCTATGCTAATATAAAAATCAAAAATATATTTTTGGCTAGCAAAATAAAAATGACGTATTCGCAGGTGATTTATAGAATTCAGTATCTCAACACCCCTAGCTCTTGGTGGGTGCTACAAGTGCTACAACGCAATACACAACGTCAAGCAAACGAGGGCGATATCACGATGTCCATGTTATTGCGAAAAGTGACAGCCCTGACAAATGACAGACAAACGTGAATGTGTACGTTATCTTTAGAAAGAAGGTCCCATGTAATACAGGTTGAGCCTATTGCCTTTAGCCAAATACACATCAAAATTCCGAGCTGTTACTGAGAACTATACAGAAAAACTCAATAACATTTTGCTCGACCTGGAAATAAAACCCAAGACTTCTAGCGTAGCAGCCGCGACTAATGAAGCGGTCATAGTCACATCATAATACAATATAATATGTTCAATTAGCATAGCTTTAGGAACAGAAATTTGCATCAATATTGTAAACTCTTACCTAACCACGTTTCTCAGAATATGCAAAAGCAAAATATAGCAAGCACTAAATTAAAGTTCATGAATAATTAATTGTATGGTATTTAGTGCTGCTTAGCATTGAAAGGGACAAATAAGTTGTAGATAATAGCTCTATTAACGTGTTATAAGCTTATTATTGCGTCCTTAATGATTTGCTTAAACGTTTTGTTCATTTTATGAAATGGTAATTATATTGGCATTGCAAAATTATGCAATAAAATTGGATACTAAATCTTTGTTCAATTCTGATGGGAGGTCCCCGACCAGAACAGCAGTGGGGCAGCAATAAGCTGGATATCACCTTGATCCTCCTTTTTTTTCTTATTTTTTATAGTACGGAAAATCCTCATGGATCCTCCGCCACCCGGGGAGGTGGCAGGGTATGTCGGACTCATACCGACTAAAAACCGCACTTGCCTTCACCTGCCCTATTGTCATGGCCATGGGATCCGCGAAATTCGCCACGACCATGACAGGCTGTGGTCCAGCAGTTGCTGGACCCCGTCGATAAGCGAGGCCTTTCCTCGCATACTGTTTTTAAGGCACGCTTCGTTACAAGCGTGCCGCGTACTGGGGCCAGCCCTACTCCCAAATTTTTTTGGGATTGGAGCAGCATGTTCTTTCCTTTTCTCTTTTCTTTTTCAATAGGCTCCATGCATATGGCAGGTATACCTAATTGACACACACATATTCATATTATAATGATATAAGAAAATCCCGTTAAAATAAGTAATATAAAGTATAAGTAATATAAATAAATTATTAAAATAAGTAAAATCTCCATTAAAATAAGTAAAAATATGTAAAGATACATCGAATAATATAATCATCGCAAGCTGAAACCTATATAATTAGCTGATTACGCAAACCGTCATTCTAAAAGGAACTTTATAATCAGATTCAATCACATACCTACTCCATTAAAAAAGTTATTTACACCCGCAAACAGTGTTAATTTAATGCATAATTAAATTCAAATCATAATTACCACACACCAGTGATAGTTTTCGCAACAAGTGTGTGCGCACCCTACCACATGATCCGTAGGGCTGCCACCTGATTTATGATCTTGCAGACAAACCCGCTATCACAACCTTATATCTACCCTACTGCCACTTAAAAATCAACCTTATCTGATCGTAATAGGGCTATCAGTAGTTTTTTATAAAAACGTGTATGGAAATCATGAATCAGCTTCACCATATTGAATTTTAACAGCAATTGCGAATAAAACCGTCAGCGTGTCAAAATATTTAAAGTTATTTGTGTGCGCGGGAGTGCGAGGAAGCGGTTAGAAGCGGCCATTGTTTTATTTTTATTTGAATATGGAAGCAGTTTAATTTGGTTACTTTTTAAATTATAAATATCATAAATGGAACAATATATTTTTGTTTATGTTTAATATTTATGCGCGCTACTTAGTTTTACTACATGCTGACGTCATACTTGTTGTTATGAATACTGATAAATATTACACAAACAACTAGTTTCTTGACTCATTGCTCTTGTTTTCAATAAAATATGTTAGTTAAGATATTAATGAATAAGTGCTTTCGTAAGTTATTGGCTAACTAATTTAGGATTAATAGACAACGAAATAAGGAAGATAGCTAGCTTCCTTAAATTGTGTCATTTGAGTCTGCGCAATGTGTTTTGTATAAATAATCAAGCAAGGAGTGAAACCTCAATTATTGTGCTTGAATAAATAGATCTAGTAACTCCTTTAAAAGAAACGTTGTCCATCTCTAGGATTTACTCCTGTAGGTACCGTGGGTAGATATATAGTGCTCACTCATCTCAAGCTCACCTGCTAAACTGTAGGTTCTGTGATCAATTTCCAGTTCGAGCAAAGTATTATTAGGATTTAGTAACTCGGGACAATAAAATTCTAAGTAGTAGCTCGAAATTTGGCCTTGTACCCAGTGAATGGCAATAGGCTCGTCTCTTACTTTTGTATCCCCTCGACCATAAACCAACAACTCTACATCATAAGTAACCAGAGAGGCCACTTACATTATAGCATACATCCAATAACTATCAGCGTGTCTACATCTCGACCTAAATTTCATCACAACTAGTTTTGAATAATTCAGTTCCAGCCACAAATAACGACTAATTATATATTATTTATGGTCAATAAATCATACATCGATGCTAACTTCCATAAATTTATGATATCATAAGCTCATAACTTTGTAGTTAACGATTTAGACAAGCGGTAAGTTATTAAATTGGCAGTTTGTAATTAATTAATGATTATGTTTTATACAAGCAGAAAATTTTATAAATTAACCAAAGACCATAAACTTTCTTTAAATTTCTATAGAATTGATTATTTTCTTAATGCTTCTCTCTACTCTACACGTCTAGTGGACAAAAGCGTGGGGAACGTAGGTTAAAATCTTGGGTACCGTTTCTAGATTGAGGAAATTCATGTGACGTCATTACATGATGACAAAAAAAATGGATGTGTTGATAAATCCTCTTTTGATAGAAACCTTGTGTGACCTCTGGAGGGTCGATACAATTAGTTTTCTATTGTCGCTGCTAATGAATCCTTGATAGGTTAATATATACACCAAGGCCGCAGTACCCAAGCAGAGCAGGGTGAGGTGTAGGTAGTGCAACAATACTTGAGTTTCATTGAATTAATTTACATTGTTAAATGCAAATTTACCACAATTGAAACGTTCTGTAAAGTAGTTGCGATCGAAATGGTATTCCAAATAGGTCTAGTCATTATCTATAGCCTATTTGAACCTTAAGCGGATACATGTAGCACTTTAAATGCTAAATAATTTATGTAAATTATTATTAAGCAATCATGTCAGCATAGCTCAAGCAAGACCTAGCATACCTGCCAACATACAAATGGACATCGGACATAAGGCTTAATAAGCTACATCAGTAGGACTAGGAGCTACTGTCTCTTTTCGGTAAGAAAGGCTATTATCCGACATTTATATTTATAATACATATTTTATATTTATATTTTGGGACATTTTTACACAGCACCATCTAGTCCCAAACTAAGCAGAGCTTGTACTATGAGTACTAGACAATGGATATAATACTTATATACTTTTTTTTTGTAAATACATACTTATAATAAATACATAAGAAACACCTAGACAAACACAAATACTCATGTTTGGGTAACACAAATATTTGTGTCCTGTGGGAATCGAACCCACGACCCCATGATCAGCAGTCCGGTACTCGAACCACTAGATCACTGTCGTCAAATTAATTTCCTCAGTTTGATTTCCTTCTGCACTTCTTCCTCTTATTCCTATCGAGAAAATTCCTATAACCCTTTCTTACCTTATGTCTATACCTTATAAGGAACCTTATTTTGTACCTGCCAAATTCGCTGACTATATAGTTTCTCAGATTTAGTGAATAATCAGTGAGTGGTATTCGAGAAATATATAGCTACCTTAATAGCGTTAGGTTTGGCTGTACTAAACTTAATTAAATTTATTTTTCTTCTATTGTAATGGAATGTAGGGAAGGACCATTAAAGGCCACCATTGATATATATCCATTTTTTTAAATGCTGTAATTAATGTGTCAATTCTATAGTTTCTCGGTCTACAACTATTTAACATTTGTATAAACGGCAAAAATTCTTAGAAAAACAATCAAGTTGTACTGACATATGGACATATATATGAGCTGCGCCGGCGCACTGCCAACGTCTCGTTAAGTATGACACAATAAGGCCCATAGCACACGAGATACTTTTTGCACAGACTATTGCAAAAAAGCTTGAGTAGGTACCTACCTACTGTAAAAAACTTGACTTTTCCAAGTGTCAGTTATTGAGGACCACCATAATACTCGTATATAAAACAGGATTATACAATAAAAATTAACGTATTCCTTTACGGTTTTTGATCTCATTATCATATAACCTGTTCATTTGAGGTTTTTTATCACTATTTGCGACAATAAAGGTACAACATCTTTGAAAGATATACCTACTAGCTGCACCCCCATAGTGTCACCTGCCTTTTTCCTTTTTGCTCCTAGCCTATAACCTTCCTTAATAAATGGGCTATCCGACACAAAAAGACTTTTTCAATTCGAAACACTAATTTCTGAGATTAGCGCGTTCAACCAAACAAACAAACTCTTTAGCTTTATAATACTAATTATAGATTTAGTGTTTTTTAAACCAGTTTTGCTTGCAAGATCCCTACTTTAAAATGTATCGTGTGCCTGCCCTCTAAGACCGTATGATATTCGTATCAGTAAAATTTATGTGCAAACATTATAGAAGCAAAAACACACAACTTATTAATATGATTTGTTTTTTTTTCTGATATTAGCACTAAAGGTCTCCTCCGAGGTCACTATAATTAGAAATCGTTTTTGTGCCAATGTTGTATTAGCTTGTTTATAATGTAAAGGTCAAAGTTCAAATGTTTATCTACAAGACGACAAAAAGTATGTTACAAAGAAATATTGCTTTAATTACTGTTACATTTATTTTCTGAATTTGCGAATAAGTTATTGAGTATTCAACAATGAATCTTTTACGACTAATTATATTTTTTGTTGACTTGGCTGCGTTTGAGTGTTAACTTATGAAAGCACAAACTGCTTTCCGATTTCCATCCATTTGGAATTCTGGCTCTTACATACAAGCTACGGCTTGTAGGTACCTATGTAGAGCCAGCACAATATTAACTGTGTTCCTTAGAACATAGTACCTAATATTGTTTGACTCTTTACTTGTAAATCTTCTAATATGCCTACTTCATTAAATCTTACCAACAACTGTGCTTGGGACGACGTCTGTGGTCTAGGTGTCCGAGTTTTGAACTGCAGATCACGGGGTCATAAGTTCGATTCACACAGGACATGGACACGATTTATGTGATAAACATAAGTTTTTGGCTGGTGTGCTATGAAATATTATATCCATTGTCTAGTACCCCTCTGCTTAGTTTGGGACTATATCGTGCTGTTTAAAATGTCCCAAGTAGGTATCTATTTTATTATTTTTACAACACGCATTTCTTCCCAGTGTGCGGAGAGGATGATTTGTATTCGCCTTCATAATCACAAGATCAGAAAGATATCCTAAAAGTCTATGTGACAATCTTTTCTATAGTCTGAAGGAAACATTGTAACTCCGGGCGATGTCTCCCAAGTTGCCAGACAACTCGGTGTTAATAGATACATCGTACTGTATTATATGTTATGCCAGTTGTTCCCACAAAGAACCATACTTAGTCCCTATCCTCAATGAACTTTCCGTGCATATGCAGTGAAAGAGTTGATGGAAATATTACTCTGTAAAAAAAGTAAACTGACAGATAATAAACTGTCATTATCATATTATTATCAACAAACATGAAAAATCTAAATGTGAAAGGGAGTTAAGTCTGTTTGTGTTGTGGCTTCACGACTAAACGACTGAAATTATTTGGAACTAACAACAGAAAGATAACCCAGAGACAAAATAATATTACTTACATAGATACTGTACTTGTTATCGCGATTTTTTATCGTCGGGCTCTCCTTATAAACCTGATGGCTACCTTACCTTTTTCATCATCATCATCAAACCATATAATGTCCCACTGCTGGGCACGAGTCTCCTCTCACAGAATGAGAGGGATTAGGCTATAGTCCACGACGCTGGCTTAGTACGGATTGGTAGACTTCACACGCCGTCGAGAAAATCAGTCCAATGGTCATCAACAATAGTATTGTAACTGAGGATACATGAACGCACAATTATCGGAACCGCCTTCGTGGTTCGCCTACACCACGCAGTTGAAGTCGCGCGCAGAAGCTAGTCTTATAAAGATCTTGGAACAATTCTTTACACAGTAGTCGACATATGATCGCCATACGTAGAAACAATGTCCCACGATAAATCCATCGTCGCGCGGCGCCATAACGCATGCGCAACAAATTGTAATGCGCTCGCGCCTCTAAACGTGTCAACGCTGCGCCTGCGACGCCCCACCGTAATGTACGGACGACAATGCGATGACTACCACGGATATGAGACTAAATAAACCAAAGACCATGTATTTTAAGTTTGTAAAAAATATATGTAAAGTTTATTTATCACATACTGTGCAAGTGAAGGAACTCCGATCGGCGTGTTTAAAGCTCTGTAAAGTTTGCAGATTTTTAAGGTTGACGATTGGAGTCCCTGCGTGTTGGACGATGGCCTTTTCAATCTTATTATCAGTAACCTAACCATCGGGAGATTATTGAGCGATAGTAGTTGTCGAATCTGTCAAATATTTTGTGTACTTGTCAAATACTAGGAAAACCCAGTTCCTCAAGTAATCGCCAGAGGAGCTATGCAAGTTTTCCATACAAAATACATCTTTAACTAAGGTTAAACCAAGTTTCCGCAACATGTACATGAAATATATTTATTATAATTATGTAACTTCTACTTGTATCGACTAGTGTGAGCAGTGAGATATACCTAATGTCCTGATTATTAAAGGTATAAAAAAGCTTGCCCAAAAGAGTTATACATTGTTTTTTCTTTAAATCATAAATCCTGCATTTGCTTAACTTATAGACAGACCAGAAAATATCGCAATGTATCAGTCCAAGGATTTACCAAAAAAACTATGCTGTACGGTTTGCGCGTGCGCCTATAAAAGTGTCAACGATGGACCTGCCATCGTAATGGCAGACATGGCTGATCCTGCGGCCAAGGATTTTAAAAAAAAAACTTACGGTGACTAAAGATATTTACCAAAGAGTTACGTACGTAGAGTACCTACTAAAAAATAAATGGTACGTAGAGTAATAAAGAAAACTACCAAACACAATCATTACACTTAACCCACTCAAGTTCTCTCCATCTACTTAGTTGTACTCGTTTAAGTTTTCTCTGTTTTTCTGCATGTAATATTATTGTTACCAGGATAATATACCTAAGCATAAAATGTAACACGTCGTGAGCTATATAAGACACTCATTTGAATAATCGGGATCAGTCCTGTCTCTCCTAAACACAGGCTACTCAGTAGCCTATATAGGAGTACAGAGCTTCACCCGCTTACTAGCTTTTTGTATTACACTTCTGTGCTACTGTATTCATCCTTTAATCTAGTCCTCGTAAACAATAAAAAATATTATTATATTATTATTATTATATTCAATTCAAAAACTGATATTTAGCAACTCTTTAGTATACTAAAGAGTTGCTAAATATCAGTTTTTGAATTGATACCATTCTATCATTGTACCTCCCTAGATGACTAGGGAGGTACCATCGCACTACTATCTAAATATTGTGCCAATAAGTAATACTGTGCTAACATTATTGTGCTCCAATAAAATTACTGGGCGAGATGGATGTGTGAAACATGATATGGCTACAAAGGAAGTGAATGGTGAAATGACGGCTGATAGAGATGTATGGAATAAAAAACATACTGCGCTGACCCAACTGTAATTTAGAATAAAAGTAGGAGGATTATATAGTTATATGAAATTACTAGGCAAATGAGACATCAATTTACCTAAATTGATTATTATGACAACGTAGGTATTATTATGACTAGTGACGAACAACCAGGCAAACTGAAAAGCGACACCGTTTTATGGTGGAAATTCCCGAAACCCGCACGTTTTGCCTCGACATTCTTTATCCATACAGCGAGGGAATGGAATCAGCTGCCTGAGTCTGTATTTCCTGACGTGTACAATTTGGGGGTCTTCAAGTCACGAGTGAATAGGTATCTTCTAGGTAAGCGTGCTACATCTTAGACTACAGTGTCACTTACCATCAGATCAGATTGTGGTCAAACGATAACCGATCTCTTCTATAAAAAAATAGTGTTGGCTATCTATAGGCTGCGGTTGCCGCTTCACCATCAGGCGGCCCGTATGCTTTTCTTTCGTCTAATTACAATAAAAAAAGCTGGGTATTTTTTTTAATACCAGGTACAATTTTATAATTGAAACTTTACTTGTTTATTATTATAATAATAAATCAGTTTGGTAATACAAAAGTTTTAGTCGTAGTGCCTATTATGGAAATGCGAAAACTTTCGCACAAAGTTTTAATGAATTCAAGAATTTAGGCCACTTGGAATTCTGTGAAAATTGTTAGGAGATTATCGTCTTAACTTTATGTTGTTTACTAGAAATTATTTCTATGTGCACGATTGAATTTAAAAATACTGAAAAATATAATAATAGCCTTTTTTCGGAGGTGGCAGAAATCTACTTATACTGTCCAATATTCTGCTATTAAGCAATAATTGCTAACATTATTGTGTACTGGTTTGAACAGTAATGTAACCAGTGAATCATATGGCACATATCTAAGATCTCACAATTACAACGTGCTCATGATACTACTGGTGTTACTGGCGTCTTTAGGCTGCGATTGCCACTATCAGGCGGCCCGTACGGTGGTTCAACTTATTACACTAACACACGTCCAAGACTTTCGGCTGCGTTCAAGTAAATGGTTGAAGACAGCTATTAGCCTCATATTTTTATAATGAATGTGGTCATCGTTTTTATTATTTTATTTATTTTGTTAAATTATACAGACTTTCCATAGCTACAGGCAATATCAGAATATCAGCGCTGCAGCTTGATTTGCTTTTTGCTGCAGCACAGTGCTGAGATAGGGACCTATTCTGACATCGCACAGGATAAAGTACTTCCTTAGTTTTAAGACTTATTAAATTGTTTTGTTATATTGTATTTTATCCTGTGTTGTAGCTGTTTCTTTCTTTCATAACTTGTCTTAGGTAAGTAGATCTAACGAGGCAAACCATAGATAAAGTCAGCATCCAAATAGCTGTCTGCACAACACTAGTATTATATCATTTTAACGGCACTATTCACTTACAAACGTCCTTGTTTTGCCAGCCACTCTGTTCCGAGCTATAATGGTAATGTTAGAGGTTATCGCGCGCAACCCGGCGCCCGCGCACCCACAGATTTCTGCGACGCCTTATCATTTTAGTTCGTAGTAAATGTTTCAAGAAGGATTATTATCGTGACTGGGTTTCTTAGTATTAGCAGTTAGTGATTAAATTCTTGGTAAGAAACGATTCAAGGTGAAGGTGACTGACTGCATTTGACTGCAAACTAATTTTGTGCTTCTATTTCGATATATTTTTGGATGATAAAAGGTTTTAATATTATTTTTAAACATTGTTATTTAAAGGAGTGTTGGAGTTTCTTGCCAGTCCTCCTCGAAAAAACCCGCTATTTGTAACCAGAAAACTAGTTATTTAAATTTTAAAAGTAAGCAAGCACCTGTACCATATAATTTTCTAAGTTAAATAAAAGATCTGACGTACTTAACCCTTTCTTAACTCACAATGTCATTTTCAAACCAATATCGCTATAAAAATATTCGGAATACTTACTACTTCGAAATAAAAGAAAACCTGATACTCGTCATAATATCACCTGTCTTCAGAGTATGGCCTGACGACTACTCATTTACATAAGTTTCCAGATAAACATAGCATCTCCCTGCTATAAAAGGGGTAGGTAGCAAAAACAGCACAATTATGATAATGTTGTACGTATCGCGAGGGCATCGTTATTTTTTACCCATTCGCTAAATAATTCATTTGAACTATATTTAATCTCATTGCGCTATCTTCGGTTTATTAAAAAATGTTCTTGCTACCTGTCTGCTCCCGACTTCATTCGCGATTTAAAACATCATCAACCCATATACTGTTCAGACCTTTTTTAATCTAACCCATACACTGGACACGGGTCTCCTCTCAGATTAAGAGGGATTAGGCTATAGTCCACCACGCTAGCCAAGTACTGCGGGTAGGCAGACTTCACATACCATCGAGAAAAACTTTGTAAGGCATTCAGTATGACTTAATGCTTAATGCAATGTTTCGTGATGAAACCTGGTGTATGAAACATGCCAATTCACAGTGCTCTAGCGTGGTGAAATAGATTGTGACCCCATTGGAGTACTTTCACAAACAGAGGATGAGATCCAATATCCCATTCTGTGACTTTGAAAGAGTATGCTGCTTGCGTAATACTCGATATCGCACAAAACAATATTGTTGTACGAAGGCGGACTCAAAGCCCCCAAAATCATCATGACTTTTCACCGGGAGAGCCTATTATCATTAACACAAATTTAAACTCCCAGTTAAGCTGAATTTCTAAAAGAAAACCCGAACACTGCTTAACCTGGGAATTAAACCCGGAAACTCATCCTGACTAGTCGCGCTAGCGACCACTTGGACAATTTCTCACAGCACCATCTAGTCCCAAACTAAGCAGAGCTTGTACTATAAGGTCCACTGTAAGGTCATCACCTTATTTTATTTTATTTATAACTTTTATGAAAGAAGACTATCAGCTAATTAACTAAAAACAGTATTTAAGTAGCAATATAAAGCTATGAAAACTATATAGTACTCCCGTTAGTAAGCTTTCGGTGGGAAAGAAATGGATAGCCATTTCTTTCCCACCACTACATAGCAGCACCACTATATAGCAGCGTACTCAGAACAATAATAATTTCAGCATTGACTATTACAAAGCATCTCATATTTCTCATTGAAGGCTACTGTTCAGTAGAAGTTGGTGAGTCATACAGACAGACAGACGTATTAACATTATGAGTGTGGGTATCAAGGTGTCGCATGTACTCGAGACGTGAGACATTACATGATACGGGTTTTTCTCGGAAACTCGCAGCATCCGGTGATCACGCGCAAGGGTTGTAGCCTACAATATTTTATGTATTTAAAGTCTTCAGTATTTTCGGAATAATTAATACGATTGCTCGTATGTTAGGGTAGTCAATTAGAAATTTCTCAGTCATTCAATCTCACGAAAACTTAATGTTTATATCGTTGACATAAAGTTCATATTCCAATAATTAAACAGACTTCTTAAGTTAGAATATCTGGTTCTGTATCAAGTGTGTACGTAGGCGCTTACAGAATTTCTCATTAACCGCTAAATTTAACGTTTATAATATTTCCATAATATATGTCATATAGATTAAATAAATATAACTAAAATCACTAACGGGAAATAGTGATATAATACAGACGAACGAACGGAAACAAAATACCCATTTATTCTGTATTAATTGTATGCTAGGCTAGCATATCAATTACAATTCCAATTAAACCCTTAATAAAGTCAGTAAGTAATGTGTCAATCGCTAATTAACTTTCTTTACTGCGACAGCCCTGTCGGAACCACGCCGCGGCGGCGTCGTCGCCTGCGCAGCGAGGCGACACTGCGCATAAGCCGTAGAATGTTAATTATCGATCTTTCGCGCCATCTCTTGCCTCAGGTACCTTATTGTAATTGAATACTTTAACGCAATATCTTTTATATTTTTGTATTTTTTGGCATTTTCCATGCTATGATTTTAAAGTTATTAAGCAAAGGAAATAATCGACCGCGGACAGGATTCGAACCTGCGTCTTCTGGTTAGGTACACCAGACGCTATGACCACTAAGCCACCAGCAATATCTTTTACTAGCCAATGACGTAGCTAATAAAATAAAATATAATTTCTTCTTATTAACTACAAATGGGGAAGCAAAAGCAGACATACAAAATACAGGTATAATGTAATAGTATTAATTAGAATTCTCATCAAATCGTCTGTATGGTTTAGATACCTATGTTAGTTGTACAACTAACATAGGTATCTAAACCATACAGAAAAAACCATACAGAAAATTTTGATGTAAGGGGTACCCCTTACATCAAAATTTTCTGAAACAATTTGAAACATTTGACGATGCTGCTTTTTAAAAATCGCAGTTCTTCCCTTGCCCTATTATAGTGCCATAGGCCTCGTGTCGTGCGTAAAAAGTATAATTAAATTTTGGTATACCTACCTACATAGTTCAACTCTTGTTGGTGGAATCTTTCTGTCTTCTATTTCACCTCTTCATACAAAATTCTTAATTTATTCCTGAACCAGTAGATATAAATTAAATTAACGATTTTATTCCCGAATCGTAAAATGGTGCACACGGCCTCATATAAACAGTAAAACGTCCACAATTCCTTGTGAACGTCTCATCTCGAGTTTCATGACCGACATATTCCTAAACCGTTGCCGAATTTCCCATGGTGTGACGTCACTTCACACCACTGCTTACAGACAGTAAAAAAAATTAACAGAAGTTCCAGTATTTACAATGCACTGGTATCTATACAACGTGTTACAAAATACCCCGTAAAAAATATAATTAATTATCAAAGCCAAACAATTTGTTAGCTGTCATATCAGGGAACCAGATTATTTAATAGAAAGGCCTGCGTACCTATTTTACCTAATAATTGTCTACTTTAATAGTTTTTCTATTTTTCATTCATAAATGTTGTTGTTTTCCTTTTTTTGAGGTATGTTATACAGCGTTACTACGGTTCTTAAATATTGTAAATGGATTCGTTATAAGGCCCCATTTAACTTCCTTTCGGCTTTACCGGTAGTTTTGTAACACCCTGTATATTAGCGAAGTAGGCACGAATCACGAGCATAAGCGCCGTCGCAAGTTATTAACTGTAATTTTGTAGTGTTGACAAATTTTAGAATAATGCGGAATATGATGTCGCAAAACTCTTAGAAGTCTGTTTTGCGACAGTAAGTTGAGGGATACTCGATGACTGTCCCTGTTGTCACCCTGTGCCCATGATTTCTACCAGTCAGCATATACGTGACCATTCTTAACACATCGAGACCTCTTTCAGCCTCAAAAAACAGGCTAAGCTGTCATTCTCTGTTGTTATTTAAATAATATTATATTTATTTTCGTCATCATCAATATTCGTCCACTGCTGGAAGTAAGCTTTACTTAGTGAATCCCCCAGGACCCGATCTTCGGCTTTCCTCATCCAGTCACTGCCAGCTGCCTTCCGCAAGTCGTCACTCCACCTGCCCTGCATATTTATTTTAATAAATATCAACACAAATGACAATTGTTAGTGGTAGTCAGAAACCCAAAAGCCAGTAAATGTATAAAATATCAATATTGGCCACTACTTCGATTTTAGGTGTCTGTAGCATCTGGTTAGACGCCGACGACAACTTATTTATGAAAAGGCTAACATGATGATCACCCATCAGACTTCACCTTCTGAACCTACCTATTCAGTGCTCACCACACGGTATTGCATGTGGAACAAACTTACACTCCACGATATATTCCATCATTGCGCACGATTCTGAGCCTTCCAACGAGGCTTTATATGGATCATTTTCATAGAAATCACTGTCACACATACATCCTCGCCATAATACGCTTGTGTTGAATAATTCTGTCTTTCTTTTCCCTGTTCCTTTGTAATTTATTGTTCACTGATATTTTCCTTATGAAGACGACAATATTTGTGCGTATCTTTTGTATGATTCTCATTACTTTTGTGTGATTAATATTGTGAGGTTTATCATTTGTAATAAAGATCAAGATATTCAAAACGATATATCATTCTCCTAGGAATGCCTTCAGAATAGCAAATGTTGAACCATATATTTGTTACAAATATTTATCCATTCTTATAATCAAATATAAAAGGTAATAAATCAATTAAAGCCGGCCCAATTTCAATCGATGACGTGTACACGGTGCAGGCAGCGCGCGCGCATCGTCCCTCGTGATTTACAATCGTTACAATACACGCTTCGACTCACCAAGCTTGTCAAAATGTTATTTATATCAATTGTTTGTTAGAGTGTACGTCAGTGATAGATGACAGCGGAATAGGTAGTTATAGAAATTATAAACTAAAAATATGATTATTGTCAATTAGATAAGATGTAATGAAACCTTGTAATACTCATAAGTTTAAGATACCAGTTAATTAAAAGTATATCTGCAACAAACATTTGAACCTGCTTCGTCCATTAAATATTTTGATTGCCAAACAAAGGAATTAGTAGAATCTACTCATGCTTTTCTATGACAGTTTGTAGCACAATAACTGGCGAAAAAAAATAATCTTCCAAATAAATGTACTAAAACCTCTTTACACCATTCACCGATTCCAACCCCCTAAAGAAAAAAAAACCCCAATTTAATCTAAACAACCCAACTTATGAAATATACCCAGTAATATTACTAAGAAACCTGAATTTAGCCATACTTTCACCGAACGAGTTCCAAACAAAACAAATAAATTTAATTACAATTCTACTCTATATTACCCTTGTCTCGATGACGTCACAAATGATCCTAATTTCTCTAATTAGTGCGGAACAAAACTGTCAAATTAATTCATACAACAGTAATTTAAAGGTGAAAATAGACCTTCAAATTACTGTTCATGAATTAATTTGTCACACTTGTGCACAGGGGATGTATTAACGCTGACACCGTTCGGAATACTGCCAACAAAAACGCTACCCGCTACCTTTACAACCGTACCCTGACCCACAGTGCAACAACCAATAAATATGTAATTAATAACAATATCTATAGACAGACAGACGTTACTCAATCTGTGCGGGTCACCTTGCTTTAACAGAATACATTAACTCTGATTGCATTGTTTAGAGTTCAAGCGAAATTAGGATTTATTACAATGCAGATAATTAAGCTATTACTACATAGCAAATCCTAAATTTATAATAACCGCTGGGTTTAGCGGTGAACTCAACGAGTGACGATCACAATAGACCGACTGCGGTCGCAGTGACAGCCGCAATGATATAAATAATAAACAAAAATATGAATAAATAGACAAGTTGATTTCTAGAAAATTCGAATATGACAGCATTATTCATTAGAAGAATGTAAAAGACCCAATAAATTAACAAAAAAGTTACCACGAATATAGGATCATAATAATTCGATAATATTTCTAATGACACAATCGTCACAGGACCATAGACTAGTCTAGTAAGAAAAGCTAAGGTTCATTTTAAACAATCTTTTGTCTTGATATTATTTCCGAACCTGTCTCTTAGGTTGTTTGATTCGTTTATCGTTAAATTTGTTATGCGGTAGAAAAACTGTTAATATAGGGAATCCGTCAAAGACTATATTTTTTCTTTATCATTAATTTATGAGCTCAGTTTTTGTCGTTGGAACAATAACCACTGCTCTCTATCCCCCGAAATTCTATTTGCCCCCGTGATTTATAACATTTTTTTATAATAAACATTCATACTATTTATAATTCTAAACACAATTCACTAAATACTCGTAGTCTAGTGGAAGTAAGACGTTCTGAGCAAGAGGTTCTGCATCTAATTCCAAGGTCGTACAGTGTTATTGTGTTTTTCTATGAAATCGTCAACAATAACATACTGATACTCGACACCATCGCTTTACGACTTGTCTCACATTATCTCCGTTAAAATTAAGTAAAACAGATCAGATTAAGGTAAACGACGCAGTGGTTTCCGCTTCCGGCCATAGCGTCGCGTTTCGGGCGTTAATTACTGAACATTCACAATGCCACTGAAAAGTGTCAGGTTTACATCATTTTTCAGTTTAATTTCCGGCTGTTTACTCTGTGTTATTAATTGTGTTCAAGAACAATGAACATCATTATCTGCAGCGTGTTTGGTTCCAAATAAATAGTTTACCAGCAGTAAGTGCTACTGGATTTTTAAGTTTTTTATTGACATAAGATATGGTTTAACAACCATACTTTATAGGTCATCTGATAGTAAGCAACAGCAGCTTACTATCAGCAACGCCAGCAATACCAGTGGCGTCTTGTCATCTTGAGACTTCAGTTGTGCCCAATAATTTCACTGGCTACATTGATTGCCTCTCCAACCGGAACACAATAAAGTTACCACAATATAGCTCTAATGGGTTATTGTTTAATAATGTTGTCTTCTAGCAACAGCCTTTTATTAGGCTTATAAAATGTAATGCATTATTTCGAAGGATTCACTGACTTCTAAGATACAGGTACATACACCTAGTTTAGAAGTCAGGGTTTTGCTATCTGGATCACAAGCTTAAGCCTTGCTTTAAACACCATGTAATTTAATTCTTTGAAGAATAAAGTTTTTTTTTATATTGCTTGTGTTAGTGTCATTTTCATTCATCTGTCACTTAAAGACAAAATTATAAACTTATCGCGTTATCCGGTAAATACACACCCTTCAAACTAGGATGTAGCATTAAGGATATTTTTATGAAGGTAGGGCATAGTGGGAGTAATTTCAAATTGGAGCTTCCCGACTGGCCACGTACCTCCGCCTTGCAGAAAATCGAAGTGAAATAACACTGCTTTGAGTTTGTGTTCTGTTCCTAAGGGTGAGTAACGTTGCCAGCGCCCTGTGAGCAAAGGTTGTGTTGGCAGTGGAGAGACTTTGACCCTTATAGTGCCAACCAAGCTATTCCCCTTTTGTTTTACAGGGTCAACAACGCGCAAATGATACCCTTGGTGTTACAAGCTTCCATAGGCTATGGTAACCGCTTACCATCAGGTAGCGGTATGCTTGTTTGCCACATTAATGGTATAATAAAAAAAATTACAAAGATGTTTATAGAGGATTTCTACTATCTTTGAATGTTTGAATCTGTTCAAACTGGTTCGTAACCACAGAACAGCTGTGTTCCTTCTATTACTAAGACTTTAGTCATAGCCAACGTCAACCACAGCATGGAATGACGTGGCTTAATATTTTCTCAACAGGAGCCCAATTCAGTAAACTACATGACTAATAGATAAATTATTCTAAAATAGATACCTACATGGATGCATTAAAAATGTGGAGCAATTAATAGTTTTACGTTTTCCTACCTTTTATAAGTGATTAATTTTTGCCCTAATTTTAGACTTCCACGCGATCGTCTATTTTAGTAACTAGAAATACAAAAGATTAAACTAATTGATTGTAATTTAATAGATTCCAGTGCTCAACTTACTCTCAGATAAAACATTTATCGTATTTTATCTACTCTAGAAAGTTTTACAGAATTGTTATTTGAGTTCGAAATTCGCAATACCCTTTAAAGAGAATTTCAAAACTTTTGGTACTTATTGTATACAAGTTAGCTGTTAGCCAGCCCATAAACGAATGCGAAAGGTTTCTTTTTTCTACAACAATTCGCATGGGTTGTCGGAATAAAAACCTTCCCTTGCTACGGTTGGGGCAAGCGAGAGGTCCCTCGATTTGAACTTGGCTTGAATTCCTGTAAAGGCGAGTATTGTACTAGGCCTATTTGTAAGATAAAATCATTAGAATAGGTACTCGAACTCTCGAATCAGCGCAACAAAACAAGCTATTGTTATTTTAAAAAGCTGCATTGCCTGCATTACCTTTTCTATAAATAAGTAAAGCCAACACATGTACTGACAACTGCAGTGTTAAGTTGCACGGTAATGTACGTAACCCGACACCGACGTGATGTGTTACCGACAGTTATGCGCCTAAATATACGAAGACATTGGGTACTATATTTATTTGAAGAAGTGACAATGCGCGGTGGATCCTTTCTCTGAAAACAAAAAGTAAAAATTAATGTAAATCTTTTAGGTCTTAATTACCTACTAATTTCGAGCCAGCGCAAGACCAACAATTAAATGAGATTATGATATTTTGAAGCTCAGTTCTCCATTATGTTGTAGTGTTATCAGAACGTATGTATACGTGCAAGCGAATCAGTTCACAGATTAAAATTCAATAAGTAAAAAAACAGGGTTTTAGGGTTGGAATGTCAAAAGTAAATAGAAAGAAAGAAGAAAGAAAGAAAATTTAACATAACAATTTAATAAGTCTTAAAACTGAGGAAGTACGTTATCCTGTGCGATGTCAATAGGACCACATCGGGTCTTTTATATCCTTTATTGATCGGGTCCTAGTTATTCTTGGTCCACAATTGCTAAAAATACCAATATTTTTGATGGAGGATGATTCCTCGGAGCCCTTTCCCAACTATGTTGGGGTTAGGTTCCAGTCTAACTAGATGCGACTGAATATCAGTATTTTACACGAAGCGACTGCCATCAGACCACCACAACCCAATTTCTGGGTAATACTGGTTGTCAGGTCTTGATGTGTAATGTGATGTGAAAATAGTAACCCCATCCACAGACTGACCGCGGCTGGCGCAGCTTAACCTTGCTGATCGATTGACCAGCGTAGTTATAACTTAGCCACGAGCCCTATAAATTGGTGAACATTCATAACAAAAAATATATATAAGTACAGGCGAACATAGAAGTCCTCCGCTTTTCGTCAGTAAAAAATCACAGGTCAACTATATTTATTTAATAACTGAATGAGATTTTTTAAGACCGAAAAAGTTACATAATCATAGGATTATTAGCATTATTATTTAAAAAAATATTCTCGTGTACCTGTGAATTTAGTTATTATACCTATGTTCCACAATATTGTATGCATAATTTATTTTTTCCGGCACTCCTAATCTCTAAGTCAGTATAAAACAATGTTACACAACAAAAAAATATTCAAGATACTTATATAAAGTTTTTTGCATGGAGACGTTTAGACCCTGTACCTTAATATTTGTATTTGGTAGATACTCATTTTTCACCCACTCAAATATAAATTCGAGAATATTGTAAATTAAGTACCTACCTACTTGCTATCAGTTTCAAAGCAGCGGCTGACATATGTTTAACGCGGAATAGCACAAATGGCGACGTATTGTCGGCCAAAATGTGCTCTGGCCACTCTCCAACAGGACTTGAGAGCTAGACCGAAATAAGGCCACCGTGCCTCATCGAAAACACCCTGGATTTTCTGTATTACTATCCTCTATACTAGCGTCTACATTAGGTATATCATTACCTAATAAACGATTTTAAAAATAAAAGATTTTAATATTCGATTTCAGTAAAGAGACATAGTGTGCACACCGCGTAAAAACAGTTTGGTGTAAGATCCACCCATTAGCAAGTCACGGATTGAATCCGAAACAGGACAACCCTAATGAAATGGATACTACATACGTCGGTTACGTCTCTTTGTTAGAATACTCCTGAAGAATACATAATATATGTTTATGTTTTACAATTTATACCATTCTAGTAATCAATCAAGTATCTACCTTCTGAAGTTATTAAAGATTTTGAGGGGAAGATGGAAAAAGTTTAATCACAATCTAAAAAAAATATCGGTCTTAAAGATATCGGAAAACGTTTAGGTACTTCACGGAGTTTATAATTCAGTGATGTGAAGTAAAAAATGGAATCCCGTCTCCTTTTAATAATCTTTTTAATAATAGTGTCGCTAATGAAATAGATTTGGGTATTTGATAAAATGCCACCTTTCCTTCTGAGTTTAACTGATGCACTATTTACATCACTACAATATGCCATCTTAAATTTAAAATATGATTGGTTATGTCATTTTCGCAACAAATACCAAAAGTAAGGTAAAGTTGCCCCAGCTAAGTCAAGTTGCTGTTTAGATGCAGTGATAGCCTAGTGGTATGATCATGGGACTGACAAGGCAAAGATCTCGAGTTCGAATCCTAGGCAAGGCACGCACCTCTGACTTTTCGAAATCATGTGCATACTAATAATTAATTATCCCTCGCTTACACAGTGAAGGAAAACATCGTGAGGAGACCTGCATGGCTGAGAGATTTTCTTTAAGTAGTGTGAAGTCTGTCAACCGGCATTAGTCCAGTGTGGTGGTCTTCAGCCTAATGCCTCTCGTCCTGAGAGGAGACCCGTGCCTAGCAGTGGGACAGTATATGGGTTGATGATGATGAAGTTGTCCCATTTTGTCTGTCTATTGTGTCTACATTTAACTTGCCTAAAGTCATTGATGTGTAGGTAACTTGCCCCATAGAGAGTTAACTGTTCAGTTCTATATCTTGCTATTGCTTATTTATTATTGAGTTTATATAATGCTTACAATCTTACTTTCCTTGTGTAATGTGTCGTTAACATTTCGTCAATTCAACCATACATTTAATTTATTGTTAACATTGATACCAGAGTCACGAGTTACGACAAAGGCGATTCAATACAACATCACATCTCGCTGACAATATCCACAAATCCGATTATGTATCGAGATTAGAATCGGCTCACTCGTATCGTTATTAAATCGATAACGAGGTGAATACATGTGGCGTGGCTATTCTTTGCGTCTAGCCATAGGGTTGCCATAATTATATCGAATTATTTTTTGATAATTGTTTAAAATGGCGTGGCGTCGTCATTAAAGGCATCTGTGTTCATCGTCATCATCATCAACCCATATAGGTACTGTCCCACTGCTGGGTTCGGGTCTCCCTTATAGTCCACCACGTTGGCCTAGTGCGGGTTGGCAGAATTCACATAAACGTCGAGAAAAATTTCTAAGGCATGTAGGTTTCCTCACGATGTATTCATTCAACATTTAAATGTGTAATGAATTATTAATACGCATACAAATTCGAAAAGTCAGAGGTGCGTGCCTCGATGTCGATACTTTTGATTTTGAGATTAACAACATGGAAGTACAGAATATCATAAAACACACATTAAGAAACAACCTCTTATTAAGGATTTTGTTCAGATAGCTGACAGCTAGACAGGAACGAAGATAGAAAAGCTTTTTGTAGAACATTACGTTACAATTTCACAATTGCAGAATCGGAAGAAATTACTTAGCTTCATCAGTATAGACTATAGATGAATGTTTTTATACGAGTATGTACAAAACGATTATGATAATTAGATAGGATTTATCAGTCAGTTAATTTTAAAAATATAGTCAACTTATGACCTATATTGTTAAGTGTTTACTGATAGCCGTTACAATATAG
Source organism: Acronicta alni (assembly GCA_964056405.1). Classification (NCBI taxonomy): domain Eukaryota; kingdom Metazoa; phylum Arthropoda; class Insecta; order Lepidoptera; family Noctuidae; genus Acronicta; species Acronicta alni. Next base: position 15,452,168 of record OZ043925.1, on the reverse strand, counting down.
CTGATTTGCATTCACAATTTGATAAAACGTAATATCAACTTGGTCCTAATTATTACGATTTTATTTATAAAATTATTGTACAAATCTGACATCATGAAAAGGTATAAAGAAATTCTCTCACGTAAAAATATTTCTCTTGTGACTAGTCAAAGCGACAATTATATGGAAATTTCAAAGAAGGTAATCGGATTATTTTGAGAAGGAAAACGACACATGTTGACTTGCGACATTTTGTGACACGACGACGTGATATGATCTTAAGCTTTTTCATTTGAATGAGTGGCAGAATTAGTAAAAAGGAGCGTAAATGTCAATAGTGATGGTATTCTAGACGTAGATAATAATGCAATAAGGCTTTAAATCCGTCTTGTGAACCATTTTTGTACATAAAAGATGTAGTAAGACCTTATTGGTGGAGTTCTTCGAAAAGGTCAGGTGCGTAGAAATCGCAACCGGCGTGTATGTATGAATGTGGATGAATCGAAAGAAGTATGCAAGAATCGTAGTAAGTGGCGTTCTTTAGTTTCTGCCTACCTCATGGAAAAAAGGCGTGAGTGTACGTATTTATGTAAAAGTTAAAGTAAATAGAATAATATTTCTTAAAAGACTTACACAAACTTTTGTTATCAAGATGAACATTTGCGATTTCGTTACTATTTTTAGGCTATTCCTTTTTGTTACACCCTAACGACACGCCATAGAACCATAAATACGCTCTTAGGATTTATCCTGATAGTGCGACATGGTGTATAATCCTCGCTATATAATTTCAACATTTCGAATTCAAAATCGCTTTTGCTGGACGAAGCCTTATTCTTAGTAATCCCGCTGACTGCGATAAGATCGCTGGAAGAGGCATACACACCAATTACCACTACCATTACATTGTTGCAATCAGACCTTTATTTTACAAAAACCCAATTGATAAAGTTATTGCCTATTAGATTACAACGAGATGTTGTCTTTTATTATGTTGCGTAAATATACTTGACTTTCAACATGAAGTGTAATCTTCATGACGATATTTTAAGATTCCTGATGCGTTTTAATAGTTATTAGATTTTGTTGGTGTGATTTTCTTGATAGGGTGCAAGTAAATAACCGGATTTATTTTGTGAAAGTAAGAAAGTAGTTACGGAAGCATTTACCGATTTCGATAAAAATGAATTTTTAAAAGTCCTTCAATTGGTGTTTGAGAGGCACAAAAAATATAATTGACACCTGTCAAATGTGTTACCTAAGGCAAGCTATTTGCTATGAACATAATAAAATAAGTGTATTTAAATCGCAGTGCAGTTTCACTCTACTCCTTGGCCAACAAACATTAGTCGCCATCCCATTGGAAGGAAAAACTGTCCAAAAATATTTCAACACTATTTCGTAAATGAAAACATATACATTTGTTTTATCCTGAAGGCCATTACGTTAATATCGGTTGAGTTCCGCAATGATTGCAGCGTAATCCCAGCTGAACTGTGTCGTTCAGTCGGTCACCGGCCTCTATCTACATCTTAATGCTGCGCCCCAGGACTTGTGACCTGATGCTCTGCGACTGATAACCGACTCGGGGGACAAAGATCAAAACTAAATTCAGACAGTTCACACAGCTCCACATCAAGTAATACAACATCGTTATAAGCCAACCGGCTCGATGCCGAGGTGGGCTTACACTGGAATAATATAGCTTTTTAATTACCATCAGTACGCTTAATTGTGAAGATATTACAAAAAGAAAAACTCGATCTCAGGCAGGGGATTGAACCTGCGTCCCTCCGGTTAAGTACACCGGACGCTTTAGCCAACTAAGCTACCGAGACCACTGTCCGAGATCCCTGCCTGAGATCGAATTTTTCTTTCTCTAAAATTTAGCTCTTTAAAAATGTTTAGCATTTGTTAATGCCAAATATAATTTTAAAAATACCACTTATATCTATGTTTTAAATACAAGGAAGTCCGGTTTTCAGAATGTCTTAAAAATTTGCTTGTAAGTTTGTTAGATTTCTATCCGTAGCGTAGGTTACAGAATAGGTGTAATGTACTTCCGTTCCGACTAGATAAATGATAAATGTCGATACAGGACCCACACTTACTGTATGCCTTCAGATGAAGCCATTATTTTATTAATGTTTATTTAAAAACGATATTCTAGATTTATATTCTGTCGAAAATCTTGTCGGTAAATACTATATATAAATATATATGTATAATATTATAAAAAATTATGTAAGGTAAAGGTTTTGTTTAAAAAAATACATTCAATCTATTCAAAACGAGTTTCGTGTCTGTCTTAGAGTAAGTTAATCTGTGTCAGAGAGGCTGAACACAGTGGTCGTTGGGTGCTATCTACTGAAAGTATCGTTTCAACATTGAACCCACGCGACTACAACTTTCAACCACTTTTATTTAAATAGCGTTAAATTAACAGAATTTCGACAATACTACGAAGACTATAAAAATATAATAGTTATGTTAGTTTAAAATAATTATTCATCAGATTTGGTATACGAAAAAAATACCTAAGTATTTCATACGATTGCTACCTATCACCGTTCGAAACTAATAGGATCAATTTTAAATTAACATAATGAATGTCTCAAAACAAGAAAATATTATTTTGTTTACATACCATCATCACGCCCGTTTTCCTCTAAGGGTTAGGCAGAGGTGTACTAATGTACACCCACATTTCGCCGGTATGTTTTTTAGATCCCATGTAATAGTGGGCGAGCCTATTGCCATTATCCAGACTCCAAGCTGCTACTGAAAATTTCATAGAAAAACCCGTTTTTCATGAAACAACACTTTGATCGACCTGGGGATCGAACCCAGAACCTCTAGCGTAGCAGTCGTGCTTTGGACTACTAGACTAATAAGGCAGTCATTATTTTGTTTGTGGACAAAAATAAGCTTTTTTGTATGCCTACTAATAAAACTTAAAATGTTATTCTTTTTATCCCCAAATTACTTAACTGTAAACGTAAAATAACAACCAATTAATATAATTCACAAAAGCATTTAATTTTCTTGCATAATCCATAGATTTGCATGACAATGTAGTCTCCAATTGTATACAACAAAACTTGTTTTACCTATTATTAAAACATTTGGCGTCAACTTGAAACAATCGCATCAATTAGCTATGTAAATGTGTCACCATAAACACGAAATAGAAAAGATCTACTGCGCACAGTGCCCGAAAAAAGGTTATACTTTATTAACTGCAGGTTTGATGTAGCGGTAAAGGTACTCGCCACTATCACTGTGCTAAGAGTCATAGGTTCGATTACAAACCGAAACATAAATTGTGTAATTACACAGATATTTGTTTCAAGTCTAGATGTACTTTATATCCGTTTTATAACTAAGAATTATTGATCATCATCAACCCATATACTATGCCACTGCTGGACACAGAATGAGAGGGATTAGGCTATATATCCACCACGCTAGCCTAATGCGAGTTGGCAGACTTCAAACGCCATGGAGAAAATCTCTAAGGCATGCAGTTTTCCTCACGATGTTTCGCTTCACCGTTTAAGTGAGTGATAATTTAATAAACATGATTTCGAAAAGGCAGAGGTGCGTGCCTTCGATTCTAACTCGAGACCTTTGACTTGGCAGTACAATGGTCATATCACTCGACTATCACTGCTTTTAGAACAATTATTACTATTATTAGGAATATTATTAGGAATGAAAATGTTGCAAACTTAGTTTCAAACTTGCAATTACAAACAGTACTTAGTGACCCTTCTATTCTTTTATTGGTTTACTTTAATGTCTCAAGTCTAAATGTTCGTGAGTTTAATGATCAAGTTCGATAAAGCTAAGTGATAATGGAGAGTTTAACTTTAATTGCGGGCCTGCGGATTGAGAGCCGGCCTGAAGCGAGTGTATTTAGCTGGATAGATTAATGGAGTAGATAGTGTTTTATTGAGCTGCGAGGTACGGACGAACGTGCATACGTACTGTTATCCAGGCGTAGGGCTTAAACGAGTTCCTGAACCTTACGTACTAATTATAGGTAAACGGTTAAATACTTTAGCCACGCCGTGAAAAAACCTTATGTAACCCTGACATTGGAAGAGCGAAGATTATATAAATTTTATCAATTGTTTTATATACATTTTAGATCAAAAGTGATGTTCCCGCATTCTATTTCGGAATTAACATTTTTTCATAGTTATTATTAAATATAATTGTCTAATTCTATATTTAAACGGAGCAAACAATATTAATTGTGTAACAGATACTAATCTGATTCTTAGATTTTTTTATCTTTGCGTAATTATTTGACAATGCAAATCATGTGCCAACTGCGATTTTTGACAGCTACGTGACGTTTTATGTTGTGCCCACACCAAACGACTGATGTTTGCAAGATCACGAATTACAGTTTGTTCTTAATTAGCGTTAGGCCGACATTTCTGTTTTTCTGACGATTCATGATTGTTTAGTTGGTAATCTTGTTGTTCCAAGAAATTATCGTTTGATAATCATATCCGGTAACTAATAATCCCGTTACAAATAGAAACTTCCACACTTTGAACCAACAGTAGGTACGCTCGGCGCAGTGGGTGAGTGATCGGCTTCTGCCCCACAGGTCGTGGATTTGATTCCCACAAGGAAAAAATATTTGATATTTTATGGTTTACAGGGAAAATATCAATGAGAATGTCAAGTAAATAATTACAGACACTATACAAATACTATTTTTCTTGGGCGCCCCCGGCCTTACGCTTCACTGAATTAAAAGCAAGGCGGAATTATCCAGTCTTTTAGTATCATTAACTGCGTAATTTTAGCTATACAGTATATTCCTTTAGTATACATCATTTAACAACAATACGAGATAACGTAGGTATAGATCATAATAATAAGATAACAATCAACCCTTGCTCCACATAATTGGGTCCATTCTTATTTAAAAAGGCACCATTCACATATGCTTCACAATGCACATCACTATTATAATAAGTCCCCGGGCACACAGCACTATCTATATAATATAATCTGTGTGCAAACAAAGGAATGTCGAAACTATTCGTTTGACAATAGAAATGTCACCGATTGTCAGGGGACAACGCTTTGGTAATGTCAAAATATTTGACACGTTTCGCTTTACCTGAGATAAACCGATTTGAGATAAAATCTGTATGGATTTACTTGAATATTATAATGTGTTTCATGATTTTAGAGAATGAATTGTTGCCAAATATTACTTGGAGATTTATTAGGTATTAATTTTAGAATTATATCGTACTCTGTCTAATTGAATTGCAATACCTACTTTGTTCTAACAACTTATTGGTATTGTGCCTTTTACCCTAGCACTAAATTTACAATGTCTATTGAATTTGTAATTTTATTTATTACTTATAATCTTAGAAGCTAGGAATGCTGCTAGGCGGCCGTGTGCAGTGATACCATAAATTATACTAATTTAACAACATTTTAACTAATAGCGGTGTCTGATTCTTAAATCAATGAACTGAGCTGTTTAAGCATAGTTCCTTGATTTTTAAATCAAGGAACTAAGCTGTTTCCTGTTTAAGCTTGCAGACGTCCTAATTGGTTTGTGTTCGATTTAGATCGGATTTCTTGATTTCGTGTCCTATATGTGTAAGTATATGTATAAACTCGTCGATACCATTATATTCAGTGTTCAGCCTAAAAGAGGTAAATTATTGTGGAGGTCGCTGAATCTTGCGACATGGGAGCCTGGTCATCGATTTCTCCTACGCCAGGTAGTGGAAAATCCAAAATGAGAAGGTAATATAAGACATGACTATAGGTACAATGTCACAAATAAATAATCGTATCCTCCTTTTAACTCCTTGATTCAATGCTGTATGTTTTTATTCCTATTCGAATATAATCTGTACAATATAATCCTCGTTGAGGACCTCCTTATCGCCTGTCAAAGTTTTTCGTCCATTTTTTGTGAGCACAGATTATCAGCTCGGGTCTAGTCGTGTTTGACTTCGTGACCACTCTGCTCCTTTGGCCTTTTTGTCATATCCGGATTATAGCTTTGGCGATAATGACGTGACTGATAAGGTTTTTTTTTACAGAAATACCTATTTGTTTTGAACAAAATTATGTTGATATAGTAAAGGTTGGTACAAATGAGTTCTGTGATTATTAAGAATCGTCGTTCGTCGGTCTCGTAGCATCGGATGTGGTAGTCAGAAGTTGGAAGGCTTAAAATCCAGTTTATTCTTAGGATTACCAGAAATACAATACGGAGGTTTGTTAACAGTCGTTTCATGTAAAATACTTATTGATATTTAGCCGCATCTAGTTAGACAGGAAGCCGACTCCAACATATGGAAATTGGCAACATTGGAAAAAAAATCAATCAAAAATCAAAATAGTTTTATTTTCATATAAACCATATACAAGCACTTATGAAATGTCGAGTCTAGGTGGAAATAGGCTAGGATCATGATAAATAAAAATAAAAACTTTTAAATAAGAAGGAATGTAATTATTCTAAAAGAAAACACGTTCCGCGTTTAAAAGAAAGGAATTAATTAGCTACCTCGATTGTGCTACTAGTTTCCTGTGTTTTTAATTAGCCGTATTTTTTCAATCCTGAAATCAAAAGCTCCGCTTATTTACTTCTGCTTGGCTTTTCTCCTTCGGGCTTTTGACAAGTCCGTCTCCATAGTTTATCTAGGGATCTGATTTTACCTACCTCTATCGCTAAAGATTGAAAAGGACTAATACTTATCTCCAAAAATAGCCTTCTTCCCTATCGCCGGACAACCATTTATATCGTCACTAGTGAAGGCTTTCAATGCATTCTATTTAGCAGATAACTTTCTTAAACTACCATAAAAAAAATCTACCATAGGAAAATTCTCAAAAGAAATACCTGCCTAATGAACGCTGGTAAATCAAAGAAAACGAGTACCTAATCTCTTATATATTTAGATGAGATTTTCTTCAGGAAATCTTGCAACAATCACACAAGACGAAGCTCGCTATTTACGAAGATGCACGGTGCAATACATGGATGTCTAGACGCAGAGCTATGCGCTAATATATACGCTAATACATCACGCGAACAGCAATGGGTAACCCGTGAGAGGGAAATAACGTGGACAAGACTGCCGCCATCTTTGTTATTTATGTTCTAATTGTATTATTGTGAATACTTGTGACTTAAGTTAATAGGAAAAATACTTATTATTTCTTTCTAATAATATCGACTCCTGGTTATACCTACATAAAGTAAAATAACATCATTGTGTGATTTGTTTTAGTATGTTACCCTTACGACAAAAATAACAAACATTGACCTAACATGACTGAAAAAAAATCATAATTCACCTGTAGTTTTAATACCAAATATTTCTGCAGCAAACCTTATACGCACAGAACAGTATTTTTTTCACAAATTAACATCTAAACTATCCAGTTTATAAAAAGAAAATCATATAAGTATTGTAAATAATGTTTTAGATTATGGACTAGGTTGCTTACAAGTCTACCTACGCAAAAAAAACGGAAATAGTAAGTACACGTTTATCTTATTGGATCTATTGCCAAATCATCAGTGTGCCACGTAACCGAACTTGTCGAGCGTCCTACGCCACCCAACCCTTGAGTACGAAGATAAGCTACAGAGCGCTCATGTGGACTTTGAGATAGACAAAATAAAGAATAATACATTTTGTTTAAAGTTTTTTTAAGCATAAATAAATATTATATTCTTGGACAATTTTACACAGCACCATATTCCCAAACTAAGCAGGGCTCGTAGGTATATACTAGACAATGGATCTAATTCTTATATATCTATTTTTTTTTTGTAAATACATACTTGTAATACCACAAGAAACCCCCAGACAAACTAACACTTTTAATCATCACAAATAAAGATTTGTGACTTGAGAATGGAACCCCTAAATTACAGACGTCGTCGTTTATATAAGAATAATATTTTTAATTTATCTAGTAGTTTGCAGTTTTTACCCGACTTCCGAAAGAAGGTAATGTTTTTCGAGCGTATGTATGTACCTATCTCTAATTCTTTGGTATGCGCGACAGTCAAATCTCTTTGACGAATTTCAACTTATGAGGTGTACGTTGAAATAAAACTAATTTTTACGGATTTTATCGCGTATATTGATATTATTAATTAGTAAACATAAAATAAATAGTAAAAATTAGTTTTATTTAAATGTATAATATTCTTGTAAATGTCAGATATCAATATATGAGGTGTACTTAGATTCGTCTCAGTTGGGAGTGACATAGGATATTTTATTTCAATGTGGCGTTAAATTACAAATAATTATAATTTTATTTTTTCTTGTAAAATAATCTAGCTTGTGGCGTCTGCAGCACATTTTCCAGTATTCAAGTTTTTAGTATATTTTAACATTTAGTTTTTCTTTCCTTTAATGATAAAGTTTTTCAATTGTTATAGAATGTTTGTTTTGGTTTAATATACTGAACATAAAAGATTTGCTGTACGTATATAAGATTTGTTTCACCAACTGAAGCAACTCGAATAATGAAAAATTCTTCAGAGGCTAGTCTGGAGAAGAAGTTGTGCGTTGCGTAGTTTGTGTGTAGCGTCTGAAGATGTTGCCCTACATTTCACGTTTCAATATTGCGTAACTATTAATAACAATTACAAAGTGAACATTAACTAAATTAATTAAGTACCTACCTATATTAATATGCACATGACTCAATCGTGATAGACAAAAGAAATATTATGATTTATAGTGAGTCAAATGTTTTATCCTAATTAATACATCTGTGTCTGAAAAGTTTCAAATAGGTCTGATGGAGAAGAATTGACAAGCAAATCTATAGATAATTACTTTAAAACAATACATGTTTAAAAGGATTTTTTTCTTTCGGCTACAATTTTGTACCTACAAATGGAGAAAAACTAATTCCCATGAAATTTTCCTTCATTTCATATTTTAGCTGAAACCACGTGATCTCTAGGTATGTTATACCTTCCAACTCGCGCTCCATAGCCTATTCATACACTGACTACAAATTCTAAACAGAAAACAAAATGTACCTACGGAACTTGGTTACTCAGTGAATATAAATCAGCTTGCCAACTGCCGCAGGGAACCCAAACCGATTTATAGATAAATCGATGCTACTTTTCAAAAAGGCACACTAACACTATATTTTGATGCGACAGGTTCGTTAATGTTATTAATGTTTACTATAAATTCGCAGGAAAAGGTTGCGATTTAATTGAATCTGTCGGTTTCAATATTTTTTTTAGTGTTGAATGCAAATAGCCTTAGGTCTCTCCATTATTTCGTATGCTGTCGACTCCGCCAAGTGAAACCCTACTTAATTGTTAGTAGAAGAAAAATTTGAACTCGGGGAGAACCGCAAACTGCGTCCTCAGCTTCAGTATTACTAATACCGGACATTATTTCTTTCTTTCACTAACATTTATTAAAAAAATTTAGCATACAATAAAAGTTAACGTGCAGTAGACTCGCCCTCTATTACATGAGACCTAAACTTACCGGCGAACTGTGAGCAGGTAGAGGTGTATACATTAGTATAGACCTCTATTTAACCCTTCCACCAGGCGTGATGGTATGTTACATTATGTTATGTTAAAATTAACTAGCTTTTGTTTCATTTTTAAATTAAATCGTACTAATCTACACTGTATCAATCAGATCGAGAAACTGACACTAATAGTATCCAAAGATGGCGCGTACATATGTTTGTAAAATACAAAGACGAACTATCTCCATAGTTAAGAAGACTTGATGGTGCAGAGAAAACTACTTACCACGATAAAGTACGAACAGTACGTATCTACAGACACATTACCCGTTGTTTCCTAATCGAGTCCAACTCATAACTCCTCTTAGTGGCCTGTTCCCGTTCGCAGATGATTCATCCTCGCGTTTGTAGGAAGTGAGCACTATCCACACTTCGCCCTAATAATAGCTCCGTACAACACAATACAGTGAAAACTGTGAAATGAATAATTGACGGATAGATGACGCTTTTTTTGTTATTATTATTTATTATTTCGTCATTTTATCACAAATCAGAGTCGGCACAGTTAGTCGGCGGACAATGCAGTAAAGTAGGCGACACATTCGACAGTAGTCGATTAAGATGTGAGGCGGGGTGTCGCCAATTGGCGAATTTCTGCAAATTTCACAAATCCCATGGCCATGAATGACCATAGAGCAAATAATGACAATTGCTGTTTTTAGTGAATACGAGTCCTATATATCACAAAAAAAGCGTCAGCACAGTTTGGCTTTTTCATCCATACTCGTAACAATACATAAAAATAAAAACCGTCATCGCATCAGTTACTTCGTTCGTAAACATATCAGCCTCTTCAATCATGTAAACTAGGTACTGATACTTATTCAGCGGCATCTAAGTAGTTAGACTGGAAACGTCCCTATGACATAAAAGGCTTTGGTAATGAAAAATTTAAAATTATAAATGTAAAATTCGCCTAAACCGCTGAACCAATTTTGGTATAGGGATAGATTGGACCTCTAAGAAGTGAAATGCTACCTTTTGTTTCAACAAACCCTTTGGAATCGAAGTGAAACCGCAGGTAGCTAGTTAGAAAATACATCAGATCTAGGACGATTAATCCGTTTCCTATGCCTAGTTCGATGTTAGCAAGGAATGTACCTATGTTACTAACACATTCTCATGCAATTGGCGTCGGCTACAATGGCTAGGTAATTGCGCAAGCGTCGCCTAACTTGAATGCTAAGTTACCGATATCTATTTAAGTTCTTATTGTTAGTTCTGTATTGAATCGTTTCGTAGTACTAGTTTCTTGAATTATGGGCATAAATGAGTCAGAGTGCTGTGTGTTTCCTGCAGATCAGCCTGGTTGCACATTGTCAGAACCCATCGGTTAGTGATGAAATGTATTGATGCTCAATCCGGCTAAATTCTGCGGGCGGGCGGTGAGGCGCCAAATATATGCTTAGCGCGTTCCGGTGCCCATCAGACATTTTCTGGCAATATAAAGTCGCTGTCTGGGACGCCCTGAACAAACTGTCAAAGCCCAGAGGCGGTTTAATCAAGACATTGTGAAGTGGTATGTAACGTGTCCCTTGGCTGGGATTAGGCCAAGGGACACGTTAACCTAAATAAGCGGTAGTGGAAAACGAAGTTATGGTCCAAATTTATTTTGGTTTGGACTTTAATTAATCTACTTATTTAGTAGTCTTTGGAACGTCCAAAGATCAGCGGAAACGTGATTGGCTATATGGATATGAAATGATAATTTTATAAACACATGAAATTCTCTTCATCACTTACAGAACAGGTAAATACTTAATACCTTAGTTTGAAGTACAGAGGCCAGCATATCAAGCTACCCCAAACTGTCAAATTTCTTTCATAGATTTTCAGCTTTAATACAAAGTAATAAAATTCATATTCAATTCATAAATGCTATATATTATTTACGTATCATAACAGTATCGATGGATTATATCGTGTCTAGTTAGACCACCCATCCTGAATGTAAACATGATGTAAAGATATTAGTTGTTCATCATACTATCAAGTGTCAAAACGTATTGAGGCATTAAAAATTACTGAGGAACGGAAAATCACATAACTTCATTCGTGATCATAATAACTGACTAACCATTATTCATTCATTCGTTCATAAAATAATCAATAAATATTTGGACATTTTCCACAGTAGATACTGATTAATCCCAAAATAAGCAGAGCTTATACTAAGGGTACTAGGGAATGGATATAATACTTATTATACTTTTTTTGTAAATATAAAGCCTAAGAAATACCCAGACAAAAACAAACACCATACATTTTGTGTATTGCAGGTATCGAACCCACGACATCGTGATCATCCATTTTTCTTAGAGAAGGAAGCCTAAGTACCTAGGTGTACCTAGATGCCTAGTACGAATACTGAGAATCTATACTAATTTGTTTTACAGACAAAACAACTAGGTACAACGTAACTAGGTACCCGGCATTTGTTCGTTGTGCGCATGATTCATCAGCGCGTCGATTTCCCATTGTGAAAACTGCAGAGACCGCGTTCCCTCAACAATAAATCCTATTTTATAGCGTTGCGTTATCCGTGCCGATGATACCAGCATTGTTTGTTGGCCGGAAGTGTGCGTTGTCGAATCTGGAGAAGTATGGACTGCATCATGTTTGATGTTTCTATATCGATAGAGGAATAACAAAAGAATGGTGACCAAGGGATATAAAACGATTACAGGCCAGAGCATCAGCCAGTCGGACGATATCGTGAAGGCAATGAGGATCTTGTGCGACTTGCACAAGATCGATAATAGTGCGGGATAGAGACGAGGCCTTCAATCAGTGAAATCAGTGACATTTCTTGTTCTATATCTATCTCAACACAGTAACAGTGTTGAGATAGATATAGAACAAGAAATGTTCAAGAAATTTGAAAAATCTATTAACGCAGGTGACATCGGTACACACTAGCCTTTACAAGTGAATGGTAGACAATTTGAACTGTAAAATACATTAAAAGAAAATAGTTCGCCCAGAAAGTCACATACTTAATAGGTACAGTCGCCAGGAGGTCAAGCTATCCAAAGCTGTAAAATTTTCCCATATTGAATATGAACCTTATAACTTTGTATTAAAGTTGATGTTCTGGCCTATGTCTAGAATTTCTATAGTTCATTTAACTAAAATCCTTAGTTTACCGTTAGTATCAAAAGTATCTGGCGTTGAAAATCTCCTATTAAAAATTATTAATCAAGGATTTTAGAAATGTATTTCATCATAGCTCCATCTACCCGCCTCTAACGTAAAAATAAAATTCTCTACCTCTCGACATCTAAGCACTCGTACGTAGGGTTGCCAATTTACTTTCTAGTTTCAATTTTGTAGGTGTAAATAAACGGCATATATATCTTACTTTGGAGGTTGGCTTAGGCAGCAACACTTCGGCAAAATGTCATCATTTGTGGTGTCCCCAACTTTGTGGGCGGCTAGCCCACTAAGAGGAAGGAACCTGTAGTCTTTTGGCTTCGGGTATCCGTTGCTAAGAAAGCTCATCCGTTTTGTCGCCAGGTCGCCAAATATACAGCATGCTTGATGTTTAGTAACGACGGCTCATTGAGAAAAGCCAATAACGTTTAAAAAACTGTAACGGCCGTAGCATGACAACCGTAGGTCTTGCTAAGACTCAGTCTACAAAGTTTTATGCAGAGAAATTTACTTTATTAAAACTCATACATATCGATTGCAAGCTACAGTTGGAAAGATAAGACACAATGATTCGTTAAACATATACAAAAATAAATACAATTACCGTAAGCCTGTAAATTTAATTAACTTCGCCAACTTTACTAGGTACCTATACTACTAACTCCACGCGACAGCCCTAACAAGTCCTTCATAAAGGGCCGTATGAAAGGGCCAGTTTAATAACTAGAAGCTCATTAGTTAAAGAGCCTCTAATGATAAATACGACCCGAATGTTTTGCCTAATTACGGCCATTCATACGTGCCGGTAATAGGATGTGTGCCTCCCGTGCGATAAGCCCGGCCAGACATCATTTTAGAAGTAAACCATAGAAATCTGTATATTCTTTTCCATACTTTTTTAGAAGTATGTTTAGGAGTAATTTTATACTTGCCTATAATTTATTCGCCAGATATATGCTCAATTAGTAAAAAGGTATTCACAAATTTTTTGCAAGTTCCATTTCCATGGAAACCACAAATTGGGACTTTGCATATTCATCTTGTAAAAAGGTGTTAAACTTTTAAGAGGCGGCATCTATTGCCACCTATTTTGCCAGATGCTATTAGGAATAGCTTGAGATTAATTCTTAGCTAACTCGGAAATATGACGACGATACGTATAAAGACTGTCTTCTGCATAGGACCGATTTTTTAAAACCATGCAACTAAACTCAAAACGTTTCATAAATGCTTATAAAAACTTATTTAAAATAAAAGCTTACACTTTTAACCTTACATTCCGATGCTTAATTTTATTGCTTATTTACTATTTTAAAAAATACTCAAGTACAATAAAACTTATACCATAAATATCTGCTCATTAAATAATATTTTATTCAAGCTATTATTTAACAGTAATTTCCATAAATGAAGGTGAAGTTTACAATAATAACAAACAGCATGTTATACAAAAAACTTGCAAACCAAAACTTCTTGTTAACAAAATTAATTGAGACAACGCAAGCGGAAAAAACATGCACAATGCATCAACTTGTATAGGAAAAGTCACTTAAGTAATATAAAAATATTAATAAAAAACACACGAACAAACGGACTGATCGTATCGCGTGATATATAGCGACAACCGACTGACTAATGTCTAGCCTAAACACAAAAAAAAATCATTAAAACGACACCATAAGCTTTACGATACTATCACATGAAAACGCATTCGATAACTATTACTGTATCTGTACTGAACTTTGAAATAAAATCTATAGAGACGCGGCATTGGATTCGTAATGTATCGATACGCTATTAATATTTTTGGTGTATGTTCATAGTAATGTGACACTCAGTGATGTCCAGTAGTGCGATCATCGATCTCACGATAATATCGACATACGATCGCCTGCGCTGGAGTTTTAATGGCTCATGATTTTGTTTTTAAGCCCGTACCGTTGTTTTGACAGTGTCGTTAAATGTTGATCCGTTTTATTACACGGGTGTGCACCGATGCAGTTAAAGTATCGATATCACCTGTATTTCCATTATATCGATTTTGAAATCTTAGCTGATATAAAAGAATACTTAAAGTTTATAGATTATGTAGTTGGTTAAATACATAATATTTATAAAAAGATGCCATTCGATATATTTTCGTTTAAGATTCTCTACTTTAACCATTATTGAAGTGCTTTTTCTTTTTTAGCCAGCTTCCAAGGAAAGGTTATAATTTAAACAGTCTATAATTATAGAAGATTTCTTCTCTTTATTTGTTGAACTTTGACGGTATGTAAGTTTACATTCTCTCGTCTGCCTCTGCCTGATATCGTTACTCCCCATTTTTAAACAAAGCACTCAAACATCGCGAAGACACATTTAAAAAAAACTTTTAGCGTCGTGGGGACGCCGACAGTCCAATACCAATTAAATTTAAATCGCTTGGTAACTTGTTCCTTGAAGGATTAATGCTGTATTACCTCACCAATAAATATCTGTCTTTAAAAACAATTAAAACTTAGTTTTTACTCAAGATCTATCTTAATTAAGCCACCAATACATAATTAAGTTCGACAGGTTGTGTAGAGAGCTAGACATTAATTACAAATAGCGGGCACGGGGCTCAATTACTGAATATTAATGAGCAATGAGCCCCTCGGCGCACCTCTAATTATGCGCCGACGCCGCGCGCCGGGCCCGAATTACTTCAGCCAACATACGACCATTACTCTAATCTTGAATTTTATTTATTTACGCTCATATTTAGAGGGAAATACCTTTCCCTCTAAATATCATAAATAAATAAATATTTGCAAAATTTTACACCGTACGATCTAGTCCCAAACTAACAAAAGCTTGTACTATTTTTAAATAATGGATATAGGTAATATTTTTTAAGCTTTTAGTAGGTAGGTAAATGCATAAAAAGAAAACCCCAAACAGATAAATTAAAGTACATCACATAACGATTTGTATCCTGTAGGAATTGAGCCTACAACTGCATACGATAGGTTTACTAATATTTTAAATGTGAAAGTAACCTATTTAGTATGTTACCTTTTCACGTTTAAACGACTGAATAAATTTCGACTAGGACATACATTTTCATCCTGAATTAAGAAATAAGCTGCTTTGTCCGCGGGAACAGTAAGTAGAAATATTATTGGTAAGAAGAAGAGACTCAACTGCGCGACTATTAATTCATTAATTCTCATTGAGGTCATAAGGAACAGCAACATAATCCTATTTGTTTGGCTGTCTGCAAAATACAACAGCATTTTGTCTCTTAGAATAGATTAATTACTTTGAAATAAATATTTACATTACTAACAATATCATCATCATTCTCCGAACCTTTTCCCAAATATATTGGTGTCGGCTTTCAGTCTAACATCGGGTTAGACTTACGTTACTTAGTGACGTTCAATATCAGCATTTTACACGAAGCGATTGCCATCCAGGAGCTTCGCAACACGATTTCGGAGCAATACCCTGAGGATAGACTGACATTATATGTATACTACATATCAAAAATAATATTTACAATTTTGTCATATGAAATAAACTTGTTGGTTAAACAGAAGAAAATACTGTAGTTTATTAATACATATAACAGAATAGATAATCAACGAAATATCATGATAATATCTTGAATGAATACCACTCTAATTGTGTTATTGTAGCTGTCTAGACAAGTAACAAGTCTAGAACTGTTATTTACTACGTACTTCTATGACATCATTATAGCCTAGTGGCCATAAGCGTAAGATCCTGGGCTCGATTCCCAGGCCCAGCAAAGTATTATTTGGTTTTTCTGTGAAATTTTCAGTAACAGCTCGGAGTTTGGATTTGTGCCTATAGACTCGACCCCTAATACATGGGACCTAACCATACCGGCGAACTGTGGGTGTACTTTAGTACACCTCTGCCTAACTCTTCGGGGAATACAGGTGTGATGTGTAAGTAACAACTTACCAAATTAAAACACAAATCATTAATTTTATTGCAATTATACATATTTTATTATTTTTTGTTTTGTCATAGGTATGACTGTTAACACCGCTAACGATAGTTTAACCTTGATTCACAAACGAACCAATTGTAATTTAACATAATCCTTCCCGCGTCAACTCTATTATACAAACATGAATCACAGAAACAACCTATTAATTAACTCTTGTCACACATCCTAGGTTTCAACACTTGAGATTTCCCTAAACTTCAGCTTTCAATGCAAATTCAACATTAACTACAGTACAGTTTGTGTCAAAATCTGTTGACATTTTATAATGGTTTGGAAACTAGGTATTTAGACATTCGTATTAAATTTGCTACTTTAGCTCTACAATAATAAAGTTGAATTCCAAATGAAGTTATTATTCTTAAGTTCTAGACGAGGCTAGATCCAGAGGTCGGTGACAGAATTAGTTCGTAATCAGTTGATTTAATCTCAGTCGAGCGACGGCTCGTTAGCGACCGGTTATGTAACGCGACTTCGACTAATTGCATAGCAGTCGCGTTGTCGAAACGACAGTTTAACCTGTCCAAATGTTTGTAAACATCAGCTGATAAGGTTTGTAGGTGATTTTTTAAGCTGTTATTTTTCTGTGTGGGTTTATTTTAAACAGATATTAATTAGGTATTAGTATATTTATATATTCGTTAATTTACGATATGAATAACATTATGTTAATCCTTTTTCTTAATCTGTAGTTTTTTTTTAATTTATGTGAGCATGTCGACCTCAAAAATTACATAAGTGATGATGATTCGTTCCTCAATACGAATGACAAACAATCATTTCTTTTATATTATCTTTTTATATTATATATTTAATGAAAATATATTTAGAGTATTGTATAATGCAGTGTCTCATTAGCCCAGTGGTCGTAATTGCGACTGCGTTTCAGGTCATCGGTTCGATTCCCTGGTCGAACAAAGTCTTATTGGGTATTTGTATGCAATTTTCAATAGCAGCTAGGAGTTTGAGTTTGTGCACGAGTACTGGCAATAAAGATCGTAACTAATGGAAGGAAATCGTCAAAAAGTGAGATTGGGCACATCACGACGCTCAGCAATGATCCAACGACTGAAGAAGGAGGGAATGGCAATAGGCTCGCTCCCTCATACATAGGATCTAAACATACTCGGGAACGGTGGCTGTGCATATCAGTACATATCTGGCTAACCCTTCGGGGAATATAGGTGTGATGATAATGTATCCATTTATATTAACAGTATAATAATACCCTAGTCCTACTATATTTCTTGTTAAAAATATACGATCATTATTCAACGTGATAAATTCCTTGTCATTTACTGCAGCTATCTTCCACAGAATGCTATATTATACAGAATTTAAAAAAATACAATTTCTACATCAAATAGCTATATAACACTATAAGAATGTATGTTGAAACATTTCCTGTTACATATAAACTGTTATTTGTAGTTTGAACATGCTATCAGCAGCCGAGGCGCCGGCTGACCCGAGATAACATGGTTACGTCAACATGTTAGGTTACCTAGTGCTCAGACCGATCTATGACACGATATATTTCAGCAGCTCAAAATAATGGATACGAATATTCATTAAGTCGGCCTTATGTACAGAGGCCAGCATATCAAGCTACCACAATCTGTCAAATTTCTGTGATTGATTTTCAACTTTAATGCAATGCTATAAGGTTCATATTCAATTGGGAAAATTTGACAGTTTTGGATAGCTTGACCTGCTGGCGTCTGTACCACAATTTGTATTAAAGTATAAATAAATATTCTGCAATTATAATACTTACTTAAAATTATATATTATCTTCTCTTCCTCCGATCGTTTACCCAACTACTTATGATGGGGTCGGCTATGTCGCTTAATACTTGAAATTATATGTCATATAATATTATAATAAAAATAGTCTACTGCGGACTGCCTCATTAGTCTAGTGGTCCAAAGCGCGACTGCTACACTAGAGGTCCTGGGTTCGATCCCCAGGTCGAGCAAGTGGGTTTTTCTATGAAATTCTTAGTAGTAGCTCGGAGTCTGGATTTGTGCCCGGTTAATGGCAATAGGCTCGCCCCCTGTTACATGGGACCTAAAACATACCGGAGAAATGTGGGTGTACATTAGTACACCTCTGCCTAACCCTTCGGGGAATACAGGTGTGATGGTATGTTAAATTAATAACAAGTTAATAGTCGAATCATCTTCTATTTTATTTAATTCGCTTTAGATCAACTTATTGGACCTAATAAAAGCAGCATTGAGCTGAAGACCCTGTATTAAATTCCCAAGTCCGACAGTATTATTGAATTTTTCTGTTAGGATGTTTACAGTAACTACTATTTAATCTATGGTTGCAGTCCAGACTTTGATTTTTTTACTGGATACATGGAATGAGGGTCGCCCCCATTATCTACTATAACAAGCATGTAAAACAAACATCACAGTACTTACCTATATCACTGGTGTTAACCAAACGGTGTACTTTTTTTTTTTGTTTACGGGGGGAAACCTTCAAAAGGCTACCGGTCTACGGGGGTTAGACCGGGGAGTGTGGGATTCTTACCCACTAAAACCACCCCGGTGGCCACCATCAGCACATGGAGGGGGGCACTGGGTCCTCTTAATAGACCACCCCAGAGCCCCCCTGTGCACCGCCAATTAATAATAATAATAATTCGTTTATTTCAAGCAAAGTCCATAGTGTGTTGATCCATGATTTAGTAGTTTATTTATTCGCCGATTGCCTCGGTTGTTCTATAGGGTCTAAAGTGCCGACAAGTAACACCGTCCGGCCACAGTACATTGTTCAGAAATATGTTTAACTTATCGTTGCTAATGACTATTTTATACGCGTTGTATGGTTTATCCATTTTCATTTTAATTCTCTGCAATGAGACCTTTTCTTTTGTTTTCGTCAGTATATACTCAGCTATATCCTTCACTGATGTTGCTTTGTGAACATTAGAAAGAAACAAAGAAATGTTAGTGTTAGCTGGTTTAAATTTATCATCTGGCAGATAAGTTGCGTTGCCACGTACACCCTCGTATCTATTTCTAGGTTTACGCCTCTGTGCAACAATCCATTCCTCGTTGGGACATTTGTGATTCAATTCTCCCCCTTGGCTCAACGTATCCACCACAATATTCGCATACGTTTTATCACTCTCTTCCGTACTACACGACGGCTGCGGCTGCGGCGGCGGCGACAGCGCGCTCGCTGACTCGTTGGTGTATTTGCTACGTACGGGCTCCACCAGAGCTAGATTGCCGCTTGTTTCTGTATCAGCGAGACCGCAAGCGGTGGTATCGGATGTATAAAAGAGTAAAAGTCCCTTGCAAGTATAACAAAAGGTATATTTCACTATAAATCACTTAATTATTACAACGTATATTTTAAAGATATTTGCAATTCTATAATTAAACACAACAATAGACGAGAGACCAATTTAACGACCAAACCGATTGACTGTTGAACGCATAATGACGCCATTGCAAGCCACCGAGTGCCGCCATGATGTCACCCCCACTCCTCATGCTTGCGCTCCTCCTACTTCCGGTCAATGCAACAACCGTTTTAACTATTTTATTTTATTTTTAAGTGTGGGCGACAACATCCGGCCCTCCTGCTTACACGTTTGTCCTCAAATGTGTTCAAGTCTGGTGTATGCGCTGAGAACAAGAAACAAGTATTAGAAAATGTATACTAGGATATAGAGTAGTAATGCCAATCAAGTCCCTTATCCCATCATCGGCCCAAGGACTTGAAAGTGCATTGTAGTCTTTGTATCGTTTATATCTGTATTTACACATTCCATCGACGGCCGGTAAATACAGAATTGTTCAGCGCAAATACACTCGAACCAGAGTAAGATTCACCCAGTCTCACGAGGTACGCTATTCCATCGACGGCCAACGTTTTTGACTTAGTAGAGCTACCGTAGGCGATGCCTTAGGCCAACCCTACAGTATGCTTACCAAGTCAATCCTCCTTTGAGACATTTGGGAACACCACTCTGTTCGAAGCGCTTGCACTAAACCAGTATAGAATTACAGACAATTACAATCATAAAATAATTAAATCAAATCTCATACCCATCATGACAACATCCCGTTGTCTTTACTCATGGTCCTCCATACTCACATCTGTGATTTTGATCCACGGTTTCATGTTTTCTACACTCGTGGTGCCTTCGTAAGTTTTATTGGATCGTTCAGCACCTCGCATGTCCTTAATTTTATAACGATCATGACCTAAAATTTCTGTAACCTGAAAGGGTCCTTTAAAAAGGGGCATTAGCTTTTTACTTTGTCCGTCGTTCGATTGGCTTGGAATTTTAACTACCACGAGATCCCCCATGTTGTAATTATGTGCATCTTTTCTCTTCTTATCAAATGCCTGTTTCTGTCTTTCTGCATTTTTCTTTATATTTTCATCGACTTTGTTACGTAAAGCTGTAACATCAGTTATCTGTTCCTGATCTTCAGCAATTCTATCGGCATTCATGCGCAGTCGATAACCGAAGAATACTTCACTTGGCACCGCCGACGTAGTTTTATTTATAGTAGAGTTTATACCTTGCTGAATATTAGCAATGTGTAAATCCCATTTGTTGCAGTCTGTGTCTGCTCCTAGGCTACGGAGAGCTTCAAGAATTGTTTGGTTATATCGCTCTACTTGACCATTGGATCGAGGCATGGCAGTAGCAATAATATGGTGTCTTATATTCCTGTCCTTACAAAAACTCTCAAATAGCTTTGAAGTAAAAGCGGTTCCTGCATCACATATCAGTCTTTTGGGGTTGCCAAAAACCTTAAATATTTTATCCAGCTCATTAACAACTACTTTACTTTTAGTATTTCTAACTGGAGATATAAAAACAAATTTTGTGAACGAGTCAACTATAACGAGGAGGTAAGTATTCTTTTGAGTAGTTTTAACAAATGTACCCAAATGATCTATATGTAAGGTATGGAATGGCCTGGCGTATTTTGGTATAGAAAACAATTTACCTGGCTTTTTACCATGAATACTCTTGTAATATATACAATTTAAACAATTATTTATATATTTATTTACTACTTTTTTCATGTGTGGAAACCAATATTTATCTTTTATTCTTTCTAATGTTTTATCTAAAGCAAAATGACCTACATCATCGTGATTTGCTTTTATTATTTGCCAAATACATTGTTTTGGTACCAACCAGCGTCTACCAAAAACTGTCCTACGATAAACTTTATTACCTAACAATTCATATTCATTAAATATTTTCTTATTCGCATCGGCTTCACCTGACTCTAATATAGTTTTTATAGCAGTAATATCGGAATCTTGAAGTTGTACAGATAATAGCCAGTCCGATTCTGTGATGGACATCACGCTTTCATTTAATTTGGGGAGGGATTCTTGCACGGGGTTTCTGCTAAGAGCATCTACATGCTGCATTTGTGAACCAGCTCTATGCACGATCTCAAAAGTAAATTCTTGCGTGAGAAAAACCCACCTAGCTGTACGAGGATTTACTTCTTGCTTTTGTATAGAATATTTGACAGCATTGCAATCAGTAACAATTTTAAATGAGATTCCCAACAAATAGTGTCTAAATTTATTTAAACCTTCGGTGATTGCTAAAAATTCTAAATCAAACGAGTGATATTTCTTTTCGTCTTCACTCGTTTGCCTGCTATAAAAATAAATCGGTTTTTCCCCATTTTCAGTAACTTGTATTAAAATACAACCGATTCCATCGCGGCTGGCATCTGTATACAATACAACTGGTAACTTCGGATCAAAAATTGTTAATGATGCCTTCATTAACTCATTTTTTAAAACTTCGAAAGCCTGAATTTGTTCTGAAGTCCACTCCCACGTAGAATCTTTTTTTAACAATTTTGTAAGAGGTTTACCCAATACAGCACAATTTTTAATGAATTTCCTAAAATAATTAATCAAACCCAAAAACTGCCTGACATGATGAACATTTCTAGGTGTTGGGTAATCTTTGATAGCTTCTAATTTTTTGTGGCCAGGTCGAATACCGTCAAACGAGATTTCGTAGCCCAAAAAGGTAACAGAGGCTTGAAAAAAATTTCATTTTTCTAAGTTGATAGTTAATCCGTTATCTTGCAAAATTGCTAAAACTGAATCTAAACATTTCATATTTTCGTCTATAGTTTCTGTTGCAATTAATAAATCATCCATATAGCATATTACACGATTAAATCGAAGCTTACCCAACACTGTATTCATTAGTCTTTGAAACACGGATGGTCCGTTGCAAAGACCAAACGGCATTCTAACAAATTCAAAATGACCATCTGCCGTAATAAATGCTGTTTTAGGTATAGAATTTTCATTTATAGGAATTTGATAATACCCACTTTTTAAATCCAGAGAAGTATAATATTTACAGCCATTTAGCCTATCAATCAAGTCCTCAACTAACGGCATAGGATATTTTTCTTTCACAGTAATTTTATTTAAGTCCCGATAGTCGATGCATAATCGTTTCTCACCATTAGGCTTGCCTACCAGAATAACAGGACTAGCGTAAGGAGAGCTACTTTCGCGAATAATTCCATTTTTCAATAAATCGTCAATAATTTCACGGGTAGCTTGCTTTTCCGACTCGGCCATTCGGTATGGGCGACGCGATACTGGCTTACTCGTGATCAACTCAATATCTAATTCCACACAAGAAGTTTTACCTAAAGTATTTAAATTATCACATAGTGTTTGCGGGTATTTAGAAAAAATATTATGTAATACTGCAAAATATTCTTTAGAGCTAGAGTTAAACATTGAAGATTCTATAGAAAAAACCTGTTCTTCTGCAAGAGATTGGAAAAGCAAACTATTACCCACTCTAGTGTACATTATACTTTTATTTTCAGTGAAATTCCGCCCAATCAATATTTTACACCCGGTCAATGAGTCAGTAATGTAAAGGGTTGTACTCAATTCAACATTATCTATTTTAAGCACTGTCGTTATTGCATTTGTTACTACCGTGCAAGAATCCTTAGTAAAACCAGTTAATTTAATGGGTTGCTCTAATAAAAATGGAGTCAAATCTAATTTGTTTACCATACTTGACATAATTAACGAACAATCACTACCCATATCAATAAAAGCCTGACATTTACAATTATTTAAAATGATATCCTTAAAAAATTTTTCTTTAACATTTGGTGTACTAATAATTTTGACTTCAGCATCCTTCTCAGTTTTTGTTTTATTTTTCGAACGGCAAACTACTTCTAAGTGTCCTACTTTACCACAAAAATTGCACTTTAAACTTTCTTTTTGTTTGCATTCGATTCTTTTATGCCCTGCTTCTCCACAAAAATAACACCTAACTTTGGAAGTAAAAGCGACAACAGAATCTGTATTATTTACATCATTTTTCTTAATATGGTTATTACTATAATTATTGTTTGACGTGACACGAGAAGAATGCGGTTTGTTCATAAAATTTGTATTGTCCTTTTGAGAAACTTTCAAATCATTTGAAGCGTACGTTTTACTATGTAAAAACGAAGCTAATTCGTCACAGTATCGAAAACTACCAGCCTCCGCAGCTGTGCTAATATTTTTGTCACCAATTGACCCAACAATAATCGCAATTATGTCTTGCTCGGAAAATGTTAACCTCAATCTATCAATCCTACTCTTTTGTTGAAAATAGAACTCATACAGCGATTGGCATTCACTAGGTTTCATATTTATCAGTTCAGTAAGCATAGAAAACATATTACGCTTTGTTTCAAACGTGTCCAAAAGTTCATTTTTCCAATCTTTCCATCTCCATGTGGTCCACCTAGTTTTATTTTTTTGCAGCGAATCGTACCAGGTTTTTGCAGTGTTGCGTAACTTTTGTAAGGCTTGAAACTTTATAACATGATCTCTCCACCGGAAAGCTCGTGCATTTGCATCAACCACATTTACCCACACTTGGATATCGTCGACTAAAGGATCGAATTCGGGTATGACCGACGATAAAACAATGTTCTGACTCACGGTTTTTGTCCTGCGTCGAGTACGTTTTGATTTCTTTCGCCACCCGTCTGAGCTACTAGACCCTGATGATGACGATGATAAACTGCTTGAACTTGAGGACGAAGAACACGCTTTTCTTGTGCGCTTACGGTTTCTAGGCATTGCGCGGTTCGTTTCTAACACTTCTGATATAAAAGAGTAAAAGTCCCTTGCAAGTATAACAAAAGGTATATTTCACTATAAATCACTTAATTATTACAACGTATATTTTAAAGATATTTGCAATTCTATAATTAAACACAACAATAGACGAGAGACCAATTTAACGACCAAACCGATTGACTGTTGAACGCATAATGACGCCATTGCAAGCCACCGAGTGCCGCCATGATGTCACCCCCACTCCTCATGCTTGCGCTCCTCCTACTTCCGGTCAATGCAACAACCGTTTTAACTATTTTATTTTATTTTTAAGTGTGGGCGACAACAGATGGTTGGCGGGAGACAGGTAAACACACCTGATTTGTTTGAAATGTTTTTTCTCTCGGTGATGAGACAATCAGCTGATGTTTGTTTTGATTTGATATCTCATTAATCGCCGTAGAGATACAATCATAATCATTTTGGGATGTTGTATTTAAAGACAATTGTATTCCCGTAGGATTTGAATTATTTGAAGCCAATTCTGTCTTCGAGTTCTGTAAATCTTCTCTTGATATGTAATTATTTTTAATCATGTTACTTCACTTCGTATTAAGGCACAAGGCTCCCTGGGGAGACTGGAAACGGGTCTCCCCTGAATCTGTCCCTGTGCACGGCAGCAGGTGCCACTGTGCTACCGTCTTCTCTGGGGTCGCATGATGATGGGCGAACAGAGTCCCCTTTCTGAACGCCCAAGACCCCAAAGTGACCCCAAAAGCCCGCCTGCTTTAGATTGTGCAGGCGGGGTTTCGCCGTGTTAGGCGCCAAGGCGGTTGCCTCTCTGGCGCCTTCTTCTCCTAGCTGGGTCGGCCCTCTCCCGATCCCGCTCAGCAGCCTCCTTCCGGACCATAACGTTTTCACAGAAGGAGGTCACTTCAGCCCAGTTCTCTGGCTCTGCCAGCATAGCCCTCACTACTGCTGGCAGCGATAAATCTTGCCCGATCCTCGCGACCAGGACCCGCCGCTCGGAAGCCCACACAGGACATTCCTCGAGGAGGGTGTACCTACACACCACATTATCTGCCTTTTCGAGGAACAGAGCTATGAGGGCAGGTATTTTCTTAAGTCTAGACAACGGCATGAATATAAAAGAATATTTATTAAATAATTTGCATTAAAAATATTGATCGTCACACACAAGGTCAAAGAACTAGACAAATTAAGATTGGAACGTGTTTTAAATAATAAATAATGATCAATTTAATAATATGTTGTAATGTCAAGCAGAGTGTAAGGTTACTGATTATTATAATCATAATATTTTGATTAGCTTCGGCTCTTTGAATTCTCATTACTGACTTTTGTAAAGAATATAGCCACTTAGAATTTAACCGTGCAACTTGTTTTTGACTGTTCAAAAGTAGGTACTTTTAAATCAGTTGCACGTACGCAGTTAGTAGGTACTAATAGTCAAATTTTATTGAAATAAAACATTTGACATTGATTTTAATGATTATACTTATAATAAAAAATAGAATAGACAGTGGATCAAGTTTCGGACTGCTGATCACGAGGTCATGGGTTAGATTCCTGCAGGAGACAAATAATAATAATAATATTATGTGATGAACATTAAGTGGTTGTGTTTGTCTACGTAGTTCTTGTATATTATAAGTAAGTACTGTAAAGGCCGGGTTACTTATTCTTGGGAAGCGTATTTTAATTAAAAGCGCAATAATGGAAAATATATGACTTCTGTTGTGATTCCACAAGAAATTCTTAATTATTACAATCATCTATCAAATTGTTTTCTAGACATTTTCAATTCTACTTACTTTTTTGTTCGCCACATTTTAACTGGCCAGAACGTAAACATTAAAAACTTCTTGTTCCCAAAGTCTTACAGTACCACAGTACAATATAATCACAAAAAAAAGTATTATTGTCTAGTACCCATAGTAAAGGCTCTACTTAATTTGGGACTAGATGGTGTTTGTAAAATGCCCCAAATATTTATTTATTATTTTGGGAGTCCCTACAGCACTGTGATGGCATCCATCTTTCACACTGAAACAATTTTACATAGAATAGATACGTAGATGTTTTTTTTTAATATCATGTTTGCTGAAGATGATATTAATCCCACTAGAAAATGTAAGTGTGGTTTTAATGATATTAATAGATAAGATAGAATATTCGTTACTACAAACCAAAAACGACAATTTGTTTTTTTTTTACATAGATAGATTTTATAGCTACAATTGATTTTAAAAAATCAGCGACTAGTTATCGCCTTTTTAAAAAAATATGAATAAAAAACTTTAATTAATAGGGTTTAACTACTAACATGATTTAACTTAAAAAAATATGTATGAGTATAAACGTTGGCGAATATGAACCCCTCAGAAAAAAAAAAGAAAAACAAAGATAAACAAACGAACTATTACATTATAAAGTACAAGTAACATTACTCTAATGTCACTATCGATAATAACATAACTAACGTCCATAGAGATACCAGCGTAGAATGCAGACACAGCTCTGGCATTCTAAACATTTTAATTTATGTTTTCAAAATATTCATCTTATTAATATCGACGCTAGTGAGCTAAATTCCACACGACATTCTACGAACATTATAATATTGACGGCTTTGTTAAAAAATTCCACTGTTAGCGATACAGAATACTTTAATAGTGACATTGTAATTATAAAAACATTGGCTTATTTTATCTGACTTTAATTATTGTTGTAACATGTCAAGAAGTGATAGCCTAGTGATCTGATATGACTATTGGACTGCCAGTTGAATTATGAGTTCGAATGCATGCACCTCTGACTATTCGAATTCATGTGTTTATTATCACTTGCTTAAAAACGGTGAAGGAAAACATCGTGAGGGCTTCCTCACGATTCCTTGTATGCCTTAGAGATTTTTCTTGACGGTGTGTGAAGTCTGCTAACACGCACTAGGCTAGCGTGGTGAATTATAGCCTAATCCCATTCAATCTGAGAGGAGACCCGTACCCAGCAGTGGGCAGTATGATGATGATGAACTGTATTGTTCCGCATTACATACCTATTTCCACCAGTAAATAATACATCGATCTAGTCGCCAAAGGTGTGTGGACAAAATAATATAGGAACGAAAAATTCTTACAGTAGTCCTACATTCGTCGATAGACCCTAGCGACTATCGATCAAATGATAATGTCATAGTGTTAACAATAGTTACCATCTAATCCAATCTCTATTCCTCATGGTGCCGGTGTTCTCCTTCATCTTAGTTTTAGAAAATTCAAATGATGCTGATATTCACACATCGGATATCATAATCCCAAGTTTTACACTCTTAAACTATAATTGCTTAACTAGGTTGTCCTGTGTTGTGAATAAACATTAAATGTTTATAATATAATCGACACTTAATTAGCG
This sequence comes from Acronicta alni, assembly GCA_964056405.1. Lineage (NCBI taxonomy): Eukaryota > Metazoa > Arthropoda > Insecta > Lepidoptera > Noctuidae > Acronicta > Acronicta alni. The sequence goes on along the minus strand of OZ043925.1, from coordinate 15,423,885 downwards.
TATTTTATGTCAATGATAATTATCATATTGATAAAAAGTGCCGGAATGATATTTAACAGCAATTTAAAATCATTATCTGAACGACCAACATCAATTTGTTTATTAAATAAAAGTATCTATCTAATTCCAATTTAGTTAATAAACTTAAAATCACTAGCGACCATTGTGTGGCCCATCTAATAGATTTAAAGCTAATTGTGTTGGCACAGCTAAGTGTTCGGGAATCGCTCCGATAGCCGGCTTTACTCGACCAATTACTTACCACTCCAACCATTTCAACTTGTCTGGCCGACACTTAAACTTTAACTATTAAGTCATTAATAATATGTACTCCCAAACGACCACAGTTCCAAAACCCCGGCTATTAAGTCCAAACAATAAAATCTTATTTTAAACCTCAATTTATATTTAAGTAGTTAAAAGTTTGTTTTCTTATGGTGTTCATGTATAGCAAAAAGCACCAAATAAAATGATCTCACATTTTACGACTTCATTCTTTTTACTTCATTTACATTCACAATCGCACTTCAGTTGGCAAGTGAAATTATTTGATTTTTCAACGCAGACAATAAATAAAGTAACATTACGAGTTAAATACATTATAAATCACACCTTTACGACTCATTCACGAGCATAATAGATTATTTGCAAAAGGAAAAGGAAGTGGTCCCAAATGCGTGCCCTGCGAGATACCACGACTTGTGACGCCTAAATAAATACGAATGCGTTTTGTTGGATTGTGAGAATTGATATTTATGGTCGAAAAAATGGCGTCCCGCAGCGGGACAGCTGCTCGAGCCAGGGGTATAATGGAGGCCCTTTGAAAATTATGTTTTCGACGTCGAACGACGGACGCACTCGGAATCAAAACGATAAAGTATACGTTTAGGAATTTATACAGTAACGATTATTTTGTATTTTACGATAATTTAATCGCTTGAGGATAATGTTTCAATGTTTGGAATTGGAATTGCTAGAACGAGCTCGTTGTTTTCGCAATGCGCTGGAATTACAATAAACATAGATCTTGGCTTAAAATATACAGTTAAAATTACATTTAAATCTGAGTGTTTATGTTGCAGTTAACGGCACATGTTTTAGATATAACTACAACTTTATTGCAACAACTTTGCCAATAAAACGAAAAGCACCGAGAAAACTAAAAGTATCGTAGTATACGTGTTTAAAAAGGAAGTAGTAAAGCAAAAAAGGCGTACCTCATTACATTATACATAATAAACATAATTATACTTAGGCTAATAATTTCGTTCCACACAGCAACGTGATGCAGCAACTTTATTTACGCACTTAGAACATACGTAATATTAAATTGTACACATAAAATACTGCAGTAGTTATAATATTTTATGTTTCTCTGGTAACTATTTACTTAATATTTTAACTGACGTGACTCATCTCAAAAAATCACCTTCATAATTTTATTGAATTCAACCACAGGCCCCTGTGGAGCGTCTACATAATTTGGAAGCGCCAAAAATTTCATAAAATAATTATTATTACGTATGTATTTTGTATTTACGGAAACTTTATGTAATACCTTCCATTTTTGTTCACAGATTGGAAGCTGTTCTCATTTCTCACCGTGATTTAAAATGTAAGTACGGATTACATTTTTTAGTTAGTCTCCATTCCCGTGTCAAGTTATAATAATGAAATGCTTTTGCAGAATCTGCAGTTATTAGTTGTATTCAATACGAGTTTATTATTAAACACGATTTCAATTTAAAATGGTGACAAGAATGCAACGAGCGATGTTACATTGTACCTACTCACAATCCAACCCATAATGATTAACAAACAGTTGTATATATCAATGAATACCATTTGCCACACAGCTACTGTATTTGCGTCATAAAATAATAGACATGGAGGATTAAATATAGTATGTTTTGATACTTTTGATTCATCAATGAATCGTGTCACTACAATTTATCTTCAATCTGAAGTTACATAACCTAAATACATAATATGTATTTCTTAATTAACAGTCACGTTATATATATACACTATCAATGATAAAACTAATTAATGCCATCATTCATACTAGTAGTAATAACAGTGGCTGTCATTATCTTAAAAGCTGAAAACTCGTTAGTGGCAACGCGACCTTTGATTCGGATGGGAAGCAAATTAATAAAATCACCTCGTTACTACCCAACGTACCTGTGTGGAATACTGTAATCTGCATGCAAATTAATGCCGCCAATACTAATAGACCCCATACTATGAACGCCAGAGCTTCGTTCAATTTTATTCCCGCACAGGCACAAGTTTCCTTCAATTTATATGAGTATTTTTTCATGTGTTTTTGCTGCGTTTCATCGATAATATCAGCACGTTTATCTACAGGATCTGGTCTTGGATAATATACTTGTTAGAATATCACTTTCCTTAGAGTTAATTTGAAATTAGCTTTGAATCTCCGAAGTACCTTACAGAAAAATTTGAATTACTTTTTCTATTACTTACGAAAAGGTCAAGCCTTTGGACGAGTTAACCTGTATGTTTTTTATGCAAATATGGCAATCCTATGTCTCAATGATAAGTGTAATTCTTAAACAACTGCGTTTTGTTTATTGAAATCATTTCAATGAGATGTAAGGAGGACAACAGAAGTCTATACAAATATTATAGTCATTACCGTTCGTTTCTCTCAACGTAACCGGCCCAAGGATAGTGCAGAGGCATGCATGTATATTCAATAGCTCGCGACCTTCCACCAAGGTCGTAGAGGATGTAAGCCTTGCATGAGTCAGTGGTAGCTGCGCCCTCTACTGTCCAGTATTAATGATTCTATTATAAGAAGCCTCACAGCCAACCGAAATTTATAACATCCCGTACGTTTTACTAATAATTCTTCTACCTGGCCGTAAACCTGCGGTTTGATTTAGTGATTCGTTTGTTTTAAACCGTCGTTTTTAATAAAACATATTCTTAGTTTTTAGGGTACCTCAAAAGAAAAAAACGGATTATGGCATCACTTTGTTGTCTGTCCGTCCGTCCGTCCGTCTGTCCGTCTGTCAAGACCCTTTCTCAGGAACGCGTGGAGGTATCAAGCTAAAATTTATATCAAATACTCAGGTCTACTGTCTCTTGGAGCTGTGAAAATCAAACTTCTAAGCCAACGCAATCAAAAGATACAGCAGCTTATGCCGCAAATTTTCGAAACTCGCAAGGGAATCAAAACCTACAGGGTACTCAGAACTCAGAATCTTGAAATTTGGTACAAAGCAACGTCTTATAGCACAGATAATGGAAAAATTGCAAAAACCGTAATTTTTTAGTTACATCATATAATAAAAATATTTTCAATCAAAAGGTTACAGGTTAAAACCTACAGGTTTGTACGGAACCCTCGGTGCGCGAGTCAAAATCGCACATGGCTGGTTTTTTTTTAGGAAATACTAAAGATGTGACTGTTGCGTCGTTATGCCTTCGCCTATTCAAGTTATTTTGTCACGTCACCTCTCGTATTTGAAGCCGTGACAGGGGTCGTCAATTAATATACAACACAGTATACATTTAAACTTTTGGAAATTTGAGCTTGTGTAAATAATATCACAAATAATTGATTAAGGTTCATTTTGTTTACGACTTATAAATATAGTTTTACTACCAAAAAAACAACAAACCAGTAAGAATGACAAGCCAAAGTTAAACAAAACGAATCCTACATATTATTATTTAGTTTGAAAAAGTCCCAACTTAAAATACCGTTGACAAACGTGACATAACATACTCAACTTAACAATCCCACATCTTGATCCGATTTCAGTCGATTATCTCAAATATTGAGTTGCTCTGAGTTAAACGGAGTTGGACAATGAGTAAACACGTCAGGGAAAGGGGTGGTGTCACTCGAGACCGTGACGAATACGTTTAGGAACAACAAAAACAAACAAACGCCGACATTTTGTTTTCTCTGTGACTGGCATGCGGGCGACGGACATTATATTTTAAAACGTTAATGCTACAAATGTGTGGGTACTATTTGACCTTATCTCATAATCTTCTCCTTTCTCATAATCGAATACAGTTTTTGTCGTAGTTCCTGCTGAGTTAATTAATTATCTTATTGAATGAATTATGTTTGTTATTTTTAGTACCACTGATATTGAAAGGATAATCTTTTTTATCATTATATGGACATTCTTCCAACATACCAAATAATAAAATAATTGAATAAATGGTAAATATGTTTATCTTGTTTCGAGAATCGTTTTTACTTAAGATTAGCTAGGTACATCAAATTTAACTTCGAATAACACTGGCAAAACTAAGCCTAAAAGCTCAGTTAAAATCTAGAAATTTTAACGTTAAAATTTCATAGTAGCTGAGAAGCTTTACAAATCTATAGTAGAGCTACACAGTGACAATGACAATCGATTTCTGAAGGGGACGCGATGTTTGTGTTTAGGAATAGTTGGTTGCGCCACCCACCGCCCGCGCATGCGCCCGCGCCAGGCAGATGCACGCAATAATAAAGTAAAACATTCCTCCAGTGACGCGGTTACTTGACATAAATGACAGGAGAAAGGAAACACTTTTTACAATGCGTATGACATCATAAGTTTTTTATAAAACTGGGTGAAATATAAATATGAATTACGGTTTTAGGGAATGAGCTTATATTCAGACAATTTGTTACACGTTACGGGTTTTTTAAAAACCTGTGCATATACTGACTTATATAATTATAGACTAGAATTAAGAATAAACATTTTTGTATCTTGATGACATGGGGTTTCTACTAAACCCTCGACCTACTTGGATTTTATATTCTTTGGCAATATACCATAACTATTTTATTTATAGTGAGTTTACTTTTAAAATAAAGGAGTACTTAGATCATGAAGGTTTTAACGTCTGAGAGGTGACAGAACTCTAGCCGACGCTAACATCTGGCGGTTTCCTCAAAGCGAAGCATCAATAGTATAGGGTTCAGGTGTCACCCGATGTACAATAGCACTAGGAAATGTTCCTGTTAATCTTTTAACTTTTTAGGAGTGGTTCACGTTATTTAACAAGGCAATGGGTGAGATTCGAAACACCATTACAAACTTCCTTTACCACTTCGATATCTGCTGTTCGTTTTAAGAACATATTTTTATGTTTGTGAATTTTAATATTCTTGTGATTACAAGAATTTTAAAATTCACTGGAAACGCGTGTAGAACCTCATTCCAAATTGATTTAATTTATAGATTGCCCACTTAATATTTATAACATGTCCGTTATTGATAAAATATCAGATGTCGACGTTTAATTTTAAAAACATACAAACCGTCCATCAGCCGGCACTAATCGCCGCCCGCGCCGAGGCGTTGTTACGATCGTTTCGACTATTTATAATTTTTAATCTATAATGAAATCTGCATGCATAATGTGCGTCATAAAAACAGTGAGGTGAGACTCGAGGCTGCGCGAGCGCACCCGTGTGCCCACGCGCACCTATTGTACCCACCCACATCACATCCAAACACACAAACTTAGTATTTACCGGTACGCCAACTGTTCTACCCTTACAAACAGTTATTTTTGAAATGAAATTCGAACGCAAACCTAAATTTGTTAACTTGAAAAGAACAAGTATACCTTTGCAGTCAACTGAACTAGTTTCAACCGTATATCTTGTTGACAAAGGTGAAGAGGAATACATTTAAGAAGTGAGCAAGTAATGTAAACCAAAAGGAACAGACACCATTCACGTCCTGTCGCGGTCATACATAAATATCGCGTTAAATAAATCATCGGCGACATGTTTTGTGACGTTTGTATTTTTAGCTTTCGATTGTAAATTGTCAGTGCTGTGTTTATTTTATGGGATGTAAAAAATGATAGATTCTCAGGTCGAAGCGCTTTGTCATGCGCACACCCACTATTGAACACGAATTTATTAACTGGTCGTGTTGTTCTGACTAATTAAATAGACAATGTTGTATGTTAATGAAGCTTGGGTTTATGGGATAATATTAATGGGAAAGACTCTAAACCGGTATCAATAGCGTCTATGACTGTATTATCCAGAATTCCAGATTTTATTTCACTATCTCCTATAAAAAGAGATACAAAGTTTGTTAAAGTTATTTTACAGCAACTTATATTCTTTATTGAATCAAGCTGTCCAACAGTTAACACCACTTAAGCCTCAGCTATTATTAACAGCTAATCGCTCAATAAACTTGGCTTCTAATTAACTAATTTTACGCCTGCAATCAAATTCCGACACGCTACTAAGCTAAATTTACCACAACGCCTACATTAAACTTCTGCCTACGAGCAGTCGTTAAACAGATTTAAACATACCGACCACACTGACCGCTCACCATACGGTACCATTTTTTGCCCAGACAACCCTCGTCTTTTGTATTTTTTTCGTATGGGAACACTGTCTTCTGCTCTCATGTTTTTATTGTTTCTTTTGTCTTATTTCTATTGGACTCGCTCAGAAGTGAAATGTTTAAGCGGATTATCAGCCGCATAAGTCAAAATATTTAAAAGATTAGTTGACAATTTTGTATTATTAATTCATATTTTCTTTTTAGTATAAGTTCCTTTTCAAAACCTCTGAATGCTCTCGCTGTACTTGTTAACAGAACTTTTTAATCCGATTCTTTGTCCTTATAGATCTTCTAGGGAACCTAAGAAACTAAGCTAGATGATGTAGTATCCAGGATGTAGTCCTATTTTAAAACTGGAATGCAAAATGTACTTATACAATAAAGATACGATTTTATAATCCAGTGACGTTAACGTCACCAATTCAAATTGTTTCTTAAAAAGCTGGTGCTAGCAAATTTGTAATTTAACGTATTCTAACCTAAAAAGTCTAGGAAAGAGGAAAAAACAAGAAAAGCTATTAATTTTAGCACACAGTTTCGCCTACCTACGTAAAGCCCTCACGACATACCATCCTATAAAGATACAGTCATTTTGGCGCGCGAGCCACAAAATGGCGACGAGATGGAGACTCGAGATAGTGGATGCAAAACCGGATTGATAGTGCTAGGTAGTGCGTCCCGTGACGTTTATTGCCATCCGGGGCCAAGAGTTATGGCCGGCCCGCACTCGCGGAAAGTTCGCCTTCAAACTATTTATTGGCAACACTCCAGCGAAGGAAGCGTCGACGACTTCCCCGCCGGTATTAATTCATTCATTGCTCAGCTAAAAAACATCATATTTTTTCGATAACGACATATGTTTGTGCCAGCTTAATGTTCATATGCAAAACAGATAACATCACTCTTGTTTGTGTATTTCTTGAAGTTGCGTCTCTTATACTTACGATGCAATAAATGGAATGCAATTATATTTTATGACGTTATTATTTCACTTTATTTATGCTACTAGTTCTACCTTTGCCAATGACTTGATTTATTGCTTCAGAATATTTACAGATAAAACCATTTCTCTCAGACACCACCGGTCGCTACTTAACTTCGTGATCTCTGAGCAGTCAGGGGATTATCTAAATCTGTTAACGGCTTTCTCATACCTATATATCGCTTAAAACATAAGGTTAACATTCTTATGAATAAAACTCATAATTTGGAGTTATTGCTACAAATATTTTGGCACTAATAATATTTATTTGAAATGGAAAAAAGTAAACGTTTTGACAACATAATTTTACTATACAATTATAAACAAAAGAATTTGCAAAGCGCGCGTATCCCAAACCCATAATAAAGCATTTCTAAAGAAATTTGCAAAAAAAAAACATTCATTATTGTGAGCGTAGCTTGTTGTGTAAACATCCGCTGGGTGAATCCGAACGCATTCGTAGGATGCCATCTTTTTTTCCCAGTTTGGCGGGAAGATTTATGGGCAGTGACAAAGTCAATTTCATGGCACGACGCGGCGGCGATACGGCACGCCTCGGATGCCTTTATGATGGAATTTGGCATGGGCTTTTAACTGTAATTGTCCTTAAGTAAACATTTTACCTGGCAATTTGATGAATCGCCTCTGTCGTTGTGGAGAGAAGCTTTGTGCGCGTAACAATTCAATTTCTAAGAGGCTTTCGCGGAAGTAAATTTAAATGGCCGATATTGTCGCGTAGCTGAGTAGGACTTTGTGTAAAGGATCAGTAAATTAAGTGACGCTGGAATATCTTGCGCTGATTCACTTGAATCCGTAGATTTATAGAGGATAAAATCGGAGAGCCAGCTTTAAGGAGAAGCATTTTTATAAAAAAAAAACTTAAAGTAAGAAGGGTGTTTAACTTAACTTACAAGAGTTAGGTAATCTAATCAATAGTTAAATACGATTGCCTGAAGTTGTGGGGAGGTTGACTAACTGATAAATGAGCTTCTATAAATAAAATTAGAAGCTTTGTTAATGCACCCTTAATTATTGTAAATTATTTCCCACGTAGATTCCTACATCTTAAAATCTGTTCCTAGCGGTTATTCAATCTACCTTTACTAATTTTAAATACGATATTTACTATGTATGTATGTGTACTAGTATAATAATTATTACTTACCAGCTGTTCCCGCGGTTTCACCCGCATCGCAAAAAACTTTTTGAGACCAAAAGACTAAAGCCTATGTTCTTCTCAAAGGTATTATCTTAGTACCAAATTTCATCAAAATTTATTCAGTGTATTATGCGTAAAGCGTAACAGACTTACTTTCGTACTTATAATATTAGTAGGGAAGTAGGGGTTAATTGACTACCTACTTATTTTTTTTTTTATGATGTAACCTAATTGGAAAACGTTGTAACGAAACTTGAAGAAAAGGCACACTAAATGAAACCTTTTATACAATTAACCTTAACTACCTCCTCCGTTTTTCCAATCCTAAACTTGCACAGATGTAATAAAACAATCTATAAAAAATATATCTATAATCAATATAATATTATTAATAGCTACCTCATACCATATACATACGTATCATTCCAGTTTCATACACGAGTGACAAGTCTCTTTATACCTATAATAAATATTCAACATGTTTTGATAATAAAATCCGACTAAGCGGATTCTCAACTGTGGCCATATTGATTGCTTCGACAATTTTATCGTCTGTTACGCAAAGCTGTCAAATGGAATGGGATATTTTCGAATTTGAATTCCGAACACGCGACTGTAGCTTCGTTCGTATTTTTTTCGAATGAAGAACAGACTTTACATGCCAAAAAGTTTTAAATAAAGTAGATTGTGTAAGTTATATTTGATCTTCGACTTAACGAAAATTGATGATTAATAAATGATCAACTAATACTTAATAAACATAACACGGGTAACATTACTAATGGCGAGGAAAAACCACCAAATTGTATGTTTTTTTAAATATATATTTTGGGATATTTTTACACAGCACCATCTAGTCCCAAACTAAACAGAGCTTTACTATAGGTACTAGACAATGAATTTATAATACTTATATTATACTTTATTTTAATAGTAAGTTCTTATAATATATAAGGAACCCCAAACAAACACAAACACCTATGTTCATCACATAAATATTTGTATCCCTTGGGAATCGAAGCCACCTCATGATCAGCTCTCCGACACTCGAGCCACTAAACCACAGACATCATCAAATTGATATTAACAATGGAATAACGCGTGCCTAAGGCTGTTTATACCACCAAATTGGACACAGCTTTTACTTAGAATAAGCTGATGTCACTAGGCTACTCCTGTCATTGGTCAATACACGATGCTGATGCTGATGTCTTTGTTCGAAGTTCAACTATGTTGGGGTCGGTCTCAGTTCAACCATCAGTATTTTAAACGAAGCGACTGCCTGCAAACCTCCGCAACCCAATTTCAGGGCAATACGGATATCCTGAGGATAGACTGTCAGGTTTTTTCGCGTCTGACTACCTCTAACGTAAGATAACCGGGAGGCTTTACGTGCTCTTCGAGGCACGGAGGGGTTTCTAATTGTTAAAAATTATCACCCATCTACAGACAGGCCAGATCGGTTGATCAGCGTCATTATTAATTAGCCACGAGCCCCTAGGATACATTATAATATTTCGATTTAATATCTACATAATATGCTAGAAATTACCTACTTTTGAACGGAAATCCATTACCAAGTTTATATTGATGAAGCAAGCAACTTCTATCTTGGCAAGAGTGATGGACACTTTAATTGCAAGGGCTGTATATGCGCTAAACGCTAACGATGTTCCGCAAGTTCGTGATACTAATACGATATCGGTGACTAAACCCGGCGCAGACATCTCGCTCTATTAGTAATTAATATGTCACCAACGAACCCCTCCCAGAAACGCCACGGTTCATGGAAATGCACCACAGAACTAATATTATCACTACAAATATCTCACGTCCCCGCTACCGATTCTACGAAAAATCTACTATTTTTTCGTCACAAGCTATCCTGTCACTTTTATCCGTTCGAGCATTTTTCATTCGTCCCGCTTATTACGTTTCTAAATATCAAGTTACACGACACACCTGTTTGAAGAGCTCCCTTTTTAACCGATATCACCACGTATGATAAATGTCATATTATTTTTGGCGCGAACTTAGCGCTATGTGTGCATCGCTCGCGGTGTTCCCCATCAATTTCATTAGTAATGAGAAGATGTGGTGATAGTGACAGGTCCAAGGCATGGCGCCTGACAGCAGGCGTGGCGGCCTAACGAGCCATGTCCCTTGCCACACAAAAAAACAGCGTCTTATTCAAGATATTTGTCGACGCTCGCAGTGTTTTCGTTCCAATTAATGTATCGAGACCGCACGAACCGAGCGTAATCGATTTTGAATCTGTCACGAACTCAGCTACACGTTCGCTACGACAAGAAATCGATTATAGATTAACTGAATCGACCGGTTTTTGAAGCTCAATTATTTACATTTAGTCACATTTCTCTTTTGTTTAGAGGATCAAATAAACGTGTTCATTCGTCCCCTGTGTCATATTTTATTTGGAAGGGACATTAAATTTCTTGTGGATTAATCAGCGCCTTATTTATGACCAGTAAAGTTTTATAAGTGTGAGAAACCTACGCTCGCCGGTAGATGGCCACGTGCGTGTGTGCATAATATGCGTAGCTATCCAACGTTAATGAAGACCGCTACTTTTCGTAATGTCTGTTAACATGACGGATATTAATTTCGTATGATTTGTGTCAACCATAAAACCAACGTTAGACGCCATTAAATATGTTGTAGCATGTCGTATAGAATAACACGTCGTTCGATCATAAATGCTGGTCTCAGCGTCCACTCGATCTTGTCGATGCGATCTCGCTCGTTACAGGCGGACGACACGACAGACGCCATTATTTCCCCGGTTGTGACAGCAAGGCACTTTATACAAGTCGCCAAGCGTAGGTGGTCCTATCTCGGACGCTCCCGTAGTCGACTTCCTAAGTCAACATTTCTCGCTGTGCTTTTGTTGTCACTACACTATTGTCCTTAAGAAACAGAGACGAACAGACCTCCGAGCCTCGCCACCGCAGACGTTACAATAAAATGTCTATGGCTCCTTTTTAAATTAAAAACGATCGTAAAATGTTTCAATAAAGATCTGTTTTCGCAAACATTAGTAAAACATATTTCGTTTGAAGCTTTTACGAGTCCATTATCATACGGATGCCTGTGTGGGGGGCGTTGTTAAAAAATACTCGTGTGTGTGGCCGGCCACTCGGAACGAACACCATTTGCACAATGTGCAAGTTAAAAGTAATATTGTTTGCATTATGAAAGCTTTTCGCGCCATATTTGAATTTATATTGTGCGTTTTGTATCCGCGTTGGAAATGCTACCTACGCATTGTTTAAGAATGTTTATATCTTGAGGATTTATGACACTATAAACTTGCATACTTGTTACTATCGCATTGTTTTAGGATAGCTTTGAGTATTAAGATTTTGTACCCGAAAAAGGTACTCTGGAGTTGTGAAATAAAAGTCACTGGTTTTGTAGGTACATACAAGTGCGAATGCTAACACAAAATGATCGAAATTTTAATTGATCAATCAACAGCATCAGGAACATTAAGTGTTATAACAGTTTGCCGAATACTACAGTTATTTTAAACAGTTTAATCGTAAACCGGTAATTAAATTACCGTTTGATCGTTTTGTCTTACGATTGCACATCATTATTAAATCCATATATCTATTGTAAAAAAATATTTTTTTATGCAAATAACGATTACCTACCAACAATTCCAAATCGCGTTGTCTGTATCCACACAGTATAAATCCTAATAATTTACATCGAATTGCAAGTTGGTAAATGATAATATGAAGTTGTTGATTCGGCGAAGCAAGTGAACAAATCCTATCAATATCCGGCTGTATTAAGAATTTTTAGTATTCCTTACGGAGTTCGCATAACCACGCAGCTACTTACAATGATTTAACATAAAAAACACATTATTTACTTTGCGGTACGGTATATATTGTCGCGGACATCATGATTGCACCCCGCGTCACGTACTCGTCCACGAATCGAATACTAATTAACATTACAAAAGTGAATAATTCATTCGTCGTGTGCATAATCACCCACCAATCTACTCTGAGCTCAATGAACAAGTTCGTTAATAAAAAGGGTGAATCAAGTTACGCTGGTCAGTTAGATTGGAAGCTAAGATCGTACGCATCTGTATTTTACTATGAAACTCGTTATAAACGCGAAAGTGAATGAAGAATACGTGTTGAATGGTGTGAGTCATCAATATCGATAATGTTTCAGGAATACAATGAAGTGTTTGCACTTTAATGTAACGGCGGTTTAAAGTAAATCCTGTGTTTCCTTTTAAGATAAATCAGCTGTTTCGTTGGAGCAATTGCTATGCATGCTATATTCTGTATCCTCTGCCTTATCCTTCTTCTCTTGATATAATTGACTCGATTCCGAATGGTTATTGGCCGCAAAAATTATAAGCCTTAATATTCAAGAAAAAGTAGAATCGAGTGAAGAAATGGTTCAGCTGTGCAGTGGGAGAACCAAGTCTGATTAATAATAGCTTTTGCAGTCGTTTATTTGGTCTTAACTAATTTTAATCTTAAAATCTAAACAGGATCCTGCGCATTGAATCTTAAACAAAACAGTTTTTAAAACAATCGGCCGTTTCGATGTCCGCATTGGCGATACATTTTCATCGTACTATCATTTCCATGTTGGGTTCCAGAAAATTCAATGTGCATAAATAAAGCAGACAGCCCACACAATTATTATTTTATATTTTCCGGAACATTCGAAACAGTAAAAATTTTAAACTGTACATATTCAAAACATTCACAATCATTACCATTACCAGTATGTCAATGTTTTTCGCTCTATGAGTCGCGACTCCCAGGGAACGATCGTCCGATCGTCCGGTCTTTCACGGGGGGTCGCTCTCAGTAAAAATTCAACATTTTCAGAACATAGACATAGACATACACCTACCCTACCCATAATCAAACATAGACCTGAGTGGTCGCCAAAATGTTTTACTACTTGACACTAGACTATGCAAATATAAATGAAAGGCTGTTCGTTCTTAAGCCATCACTGGAACATGGCTGGACCGATTTTGCTAATTGTTTTTTAAATAAACGAATAAGAGAAGAAGAGGATATAGAAAAAGAAAAATGGGAAAAGTTGTCTGATAAATTTTATAATGCGGGAAAATCTGAATGTTTTAAGCGCGAATTATTATGCCCTGCGTCTTCGCATTAAAGACTAACTTATTAATTGATTTTTTAAATTGATCGCATTGCAGATGGCTGATCTGCTCTGCTACTTTCTACGACTTCTTCCTCCGAGCCTTGTCCCAACTATTTTGTGGTCGGCTTCCAGTCTAACCAGATGCGGCTGAATATCAGTATTTTACCCGAAGTGACTGCCATCAGACCTCCGCAAACCAATTTCTAAGTAATACCGATATCCTGAGAATAGACTGGTTGTCAGGCTTTCTGGGCTTCTGGCTCCCACTAACGATTATTATAGGTGTTCGTATGACAACCGGGACTAACAGCTTCACGTGCTCTCCGAGGTACGGAGGATTGCCTTAAATGTAGTATAGCTAAATATTTCGAAATACTTTCTTAACACCTCATATAAATTCTCACTCCATGGGAACTGATACAGCGTGAAAGCAGAGATTTACAACACTTTTAGTTATATAAATTGTTGCCAATACCAACTGACCATGTCTATAATAAATAATGCATTAAGCAATTTGAATTTGTATATATTTGTTCTGAATAAATGGTTTATTGCCCGACTGATAAACGTTTAGAAACGCTCATCGTTTTATTGTGTTATTAGATAGATGGTTTTAAATTTAAACAAAAACTGACCGTGTTAAAATTATATAGCTCGTTCGTAAAAAAATCCCACATAAGTATTATAAAATACGAAAAATGAAACGGCTGAAGACGTGAAACCGATATTGAAGTTAGGTACAGAGGCCAGTACATCAAGCTACCACAATCTGTGAAATTTCTTCGATTGATTTTCAACTTTAATACAAAGTAATAAGGTTCATATTCAATTGGGAAAATTTGTCAGTTTTGGGTAGCTTGACCTGCTGGCGTCTGTACGTATAAGTATATCAAAATTGTGTATTAGGCTGGTTTTAAAGTCACTCTGACCATCGGCGCTGACAGCACAGCGCGTAGGTTGTCAGCATTGAGGGCCAGCGCGAGATGTTTCAATATCTATTACTGTTACAGTAGGGGAAAAAAATGCCCGAGGTAGAGCAAATTAATTAATTAATTTATTTATATTCGCTTTATTGCACACCAAAAACAATTACAAACATTATATAAAACAAAGTAAGAGTAGGTACAATGGGGGGTCTTATCACATAAGGTGACTCTCTTCCTGACAACCTTTTTAAAAATAAATATATATTGTTGTACAGCAATGATTATTTTTTGGAATCAGTCTCATGTGGTGTTAACCCCAGGAATGATGACCAACCCCAAAAACAGTAAGAAAATGTTGTTCGGACGGCTTCTCCCAAAACATTGATTCGCTTGTCTCCGAACTTGGAAAAATTAACCATATATTCAAAATATCAATTCCAGAGAAAACTTTCAAATAAATATAAAGGGCATTACACACGCTATGGTGAAGTACCTATCTGTTACCGAACAGTTACCAATCAGAGCTATGCGCTATACAAACGCACCTCCGACCGCGGCAAGTCCGTGTGTTTGTCTGTTTGCGCAGTCGTGCGCTATCAACTGATTAAACAAATATGTACTTACGACTTACCACCATGTACCAACACATGAAACTGGAGGAATTGAGGGCTCTTATTAAAAAGTTTTTTAAAAATGGGGATAACGTCACCGCAGAGGATGATTATAGTTTTTTATCAACCCATATACTGTCCCAAGAGAGAAAGAAAATTTACCACTCCTGTTTTCCCCAAAGGATAAGGCAGAAGTGCACTAATGTACACCCACAGTTGGCCGATATGTTTAGTCCTCATGTAATAGGGAGCGAGGTGCAAAACCAAGGTAAGAAGAGATGGTCGTTCTGAGACTCCTCTCACGGGTCCACCCGTGGCAAGAAGTGGGACAGTACACAGGATGGGTTGGACTAATTACAAGAGTTATTGGTTCTTATATAATTCAACATTCCAGAGTATTTTCTCGTGATCGTGGGTGGATATGGATAGGCTACAGGACCTTTATTTATATGGCTTACAAACTACAGTCTTGGAAATTATATGATTTGGGTGTCTTTAAATCACGAGGGAATCGGTTTCTTCTAGGCAAGCGCCCCATCGTAGATCGCAGTGTTGCTTAACATCAGGCGAACTGCGTAGAGCAGGCCGTAGCGCGAGTTTATTTAGTTCTTTATTGAGTAAAACAACAGCATTTATATAAGTACGTATATGGTATACATAAGGTCTATAAGAATGTATGTTTCCTATGTAATTACCAATTAAAGAGTTGACAAAAATAGGTGGAAATAGGTTACTTCTTCTACATTTGATATTAGAATCCGTAAACACACCTGTAATATGCGATTTAAACTTATGATCTATGAAACGAGTGTGATCTATGTAATGAGTTTATACCGCTGCATACTACTAAATTCTTAAATGGTTACTTTAATAAGGGACAAAGCTCCTAACGGAAATATATGTATCAGCATTATTTTCCGTGCGGCAAGGCTCTCCGTGCGGCAATAACCGGTTTAATTACGGCATAAATTATCGCCGGACTGCGTCGCCGGCTACCGGGCGTGCAGTGCCGGCGTACACCACACTCTATTACAGAATAAACCAGCCTCCACTCAATGTACCAAGATTAATTCTTATAATTATTATGGATTCATGTGATGAATTTCGACTTAAATTTTGCGTGACGGATTATGGTTGTAAACTGTGAGCGTTATTAAAGATTTTACGAGGTTTTTAGGAAGAAATTTCCCGTGCGCAACGGAATTAATATGTTTTTTTACGGAATGGCGGGTTCAATCCCAAAAGATTTTTTTATGGCTTAAAGATAAGTTTTTCCGGGTCTGGGTTTTTGTATAAGAATTTGTGTCACCACGGTATAAGAAAAAATCCTGGGCCAACGTTGCGTGTAAACATGCAGTTTTTCATTTAATCCTTGGGATAGAAACACTATGAGCACTAGAAACAGCCCAGCGAACAGTTTTTAACCAAAAACATTGGCAATTTTGAAAGTAATCTACGCACAAAGGTCGTTTGCGTGCGATCACGCGGAAATTAAGCGGTCGGTATGCGCCGCGACTAACGACGCGACGCGGCACAAATCGCACGACTAAAACGACGTCCGCGCGACTGATCGCGTTTCACACCCATTACCCAGCCATAGTACCTACTTGTGGTTTTAAAACAAATGAGTTTGATGATACATTTTGATGGCTCTGCAAGCTATTAGCATGAATCGAGCCATCCCTAAACTTTCCTCAAAGACTAGATTCCAATTTAAAAAGAAATCGCTTATGTAATAATCCGCGTTTAAATGCATTTGAAACTCGGAATCTACCCGATTCTGAATTCCTCTTTTGAATCAAATTCGGCGTGCTGCATTCCTATTCCTTGATTCGTACTGAATTATACTTGAGTCTCTTCTACCATAGCACAGGTATGCTGCCTTCGATTCATTTCACAATAAATTGGAACACAACTTAGCTGTCCAATATGGCAAAGCAAAACTAAATAATATCTAATAATCATATTTTTTGGGACATTTTAGTTTACAGGTTTTATCATCATCATTAACCCATATACTGTCCCACTGCTGGGCACAGGTCTCCTCTCATATTGAGAGGGATTAGGCTATAGTCCACCACGCTGGCCTAGTGCGGGTTGGCAGACTTCACAAACCGTCGAGAAAAATCTCTAAGGTATGCAGGTTTCCTCACGATGTTTTCCTTCACCGTTTAAGCTTTATTATGGTTTTATAATGACGATAAATAGGTACCTTTACTTTAGTAAAGGTATTTATCGTCATTACAGACTTACAACCAATCTATAAATAATTACAAATGTCAGTATATCAGTTCTTATTTCAATGTCGATAATCGATAAAAATATCGAATAACTATTCCGAATACGTATCGATACATCGACAAATAAATTCAGAGCAGTCGAACAAACGTCCAGTGAGTACGCGGCCTACATAATTCATGAAGTGTGGTGGACTGTTACAAGCTGATATTGCAAGAGTTTTGGGTCCAAACGAATTAAAAATGTAGCACTTTGGTACTGTTAGACCCGCATTAAAATAGGGTCCGATTGGAAAGTTGTTTTATGCGGTTGTTTGTTTGTTTGTCTATGGTAATTATTGGTTTCATCCGACGCCTACGCACTTACGCAGGCCTCAAAGTTTTTAATGGAAAATAGCTCCACACTATTCTGTTTAGTCTTCGTACTAATAACTACTTGTTTAGGGAAAGTACTAGTGTTGAGGTAGCCTGGATTATGCAGGTCATACCCAAATAAAAATTTTAGATTATGACCTTCTTCTCCGACTTTTCTTTGTCTTGTCTGACAGGAGAAGCAATCATACACAATATTTGTGACATTTTAGACAGGACTATCTAGTCCCAAACTAAGCAGAACATGTACTACGGGCACAAGACAATTTATATAATACTTACATAGGTACTTCCAATCTATAGATACACAAATCTTGTTCCATGTACTAATCAAATGCTCAGAGTTCCAGTAATACTGAAATTTATGAACATATGTAAAACTCTATCACCTATAAATTAAATAAAGCGACCTGCAATAAAAAACGATTAGCATACGAACGTACGGATCGCATAGTTAGACACGTCACTACAAGCTCTCGACTCCTCTCTATTAGAAGGAATTCCAACTAATTGGTAGTATGCAGTAAAACGCCTCATTACCATTGAGCTAACGTGTACTAGAGACAGCATTCCATTATCATTGTTTTAAGATTCCTTAGTGTCGCAAATACGAATCACGAAAATTATGAAATCATATTACCTAGGTACTTAAATTTGAAAATTACATCCCACTACTTATATACATGTCGCTACTGTTCTAATAATAATAATAATAATCCATCCGGTCCTGGGGATTTCCAATTGGACATCGGATTGACTGCATTGGTTACGTCTTGCATGCTTATATGGATGTCCTCCATTTCTTCAATTGGTTCACATGCTAACTGAACCTCACGCATCCAATCACCCTCGATGTGATCCACAGGCGCCGACCAAATACTGCGCCAAAATGCATTGACAGCTTCATTATCTGGCCGGCACGCGTCAGCCTCATCTTGGTCAGGATGTTCCCAAGTTCTGTATACCCCCCTTTCATTACTCCGGAACATGCGATTCTGGTTGAATCGATCCACCCGCTTTTTTTTATAATAATAATAAGTTTTATTTATCTCCACAAATTACACAAGATTTAGTATAGTATAGTATAATCTAATATTGGCGTGATTTTTAAGCTTATAAATAAAAATATAGAAAGAGGCAGTATGTTATATAAGTAATTAGGTACGTAATGTTACTTTGAACCCGTGGAAATCTTAATATCTAAACCAGCAGGCGTCCCTCTCTCTCTCATTCTTCAAACAAAAATTTGTTCGTTGCATAAATTTTCTGAAGCTGTTCTAGTACGATAGTGCTTAATACCTGAACGCTCATTAGTAATTCTGTCGCGACCCGCGTGTACGAAGACGTGTCGAATCGACTAATTTGCAAATACATATTATATCGATAACGGATGCTTAGAGGATATTCAGTTAACTAACGCTGAATAGCAATATACTTAACACAGTAGCACATTATTGTATTTATTGAATAATTTATCAGCAACAGCTTCTAATATAGGTAGAAACTTTATTGCGAAAAGCAGCCTATTTATTAGCGGGTTATAAAGTAAGTGGTAAAAGTTAAAAGTGGTAAGATGATTCTTCTTCTTCGTCGTTCTTCATTGTTGGGGATCGCGACCACATACAACACGTGTCCAAGCTATCCGATCTTCCGATGTGTGGACCGCTCGGTACAGAGGGTCTACGGGATATCTCCGTCAACGAAGTTACGAGCCGTACGAAAGTTCTCCGAAACTTCGGAGTCCGATAAAACAAGTGTCAAATTCAATTTTTCGAACGGCTAAAAACACATCAAGAGTAGGGACATCTGTCAAATTGTGTTGTCATTCATTCTTAATTCGGACCCCGAACGAATCATCCGTCCGTAGGTGATACGGAGTAGGAAACGCCCGTAATGAAGGTCGAAACTACGGACTTCGTGCTTAGGGAGTAGACCCCCAAACGCCTGCAGGTCAAGCTATCCAAAACTGTCAAATTTTTCAATTGAAAATGCACCTTATCGTGTTGTGTTAAAGTTGAAAATTTATCAAAGAAATTTGACAGATTGTGGTAGCTTGATGTACTGACCTCTGTACATGCTGCCTCCGACAGCTGCGTCAGACCATCTTGCCGGCGCTCTACTTTGAGTTCGTTTCCCTTCAATGAGACCCAATATCAAGAGCTTTTCCAAAAAACACCTAAGTGAACGCATAATATGTCCAAAAAAGCTGACAGCACGCGGATATGTAGAAGAAAATGCAGTGGTCGATCCGTGTAAACTTGCGCGACCAGACAAAGTATGATATGCAGATTTCCAAAGAATCAGTAACAGTCTCATTGAAATAAAACGACTTTAACTTTGAGAATTGTTTGGTAGACACTCCAGTGAACATACACGGTGATCATGCTACACCTCTTTTGCTGTTAACTTGTATGAACTTAGCAGCTCGGAGTTTGAATTGGTGCCCGGTTAATGACAATGGGCTCACCCCCTGTTACATGGGACAGACCAGCGAACTTTGGGAGGTTTGAGGAGACAGACGTGATGTATGCAATATTATGTAACTAAAAATAAGAGACTTCAAAAGATTTTTCTAACTTTAAGCGTTCAAGCAATCCTTTAGGAAAAAATATCGATGGACTATCAACTTTGAGATTTTATTTATATCCTTAAGAAAAGCGACACTACCTGGATATTGTAAACAGCGAGGTGTTAATGTCAGCCATATTTGCATATTAAAATGAAACATCTCGCTCACTCGTTCGTTCACCCCGATCGACTCGTTAATTCGGTTTATTGGTTGTTTGTATATTTTAGCATATTATTAGTTTAGTACCATAATCATTTTGAAAGCTCGTGATTTGTTTGTTTGTTTGTTATTGTTTTTCCTTTTTGCGGTTATTAGTGGTTTAATATATTATATTATCATATTATAATTGAAACAGATAGCAGACTAGAGAAGGGTTGCTTCAAGGCAATTTTTCTAGTTGTTGAGATGATGTTTTCAGGGTTTTGCCGATGTTCCACCGTGGTCCGACGAGTAAATAAAATTAAAGAGACCTAACTAAAACTTTTTATCGAAAACGGGTGCTGTACTTCTATCGAATATAACAGTGACCATAATAACCAAATTATTATCTATCACACACTTCCATTCAGACAAAACTTTTATTTTAGTTGTTCGATATGTATGATGGATTTACGATTGGATGGGTTTGATGGGTTCATGACTAAATAATATCGAAACTGACGATCGATCGATCAATCGATCGACCTGACAATTTTGGTACATACTCGTACTTCTCCGTGACTCTTAGTGTGCGATTTTTAAATTGTAAGAACGGGATGCCGCTCTACAGGATAAACAGCACCATCCCTTTCTGACAACCTAGAAATGATCCTGTCAACGTGAAGTGGTAGGTCCCTGACTGAATATAAACTCCTTTCTTAAATAAATGTTCAATTCGCCTAGAAAACATTGTATTAATACTCTGTAAAGACTGTCAATAAATCTAACCACGATAATACGCTTTTAACTTTCATATCTTAGTGCGTAGGAGCGCAAATAAAAGACGCGCGGGTCGGTGGTCGTGTGTCGTAAATAATGTAAGGTATCGATTACTATCCGTTAGTACAACGCCTCACTCTGCCTCCTGCTGTGGTCTGCGCGCCTGGTATCCAAACCATTTAGATGTTACGATACGACGAAACGATTTAGTTTCGTGGATAGATGTTTTTTCAAACTAGTGAAATTTAAAACGTAGGTACATAGGTATTAAGGGACATATAGTTTGACTTTACCTAACTTGTATAAGTATATCTAAGGTACAACTCTGTAAATTAATAGTGTTTAAAGAATGTTTTCGATCTAATCTCTGTCATAATAATAAAATGTCTCAATTGTTAACTATCCGTTCTTGTTTGATATAAATGCTACACGATGGTAGTCCATTTAATTCTTCGATCCATACCTATAAACTTCAGATTGCATTGTGCTTTAGCAAAAGTAACTAGAATTCGAGTTCCTTCTTCAATTCCAGTTTTGAATAACTTTAACTCCATACAAACTTTGAAAAATCTTCAAAACACAGTCGTTCATTGTAAAGTTCCCCATCGTTTACGATAATTCTGTTAAAATAAATTGAATTATCTCCGTCCACCATGTGACCAAGATGCCTGTACGCCGCCAGTTCGATCGTTAAATAATTCAATCTCATATCGTTTCTACATATTATTATTTCAAAATAAAAGTTTGTGTCCACCTGCGGATACGCGTGTGAACGATCGCGAAATGAGATAAGAAGTGACCACACATGCGCAAGCGTTGAATGATGTCGCCCGTTTGAGATTCGGGCATTCATGTTTTGAATTCTAATTAAAAAAATTCTGGGAATTTGTTAGGTGCCACATCGATATTATTATTGTATCATGTCCAGGAGACGTTCAGCAGTCCTAATACCTTTATGTAGTCACGTTCTTAATGTTCTAGTGAGAAGGAGTGTAGCTTTATTAAAGAAAACCTTTCAGCTATAGCCCTCAGTAGCAGGGCCGGACCGTGAGTTTAGGGGGCCCTGGGCTAATACTACTTAGGGGCCCACCTAATTACTCAAAGTATAGAAAAAAATGAGACAATAAAATATTTGATTTATATTGTCTTTGACTTTACTTAGCTGCGGGCCCCTTGAATCCACGGAGCCCTGGGCTGAAGCCCCAAAAGCCATATGGTAGATCCGGCCCTGCTGAGTAGGAGAAATATCAGCAACAAAGCTTAATACACTAAAAACAATAAAAGTCACAGACTTGTTCTGCCGTGTACACCGTCGCCATATTAAATGTAGGTACTTAAAAGTCCGAACACGCGATACAATACTTTATACCAGTCATATCGTATAATATATTTACTTGACTTAAGCTTGCAAATCACATTCATAGGCGTCGAAGATTTATCTAACATATCATGTGATAATTTACATGTAGTCTGCGCGGGGGGCTCAGCCGTGCGCGCGCGCAATGAATCAAACGCCCACCTAGTGCACATTATTGTTTATAATTGGCTAGACACGCGACTCGAACGTATGCACATTCTGATAGTACTAATGGCTTCGATTCTGTTACTGTTGAAGTTAAGTAGAAAGAGAATCCGCATGCGTATGATTTAGAATCAAATTTGACGTAGCAATGAGGTGCACGAGAAGCTGAAAACTGTCTCTACTCGTAAGTAAGAGGGCCTCCTAAAGCTTGCCTCGTCGTTAGACCACTCTAGTGCCATCGGTTTCAGTTATCAACCATAGGTGCACGCGTTATGAAATGGTAGACCACGACTATAGGGTAAGTGAAGGTTAGTACGCGGCCTCCCGAGACGATCCATGAGGATCCAGTGAGGATTTTCCGTAGTATCTTTAAATTGCCAAACCACAAGACTGCAGTCTGTGTGATTAATTTTCAGACGTATCAGATTTGAAGTTCAGTATAACGTGCTGAAAAAAACTTTTTCCAACGAGAGAACAAAATGAAATGCTGTTTTTCATTGCGCTTTCGTTTCCGTCTGCGCTTTCGTTTTCGTTTGCGCCATTGTTCTAAATAAATTTTCGCGAATTACACTGATGTCACACCCACTCCTGCGCATGGTCGAACAATATGCAAGGAAGGCTGCAAAGATAATCATTATTACGATGTTCTGATTATTTTTACAGACTACTATGGTTTTGTAATTTTATTCGTTGCAATAACACTTGTATACACTGCCACGTGGCATCTAATGTCCCACTGGTCATAATGATTCTTCCTCATCATGACAGCCTGCAGCTTACTACTGGAGTCTTGAAAAGCCCGCCATATTGCCCTGTTCTCTACCGCATCAAGTGACTTCTAACCACTTCACAAGTCGTTGATTCACCTTTAATTAATCTTATAACCATAATACCAAGTCATAACAAGCAATCAAAATCAGTGCATTTAGACCATAATTTCGTTACTATACTGTAATTGACGTAGTGTGGGGTCAGCGGGCGGAGTTGCGAAATGCTCGCGCAGGGCACTCTTGCGCACGTCGAATGCGATTAGCGCCCGTATTCATTCGCAAATAGGGCTGCCTCGCGTACAGCTTCACAAAGAGCTTGTAAAAGCTGTGGTGTTTGGAATAATAGAAAAACAATTTTGGACTTTGTATTATAGTAGATTAATATTAAGGCAATAGGGTCGCCCCCTATTACATGGGACCTAAACATACTAGCGAACTGTAGGTACATATAGGTACCTCTACCTTACCTTCGGGGAATACAGGCGTGATGGTATGTTATGCTAGAGTAGATTCCAAATTATCACTGTTCCACAGCTATTTTCAATATATTATCCAATTAATCATTATCAATGCTATTAAAAGTTAACCATAAAACAAATATATTTTGGGTTAGGAGCTTTTGTAGTGACAAATGTGTGCTGTGTTACAATAACAATAATGTGGTGTTACGCGACGATAAAATTGATTGATTATGTGTACTGTTTGCCTATGGGCAACATGTTGATTTATGTGTGGTTTGCGTTACATATAAATGATCGTAATGATCATTCATACAGACATTTTAATGCTTGAAACATATCACTTTATGAGATTTCATATCACAACAAGTATTATATAATCCCTAAATACTTGCTTGATATTTTTTTTTATTTTATTTTTCAGCTTAGCTTCATTATGATTTAACCTTTTCATAACTATATTGGGGTAGGCTTCCAGTATAACCAGATGTGGCTGAATCATGGCCAGCAGACCTCCTCAGAACCCAATTTCTAGGCATTACTATATTCAGAGTGCCATCCATCGATGGACTGTGGTTGACACCGTTTAACCTTACAGAACGGTTGATTAGCGTAGTTATTTCAGCGCCTTTGGCCATCTTTAATTTACATAAATAATGACGATCAATTTATTCGAAGCCCTAGGGCCAGCCCTACACGCGGCATGCGCGCGCGCAACTGGTTCAAGGTTGTACGTAAGAATGCGGCCCGTATGCTCTACTCGCTAATTTGGTCAGACACTCTACTGCCTTATACGGCGCCACACCGATTGTGCGCCACGAGATTAGAACTGGATATGATTTATTTACTCCAGTGTACGTTGGCAGTTAAAGTCTGACAGTGTATATAATAAATGTTCAATTATATTGGGTTATGTAAGCTCTAGGAAAGGCGTAGCAGTCCCCGCCGGCTGTCGGAAGCCTGAGTTGGGTAATTGGTCGTATAATTCAATCCATTACCAAGAGACTGCTGGGTACGGGCCCAAGAATGAGATGGATCTAGTAGTTTACCATGCTGTTGCTTAAGAGCTGCTAAAAAAACAAGGATTGATCCAGTTCATATCGTGGACTCAAAAAAGCAGTGATAGCCTAGTGGTATGACCATTGGACTGCCAAGTCGAAGGTCTCGAGTTCGAACCCAAGGCACGTATCTCTGACTTTTCGAATTCATGTGCGTATTAATCCAATTATCACTAACCAATTATCACTCGCTTAAACGGTGAAGGAAAACCTCGTGAGGAAACGTGCATAACTTAGAGATTTTTCTCGACGGTTTGTGAAGTCTGCCAACCCGCACTAGGCCAGCGTGGTGGACTATAGCCTAATCCCTTTCTATATGAGAGGAGATCCGTGCCCAGCAGTGGGACAGTATATGGGTTGATGATGATCATATCGTGAACTCGTGGTGAAATATTAGGTGGCGAAACTGTCTTTGTGGGCAAGGCAGTTTCGCCACCTAATCTTTCACCACGAGTCCACGATATGAACGACCTACTATTGTTAAGCTAATAGCTAATTCTACCAAAAAAGAAGAAGATAATGATGCGGGATAAATAACTTTGCCTTCACATGCTTTTAGAACGTGACCTATGTTTCATCACTTGGTTTATTCGTAAATGAGTAATGAAATCTCTTACGTTTCCGTGCATTTTCTTAGTGTGTGGTTATCACTGTGTTAGTACCGTAGTCTAAGTAAAATCGGTGCTACCTGCTTCCACTAAATTTCCTACGAAGAAAAATATAAGTACTTAATATTTTTTCACCTCACCTTTCTTTCTTTAACTCGAATCGAAACTTAAATGTCACTTACATCCTTTTACTTTTTAAACAGAAACATACCTTCACGTCTGTACTCCCCAAAGACAGATAGACATACTACTAATGTACACCCACAGTTCGCCGGCATGTTTGGTTCCCATATAGGGGGCGAGCCTATTGCCAATAATCGGGCGCAAATCCAAACTCCGATCTGCTACTGAGAATTTCATAGAACAATCCAATAACACAAATCTGCTATATCAAGAAACTAAAGTGCTAACTGTGCGCCAACTGTACATCCTATCGGTGATCCTGAAGTTTCATAAAAATTCACTTGCTACTATGGTTATAGATCAACGCTTGCGTAGGAAACCTAAATGGAATACAGCTTTCTACAGACTAAAATTTAGCAACAAATCATTTTCTTGTATAGGGCCGTACCTATTTGTATGGTAAAGTCAACAAAAAATTTAGTATCCTCCTCATGACCAAGTTTGCCTGTAAGAAACATGTTAGTAATAATTGGCTACTAAGTCTCAATTACACTGAAACTGAAAACCTAATCACTTATTATTATTATTCGAAGCCACGACCTCTAGACTAGCAGTTACGCTTAGTACCACTGAACTAACGTGGCAGTTTTAGTTTCTAGCTACCTTATAAATGCGGAAAGCGAACACGATACCAATAAACTTACGTAAGACTACACACAAAAACGAAAGACCTCTACTGCCTTTGAATACGGAGCTAAACGAGTACACGCATACAGATTAACATTGGAGTATGATTTACGAGACAAGATAACATATAGACAAGATAAGAATACATAACTAATCATCATTAACAACCCATACTGTTCCACTGCTGGGCACGGGTCTCCCCTCACTACTCAGAATGAGAGAGAAGTTATACTCCACCATGCTGGCCTAGTGCGGGTTGGAAGACTTCACACGTCGTCGAGCAAATCTTTCAGACATGTAAGTTTCCTCACGATGTTTTCTGTCACCGTTTAAGCGAGTGATAATTAATACGCACATGATTTTAAAAAGTTAGAGGTGTGTGCCTTGCATTGGAACTCGAGACCTTTGACTTGGCAGTCCAATGGTCAGAGTCCGGTGGTGACAGATTTTCTCGACGGTGTGTGAAGTCTGCCAACCAACAGTGGGCTAGTGATGGTTAATCACTTACATAGTATAAAACAAAGTCGCTTTCTCTGTCCCTATATATGTATGCTTAAATCTTTAAAACTACGCAACGGATTTTGATGCGGTTTTTTTTAACAGCTACAGTGATTCAAGAGGAAGGTTTATATGTATAATAAATGTATGTTATTTGTACATTGCACCCGTGCGAAGCGGGGACGGGTCGCTAGTATCGCATAAAGCATAATAAAGTAGCGTGCTTATTATATATAGCATAAAGCAAATGATATCGCGGTTCGCACTTTATGCTATAAAGTTGTTTTGCTTTAAATAGCATAGCACTCTCTCTTTCTATGAACCAACTGTCCGTCGGGCGTCATTTACAGAGTTAGTAACAAGTAGGCATATAAATTAAGCATGCTATAATAAAGCACATAAAATCGCTTGCTTAAAAAGTTAACCATATAGCATTAAGCAAGTTATTGATTTATAGCAACTTTGAACACCACTACACTAGGCCAACGTGGCGGACTAATCCCTCTCATTCTGACTAGCCTATCACTGCATATATACATAGCAAATGTTCAATTAAATTGTTATGTAAAGCGGTACGGCCGTAATGGCCTATTGAGTAAGACCATAGACACATGTATACAAATGTCTCCTTTCTCGATCGATAGCAAAAAGTGTTCCAGTTACAAATATGGGCAAGCCGTATTGGAAATTTAATCCTGTGTAAACTCCTTGTAACTAAAGTGAGGTAGGTAAATATTCTGTAATTTAAACATTGATAATAAGACCAACATACATACTCACGCCTTTTTCTCATGGGGGTAGGCAGAAACTAAAGAACGCCACTTGCTACGATACACACACGCCGCGGGCCGGTAACACCAACTGTCATATTATTATTATTATAGACTGCTAGTTGACGTAGTGGTTTAGTTGGTCACCTTGCCACTACTGTTGTCCCGGGTATAGTGGGTTCGATTCCTTCTCGAGACAAATCTTTGTGTGATCCATAGATATTTGTTTCGAGTTTGGGTGTATGACGAACGAGACGTAACTGCTGGACGTAGGCCTCCCCTAATGTACGCCATTTCACCCTGTCCTCGGCTTTTCGCATCCAGCTTCTACCAGCAGCCTTTCGAAAATCATCACTCCATCTTGCCGGAGGGCGTCCTACACTACATTTGCCGAGTCGCGGTCTCCACTCGAGAACACGTCTACCCCAGCAGTTGTCGGTTCTTATGCAGATATGGCAAGCCAACTGCCACTTCAGCTTGCGAATTGACGAACGAGCACAAATTTCGTTAATTATGAATATGTTTGTAAATTACTCCGCTACTCAAGGCTTGTAAAAAGCTTTTAAAAAGCAGTTGAATCGGCCAGTAGTATCGTGTAAAGTCATAAAACTACATCTAAGAAAAATCTATGAATACTTAGTATTGAACTCATTACAAACAGTCTAAGTATTAAATGGGGATTAGGGAAATGTGTCATTACAGCGTTAGAAACATCACTTCCTGGAGCTCCTGTAACCACTTACTAACAATTGTTATAATCATTGGATTAACCATTGCGGGTAACAGCGTCTTCCTACGACCACTAATGCTTTGGATAATCCACAAAGCTTTCATATAACATTACATACCATCTAAGATATAACTACACTGATCATCAGTTAATCAGTATAGGTTCATAGATATATAAATGTATTTTCGATCTGTTAATGTGTAAAATACTAAATGTAAGGTGGTTCATTGTTTTGTAAAAGAGCGCCTCTCGCCATCATACGTAAAAGTTTAGCGAGTTTAGAATTAAGGAATACCTTTGCCGTACAATTTCAAAAAAAGTGTAGTCGATCGGTGGCCATATTAGCGTGACAGATTACATTATTAATAACTCCTCATATGCAACATTCATTGAGACAGATCAACATAAAATATAATTGTTGTTGCGGTCGAACTATCGCGTCGGGATAACGGGTTCGGTTCCCATTCGCTCACGGGTATACGTTACAGTAACCTGATACGCTTGTTTTTTATAAACATCTTGTAACGTCGAAGTCTTGTGTGTTACTAAAAGGGGGTCTCGATTTGTCAGAATTGGATTGTAGTTGGTTGATATTGTTACGATTGCCTAGCGGTATGAGCTTGGCGTTGTGTCGGGTCGTTTTATTCCCTACAACATGGTTGAGTCGAACGGCGCCGATACACACGTCATGGTCGTGCACGGGTGCCGTCTGTTGCGGCTGGTCGGCTCTTACAATCTCTTTCTATCTCTTCAATGGCAATATTTTTCTGTTTAATTATTATACTGGATTAATTATTATTGTACACATCAAACTGCATTGTTCTCATGAGCCATTCAGAACAGTGCTCCACGAGGAAACGTTGTGTTGGCAGTGGGGGGACTTTGACCCTTATACAGTGCCAACTAAGTATTCCTCTTTCAATACAGGGTCGGCAACGCGCAAGTGATACTCCTGGTGTTGCAAGCGTGTATAGGCTACGGTAACCGCTTACCATCAGGTGGTCCGTATGCTTGTTTGCCACCTTGGTAGAATAAAAAAAAAGAACAAAATTGTAAATTACACAACATTGTAATCATGTTTTTTTGTGTCTATGGATTTTCTTGTCGGTTCTTCTCCATAAGACCCACTTTTTGGATCCGTGCAAGTAGTTTTTACTTTTCATAAGTACTATTTTAATGGTCTAATTGTAATAAAACTTTTGACTTTTCAAATGCACTTCAATTCAAGTGCACCCCCTCAAGGCACTGTTAATATTTGTAGTTTAAGTATGTCGGTGTCATCATATAATTAAGAGGTTAACTACTTTGACAATACACTCGTAATGACATAACGACAAGCTAGTTATCTTCTATAACATTAGTGCGAGTCGTTAACTGTTTAGCGTTAACTGTTAACCACGGACACAACATATTATCTAAGTAACTTGTTTAACTGCACTTGTGAAGTTATACATAAGCAGCTATATTTGTTAGTAGATAATTTAGTTTATTTCTAGTTACCTACTTTTCCTGTGTTGTTAATATCTCCTAACACTTCTTCTTTATTAAGTACTAAACAGTTATTTATTAAGCCTTCTAGATATCTACAGCCAAAAAACGATGCTTAGTTATGTTGGCCTGTAATCTATCGCATGTATATCGCCTGTAATCTATCGGATGTATTCTGGGAAAGGTTGGCAAAAGCAGAGGACTGCTGTAACCTCTCAGTTTGCTGCTATATTTTTAGGTCCCACGAGGTCCCACGCAACAGAGAATAAAATATTGCCAAAAACCAAGTGAAAATTAAAACTCCGGACCGTTATTGAGAAATTCTTAACGTATCCAATACCCGAAACCGGGATTTCAAGAAGGTAGCTTCTGAAGGTAGAGTCTTAACTAAACCATACTCAACGCCTCTCTCGCGCTTTGTACATCCTACAAAAATCCTATTTTTCTCTTCAAAGCCCCCTTTTTATTTATTATTGTCTTCTAATTCCTAATAAATCCTAATTATCGTCTTCATTAATTATTGTTTTAGCGACGACGTATCCATAAGCATATACTTACTTTGCCCTTAGCTTATTGGAAGATAGGTATGTTGACTATGCATATTCATTAAAAATATAAATCCTTTCTAACAAGTTATTAAAGTAGCATAAAATTGCTTATACAACATAAAGAAGGAAACACACTCCATTAAACAATAATCTAATAATCCTCACTAAGAACTTTTATCTTAAACAAATAGAAGTCTAAATGTTGGCCCAGTATACCTCAAACCATACATTAGTTCCAAATGGTGGCGGATTACAAACAACACAAACTCAAATACAGAATAAATAAATACAGAGGTGAAGGTATAGGATCTAAGTATAAAGGTTTTTCAAACGTCGATTCTCATTTCTCAGCAACTTCTCTCGACGGAAAACGAAGCAATTTTAAACTACTATCCGTTAGAATAATCTCAAGACTCATTGGGTCTAATCTGCAACAATTCGGTTAGTTTTGTAGTGACACAATTGTAATTGAAAATGCAAGTTAGCAAACGCTGGTAGCAAAGCGATCGCTCCCCGCCTCCAGTCGTCTCCCAGCTTTCGTGTGCAGTGTTTGTAACGTTATTAATTTACCGAACAATATAGACAACAAGTTTTACCTAACCTTCTGATGTTTTATTTTGGAGTCAAATAATAATTTGTGTGAGTTCTCTATAATTGGACCATCAAGCATATATATATACACGAAAGTTTGTTTCTTCATAATCGTTTATTAAAATTAATCCAATCCTTCAAAAAAGAAGAAGTTTCATATACTATATCCTATGTTCATATACAACACCTTAAAATACAGCCAGCACATCTCTCAAGAGGCTACCACAATCTGTCAAATTTCTTTGATTGATTTTCAACTTTAATCCAAAACTATAAGGTTCATATTTAATTGGGAAAATTTGACAGTTTTGGATAGCTTGACCTGCTGGCGTCTGTACCTAACTCATTTACAAAAACTGAAGGGGTCTAAAGCTTCTGAATTTATTTGCTTTATGTTCATATCGGGACCACCTATCTGTCACTAATGGATTTTGAAGGTACGATGCGCCTAAATGATAGGATACTTATTAATAATTTCATAGAAATATGATAGTTGTGATCTGGAAAGAGATAAGGGACGAGCAGTACATTTGCTCTATTAATAGTAGATGTTAGATCGCAAACTCTATGGTGCCTGAAACTAAAACTGTTTAGAAAGTAAAGAGGTTTTAATTATTTACTTCTATGGAGTTTATTGTTATTCTATAATCACAAGTACTTTTTGCTCTTGCAGTCAAGCCACCAAACCAAGTCAAACGCTCTAGAGATTATGTTATGACCCAACACTAGCCATGCGGGTACTAAAACACTTCTAAAATTATACAAACGCAGCTTTCTTCATTCAACAGAATTAACAAATAAATTACTCTGCACCAATCCACAATAGTTTACAATAGAACGTATTTGAATAACGGTGCAGCGATTAACTCCTGTGGAGACACTCCCGCCAAATTTATAGTCTGTGGTCCCGCATACTACTGTCGCTTTTTATTGTGGCATTGTTTTAGGCTGAATGATGAATAACTTTACAATATTTGAAAATTTGGAATAAGCGGCATGCAGCACTAAATGGAATATGTTTGACTTCGAATACCGACTCAAAATAATATTAAGCTTTGTCTAAGATTTTTCTTTATCAAAACAAACGGATATAAAAAAGCCGCTGACTAATTTTTTACCAAACTTAGAACAACTTAACCTAAAATAACACAATTACAATAAAAATAGAAGCAACCCCAACAATTACTTGCTATTAAAATAGTAACAAATCATATTTAACTGGCCCACGCCGCGGCGTTGCCTGCAATAACTCTCGCTAGGAACACAGGGCTAATGGCTTATTGAAACCATATTGTTCATGAATAACGAGCTAGCTCAACGTGGCCCGATTTACCAGGATTAAACATCTGTTCGCTTAATCCCTTGGCTTTTGATAAATATCGAACAGAACAGCATTGTGACTTTCATGGTACAGATTAAAGACAATGTCGTTGATTGGAATCAAGTTTCAAGAGTTATTTCTACAGATATCCGATTATATCATTATATCTACATCCGATAACACTTTACGGACTAACCTTATGATTTCGGTGAAAAATAACTTTTTAATAGAAAATATGCTTCAGATTCTGAACTTCTTTGAACCTAGCATTACCATTAATCATTAGTGTCATTCGCTTTAACACCATTCTAGAGGTGGCTTAAGGTTCCTTCCTAAACCTAAATCAATATTATTACTTAAAAAAACATCCACTGCTGAATGAGACAGAATTTGCGAAATTGAAAGAATAATGATTTTCTACTGCTACCATTTTATGTTTCCTACAACCAGACCATTTTTATTACTGCATACTGCATTGGGATTTTTTGCACATAAATTTTGTATGTAAATTTGTATTAATTTAGATTTTCTCGTACACATCAGCAAAGGTTATCAGTACCAAGTCTTAAGACCAACATTCGCAGTATTGTGAGCACCCGGCACCGTAGCCATTGCTCGATTATCGCGGAAGTTGCACATTAACTATGAATTCCTGGTCAGTAATCCGGATTGCGCATTGTTTGCGCACGAATAGTTGGGGACTATACATGCATTAACTAATAGAAGGTAGGGCTTGAGCTCCTTAAATATCTTGAGTAATAAAATAACTCGATTTTTAATCACTTCTTAGATTTATTTTAAGCTCCATTAATAAGTAACTATGTCCAATTTAAGTTTAACCAATATATTATAGTTAGGGTTAGGCAGAGGTGTACCAATGTACACCCACAGTTCACCGGTATGTTATGGTTGTTCCCTAGTAATTGGGAGCGAGCCTATTGTCATTACCCGAGCACAAATTCCAAACTCCGAGCTGCTACTGTGAATTTCATAGAAAACCCAATATCACTATGGACCTCTATCATACCAGTCGCGCTTAGGACCTCTAGACTAACGAGGCAATTCTGTCATATTATTAGATTAATTTTCATTTATTGTTATTATATGATGGATATGGAACTACATCCTTGCAATGTGACCCCTTTATACCGATACCGTTAACAACACTTTTGCAAGCTCTATATAAGTACTGGCTTCAAACTACAACTTACAAGCACCTACAAGTAGAAGTAACTTATTTCCACGGAACCATTAGAGCGATTACAAAAATTCAATTCTTATAAACCACTTTAATCAAATAGCGTGTATCGTATTTCGCCGGGCAGTGTGGTGCAGTGAGCCCACCTTCCCATTGTGTGGCGGCATGCCACATGCACCTATGTGTACATAATGGGCCGTTTGTTTGCCATCGAATGTAGGCTCTGTTCCACGGTAAGAAACACGACCTACTCACAAACTATCATGTCCTGGTACTTTCATGTAAAGTTTTTGTTACACTGGCTTTTTGGAACGGTTCTTTTTCCAAAAAGACATTGTTTTTGGTTAACATTGTTATTATAGCTGCTTATACGAACATAGTAACAATGAATAAAGAATAAACATTTATAATATGAAGGATTAGTGATTCATTTCATAAACCAGATTACCTGTCAGTCTTCTGATGTCCCAAAATAATTAAAAACTAAGGCAAATGTCGTATCATTTCGACTTTTCAAGCATTCAAAGCAGAAAGTATACATAAATATAATTAAGAGCTTATTTCAAAGTAATTATGATCAATTTAAAAAGCAAGAGGTTTATAATTTAGGCGAGTCGAATATATTGTATAGATAGTGCCATGTTTTCCTTGTCTAGTTAGTATCTTAATGTCGACCGTAATCAAATGTCTATAGAAACAACACAATATTTCAGCCCAGTTCTAATTGCCTGAATAGGAGTAATTCATTTAAATAAAAATAGCCGCCATAAATAAATATTACAGTTAATATAAAAATAAAGCACAGATAAATAATGAGTTCGTTGATGCAGACTGGAGGCACTTTATCAGAACAAATGATTTAATTTAATTGACGTTTTTAATGTTTTAATGAACTTTTTATTGCTTTATTGTTTCCTAGTAAACGACATTATCTGGGTTCATAAATACACACATAGTATTATTATAAATGTCGTATGACTAACTAAGTAAGTACTTAAATAATCCCTGGCTCGCTTTTTCTCTTCTCTCTCTCTTCTCTGTAGCAGAGAAAATTGGGGATAGTAGTACTAGTAAGGTTATTAAGAATGATTTACATCCATCTCTTCTAAACGCTGTTAACTATTATTGAAAAAGATTGTGGGTAATGGGTGCATGCAATAAAATTGAAATCCCATTATGATTTTTGTGCCTACAGTCTTGACATAGATTTAATAAGACAGAATAAACCCATCTAAAGATCTACAGTAGACCAAGTAGGAGCAGCCGCAGCCTATATGTATAATAAACATCAGTTCAAAAATAATTAAAAAATATAACACGCACGTAGTTTTTTCTAGGCTACGCTCTATCGCCCAATATTTTTATATCGACCGTCACTCTAATTGATTTAAGGCGCTCGGCACACAATAAATCTGCTTTTATCTGCCCTTATCGCGCCCACTCCATTGTTTATGGTCGCGCCTATCATCTGTCATATACCATAGACTAGGCTTGTTTATGCCACTGCACCATCGCCATTTTTTAATGAATAGGAAGATATCGTGTTCATAATGATTCTTGTAAGTTTTGGTTTTATTTTAAATAAATAAAACCAAATATATTATCACCCGGTTGATCCTACTCTAAAGCTAAGGCCTCCATACCTCCACCTCCACTACCTATGGTTTAAAGCTATTTGAATCAATAATTAAATAAATAGTTTAAATATATTTTCTAAGGAAGTTCATACTAACAATTATTGATTAATTTACTTAGAGCTGCTTACCTCAACTGCCCTAAGCCTCAATTTTAATTACTTACTATTTTTTTTTACTTATAAATTTTTAAATAATCCTACTTATCGGGAGGCATAAATGGGTGCTAATATTTTATTTATAATTTTCCATCTTTACTGTACCTACCTGTTCACAAAATAAATTTTCATTTTCAGATTTTAATTTATAAAAACATTTTTTTTTTACTTGCAGTACCAACAAAATATTTTTAGAAATCCTTCAATATGGTGAATCACTTTTATCAAGAATAAAATAATACATACATACCATCACGGCTATATTCCGTGTAAGGTTAGGCAGAAGTTTGCTTGCACATAGTTCGTTATGTTTAGATCCCATGTAATAGAAAGCAAGCATATTGCCGTTAACCGGGCACAATCCAAACGCGGAGAATTTCATAGAAAAACTCGACTTAGAAATCGAACTCAGGACCACTAGTGTAGGTAGATGTCGCGCATAGGACCACTTTAGACTAATTTGGTAGTTTAGAATAAAATAATATTTCAAAAATCTGACTAAAAGAACAGCTTTCTTTGTATGACCATAATTTGGGCCACACGTCTTGGCGCTTTGTTTTAGTCCTTTACAGGCAGATTTGGCACTCGGCCGATTTGTAATGACGAATAGTTGGCTGTCTTTCACAGATTTTGGAATTAGTCCACGTTGTATATGGCCGTTCCAACACAATGGGACACATGACAGTTCAACTCTCTTAAAATATATGTAGGTCCAAATGTTACAGTCCCTTTTTCGCTAAAATAAATTGACAGATACAATCTCCGTTCCATAATTTCATTTTAAACGCGTTTATGTATTTAGGCACCCAAGAATTTCCCTTTATTCTCGTTCGAAGGAATGAGGAATCGGGAATGAGTTCATCTATTTACTGATCGGCCGTCAGATAGAATCCATCCCGAAGTCCCGAGTACTTCCTACCTACCTCCGCAAACTTTAATCGATTTCCATTCCCGATTACCAGCCCAATCCGTGATTTAATAGAATTTTTACATTTACTCAGCTCTCCAAACTTCGATTCAGAAAACGAGCAATTTTTTCCACAACGTTAAAGAAACGTAATGCACACATTAATTTCCGTCACGTTGGGAACGGCAAACAGGAGGTGGGAAAATTTAAAATGCCTAAAGTGGATTCGCGTAAATTGATTCCGGACATCGAAGGAACACGACGAATTGGAGAGTAAATGTTTGACGGGAAATAATTTGGAAACGTTTTCCTAATTTATAAGAAGGCGGGCGGACATTTAAGCGCGTTCCCTCCGTTCCGCGCGAATTATAATACGGCGTTTAAAAAATCTCATTTTGTGAAACCTCGTAGCGTCATCTAGCGGTATAACTTGCCGTTTTGCGTCCTTCCCCCGCGCTAGCACCGCCCCCTCCGAACAGAAGCGGACTCCGTTCATTCACTCAATCAGTCCCGCTCCGCGCGCCGTAGTGTTTATACGCGTTGGTCTGCGTTAAATTTACGTAAACTCGATATTGTTTCAAACATACGCTCAGCTGATCTGTGACAATAAGTTCGTATACCGGCTACAACAACAAAACGAACAAGCAACATTGTGAACTCGTGTGTGTTAACTAAAAACCGGACTGCTATCGAAAATATCTCGACGTTGGATGTAAAAATATACGGCGTCGCCTGAGACCCTTCGCACCGCGTGTGACTGATCGATATTTTAAATGATAACATGGATTCAATTAGGTATTGTTTAAGACGACAGTGAAGTAAATAGTGAGTGTTGTGTAGCGGTTCCTCGTCTGTCCGTCTGCCCCCTGGCGCCCGAGCCGTGCTCAGCGGTAGGTAACCTATCTAATATTGATTCAATGTCGATGTATTTACGTAGGTAGGTGCTTAGTTGAGATAACGCATTTGAGATTTGCTTTCAACCACGTTCAGGACAGCTGCTGACGACTGCACTTTTTGCTGAATGCACGACTATTGACAACTCGATCTGCCTATTAGACGAAATACCGTTATGTGTGCTCAACACGAGTTAGGTAGGCTTGTTATAATCTGGTCTAGATAACTAGCACTATCTGTATGGACAGTGTGAACAGCATATCTCTGTAAATCCTAAATTCCTATCTATATCGAGAACATACCTAGCGGCACCTCATTACCTACCAATTCCTAATTCAAAACGCAAATTAACTACTTTTACCTACCATGTTCCTTGTTCAGCCAAGAAACTACCTACATACATTACATATCTACCTACCTATTAAATATATTATAGTGTCGTGAATTCGTGACAAACAATTTATTTCCTGTGATCAATTGTTATCTCCCGATCCTCGATAATTTATCATACCTACTTACCTATAATGTGTATCAATAATTCAATTCATGTCCGACGACGACGTTTTGTAGTTGTTTATTCAAAATATCAAATAAACAAATTTATTACACGACACACTAACATTTATTAATCGTGGTTGGTAAACTTGGTACCTATTGTTATTAATGAACAAATTATTTTAATATCATAGGTATCATCGTTCTTTACCTACACGCGAAGTACCTAAATCTATCTAGTACGCAAAGTACCTAACTGTGTGTTACCTTTTCACATCTAAACCACTGAACAGATTTCGATACAATTTGGCACGGAGATTGATTGCGTCCCGAGGCAAAGGACGTAAGCTACGTTTTGTCTCAAAATCCCTTCAGATGCGAATGAGACTGGGGACAACAGCGAGTATTTTATTAACGCGACAGTGCAACGCACTCGCCACCTGGAGCGCCAGAGAATTACTCTACAACCTAGGTACTGTCTGCTCATACAGAAATAGGTAAATAACTATCTGTTGGAACATTAAAACCAACCTATAGGGTTCCACTGTCGATGCACTTTCTCATTTGCAAGTCGAAAATAGCTCGAACCGACGCCACCGGGCGACTGAGTCACGCCTTTATTTACGAGCAGCTACCTACCACTTTCCTCGCACATCTTCCTGCCGAAGGGAGTAGGTATTAACTACTCTTTAAGTGTCCGCGAATCTATTCCACCGTACCTACCAACACGTGTTAGCGCTTTATTTATCGGTATTGCCGGTAGATTGACGAAAGTATGTGTTTTACGGCCTGTTATAATGTTTAGACTAGATCAACTTTATTGTGTTCCATTTTTAAAACTTCCACGCTTGTTTATAATTCATAAAAGTTATAACGAACAAAATGCGCTCCAGAATAATAATAGTGATTAATTTTACAAGTCAACTGCTAATGTAAGGTTACACTGAGGTGCACGAAAGCTCAGTGGATAGATGAGTAATGTTTACAATAATCATTAGATTGGGTATCGTTGTTTGTATTCGCGATGTAGCGTGGGCGCGATGGTAGGAGCACCTCATAAAGAAGTCTAATCGTGTACGTAAGCGTGTAAACAATCCCCAAAAACTGTTTCGAAACCGTTAAACACTGTTTCACATTTTCTAACACCTCCTAATTACAGGTAAAACGCATTAAATATAATTAGTGCTTATTTGAATGGATATAAAGGCTCGGGTGAGTTCGATGGCCGCCACGGCAAACACGGCGGGATCACACGCACGATTCACGCGTCCGACAATGCTGTGTTTGTTTCCCGGCTGAGGCTTTACAAATTTGAGCTCGCATATATTACATCGGATTACACGCGGCATATTTGATTAGCTCGTTTTGTACGTTCTCTACTACACTTACTCGACGCGTCTATAGGTACCTACCTACCTATATCAACCACAACATACAACGTTACATTAAACATAGGTGCCATCACGCCTGTATTCCCTGAGGGGTTAGGCGGACGTGTACTAATGAACCTACACCCACAATTTGCCAGTATGTTTAAGCCCCATATAATAGGAAGCGAGACTGTTTCCAATAAACCGGGCACAAACCCTCAGCTGCTACCAACAATTTAATAGAAAATCTCAATAACACTGCTCGATTCGACCTGGGAAACGAATCCGGGACCTGTAGCGTAGCATTCACGCTTACGACCACTAGACGAATGAGGCAGTTTTAGTATTATATTACGGATTCATAAATT
This sequence comes from Acronicta alni, assembly GCA_964056405.1. NCBI lineage: Eukaryota > Metazoa > Arthropoda > Insecta > Lepidoptera > Noctuidae > Acronicta > Acronicta alni. The sequence goes on along the minus strand of OZ043925.1, from coordinate 15,384,378 downwards.
GAATCAATAGTTTTATTATAACAGGCTTGAACAACAACCTGGGGAGGGCTTATTCTCGTCCGCTCCGCGATTTTGTTCCCAAGCTCTCCAAAACTAAAATTAAATAGGTAAGTAGGCACTAGGTATTATTATTTTGTAGAATCAAAAATTTGAGGAGCTCTTGGTAATGAATGTAGGTATGGAAAAAATAATTTTAGAGAACAATAGGCTTGGAGCGCACTGGAATAAGCCCTGGGGACGAGCCAGGGTGTATCGAACACTACCGACTAAAATCTGCACTTAATATGTCATACATTTATTATGTATAGGGCAAGGTAAGGCAAGGCCATGGGATTCGTGAGTACGACCGTTTACAGGAATTGTATGTACAGAGGCCAGCACATCAAGCTACCACTATCTGTCAAATTTCTTTGATAGATTTTCAACTTTAATGCAACTAAATAAGGTTCATTTTCGAGAAAATTTGTCAGTTTTGGATAGCTTGACTTGCTGGCGTCTGTGCCTACATGTCTACCTACTTGGACGTATGAAAAGTTGTGTTTATGTGCATAGTTCTAATAATAATCGTTTTGTATACTACCTATTACTACAACCTGCTACTGTAACACTAATAAACGTTAAAAATCCGGCTGAACCACGATAACACCGAATCTATTTCTGAAATTATCTTATCACTTAATTAAACTTGCATCTAAGATAACAAGGTCGACTGAAATAGATTTTTTATGTATGTAGGTACCTTAGCAGTAAATTATACTATATTACTACTATCACTTACTAGCGAGTACTGGTCCTTTCTGCTTGCAGACTGACATCAAATAAAAACCCATACGTTAATTTTATTACGGAATGGAAATAATTATTAGGTTCCGTTCAAAGATTCCGATTCTACTAATTAATTTGTGTATCGAACGCTAGCGCATCTAAATGAAAGCAACTGTTCTTATTCCACAAAAAAAAAATATCCGTCCACCTGCACTTTTTCGTAGAGGTTATCGAATGTGAATGGATCATATCCTTTCGCGCTGTATGTAATTGGACTCCTGTAGCTCTAGTTCAGTCAGAGCTTCGTCAGGTTTTAAAGAAAAAATCTGCTCAGCTGCTATAATCTCTCAACGCGTCTAGTACACGCAACGTGTACACGTCTAGCCGTTGTCAGGGGACGCACAACTATTAACAATATTAACGAGCGATGCACGCCCGCTGGGCTACCGTCCTGGCCGCCATTTATCAAATTATTTATATATGTATACGCCAGCCCACCCATAGCTTTACAAGGTCCTCCAAAAAACGGACGCTTTCTACTTTTTTTGGCCGCTCAGAATGTTCGCTGATAACGCCTGTTCAGGTTTAGAGTTTACGTTCTTTTTGTGAGCGAATATGCGTTAAGGAATTTTAACAGAACGCTCTTGAGTGTTTGTTAACCTAGGTATTTAACTTCACAAGCGATTATGAATGCAATCAACTGAAGCTTCAAATTAATTAAAAACTAATACAAATAGACAACTTGACACCGTAATTTTTTAAACTAAACATGTTAAAAATTGATCAAGAACTGACTCACTCTGGAATGAAGGAATTATTGAACTCCTAATAAAATAAATGATTCTAATGTTAGATTTTTTGTAGTCCTAGACATGGTCCTGAGATTTTCAAAGCCACTATCTCGTCTACACTGTTAGCTACGATACCTCTTTAACACTCAACTTATGTTCATACCACTTGGAATTCTGCCCACGCCCGCCGCTTCAAAGGCAGACCCAACCATATTTACATTAAAGTCTAGACACCAGCCAAATAGACCGTTAAAGGATAAATCTCTGCGTTGACAAAATAAAAACATACTTAAAAATGCCAGAAAGGAGATAGAAAGTTCATAAAATATCTCTGGTTTATTTAAATAAAGAATAAATAGAACACTATTTCAAATGTAATCTGTGAGGATTAGAACGTAGTTCCAGACACAGTATCTGATACACGGTAGCGCAGTGTATCAACAGGGCCATTCATAACGATAACACTGGCTGTTGAAGACAAGTGCCCGTTAAACATCACAACACGTGGCCGTACAATGAGTGTTTAGAAAATATTTGATCTGTACGTTTGTTATTCAAATTCGGATGTTACAGGAATCACTCCAAATTGTGGAGAGCTGCGAATGTTGTAATAATCATGCTTTGCTTTCGAAATTACATGTTAACGCAATCGTTTAATGAAACCATATCCCAAAACAATATTTAAAAAGAGTAAAAAATATCAATGTGTATAATTGTGCTAAAAGTTGTTGTGAGTCAAATAACACCAGGATTTCAGATCGTATACGGTCATACAAAACGTACAATAGTTATAGACAATACTAATTTAACCCGTTTGGAAATGAAAAAATCTTCTTAACTGATTAATAATTAAAGCTATAATGGTAACACTATACTAAAACTCCAATAAACTTTAAAATCAGACAACTAACCTATTATTATTTAGAATCACACCAACTGAAAAAAATAAAAGTAATGTTAAAGAAAACGATCACACATTGAAAATAAAAGGTTGAACAAATGTTACTATTGATTATACGTATAAACAAAAGATTTAAAATATTATCTAGACAGAATAATGAAGCGTGTTTTTGTAGCTAAGTGGATTAGGCGTTAGCAACTTATCCGTGTCGTATAATCCAAGGGTATCGTGATAAAGATATTAAAATTGATGAGTTTGTTCTTCTTTACAAACGCCTCAATTGGCTTTTTTGTCACTTTTTTATTGGATCACTATTTTTTAAGCAGAGTTATTTTGCAATTAATTAATGTACAAAATGAAAATGGTTAATTGTTACAGTATCTTATCTTTTTAATGAGATTAGTGTTTATCAGTAGCGATATCTTGTTTAAAATTTTCTTTTTTAAAAATCTCGTATTACCGGCGTCATTATGAAATAAGTTAGGTTATAAGCTCAAGACAAAAACAATAAAAAAAATATCCGTGTTCTAAAATTATTTATGGTAAAAGAAAATGAGTACCTAGATTTTACATAACTTTTTCAGTTAATTAGAGATCTTATGATAGATAGATAGAGTATTCTTTATTGTACACCATTACATAGGACAAGTCAAATACCTCGAAGTCTAACGAATTCTTAATTAAGGTAAACAGATTTTTCACGACCGTTTTAAATAACAGATTATTATTGAAAGAAGTTTTTGTTTGCATAAATTTAACTACCCAATCATTGCTGATTTAACTAAGTTGAAATTAGTACAAATAAATTAGAATCAATAATAAGATTGTGACAATTAAAGTATAATCGTTATGAGTAGTTAGGTACTTACGTATTAGAATTATTTATGTGGAAAATCTCGAAAGTGCCTGTTTGCCTGTTAAAATAATCGCACAATATTAGCACAATGAAGTTAATGACTATACATACATTTATTTAAATATTATTTTAAACTTCATCTATTGAATCCTATAGGTAAGTAGTACATAAATATTACATATTATAAACTACTTCATCACGTTAAAAAGATATAATTATCATAACAACACGAGGAAAACAATTAAAATCAAGAAGCCAGAACCACAGATTAAATAAACCAGAACTTACAATCGAACTCATTTCTGTGTCACGCATTATCGCGATACGGAGCCAATATCAATAAATCATGCTAGGCGATAAGTTTCCGTAATTAAACAGCACTAGTGATCGATCATAGATAGGAACCGCGACGTGTCCACCACTATCGACTGACGCTAGTACATGTGTTCCAAGCAGTGATAAACCACCATTTATTTTTTAAAGTCAATAGAAGACCATGATTTTATGCTAACTACACTAATTCAAGAGATTTTATCATAAAATTGTATTATGAAAACTTATAATTCATGTTACGTCATGGCGGTCTAAATATAAACAAATAAATGTGTTATAATTCAGTCATTCGATGTTCTGTTTTTTAAATCAAAGTTATTGCGTAACAATATTTTTGTCGACTATACATTAAACACCACATACCTATTCCCAGTCCACGCTACCGATAAAGATACTTATTTTTTCTCTACGATTTGATATTGTACGTTATCAGTGTGTTATCGTGCAATCTGGGTACACACTATACGATGTAACGACGCTCTATTACAACCACACTACATGTTTATTTGACAAAAATATCAATAAACCAAACCAAGACCATTATCGCATACCTACATTTTATATCTTCAAATGGGAATTTTGTAATATTCAGTCATTCCATTTACTAACGAATTTTGCTCACAATGTACCTTTGGTTATTCTTGTCAAATATAAAAAGAATTTATACTATACCAAGTATTCTCTCTAAGTATGTGGACCTAGTTGAAATATTTGAATCCTTATTGTAGAATAAACTAAAAAAATATATCGGTGAAACAAAAAAAGCAGTGGGTAAATAATAATTAATATTTAATTTTGAACTTACTGGAAAATTATTGCATAGGTATAATCCTATCAACTGCTAGAACTACTTACATAATTAAGACACTACAATTTATAAAATATGTGGAAGCTTGTTATTAGCAATTTTTGTAATATAATTGTTCCTTAGCAATACTTGTTATTAGTCTGTAAGCTTTCCTAAAATAAATAATCGCGGTGGCTTAGTGGTCATAGCGTCTGGTGTACCGAACCAGAAGACGCAGGTTCGAATCCTGCCCGCGGTTGAATTTTTCCTTTTCTAAATAACTTTAAAATAAATATAATATACGCAATTACCATTTATGCCAAGTATTAACTTTCATGAGACTGAAAAGTGATGTGCTGTCGCTTGAGACTTTAAATGTAGAAATCGATACCGGTCGGCGCCATATCTTTACTATCGAGAATGTAGGCAAAGGCGTCTCGTCGGCGTAGTACAGCAGCCTAGTAATAAGCTTCATCGATGAAACTTTTATCGGATGTCAAGCGAGATATACGAGCGTAATGTATGACTGTTTACGTAAGCCAAGCTAAATTATATATGTTTTATTATAAACCATATTGCTGACGGCGGCGCGGCGATGACTCCCCGATTTAGTGCTGCAATAAATTCACATGGAAATTTAGCAAGCCCACTCGGTATTGTCCAAATATTACGGCGAGCCAACACTGCACGAAGGGTATTTTCGTTTTAGAGCCATTAAATCGAGATGCGTTCGATCACTTCATTCAAAAATGGTACGTGGCGTGGGTATTTTATGGCCGTATTTCGTGTGTAGTGGAGAATTTCGCCAGGGCATCGATTATTTGAACAAACAAGCCGGGTAATAAATCATCCGCTCCCGGTTACCTGCAAGGGATCGATACGAAAAAAGCCCCTTTTTGAAACAAAAGGGAGTGACATTTCTAACGATGCTCTACTGCCGTACTCGGGTTACACTTGAGTTGATCAAAGATGAAATGGAATTGAGTTGTGCGTTAATTCAGTCTGCGATGATGAAAGTACCTAGGTACTTGCGGTTACGTTACGTTTATTTCTCTTTTGTTATGTTTACGACAGCACTTTTATTATATTATACTTAGTTATTATGTGGAATCTGTTATAGCCCAAATTTTTTACAGTCTTTTTATTGGACACAAGATATAACAAAGCTTTTGAAAGCACAAGTTAAATAATGTTTCGTAAAATGAATGTCTGCATCTGCAGTCATGGTAAAGTTTCACCAGAAACATTGACACTAATAATGGACACGCGAGGAATTGTCTCCGAGCTCGTAAAATTCGCAAACGACAAATTCATTTGGTGAGTTCGATGCCCATGCCCCTTTGTTTCCTGTGTTTTAAACACCGTTAGACCGCCATTGTTAGAAGGACGTCCTTGCTTTCTTGAAACATAAAATATGTAAAAGGTATTCGCAAATATTTTCTCGTTTATGATAGATCTACAAATTTTTTTCGTCCTGTCCCTGAAGATTTTATTGACCCAAATTACTGTCGACTATTCAAATAGACGTAAATGACAAAATGAGAGCCTATTAGTTGTTCCTGAATGTCCGTTCCATTGTTCGCTACTTTTGTTTCTAGTTTCCTTTTGACTGATGTCAGCATTAGTTAGTACAAAGACGTAATTACTTTGCGAATATTCTAAAGTCATTTTACATTCGCTTAACTAAATGAACTTTAGAACAAATCGCCAATTCGACGTTGAACTACCTTTTACAAGTTTTACGATTTGGAACGCGTTTGTGAAATTGTTTTTACAAAACACTAAAAAGGTCTTAATCCCAGAGGGACCGAGAGCCATTATTTGGAGTGTCCCCAACGTTGAGGCGTCATTAAAGTCTAAACATGCCTAAACCTAAAATTGTAACCTTTTTAAAATGGTTCGGTAGATACGGGCATTCCAAACTGAATGGCAGTTGTATCCACACGGGCGAGCTGGTATCTTGGGCCGGATATCCGTAAATCTTGGAGGCCGATTTCGGGAATATCGGACACAAACAACAAACATCTGCTGAGTGCGACTAGATGAAATCGTACCTGCGAACTTACGCGATTTGCTTGCCAAGTTTTTTTATCAATCGACCAAGCGACCGACGACCGCGACGGCGGCGATGCCGACTGTAAAAGATGGGTTAATACCTAAATAAAATAATCTTTATAACTATCACAATTTCTATAAATCTTGCTCCTAAGATTGATAGAAATTGAGATAGTTTTACTATAGTAATAAGTATTATTTATACAGTAATCGTATTTTGACAATACTATTTAACACCATTACTAAACTTGTAAACTCAGTTACAATTAAATTTAATACCAAAAATTCATAGTTCTAGTACAGTCAGCATAAAAAGTTTGTCATAATAAAAGTTGTTACAGAACTAGTTGAGTTCGATAGGTTCGCATCGCAAAACGAGGAGCGCGACAACGGACCAACATTTACATTAAAATGTCATAAAACCGGTTGAAGCGATACATTTTTTAACATTAAACGCGCCTGCCATCTGTTGGTGGAATTTGACAAATATTGTCGTGGAATTTTATAATCTCGTTGAAAGTCAAATCAATTTTCGCTAATATGATACACATTACTCGTGTTAACGCTGATATTCGTGATCACATCATCATATCACAAAAATCCTTTACTTATTTTAAATATGACCTACAATTAGGTACACATATTATTTATATTAGATTCAGATATGTCTTAATTTACAAACTGTAATCAATATTGATACATGAGCAATCAGCATAAGCAATAAAGCAACTGTATGTAGGCGTAATCACCTGTACTAAAAAGTTGCTTATTTTTCTTATTAGGCATGCTTCTCAATCTTGTTTCAAAAACTTAGTGCTATCTGCCTAAAACTAACAATATTTTGTATTAAGTTCAAATAGGCTTCTCAATTTTGTGTAATAATTCATTTAAAAAGTTTAAATTGGCAATATAAAGCGTCTCTGGTGGTGCAGGTCTGAGGCGCCCGCGAGGTCGGGGCACCTGAGCTTTACCCTGTTAACGATGACCGCCCAAATTGTGAACGAACTTTATCTCAAATGGTGCAAAGTACGGCGAGTAGCGGTAAAAAGCAAATTGAGGATTTTTGAATTTCGAATAAAGCATTCCTGAGTCCTGAATTGATAGTGTTTGGTTCATCGTTTGTCAAATTGAGTTGGCAGAGAATAAAATTTGCACCGGTTCTTTTTGTAATCTTTACTTTGAAAATTTTCAGGACTCAGAATAAAGATTAATAAGTTATTAAGTATAAAAAACCGGTTAGACAAGGAATGAGTTATTGGGCCTGAAGAGATAAATGACCTCTTCTATCAGCCAATTCAATTTCGTAATCGATGAACCAAACATCCTGTATAATTATAATATTAACTAACGTCTCATTTTTTTTTTCCTAATATAAACCGTAATAGTGATGCATTTCATTTTGATATTAGCATTTTCATTGCATAATTTGTTACTTTATTCGAAATTGATATATTTTCAAAATATTACTCTTGACACTTTCAAATACTTTCCCCCGTCACGCTAGTTATCTCCAAAATAATCACCTGTGTCAAAGACTAGATACTATTGCTACCCTGAGCTAACAAGCACCGCCCGCTGTCGCTTATCGCTTAGTCCGCAACCATAGCATAAGTTTGATTTGTCAAGCGGAAAATTGCTAGGAACGAGAAAACGTTGACCCTTGTTGATTGCGTTACGTCAACAAGCATACAACTGGATAAAATGTATCATTACATTGCGTACGTAACGAACTTATTACCCAAACCTACGTCCGGAATCTGCAATGGAACGTGATGTTACACTACCCTTCGCAAAACACACCCGAGATCCATTACACTGCTCTTAACTATCAGCTTAGTTTTGAATCCTCCTTTGAAAACCTGCTATGTATATTATAAAATGTAGTTTTTAGTAATTGCGTCGTATTTTGCGTATGTACATGAGTACCTACATGATTTATTTTCGCGACTGTACGTTTATAGCGGATATGGTGATTAGTAGTGTTACGTATTAACCTCATTAATATAGCATTAACATTTTGTACGTGCCAGTACTGTTTTTCATGTGCCTAATCTTTATGTTTATCGGAGATTAACTCTTTATTGATAAGTTAATTAATGGCATTTTTCAATAAGAAGCTTGTTTATTTAATTACATAATTATTATTCGTGATTTGATGTTCATTGACGATTACAAATTGACAGCTAAATTAATTGAATGTACACTAGCTATTGGCGCCGACTTTTTAAAAGAGTCCTGATAAAATAATGTAAGGAACAAACTGAAAGCTTTCGTATTCCTACATTAACTAGACTTTCAAATTGTAATTCGTACCGAAGGACCAAACCGTCTAGTAAAGCCCGATTCATTATTAAGGGTTAAGAAAAGATTTATTTACGCAGCTTCCACGTTCCATTCCAGGCAAAATTCTATGGCATATTTTCCGAAAATTCTTTTTAGACATTCCCTCTTATTCCGGATATCTAACTTCATCGAATATTTAACTTGACGTTCCTCGTAGTCGCATGTCAGGGAACCCGAATGCAAAATATACACATACTGACAGTCGATCTGACAGTGTTACCACAACAATAGGCTTCCGTTTGAACGACTACGGAACCCTGAAAACTGTGTAAATAGGATACAGACATCAAACAAATGTGCTACAATTGTTTTGTAACAACTCTATAAAGAAGCGTGTTTAAAAGTGCGTTGTTTATAAAAAAAAACATGCGAATGGCACTCTGTTGATGTCAGCGAATGGGATTTCACATCTGGGGAGAAGTAACGACCGTCTGATGAAGTAGGTAAAGGAAGATTCTGGATAAATAGTAACAGTACACATGGTTTACTGATGTCCCATAATAGTCAATATTCGAGGACAAAAGAAAGATAACAAGACCCTTAATTTACCACAACCAATATCCAACTTGTATGAGAGATACGTGTAAGAGCTACGAGTATAATAAGAGTATAAAAGTATAGTAAGATACTTGCATCAATTTCCTTGGGAAACAACATAGACACGTCTTGCATCCTTCCGGTTAAGTAATAAGTAGGTACTGTAGAGGTCGCTACCAGGAGTCAGCGTGAGACTGGCTGGTTTAAGAAGAAGTAATCATTTGAAGTTATCGTAGAATGTTTAGTGGAAAAAAGTGAGCAATGATTGTGTCAGAATTCCCTTGACCTTTGAAGAATAAAGTCGCAGAGTACCTTTTAACCGAGAGTTTCTTTGAATAAGCCTCCTAGGATCCCATCAGGATCCGACAAATGGTGAAGGCGCCGGGTAAAAGGTACTCTGATACGACAGTACCTACACCGGACGCTTTAGCCTCTAAGCTACCGAGACCACTGCCTGTGATGTAGATCTTCGTCTTATAGGTGACCTTTCTTTCGCTAAAATTTATATCTTTAATAAGATTTAGCATGCGTTATAACATAGTTATAACATATTTTTTCATACAACAAAATATTGGAAATAATTTCAATAAGCGTTCAAGATAAAGCGCTCTATCTCGCCGATGCTTAGATTTTCACACTCACCTACCCTGAGAGGTCATTGCCCTCAGCGGCCATGTTTACCTGCTTTCCTTTACGGGGTGAGCAGACCTAATGATTGGCGTACGGCCCATTAATCACGTAGCTCGATACGCATTTAGCATGCAAGAGGACCAGGGTGACTCATTAGCGATAATGTTACAATGGGCCTTTCTTGCGCCCGCGCATACGACGAACGCCTTGTCGCACCGTAGTACTCTGAAGATAAAATATTTTTATTAATTATATAATTACAATGGGGTATTGATCACTATAGTCCTATCTATGCTCGATGTGAACTGAAACCTATATCTATGTATGGATGTTGTCTGGGAATGGGAATTGTTGGATAATGACGCCCTTTCTTTGTGGATTATTATATTTTTTATAAAATACCTACTTAATGCGTTCATTCTTCACACTTATCACTTATGAGTTTACGACAGTGAACTAGAGTCCTTGTGGCATGCATATCTCCAATTCCCTGCCAATCATCTCATAAAATCTAAGTAAAAGGAATAGTCTTCAGCCAAAGAATACTTTTTGAACATTTTTGCCCCCAAAACGCCCGCCCTTCAAACAAACCAAACTACCTACTATATCATCCTCTTAGTCTTTCCCCAACTATGTAAGGGTAGGCTTCCAGTCTAACCAGATACAGTCGAAAATCAATATTTTACACGAAGCGACTGCTTAATATAATTATATTTCATTATCTACCTATAAGCTAGATACTAGCTAAGCTACTACTTCTGAAAAAGAACAAAGAGTTTTACATGGCCCACGCCCACCGCGATATGAAGAGTTAATTTTCTCCTGTAATAAACGTATCATCATCATCATCAACCCATATACTGTCCCACTGCTGGGCACAGGTCTCCTCTCATATTGAGAGGGACTAGGCTATAGTCCACCACGCTAGCCTAGTGCGGGTTGGCAGACTTTACAAACCGTCAAGAAAAATCTCTAAGGTATGCAGGTTTCCTCACGATGTTTTCCTTCACCGTTTAAGCTAGTGATAATTAATTATTAATACGCACATGAATTCGAAAAGTCAGAGGTGCGTGCCTTGGGTTCGAACTCGAGACCTTCGACTTGGCAGTCCAATGGTCATACCACTGCTAGCGTAATAAACGTATACTTACTTCAAAAAGGTGCGTAGTAATTAGGTCCCTAAACCAGCAGTGCGTGTGTATGACGACGTGAGAACGTTGAAGAGGTAATAAAGATATCCAAATGGCGGTCTGTAGTTTCTGCCTATCTCAGTGAGAAAAAGTAGTAAATGTATAGTATATGTACAAGTATACCTCGTATCTACATTACCTCAGGAACAAGTCCAATCAGTACACTTAACCCTGAAGATATCGGTTTACACTAGAAATGAGTTGGCCGTTCGTTTTTCTTCAGACAATTCCAAACTGCTTGTCAAATTGAAGTGAGCTTTTTTTCGACAATAATACTTCCATTAGAATAAACGGGGTTCAAGCCAACAATAATCACGATTTGACCCACTATCTGTTTAGAAGCATAACAATGGCGACAACTTTTCACTTTCAAACTTTGACAATTACAAAGTACCTAGTAATCTTTGCAGTTCGCAGTGGCGCTAGTTACAATGCGACACGCAAAAGAATCTGTCAAATTCAGTACATTTAAATTTAGTTCCGATTTTCACCACTCGCAGCGATGTAGTTGGTTTCTTTTCTTTCACTAGAGCAGAATTAAATTACCGCTACTTGTTACTTTTTATTGTAGATACTGCGACCTGGTTTTACTTAAATGGTTACTGACAGTGAAAAATTGCTCAGTGATAATGTTATATTGGTGTCAGGGTTTTTCTTTTATCCATCCACCAGCCATGTGTCTTTAACATTACTCATGTTTTTATGATACTGTGAAAATTTCCCTGAATTCTTTCTTAGCGGATATCTAAGAGATCTAGGTATTAAGAGTAACTAGATACAGAAGGCTAGAAGTTACCCCTTTACTGATTTGGGTGTCGACACCGTCTTATGTGCCGAGCGCTAAGCAACTCATTGAATAATGGTTGCAACAGGTTATCCCTAATCTTAGTGTAGTCAGTAGTGTTATCTCGTACATACCTACCAATATAAATTTCTAAATTAAATTTAAGTCTATATCCTCCTCTCACTTGTTGATGTTATTCTGATATGTCAATCAAAGTCTATCAATTTATCAAATATAAAATAATTGGAGGCGGCAAGTCTGCACATCACAAACATATTCGCAAAACGTTTCTGACTCGCGTCCGTTAATCTTGTTGCCTTATAAGATGTCCGTCAAACAATATTCTCGTTAACCGGTACAAAAAACAAATCTAAAACATTACCAAAATGTATCTGACTGTATACTAAACATCAATCATGCAAATAAGCTAAAGAAACAAAATAAAAAAGTAACAAAAACTTGGGACTCGTAACGAGGCGTGTCTTGTTTAATACGCGCAGTTAATCTCTTGCATCGGGTTTTTGTTCAGTTTCATAAGTAATCATTAACTGTTACGTGTTCCCATATTACTGGTGTACATGAACCTTTTTTGACTAACTTACACAAAGATTACACAGAAATGCCTAACTCACGCGCACTCATTAAATGAAACATTTTTATTAAATGGAAGTAAAGACAGATTAACAAAAAAAGCAAGCATGTCTTACAATAATGATATTCTTAGAACTAAGTGTATTTTTTTTGTTGGCAGGCCCGAATTATAATACGAATGGAGCAAATACTTTACGACTATATTTTTTTCTGGCAATGACTACTAATAAAAACTTAACAAGCCTATTTGGCCTCCGTAATATTGTTAAATAGTGATCAAACTTATAACACCCCTCCTTTTTGCGTCGTAGTTTAAAAAAACAGTTACTTAAACAGTAATTATTTTTAAAATTAATCAGGCAACATCATGTAGTTAACACTCCGCCCATTTTCCCCACTCCCATTTTCAAATCAGATACCTATGACAAAACAAATTTCTTTTTACTGTAATAGGTAAGTACGATTCCCTATACGTACCTATATTATGAAGAAAATCAAAAAGTAAACAAATTTATTTCTTCTATGGATCATTGTTGTCCGAAAATAAATGATATTATTATTATTATTATTATAATTCATACAATTTGTAAGTAATTGCAGATCAGTTTTTTGTTTTTATGTAGCCTGTTTTGTTTCCCACTGTAGGGCAAAGGCCTCCCCTATCTTAGTCCAGCACTCTCTATCATAATTTAAATGACTTTATATTCAATTGTAATACACATTGTTAACTTAACAAATTGCACTGCACTTTTTCCTAAATAATTTTATTATTCAGTATTATTTATTAAATACTATTAATGGAATTACGCATTTACTTACAGTTTAAAAATGAAGTATTCATAAATCCATACCAACTTAGAGTACCTACTCACCAGAATAACATTTACAAAAACCCTGCTCTGTGCTGTGCTATACTTGTACAAAGCATTTACATGTAGAGAATCTCCATGCAGATAACTATAATAAGTCACAATTCCATGGGGTTCAAGTGTCGCCTGCATGCCGAGCCTGGTTTATAGGTGGTAAACACGGAACTGGCTGGCTCCTGCGGCCTCCACGATCCCGGTTTACGGCCGCGCTCGCTCGTAAATTATTTTGATGTCACTCTGCATATTATTGCATACTCTGTGGTATGGAGCAAGTTAACATGGATTTGACTGAGGATCACTATAAATTGTAGGTACACGTCTTTGGAATAATAGTTGTTAGGACTTTAGGATCTTAAAAAAAAAAGAATATCATATTTAAAATAAATGTTGGATCGTCATATCAGTTTTACCTACTGCAGAACTCATACCTAATCATGTTTCATTTTAAGCATAACCATAACCGTTTGGTAATGTCGCCTAAGGTTGTTTCACCATTAGGGTAAATGCGTCAATGCCAGCCAAGTTTTACCCATAACTCGCCCTCAGGTGGGACGGAAGCCCATTTGTCATGACCCTGTGCAAAACGGCCGAAGTTTTGAACTTAGCGCCACTTAGAGTAGCTTGCACATCCCTTATATTAACCAAACCTACAGCATGTACAGCCATGCACACACGTAATATTGTCGGGCGGCCACAGGAAGCGAACGGTCATAAAATAGTGTTCGACGACGGAGCGACGCGACGTAAAAGTCGCAGCGTTTTACGACGCGACCGCGAGCAGCGTGGTCGCGAGATGTGGGCACGGTCCATTGTGCACTGTCGTAAATAAAAATAACTATAAAATTAAAACAATAATAGGTTTATTTTACGGACGGAGGCTGTTATGGTAAGCGCGCTGTGTGAAACAGAAACATCCACGACATCGCTATCGCCACTTGTTTATGCACTGAAAACATAAATGAGTCCATAAACTGTATAAGAAAATGTTGTAAGATGTCCGCACATGAATCTACTGCAAGTGATGGTACATAACGTTGAAATCTAATGGGATATATTGGCACGTTTATAATCACGAGGCGATCAGAGCCGCCATTGCATTCCCCGATGCTTAAAAACTAGAAATTTATTTACATAAATTTCTAGTTTTTAATTTGCTCCATTTTATTTGCTCCATTCGTATTATAATTCGGGCCTGCCAACAAAAAAAATACACTTAGTTCTAAGAATATCATTATTGTAAGACATGAATCTACTGCAAGTGATGGTACATAACGTTGAAATCTAATGGGATATATTGGCACGTTTATAATCACGAGGCGATCAGAGCCGCCATTGCATTCCCCGATGCTTAAAAACTAGAAATTTATTTACATAAATTTCTACAAAATAGCTGAAATATGTTAATTGGAAACATGGACAGCACGGCCGTGCTGGTAATTGACTCAATGAGCTTGACGCATCTTTCATACTGTTAGTGTTCGGATGGTAGTACCTATACAGTATGAGATATGAAAATTACCTTTATTGTACCGGTAGCACCAGTTTTTGCCTACATCTTCGACATGGAACATAATTAAAACCCAATTTCTATCTGAAATTCAGAGGAAAATTTCAAAAAATCACTTTATTAACTAGTGTACCTATTCAGCATATATCTCTTATATGTGGACATCGCAGATATTAATGTAAATTGCTACACGTGTCGCAACTTAACATAAACTAAAAAAAAAATTGCCATATATTTTCAGCTAATATCTAAACGCAGACAAGCCGCTGCTATAATTCATTGTCTGCTACATCATTCGGGTACTTCACGAGCTGGTCGCACGATATATTCATCTGTGGCGAGGAGGACGTTTCACGGGCCCAGTCGTAAAGTCCGCGTATTGATTGCGAACATTTGACCACGTGCACACATCGTTTGTACGCATTTTCATTAGCAGCAAACGTAGAAATGTGTGGTCTGTGTTGTGGGAAGCAGCGGCGAGATTTGGTGATTAGACAAAGAATGATTCCAGAAACTTATAGAAAATACAGCCCATGTTACTCCTGATAATGTAGCTTTCTTTAACTACAAGAATTTTTGAATTCGGTAAAATATTTTTTATTTATCCATTATAAACAAACAATCTTTTCTCTTTATAATATTAGTTAAGATTAAGTTTCGGCAAAACTGCTCTAATCTTGGTCACTGATCTGGTCGATTTAATCAACAGAAAAATTAAATTTCTTTTACATCAAACCGTCTTCCTGCTATATTTACATAAGAATGCGATGTGAGAATATTTATTTTTATGGTTATACAATGTGATCGAAGAGACGGTAAAGTGTCTGTATTTGCATAGTCACTCACACAAGTGTTGGCAACTTCGCCTACGTAGTTGTAACAAAGCACAATGTTTCAATGATTGATATTTAGACAGCTTGGTTTTTTTACTGTAGGTAAGTCTTCGCTCGGCCTTTCATTCTGCGGTCAACAGTTACTTGATATTCAACGACATCAATCATTAAGGTCCAATCCATCTACTTTGATTCAAAGCATTCACGTGAAAATGTCCTGCAATGAAAAAAATATTTTATAAATAAAACAATGTACGGGCCCCGCCCACGTCGGCAACTTGTCCCAACACAGAAGTCTATAAGCTTTTAAACAGTTTGGCAGCCCGCCAGGCGATCGGGCATCAACCTCTGAACACCACGAATATATGCCAATTTGGAACCTAATCGACCAGCCAGATGACAAACACTGAGTAAAATGACACCTAAGATGTGCTTCTTTTATGACAACTTTTTGTAATATTTTGTGGCAAATCGCCAGTCGCAGGCAGGATGCAGTTCATTTATTTAAAGTCAAAGACTTTTCTAATGCCAAAATAATCTATGAAAGCTGTCAAATAATTATGATAAATGTGGCTTTCTTCGTAAGATTTTCAAGTGGCTGTAACGAGTCGAGGAACGGCTCAATTTCCCAGCGAGTTAATCGCGATACCGTCACGCAAATACATTCAAAGACTCAATTCCGAACACTCGTCGAGTTAACGCAAAGCCAGGACGCGGAACTAATACAAATAGCCCAGTTCTGAATAACTCAATAAAATTAGGTTTAAAGCAAACACGGCAGGTCGGTGGCGGCGCGGCGCGGGTTGCTGTGTGCAGCGTGCTAGTGGCGATGGCGGCTGGAACACGTTCCGGCTATAAGGTGTCGTTGCTAAGTCGCGACGCTAACTATTACTATTTCCAGTGAAGCGGAATAAGCGTGCGACTGTAATAAAGGGTAGGACACGTCCGCATTGAGAGCGGAGCGGTATTGTAAGCAAAAAATATAACGCTCCATTTAGCTCAATGCAATTTCCATACGGATTTGCGCGAAGCTTAGACGCTCTGAATTAGATGCACTCAATAGAATTCAACCCATTAGCATTCCGTTTGTATAGAGTTGAATTGCGGCGACAATTGATAACAGTTATTCATTAAAAACTAAGCTCATGATATTTTGTAGACTCATCGTGTAAATGTTACAACAATTTGCAAATGGTAATTAAATATTTAAACGCACAATTAAAATTATATACACAATTAACAACACGTTAAAAAATATTTCCCGCTTGTTTGTCCTTGGAAATTCTAAGATATACAGTACGTATTACCGCATTCATACACTGATATTAATAGCAATTTACATACTTTAATACGATGTAAGTGGGTTGCCATCCACTGCAATCCTATATGGATAGACCATGGCCAGGGTGGCCATTAATGGTACTGTACCTACTACTGAACCTGTATTTGCTAATACATTTTTTCCACCACCGTTCTATGTATCATACATATATTTATAAGTCATCCGAAACTATCTTTTTGTATCATTCGAATCTGATATTATCTGCTTAATGATGCGGATTCTGAGTGCAACATTGACTAACCAAAACTACTAGAAAGCTTAGAAGGTAGGTAGTAAATCCAGCTACTACAGCCGCAGTCCAGAAAAGCTACGAGCTAACATATAATCGTCCCAAATATAGCCGATTTAAACGCTTTGTTGTTTAGCGCTGAAAAACAGGCTAATTAATACTGATTACTGAGCTGTAATAATGCGCCCGCTGACAGTGGCACCCAGCCCTCCGTCTACATACGCGTATCCTACCGGGAACCAGCTCAGTTTTACGATCAGCCGCGCGTTTGTTTATACAACTACGATACGTTCTGATGCGATTCCATTCAATTCAAATCACTGCCTTATTAAACGCATAATGCGCTTTTTTACGCTCCATTAGCGCAATAACCGTTATGCTCTGCGTATTAGCGTCTAGACTTCGAAAAAAATGTCGCCTTGACTTTCCAGGGATTGGGTTTTATCCGTTTTATGGTTCCTGAGAATGAATTATATATAAGCTGTTTTTAGTAGTTTAAGTATATTGATTGATTGCTAACACACGCGAATGTTACCCATTGAAATAAAACTACTTCTTTTTATGGATTTTATCGCGTTATATTGATATTATTAATCCCAATGTTGTGGATCCTCTTTACAACTGTCTGTAGTTTTTAAATTATTGATCAATTACTTCTAAACCTAAAAGTAATCGCCGCACTCGGAGACATCCATTAATGCTAATGTCTTATTAGCTAACGACTGCTTAAGGACAGCCTGTATATCTTGGTAGATCGTGTCTACCAAGGAAAGTAGGAGATCATAGAGATCCGTATGTGAGGAGTTGTTGATTGTTGCACAAAATGTATACCTCCTTGTAATGTTTTATTAAAATTACTAAATATTATGAATAGATCATAATATATTAGCCAGTGGAGGTAGAACCTTAGTGTAAAAATATACTTTTTATAAGCTCCCTAAGCGTTTGACATGGATAGTCCATAATCAGTAATATAAGAGCGAATGAGTGATCCTAGTCCACCTAGGGTCTAAGGTGCTTTCTGTAATTAATCGTCATGAAATGTCACGGATCACCATCCGACATGACTATAGGGCAAGTGAAAGCAAGCGCGGTTTTTAGTCGGTACTACTCCGACATACCCTACCGCCACCCCAAGTGACAGACAATCCACGAGGATCTTACGTAAGTACTGTAAATCAGGGTCTAGGGCAGTGTTCCCAAACATTGTTCTGCCATGGCCCGGTAATTTTCACACTTCATGATCCATTAGGTAAAATTATACACATTTATTAATAGTAAAAATATTTTATTAATCACTACATAGTATAAAACAGTCTCTTTCTCTGTCCCTATATCCCTATGTATGCTTAAATTTTTAAAACT
The DNA here is from genome assembly GCA_964056405.1 of Acronicta alni. Taxonomy (NCBI): domain Eukaryota; kingdom Metazoa; phylum Arthropoda; class Insecta; order Lepidoptera; family Noctuidae; genus Acronicta; species Acronicta alni. The sequence goes on along the minus strand of OZ043925.1, from coordinate 15,365,670 downwards.
ACGTAACGGATTTTGATGCGGGTTTTTTTAATAGATAGAGTGATTCAAGAGGAAGGTTTATATGTATAATACATGTATGTTATTAGTACATTGCACCCGTGCGAAGCGGGGACGGGTCGCTAGTACTTACTAAATATGTAGATATTTAGTTACTAAATTTTAGTGCGAAGTATGGAGCTGTATTGGACCCGGTATTTTATTTTGATGGCCTGCTACCTGGTCGTGACCCGGCTTATGGGAAACGCTGGTCTAAAGTATTTTACCACGTGTCAATCAATATTAATTAAAGGAATCTTTCATCCGCTTTCGTCTATCCTTATTTAACTATTTGATCAATGATCAAACGAATCATACATCCGCGCCTGCGCATAACTATTACAACTTTATGAGATTTCATTACACACTGTTGAAAATAGAACCGACACTCATAATAAACTAATAGTGAGATATTAACCATTCACTGCGCACTTTATACTCGATCTACACCGAAGTTATAACGTGTCGCACAATAAACTCATTAATTTAACGAACAGATAACTGACACAACAAAGGAGCCAAAGGAGCTTTGGCAACAGACTGATACAGGTTATGTTACATCTTTGGTAAACAGCTCTTCATAGGTCCTAGTACTATTTGGAACCTTGCACTGTAACCTATTCGATGAAGCGATAGCTAAAATGTAAACAAGAACCTAATGAGCTACCTACTCGCTTTTCCAATAATTCTTGGTTACAAACTGTCAAATACACGACTAAAGTAATGTAAATATGTAATTAATTTTGTTTACATTACTTCACTTGCGTCTAAATCTGCGAAGTAAATACTTAAAATTAGTAAAATTACAAAAAGATTGAAGAGGTCTACCATAATAATATCATCTTGCTCGCTACTTACGATTACCATAAAAACAACAGAGAATACGTTATGGCTACTAACTTCAATACAAACGGATCTCTATAACATTTTATTAGTTGAAAAAACCTTCAATTACACGCTACACACTACAATTAAGCTGGTATAACCACAGAATTTTAAATAGATCACGGCTAATTTAATTTTAACGGTGGAATCAGTGTTCAGTCTGTTTGTAGCAGCCATGTGTCGATATGGCGTGTCGTTAAAAGCGCATTAACCGAGGATTTGGACGACCGGGACGATGAGAAAAACACAGATCAACTGTGGTAGACAGGTTGTGAACTCGTTGATAAAGTTTCTGCCTATTGAAGTTTGATTGCGTCTTTTATTAGGTGTCAGTAACTGATATTGCTGAAGTGGTGTCGTGAACTCGTGACTGCTTTGTTTTCTGGCTTTAAAAACTTTTGAGCTCCTCGGTCCTCTAGCTGAAAATATCTGAATAAACTATAGAAAAAAATAATCGCATAAAAATCACAAGGCCGATATATCACAGAATTTCGCCCATTTCATCAGTTAGAATTACCGTCGTAGGCAAAATACTAGAATCAGCCGTTGATACCTTTCTCCTTCAGCGCGTAGCTACTCCTTACCGCCACAATGTACTGTAGCATATGTTCGTCCAGAAATAAATAAAACTATTTAACCTCACTAATTCGAACGCGACCAACCTGCATCGGCATTCTATTCTCGCCGAATGTTTTAGTCGATTTTTAAAATAACTATTTGTTTTTTTTATGAAGTTAAATCTGTTTTATGGCTATTTACTAACTAGCTGTTGATTAACAGATTTATAGTTTCGAAACATTAATTTATTGAATATTTCAGTGATTTTCTGTTTTGTGTTCCAAATTAATCATTTATCTGTTTATCAGCCGGATTTTTGAATAAGGCATATGTAATACAATGTGACGTGTAAGGGTTTTGTTGTTAATTTGTGGCCGGCAACCTCTTTGATGTTACTAATGTTTTTATTAACCTAATTAACGAAGTCATTTTCTCGAAATACGATGATTGCCTATAAATTAAAAAGAATATCAGCTCGTGGTGATATAAAAGCTTGACGGGACATTAATTCATCACAGAATACATTGACAGTTCTTGCAGACGTTACTTATTAAAACTTTGTGAAAGGTTAGAGCTGAAAGCTTAATTAGACTTTAAACTATGACGTTTGAATAAACTAAAACGAGACGGATTTCCCAAATAATTATCTGCAAGTTATCAATCAAATCATCGCATAACAATACGCGAACGGTAGTCGTTCGCACAATGCAATGGCAGTTATTGTGTAATCGGTATGTACCGATAGCGAGCGATAAGCCGCGATATCGGCCAGATTGCCTGATACAGCCACCTCGCGCATTCGCTTGCAACAACAATAACAATCCTGTATAGACTCATGTTTTATTGAAAGTTGTCCTAGTCTCGTGAAGTTAGTGCAGAACATTTGTGTACCAAAATCCGGGTAATTGGGTCGATTGCCGATGGGTAAATTCGGGCTTTTTAATTAAAGTAAAAATGTGATAAGGAAATGTAGCTCTATCGGTAAGGTTTTGTGTAATATGTGGCGATAAGTTTCAAATTCTGATGATAGTGTTCAAATTAATTAAATAATTCATTAATCATTGATGTATTGTGAATTGTAATTAATAGTCGTACGTATGTAACGCTGTCTCCTTGGAGCGCACGTTTCTGATCAATGGAGAGATCAGGTGTCAATGTAATGCATGAGGGGACTAAATTAGAGTGCAATTTACACCAGATCCTCTCATTGATTGTAGTTAAAGAACTTTATTATCTTAATAAATTACATTCACATAATGAGATACAAATAATTCACTTCGGTAGATATTGGTGCGTTACTAAGTGCCCTGCCAAAAACTAAACAATGAGTTCATACTTACAGGCTAATAAATTTATTCGAAAGGTTCACCCAACTCTGCCATCAATCTCGCCTTATGTATAAAAAGGTCTATAACTTTATTTTATTATTTTCCAGATGCGGTTATTGTAGCGGCATGACGATGTGGTTGTGGTGGGTGGTGGCGGCCACGCTGGCGGCGGCCGGCGGCGCGCTGCAGCCACGCTGTCAGGAGATCACCATCCCCATGTGCCGAGGCATCGGTTACAACCTCACCTCGTTCCCCAACGCGCTCGACCACGACACGCAGGAGGAGGCTGGCCTTGAGGTTAATATTTGAACACTCCTGTACAATCATAATCCATTTCTGGAGTATTCCTCTTTCGGCACCAATTTTTTCAGCATCTATGGTTAAGTACCTAAGCTATTCCACTTCATAGGTGCTCAAACCATTGGTGCTGAAAAAATTGGTGCCGAAAGAAGAATATTCCCCATTTCTATTGTTAATGTAATTTCTATTGATAATTATTTTATTTCAATTTGACCATTAAAATAGTACTTTTGAAAAGTCAAAACTCGTCGCACGATTCCAAAAGGTGGGTCTCATTTCACATTCCATAGACGTTTACGTTTTATGCATTTGGTTTTCTGCCCATTTAATTACTAAATTAAAACACTCATAATGGACAAAAGACACGAAAACAAGTAGACATCAATAAAGTATCATCCGCAAATAGTGATGGGCAATTCTCGGGAACATTCTCACAGAACTTAGCTGTTAAGTTCTTGAGAACATTCTCTGAATCGAGAATATATGAGAATTTAAATTTCTGATGACTGTTATGTCAATCTAAGATGAAATAAGGTCCTATTTGAATGTTTTATGAAGTTTACGTTCAGTATTAGCAGCTGTATACCATGTTTCTCGGTAAATACTCTTCAGCGAGAACATTCTCGAGTAAGTTCTCGGATAAATTGTCGGGAATATTCTCGTTACTTGCTTAATGTTATTAATAAGTAGTTCCATATGTTTCTTTAAATTGAACAAATTATGTTTCAATAATCAGTTTAATGATCTACTTACGTACGTACTTACCTATGTACTTATCTATTTACTACTTATGTACTAATCTATATACTTACCTATGTACTCCTTATGTACTAACCTATGTACTGCTTATGTACTTACCTATGTACTACTTATTTCTTTACATACCGTTGTACTACTTATGTACTTACCTATGTACTGATTATGTACTTACATACCTTTGTACTACTTATGTAGGTACCTACCTTTGTACTACTTATGTACTAACCTATATACTTGCCTATGTACTTACTCCTTATGTACATACCTATGTACTTTCCTATGTACTGCTTATGTAGGTACTTACCTATGTACTATTTATTTCTTTACATACCGTTGTCTTATGTACTTACCTATGTACTGCTTATGTACTAACCTATGTACTTACATACCTTTTTACTACTTAGTACTTACCTTTGTACTTCTTATGTACTTTCCTATGTACTGCTTATATACTTACCTATGTACTGCTTATGTACTTAACTATGTACTACTTATTTCTTTACATACCGTTGTCTTATGTACTGATTATGTATTTACATACCTTTGTACTACTTATGTACTTACCTTTGTACTACTTATGTACTAACCTATATACTTGCCCATGTACTTACTCCTTATGTACATACCTATGTACTTTCCTATGTACATACCTATGTACTTTCCTATGTACTGCTTATATAATTGCCTATGTACTGCTTATGTACTTACCTATGTAGTGATTATGTACTTACATACCTTTGTACTACTTATGTAGACAAGAAGGCTCCCGCGCCACTCCTTGCGACACCAACTAAAGAGTAATATGTTTTTGTTTCAGGTCCACCAATACTGGCCGCTTGTCGAAATTAAATGCTCCGCTGATCTGAAGTTCTTCCTATGTTCTGTATACACGCCGATCTGTATCGAAGACTACGCGAAGCCGCTGCCGGCGTGCCGCAGCGTGTGCGAGCGCGCGCGGGCGGGGTGCGCGCCGCTCATGCAGAAGTACGGCTTCCAGTGGCCCGAGCGCATGGCCTGCGAGCGCCTGCCCCGCGCCGGCGACCCCGACCAGCTGTGCATGGAGGAGACCGAGCGCGCGCGGGAGCCGCCGCCGCCGCCCGCCCGCCGCCCGCCGCGCCCGGCCTGTACGGACCCAAAAAACTGCGCGGGCGGCGCGGCTGCGGGCGAGGCGGCGGGCGGCGCGTGCGCGTGCGCGTGCCGGCCGCCGCTCGTGGCCGTGCGCGCGCTGCACAACGCGAGCGCGGCCGCCGGCGTGGCCGCCTGCGCGCTGCCGTGCCGCGGCGCGTTCTTCACGCGCGAGGAGAAGGAGTTCGCGGCCGTGTGGGTCGCCATGTGGGGCGGCCTCTGCGCCGCCTCCACACTCATGACGCTCACCACCTTCCTGATCGACTCCCAGCGGTTTAAGTATCCCGAGCGCCCCATCGTGTACCTGTCGGCGTGCTACTTCATGGTGGCGCTGGGCTACCTGGCGCGGCTGGCGCTCGGCCACGACGAGGTGGTGTGTGAGGGCGCACTGCTGCGAACCTCTGCCAACGGTCCGGGCGCGTGCACCCTCGTGTTCGTGCTCGTATACTTCTTTGGAATGGCTTCTTCGATATGGTGGGTGGTGTTATCGTTCGCGTGGTTCCTCGCGGCGGGACTCAAGTGGGGCAACGAAGCGATCGCGGGACACGCACAATATTATCACTTGGCCGCGTGGCTGATTCCTGCTGCGAAGACCGTCGCCGTGCTGCTCGCCGGGGCAGTCGACGGCGACCCTGTGGCTGGTATTTGCTACGTCGGAAATTCATCTCCAGAAAATCTAAAACGTTACGTCCTCGCACCTCTGATCGTGTATTTCTCGTTGGGCGCTACCTTTCTGCTAGCTGGCTTCGTATCGCTGTTCCGTATCCGCTCTGTGATTAAACGGCAAGGCGGCATCGGCGCTGGTTCTAAGGCGGATAAACTGGAGAAGTTGATGATCCGCATCGGCGTGTTCAGCGTACTGTACGCGGTGCCGGCGGGCGTGGTCATCGGCTGCCTGGCGTACGAGGCGGGCGGGCACGAGCTGTGGCTGCGGCGCGTGGCGTGCGGGCCCGGCTGTGGCTCGCGACCGCTCTACTCCGCGCTCATGCTCAAGTACTTCATGGCGCTGGCCGTCGGCATCACGTCCGGCGTGTGGATCTGGTCGGGCAAGACGCTGGACTCGTGGCGCCGCGTGTGGCGCGGGGGGCGCGCCCCGCCCGCGCCGCACCAGCGCGCGCTCGTCAAGGGCGTATGACGCGCGCCCGCGGCGCCCCCCGCCGCGCCCCCCGCCGCGCCCCCCGCCCCCCACGCGCCCCCCGCGCCCGCCGCCCCCCTCGCGCCCGCCGCGCCCCTGGCGCCCTCTGCGCGCTCGGGACAGCCGCTCTCCGACTACGGACCCGTCTAGACGCCATAACTCCTCAACTAAAATGTCCAATCTTCCCAACTAGCCGTCCCAAGGTTTGGACACTGACGTCCCGACTAGTCGGCGAGACCGGTGGCGCTAGCCCACCTCTAATGTACTGGACCTCGATCGAAATTTCCACGCTCCTCTACTGAACCTGAAATTCTGTGAATGTCTGTGTCGGTCTGATGGGGCGCACTCGGGCGAACAGTGCGCTTGCCGAGGTGACTTTCGGTTGTGATAGTGACGCGCCCGTGACGTTAGTGCCGGTACTGTGGTTTGAGAGCGTCGCGCGTTGTCTAGTCCTAGTGTATTTCCGCGACGCACAATATATACGTAACTAGTGTTAAGGACGAGGTGCGGCCGTGGCGTCCTACCCCCGCTCCTCGCTCGGCTATAACTATAGACATTTCTACTTCGTGCAACTTTGCAGCGCGACTAGTGCTGTGGAAATAATTCGGATACGACACAACAACACTACAAAAATCGCATAAATTAAAGTAATAACAGAAGAACGTTATTTATAGCGTACAAATCAGTAAAATACTCCACTGTTGAGATTCATAACATTACCACATCGATCACTGCCAATTTCATCATAGTTTATTGTTAAGAGTGAAGTTATTTACTGTTCTGTACTGTTTCTACTGTAATAATACCTTGACTGCTTGTAAGACAAACATCAGCGGTTCATCAGCATACAGCAAACTATAGTTATTCATATATCTACAAATCATACAAATGTTATTGTTGATGAGCCCTGCAGTTTGTTCTAATATATTGTTCTGTGCCGTTAGACGCGTAGTGTGTATCGAACGCATTTTGAGCATTTTATATCTATTGTAATGATCTCTCTGATGTCATGTTGTAAATAGTGATTCTTTATCATTTCATCCCTATAGTAAGTAGTAAGATGATATTCATAATCTACTTATGTATTCCTTTAAACTTCGGTTATGTTATTAAAAAGACAATGCTAGTGAAAATAACGATCTAATAATGTTTTTATTTTATTATTAGATTCGTATAACTCGATACTAGAGGGCGTTATGCGGCAGCACACTGGACAGGCGTAATTATGATTAATATTTGAGCCTTTAATGTCGTACAGCGCCATCTGTTATCGAGTAGTCAACACTTCTGTACATATTTAATTTGACAGACTCCGAATAAACTAAAACTGATTAATTTGTGACGATGATAAGATTATATTTTGTGCAATGATAAAGTATATTCTACTTTGTAAAGTGAATAAGATGTATTATTAAGATGTATATTGTAGCCACGGACGCCGCAGCCGAAACCACATGAAAATCATTATGTAATTTATTTTATATCTAACTGTAGATAACAAATAAAGTGACTTTTTTATGTACAAACTGTAGTTTTATTTTCAATAGAAACCATATTCACGTAAATTTTTCGCTGAAATTACAATACATCATGTATGTATAATATAAAACTGGTAATAGAGACTAAACTGGCATAAAGTAGGAGTCCCACTACAACAAAATGTTAGTTCCAGACCTCAACGAGTAAGTTTGGTTTTATGAGAATAAAACCCTCACCAATTTTATGCTACCCTGTTACTGACGACAAGTTATATAGGTAGGCTAGGAGAAACTAGACTCAATAAGGTGGATCTTAAATTCTTCATAGAGAATAGAACAGCGCCTGTAGACACATGGCAATCTGACAATCGAATTGACGAACGAATAGAAACAAAAAGTATGGAAATGACATAAGCTTTCGACAAATCGGGCGATAATAGATGTTATTCCCATACATTTTGTTTCTATTCGTTCGTCGATTCGATTGTCAGATTGCCACTTGTCTAAGCCCCCTGGAGAGCTGATGTTGGACTTAGCAACATTTTCTATTGAATTTTGTCTTGCAATGTACCTCTATAATGATCCACACACAAAATACTTGCGAATTATAGCTCTCAGGCAAGGCACACAGCATTGATATACCGTAGTACCATTTCACCATCATCATTTTATGCTGTCCTAGTACCGGCGAGTTAAAACTTGTGAAATATGCTGGAGCGTCAACAAATCAGCTTTTGCTATTTTTTTTGTGTCTACTTACGAATAATAAATAAAGCTCAAAGAAACTACCTGAATACGATCTTTCTAATCCAATCTAACAACTAATGAAACTTTACGCATCCATTCAGTACATTACATTTACACACAAATTTTCAACTCTAGAGGAGAGCTAGCTGCTACACTGCGGAGCCTCAACAAAATTACTTTTATTGGCTTATGCCCAGTACCAGTACCACCGACGAGTATGTTGTATGGTATAGCAGGCTTTTTGATGGAACTCTACGTACCTAACGTACGCAGCAATCAACTAGCATTTCTTCTGCAAACAACCCCGACGCGCTACAGAAACGAGGCAGCGTTTAGTAGCCCTTTTGATTTAAATTTATATTATTCAGTGTCGAGGAAGCTTATAGACTGACTAAGTGATACCCATAGCCGTAAAGACGCCAGCAGGTCAAGCTATCCAAAACTGTCAAATTTTCCCAATTGAATATGAACCTTGGTTTTATTTGAAAATCAATCAAAGTAATTTGACAGATTGTGGTAGCTTGATGTGCCGGTCTCTGTACGTAGTGCGGTATCCACACTTCCACAGGAGTAAATATACACTCCTACACAATAGAATACTATTAAATAAAACAATAATTTCAGTCTATCAAGTTTATAAAGTTCTTCACTAAAACGGTGGGTTGGGTTTATTATCTTTAATAATAACATAAAAATATCACAATATTAAAACAGCGCCATCTATTGGTAAGTAGATTAACAAAATAGTAATCTGCCATCTAGCGGCTGGTGGACCAACTAGATGTTCATGTTGCAAGATAACAAAAGCTTTCAAATGTAACGAAAACCAAGATTAATACAGAACAATCTAGACTTACATAATTATACTAGTATCTAAATCTATCACAATAAAATTACGTATTTTCATGGACAGAATGTTACAATCTTATTAATAATAATCATTTCGTTCTTTTCCATGCTTTGATTTCATTGTTACATTAATACGTACGGTCCATATAGTGTACGCCCAAAAGTCGATATTATTGTTACTTTATTTTAAACATATATTAATTATTACTGGATTATTAATTACTATAAAAACTATGACGTGACCTAATATTGCTGAAATTCATCACCTATGTATGATAAGTTTCACGAAAGTACCTACTCAGTATTCCTTACTTACTTACTGTATCTTACATCTTTAAAAACTGTAGCCTATTATTTCACAGATCTTTGCCAAAATTATATTGGTCAAAATCACAATAAGTACACAGATTAATACTGCAGATCATAATCTGTACCTTAAGGCTACCCCTACATGGCAGTTCGGACAAAGGACATTGTTAAATTAAATTACCTTGTGCAGCTGTGTAGCCTGTGTAGGTGACCGCCTCATCAATCAATATAACAGATCTATAATAGTTCCCACCAATGAATCTTCTCAGATCTCTCATCTCAACCATTAAAAATATTTTCCTATTTCTTTTCAAGATCTTTTAAATTTATAGCAATGGGTGTTGTAAAAACTGTATATTTAAATCTAAGGACTTATTCGTTAATTACGTAGATATCTTACTATGGGGCTGGCATAGAAAGCAACACTTCGACCAAATGTGATCTGTTGTGTTGACCCCAGTTAATTACATAGATAATGGCAGTTTTCTCACTCAATTATAATCTAGCTGTTTACTACTTTACGCTAATAGATGTCGCTACACATACTAAATTTTAAAAATGGCACACCTGTATATTAACACAGACATTCTAAAACATCCTATACATTGTGATTACCATCACAGTATAGAAAATTATGTTATTTCACTAACCATTTTTATATATACTTAATTCAATAACATTGAATATGAACCTGAAAATGCTACCTACTTTACAATATACTTTTTGCCACATGCACAAAACCTTTATTTTCATTACTACCGAATCCAACAATAATTCTAACTGTATACACTGTAATGTGTTCATAAAAAACTAAATTTTACTTGGTTATAAGAAAATTGTAAGTCAACAACTCGTTGAGTGTATGAAGATGGATATAATTATTTATGTTGGGTTTTTACAATTTATAGTTGAAATGTTAACATTCTAGTACGCAAATGTAATAATTCTATACATTATGTCATATTTACTATTGCTATGAATCCTCAACGTGTCGTGGATACTTCAATTTTCGAAAAACCAAATAAAATTCAAATTTAGCGGGCTAAGAGCTACAGATGATCTACACGAGCGTAATGACATCTAGCCACAGAATATTATAATGCTTCTTTCACGGTCTCAGTATAATAGACGGACTGACTAACACAGTCTGGACCAAATTATTCTTAAATTGATTTAAGAATATTTTTTTAAGAAAAATATTTTCAGAACCACAATAATAACACCCACGCTGACCGCAATGTGGGATGATGGTATCGGATTTAATAATTATGCTTTTACGAAAGGTGGAAACCACAGATCACCATTTAATTGTAATGACAAAATCCGTACTCACCGCCAATAGCAAAATTGTCTCAAAAATTATCACATATTTAAAATATAAAATTTTAAATGCGGACAGTGTCAGAGACGCTCAGATGGCGTCACCATGATGGTGAGCATACCCTCAGCTGGTTGCAATACCGTTAAAACTTTGGTAGTACTGTCCGTACTGTCCGTACTGGTCGTGCGTGTGGGTGTACGTGAGCGGCTCCGGCTCGAGGAGGCCGGGCGCCGGCGGGTACGGCGAGTACTGCTGTACCGCGAGGGTTGGCTGCTCTTGAGGATCTTGATGCACCTGCTGCAGGTTTTCAGGTTGAGAGACGCCCTAGAAAAAGTTTTTTAACCATGAGAGTTTCGTGATTATCATGTGCTAGTAGCTGCCCTTTTGGCAACATGATATAAAGAAGCCCAGGCTTCTTCAGGCAAAATTCTGGAATAAATTAAGGGTGGTCTAGGGAAAGTCGTCTCTTAATTGCAGTGGGTCACAAAAAAGATATACTCATAAAAGTTTATGTACAGTGCTGACCATAAGCTTTTCCAATGTAACGAACCTCGGTCTCTCCATGCAGTTCTTGATGATGATATTTAATCATCTTCTAATCAGATCCAGAAACTGGCGTCCCCATAAAATAAATGCTTGAAGTTACAAAAAAATTACACCCCTCTAGAAGTTTTATGTCGCTAATATTACATATAAGAAATGGTGGTCAATATTTACCTGCATCTGGTATTTGCACCTCTTGAACCTCCCGTAGAGTGAGGAATACGGCAGGTTATAGTGGATCGCGGCCTGGTTGATGGACATCTGGCCCACTCTGACAAATGTTAACGAATTAATGGCCAAACGAAATAAAATGTGGGGGTAGTATGAAAAATGTCACCCAGTTTTTTAATCTATTCAAAGCTATCAAATTATTTTTATCCTAAATCCCATCAACTAATGCTGCTTCATGTCGTCATTATTTCGTTTAGCATTATATAGGTACGCACTAGGTATGCACTATCATAGCAAAATAGTAAAATCTACGCGAGGTATTCTCTACCCTAACGTGTAGGTCACATGATTGCCTTGCGGTGACATCGAAAGTCTGGGGTTTGATAATTATGTTGCCAGTAAATAAATTACCCGAGCAAAATGCAATTTTTCACTTGCTTGCTTCTAAAATGAAGCCATTTTGAGTTAGTCATTGTACAGTTTATTTTTTTTTTATCTAAAAAATGAGATAAAAATAGGTGGCCAATTAAGAATTTATTTTATTTTTATCGTGAATTATAAATCTCTATATTTGTATTGAAGGAAGCAACACACAACAATGACATTCGTCGTCGATGTCACAGAGAGGCTTCGCGTCTTGGAAAGTGAATAAAGTCAGTCTGAATTATCAAAGTATTTAATTTTTGGAGAGTCTAAAACAATAGAGTTTAGCAAAGAGCAATATTCCGTCGTATGACAGTGGCGCCGCGTCTGCGGGACTTCTTTCATGAGACGGACTTTACCTGGTGTAGCTAGCATGCGCACTAGGTACAATATTATTTAATTTGTGGCCTTTGGCCAATATACAATAATTTCAAAATTGGATCCAATTTATCGAAATCAGTTTAGTTTATATCTCACAATAGTTGATTAGACTTAAAAATTCCCGATTAGAGTCCTACCGTATTAAGTAACATTGGAATTTGAATTGTAGGCAAGGTAAAGTATTTAAAATAAATTATTACCTGACAGCTTCAAGCGCTTCACCCATGGCATCTTCCGACCAGGGCGTGGGGTTGGAGCGAGACAGCTCGATGCCCTCACGTTTACACCTACCGTATAGAGTTCCTGCAAATATTGACAAAATGCTGGATAGACTGATATGTACATACTAATAGATACACTAAGTGTAGTGAATCTATTACTACGTACATATCAGTCTAGTTCTAACAGTTAATTAAAGGAGTGTAACTACTGTTGTAATCAGTATAATAGTTACCAGTAGGTATTCCGTACTGCGAGGCGGCGCGCTGCACGGAGCTGGCGCCGCAGCGGATGGAGGCGAGCGCTAGCTGCAAGTCAGCTCGTCTCCACGCCGTTGGGGCTGCGTTGAACGGCGCTGACAGTCGGATGCCTTCCCGGCGGGCTATCTTGTACAGAGTGCTGCTCGGAATTCCTGGCGGTTATCGAGATGGAGATTGGTAGGCCTTCTTTCCGAACATTTCGGTTTCAAATAAAGAGAGGTGGACGAATGAAGATCATAAATAACTATAAGAGATAAATCTGAATGGTGACGCAAATTATGGTATTTGCGTCACCATTCAGATTTATCTCTTATTTATCTCTCTCGGTGTCTTCCTAGCTCAACTTCACTCAGATCCTAAAGCAAAACATAATCTTTTCTACAAGAACGTCGAGCCGATGCCATTCGGTCCTGGCATTCATCAACGCCTAGTAACAGATGACTACCTATCTTCTCAAAAAATCAAATAATGAGTACTCACCATACGCCTTGCTGGCCTTATTAGCAGATATAGCGCCGGCCCTGAGCGCGTGCAGAGCTCCGCGGAGGTCGGCATCACTCCAGGACTTGGCGGCGCCCTCCTTCTTGGGCGTGTCGATCCCCAAACGGTGCGCGCGCTGCCACAGAGTCGTTGACGGTATGCCGTACGTCGCTGATGCCTATTAGTAGATTCATAGATATGAAATAATTATGTATCTTTGAGACAATAAAATAAATATAGATAGGAACTGTTGGAGATATCCACATCTCTCTTTATTTCACCTCTCGTTCGTCATCGATGTAACCAAGACATGTAATACAATGTGCTTTAAGGCTCTGGAATGGAACTCGCTAATGTGCGCTCTAACATGGTTTTCTTTGACCAAGGCGTCGAGGATCAAGGAGGGAGGTTTGATGCAGGAACTCCACGGAATGGATGGATAGACCCTAAAACTAAATCTTACTGTAATATTACGATTAAAAAAATAAGTCTGTTGACTATCAAAAAACATCTCTTGATCGTACCTAAATAATCCTTAATTCCTTATATCCCTTCAAAACTGTAAACGCACTAACTACTGAACTCAATTTTACACAAACAACACAAATCACTTCACTCTATGTTGGGTAGATACTCCCACCACATCACAATTCTAGATCACAAGTCTAGTTAATTAAATTTAACTTTTAAGTATTTTAAATAATTTTAAAACGGTCCTGGGCACGGGCCCCGCGTGCCGCTATGGTAAAGACGGTACTCCTCGTGTACTCCTCGTGTACTCCTCGTGTACTCCTAGTGTACTCCTCGTGTACTCCTCGTGTACTCCTCGTGTACTCCTCGTGTACTCCTCGTGTACTCCTCGTGTACTCCTCGTGTACTCCTCGTGTACTCCTCGTGTACTCCTCGTGTACTCCTCGTGTACTCCTCGTGTACTCCTCGTGTACTCCTCGTGTACTCCTCAGTACTACTTATGTACTCCTCATATATTCCTCATGTACTCCTTACGTACTCCTTATGTACTCGGCTTTCGATAGGGGCACGTCTTTACCATAGGGGCACGGGCCCTGCGTGCCCCTATGGTAAAGACGGTACTCCTCGTGTACTCCTCATGTACTCCTCGTGTACTCCTCGTGTACTCCTCAGTACTACTTATGAGTACATAAGTAGTACTGAGGAGTATATGAGGAGTACCTCATATACTCCTCTTGTACTCCTTACGTACCTACTCCTTATGTACTCCTTATGTACTCCTTATGTACTCCTTATGTACTCCTTATGTACTCCTTATGTACTCCTTATGTACTCCTTATGTACTCCTCATGTACTCCTTACGTACTCCTTATGTGCTCCTTACGTACTCCTTATGTACTCCTTACGTACTCCTTATGTACTCCTTATGTACTCCTAATGTAGTCCTTATACTACTCTTAAGGACTGCATAATGAGTACACAAGGACATACATAGACCACATCTACACAGTGAGGCAGATTATACAGAAGTCCGACGAGTATAATCGGCCCTGTGCCTAGTGTGTGTGGACTAAGTATGAGTTCTGGAATCCTTACAGTGATGTCAAGAGGACTATCGTTATATCGAAGTGCTGAGATCTCTTTACGAATTTCCAAGTACAGGACCAACAGTCTAAACTTATCCAATCGCGCAGAAGCTTGAGACAGGGACTTGTCATATCTCCGAAACAGTTCACGAGCGCAGTGGAATTGTTTAAATTTCATTTTTTGTTAAAATTTCATCTGCGTATCCGGATTAGGAGATTTTCCTAGCTTGTAATTTTATTATTAACTCACAGTAGCTAGAAGTAGATGTTTCAGCATTTAATGTGTGTTGGTCATTTATGTCATACGTAGGATCTTTAATCAGAAGCTTTTTTTTCAATCAAGTGGTTTGAACGCCAGATGGTCTAGTTTAGTAAATTTACCTTTTAAGTATTTTAAATAATTTTATTATTAAAGTTTTTACTGTTTAGAAAATGATAAGAGAAATTGTTCTGGTTTCCGATTAAAATTTGCTAAGTTACTACTTATCTTCATTACTTATCCTGTTATCAATTTGATCAACAATATTTTTTAGCTGTAAATATTTAAATTAAATACATAGATTTGCCGAAAATTAAAAAAACACCAGGGTATAAGTATGGCTTGATCGTATCTGCATCACAAAGGTTGTCCGGTAGAAAATGCCTAGACCACCTTTGTACATTTTTTTGTTCGTAACGAATAAATAAATATGGTCTTTTGGGGGCCCCCGTGACAATGGGGGCCCCTGGGCACGGGCTCCGCGTGCCCTTATGGTAGAGACGGTACCAATGGTGGAGTATAGCAATATCTATAGTAACTTAAAATTTAAGATAATCATTTGTGAAGAGAGAATACAAATACGTAATAGGTATGCGTGCATTTTTATAGTAAAGGTTAGAATCGGTGATAATATGATGAAATTTTATGATTCTTTAGCGTTTTTATAAAATTATCTATTATTAGTATTAAGAAGGCTGAACATAGTAGGTACCTGATACATTCAGCACATAGTTACCATGTACATAAGTGTATCTATAATACACTGAAGGTTGCGTACCCGTAACGGATGTAATTTGCACGATTTCAACCGTGACGGTTACTGTTACTAGCTATAATAAAATTTAATAAATAGGTGTTTAGGTAATCACCGACCCACGTAGAATCCGTTTATCTTAGCTAGGTTCATCAGAACATGAATGTTTTATTTAGTTTTATCCCATATAAACACTTTAGAATATACCAAAATATACACGTAAGAGGTACAATATATTTTATCTTCCAAATCGGAACTGATTTTCAACCTTTTTATAGTAAGAAAATGACTTCACCGATGTAGAGAAGTTATTAATAGACTTTTTTTTTGGTCTTAATGTTATTACAAATAAGACACATTTATGGAAGATATGATCCATAAATGAAGGAAAATAACCGAATTACATATCTGAACAAAATAGGGTAGTATTAGGGACTTCACAATAATTTATTTATTAGGTATTACTAGAACACCTCTTTCGTGTAATTGTCACTTGCCAACACACAGTCCAATAAATGGGAAATGTAGGTATTTGTGTCATTCTTTTGCTTAGGTACTTAGCTGACTAAAGGTTTATCTTTAGTGTTAATTAATATGTAACTTACATCATACATTTGTATATTTCTATGAACTATTGTATTTATTAATAATACGTGATATAGAAAATTCAGTGTCACGAGAGCTCGCGTCGGTTACACAAGAAGCTTGGGCAATAGTGGGTGTAAACTGTGTATAATATACATATATGCAATAGTGGGTGGGTGTGTATACTCAACCTATGTTACACTACACAAAGGGAACCAACTTATCCAATACATCTACAATCCCATAATGTACCTTGGTGAGGCTCATTTGATGGTTCCGCAGCGCGTCCAGTGCTTGCTCCATATCGTGTTGTGTCCAACTCTTGGGGCTGTGTCGTGGCGTGGGCGAGGCTTGTCGACCACATGAGTCGCTTGTGTCTTCTCCACTAAGTTGCGGTTGCTCTGCATAATTATTTATCTTTTTTATTAGGGCGGTAGGTAGGTATGTGTCATATATTAGGTAAGGGTATCATCGTTTGCCACCCGCATTAAACCAGCGTGGTAAGTTTATCGTAATCCCTCGTAAGTAGTGGGAAAGTATATGGGATGATGATGATCATCGTTTGCGTAGAAACGGATGACAGAAAATTATAGCATAATGTAATTTATACGTAGGTAAACCAATTTTCGGACTGAACAGGTTTAGCATACAGCATTGATTGCACCGATTTCACTTGCTTACGTAGTAGAGAGTGTACCCCATTGAACTTTTTCTGTATTCAGTGACCTACCCTACCTTTTCCGCGTTCAAACACGACAATGAGATTGACACTATAAACGGTCTAATCAAATTCAAAACAGAATTTTACCCGCGTTTGCGAATACATTGATGTTATAGTTATATGTAGGTATAACGATCATCAAACTAGGTTGGAAATTACTTGCGAGCCACAAATTCCTCAAATAAATTGATGAATATAATATATAATAGTAATTAGTACCTAGGTACTAACAAATAACCTAGGTATGCGTGACCCTTCAAATTCAATATTTTGACTAGAAAGCGCAAAAGTAACAAAATGTTACTTTTGCAGCGGGTATTATTATTTTATGCATTGCTTATTTTAAAATAATGTTAAGTAAGATCATCAATCTCTTTGTATCCGTTTATAAAAATAGAATTCGCGCGCTCGCGAAAGGGAATGAAAAACAGGTTTGGTCCATTCTAAAATAGCGTGCGTAAAAACTTAGCTTACCCTATCATTTTTTCAATTGTGCGATAAATTAACCATGACTTTCAAATATTACTTTCACTTCATTTGTCAATGTTTTGCATAATTTTGCATAAATGTTTTTTGTCCTTTTAGTCAAGCGCTCGTATCATATCAATTGGTTGATGAAAATAATTACTACTTTATGACTACTACACAGACATTAAAGAGAAGTAATCTAAAAAAAATATCTAAACTCCGCATACAAGTAATTCTGTAACTAGAAAAATAACTAGATACCAACACGGTGTTCAAATTGTTCTGTTTATATGTAACAGCCTATATTTCTAGTTCTCCCAGAATACAAGATAGGACATACCTCCTTCTGACGAGGGTTCATCTTTGACAGCTAGCAGTGGCATGAAATCAGTGGAATCTGGAACTTCACTCACATTCATGAATTCCAAATGACGGCCCAGCAGTGACGTGCTCTAATTAAAAATAAACATTCATTATACATTTTTTATACCGCCGCCAAGGGCAGTTTAGTATATTTATTCATATGTTACAATGACCTTCCTTGTCGAATTCGACGACTTCTTTTATAAATATTTAAGTATTTACTATAACTGCAATAAACTGATTTTATAAGCAACCAAACAACCTATTTCATTATTGCATCAAGAACAACATCTAATTAGATTACATAATTATGTTTTTAACTAACGTACGTTTAAACGTTACGTAAGCTTTAAACCGATGTGTGTGATAAGTTTAAACTAACAAACTATTAATTACACAGAACTAGATGATAAAAATAAAGAAAATATGAAATGCAAAAGTATTTATGGATGCTATAATATAATGTATAAGAAGATCGCATGTTAATCTAAATTGTCATAATTGCCTTTATTCTATGTTACCTTAACATTATGCGATGCTGACTCTAGCGTTTCGAGGGTTCTAGTTGGTGGAGAGTCCGCGCGCTCCTGTTTGACGCACACTGGCGTGGCAGCGGGGCCCGCCGGCGCCAACGGTGCTAGTTCCTCTAAGCCACTATCCTGCTGAACCACGGGTTGATTGCATCGCTATTGATACAAATTGTGAATTTAACAGAATATGGTTTTATTTGTATATAAAGATAATTGATTGAACGACACTTCGCCTTTTGAAATATCTTTAATAGATATGATTACAGTTCATTCGCAGGTTTGATATAAGCATATTACAATTTCATGCATAAACTATTGATATAAGATTTGTAACGAGTCTAATTCGATTTCATATGGAAATCTGATACTTATACGCAAGTTGCATAACGAAAAATACATTTTCTTCCCAAGGGTTCCTCAAGGTTCTATTCTAGGTACTGTAGAACATTACGATTACTCTAATAATTTTCTCTATATGAAAAATATATATGCGAAATCCTTTTGCTTCCAGCAAAGCAAAATAATTATTCTTCAAACAAATATTCTTCATAATTCTAATTAAAATCTTCGTAAGTTTAGAAGACGTAAACGGGAAAGTCCGACACAGTACTTTAACATTCAAATTAAGTTTAAACATGTATCTTATTTAATAACCGACTCAAAGGAGATGACTCTAATTGTTCGTATTATACGTACGAGTATGTTTTAATTTATGGTATATTCGCGCAATAATTGATTGTTTATCAATTGATTTTAATCATATTTTTTAATGGTATTGAAGATACACCAAAATGATTGAATTCAGTTTTCTTTTTCTCAACAGTAATTGTAATAAATCAACGTTTACCTAAACCTGAGTATATTGCAAGCCAGAACTAAAATTTTTAATGAGATAGAGGTTGGTTATTGGACCGTAGTTATCATTTTTAGAACCCCTAATAAAGATGAACTTAAGCAGTACAAGATAAGATAAATGCAGTACTTTCCAAGTTGAACAAGTGATCAAAAGTTCCCGTCAATTATTATGACTAATAATAAAATATAACGAATAATCTTCCTAGGTAGCAAGCGATGTTACTTGCGACCTAGCAAGATTAATCGTTTTGCTTGCGGTTTCGACTCAAGTAGGTACAGCAACTAACACAACAGACCACTGATACAAGAGACAGCTACTAACACGTAAAACAAGTTATAAAGAGCTAAACAAATGGAAATATATCATTAGATACTTACTTGCTTCTAGTGCACGAACGTGTCACTACTAAGAATTTTACTAGAAATTATAGTTGCTGCAGTTTGGGAGTGCGCGTAAATTATAATTTATCTTTGTGCTTATTTTGTTGTATAGTTATTTTATACTTCGATATTTATACTTGATTGAAATTAATAAAAACGGGGATCTAACATTCCAATTCCAATAGCCATAAGTATTATAATGTTCTAAAAAGTCGCACTTAGAAACAAATAAATATTAGCGGATCAAAAACTGTTTTTATGATTCGTGGTTACGCATTCTGCGTTTCAGCGTTGAGCGACCCTAAAACTGATTTGGTGGTTAATTTAGAAAAACCTCATTACCTATTTATGTAATTTATATTTTTTGCAGATTCTATTTATATAATATTAAAATAAAATTATGATTATGTAATTTTATAATCGTATCCAAGTCTTCGTTATCTTGGATGTTTTCACGAAGGTATATAAAGTTTCAATCTTCAAAATTATCAACTACACCTACTTTATTTTAACAGCTATAAGTACTTGACATTCATTGTTAATCATAAAAAACTGATTTTGAAAATCGTGCAAGTAAAATGTAATAAAACTCCAATTAAAGTTACCTGACTGGATAAATAACTGTGCGCGAATTGTGAGTCGCTGTCTTCTTCGTCGGAGAGCGGTTCGCATTTCACTTGAGACAGTCCGTAGCCGGGCATTTCCTAGCGATCCAAAAAAATGTCTAATAGTTTCTCTTTTGCTTTATACAGTTGCATGAATTAATTATTTTATGTCGATTATACAGCAACCATAAATAATGCACACTTAATCTTACAAATACTAATGTTTATATGGACAATATTCTCGTATTCATCACAACAGAATCACGCTAGGGGTACCTATCATGTAAGGACAAGTGTAAACAACAACGTGGCACCCCATGTTCTCCCCGGAATGTCGCAGGGAATCGAACAATCGCCATGTTATAAGTAAGTAGGTTTACATAGGCAATTAGACAAAAGGAAGCGAGCTTTATTGAATTTTTTCTCGATTGGTGCACAAATGAAGAGTGCAAAGTTTGATTCTCTCTCTCTCTGCCGTTCGTTCGCCAGACCGTCTCGCGAGCTTTTTTAATTTTGTTTGTTTTAAAGCCCTGCATGTCGTTGTAGGTTTATGAAGTTCGATGTAAACTTCCAACTGAAACAAATCCGCGCGTGACTGATTCAAAACTTTATACACGAGAGAGAACATTAAGACTTTGGGATAAGCGACTTTAAGATTTCAAATGTAACGTGTATATTTGTACTCTTTCACCTGTCAGAGGTGGAGGAAAGTAGTGAATGTAAGTTGCGCGGTTAACCCCTCTTGTCGCTTCACATCGTTCCATTCGAGGCTCCGGCGGTCACAGCGCACGTCTGTCTGCGCGACTCCGACACACCGCGAGATACGAAAACACATTCACTTTCACCGTCTTCCCGGCACACGACGAAGGACGGTGCGAAACGGGTACCGATAAACGCGAGGGAAACGGAATTGCCGAAGACGAGGGCGCGAAATTCACTCAACTCACCTAGTCGGTCAGCGGTGGCCGCCGCAAGCACTCGCCCGCGCCACACATGCACCGCGGACTTGTAAGTCACAACACCCGCGACTGCACGGTGACCTTCGGGAAACGATGAGATGTCGCAAATGAAAGTGAATTCGGCACACACCCGGCCGAGTCTGCGTCGCTGCGTGGCGCATGTTTAGGAGGTGCAGGGCGGGCGCGTGCTGATTTTTTCCGCGCCAAAGAAATAAAAACAAACGCCTTTTTGCCGGGAACCGGCCGGCCGCGCGCCGCACCGCGCTGCTGTAGTAGCGACGTTCCCTCTCACTCCGTGTTCCGGTTACAGTTAGTAGAACAGGTTAGGATTTAGGACTCTTTAGGGCTGTTTAAAGTATTAGTTATTGTGCTTCGATACATAATTTCTTCAATTAAAGAAGTATATCAACTGGACAAAAATTAGGAATTGATAAAGTCGGAAGAGAGGGTAGGTGGAGGTGCATTATAGCGCGTGTAGGTATGCAGGGAGGAGGCAGGGGGTGGACCGGGCTCCCGACCAGTCGGCGCCCCGCGCGGCGCCTTCTCTCTCCGCTCCGATTGATTTTTATTACAAGAATTTCGCTCGTGGTTTTTTTTTGTTTCCCCGCACACAGAAAGACTGGCGACGACGCACACAAAGAGATTCGTATAATTCGTTTGTACGAACTTACTAATGCTATTGATTTTTATAACGAAGCGACAAAGCTTACGAACCGTCCAACGAAGAACCGAGCGGAGGCTGTATCTTTATAACTTTCAAGGAAAACTCAAATATTATTTTGTTTAGAAATATTGGAATGCCTTTCAAATATAATTAACAATTTAGATGATCTATGTAGGGCCTTACCTACTCGAGATCATTCTAAAAAGTACATAGATGCATTAATTCCAGACTGTACCTACTTGTGATGTTACTTACGTAGGCACATACATAATAGATCTCAGACACCTTTATTTAAATGTGAGATTTAATTTTAATTTTTTTTATCTTTAAATATTATAGTAAGTTGTAAAAGGACTTTCTTGCATACAGATTAAGTAAGTAGTTAAGTTCTTCTGGAAAACCAAGTTTGAACCAAATTTCAGGCCGTGAGATAGTTAGACAATTAAAAAATTTGGTTATAGACTAACAGAATAAAAAAGTTATACTTTCCCTGTACCGCTATATGACTACATTATATAATAATGAAGCAGTGCATTATACTCACATTATTACTTTTAGATACCATTAATTACTGGTATGAAACATCTTAAATTTCAGCCTATCTCGTAGTCCTCCTAGTTCACCGCTGGACTGGACAGGACAGGTCAAGGAAGTAGTATCATAAGTATTTTCTTCTCTAGATACGGAAAACAAGAGGGTAGTTAGCTAAAGTGCGACACAATATTTTATCATCATTAGCCCGCCGTGTGCTGTCACATTACGCTTTAAATAGGTACAGGTAGGTAGTCAGTCATCTTTGACAATTTAGATTCTATGAGCTTCACCATTATAATTTCTTTTCGTGCATATTTACTAGACTAAATCTTAAAACTATCACAAAGTCGTCTCTTCGTTTATCTAGACGATTATTTCACGATGAGAATTTAATTTAAACATTCTTTATATGTTAGTGGGTACAAGTCAACGGCCATGTATAGGTACCTCGTAAATTTACTAGATTTTCGATTGAGCAGATTTCTTTGATTTATGAATATAGTTTTCAGGTATGTGGTTTTTGAGTATATGATCTAAATTCTCATAAGACTGAAAACACGATTACATAAAATTTTCCCGATAGAAAAAAATCGTAATGTAGACCATAATTATTTTCTTTTTTGAGTGCCACCATGGTATATTTTTATGAATTCATTTACGATTTTTTTAATACATAGAAAATAATCATACCTAAATTCTTGCAAAGGAATTTTTAATCAAATAAGTAGTTTTGTTATAATAAATAAAATTGTTGTTTGGCCCTTATGCCATTTACTTCTGAGCGCACGCTCAGTATAACTATCTCATTAATTGCCTACATGAAGTATTTGCATTACTGTCATTTTGAATAACGTCAGATGGCCGGTGGGCCTCAAGATCATTAAACCCTTTATTCGGACCTGTGCTGCTTTGTTTTAGGATGAAGTCTAGTTTCGTGTGTATAATTAACTAATATGTTTGGTTTTGATGGATTAAAATAACTGAAACACTAGTCAAAATTATAAAAACATGGGGAAAATTATGAATAGGTATTGTATTGTATTATTTTTTTTCTTTTTACCTGATGGAAAAATCTCTTCAACAACTTATCGACATCGTACCTTATCAGAACAAAATAAATTAAAAATGAATGGAGACTCCTTTAGTCTGTATTTGTTTTGAGAATAAGTAAATTATTATAAGATATCGTATTAAAATGAAACCCTGTTTCTTTGGTCACGCCATAACTTGAGAACGACTTTACTGATTTCATTCATATTTTTTTAAAAGTTTTCTAACACTTTGTAGAAATCTTTTTGTATATTTTTGGCATTTTCCATGCTAAGATTTTAAAGTTATTTAGAAAAGGAAAAATTGTTGTACCTAACCAGAAGACGCAGGTTCGAATCCTGCCCGCGGTCCAATTTTTCCTTTTCTAAATAACTTTAAAATCTTAGCATGGAAAATGCCAAAAATATACAAAAAGATAGTTACAAGGTAAGGTGGCATCGTTCGACATTTAACTAACTGTAAAGTAAGTTGTGTCGATTGAAAAGCAAAAACTTGCATTTCAATAGGTGTTACTGACGTCACCATAAAGACGTAAATTCAGTATGTGAAGGAAAAATTCGACATGACGGGTAGGTATCGCGGTGGCTTAGTGGTCATAGCGTCTGGTGTACCTAACCAGAAGACGCAGGTTCGAATCCTGCCCGCGGTCCAATTTTTCCTTTTCTAAATAACTTTGTAGAAAGTTTTTAAGGAAAGAAAAAATATGAAAATTGCGCAGGAAATTGGAACATTTTAGAAAACTTCACGACAAGATACTTTTTAACCCGGTAAACTCTACGCAGATGAAATCACGCGCAGAAGCTAGTTTATAATAAATAATTATATAAAATGTATGTTTAGAATAATTTAATTACCATTTTCAATAATACTTATTTGTAACCTTATCCTTACCTTACCTTACCGTTTATCAACGACACAACAGGGCTCAAACTACTGGTGGCTAATACTCCAGAGAGAAGAACCTACTCATAATTCGTGCCGTGTCGAGAAGTACTTACTTACCGCTTTCTGTATCAAGCCTTTGATCCAGCCATCTAACAAAACTTCAGATGTCGTTCTAGGCTCTTGGCTATTAAACCATTGGCTGTAATAACTATCGGCTCAATCGGCCGAATCCACATCCCACATGTCGACAGCTTCCCGGACTAGATGAAGACCTTTCATTACTTTATCCTTTTCAGCCTTGGTGACCTGACCAAGCCTGAAAAAAAAAGAGAGAGATGGGAACCTTCTCATCATGTGGGACAGTGATATCGATTATCATTGTGCGGTGCTCTAGTCGATCTACCAAGATCGACGCAAGAAGCAGGTTTGTTGGCAGATCAGAGAACAGATCACCGAAGCGTAACCAGTAGAGAATCGAGAACCGGTTTAAGGAACCGGCACAAACCGGGACTTTCGTGAATTTCGGTACTATATTGTTTATTTTTAAATTTTTTGACATAAAATAAAAAGGTAAGATAACTACTATTTTTATTCAAATAACTTTTTATTATTGGAACTCTCTGGCTCAAGCATAGAACGCTACATTGCTCTTTGAACAAACACACTGGTTGTAAAGGCGGGTCTTCAGATATTGTGGAAATTTTGCGGATTTCAGTATGTCATACAATTTGCCAAATACAGCCCCCCAAGCTTCATTATCCTCGATATATGCTCTTGCCAAAGCTTTTTACCACAGGAAAGAATATGGCCAAGATAAGTATAACGGTCAACCAACTGAAGCTATTCATTTCCAACTTTAACAGCAAAATTTGAACTGCTAAATATGTTTTCCATAATCTTTGTCTTGGTCATATGCATCCTAAGTCCAACATGTATAGAGGCATCGTAGAGATTTTGAAGCATTATCCTCAAAATTTCCTATGAATGCATATCCTCAAAATTTTCCGCAAAAAGCACAAGATCATCTGCAAATCTTAAGTGGGACAGATAGAAACCGTTGATGTTAACACCTAGATGACCCCAATCTAAACTTTTCGTCAATTTTTCGTCGTTTGATAATTTTAAGTCACGCTTGTAAAGGTAGGATTCAACCTGACCACCTTTTCGCAACCGATAGCCTAACCCTGAATCCTCAAGCAGTGCTAAGAGGGTTCAGAGCTAAACAAAACTATAATGGACTCAAACTATCACCCTAAAATATACCCGTCTGAAAAAAAAAATCATTTCTATATCCATTTTGAGATGAATTCTTTATCGAATTAGTTTCAACATTATTATAAATTTTTGTTCTCAAAATAGGTGTAAAAAGTTCATAGACTGTTGGTAAACAGGTTATCGGTCTATAATTTTTAGGTTTCGTAGTACTACCTGACTTATGGAACAGATGGATTACGCCTGTCTTAAGAAAATTGGGTAGTGAGAGTGACCCAGTCTCCAAACACGAACTTTGTAGCCACTTAAGTGTCTTTATCCGGTAGGTGCCCGTAAGTCACGCCTTGAGCAGATGACCACAACACGTGCATAATACGTGTGCGATACACGATCAACCTAAACACAACTATTGCCGTGCGCTCGAAGTCGCACGCGATTTCGTTAAGTAACTGAAGGGGAACATAACACGTGCAAGTCAACCTGTAGTATCCGGGCGGCTGAAGGGGTTGGTTCACGCTTGCCCCGCGGTGCGCCCGCGCCAAGTAACGCTATGACCTGCCGTGACCTGTATTGCGCGCATATTATTGCGGATAGTTACTTATTGTCGGTCGATGTCCTACTTGTAAACTTTCTTGAATATTTTTGGGACAAAATATAACATGGTGTAAAAATTCGTCGAATCGATTCAAATACTATTTCTGAGCATACTAAAAGTAGGTTTCGCATATAGATAAATAATGCTGCATAATTATACTGCCGATTTGTGTACAAAGTTCTAACGGTATATAAACCTAATAATTTAAATTATTTTTACAGATTGAATCTTTTTCAGGGTCTATACAGGGTGGAAGGGACATCGACGTGCAACGGCTTACCATGACTTTAGTACATGATTCTGGACCCCCCTGCGTTGGAATTTTTAGTCGGCTTTTTCTTAAATTTTACGTTTTTTTTGCAGTTTTTTCAACTTTAAACTGTATAAAATCATTATTTCTATCTAACCCAATAAGAATTTTAATTAAAAAGTCATTCTTCCACCCTGTATATTTATACCTATTAAAACTTTAACAATATAACAATTTTTGATAACTACGGTTGTTTTAGGCTAGGCGGTGATACCAAATCCTCATATAAAATAAAATAAAAAATAAACTGACTCGACTCTATAATAGCTCTGTGCCAAATTCAAAACTGTGATGACGTGCCAGAGAGAGAGCGATAGATCCCGATAGGAACGAAGCCACGCCCTCAAAACTCGAATTATTTTCGAGGTATCCTCATAACTATAAATAATAAAGAAATCGCAGTAAGGAACCTTAGACTTGGCACGACTTTGTCTAGATTTCATTACTTTTTAGAGGATAAACAAGCAGCTCCATCGAGACTTGGCTAGTTTTTTACAGAATGTTTTTGATGGGATTGATATTGTCACAATGAAAAGATTTTTCATACGCGGGGGCCTATTGGTACGAGGTCATACTTCTTCATCAAAATTACTTATGTAAAATTTAAGTCATCAAAGAGAATTTTATAAATCAATTAAGTATGTTAGTATAAGTACCTAGGTAGGAACTTACTTATTTAATTTATCAAATTTTCTTACTTTACCTACTTACAAAACAAATTGAAAATGAAGTCTTGTACTTATTGAGGTTGAGCGTATGTAATAACGTGACAAATGCATTCAAATTACGATGTCTAACAATACATTTGTTCAATTGAGAACTACCTGCAACCAAAGTTAAAAACCAGGGTCGTAATTTATATTTTTAAAGTTATACCTACCTATACATTTTTAGTTAATAATAAACTGATCTAATTTATAGGTATCTTGGTACCTACCAAGATACCTACTCTATAAAATTTGTCATAATACTTTGAAGCAAATCTACTAAACTATAACTTAAAACTTTAGGCACTGCAGTACTAGTTCTAAAATATGTTCAAATGATATACAATATAACAGGATGCTATAAAAGTATCACCTAACTTGACCTAACATGTAATCAATATTGCCTATTTAAAAAAGAACCATAAATAACATTTTGTAAAACAAACATTCGAAAATCGGTAAAGGACAGTAACAATATTTTAGTACCTACTGTATATATTTATATAGTACAAGAGCAGTGTGTTACCCAGAGAGCATTGTTAAGTAAATATATGTCTAAAGAATCAATAGATGGCGTTAACGTCATTCGTAGTTGCGTGAGTATTATTTCAAGAAAAATCCACTAATTTAAACAATTTACATTGAAATTATATTATTTGAAAATAAATCTGAAAATCTTTACACAAAAATATATAGTAAATATTGTGATCACAAGACGTGCGTTCAAAAAGTGGGTCAAGGACAATATGTTCTATATACATAATTTTACCAGTCCTAGTGTGCTCTACCTAATGAAACAGACAGGAATTACTATTTTATCTTGAAAAGATTTATTTACTTAATTAGTAAAGTACATATCATTAATTATCTAATGTTTTTACACATTTTTCAAGCTTTCTAACTATTTGCTCATGGCAACATTACAGAGCTTATTTTGGGTCATTCGCGTCGCTTCCAACTTGTAGGTACTTCGTTTGGATTTTTGTAGAGGTGCCTTTCTCTAAACTTGCAACATAGCATAGTTTTAGTTTAGTGTTTTCAATTTCATTCAAGAAAGCTGGCGGGTGTGCAAATGTGTTAAATTAAGTGGCAGTTAATTATAAAAGAAATTTAAGTGTTTTAATACTTTAGAACAGTTAATGCAATAATCAAGGTAAGCATTTTATGCTTTAGGTGTAGCGTTATGGCTCCGATAAGGGCTTACTTATTGCTAGGACTTTTCATCTTGAAAATTTCCACTCGTGAACTTTCGAAGTAAAGTTCTCTGAAGTTTCTTTGTTGACTTCCAACTTTTACGATGTTCATTGTGCCTTAGCAACACGATCAACTTGATCAGTTTATGTGTGCCATGACAAGTTTGCCCAGAAAATAGTAAAACTTAGAATTTTCGTCGCCATTTTATTTTTTGTCGCGCTGGAAAAGCGGCCATTTTCTTTGTGCCGCGTCGCTTACGACGACTCGTATATGGTCCATAAAGTTAATTTAGTTAAGTTGGGGCGTGATCTCATTGTATGAAGTGATTCGGTGAGATAATTAACGCTATACAGTGATAATCTTCAAGAATTCCATGTTTGTGTAGTCATAGTGTAGTTTTCCTAATGGCCTAGTTATTGCGTGGTGTTATTAGACCTTGTTTAGACGTAGCTTTGATTTGGTCGTTTGTAGGGCTGAGGGCGCGGCGAGTGGCTAGACGGCATCATGGACGACGACCAACAGTTCTGCCTGAGGTGGAACAACCATCAGTCGACACTGGTAGCTGTTTTCGACACTCTTCTCGAGAAGGGTATGCACGTGGATTGCACCCTGGCTGCAGAAGGACAGACGCTAAAGGCGCATAAAGTGGTCCTATCGGCGTGCAGTCCCTATTTCGAGGTATGTAAAGTTCCTATAATGTAGGTCAATTACAATCGTGTCTTAGTTGCTTGGAAGGCAACACAGTTTTGCTCTAATAAACATACCACTTGTACCATTCTAGCTTTCATGTATTAACAATTTGGTAGTGTACATAAGTGCATAGATGAGTTGGCAACCGAAAGTTGCCTCTACTACTTTTTCTAAATGCTTGCTTGCAGTTATTATTACCTAACATCATACCATTAACTGTTTAGTTTAATGACTTGCAATTGTTTTGGTAAATTATCTAATTAGGTACATTTTATTAAATGATCATAGTTTCATGTAAATTTAGAGAGAACTAGAATTAAATTGAATGAATTGATATTTGAGAATAACTTCCAATAGAATATTTACAAATATAGCCAGAAGTAAAAGTAAACAAAGTGAACAATGGTTGTATGATTTTGTTTCAGAGTGTATTATCACAGCAATATGATAAGCATCCAATAATTATCCTCAAAGATGTTAAATATGCAGAGTTGAGAGCTATGATGGATTACATGTACCGCGGTGAGGTCAACATATCTCAAGACCAGTTGGCTGCACTGCTGAAAGCTGCAGAGTCCCTACAGATCAAGGGTCTTTCTGACAACAAGCCTTCAAGGCCACCGTCGCGCCCTGCGCAGGCTGTACCTGCACACCCGCCTCGTGCACCTTCGCCACCACCACAGGTATGTGGACAATATTCTAAATTTAAACTGTTACTATTAACTTAATTCTTATTTGAACACATATTTTTTAGAAAGGCACCTAACCTAATCTATTCTTAAACAAAACATTTTAGTAGATGTGTTGGAATGTTAACAAAATTTTATAATACCTATTCTACATGATGAGAATCATAAGTTATAGTAACATTAAAATTGTAAACCTTGGCAACATGTGCATATGTGTTGGGCTGTTGGCAGATGTTGTTATATGCAATTCATCAACAAAAGATAAAGTTGGACTGCTGAACACATGTGAACACATAGTTATATATCTGTGTGTCTTGAATAGTTTTAAATTGTTCAGTTCCTTTTCCCTTAAGTTGTAAATTTTTCCTGATTGTTTCATATAATTATTGAATTGTATTTTGACTTATTGGAAGGATATTATGTCCATGTTGTAAGCAATTATTTTTATTACGAAACTATAACAGATTAACTCATGAGGAATCTTAAAGAAAACATAAAAAGGTGCTATGCACATAGATACATTTTGATAACTGCTATCCAATGAGATGTAGGTAGGTACGAGATGAGAGGGGAAAAAAAACTACATAGCTGAAATTCTCATTATTTTAACAAATTACTTGGTTTATCAATTATTTTCTAATCCCCTTATATGCACATGAATTATTATTCTAAAAGTCAGAGGTGGAGAGAGACCTTTGACTTAGCAGATTGTTTATATGTAGTTTTCGTTACAAGTTGCACTGTTTATGAAAATAATTATAGATACACATCCACCAGTGTGGTGTAAGAGAGGGTGGTCCACCGTGGGCCAACCCCTAATAGATGACAGTCTGTGCACCACGGAGAGTTACTGTTACCGACTTTGTGTAAGGAAATTAGGAAATCGCCGGCAGTGCAGCACAAATAAAATACTTAAAATGTACCTATTGTGTTTGTAATTTTTGTTACTTGATGTGCTAGGCTAAGATAATTTATCAAAAACAAGACATCAGAATCAATCAGAAATTTTTTCAGTGCTAAAAACTATACATAATTGAATTTTTTGTCTATTTTCTTATTTTGCACATAAAACCACCCTGGTGAACCCCATGCTACACTGCTACTGATTTCCACACAAAACCTCAATATCAACATATTAAAATGAGGCTGAGTCAAATAAGGCCACTCATCCCTGGATTGGTTGTCACAATCCTACATAATTAGAAGGCTATGTGATGTTTGCATCACTAAAATTACAGGAATTGCTGGTGTGATGAGTAACTTTCAGTATATGCCATATAAATTGATGATATATGAACATGGTCTCTGAATACTAATACTCTGTTACTCCTCTAATTGTTAGAAGTTGTCTCCATTATTAATTTTTGATTGCGGTTATTTATTTCTGAAAATTGATCTTTTAAATACACAACTAACTGTTATCCAGTTATTAAGTTCATAGTTATGAGAAACAAAAATGGTAAACAAGCGTCTTGTTGTCCCCAGGTCCGAGACGGCAGTATAGACAGTAGCCGCGAAGGGTCAGTAAGTCCGACCCGCCGTCGGAAGAAAGCGCGCCGCATGTCCAACGAGTTGCCGACTGTACCCATACCACCGCCCAACGACAACGCTCAAGGCAACGGAGACGACAACGCCACATGCAAGGAGGAGCTACAGAGAGATGGAGTGGAAGACCTCACGCTCGATGAGGAGACTGACGAACAACCCGCAGTTACGCACAACGATGTTGTACGCAGTGAGTATAGACTTATAATTTTATTAATCATAGATTTTCATTTTCCAAGCTTTGACAAAGATAAAGGTTGTATATCATAGGTTAATAATATTCAGAGGAGAATCTAAACATAAACTTATACATATGTCAAGTAAACAAATCCTAAAAGGTCAATCTTGTAAGCTTATATAAGTTTACGCTTAAATCTGTTTGTGTATATTATTAGCTTTGGTTAAGGTTTTAAATGATTGGAAATCCTAATTTATCTATAATATTAATCAAAAGCAGATCCAGAAGGAGCCGAAAAGCATCCAGATCCTTTTTGAGATTTGTCTGGGGTGTAGGATATAAAGGATAGTATCGAATTTAACTTGAGTTTTGGACTGCCAAATCTCAAGTTAAACTTGATATTATACTACTTTCTTAGTATTAGCCCCTCAACCTCTTTAAAAGCGAAATCCTGGATCTGCCACTAATGTTAATGCAGTTTGATAGGTAGGATTGTTAGGGTGATTTGAAATAAGTTATAAATAGATAAGAAAAGTAGCTAAAGTTAATGCATTATGATATTATTATTTATAACAAAATGTTGTTTTAATAAATAAATGTTGCCAGTAATAGCAACAAAGTTGCTACTCTATAAAAAGATATGTCTTAGAAATCACTACTCTGTACTATATGTCTGTACATAGTCTTATTATTAAACAAGGAGCAGTGAAGACATAACATTAAATTGTTATGATTTTTGTGAGTTACTTAGTTCAAACTGTGAACACAATCCAACCATAATAATAAAATTGTGGCTAATAAATCTATGACTTAGTTTTTTTTTTTTTTGACACAATAATTTCACAATAGATAATTTTCCTTCCCCAGTAAATTATCTCAAAAGAGTCAATAATTATGGTAATAATGTTGATTACTATTTAATGAGTGTAATATCACAGACAAGTTATCCTAACTTTTTAATAAGTAACTATCCTAACTACTTTTATCTGATAGATTTGTTATAAAAAAATGTCGTATACACTATAGGTAGGGTTGCCATTTTTAAAATTCGGCAACCAAGATAAGAAGCGCGACATCCCAGTATTTTAAGGCTTAGATCCCCCAGACATGTCATACATCTAAGTTATTAAAATTTTAAGCTCCAAATGCAAATGAAACCCCACCCGGACTTTCCCTGGTCGCTCTAAAATAGGATTAATCCTGGGAAACCTGGACTGTAGGCTATACATATATATATATTTACAGTCAACCACTTTTCAAGCGTTAACAATAAGTTTATGGCCAAATGTGATCAATTTCCAAAACACCTATCAAACTATTCTAGAATACTTATTGTATGTACTTAATGTCTCATTGTATCTTTTACAGATTTCCAATGGCACATGGAACGATCTCAAGATGATCTAATGAACTCGAGTGACGGCGCGCGAGAGTCGCAAGGTAAGGCCGCACAGCTGTACTGCGCCGCCGCAGTCGGGCAGCCCCGCCCGCCTGCCTCGGCCACACTCAGGCAACATGTTGCGTTGACATTACACACTGCTTTACATGTTTACTATAATGTACTTTTTTGAACGAACAACGCGACATGTCACATGGGATTCAATTGATATTCTGGGTCAATTAACTTTTTGTTTTATCATTTTAATCTTATAAACTTTTAGTTGGTTATGTCAGTTATATAAAAAGTTCATTGTCCCAGACATACAAGGAACGGATGAAATGCGCAATGTCTTCCCATAATTTGAAATAGACAAACAGTCATTGCTTAAAATAATCTATTTATGTTATATATAAATATTATATTTTCACGACAGTGGATATGAGAGTGCTAGTGTTTTCACATGTGAAACTCCAATCTTATATAAATTAGTATCTAATATTATTATAAACTACTAATCTTATTACAGTTTTATATTTTATAACGATATGAAATTTTAAAGATATTACAGTGCATCAGGTAAAGGTATTTAATTTTGGTAACGAGGTTTTGTACAATGTAGCCTTTTTTAAGGTGAGGTAAATGAAAAGGTAAGTATAGGTTTACGTTAATACTACACAAAAATTGTTTCGCTTATGTTTGTGATATGGGATCTTAGTGAATGTAGATCATTGCATGCTTCAGTATGAATTATTGTCGTAGAAAGCACGCGTTGCAAATAACTTAGTAATTAGTGCAAATATGTATTACAAACATGTCATAGTCTAACACTGGAGTGGAATGTTTATTTTATTGGTAAGTAATTTTTTACGTATTTATTTTCAATGATATAGTTATTAAATATGTAGCACAACATTTATTTTAATAAGCACGACACATCACTTGCCCATGTTTTATTGGGTTTATTCAAATTAGTTGGTTTATCATCGCTAAACAAAATATCTCGGAAAACAATAATTTATAGCACAAGTGTGAAATTTAATGTTTGTCGAAGATTGGATTGTCTGCACACGGCGCCGTGATTGAAGGTAAATCTGAATTAATTACATTGTCCACGTAGTTGATGGTTATGTGGCTTATTTATTTATTATTTTATTACTTTCGTTTTTTTTTTGCATTCACATGTGATTTCACTGCAGACGTCTTCTTAGCAATTCATGTTCAAAAATACTAAAAATAAATGTTGTTTTCGTTTAATTTATGCATGTTCACTAGGTTCACATATTATACTGTATTGAAAAAAATTATCGGAAGCATGGTGGTAACACTACCAACTCCTAGTGGATGCGCATTTCATTATTCAATATACTTATGCAATTACCTCGTAGGACATTAAAAATTTAACAATGTTTGAAGCCAAGACACCAGACTACAACAGGACATACATACGGGGCATAAACAATGAAGTATACAATTTTACGTTTTACATCTTACCCGACATTGCTAACATAAACTTCGCTTGTTTACCTTTGACTCGGCCATCTCCTGCACGCACATTATTTTAACAACACGCTTACAAGCACAACATTCACTACATGCTTCAGTCATCTTGACACCTTGGCATCATTTAATTTCGTCAATATGTCTTATCATATGTATCTGCGTCAATAACAATAAAATGCTTTGTATATAATATATTCTCGCTTTTCATTTACACTTCCAGAGCTGGTAGAAACGTTTAACACTCATTACGCCAAAACCTCTTTTCCATTAACCCGTGGGTACTTTAAGAACAACGATGTTAAGAGCGAAGATGGATGTAACGAAATCACTAAAAAGAAAGTAAGAAAGATTGCTAAAAAGAAATTGGTGACAGTACAAAAGAGATCTAAAAAGAAACGAGATTTCGTCAAAACTAACAGCGGGATCCGTAGAAATGAAAACAAAGATCGTCTTTACGTATGTTCCATATGCAAGAAGAAACAATATAAGTATAGAAGGAACAAGTTGAGACATGAGAAGTACGAATGTGTCACTGGACCGCAGTTTGGTTGTGAACTATGCGGAAAAAAATACTCACAGAAAAAAACATTGATCTCGCACAGGGCTCAGAAACATCCCAACTGGATGAAGGAGCTTCAAGTCCCACAGAATAATATTTAATTTTTATTAATAATAAGTTTTGATTTTTCTCATTTGTTACTTAAAAAAGTTTTAAGACATGAATTGTTAAGAATTAGGTTTAGATGTGTTCTTTTTGTTACGCAAAGTACTTTTGATCTCTTTGTAGTTCTTGTTGATTTACTTTTCTAACGTTAATGTTTTTTTTTTTGTTTAATCATGCTTATGTTACCGTTAGTTTTTTGTTTTGTTACTTTATAAAGACGCATAGCCAGTTTTACCATCTCGTTATAGTCTCTTTAATATTTTTTGAATATATTTCTTTTTGTTATTATATTTTTTGTTTTTATTTATTTTTGAACATGGAATCTATAAATTTACGGGAGTCCTTCGAAGACAGATAAACGGACTGTAGTATTTTTTTTATTGCAGATCGACCACCTTCGCCGAGGCATAATATCGTGACTCATAGTAAAAAAGAAGAAGAGACTACAACACTAGCTATATTGAAAACAGTGAAGTCACCGCCGAACAGCGTGACAGAGGAGGCCAAGGAAAATAAAAAGGTGGAGAACAAACCGTCTCACAAACCGTCTCCAAAACCCTCGCCCAAGTCTTCACCTGAACGAAGAGAGACTAAATCCACATCTCCGTGCGACATGGACCCGTCGAGCGCTAACATGTCGTGTTCGGAGTACAAGACTAGCAAGGGCTACAAGTGCTCCAAGTGCCAGCGCTGCTACAACGCGCGCAAGAACCTCGTGCGCCACGTGACGCTGGAGTGCGGCCGCGACCCGCAGTACAAGTGCCCGCACTGCCCCTACAGCAAGCACCGCCGCAACGAACTCAAGAAGCACATCGAGAAGAAGCATCCCAGCCACCACCAGGCCGCCATTAAGTGAAACCTGACGCTGTGCCGGTGGCGCCCTCACTTACCCATGTGCTTTACTAGTGCCTTATAATTACTACAAAACAATTTGATCTTCCTTTAGATAATATTGAAGTTAAATTTTATATTCGTCATGTTTACCTATGTATTGACAAACGATTGATATTCAATATTTTTTGAGCTATTAAACGATTAAAGAGTTTGGCCTATTTTCATTTACAGTCCGTTCAATATTATCCAGTCCATTCCGATAATGTTCTTATGGGAAGATAAGTTAAAATCAGTTATTTGGATTGTGCATGTTTTGCATGAATTTAGAAGCTTCGCCTTTTAAATTTCTAACAGAAATTATTATTTTTTTATATTTTTTATTATTATAACGCATTTCTTTGGTTCCTTAATTTTATTTTAGCCTTTGGTAGAATTAACAAGACTCAGTATGTAGTTCCGCTTAACTTATTATTTGCAATACCTTTAATGTATTGTATTTCAGAGTTACACAAGGATAGCCACCTGCCGTCGGCACTGCTATCACTGCTGTCGGTGCAGCAGGCGCAGTCGCAGTCGCTGGTGTCGCTCGTCCCCTCCTGCATCCAGGTCACTAATATCATGAAGCCCTCCGCAACCAAAGACATTGCACCGTATCCCTCGCCACTGCACATACCCAAGCTGCCATTGGACACGCTCAACTCTATCCCGGAGAACATTAAGGCCCATCTCCTGCAGCAAGCTTTCATGCAAAATAACAATACTGTGGCACAGAGCATGGACTACAAGCTACCTATCAAACAGGACGATACCGAGTCGGACGCGGAGTACGACGACACCGATGACATAGTG
The DNA here is from genome assembly GCA_964056405.1 of Acronicta alni. Taxonomy (NCBI): domain Eukaryota; kingdom Metazoa; phylum Arthropoda; class Insecta; order Lepidoptera; family Noctuidae; genus Acronicta; species Acronicta alni. The sequence goes on along the minus strand of OZ043925.1, from coordinate 15,328,846 downwards.
CTGCCTGAGGAGTCCGACACATTCTACGACAGCAACGGCAGCTTCGCGAGCAATTCTGGCAGTATTCATGGTGACGACGTGTTCGATACCAAACCCGACATGAAAGGGCACTGGAAGAGAGATGGCAACAGCTCGGACGACGCGAGCCGACAGTTCGAATGTAAGCATTGCGGTAAGAAGTATCGCTGGAAGTCTACCCTGCGGCGCCACGAGAATGTGGAGTGCGGCGGCAAGGCACCATCCCACCAATGCCCCTACTGCTCCTACAAGGCTAAACAGAGGGGCAACCTAGGCGTCCACATTAGAAAGCACCACAATAACGAGTGGTACATATACGCTAGTAACAAAGTTAGACGAAATAAAAAGACGTCTATATAGTTGTATTTAAGAAGAGGAAATATATTTAAAAAAATCTTTAGACCAAAGTAGATACCTAACCAAATCGGTACTGCAATAATTTTATTTATATTTACACTATTTTTTGTTGAAGACATTTTAATATACACTAAAGAAATAGTTATAATGTGCACATTCCCTAACGGCATTAGTGTTAATTTTGTTGTTTTTGTTTTAGAGTTTATTATGGTAGTTAAGACTGACCCTAAGTATTTTATTCAAACGAATATGACCTAAGGTCGCCGTAATTTTAAAAGATAGAAAAATGGAAACTAGTATACAGGAGTTATCCTTTTCAAAGCGGTTTCGACGTAACTGTCTTATAACTAGCGACCCATACAAGGGTGATCGCAACCAAATTGTTGGAATTTCCATTATTTAACTCGAATTTGTTTAGTTTTAATGACCTATCATTCCTTAAAAGGAATAATTCCAAATTGATAATTTAGTGCAATGATATTAATTATTTAGTTGATATTACATTAACATTGTACCTGGTCGATCAGGTCGCCTGTAACATTAACCACGGTAGTTTCCACCACGGGTAGATTAATTATTTATAATGTGCGACACTATGAAATGTCGAATTGAATCGTTAGTCTCGCTATTTCAACCCTTTTGTTCATGTTTATAATTTATTGAAATTGTTTTCTTCCATTAATTTGTTAGTACATGGGACCATTTACCTTGTCTTCCTTACTTTCTTTGTAGCAAACCCAAAGTTATTTTAATGTTGTTTATTTATTAGGATAATGTTAGACGGATTCTTGTCCATCGTAATATCGTGTTCCGAATTTTTGTGTGATATCACGTCAGATTTGTCGTTAGTCGTACAAAAATTCGGACCACTTAGATTTAGATAGTTAAAAGCTCATCAATAATGTGCCTACAATGTTACCTGTAGTTATAAAACATATTTATTGATATTTTACAATATTTTTGGTTAGAATTTTGGTGAACTGGGATATAAAATGTGTTCAAAATTATTGTTTTGTTTAAACGTGTTGTCTTGATATTAACTGATATTTACTACATGCAATAACATAGTATCATGTTTCGTTTAGCATATTGACTGTTGATATTTTTTGTTAAACTAGGATAACAAAGCTATTTGACCAAAGTCAGTATTAGATTTTTAAAGTGATGATAAGAAATAAAGAATGTTATTTGTTGTTGAGACAAGTCATTGCTAAGCTTAGAAAAATAAATGTTTTTGATATATGCAATATTCCCTTCATATCATGTTACGATTGCGGTATGAGGTACAGATGTATGGATTTATATAAAAATTGGATGTTATTATGTTGTTTGTTAATGTTATTGGAGTAGTTATCGATTAGTGTGATTTTTATATGAATATATTGGGGTTTACTTGGTAGAAAAGTTTAATCAAATATAGCTATAGTATATCAGATCCAAGTGTTTTCCTTGCTTCATTACACTTTCTTTTGCCAATTCCAGTATGTTACATGTATGACGTTTGTAACTTGTTACGTACGAACTTGTAATTAGGTAAGTCGTTTTGTCAGGCATATATCTGTTTGTTTATTAACAACGCATGAACGCATGGTCGTCAATAAAAACATCAAAATCAGAACCCACTTGCTTAAGTTTTCAACTTGCGCATGATGCATTATTTTCTTTTTCCTTTTTCGTTCATACTAATATAATTAATAATTTCAGGTAGACAAGAAAGCCCATGGGTCGGGAGACTACATTTCATTAACAAAATGTTTATTACAATGCCAAAAGCTGTGTGACTAAAACGCTCCAGTAACACCATGAGATTTCTTTAAATGCCTAGTAGTTTCAAAGAATTTGTGAGTCGATTCAGAAAACACTGTAAGCAAGAAAGTATACTGTGAAACAGTGAATACTCGATACGAAAGGATATCATTTTCTAAAATAAACATTGTTATTTCTTTTTTGTTCTTTTTTTTACTTTTCCTTTTTGCAAAGCTTTCATCACAGCACTCGGTGGACACTCACAGTAGAATTTTATCTTTATATATGTATAAATATATATGTATATATATGTATACCTATACATCTATTTACTCGTACGTACACGTTTATTATGTATATAACATGTATTTATGTTTGCTTGTAACTGTTGTTAACCTCACGGGAATGTTGAATGTTGCGTTTGTGTGCGCGGCCGCGACTCGTGCCCATTTTATGATATCTCTCCGCGATTTCAGGCGGCGGCGGTGGCGGCGGCGGCGCCGAGGACGTGTCGTTCACTAGGATCGGCGGACTGTCGTGGGACCAGTGGTCCGCGCGCCTGGCGCTGCCCTTCGCCGGCATGCGCGTCACGGCGCCCTCCCTGCCGCCCACGCCCGGCGAGCCCAGCTTCACTTGCCCCGACTGCGGAAGAGTCTACAAACTGAAATCCTCACTCCGAAATCACCAGAAGTGGGAGTGCGGCAAAGAGCCACAGTTCCAATGCCCGTACTGCGTGTATCGCGCCAAACAGAAAATGCACATCGCGCGTCACATGGAAAGAATGCACAGGGAAGTGCATATGAAGCCGGAGCAATACATAAAGCAGGACAACGTCGACGCTTGCACATAGCTTGACACACTCAGTGAATCTTAGTCACTAAATAAATACTCCATATTTAATAAGAACGTTGAATGATATATTAGGTTTGATATATTACATATCATATTTTGTCTATTAAAGTTATCTATTGGCACAGTTATGAAGAGATACCATTTTTGATATTTCTATTTTGGCGTTATCGAATCGTTAGTATAATGTTAAATTTAAAAATATACCACACGTATAGATAGAGAAGTTCTTACAAATTCCCAAGTTATCCCTATTGTGATAAATGTGATGAAATCTCTTTTGTGATAGTGGCGTCAGACAGTCACGTTAGATATAATCGCCATTCGTGAGGTCACAAACAGTGCCTTAAATCGTTACCTAATCGAGTAATTAACGTAACAATCGAAGTTATGATGATGACGAAATATTATACATAGATAACATAATGAACTTGAACAATTTGACGAATTACTAATAGTATTCATGCTGTTACAATATTGTAGCAGTATTTGCAACTATTGCATTTATCCAGTATGTTAAGTCGAAAAGTGATTTTGTATAGTTACGGTTTACTCTCTTTTTTATATATATTTTTTGTACAGCATTTAAATAGTGTTAACTATCATTCCTGGTTTTGTGTAGTACTCTGAGGCGAGTTTGAGTAAATAACATGTTGTTTTTGGATTAATATTGTTACCAATTGCAGTTACTATCTTCTAAATCAGAATTTATAGATATTATGGGTATTCAGTTGATTTACAACACTGAGAATTAAGATATTATGACTGGAACAGCCAAATTGTTTTCAATTTGTTAAACACAGTATATTGAGTTTTGTGTACGGAATTGATAGTGTTGTATTGGGGCGAGCTTTGACGTACACACGATCGTGTAGTCTATATCGTGTATCATAGATTTAATGAAAATGAAGCTATTTTCGCTTAGTTAGCAAGCACTAGTTCTTTGCCATAAATGCATGTTCCATTATTATTGTAATACTCATAAGTTAATTTTTTTTTATTTCAATTTATTTTTAGATCTCTTTACATCTAATGCATTTATTTTATTATTAATTTAAGCTTGATATGTTTCTGTCGTAAAATGGGTGTAGATTGGTCACTTTTTAGTTCCTCGAGATGAATATCTGTTAGTACTGTATTGGATGTTATATTTGGGGCCAATTTATTAGTGAATACTAGGTCAGAAGAGTGCCTTAATTTGATTGTTGAGTCTTTTGAAATTAGATACATTGCCATTAAAGGTTTGTTACAATGAATCAAGCACAATCATGTTGGTATGTTCAAGGAAGTTGCGTTAATCTTCCACGTAGTAATAAGTATTTTTATATACCTACATTACCATTTAGAAATTATTTTAAGATAAGGAAGTGGTAGCATGTATGTAAACTCATACCGTCGTAGCTCTAGTTAAGTTTTCACATACATACACAATCACACGAGACAAATGCCGAGTTACAATTGAGTGATTTTACCAACAAACTACCACATTTAGATTAATATCCGCTGGAGTTACCATCATACAATCAAAATGTAGAGTTCACAAAGTACAACCATATAATTCTTGTCAGTATAAAACTAAGTGCCTTCAAAAAGTTAGTCATTAGGGTTTAAAATATTTCAGATTTAACAACGTTCGGTTCAAGAATGACTCGTAACTAATTATTGCAAAATTTCTAGGTTGTGATTTAATAATCGTACAACGTCGTCAGCCATTTTTATACAAAAAGGTAAATGATAGACATAGTGCTTATTGACTGTAGTTTTTAAACGAAATAATATACTTACTCTTGACAAAAGATATACCTGCAAAATATTTTTATACACAATAATACACATATAGCTGTGATAAAAAAGCTGTTGGTAGATGAGGCAGGGGAGTAATACATTATGGTGGACTACGCCCCGGGAATCAGTATCATGACCCAAGTGATGTTACGAACAAAACCTAGTTACTGTTATGTAAGAAATTACTGCCTAGAATATTTTTGTATTTTATGTAGATACAATTTACTGTCAGTAAGAAGTTACAGTGATTAAAATGCATTTGATTGTATTTTTTATAACCTTTTTTGTATTTTAAATAAAGTTGCTATTCTTGGTATGTATTTGTTTTAATATTTGTGATCAAAAAGGGTTTGTTTCTTACTCAATGAAATAGAGATTTTAGAAAATGTTATGATGTCTCTATTACATTGCGTATGGTTAAAAATTATTATATTATAATATTATGCATGTAAGAATTTTTCAGATTGCGATGGGAATTTGTTGAATTATTTCAACGAATTCACATACCGACTGTAACTGACTAATTGGTTCTATGCATAACTGGGTGCATGCTACTTTAAATTATTATATAAGGGAGCTAGTATTAGATTAATACCAGTAGTATATGAGCAAATTAATGGGAGACATGGTGCATTTTCCTTAGCTTTCACACGGTAGCACATTTCTATCGGTGGCTTTGCTTCACACATCACGGTGGTAGCTGTTATGTGCACGTATTTATTTTTATTTGCGTTTAATTTCAGTTGCACAGTTGTACACTCCTTATATATTGAGTTATGGTACGCCTGGGTTGAGCAGCGGTAAGGCTGGGTGGACACTGTACGAATGCGTCGACTGCGGGAACAAATACAAGCACAAGGGCTCACTGCAACGACACATAAAATACGAGTGTAGAAAACAGCCGAGTTTCAAGTGTCCGTACTGTGTGTACCGAGCGTATCAGAAACACAATCTGTTGCTACACGAGCGCCATCTACATAAAGATATGCCGGAGAAGGTGGATTTTGTGTCGGAATGACCCGCCGTTAAAGGCCTCCAATGTCAGTACATTTGTTATTCATTAACTAACTTTCGGCCTGCGTTTGTTACTAACGCGACATCAACCGCATAACCTGCCTACACTCGAAAAAATCCTACGTTACCCTCCTAATGTGAAAATGCTCACACGAATTTTGTTTGAAGTATTTCTGTCACATCATATTAATGATTAGTTTTAGGTGCCAACATCAGAATTGTTTTTATTACTTCTAAACCTGAAACTGCCAAGTTGATCTCTGACTATGTATTGTCAAATTTTACATATTTATATTGAGCTCACTATGATAAAACGCGTTGTCCTGTGAAGAGCCTACTCTTGGTTCTCTTAATTATGTCTTACCTACTGAAAAATCCCCTAAAGAACTTTTTTTTTTTTATATACAAACATTTTGTCTTTTAAACGATGATGTAGCTTCATAATTTCTGTGTATACATCTTAGTGTAAATGGTCATATCACCGCTTTTTACCATCGAGTTTAGTTGCATGCAATATTTCACATTATCAATAGTTAGGTACTGCATAGCACTGTACGTACAAATATTTTCTTTGTTTATACCATAAACTTTCTATTGAATATTTAAATAAATATAAAGTGAATACTAAATACAATTTATAATTCTTCTGTTGCAGCTGTTACTGTTACTATGAAGCAAAACGTCTGGACCTTATACTTAACAAGACTTCAAACTGCAAGAGATTGGTGCGAATATAAAGAAAAAAACTACAGGCAACTTTAATTTTACTTTGTATCCTAAGTGCCAATGAATTTTGTGAGGCATGCATCTTGCCGTAATTGTTTAAGATCGCTTAAACATATATATCGTTGTGGCAAAACCTAAAATATTGCTAATTTACTGCACCATGCCAAGATTAACCATACAATGTGGATGTAGACGAGTTGTGTTGCCCTAGCCAATGTTTTATGAAACTAGTATTTGTTTGATTGCGTCGGCACGGTGTGGTTAAATCAGCCTTGACAGCACTTGCTATTCAAATACCGAAGCGACGCGGACATAATCCACAATACAAGTCAGTGCGTGGTAAAAATACTGCTACGCCTCCGCTTTATTAGCGTTATTATAAAAACGTTTAATTTTAAAATACCTACATGGAAGTTAGAAGTTTCAACTTCAAATCTAACTTGTAAGTTTATGGTCGCAATTTTTCCTTTTGACAACTCTATGTAGGCGCGGTGCTGGTTAATGTTATTATAATTTGTAACAAATAATATGGGAAGAAGTAGAATTTTGTTTGCTGACAGTTACCAATACATGAGCATATATTTTAAAGTGAAATAATATTTAAGGAAAGTTATGTAGTAAAAATTCTGTACCTAACATTATTATATTATGAAAGACAAAGTTTGACCTGAGAGAATATAATAATATTAATATGTTAAAAGTTGACAATAACAGAAGTATGACGTCACAACTAGAAGCAATAATACTAACTTTATATTTAGGGTTCCTGTCTACGAAACTCGGTAGCTTAGAAGGCAGCTTTTTATTAAAATAATTATTAATAGAAATATAATTGTTGATTCAGTTCAGAAGAATGTAAATCTAAGATATACAACAGTATATACGTAAGACATCAGTGTTTTTCGTTTATATTATAAAGATAGAGCATAATATTAATAGATTGTTATATTTTCTTGTTCTTGTTATTAATGTTTGTTTAGCGTGTGTTCCTTGTTACCAAAGAAAATTTATTACTGCAAGAAAATTAGTGACAGAGGCAATGTATTTTAGATACAGAGACAGTATTTCTGTTAAAAATGTCTTATTTTATTATTTGCATTTGTTACTGTTAATTAAGTTACCTTTAAAAGAGTTCAAATTTTGAATCATGCATAATATAAACCAAAGAATCTTCCAGTCGATTCTTAGCCATAATAAGAAATTAGTGCCTTATATAATAATTATTTTATATACTATTGTTAAGTAAATTATTATGGTTATTTAATAATAAGATTTTGTATAGAAACCTACACATTCAGTAGTGTTGAGTTATATGAATGTACCATCAGTAAATAATGTAATGTAATGAGTGTTCATTGTATGAGTATAGATTAGAATTTTATATTTTATTACGAAGTGTAAACTAATAGACACACCCACCAACAAACTAGTTTATATAATAACATAATCGGTGGTAGCTTATTTGACACTCACGATTACTTTAGTAAATTTTAATGAAATGTTATGTTTGCTATTTGGTCTCATCACCAAAGAGTAATAAATATTTCCAAAAATATCCAAAGAAGCGAACCAATTTTAACCGTTGCATGCTTTTTGCAGTAACGTGAATAGATATTAATAATAATAATTGTTAAACTGTTATATTTTATACCAAATACCTGAAGTATTTTAAAAATATTACCAGCACAAAGTTTTTGAACAAGGATAAAAATGACAAATTTCTAATCTAAATGACCCTATGTACACACGTCGACACATAAAACTTTACAGTTTCCCCTTTGGACCGCCCGTATTCCGTCTCAATAGGGTTGATTTTTGTAATGCAACTTATAGCTTGACCCTACTCAACCATGTCATCTACAGCCAAGTTAATTTTTCCCGGTCCTAGTCTTTGTCATTCCTGTTCTTATTTTAAATACAAAGTTTACCGGCGCCAATAGAAAGTAAAATCGAAATGGTGGCTAGTGGGTATTATGGAAAGCATCCGAAAATTGCAGACAATACAAATATAGTTTAAACACGAATATCGAGTAAAAATTTCAAAAAATCATGTAGAACCTTTGATTATGTTTATAATCAAAGTGTAGAACATATTACGAGATATCAGGGGTATCGAGATATAAGGTACCTATATTATCTTTTATTTGACCAGCGCAGAGACACAAATAATTGAATAATAACGAATAAAAAAGATACTAACTACTATTATTTTGCATGTGTCCCACGGCTGGGCCAAATGGGTTTCCAGAACAACTAAATGTCAGGCAAACTTGGCTTGGCTACACAAAATAAAAAAATAATTATTAATTTATTATGGCAGTTTATCCTATAAACAATACCTGAAAATATCTAGTGCTTAAAGTAAAGTAAACCAACATTCGATCTGCGACTTTTCAAATATTACCAAAAAACTATTTTCCTTTACAAAGGGAACGTACTTTTCCCGGTCGTATTTCTATGGGAATATGTTTTTTAATATTTAAATTTTTTGCTGACACTGCGAGACGCGTGGTATCGTCACCATTTGATTGATTGATTTTACACATGATTCTATGCTTTATTCAAGCTGGTTGTATTTCATAACTGTTTATTATATTGTTAAAACGCGGTGGATACAATTTTGTTTCGAAAAAATATCTATATAAGAATTAGTTACTGGAATGAAAATTATAATGCTATATTATTACATCTTAGTGAGAACAGCACAAAATAATGTTAATTATTAATGTTTGAAGTATTTTTTATTTTGTTTTCAGTGAAGTCGAGTGTGTTTGGTTTGTTCTTTTTAAATTGGATTATGCATGTGAATAAATGTTCTTGATTCAATAAACAACTTGTTTGTCTAACAAACACCTGGGACTGCAGTTAGTTAAATATAAAGATAATAGCGAACTGGAGTTGACATAATCACAATAATCTTAATCACATCAAGTTGTTGATGATATCCAGATAGATAATAATCTACAAGCGTAATAGACGCCATAGCGTCAATCCCGCTTTACTGTTAACAGCAATTTCGATTGGACTATTTGTATACATTGAACCTCTTGTATAGTATAGTAGGCTTGTTGGACCATTCAAGACTTTTTTATTAAAAATCTAAATTTAGAAATAGGCAGGTGACGCTTCACCCCCCTGTAAATATCATACTGATCTAACAACAGACGTTTTAACTTGAATTTGATATCATTAGGTGCTCTTGGATACTAAAATATTAAATAATAAATTACTACTTCAAAGAAAATGTTAAATACCTACGTCAAGTTAAAGCGTCAGTCTGAAATAAGGCTTGCAGAAATAACAAAAAGAATCAATGCTCATCTCATTGTTACAGGTGACGTGGATTTCTTTAAAACAATGATGCAAAACATGTTGCCGATTATGCCAATGAAGACAAAAAACTATTGGTCGCAATATGACATGTCTTATCAGTGCGAGAAATGTAAACGGAAGTACAGGCACAAAAGTACGTACAGGCGGCATGTCACATACGAATGCGGCAAAGAACCAATGTTTCGATGTCCGTTTCTAGATTGTACATACAAAGCTTACCAAAAGACTCATACGGACGCGCACATCAAGACGAAACACAAACTAACAGCGCTAGAATATAAGCGATGATCCAGGAAGAAAAGGTATTAAGAAATTGTGATATTAAACGTTAATTAATTTTAAACAAACGTGAAAGTTTTATTTTGGTATCTGGAAATACAACGCTTTAAACATTGCGTTACCTTCGAACTTTTGATCCTCAAATTTATTTTGACCCTCGGATCTTAGACATACCGGAATAATCTTCTAGAATAATGTGCGAGACTGAGTGTGACTGATAGTAAATCAGGGTTTTTTAGTTCAGATATTATACAATATACGTTAGATATATACATATTAGAACTAGTTTGTTAACTTACCTTTGCTTTTCTTTACAAGATTGATTTACTTTCACTTTCACCAACTTTTGTTTTACCGCCATTAATTTTCGTCTAGTATTGCTATGTAAAAAAAACGATGAGAACGGCTCGACCGTTTTTTTTTTGTTGGGTTCGTAAAAATGTCAGGACAAGAATACATCACTGTGGGGTACCCCATACGTAGTACAACACGACTAAAGTAATAAAAAGACAAAAATAATTTGAATTTGTGTTGTATTAGCGCGGAAAACGTCATGAGTACTTTGAATAAATTCGATCGGTTTAATCTTAAAAGATTTGAATATGACAGGACATCAAGATGCATGTCTTCATGTTTTGGAGGTGTGAAAGTCGGAAATAATAGTATAAAGCCATAAAAATATTATATATTCTAAATTTCTATGTCTACGTGTTTCTGTTTGTCACTCAACTAGTCTCAAACTCTCAACACTACGAGAATAAAAAAAATGTGTTTCACAGTATTACTACATATTGTTAATGAATTGAGCTGGATCTACATAATCATGAAAATACTAACTGATGACTAGGCAGCGCAGTGTTGCCAGACTCATTGAACCTTTTATCTGTATTGGAGACTGCTATAATCTGTATGCCTTTTTATATTGAAATCTGTATGGTCAAAAGAAACAAAACAGAACCTACTTACCAATGCAGGCTAGTTAATTTGTGCTGCTTCTTTTGAAAGATCTGTTTTACGGAATGTATGCTAAAAGTAAAATATTCACCTTTGACTCGGTCTCAATCAAGCCTTTAATGAAGACTCCATCCAATTCCGATTAAACTTCCAATTTTTAAGATGCCATATCTAATCAATAATAATAATATTCCTGGACAATTTCCCTCAACACCATCTAGTCCCAAACTAAGCAGAGCTAACATATTGATTTCTGACATTTACGCGAATATTATACATTGAAATAAAACTACTTTTTAGGGATTTTATCGCGTATATACCCTTTACAGCGTCCATGGTCACGGGTAGACAGTCTACCCGTGACCATGGACGCTGTAAAGGGTCCGAAACGTCGGGATTAATAATATCAATATACGCGATAAAATCCGTAAAAAGTAGTTTTATTTCAATTTAAGCATAGCTTTTACTATGGGTACGACAATGGATATAATACTTATATACTTTTTTTGTAAATACATACTTAAATTACATAACAAACACACAGACAAACAAAAACACTTAATGTTCATCACATAAATATTTGTGACCTGTGGGAATCGAACCCACGACCTCGTGATCAGCAGTCCGACACGCGGACCACTAGACCACAGACGTCGTCTATAAATTGTGTACAAAAACACAATCAATATAATACCAATTACTACTAAAAGTAAGATATGAATTACTTTCGAGAAATGCATCACGAGAGCGCAGTATCTTGGAGAGCACACAAAAGTTATTGGTTATGGAATTCCCTCCATTTCAAACTAGTAATGTGGTCATATTACAAAATGAACGGCACGGCTTAAAAAATAAATTATCCATAAAAAATAGACGCAGACAACATTTTCCAATATTTTCTTTAATATTTTAATTACGGATGGCGTTTGAGTGTGTTATTTATTTTGATATGTTCCGTTTTAAGCAGATTACGCCAATGTAGTCAATAGAATGTGAAAATTCTGTATCCAATGGTAATCTGTATAGTTCATCGAAAATCTGTACAGTCAACCTGGGTAACTTTGTCCCATTATGTAGATATTTTTGTGTAGTGTGTCAATATTTTACCGATTATTTTTTAAGAATGCGGTTTTCTGGTGGGTTTTCAATGTCTTGAATTTATATTTAGGCAAATTTGTTAAGATAAACTGCATAAATCCTCCAAAATTGTAAAATTATTTGTGGGCCAATGTTATACTGAGACTGGGGTAACATTGCCACCATAGAACCCAGCAAAACATTTTTGATGTATTTTTATATTTTTAGGCTGTGGATAACTTTGGCTTTACTTTTAATTATTTAATAATATATCACCGGCGCTGTTTTCACCCAAAAAGAGGTAGTTTTAGGGTTACCAGTACAAATAAATAAGATACATACATCTGAAAATCACCTTTATTTATTTAAGTTCGAATTTGGCTTTTAATCAGTCTTAATTAATTAAAATTAACAAAAAACTATATTTTCTAATAACAAAACAATTAAAATAATTATGTAGTCAAGAAACAAAATAATTAATATTGAAAATGCAGACCATTTTTCAATCACCCCATTCCATGTACAGAAAATGGTCTTCGATCATGTAAGAATCCCCTCGTTTTATAATATTCTTATCATCTATATAACTAACAATGCTAGTTTGATTGCACACTAATAAATCAGGTTTAGAAGGCCACTTCCATCCTTCAAATGTCTTCTGCATCACAGAAATGGTGCATGTTGGGCCTTCCGCGCGTGTGATTCGACCTGGGAAAAGACATTCTTCATGCTTAACCACACAATATCGGCCACCGCTTTGTTCTTTGGTTTTCTTATTTCTATTGCCATTGTCTACTTTCTCCAATGTCCCTTGATGAACTTCATATTCCGGGCCAAAGTTACCCAATTTAATACGATATTTTACAGAACAAGCTAAAATCAAGAAACCCCAGAAAACAGTAACTTACAATGTTATAGTTTTGTTGAAAAATCATTATTTAGGACTGAAACTTAATTATTAAAAGCTACTTACCCTCACAACAAACTTTGAAGTACTCAAATGGACAACTTTAAAAAAACGTTACACTTCTGACTTGCTAACACAACAATTTCAAAGTTATGACAAAAAAGTTGTGTTGACATGTGTCAAATTTTGCCGCATATTTTCGTTCAAAAATATAGTAAAGAAGTAGATGATTCATAAGTCACTGATATTCAGCATTTTGTTTAAAAATAAAAAATGATGAAATAAAATATGAATTAACGGGTCAATGTTATACGGAAAGCTTAAGTTACCCAGATTGACTGTATAAATACGGAGAAATCTGTATAAATGGCAACACTGAGGCAGCGTGGTCTCTCTCTAGACCTTAGCCTGTTCCGTCAGGAATTAGATTAAAAAAAAAAGTATCAATAACTGTCAAAGTCAGATCATCAAATTCAACTGTCATTTCATCTGTCATCATTAATTGTCAAAATGTCAATGTCATACGCTGATAAACTGTGTATTGAGAAGAAATGTAATGTTTTGCAAGATTTAGGATTATTTCTTGTGCAAAATGATTTAGGATTTCTGTTTTGTAGAAATAAATAAAGAATATCATAATGAACCGTCTGGTATGGATGAACCGCTGTTACGTCAATACAATAAGGAATAATTTTATTATAACCACACCGATATTATGTCCTAAAAGACCGATACAACCTAATTTATTTATTAGTCGCGGCTCCCATGACCAAAAGCACAAAATAAGATCAACACTTAACTATATGATAGCGGTCGGTGTTATGACCATAGGTTTAAGTTATGCCGCAGTACCTCTTTACAGGATATTTTGTCAGGTAAGTTAGGGATAACCTATGTTAGATAATAGTTACTTTATCTCATATCTGCAACAATTACTGTAATAATTATTTGGTTTAACACTGGTCACCTGTCTGTAGTATCCTTCATAAAATATTTATTTAAATTCATCTTGGTAATTTGCAAAAAATGGAATGATGCTAACTACTAGTAGTATATTAATACATAAACTATTTCATTAACACACATTGATTGTACAGGCATACAGTTATGGTGGCACTACAGGTCTAGTAGAAGCAAACACCAATGTCGGCAACATGACAGCTATCAAGTCCAGACCACTCAAGATCAGGTTTAATGCAGACACTGCCTCCTCCATGCAGTGGAACTTCAAACCTCAGCAGCTGGACATTACTGTAAGTAATTATAAAAAGGTCTAAGTGATAAAGCTAAAAGAGTTGTTTAAAACCTGCTCAATTTTTTTTCATACAATCTAAATAATTTATTTTCTTCAGGTAGTACCTGGTGAAACCGCTCTAGCTTTCTACACGGCTCTAAACCCCACAGATAAGCCAGTGACAGGCATCAGTACATACAATGTGATCCCCTTTGAAGCTGGCCAGTATTTCAACAAGATACAGTGCTTCTGCTTTGAGGAGCAACAGCTCAATCCACATGAGAAGGTAAGCTAATGAGCTTAAGATTCATCTTTCATTGTTTTAATATAAATGATATCATGATATTTGCTTTGGAGGTCAAACAGTACAAGTCTTTTATATTAGTATCATCTAAGCCCAGGTTATTGATCCCACATACTTTGTAATATGCTTAGCTCATTATAGAAAATCAGACAGATTAAGGTACAGACGCCAGCAGGTCAACCTATTCAAAACTGTCAAATTTTCTCAATTTAATATGAACCTTACGGTTTAGTATTAAAGTTGAAAATCAATCAAAGAAACATGACAGATTGTGGTAGCTTGCTGGCCTCTGTACAATCTTCACAAATAAAAAGAAGGAAGTATATTTTCATTGTTTAACAAAAAATAAAAACACTTCAAAACATCATCATTATTATCTCATTTATTTTCAGGTGGACATGCCAGTATTCTTCTACATTGACCCAGAATTTGTTGATGATCCTAGGATGGAGTATGTGGATGAGATTGTGTTATCATACACATTCTTTGAGGCTAAGGAGGGCATGAAGCTGCCTGTGCCTTCTTATGTGAAGAAATGAGCATTAGAATAGTAAAATAAAATGAATTGTGTATATGTACACTCACTTGCAAAATATAATATCAAGTCAAGTACTTACAATAGTCCACTCAACTTAGTCAGTTCACCTCGGAATTGGAGATACCCAGCTATAAACTTGTATTTTGACATCCTAAAAGTTGTCTCAAAACCTACATATGGTCAGGCGTACGCGTCTATCAAAATCTAAGGTCAAAGTAAGGTAAAATCACAGCTGGGTATCTCAAATTTCTAGGTACTCACCTAATTTTGACTATGATGACTGGACTACAAGGGAAGCAACCAGCAAGGCATATTAAATTAAAGTATTTTGTAAGTAATAAAAATAATATGTACCTTTAATTACACAAAATATGTATATGCAAGTGAGTAGTTCTGTGTACAAAATACTGTTTTGTTAAGTTTTAATATTGAAATAGATGAAAGCCTGAGTGGCTTTGTCCTTTATTTCACTCTTTTTATTTTCCCGTGTCTATTTCGAATGAGTATAATCATTTCTTTCGTGTGTTCACTATCAAAGTTGCGACTACGACCAAGTGCTGTGGTCGCATAGTGCTTGAACTTGAATCCGCCAACAAACACACGCGGTAACTCAAACATGCGCGGGGATGACGCGAGCCTGCTGAGGGCGGCTTGCCGGCGGCCCCACATGCCCACACAGTCTGAGCTACACTAGAACGTACGGCCAGGTTGTCGCCGCCCCGTTTGCCCCCACATGCCCACATCAGTCTGAGCTACACTAGAACGTACGGCCAGGTTGTCGCCGCCCCGTTTGCCCCCACATGCCCACACCAGTCTGAGCTACACTAGAACGTACGGCCAGGTTGTCGCCGCCCCGTTTGCCCCCACATGCCCACATCAGTCTGAGCTACACTAGAACGTACGGCCAGGTTGTCGCCGCCCCGTTTGCCCCCACATGGCCACACAGTCTGTGCTACACTAGAACGTACGGCCAGGTTGTCGACGCCCCGTTTGCCCCCACATGCCCACACCAGTCTGAGCTACACTAGAACGTACGGCCAGGTTGTCGCCGCCCCGTTTGCCCCCACATGCCCACACAGTCTGTGCTACACTAGAACGTACGGCCAGGTTGTCGCCGCCCCGTTTGCCCCCACATGCCCACACCAGTCTGAGCTACACTAGAACGTACGGCCAGGTTGTCGCCGCCCCGTTTGCCCCCACATGCCCACATCAGTCTGAGCTACACTAGAACGTACGGCCAGGTTGTCGCCGCCCCGTTTGCCCCCACATGGCCACACAGTCTGTGCTACACTAGAACGTACGGCCAGGTTGTCGCCGCCCCGTTTGCCCCCACATGCCCACACCAGTCTGAGCTACACTAGAACGTACGGCCAGGTTGTCGCCGCCCCGTTTGCCCCCACATGCCCACATCAGTCTGAGCTACACTAGAACGTACGGCCAGGTTGTCGCCGCCCCGTTTGCCCCCACATGGCCACACAGTCTGTGCTACACTAGAACGTACGGCCAGGTTGTCGCCGCCCCGTTTGCCCCCACATGCCCACACCAGTCTGAGCTACACTAGAACGTACGGCCAGGTTGTGGCCGCCCCGTTTGCCCCCACATGCCCACACCAGTCTGTGCTACACTAGAACGTACAGCCAGGTTGTCGCGGCCCCGTTTGGCCCCACATGCCCACACCAGTCTGAGCTACACAAGAACGTACGGCCAGGTTGTCGCCGCCCCGTTTGCCCTCACATGGCCACAGTCTGTGCTACACTAGAACGTACGGCCAGGTTGTCGCCGCCCCGTTTGCCCCCACATGCCCACACCAGTCTGAGCTACACTAGAACGTACAGCCAGGTTGTCGCGGCCCCGTTTGGCCCCACATGCCCACACCAGTCTGAGCTACACAAGAACGTACGGCCAGGTTGTCGCCGCCCCGTTTGCCCCCACATGCCCACACCAGTCTGAGCTACACTAGAACGTACGGCCAGGCCCGTTCGCCCCCACATGCCCATACACCGGTCACGAGACAGCACGGCGAAAGGCTGACCCTTTCGCCGCCGCCGAAAAAACAAAATCGCTATCGTTTTAAAAACTTTATTGCACTTAAAATTTGTCTCGTTCAAAGAGCAGTTGTGAAGTGTGGTGTCCTAAGACTTGATGGCGGCGGTGACGGGGTACCCGCGGCGCAGGCCCATGCACTGGTCGCGGTCTATGAACAGCGTGGTGGTCTTGTTGCGCAGCTCGGCCTCGAGCCCGGCGCGCACGCCCAGCAGCGTCTGGTGCGTGCCCTCCGCCGTCGCTATCTTGGACCGCAGGGTCTCCATCGTCTCTTGGAGGTCACACACTTCTTTTATCAGCCTGGTCGAAAGGAAATATTGATTATTTAAATATATACATAAGAACAATTTTATTTGACTTGATTTTTGTTTCTGTAGGTATATAGCTTCTATAAGACGCTCACAAAAACGTACCTTTGTCAATATTAATTTATCTCAGTGGAATCTGAATGCCTCTCAAATTTTACAATTAAAATAATTAACCATATAAGTACCTATAAAAATTACTTCTGTAACTTCTGTTAGAAACACAAAAACTGTTCTTTAAATGATTGTGTTGTACAACTAACAAATGCTACCGTTCAAGATCAGGTTTAATCTGTTGTGAGCAGCATCATTAGGCAAGGAGTAAGTACCTGTTCTGTGCCTCATCGCGGCACTTCTCGAGGTGCGGCCGGTTGGTGCGAGCCTGCAGCCGCGTGTGGGCCACCTTCATTGGCTGTAGCTTGTCCTCGATCGCCTTGTTCAGCAACTCCAACGTCTTCTCAATGTCAAAGATCTCCTGTTGGATCTGAAATGAAGAAAACCCATAAGCAGAATATCCAAACAGCTATCGCAGGTCATCGTTTCTCACGATCAGATGCCATCTTTAACGTTTGCTAAACGCGATCTTAATTTCAATACTTTAGTTTACTAATACGATAAAATATATCGACCATTTTAGTTCTCTGTCCAAATGACCTAGTACAGAGAAGAACAGGGCTTCAAAATGTCTTGCTACCGTCGTTAGCTTAGACGTCGTTGGCTATCTTAGGAAGGATTGGGTTGGCACAGCATTTCGGAAGAGTTTCAAGATAAAGCAGACCTTTACTGTGTTGCGATCACGAGTATTCACGAGTAGGTACCTTGTGTAGATGCAGTTGCAGTTTGTTCTTGATCTCTATGGTCTCTGCGATGCGGCGTGTGAACGCACTGTTAGAGTTGCTCCATTGGTCCCAAATCTCGGTCGCCGACACGTTAATCAAATTCTCCGTGTCTGAATAAATAACAAGGATACTTATATCATCACATTTTAAGGCCAATGTTCCAATATCACTAATATCAACCTGTGGACGTAGTACCAACTGCTGGACAATGACATAGCTCAGGTAGGCCAGTAAATTGCCCTTGGGTTCCGTTACTCACATCCAGTATTCCAATGATTTTTAGTCACTTTATGTTTTGGCTTTGAGGGGCGTCTCATATTCAAGGTTACATACTATTGCATATTAACATTGCCGTGTATTTTTATCAACTACTATAGCTGTGCTCCACATCTAGTTATTCCCAATCCTGTGGGAATTCCCCAAAATCCTTTGTAGCGGACACCTTTAACCAGTGGTGAAGCGTGGGTGTCAGACGCTCATATCGAAAATTTTGCCGGCCTCTTATTTAGGTATTTCAATTTATAGGACTATATTACAGTAATTCTAAAGAACTTTTCGGCAAGAACAGTCGTCGTTATTGTGTATTCTCTCCGTAGTCATTTCAATCGGTTCGAATCAAAGGTGCAACAAAAATATGAAATAGTTCAAATATTTACAAGATATTGTTAATACTTATTGTGAATTTTTAGCCCCCTAAATGTGCCGCCTCTGCCGCCACCACAAGATCCCTGTAATGTAAGTTATAGGCAGTAACGCCACTGCCTATATGTTACAGGGAGGCAATCTGCCAGTCAAGTGTCTAGCCCTTACAGTTTTAGATTTAGAGATTAATTAGTGAGTGAATGTGTATTTAAATAGGAGTAGATAGATGTGTAGTGTGAGGTTACCGGAGAGCATCTGCACAGCCTTGGCGCGCTCGGACTGCGAGCGCTGCAGTGTGGCGGCGGACGCGGCCGCCCAGCGAGCCGTGTCGCACACCGTCGGGTCGTAGCGCTCGATGCCCGCGTAGAATTGAAGACCCTACACAAGTAACAAACAATATTGCTACTTTAGCAAAACAAAAATTCGATTTCAGGCACTGCATCCCCAGCATCTCAGACACATGTCCAAGAAAACGAAACAGAATGGGCATAATACTAATAATCTATTACAACATTACGACCTAGGGGGCTTTAAATTATGGATTACGGGTCCCTAATAGCTTGCCCAAAGTGGGCCATATAAAAAAATAATAACCAAGTCGGTGGTAGTATTATAGCGTTATCCACTGAACTGACCTTTGAGAAGTTGTTGAGCTGGTGGCACATAGAGTCGATGCCGAGCGCGTACTCCTTGTTGCGCATGTCTGTCTCCAGCTCGTGTTGTGTAGCGCGGCAGTTCTTCGATTGTTGCCGCACCTGCACACGCGTTATGGCGTTTTACAACCTAAGACCTTCAAAATACCCAAGCTGCAATGCCATCCTTTTATTAAGTAGAGTATTGAGAATTGAGCTCGTTTCCAAAGCGTAATACAGAAAGAGAGTAACCGCTGTACTTTTAGCGTTCCAGGAACGCTCAGGTTTTGTTTAGGCTGTTATAAATAGCTCAAGGCGAATATTGGCTCAGACTGTTTTAGTGTCTCTTTGAAACTAGACCTTTAAATTAAGCCCTAGCATACGGCTACCATACCTTCTCGAGCATATTGCGGAACTTTTCCTGGCACTCGCGCAGTATAGCGACTTCCTTGAGCAGTGACTGTTCCACGGCGTCGTGGACCTGTTCCAAACCTGGCGGTAGAAGAATGCGAAATTAACGTGACGGACCTAGCCATCACTTCGTCAAACACTTCTTGCGCACAAGAAGTCTTTAACGAAATGAATTCATATCGAAATGATTACTTTTAAGTCCCGTACTGTATTACAGACAAGTGTTTTGACGCCCTTATACAATCAAGAGCTGAATCATAGGATGGGCGAATTAACCAAGATGGTCTCCATATAATGTAAAAACAACAAAGGGAGTAGTGCAGTTTCATTTTTCTTTTTTTGTTTTGGGCCTCCCCTAAAATTGTAGCATGCTTGTCATAATCATATATTGAAAATCGAACAAAACATTAACAGGACAATTTTTTCGTGGTACTTATGAACACTCACCTTGTCGTTTCTCTCTGTGGTACAAGCACTCCTGCACGATATGCAGAGGTCCCTCGATGCCGGCGATGGCCCGCTCCAGCTGCCTTCGAGTGTCGTTCAGCTTCTCACACGTAGACACTAGTCGTTCCATTTCTATTGACACCTGATCAATACAACATATATTGTGAGGATCTGGACCACAATTCATTCCAGTAACAAAACCTATTATGCGGTGGAATAGGTCTTCCTGGGACTTAGCAAATACTATAAGCCAATACTTCCGAAAAATCTAAAGAAATACTTTTTATTTATCGTCGTCGTAAAAAGAGGTCTTTCTCAGTACTTTAGTTGATAGGATTGGAGATTAGGTAGAAGTAGATGGGTAGTTTAGATTGAGAGAAACCAGAAACTTTCATAGAAATATCAGTAGGTAAGTATAATGTAGTAATTACGTTATAAGTACTTACATAATGTTATATAATAATATGTGGTATTTACCTCATTGCGCCAAAATGTTGTATCGGTGATCCGTTCACCGATCCTCCTACCGGAATCCCTCTGTCCCTGTGTGCCGATCTCATCAGTTTCCCTGTAATACTCCAGTTTCAGTAGTATGCTGAGGTTTACCCACTGTCAAAATCATTTACATTTTTTTTTTTCATATATTTCGATTGCAATTGATTTTGTCATTCGTGGCCGTACCTCAGCATCCTCATGATGTCATTCCTAACGCGTTCCGAGAAGTTCCTCTTGGCATCGGACTCGTTATAGTTTTTGATGCTGTTCTGGTTCCACTCGTACTGCGTGTAGCGTGTGTAGAGCGCGGCGCGGGCGGCGTGCTCGGGGCTGCGGTCGAACCCCGTCACCAGGTTGGGGAACCGCAAGGGCTCCGCCGCCATACCCGCCGGCGTGTAGCACGGGTCCACCATCGTGTTCGTTATGGGTTGGGACGGCCTGAGGAACAACAATGGTTGTTACACGTCCTAAATTGTCTTGGTTATTATAGTGATAGACATTATATAACGTAGGTCTTACATGGGCGTCACCTCGATCTCCTCGTAGCCCATGATAGGTCTCCATGGGTGCTTCTTCGGTGAGTGGAAGCAATAGCCGACTTGTGGGGGCACACTGGGCGCGCCCACGATCTCCTTCACCGGGCTCCATTGTTGGAGTTGCTACACGGAAGAAATGTATGTAAGAATTGAAATTAACATTTTAACAAAAATAACATTTTCAGTTCCAAACAGTAGACATTTACCGTGCACATAGAAACTTCTTTGGCCATTTTGATTATTGTCTAATTTGATAATTTAGATAGTTATTAAGTTAATTAGATAATTATTGATAATCATCGATGGAAAATAAAAAATAAGATAGAAATTCAAAATTGAAAATTTTCGTGTCCTAACATTAGGTATGGCCAACACACAGAACAATATTACTCCTAGCGGATGGCCAACATAACATTGACAATATTTTCCGATGTTTGATGCATTCGTAAACATTTCAAATCAATGCGATTTCCTAAAATGAGTTTTTTATCCTAATATTTTATTTTACATTTCCTAAAATTATTTATTATAAATGCAGATTAAATAAACAAATATTAAAAAGCTGAAGAATTAGTTTTTTTGGTGAACACGTTAATCTCAGGAATTACTTACAGTTCGAATTGAAAAAAAAATGTTGTGTTGGATAGTCCATTTATCGAGGAAGGGTATACGCTATACAACATCACGCTACAACCAATAGGAGCAAAAAGGAGAAAAGACTGGTGAAACCGCGGGGGGCAGCTAGTTATAATATAAAAAAACAACAAAATCCTAAATTAAAGGAGTGAATCGACCGGACACATCGAGAAATTCAGTCTACACCAGTGAAATTCCTACATCTCAGAACATAGCTAAAGCAAGCTTTTATTTTGTTAAGTCACCTTGAGCTAAGGAGCTCAAGGAAATATCCACGGTATCCAAAACAAGGGGTTTAGCTATTTCCTCCAACCTAAACTTCGGCCGGTCTATTGAGTCCAAAGCAAAAACCGCTGCCAAAAAACTTAGCATCCTTTTTAAGGTTTGGCGGTACGTCACACCGGAACAGTTGCTCCATTTATATCAAGCACAAGTTCGATCGTGTATGGAGTACTGCTGCCATCTATGGGATGGGTCTGCCAAATATCAGTTGGATGTAATGGACACATTAGATCGAAGAGCAAGGAGACTAATAGGCGATGACTGCAATGAGTCGCTCGTCAAAACCAAACTTCACAGTCTGGAACCTCGGTGAAAGGTCGCTTGCCTTTCGGTCTTTTACAAGGCGTATTATGGAGAGTGTGCCCAACAACTTCATGACTTTATTATCCTACCTTCCACTTTCCTTCATCGGAATACCAGGGAGGGTTTTCATCCACATGTGGTCTATTTTCGAAAGGAGTGGAATGCTCTGTATTCCCGGACTCACGAATAATCTTGGTGTCTTTAAGGTGAGAGTGAACAGACAATTTCTGGGTGAACCAGAAAATACCTAGCGACGACGAGGTCGTCGCTTACCATCAGGTGAGACTGAGGTCAAACGCAAACCCATCAACGATAAAAAAAAATGTAACAAAGTTTGAGGCTCGCAGACCGTAATAAAAATGCATGCATAATGGCACAAAGGCCTGTGAAGCCATGCCAAAAATATTACAAAAATACAATATTGTCAAGTGTCCTTGTGTCAACGTCAAACTTATTTTCATTGTCAGGACTGTCACTACTGTCAGTCTATGTTGTTGTATGAGCGAGTCAGCGAGCTCTGAGTCCTAGCTCAGAGTTTATTGAAAAGATCTCATCTCATTTTAAATGAGTCTACTGGCCCTACTTATTACTCGAATTTTACTTCAAGTTTGAGTCAAATTACATATAATTTATTTATTTTTGATTTCATATATTCAACGAATTTCCATAAATTTCAGCATTGTGTATTGATGTTGATTTAAACATGAGTAGTGTGCCAGAGAACGCACCTCAACGTAAGTAGAAACCTTAACCTTTGAAATGGTTTAATAAAACTTCGGATTAGTTCGTAAAACATGATTTTTTGCTGTAGATTGCCCTGGGACCCAGAGTGATGATGCTGGGAAAGCTTCTGCTTGTGCTGGGTGCCCTAACCAGAACATTTGCGCTTCAGGTTAGTAATAGAAAAAATACTTGTTTGTCATTATTACATCAACTTGTAATTTGTTATTATCAGTATTTTGGATGATTACATTATTATAGTATTGTAGAAAAAAACCCTTATCATGATGACACTAGTCTACTGGGTCTATAGGTCTTTTAAAGAAGAACTAGCAAGTAACTCAATCAACACTTGTTTAATTAATGGTTGCAGTATTTGTCTTCAGTTTACAAATTTTGACCCACTAAGAAACTACTACTACTACAACAACAATAATGATAAGAAAATTAAATTCAGGTGCAATGCCTTCATATGAAAAAGAAAAGTTAATTTATTTCCACAGCATGTAAGAGCTGACTAAAACTGAACTAGAACCTGTTTAACTAATAACTGTTACTAATTACATTAACATGACAAAGGTAAAGCTTATGTAATACTAGATACTTACATAAATTTAATTGAATTTTACATGATGCAATACACACTAGACCCATGCAATCCAATTTCTTTGGAAATACAATGCCCTTAGAATTAGATAAACTGGTTCATAAATAATAACCCAATAACATGAAGAAGAGTTTCAAGTTTAACTAAGTTCATCTTTGTAGTAAATCTAATATTTCATCATTCCCACATGCAAAATATGAACTGGAGTTGTAGATATCAGCTCACTATACTGTACCATCACTAATATTTTATTTAAAAATTCATGTTGCTTCAAAAGGTCATTTCAGACATTTCCCTGCATTGTAACACATATTTGCTTATATCCTATGTCTAAACTTTGAAAGAGACTATGATTCTGTGAGTTTGTTTCGATGTTTTTTCTGAGAGGCCAGTTAGGAAATGCTGGCTTTAAAAAAAGTTTAAAACATTGTAAAAGTGTATTTATAAGATCTATTTACAAAATCAATATCATTTATATTTTTCATTAACCTTTTTCTGGCACATTTGATTGACTTAAATTGATTTTTACACAAAAGTCACAGTAAAGATTTCTTGTATTGTGTATTTTTAACCTTTATATCTGCTATCAGTCCAATTACTATTAAAATATGTGTTGTTTGTTATGATATTGAGTGGGTGTGCCTTCCAGTGAAGGCATCGACTCAGGAGGCAACTGTTTTAGTATTTTGTATATGTCCTTGTTTTTAGTTACTTGGCATAACTTTGTGTATTATTGATGTATTTAAAAACTCCACTTTCTTGCATACACAAACACCCAGACCTGGTACAACTACCAGTATACTGGAATACCATACAGTTATTTTTTCTTTGTGGGTGTCCACATGTGTGGTATGCTCAACCATGGTGCCAATTATCAATATCAAATACAAAAATATCAATAAATCTCCTATCATGTCTCAAATTGGTATAAACCAGCTTAGTAATTAACAAATATATATAATTGGCACATCAATATGTACTGAGTCAGTTTAGTTAATATTTGTTCCGTAAACTTAATTAACAAATACAATCTTATTAGGAGCTCCATCAGGACCAGATCCTGCTATACAAATAATTAAGGATCGCCTCTCAAATGTGAAGCACAAAATATTAATACTGTCGGGCAAGGGTGGTGTGGGCAAGAGTACCGTAACATCTTTGCTGGGACATGCACTAGCTTCAAGGAACCCTGATGCCAATGTAAGTGGAATTAAATATGTTATGTATGATAGTTTTAACACTTCCCAATTATTATTATTATGTATAGGTAAATATTAAATTCATACCATCTCATACCGTTACACCTGTATTCCCCGAAGGGTTAGGCAGAGGTGTACTAGTACACCCACAGTTTGCTGGTATGTTTAGGTCCTATGTAAAGAGATATTATATAATAGTGGATGAGCCTATTGCTAATAACCAGGCACAAATCTAAACTCCAACCTGCTAGTGAGAATTTCATAGAAAATATTACTTTGTTCGACCTGGGAATCCAACCCAGGACCTCTAGCGTAGCAATCGCGCTTACGACCACTAGGCTACTGAAGCAGTTATTAAATACCTTACATATATAGGTTCTGCAATAAAAATACTACTTCAATAATGTTATTAGAATCAATATGTTTATCTAGATTCTAGTGAAACCACTCCTCATGTCATTGCATTTTAATGCACTGATACGACTTCTCGAGTTATTTATTTGCTTCTATAAAAGTACAGTAAATGACTTTGGTAGACTTTAAAACAACACTTTAACACTAGTAAACAATTTTAGGTATTTTTTGTGAGAAATTTTAAGGAATCCTTTTAAAGGCCAGCAGTTCTAGAATTAAATACTGAAATCAACATTACCCTATTATATCTCGAGCGCCGCTCGTACGTATTTCCGAAATCCATATTCGCGGTAAAATATATTACTTTAAAAACTAAAATCGGGCGCGGGCCACACGTGTATCGATTCCGAAAGCACGGTGGCAAAGATTTCGCAACGGCTCAGCCAGACGGTGGTACCGACTGGTACAACCTTCGTTGTGCGCCCTATATAGGTCAGGTTTTATAGGGTAATTTATTATACTTGATGCATAAGTTATGCATGTTTATATTTCATATAATATTTACATTTCATAGACGAATTACGTCTACGCAAAATCAAAGCCCTGAACTATTTAGCTCAGGCCTTTGCTTTTGCGTAGACTCCAATAAGTAGTACTGGTTGTAGACCCTGCATAAATTACTTGTTTACTGCTATTTCATTCTAACTTTAAAATTCCTAATCGTTTACATGATTTCCTATATTTCTATAGCCGCTAAACTCTCTAAAGGATCACTAAATTTCTCACAATTGCTGTTATGTACTCAATTATAAAACAATACAAACTTAGTAAAGCAGTCTTATAATTCTGCCGAATATATTGTGTCTGCTTATTGTTACTTGACTGATCGACTTGGTTACGTCCATAACTAAAAAAATAAGAACCACCTTGTTTAATATAGTTGTTCCTTTCTTCTTTCTAGGTGGGTATATTAGATGCTGATATCTGCGGACCCAGTCAGCCGCGCGTGCTCGGCGTGCGAGGGGAACAAGTTCACAACTCCGGATCAGGATGGTCACCTGTTGTAAGTATTGAAGTCAAAGTCGACGTGAAAATTCTACGATCCTGGTACATCAGTTTTGCTTCATCTACATTCATTAATCTCATGCATGATCTATTTAATTTAGGGTGTTCTTAACCCTGTCTTAATAATGGTACGTTCGCCTAAATTGGCCCTCTCACAACTGTACCATCCATATTTACCTTAAACTTGTTCCGACAATCTCCGTTCGTCCTACTTTTCATAATCTTATTTACTACATTATCTTTGGCTCCACAATGATATACAGTATTTACTGATCACACTTTTATTATCAGTTTACAGTAAGTTGATAATCTTGCTGGATTATTTACAAACAAACAGTACTTATTACTTACAAATTATAAAACTTACAAATTAAATGACATATACTTCTCAAAGCTTCTTCTTCTAAAATGTATACCTACTAAATACCTGTTTCCATTCTGTTAACAGTACGTTACAGACAATCTGTCGCTGATGTCGATCGGGTTCCTGTTAAGCAGTCCGGACGACGCGGTCATATGGAGGGGTCCTAAGAAAAATGGTAACCACTTTGGAGTACATATTATGATTGCATAATATTATAGTGACATGTATTATGATCTAAGTATATTATTATTTCTACTGTCCACAGGTATGATCAAGCAGTTTTTAAGCGAAGTGGACTGGGGGGAATTGGATTATCTGCTAATAGATACACCACCAGGTAATATAATTAGAATACATTATAGTGATTCATGCACTTCAATCCTTCCTATATCTAAGACAGCAGGCTGATATGTGTATTATTAATTAATTATTTATACATCCATTACGCATATGCCAATAATTAAATTTCAAACAGTCAAAACTATTATTTCACTCAATCAAAATATTTTGCAAAAATTGGCTTATTGCTACTGCTCGTCGGATGTGCCTGCATAAAAAACAGTATTAACCAACCATAACCAACATAAAATTCAAGATTTTTTGTAGATATAATACTTTATATCTTAGTATTATATCTACAAAAAATTTTGAATTTTAAGCGACTACTTTGGTCATAATATTAATTTTAATACTGTTTCTTATGCAGGCACATCCGACGAGCACCTGTCAGCCGTACAGTACTTAACATCAGCGGGCCTGGACGGCGCCGTGGTGGTGACGACGCCGCAAGAGGTGGCGCTGCTGGACGTCAGGAAGGAGCTGCAGTTCTGCACCAAGCTGGGCGTGCCAGTGATCGGCGTGCTTGAGAACATGTCGCTGTTTATATGTCCTAACTGCAAGGTGCGTATTTATGTCCATTGCTGGAGCATGATATGTAGCTGATCGACCGAGAGAAGTCTAAACCACTTTTTCATCCAATCTATTCGAAAAGGACGACTTGATTCGCCCCTAAGTGCACCCAGTTTTCTATAAGAAACTTTTAGTAGGCAGTAATGAGTTTTTAATCCTCTATAAAAGTGCACCGCAATTATCTTTGCCGCGCACTTTTTGAATTTGGAACATCTTAGTGTTCAGCGCCACACTTTACTTTTTACTTTCGAATAGAAAAAAGATGAAAAACTCATTACTCGCTATTTATTTTCTCATACTGGGTGATGAAAATTAGAGTGTATCACTCGGGCGCAAAATATATTTTTGGCTCGGGCGACCTACTTTGAATCCCTCACTACGTTCAGGATTCAAAAAAGCGCTTTCGCCGTAAAAATATTATTTTGCTCCCATATGATACATCTATTTTATATCTTTACATTTGTTTACAGGCCCGTAGCGAGATATTCCCGGCCACTACGGGTGGTGCGGCGCAGATGTGCTCCGAACTATCCGTACCCTTACTGGGCAGCTTGCCGCTGGACCCGGTCCTCGCGCGCTGCTGTGACGATGGCCGCGACTTCCTGCAGGAGCTGCCCAACTCACCAGCTGTCGTGGCACTGCGCGCCATTGTAGACAGTAAGTTGGTTTGCGCTTGACCTCACATGATAAGACTATACCGTAATAGGACGCCCAGTAGCCAGATGGATTTATGATCTAAAATCGTGGTTTAATAAAGTGCACATGACTTGTGCTATGGCTAGGATCGGGGGCAATGTACGCCTATCAGTGGTTACAATAATTATTTTTATGTAGCCTCTTTTGTGTCCCATTGCGGGGGACTGCTGATTGCATGCAGTTTAAAGTAGCCAGACAGCACCAATTCAAACTCGCAGATTGGGTTCCCTCAATAGTCTTATTTGATATTAACGTATTTAGTTCTCAAACTATTCAAATGCCAGTCAATAAAAGCCATGTTAACGATTCTCATACATTTCTACTTCCTGGTGGATAGAGCCAATTTATATAACTTAAACTTTCACTTTACTTCTAAATGGTTTTTATCTAGTGCTAAATACTAGATTTAGAGTATTTATTAAGCGCTAGATAAAAACAGTTAACCAGCAGTTTTATTAATTAACGTTATTTATAGCATAACTTGTTATGTTATATCCAGTTACAAAATCGTTATATCTGATAAAAAGAGGATTTAGGAAAAAAAAATACTTTTTAAACTATATTTCTTTTCTATTTCAGAAATTGTTGCTACTTGCGGAAATACCTCCAGTTGAGCCTTAAACGACACTGCCTTATAATAATAATACAAGTATAATTATACTTTTATATGACCTAGTCAATTTTGTTTGTTACGAACTCGCGTTGACAGTACTTAGTTAATATTTGGACATTAATATCAAAGTAATCAAAACTAAGAATCCGTAATAAAATTATTTTTGAGAAATATATTATTATCTACTATATGATTATATGATGTTAGTTCGTTAATACTTATTGTTTTATTATGCTTTGTTGCACTATCAAAGGGAATCGCTCTCGCATGATCCGCGATCCCACCGCGGAAGTAAATTGATGGACCCTCCCGGAGGGCTAAGTGCAATGGGCGACTGACGACCCCGAATCCACCGCTCAAGGTCCTCTTTGCGGCGGGAAACATGTGGCCTCGGCCGCAGAGGGTAGGGAAAGCGGCGTATCGTAATACCGACATTCCACTCCCCCTGCCGCTCCACCGTGTCCGCAGTCCTGCGGCTGCGTCCCCACCGAGCCGGCGGAAAGCAGGGAGAACGGCACACTGTAACCCTTCAGCCGCAATGTCGCCCTGGATACAACACTACGGCCCGCCTCAGTTGCGCTGCCTCCCATACGACACCGCAACATACATTGCTTCTCCAGTGCGGGCTTCCCGTACCAAGCCCGCAGTAGCAGTCCCTTCCTGATTTTCTACTTCACTTCACCTTCAGTCCACGGTTACTAAGACCCCCCCGCTGCGAGAAGGCGAGAACCCCTTGGGGGGGTAGTTTTTAATTACCTAGTGCATACCATGTTAATTTTTGAAGAACTTGCTTGAGTTACAAGTACACCGCAATATTTTCTTATTTATGCTATCCTCACACTTCAAGGTAGTATTTACAACCATAAATATCTTGAAGAATATTTTTTTTTCATCATAGTTTTTTAAAAATTATGATTTGTTTAAATTATGACTCGAAAATTCAACTCAAATAGTTCACTAAAAAGTCTTAAATCAGTAGCACGATTTAGGAGTAATCTCAAAAATAGCTCATTGGTTGCTAGTCACATGTCTATAGACTTACTCACCAAAGATTCTAATTAGTGCAATCACTTTCCATCTAAGTGAGGTTTACATGACTGAAGTAAAAATGTCAAGAAAATAAATTTAAAAATTCATAACTTTTAAGCTACTGATTTTCGCGGAACATAATATCTTGAGTTTAGATTAAGCATTGGGATGTCCTAGATCCAAAAAAAATATTTGGTCACTATAAATGGGTCACTATAATCACCAATTTTTCAACACGGTAACATTTCCACTTGTTTCGTTCAATTTCATTTCACATGCCGAACTCAAGGCAAGGGCAAGGCCAAGCAGAGTGAGCTGTAAGCTGGCTGACACTGACAGTGACATGAGTGACAGTTGTTTGACAGATAGAGCACAATTAAAAAATAATTCAAAATCCGGTTTAATTTCGTAAATATATTTAATCTAGAAGTTTATTAGTTTAACACGGCACTGTACATTTCTCATCTCAATTGAATGGATAGAAGCTATTTGTAATGTAGTTTCTTTATGTTACACAAGCTTTAATATTGCACAAGAATACAACTCGTTACATGGGCACAAGAGTAGTCTCCAGCCTAAAGGATGCCTGCTCACTCCGAAGACGACGAAGACAAGCCTTGTAGGGCATGCTCTGACTTCAAGACATGGGCTAAAAGTCAGAATAAAGTTACATTCACATCCCCAAACAAACAGGTAAGGTTATGTTTCACAGTACATGGAAGTTTCTAGTATTGTTGCTGATAATACTGCCGCCCAATCTGAAGACACAGTACTGTTGTATCTTAGTAATGCTTCTTTGTTTTGTACTGTAATGTTAGTAACCTTAAAGATCTGAGAATGATACAACAGCTGATTGCTTTGTCATGATGAAATAGTAAGAAAGAGGTGTTGTGGTACATGTAAATTCATTTTGTAAAGCCACAGTGCCAGATCCCATTCCAATAAAATAATTTGAATGTTGTTTATTTAGCCTCCTCCAAGACCAAAGGACTGTCCCCTAGACAAGGATGAGATAGGAAGGTCGACTTGGGCGTTCCTGCACTCAATGGCGTCATACTACCCTAAGAAACCCACTCCCAGACAAGCAGATGCAATGGCCAAGTTTTTCAACATATTTGCACAATTCTACCCCTGTGAACCGTGCGCACTTGACTTTCAGGCAGAGTATGTATTACATAACTTAAGATCAATACTATTTTTTATTAAACAATTACTCACTGATACAAAAGAAGCAGTAATAGCCTAGATATAAGACACACACGTCATTTGAAATCATGTGGTGAGAAGGAATACTTTGTATTGTGTAGGAAACATGCATACCTGAGATTTTTTTTCAAAGGCTTGTGAAGCCTGCTAACCTGCATTAGGGCCAGCATAATATGGTGGACTATAGCCTAAGCTTTCTCATTCTGAGAGGAGACCAGTGCCCAGTTATAGGACAGCATATGGGTTGATGATTATGACTCTTTGATTGTTATACATTGCCCACACATTTCTTGGGACTGTAATTTGAAAATTTTAAAGAATACCAAAAATTTAATTAGTAAAGAGAATTAGATCTGTGACAAGAAATAAATATTAGGGACATTTTACAAAGCATGATCGAGTCTCAAACTATGCATAGCTTGTATGATGATAATGGATATATCACTTACATACTTTTTTTGTAAATACATACTTATTAAAATTAATAAGAAACACCTAGACAAATACAAACACAAAAATTTTTCTTAACAATTTTTTGTGTTGTGGGAATCAACACTTGACCTCATGATCAGCTGTCCAGTAATTGAAGCACTAGAGAACACACTTTGTCAACAAAAAAAAGAGTGCTGATAGTTACTACTGTTTCAGAGACAATATAGATATATTTTTATTTACTTGTATTTACAGCTTGGTAAAACATCCACCAAATACAAAAAGTCAAGATGCACTTGCAAAGTGGCTGTGCGAACGACACAACACGGTTAACATCAAACTTGGAAAACCAGTATTTGATTGTTCTAAGGTACATGAACGGTGGAGAGATGGCTGGCTTGATGGATCCTGTGATTAACAAATGTCTTTTCACAGACAAAATGTTTAATATTGCCAATAAGCATTCCTCTTCATCACTGTACTTTGATTGAGCATAATTTTAATTGGGACCTTTATAATGATAAATGAATTATTATTATTGATGGCTTTTCCCTATTCAACTTATATCTTGCATTATGTTATTACAAGTTTTATATCTGATGTAATAATTTAACTTACAGGAAAATCGAATGTAATTTTTTACATATATTGAAGTATTTTTTAATACAATAATTATACATTTTGTCTGTGAAAACTGGTTACAGAATGTAGTTTTTGAGCCAATTTAGTGAGTTGTAAGTAATATTAGTTTAGTGGTTTAGTCACTGTCATGTGAACTATTCAAGCATTTCAATGTAGTATTGAAGCAAATTGTGATTTCATTATATAATGCAGTTCAACTGAGTTTTGTACAATTGTATATGTGTTAAAGTGTACCTATTGTTGTTACTATTTGTTACTTACTTTTAATATAATGATACTCTGTTGAGCATGTAGGGTTTTTATTGTACCTACTTCCTAACTTTCAGAAAGGACTGCTAAGTATGGCCTGCGGGTATAAATAACTCCAAATACATAAAATTGGGCACAAATTCACCTCCTAACAACCAAATTTGAATAGCCGATTACGTCAGTCGGCAACAATTATTAGTATTTATTAATTTGTACAGCATACTACGACCACCTTCAACCACAGACCACTGTCCAACTTTTAATGCTGACTCTACAAGTAGGTGTCTAGTATTTGCAAAATTGCAAGCCTTTTCTGTATGCATACATATTTAGACAAATAAATCTTTCTTATTCTTATGAGTGCGACACACAACAGTTATTGAAAGTGAAGGCAGGTTGTCGTAAAAGCGGTAGGTTTTCGTCATAAATAAGAACAGATAACTACCTATATAGTAAACATTTACAACACATACAAAGCACGCTGAGCGCACTGTCTTATCAACATGGAGGCGCGGAAATACAAAATTAAATGAAAATGACACTTCTGAGGTCAGAGTACTCATAATAACTGAAATGAACACAAACATTACATTATCAAAAATGTTTATTAAAAAATTCAATTAAATGCCAATTCAGTTCACGTTTTTACAATATTAACGAATTACAAATGACCTTACAACAGTCGTAATTTGCTTACTTCTTACAGTAAAAGTTCATTCACTTAGAATAACTGCAACTATGTCACTGGTTATTCGTAATGTTATTAAAGTTTTAGTGATCTTAAGGCGTGCCTGCTCAAGAACACTATTTGGGTTGTTCTCATAAGAATTCCATTTCCCTCTCGATGCCGACGAACTTCAGTTGCTCAGTGGGCCCGTATCTGGAAATAAATTAAAAATACAAAACACAAAGAAGCAACCTCTCGTATCTACATATTTTATCCATACTAAAATAATATCCAATCTTTATTTAAATTTAAAATGTAAAATAATACACTGCCATTGGTCTGGCACATTGAATGCCACTGATGCCGAAATAACGTGGCCATCTACTGGGCTCGAGTAGGTGGCCAGGTAATGTAATTACCATCGACACGAAAAGAAGAAGATTGTGACACCACAACCTCAGACCACAACGCGTGTTGTGGTCTGAGGTTATGGTGAGAATTTTTCAATAAGAAAATTCTCAGTATTAGTTTGGCGTTTAGGCAATTTAACCAAGGGAAACACCATGAAGGAGTTACCCAGGAGTGGTTTAAATGGGTTAATGATGAAACTGCTATTATGCTCGTCCACTAATTATAGTGGAGTCCCATATTAATGGAACTAAAATCATACTGGGGAACTGTAGCTCATAAATGCCTAACCCTTAGGGGACGCAGTGCAATAGTATGTAAAAAAACAACTGCTCATATTACCAACATACTGAAATTAGCAAAAAAAATGGTCCCACTAACCTGTAGTCAAAGAACAGTTCTTCCCCGGGCTGTATGGCTCGCTTGGCGAAGATACCGATGCGGTGATCGCCATTCACCATCATCACCTTGGCGTAGCAGTTCGGGTTGATCGAATGGTTCGCGAATCGGATCTTGTTGCCTTTACGTGTCGCGTCAACTACGAAATCTGTGCGAAAATGCAAAAATTATTAGTACTCGGTATGTTTTTAACCTTTGCAACTATGTTAAACATTTTTGTTTTTATAATACAGTAGCACTTAAGACAAAATGGGGTCTCTGGGTGAATCCTAGAAAATGAAAAAAAAAATTGTTTTGGTCTATGCTCCAAACAGCTAGTATAGTGTATAAATTGTAAAGTTTGCCAGTTTTTCTTGGCTAAAGATAAAGTAAGATATGGTTCTGAAGAGGAAAGTTAGTATACTATCAATTCAATAGATGCCAAAAAGATTAGTTTTTGTCAGTAAAGTAATCAGTGAACCCTTCGATTCTACTTCGCTCAATTCCGATACATGAATATTAATATATAATAAAAATGTATTTTATGAAAAATAAACAAACCATTGTTAAGGTTGAAGAGGAAGGAGCACATGTACTTGTCGTAGACCTTTCCGCGGCGGTCGGCCTCGTCCTGTGAGATGATCTCTCCGCAGTACTCCGAGATGAACTCGTTCTTGTGCGCGGCGTCCTTCAGGAAGATGCCCCAGCCCGCCACGTCACTCGGCGCCAGCAGCAGGTGCTTGTGTAGGCCCCTAAAAATTGATCACGAAGAATGTGTGAACATGATTAACTGGGCATTATTAATAAGGACCGGCCATTATTAATAATGCCCAAGAGCGATGGGCAAAGTGATTAATTTATCACTTTAACCGGCCATTATTACATTACATTCACATATATATTACATCACGGACCACAAGCCGGTGCTACTTACTATTGATAACACAAACCCAGATAAAAAACCATCCCACATAGCGACCCGGATAGACTACGATGCAGTTAAGTTAGATTTAGAAAACTCGGATTTTACCCCATTATACAAAATTATTGACCCTAATACATCCATAAATATGTTCATAACTATTATCTCTTCAGTAATTACCAAACACACTAAACATATTAAAATCAGTCGAAAAAAAAGAATAATAAAACCATGGATAACCACCGGCCTCTTAAAGTGTATACAAAACCGTGACCGGTTGCACAATACATCAAGAAAAGATCCCAATAATCTTATCCTGAAAACTACCTACACGCGGTACCGGAATTTTTGTAACGACCTACTCCGGAAACTTAAAATTGCTCATGAAAAGAGTGAACTTGAAAAATCTCGTAACAACCCCAAAGTTCTCTGGAAAACAATAAAACAAATCACCAATACCATAAAAAAGAAGACTAGCCCGGTGGATCTGCTGGGTATCTGTGATAACGCTATATCATCCGTAAACGAAGTGTGTAAATTTTTCACTAATATAGGCACTAGCTTGGCAGAAAAAATCTTGTCACAAAATCACCAACCTGCAAACCCACTTAAGACATCATGTGAGAATACGTCATCCAGCCCTGCCAACTCTCTTGTGATACTTGAGGTTGTTGAAGCAGAAGTGGAGTCTCTTATTCTGCAACTGCGAAATGACTGTGCAATAGGTTGGGATGGTATACCCCCTCTTGTGCTAAAGAGTTGTCGGCAGACTGACGCCGCCATTGACGTATATCCTTAACTGTTGCCTTAAAAAGGGCATCTTTCCTGAAGCACTGAAAAAAGATATTGTCCATCCAATTCATAAGGGAGGGAGCAGAAACTGTGTCAACAATTACAGACCCATATCGGTCCTATCAGCACTTTCTAAGATACTAGAAAGGATCCTGAATAATGGTTTAAAAAAATTCCTAAACAAATATCAGCTCATAGCTGATAATCAGTACGGCTTTCGCACAGGAATTACAACTGAAGATGCAATTCTTGAGCTGACGCAATTGGTCGCTAGGAAACTTGACAGTAGAGTTAAATGTCTAGGGATCTTCCTAGACCTCTCTAAAGCATTTGACACAGTATCTGTTCCCAAACTTATCTCTAAACTGGAACTCTTAGGGGTACGAGGCAACACCCTTGAAATTTTCAAAGACTATCTTAACAACCGTACCCAACGAGTAAAAATTGGTGATCTCATAAGTGAAGAAATACCAACCACTTACGGTGTGCCCCAGGGAAGCATTTTAGGCCCCAACCTCTTCCAAATATACGTCAATGAGTTGTGCAAAATGACCATCCCCAATTCCAAGATCTTTGCATATGCAGACACCGCAGTCATAGTTTACGGACCAACCTGGGATAGCGTTAAGTGCTACGCAGAAGCGGCAATAACGACTATAATGAAATGGCTCAACCTACATTTACTCACCCTAAACTGCGACAAAACAACATACATTCCATTTGCTATCCGGCACTACTATGCAGCACACCTGCGCGGGGGGGCGGGGGGGGGCTCACGTACCTCTGCACCGACACGTTCTTGCAGCACACCTGCGCGGGGGGGCGGGGGGGGGGCTCACGTACCTCTGCACCGACACGTTCTTGCAGCACACCTGCGCGGGGGGGCGGGGGGGGGGCTCACGTACCTCTGCACCGACACGTTCTTGCAGCACACCTGCGCGGGGTGGCGGGGGGGGGGCTCACGTACCTCTGCACCGACACGTTCTTGCAGCACACCTGCGCGGGGGGGCGGGGGGGGGGCTCACGTACCTCTGCACCGACACGTTCTTGCAGCACACCTGCGCGGGGGGGCGGGGGGGGGGCTCACGTACCTCTGCACCGACACGTTCTTGCAGCACACCTGCGCGGGGTGGCGGGGGGGGGGCTCACGTACCTCTGCACCGACACGTTCTTGCAGCACACCTGCGCGGGGGGGCGGGGGGGGGGGCTCACGTACCTCTGCACCGACACGTTCTTGCAGCACACCTGCGCGGGGGGGCGGGGGGGGGGCTCACGTACCTCTGCACCGACACGTTCTTGCAGCACACCTGCGCGGGGTGGCGGGGGGGGGGCTCACGTACCTCTGCACCGACACGTTCTTGCAGCACACCTGCGCGGGGGGGCGGGGGGGGGGCTCACGTACCTCTGCACCGACACGTTCTTGCAGCACACCTGCGCGGGGGGGCGGGGGGGGGGCTCACGTACCTCTGCACCGACACGTTCTTGCAGCACACCTGCGCGGGGGGGCGGGGGGGGGGCTCACGTACCTCTGCACCGACACGTTCTTGCAGCACACCTGCGCGGGGGGGCGGGGGGGGGGCTCACGTACCTCTGCACCGACACGTTCTTGCAGCACACCTGCGCGGGGTGGCGGGGGGGGGGCTCACGTACCTCTGCACCGACACGTTCTTGCAGCACACCTGCGCGGGGGGGCGGGGGGGGGGCTCACGTACCTCTGCACCGACACGTTCTTGCAGCACACCTGCGCGGGGGGGCGGGGGGGGGGCTCACGTACCTCTGCACCGACACGTTCTTGCAGCACACCTGCGCGGGGGGGCGGGGGGGGGGCTCACGTACCTCTGCACCGACACGTTCTTGCAGCACACCTGCGCGGGGGGGCGGGGGGGGGGCTCACGTACCTCTGCACCGACACGTTCTTGCAGCACACCTGCGCGGGGGGGCGGGGGGGGGGCTCACGTACCTCTGCACCGACACGTTCTTGCAGCACACCTGCGCGGGGGGGCGGGGGGGGGGCTCACGTACCTCTGCACCGACACGTTCTTGCAGCACACCTGCGCGGGGTGGCGGGGGGGGGGCTCACGTACCTCTGCACCGACACGTTCTTGCAGCACACCTGCGCGGGGGGGCGGGGGGGGGGCTCACGTACCTCTGCACCGACACGTTCTTGCAGCACACCTGCGCGGGGGGGCGGGGGGGGGGCTCACGTACCTCTGCACCGACACGTTCTTGCAGCACACCTGCGCGGGGGGGCGGGGGGGGGGCTCACGTACCTCTGCACCGACACGTTCTTGCAGCACACCTGCGCGGGGGCCCGCAGCGCGCGGGGGGGCGGGGCGGGGGCGGGGGCGGGCGCGGGGGGCGGGAGGGCGGCGTGGGGTGCGTCGGCGCCGCACGCGGTGCACAGGTCGGGGTCACACTCCCTCACTCCCAGGTAGCACGGACACTGCTTCGTGTTGCACTGCGCCTTGCAGCGACACCCCGGGAAACGATTTTGACCTGGGCACAAATTAGAAATCAAATTAAAAATAAAATTACTATTTTTAATTCTTATTAAATCTTACGACAATCCAAACTTTTCCTGATAATCTTTTTTTTGGCATTTTCCATGCTAAAATTGTAAAGTTATTGAAATAAAACTACTTTTTACGGATTTTATCGCGTATATTGATATTATTAATCCCGACGTTTCGGACCGTTTCGTTTTAATTAATAATTAGTAATAAATGTCATTGATCATGTAACAATAAAAAATTTAGGGTAACTGTCAGTAATTATATCATCAAGACGCCCACCACCTCAGTCTACCCGTGACCATGGACGCTGTAAAGGGTCCGAAACGTCGGGATTAATAATATCAATATACGCGATAAAATCCGTAAAAAGTAGTTTTATTTCAATGTATAATATTCGCGTAAATGTCAGAAATCAATATTGTAAAGTTATTTAGCGAAGGAAAAATTCGACCGCGGGCAGGATTCGAACCTGCGTCTTCTGGTTACTCGCGGTGGTTTTCCTGATAAATTAATTGAATTAAAAAGTGCGGATTAATAATTTATATAAAATCTGTAACAATATAAACATTTAAAAAACACTTACAATCACTGCTGCACTGGCAGAACTTCTCGCAAAAGTTCTGCGACTGTAGGCACGGACACATGTTGTCGCACGGCTGGTTGGGATGGTCGCACGGCGTGTAGTTGTAACTACACAATCATAATTATTATGCACTATTTAAAATAACTCCAAATAGCATCACACTCGCTTCAAGAAACGCTCTAATAAACTCTCATGACAATCAGACAAAGCGATTTATCACATTATTCAGTTTTCTAAAATAATTACTAGTATTTTAGCAACAGCAGTTCCAAATCAGATTGTAAGGTTTTCAGCTTCCAGACAAGGTTTTGAACAAACATACAGATTTTGATAATTTTTGATTAGATTTTGCATGATCAGCAGTTTGCTCCACGAAAAGTCAAAATCCGATGCAAGGAACAGGAAACATCCGAAGCTTTCGACTTTGTGGATCACAACAACACATTTCTGAACTAGGTACTTGGACATACGAGGACTATCTCAGGAATGTTATGTTCCTGTTATCTGAGAAAAGTAAAGAAATGGGTGAAATATCGTGAGTCATTTCACTCTTTGATTTGTTACAACGGGTATACTACAGGGTTCTATTTTAGGTCCTATTTTCTCTAGTTTGTTTATTATTGATGATACTTCACTTAGCTTCATAATAGATACGAAGGTTCGCAATCTCTTGAATTTAATTTGGTTTGCTGCTAATTTTTTAAATTACCATAGAAAAATTATTGTTTTCTAAGCCAGTAGCAAAATTCTTTAAAAATTGCCAATCAATGCACTTCACTGAAGCTTCAATTCTTGGTAGTAGTAGGTAGGTAGTAGTAGTAGACTACTACTACCTACCTACTTAGCTATGTTCAGTATTATGAAATCGCAGTGGTTATGTAATCTTGGATATACAAGCATAATAATAATAATAATAATAATAATACTTTATTGCACAAAAAGAGTATTTGTAGTACACAATTTATGGCAGCTAGATATAAGTTGTAATTACAAATTCAGTGGTTGGGCTACTGTTCTCCTAGCTAGGTTGCTGAGCAGCCTGTATTAAGGAGAAACAGGTTACCTCCCTAAATAAATACCTAATTGTTTTTTGCTACGTGGACGTTTTAATTTGCTACAAATATTAAACAATGATTTAAATTGAATTGAAATTTAAATTGAAATTAAAAATAAGGAAAATTAAATTAAATACTGATTACTTACATTCATGAAATTTATAGTGTGTGTGTGTGTGTGTGTGTGTGTGGTTGTGTGTGTGTGTTTGTGTGTGTGTGTGTGTGTGTGTGTGTGTGTGTGTGTGTGTGATATTGTTCAAAAGAGTGTCTTCAGGAGCTCCTCAGTCTCGTCATATGTTTTTGAAAGAAGGAATGAGCTGACAGCTATTTTGCATTTTGAGTAAGGTAGATTATATATCAGTAGACTTGCATTAATTTTGTTGTAGAGATATGGGCCGAGATAATAAAAGAATCTTTTAGTGAAAGTGTAAAACGGCCGTGGAATAGCACATATCTTGTCTTTTCGTCGTTTTGAGATTGTTGTTAACGGGGTCTGTCGGTGTTGTAAAAGTACAATCTGCAAAATAAAGAGCTGCCTGATGTTTAGGAGATTCCAATTTTTATAAAGAGTTGTTGTTGGGTAGATTAAAGGTTTAAATGTGGCTACTTTCAGAATTGCTCTATGCGCTATTTCTAGCGGTTTCATTGTAGATTTAGCGACACCGCCCCAACATGCAATACAATATGTCACAATAGACTGGCACAACGCATGATATACGTTGCGTATTACAGTTAACTTGGCGACGTGTCGTAGATTTTTAAATACGTAGATAAGCTTCCTGACTCTGCTTGTAAGGAGATTGATGTGTGCTTTAAAGTTGAGGAATTTATCAAGAGTTACGTCTAAATATCTTATATTATCAACAGAAGTTATAAGAGGACACTGACAAGGTGAAGATGCTTGAGAATTTACATGACCGGAGTGAGCTTTTATGATAAGAGGAGTTTCGGGTTGTGAATTTGATGATGTGGAAAAGGTAATGAGCTTTGTTTTGCATGTATTTAATGTGAGTGTGTGGGATATGAGCCAGTCATGTGCAGAATTGAAACCGTGCTGTGCCAAGTTCTGAAGATCTGACCATGAGTTTGCAGAGAAGGTAAGAGCAGTATCATCGGCGAACGATACGATTTTTCCGTTTCTAAGGTTTAAGTTGCTAAGGTCGTTTATAAAAGCGAGAAACAAGGTGGGCCCAAGGATACTGCCTTGTGGCACACCGTAGCATATCGAAAGCTCACCACTTGTATGATCACCAACCTTAACCATTTGTATACGATTTGAGAGATAGCTCTGAAAGAACTGTAGCTGCTGGCCTCTGACACCAAGTCCTTCCAGTTTTTTTAGAAGTGTTGAAATAGGAATGGTGTCGAAGGCTTTAGTGAGGTCGAGGAATACCGTGAGGACTTTTTTATTTGTGTTAAGTTCGTTAATAATAAATCCCAATAGCTCCTGGACAGCATCAGTGGTACTTTTGTTTTTTCTAAAACCGAATTGCTGGGCAGAGATTAAGTTGAATTTTTCGAAGTAGTGTACTAATCGCTTATTTATCAAGCGCTCGAGAACCTTTGATAAGGCGGTGAGAACCGCAATAGGGCGATAATCATTTACGGACTTTTTGTCACCACCCTTGAAGATCGGATGTATGATCGCCTTTTTAAACGATGTTGGAAAGGTCGCAGTCTGGAAACACAGGTTAAAGATGTGGTTTAATACCGGTGCCAAAACGGAGGAATATCTTTGTAATATGTAGGGTGAGATTCCATCCCAACCGGTGGCTGCATTTGCTCTAAGAGAATTAATAACAGATATAATCTCGTTCGAGTCTGTTTCACGTAGGACAAAAGATGTTGCCATACTAGAAGTTATAGGGACGTTTGGCTGCGACAAGGTTTGACTCTGTGTAATTTTGTTTGCAAGTTTCTTACCTATTTCAACAAAAAAAATATTTATATCATTACAAGACTGAGTGGGTGTATCGGCGTGTGTTAGTAGTTGTGTGGATGTATTTTGTATTTTTTGAGTGTTTGTGATTCTTTTTATTGTTTCCCAGAGAACTTTTGAATTATTTCCAGCTTTATTTAGTTCATCGGTATCAAATTGCCTTTTGACTTTTTTTAAAATTTTTGTGCAGAAGTTTCTGTATCGCTTGTAGGTAATTACTAGGGTACCATTTTCGGGCGTTTTTTTTACTTTTTTATGAAGTGAGTCCCTATGTCTCATACACCGTAATAGCCCAGGGGTAATCCAGGGCTTAAGAATTTTTTTCTTTGCAGGTACTTTAGTTGTCGTGGTACTTTCGCCAATAGCACTATTCAGGATATTCACAAGTGTGTCTGTAGCAGTATTAGCATCTACAATAGAGTATATGGGGCAGATGTCCATTTCTTCTATTTTCTTGTCAAGTTTTCTATAATCAATTTTTTTGATGTTAGTAATATTACACACTTTAATTTTTTTGACTTGCACGCATAGTAGGGTTGAACAGTGATCAGTAACTGTGGTATCGAAAATAAGTGATATTGACGGAGATTTGGTTTTTAGTAGTGTGTGGTCAAGACAGTTAGGGCCTCTGGTGGGTAAGGTATGGGCGGGAAGAAAACCGTGAAAAGCCAATACGTTAAGGTAATCGTGGGAGCGAGTGTCAAGAGTAAGTGGTTTTATGTCTAAATTAATGTCACCGGTCAATATGACCGATTTAAATTTCGAGAAACTTGGTAATATGTCGTTAATAGTAGAAGTAAAAAGATCTGTGTTTCCATTAGATGGAGATCGATAAATACATAGTATGGCGAAATCAGATCCCACCTCAACCACCAGCCCAGTAGCGCAATTGTTCAGTGATAATTCTTTACAAGTGGAACTTAGGTAGGTTTTGACATATACCACAACACCGTCGCTTTGATTTGCATTTTTAGTTGAACTATACATAGAATAATCGTCCAAGAGTGGAATATTAGTATTACTGGAACATGAGAGCCAGCATTCTGTTAAGACTATAAGGTCACAGTCGACGGGAATTCGCTGAAGTATTGTTTGTAAACTTAGAAAGTTGCAGTTTATTGATCTTATGTTCTGTGTCAGAATTTTCAGATAGTTCTGCGGTTTTCTTATGTAGTGTAATGCCTGCTCTGGACTACAAGAGTACGATTCCGATACAGAAATTTCGTCGATATTATCCATTAGTGCATTGGCTTTATCGAACATTGTTTAGGATAAAAATAAGGGTCGAAAAGTTTTTTAAAAAGCTGGAGTAATAATTTTGGATGTTTTGTCAAGAAAAGAAGTAATATGTGTGGTGTAGGTACAGAGTAATGATGTGAAGTATGGAATTTGCGTGTGTGTGTTACAATGTAAGTGTTTAAATTTACAGACATAATATTAATAGCTAAAAATAATTTTAAAAATAAGTAAAAACACAAAGCGCGAAGTGAGCTCTTAAGGTAGACTAGTCATTCCTTTATTGTCG
This sequence comes from Acronicta alni, assembly GCA_964056405.1. Lineage (NCBI taxonomy): Eukaryota > Metazoa > Arthropoda > Insecta > Lepidoptera > Noctuidae > Acronicta > Acronicta alni. Next base: position 15,285,287 of record OZ043925.1, on the reverse strand, counting down.
ACGATAGCTGCTGCAATTGTTGTTCACTTTTTATTACAACGTACTGACTATCAGCATTCTTCTTGATCATGACACGTCCATTTGATGTCCAGCAAAAGGCGTAACTGTGTGCCTTGGCAAAAATTCGTGCAGCGTAGAATAACTTCTTAGATACCTGAGTGAGCTGCTCGGCGATATAGATAGGTGTACACGGCAGGTCTAGCCCTAAATGAGTCGAATTGATTTTATTGTTGGGATTCTTCTTGTTAAAGTTCTTTGCAGATGTCAGGAAGTTACTTTTTAAAAGGGTATTAGAGAACTCAACACTAATATTCGAAGTTTTGTTTTCCTTTTTAGATGGCATCCTTGACACATCTCGAATATCGGATAGTTGTATGTCTGTTTCTAATTGTTTAGCCAGGTGCTGTACAAAAGTGTATAGAATATTTTTATTTTCTTGTCGTAGTTTGGGGACGTTACGTAACTCAACGCAGGTTTTAATACAGTTTCGATCTAAGATATCTATTTTCTCTTCGAGGCAGCCCAGATTTTTAACCATGGTGTTACGTTCATTTTCTAACCCCCTAATTTTGGCTTCCAGGGAGGTCAAGTGGTCCGATATACTTGTTACAGATTTTTCGATTTCAGAATTCGTTTCCTCTATTTTTGTATATTGGGTTTTAATATCTATGATATGCGCCTCAAATTTATCCAGCCGCGCATTCTGGGAACTTATTAATTCTCTAATCATGTCCTTCAGGTCGTTTCTAAGCTCATTAATTGAATCCGAGTGGTCACCTGAAGACCGGGGACGCTTTGAGCGCTGCGTAATGTTTATTGCAGAAATGTCCCTTGATATGCCTTCTTCTGTGCGTATTTTTTGAACGTCGGACTCTGAGCGTAAAGGTTGTTGATTTGCAGAACCTTTTGGTGGTGTTTGGAACATATTGATTTTGTAGGGGCTTTAGTATAAGCAAGCGATGGGTAATAAAGTAAAAACAAAAAATACAAAAATACAAAAAGTGCCACTGTTTACCGTGAGGTCAGAACTCGGGCCGTCTGTAAGGCAAGGCGAACGCTTACGCCGTTAAGCATATTTGAATGAAACTCAACAAATCATTGCTGAGACCTTTAACCTAACGGTAAGCGAGTTATTAACCACAAAACTAACATAAGTACCTAAAACTTGTTAAAACTATGTTGCCTACATACATTCACATTCATGTGAAGGTAAGTTGTAAGAAGATCAGAATAATAGTATGACATTATATACCATTTTAATATAATAAATACTTACACGTGATGCGAGGCGGAGTCCTTCTTGAGCTGTATCTTGCGGCAGTGCACGGACCAAAGGCGGTGTTTCTTCTTCTTCTTCCGCGGCGGCGTCAGTTCCGCCTCCACGCGACACTCTTCCTGACCGGTGTTGATCCAGTATGTGTACACCTGGGTGACAACAGTCGAAACATCGACGCTATCATTTTAACCTTTACAGCAGCGAAGGTTCCATAAAACTTGATTCGTACTAGCTTTCAGCTTTATATAGTTTATTAGTTACTACTCTTTGTAAATGTTAGAACTGTTTAGAACTTTCTTTTATGTCTAGCTGTATTTTATTTAATTGTAATCTTCGCAACATTCCTAAATTGTCCTCTCATGTAAGTATCCAATTTATAATTATTATTGTACCGAACATCATTGTAAACAACTATAATTTAAAAGAGTAACCATGGAGTTTCTTGCCGGTTCTTCTTCATAGGAAACGACTAATTTAGAACCGTGCACCTAGACTCGACATTTCATAAGCGCCTGTATATGGTTTATATGTTTGATTTTCCTTTTGAATAGTCACTATTAGAGTATACTATTACCTTTATAGCAAGTCTAGGTAAGCATTTCTTAAAGGGCTTGACTTTTACCAAAGTTAACCCTAAATCACTGCTACAAATTTTGGTTATAATGTTTCCTTTTACGATATGGCCTTCGTATTTCAAATCACTGCTTATAATGATTTTTCAACCGACGAAAAAAACGGAGGAAGTTCTTTATTCGTCATATTATGTTTATCACGCGATTACTCAGCTATATATAAATTTAAATAAAAAAATCATTGGGTTCGGTATATCTCCAAGTTAATTTAATTGGTATTCGACTTTGGTCTCTTGGAGATACACAAAGGAACTCCTCAAAATCAAATATAAAATGTGAAAAGGTCGACGTATTGTTAGGTTTATGACTAACCTATAATAAGGAACGTAAATACACCTTACCCTTGACCGATGCGAGCTGATGGCGAAGGAAGACAATCGAGGGAACTCTTCAACGGTTTACAGCAGTTACCTCGTGTTTGAGCGAATATCATTTATCTTGATGAGATACATACCATCACGCCTGTATTCCTCGAAGGGTTAGGCAGAGGTGTACTAGTGTACACCCACCGTAGTTTGCTTATTTTTAGTCTAAATAACTACTTTTGAGTTGGTGCCAAACAAACTTAGCTTCAAAGTATAACCTTTGTTAATTGTTTGTAATGCACCGACTCATAATTAGTTATCAAGACTAAAAGGTATATTATATTTTTAGCTTTTCAGTTTTTTTCGATATAATTACCTGTTGACAGGTCTTGGAGAGCATGACCTGAGCGATGGCGCAGTAGTTAGAGGGGAACACCTTATGCAGAGCTCTAAATAGTGATTGATCAGACCCTGTCCATTCTGAATCTGTGTCGCCCACCGTCAAACCTATAATAAATGTATTTATAAAAACCATATGAGAACAAACATGCAGGTAGTTTTGACAATCGAACGAGACGGAATAGACCGATGAAGGTGGAAAGCCCGAAAGTAAAATTCCTCATTTGACAAAACACTCTCTGAGACAATATGCCAAATCAGGATAAAAGTCATTGTGAAACACTTACCCAACGCATTATAAGCGGGCTCTGCGGAGCCGTCGCCGCCGGGTTTCAGGTTGTTGCCCCAGTTGCTGTTGCTAGAGTTACTGTTGCTTCCTACAGTGGACCAAATTCAACTTTAAAAACTTCCTTATAAATCTTTTATTTCCATCACGATAATAATATTTTGTTATACATCAGACGCTACGACCACTAAGCCACCGCAAGTGATACCCGCAAGGTCTAAATTTTCCTTCACATTCTGATTTTACATCTATAAGGTGACGAGGTTTTTCCTTCGTTAAAATATCACTCGCTTAAACGGTGAAGAAAAACATCGTGAGGAAACCTGCATGCCTTAGAGTTGTTTCTCGACGGTGTATGAAACCAACCAACCCGCATTAGGCCAGCGTGGTGGAATATAACCACTGTCGGGTCGGGGTCTCCTCTCAGAGACCCGAGATAGCAGCAGGGTTGATGATGATGAAAATAACTTTATAATTTGCATGGATAATGCAAAAAAATACAAAAAGATAATCATATATTGCTAAAGTATTTCTATATATAATAACATAATATGTTTCATTTATTTAACACGTAAACTGGGGATTCCCGGGGGAAAATTCGGGGATATCCCCGAAGCGTTAGGTAAAGGTGTACTGATGTACACTCACAGTTCGCTGGGATGTTTTAGATCTCAATAATAGCTCTAATATAGCAATTGGCTCGCCCTCTAGGCCTATTGCTGCGGACAAACGGAAATCCAAACTCCGCACTGCAATGAAGAATTTAATTTTTTATAGAAAAGTCCTGTAACACTACTTGACCTGAGAATCAAACCCAGCATCACACGGTAACTACACCAGCGACCACTAATGTATGTGGATGTCTATTTATTGGAAAATCTCCTAAAAGCCTATGGCCAACAAGGATGCAATTAGTATTAGGTTGTAAATTATTATAGATTCAAGGACATGGTATGACCTTTCTGGAAGCGGTTGCTATCGTTGCTGTCCTCGGAGGAGGCGTCGTTAGGCGAGTCAATGGCGTGCGTCTTCCCTTTGTCCTCCTCGCCCGCCGCCTTCTCGCGCGCTAACTTCTCCCGCATACCTTCCTGTTTAATTTGGGGAAGTTAAGTTACAGACTACTTTTTGCAACGATACAAACGTGCGCTTGCGTCATCGGGGTAATAGCGTGTTTTGAATGCTCATGCGCATATATAATTCTTTCTTTGAAATAATATATTTTTTACAGATTTTATCGCGTATATTGATATTATTAATCCCGACGTTTCGGAGCCTTTACAGCGTCCATGGTCACGGGTAGACTGTCAATATACGCGATAAAATCCGTAAAAATTAGTTTTATTTCAATGTAATAATATAATATTCGCGTAAATGTCAGAAATCAATCATTCTTTCTTTTTTTTTAAACATTGTCCGCACTAGGATTTTCTCCTGTATCGTGGGTGCGTTTACCAACACAAAATTTTCATATACACAAACATCCAGACCCGCGCTGCGCCAAACGTAAAATGTATCGATTCTTAAATATGTATAAAAAAGGAATATTGATTGAATTTAAAAAAGATTTTTCAACCCTTTCTTCAGTGTGACAAAATTTCAAGTGGTGCACTTAGTTTTTTACATTTTTCACTTACCAAAAGCATATAGCAGCTAGACCCGCAAGGTTCAGAGAACGACTTCAGGTCGGGCCCCTTTCTCTTAGTCAAGTTGGGCCCCGGATGACACGCCTGCAAACCTGGTAACATCAAGGATGCAACTAAGTATGATTTTAAAATAAATAAAATAAATATAAAGCAATGTTTTTCTAAGATTTATTCTATTATTAAGATTGTATATTGAAATATATTTGTAAGGAATGGATGATATTGATTGGAACATATCAATTACGATATGGTTTATACTTTTATAGTACACTGAGTTATGAAGCTCTTATTCGAGAATTGTGCTCCAGTGATCTCCAATACGTCACCATAATTTTCATCAAGCTAAGATTGCTCGTCTCTGCTCAGGCATAGCCAGAATACTTAAACATTTCAGATAAAAATTAGACAAAACAAATTATCTATATCAGCAGATGGAGGGTTTTTTCATACTCCATTTTTAACTTGTTGAATTACACAGATAAAGATAATATAAATTATCATTAAACTTCTATAAAAGCAGCTTGTTTGCGATTACTGGTTGAGCACTATTCTAGATTATAGACTATTCTAGAATTACGTCTTTTGAGCCCCAAAGTTTTATCAGATAATAGATTTTATTTAAAATACGATTCCGTGATCCCCCATGAAACAACAATGAGCACCAATATTTGTTCTGAGTGAGAATTAATCAAGCCGTCGTTATATATAATGGTAAGGTTTATTCATAGGTTTTTACCTTTAAAAATAGTTCATAGTGAGTTAGAAAGTAGATTAATGTGTAAAAGTGTATAATATCTATTACATAAATGAATAACATAATATGCAATACTTGAGCAAATAATATGAATAATAGGTAGTTACATGGTTAGTTTATGCGATATTTTTCGTAAATAAAACAAGACAATATAATGTTATGAGGTGATGGCTGACATGGATGAATAGAAGGAAAGCACAGCTGCGCGATCCTAAATTGGGACTAATAATATTTCGAATTTAGAACGTATCATACTAGAGATGTACAGTTTACGATCCAGAATCATTAATATAAACTACACTCCGTCCACTATAATATTAAACATATAACGTTATAACGCCAAGTTCCGTTATTCCACGATATATTAAAAACGTATGTAATATATATATCATTTACAATATAACACTCTTAAACTCGGCAATTTCAACAATATAATACAACAAACTATGTAATTTGTCTAATGCTATAGTAAATGGAGTATAGCCTGCCAGTCCAAAAATAAAATTATGTATAGAAAGTAACAACAGCAAATATTAAGGTTTCTGGTAGCTATTTGATGATCTTTAATATTAAAGATTATATTTTTCATGCTACTAAAACTATGGGACTAACAGATAGGATTGACAATAGCAGATACTGATATTGGATTTCGTTTTTATAATTGATCTTGGTCACTGACAGGGATACGAACAAACACATTTTATGGAAATATTATACATCTCTAGTCATAAATACAAATGGGTATAAAATACAATAAGGAATTTTGATTTGTTTTTTTTTTTCACAGCTAATAGCATAAATAATAATAATATCAATGGTAATGTGGTTGTCTGTACGGCCTTACCTGCCGTTTGACTTCCTGTCGGCCAAACAGAACAACAAATACTAATCAGCCCTAGGTAACACAATACTTATACTTAATATATTCATAATCGCTACTATATTATATAAGCATAGATGGGAGTATAGTTGGGTCTTCTATAACTTGCCTGATTATATTATGTATTTTAAGAAAATATAGGTAATTAGATTAATAAATGTAACTCCCATTTAGAGTCAAGACCAGCATTGCAAGTTTTGGAATAGTAATAGGGATAAATTATTTTTAATTAGTATTGAAAGTTAAAAGTAACAGAAATACTTGAGCGTATCATTAACCCTTATTAAGTTGACCAACTATATTATTTACCTGCCTGTCTACCGTCGAGAAATATTTAAAAATATAGTCCACTCACGATGTAAGAAGCAGTCGTATTTGAAGCAGCGTCTGCAGAAGAGCGTGTGGAAGGAGTGCATGGTCTGCTCGCGCGAGACGGACTCAGCGAGCGGACCGTCGATGTTGGGCGTGCACTCCGGAGGCAACGCGTTGGGGTCGCTGCGGGACGTCAGCTCTATGTACCTGACAATCCGTTCCTTAAACTAGTCATCACATCCATAGCGTCTTTCCAACTCCGTCAGGGTCAGATTCCAGTCTAATATTAGACCTCTTTTTTTTGTTGACAGGGTTGGAAATGTTTTGTGCACTACCCACCACTCCGGGGAGAGCAGTGGGGTGTGTCGGACTCCGCTCTGTAGCCCGATTCACGTAATAAAAACCGTAGCGATGTCGCAGCGACTTAATCGTTGAAACAGTTTTCCTATTCACATCCGTCAATCAGAGCGATTTAGAAGTCGTCCTATTGAAATATAACTGTACTAATACTAATACTGAACTGTACCACACAGTTCAACGATTCGATCACGGATGTGAATAGGAAAACTGTTTCAACGATTAAGTCGCTGCGACATCGCTACGGTTTTTATTACGTGAATCGGGCTACTGAAAAGAGCGATCTACCGACTAAAACCAACCTCGGCGTTTCGCGTCACCACTTTAGTGGATACGGGAGCGCTGTAGTAATCTTCCGCAGAAATATTAGACCTTAGACTTCTGGGAAAACCGACAACTTTGGCTTCTAATTACTACTACTACTAACGGTTTTAGTATCAATGGGGAACGGCGGCTTCACATGCTAATAATGTTTTATGAAAAAACTGCCTGTCTTATGCACGGCGCAGGTCACACTTTGTAATAGTAGGTTTTGAAAAAGTAGTCATTCATGATTTTTATAAATCTTCTGCACTATACATAAACACGACAAATGAATTAGATCGTCAAACATCACCTATAAAATAATATACTATTATTGTTATAATAACATAAGAACTGACTTCTCTCTCAGCTCCTGTGCAGTGCCCTTATCAGGGAATTGACCGCTGATGGCTTGGAAAATGATGAATATCGGGAACTGCTTGTCATGAAGCGCTTTCTTGTCAACATCCTTGCTTTCAACTTTATCTTTTTCCTTATCCTTGTCTTTTTCTTTACTTGCGTCTTTCTGCAAGAATAATATTTAGCTTATATAAAATAATAAGAAATCAAGAGTGATCCCACGGGGTTGATAGGTTAAATAGAACACTGAGCATAATAATATTAATAATAAATATTAATTTTCTTGGGTACTTATGCCATCTTGTTACATATCACCCATTTGATAGAGTAGGGCAATGTTTTGGTTACAATTCTTGAACCACATAATGATAAAAAACTTGCAAAAAACAAAATAGACCTTGAACTCACCTTAATTCCGAGCCTCTGTCTTTTTTTTACTTCTCTTTACGTCCCGAAGCCTGTTCCTAGTCTATTAACTAAATTATATAAACAAAGTAGTAAATCTTACGTCTTTCTCCTTGTCCTCCTTAGAATTCCGACTTTCCCTGCGCTCTTCCGTCGCTATTTTCTCAGGCTGGAAGGTCGTCAGTGCGTGAACCTGGGTATCAATAAAGCATACAGTCTTACTTCCTCCTCCTTATTCTCCAAGCCTCCTTATGCTCTCCAGCCGTGCATGTGTGTACCGGATCATCCAGCTTTTTTTCTCCTTATCCTCCTCAGATTCGACTTTCTCTAAACTCTTCTGCCCTTTAGTCGCCACACTTATCAAAGAGAGTACCTGAATCGTTTTAAAAGTACCAATAAATAATAATCTAACTTACTTTCTCTTTGTCTTCCTTAGAATTGCGAGCCTCTCGATCCTTCCTCTCCAAAGTGGTTTTTTCTTTAGTCTGAAACATTTTTATTGCATTGACAATCCCTATTGTATTAAATAAAGACCTGCAAAATGATTAGTTTTCAGATACTAACTTCTTTCTCTTTATCCTCTTTAGAGTTCCGAGCCTCCCGGTCCTTGCGCTCCTCCGCCACTTCCTCCTTGGTCTGGAAAGCCATCAGCGCGTGTACCAAGTGCACGAACAATTGGTCGTCTATAAACCCGCCTTCTTTGTCACCTGTTGCATGACAGTAGATAATCATTGTTATAAATTCATTGTAATAATTAAATCCAACATTTGTCAATAACATATTTTAATATTAAAATATGTGTAAGAAATGTAAGAATAAAAGGATTGTTTTTTTATATGCCTGTTGATGGAAATAGTAATATTTGACATAGTTCAGGGACAAATAAATATGAAATTAGTAAGTGTTGTATTAACAAAACATTGTCTTTGAAATGTATGTCTTACAGAACTTAATGTGCATGAACAAATTCTAAAAGTAGTGAATATTATCTATGTCTAGACATGAAGCACGACAAGCGTGACTGTGTGAGTGCAGAGGCCTGTGAGGTGTACATACATTGATTGTGAAACAGTAGATATTTACAAGTTTGAAGCATTTTTACAAAATTTACAGTGTATGTTAAATGAATACTATTTTCTTTAAATTGATTTATGAATATTGTCTGAACCAGAGATATGGAGCCCTTTTCAGAATATTTATCACAGAAATTCATTAAAGATTATTAACATAATAAATTTATATTCAAGACTGTTTGAGCTTTATATCTGTGGTCCATGGCCACTTAAATAATATTTCATATTATCTCTAGAAGCATAGATGTGTGCACCACACACCAATGTGTATTATTTTCATGTCAGTCTGTGGACATAGCCATTATTCACAAGTACAAAGACATTTACTATTTTGAATACATAATTACTATAATTTACCAAAATATCTTAGCTAACTTCCATGTTTCATTTCTAAATATTTAAAATATTATATAATAAATTTTGACTTGATGCTAGTAGTTTGTTTACTACTACAAAGACTCATACAATACATCTTCAGATGTCAAGCCACATTGGTTCAAAGGTCTCTCCATCAAAGAATAATAAAAATAACATACAAAATCTAATTGGATTATTGTCTTGCAAACTGAGTCTGCAAGTATGTTAAGGACCCTTGTTTTTAATATGAAATCCTTATGAAGAGTGCTTAACATTTTCAAAATCCCTCATACCAAATTATTGTTAATTGAGGATTCTGATACAGTTAGGAACAAATAGTTTAGTTACCATGAGAATTTCAAGACGGTAACAATCATGCAATAAAAACGGCACAGTCCACAAACAAAAGAGGTATGATGTTAAGCAGATGTACCATGCACTTTCCCGTCGTAGTTCTTTATGAGCTCCTCGATGAATGTACCGTCCTGATCCAGGACCTCGTCTCCCATGTATGGGATGTTGTGGAGCACTGTCTCATCTTCAACCATGAAGTTCTTCTGGGTTGGCGCCCAGGTGTACATTGTTGGTATCGGGTTGACAGAGTTTATTATGCGGATTGGTACTTGCTGAGTTGTAACAACACCTGAGGCTGCAGTCAAAATAAAAAACATTATATAATTATATCTGTGGTGCTGTGTAAAATTTCACAAATATTTAATTTTATTATTGTTTTATATAAATATTCACCATCAGTATAGGTGACCTCTGCTCTCTTCATAAGGCTCTCATGATTGCAAATAGGAGCAGGTGGTGGCCAAAACGGTTTTCTCACTCGTTCAATACTTTCAGAATCACGAGCCTCTATGGACTCAGACATAAGCCTTAAATTGCGTGCCCATGCCACCTTTACTTCGTCTGCTCGTTTGAAGCGCTGTAAAATGTAAATATGATGCTGTAAAAGTTTCATGGCATTTAGGAATCAATAGAATACATTTGCCACCAGCCAGTGTGTGTTGATTCCGGGTACGCCGGAGGACTAGTTACTGTTGTAAGCTGTAATTCTTTCTTCATACCTTTACTTGGCGTAGCCTCATATACTCTGACTTCACACGTTTCTTCCATTCTGCCGACACTTTGGATTTACTCATGGGGAACAGTTATCGCCTAAGAAATAAGAATAATAAAAACTAACAAAGAAATATCACGATGCAACTAAAGTAAATAGCTCTAGCTCGCCGGAGTCGCCGGTCTCACTCAGAACAGAACTTCAGAATAGCGATGGGCGATTGTTACTAAAAACAATCGAATTATTCGAATGCGCAATGTATTCGAATGCATTCGAATAACTACTAAATTATTTCGATAGTCCGCCGCCGATTGTTGACAAGATAACAATCGACGCGCAAGCGCGATTTTCGATTGCGCGCTAATCCTTAAAGCATTGTGTTCGAATGAATCGAAACTCATTGATTTTTATTCATTCAAACTTAAATTTGGTTTCGGTACGGAACGATTACCAATGTTAATGTTGTGTACTACCTACTGTGTCGTAAATCTATATGTATTTATAAACAATAGCATAACGAGGTTTACTAATATTTATTTATTATTTTAATGGGGCGTTTCATTTTTAAGTAGTCCTTCAAATTGGTAGTATTTTTATGATAAAATGCAGTAGGTATGGTTACACAGCTTCCACCGCATTTTGTCACGGCTGTCTTCTTTTACTTTTAAAAAAAAAACCGCACTACCGAAATTTCGTATTTTTCATCAACCATCAACATATAAACAAAAGTCAGCAAAACCACAACCTACGTCAATATTTCAATAATAAGAATTGTGCGCGACCTTGACTTACGAATTACAATCGACCGGGATCTACTAAAACAATAATAATTTATTCGTTCGCTATGCAAACAACGCATATAACAATAAAATTCATTCAATAGTTCGATTGTCATTTGATTGTTTTATCGTGTCAACGAATAAATCAACATTCGAATATACGCATCTACGATTGTCGATTCATTCGATAGATTTATATGAACAATCGCCCATTGCTACTTCAGAAGACAGCCTAGGGAGGGATCATGGAGGGATGACGAATTGACGATCTGCGTTCGTTCGATTAATTGAAAAACGATTTTTCAGACCCAAATTATCGATATTTTAAATCGATATTCAGTACTGAATCGATCAAGTGAATCGATATTACACCTATGAAAATCGCCATTCGATTTTTTCATGAAATAAATATATTTTGTAAACTTATCTTCTTTCATACCTCATTAGACTTTGATTTGGTAATAAAATAATAATAAAATTGTTATTAACGAATTCCCTAAAAAAACTGATTTTACTGCTATGAGATCATTTATTTATTATTTAGATTATAAATTAACTTGGAAAAAAAAGTTTTTTTAGAAATTGATCTTTTAGACCTCAATTTTTTTGTGAATCGATTCATTAGCTTACAATTTGAAAAAAAAAACGATATTTTTCGAAAAGAATCGTCATCCCTAAGACAGCCACAGAAGCACAAACACTGACCTCTTTTGTAATAAGAGGTCAGTGGCCACATCACACTCAGTCACAGTCAAAAATAATAATATTCTGCTGATTTTTCATATGATGATTTAGCATTCAGCTGCAACTGGTTAGACTGGAAGCCGACCCCAACATAATTGGGAAAAGTCTCGGAGGATGAGTTAATCTATGTTGTTCTTTGTAGTCGATGTGTTAGCTATCATCACTAATCTGTGACTTAAACTCTATTCTGTATTTCTGATTTTCTGTCTGTGTTCGTTCTATTTCTATTCTATATTGTCTATGAACTTTGAGTGGCGAATGTGTGCGCTGCCATTTTCTATTGAAATAATTACTGAGAAAAAGATATTTTAAGAAAAGGTGAGCATGATAGCAGAGGTATTTCTTTGATATTAGTTATTTATTTTATTCGCTTTAATTGTAACGCATGCTTTAGCGGCGGATATTACTCTCCGTCTTCGGGTTACGTAATTTGTTGTTTCTCGTCATAAAATTATTTACAACGAAACATGAAAATGTAATCGATGCGCGAGGGTGTCCCTCGAGCGAAATATATGTAGAGCTGCTATCTACACCAAAAAGTTGTTCTGTTTGTAGGTGTGTGCGCACCTACAAACTGCCGCAGGTTATGCGAGGGGACTCTGATAAGTATGTCCTCGTATCGCGGTGCGGGAGGCGCGGGCGGCGCGTGGGACGGCGGGCCGCCGGGCGCTGAGGCGGACTACGCGGGCGCGCCGCCTTACGCCGCGCCCGCCGCCCCGCCGCGAGCCATGCCAACCACTGATCCTTGGACAGGGGTCAGCTACAGCCAGTACGGCGCTCCGCCCTACGACTACCAGGCGTACGCGCCTAGCTACGGCTACAGCTACGACTCTAGTTATTATCAGCGCTCCGATGGAACCTACTATGGAAAGTACTCTGAATCTAGCACGTATTCGCAACAGCAACATGCTGTATTCGACATCCCGCCCCGTCATCGTGAACAAACCCGTTCACCAGTTGACTCCCATAGATATGAACGTCGAAGATCTTATCGGACTAATTCTAGAAGTGTATCCCCATTTGATAGGAGGGAGAGAGCATATTCAACAAAACGAGACAGCAGCTACGAGGAAGGTCGTCGTCGTAGATCAAGGAGCAAATCATCAAAACGTAAAAAGTATACTTCCAGTGATCTCTCTAGCTCTCGATCTCGTTCTTATTCTCATTCACCACACAAGAGACAAAAGAAAAGACATTCAGTATCATCACACTCATCCGTGTCTGATAGACCTTATAAGAAAAAGTCTGCTAAGAGTGGCCGTGAACACTCTCCCCTGCCAAGAGGCAGTAGTTCCTCAGGCTCTCGTGGCAGATCTGGATCACATAGAACACCAAGTGCTGACCGATTATGCAAATCTCCACGAGAGGATGAAAGGAAAATTAAGGATATTAAATCTCATTCCAAAAAGAAAGATAAAAAATCCAGAAAGGTATCTACACCACCTAGAAAACTAAAAAAGAATTTAACAGACTCTAAAAAACCTGAAAAGTTGTCTCTTACACCCCCACCAAAAGTGCATAAAAAAAATAAGAATAGATCTGACAGACCTTCCAAAAAATTTAGAGAAAATTCATTGACTCCACCTAAGACTTACAGAAGATCTTTGAGTTCGAAATCTCTTTCTAGATCACCTTCTGGGTCGCCCTCGCCTCCGCCGCGACACTCGAAGCGCAAACGCTCGACCTCGAGTAGCCCGCATGCGTCCAGAGTACGCTCTTTTAGCAGGTCGGCATCGTCGACTCCTCCAAGACGATCGCGCTCTAAATCCAAACGTAAAGCGAAGAGAAAGTCGCGATCTAAAAGTCGCTCAAAACTGCGCTCAGTGAGCAAATCTAGATCAATGTCACGACGACGATCAATTTCAAGAGGAAAAGGAAAGCATTCCGTTAGTCCTGCTGGCTCCAAGTCGCGGTCTAGGTCCCACAGTCCTCCATCACGTAGTCATAGTGGCACCCCGACTGATGACGAACGCCGTGGACAGTTCACTGTTGCAGATAGAAAACGTTTCTGGAAAATGCATAGAAATAGACAGGAGGAGAAAGAGAAGGAAAAGGAATCTAAAACTCCACCTAAGGAACTGAAACCTCCACCAGGCGCTGTCGAATCAACAACTGTTGATGACATTCAATATGGTGACCCACCAGAAGTAGAAGGGCCAAATTTTGCAGAATTATTAATGCCTGATCAGGCCATGCATGCCTCAACCTCAAAATCTAAGCCTGGGCCAATTCCAATAAAGAATGATGGAAGTTTCTTAGAGATGTTCAAAAAGATGCAGGAGGAAACTAAAAAGGCTGAACCAGAAAAGAAGACAGAAATTAAAAAGCCAATATTGCCTTTTATTGGGAAGAGACGAGGTGGCAGGGTTCTCAAGACTGGTTTAGTAAAAAAAGCTAAAGCTATAGATGAACAAACTGCAGATAATGCGCCCAAGGACGCGTGGTCCCTTTACATGCAAGAAGTGAAGAAGTATAGAGAGACTTCATGTGAGGAGGAACGGAAAACTAGACCTCTAGTGAAATAATAAATTACTTTAAGAATAGGGTTAGGGTTTTTATTGTGACCTCTGCAATGTATTTACATTATATTAACAATTTATTTTCTACTATAAACAAACTTTATTGTATTAGTATGTCTAGATAATGGAGTTATTCATTACGAAAAAATTCCAAATAAAGAATTATGTCAATGACTAGGTTGTGTTTCGTTACAGCAAAATGCCCGAGAGAATCAAATCCGTCGCTGACATCAAAACTGCACCTTTTGACCCGCGGTTCCCTAACACGAACCAGACAAGGTAATATAAGCTTTATTGTTGTACACTAAATTTTTACCGACTTCGCGATAAGCAGCTGGCAGCTTTGACACGTGAGTAATAAGTTTTTTAATTGGTCAATGAAAAATGTCGCGAGTCGAGAAACAACCCACAAAACAAGGCGACAACTGGAATTCTTGCAAGTACTGTTTGCCACTTACTATTTTTATAGAATTTTACCTAAGCGAAGGTATGTTTATCACAATGTCGCCAATCATTTTAGTGATTGTATTCCTATTGTTCTGTCGCTCATGATCTCATTTATACTGCCATAAATTATAGAAATTGGCATTGAAAATTCGATCGTAAGGATGAAGTTTGAAACTGCTTAATAACAATTACAAATAAAATACTGAGAGGGCAATATCCACCTCGGCTTCCATACGCATTGACGAATTTTTATACAATGCTGTGTGTGATTGCCTTCGTCATTTCACGAGGCGTGAAGGATGACAGCATTCTTGACTTAGAACCCCAAGTTATATGAACAGATTTTATAAAATACCGTATATTATACACGATCTATTCCACAGGTACTGCTACTCCAGCTACCTGGACTTTCACCGTTGCCAGAAGGTCCGCGGCGAGAAGTACGAGCCATGCTACTACTTCCAGCGTGCGTTCAGGTCGCTGTGCCCCAATGAGTGGGTCGAAAAGTGGGACTCCCAACGCGCTGAAGGCACCTTCGCTGGAAGGATCTAAAGTATTCCAAAATGTCAGCGTTGACTTGTTAATTTATGCGAGTTTTATTTTTACTTAGGCCCAATATGTGATTTAGGGAATAAATGCGTTAATTCCACTTTTTTTATTATTTCAATACACAAAGTTAACGTGGCGCCCTACATTCCTAAACACGCCGATAGAATTCTAAATCCCAACTAGGTACTCGTAATCTATCTTAGTTTGTTATCTAAGAAAGGTATGGTGGATGCCGTTATCTGTTTAATATTTATCATCCAATCAATACTATGTATTATAGTCTTTCCAATGTATTCTAATACTACTTGGGTTAGATTAACAAAATGTAAAGCCGCAAGAACAAGTTTATTTCAAGAGAAATGAAATCATTGACAATTTCCTCTTTACACTGGTCCAGGGAAGGCTCCCTTCTCTCTAAGGTCGTCCCAATGGGATATCCAAAAATTTGGGCAAATAGTTTCAAAGTATCGCTTGAATATTCTACAATCATCCGCCTCGCCCAACAGCCTTTGGCATCTGTAGAAGTCACAGTAGCTATCGTAGCATGCCCTGCAACATTCAATAGACAGCCTTACATAGAAACCCGAAGAGTATCTTCTCATGAGATTCCATATCAATGACCAAAGAACTGCTTTGATCATAGATATGGAATGGTCGAAGGTTCATGCTTAGTCGCTCCAGGATGATGAAAACTAGCCTACCTAGCATCATAAATAAATAGCAACGTTTTAATACGCTACTACTGCCGCATTCTGTAGGAAAAGATAATAATCTACATACCTCGTTTGATTTTGAAATGGGTATCGCGGATCGATACGCTGTGTCTTAAATTCCTGGTCACACATTTTAATTATTCAATTTAATAAGTAAATAGTATCTGTAAATAATAAAAAAATATAGATTCACGAATTGACTCGCAGAGCCTGAAACAAAAGATTTGACATAAAAATCTAAGTGGCGCATAGCGTAGTTGTGATGTAATACTGAACTGATGGACGTCAGTTATACATCTATGCACTTCGTACCTACATAATATCATCCTCTTTACGCAGTACCTACTCTGTTGATGACGTATCTAATTCTATAGGGCTTGTAAAGATAGTACGATGGGCAGAGTTCGTGAAGTGTAGTGTATTAGGACGATGTGTTGGCACTACGCCAGTTACCTGCCACTGGTATACATGTAGCTGTTATATAGAATGTCTAACGGTATTGAGGTGACTTTCTCGATTTACTACTCTTTCTTATATCCATAGCATGGCAGTAAAATAGGTACCTATGTTAGGAATAAGTATAATTTCTTGTCTCGAAATGTACCTACGTGATAAGACAAAATATAATTATTATAAATTATCAATAGAGTAGAATCTATTTATTCCTTAGGTCAAGTCTTAGTCCTGATAATAATAAAAATAAAACTTTCGTAAGTATTGAGAAGACTTTTATTAGTTGCCATTGTTTTCTAAAAGTAGGTATAAACCAATAAACATTGGCTAATAATTATACCTATAAAATCATAAAACGATCCTCGGTAAAGACGAGATCCCTGTTTTTTTAAAATTATAATATTTAAAAAGATATTATAACTAGAATTAAATTAATTATATATGTAGATAAAGTAATTACATAAAATATTTACAAATAACACGACACTGACTGTGTTTAAGCTAAAAGGAAAACATGTGGATATGTTAACAATGGTTGTCTTTTTAAGCTATAAATAAAATACATCGTGAAACAATACGTTATGAATATACTAATAGACAGCCGGCCAGTTAGAACTTTCTTTCAAGTAACTAACACGAATGATTTGTATTCGGTACATTTCCTTTTCGTAATTTTCACTCAAATATTTCGTTTATCAAAAGCAAATACTTTCTACACAGGCTGCAATAGATAAGACGTTTTATGAAATGTATTATTTCACGTTGTAAACAATCCTATAAGTACAATAGAACATTTGTAGCTAGTGGTCGTGGTCCGAATGTTTGCTGGTCACGCTCACGGTCGCGTACTGCTGCTGCCTGTGGAGGATGCCCAAGCATTGGAGTAGGCACTGCATGCTGGCAGCCGATGTAGCCTAGAGAAAAGTAAAGTATATCATTCAGTTACTATTTACACTACGGCATGCTATCATGGCCGTTTTGACATTTTTCCACTCATTAAGTTTCGTATTAATTAGTAATTACATTTGAAAGAGCAAATTGCTGTTCTTTATTGTCAATAGTGATCTAACGATACTACTACAATATGTATTGTTTTTTATTTTCGTCCATTAACGTAACGGCCATCATAGCGTGCCGCAACCGCAAGTATAGTAAACACAGCCAAGCAAAGTTCATATTGCAAGTTATACAAATATGTTTAGTAGTTATGGAGAAGAATAATGAACTCACTTTTAAAAGTAATAAATCAGGATCTGTGTGTGGAAATGGGGAATCTGATGATTCTATACATCTGGCTAGAGCTGCGTCACTGAAAAATAGAAATAAATGAAATGTTATGTGAATGTAAATATTTAGTTAAGTGTTGTCTGGCAAGACCAACCCAACTTGTTTATAACAGTAGTGTTATCATGTTACATTGTGAATGTTGATTGCTTAAAATAAATAACAACTTGAGGGTTACTATCCACTGTATTTTTATGAATGCCAAACCAGTTCAGATGATCAAATAGAGGGATATTTGTTGGGTCACAAACTCACAAAAAAGGTCACATGGTTTCCTGATCAGATTTCGATATCAGGAATTGTTGTGCAGAAGTTTGGTTTCCTGATTCAGAACACACTGGCCAAACCAAACGACCAGAATTATTTTCGTACGAAAAAACGTGAGTCGTTGTAGTAAATTTTTGGACGTCACGTTAAGCGTAGCGCCTTGGCGAACAGCTTCTTCGCCATGGCTCGTGTCTCCTACAGGTAGTTGTTCCGGGTCTGGATGTTTGTTTAAGTGAAAGCCTTTGTTTGTAAAAGCACCCACAATACTTGAGAAATTACTTGTGTGGGGCAAAAATCATTAAAAAAGTAATGTGTGCATTCGGTCGGCCAGCTTTAGCCATTTCTTTATTCATAATATATGGTGAAAATGTATACACATACATAAACCTACATAGTTCTTTAGTGAGAGTGATTTAAAAGGATTAAAACTTCTCATGTACCTTAGCTCTGTAGCCTGCAACTGGTTTCTTGCTGAAGCCATGGCATCATGCACTGCAAGCTGTTCTCTTGGCTGTAATGGAGGATTAGCACCCATAGCCTGCAAATTAGAAAAACAACATAATATGAGTGTTATATAAACAATAATAGAATTACCTTTTTGTATTTTTTTGGCATTTTCCATGCTAAGATTTTAAAGGTATTTAGAAAACGAAAAATTCGACCGCGGACAGGATTCGAACCTAGGAAAAACACTATTTAAATATATTTTTGACGGTTATGCTGCCCCTGGCGGATTGGTATCTCGGGCCATGGCCCGGATGGCCCTAGGGTAAATACGCCCCTGGTCATAGCGTCTGGTGTACCTAACCAGAAGATGCAGGTTTTTCGTGATCTCTGAAGCACAGAAAGGTCTAGATGTGTTAAGAATAGTCACCCCTGCACAGACAGACCATCACAAGACCAGTGTAACCTTGCAGATTGGTCTTTGTATCATTGTGGATCAGTGTAGTTATTAGTTAGCTACAAGTGTCTCTAGTAATTTATTGATTGATGTGAATTGTTTATCTAAATGTTGCTAACAATATTAGATGCAGATGAATAGGTGTTGACGTACAGACAGACATAATAATGTCTGTCTCTCTGTCTGTATATCAACACATAACATATTATGTTGTATCACAAGGATTACCTTTTGACCTTTAGGTCTAGAATTCTAAAAATATTACCTAAAATTAAACACATTATCAAATTGAATAGCATTTCAGTATCTGCCATCTTAAAAAATCTGAGGGTACTAGATCATAATACCTTAGTATGAATTTCAGCAATAGCTCTGAGACCATTGACCCACTCCTGCCGGGCCCTAGCATCTGTGGCCCTCAATTTGAGCATGTCTCCAGAAGCACAGTTGATAGTGAATGTACGGGAGTCCTCATCACTGGGACATATCACAGCTGCTGCTAAATGTGCCTGCAATAGAACATGTTCTAAATTTTACACACAGGATTCTTTCAAAATTAATTTAATATATATAATTATAATTGCTACTTCAAAAAATATAATTTATAATAATTACTAAAAATATGATTTCAAGACAAATAACAATTCCTTTGACTTAAAAATAGACTGCACATTTAATTTTTAGAAATAAATTATTACAATCTTGAGTGTACATGGATTTGAATTCAAATTTGAACTGCTTCATTATTTAAAACATTACACCCCGAAGGAGGTCTCATTGAACAAACATTAAATAATGTTTTACCTCGCCTCTAGCTGGCTGTCCGGGTTGAATACTGTCGCCAGGCCCATCGAAAAGATAATATGAGAGAACGCCTGTTTCTGGGTCCACAGCAAACCAACGTTGCTGCCAGCCTTTCACAACGTTTGTGTACTTGTACAACTGTCCCGACAATGGTCTATTAGCCCCTAGTCCTGTTATATTGACTAAGGTCTTGATCATTTTATAGATTTAAATAAACACTTGTTTAAAAAGTTCGATATTTTTCTTACAATCACAAAGATTTTGACAACCATCCAATGATCCAACCTACTTATTAATCTATGGATCCAACCAACACAACATGTCCAATAATAATCTATGAACACAACACAACACACACACATACACACACTACTACTACATTAACAGGTTAGTAGGTTACGTCAGACGTCTAGCCAGTGAATCAGTGATGCGACTTAAATCCATTTTTAATCAAGTGGCTAGCACCAGTCCTAAAAAGTATTCGAGTGAAAAATAACTCCAGTTAGCTCGGGCTCAAGCTGTCACTCGCCGTGACGAACAAATTGATCAGTATATATAAACCCACACGCACACATAACGAGATTTATGTCATGGGTTAAAATAGTGGTTGAAGTCATTTTTGCACAAACTATTATGTATGAATAATACTCGGGATGGCGACTATATACAGGATGTATCAAACAAAAACCCTGTCCGATCCTTAAGGGTCGTATAAGGTGTCGTATTACGTACACAAACACGTAAACGATAATTAGATACGAGATATTTTTTTTCCCCGATTAATTTAAATATAATTTAAAAAAAAACTAAACCTTTTACATGTCAACACTCAATCCACGAAATAAAGTTTATTCAATTCGATCTACACTAGTGTCAAAGAAACCGCCCGAGCAATTTGCCGCTTTTTGATCCTTTGTCATGTGCCGCCAGCCCGCTCTGTTGCGTGCCGCCAAACAAATTTAATGTGAATGAATCTTACCTACTGGGCCTACACGTAGATATTAGCTGATATTGATTAGGCATAGTTATGTTTACCTAATAATTGACGTTCTTTTGTGTTTTTCATAAGTATCAGCTGTTACGTATTAGTCATAGGGATGATTACCTCCTACCGGGCCTACGCGTAGGTATCAGCTGGTATCGTACAAGCATCGTGATACCCAATACTTCCGCTTACGCGTGGGTATCAGGAATGTGTTGCTTACCTAATAGGTACCTAAATAATTATTGACGTTGTTTTTCAAGAAACAATGAACTAAATGTATTGCTTTGTTAAAATTATTTTGTAAAACATGAACTTGATATCTACAAAATTCTGCGATCGTGTTCCTTAAGTGAACTTCCAATAGGTACTTACTGATATTCCACGTCGTGTTTTCGTGGTCTTTCGGCATTAGGGTAATGAGTCTTGTACTCATTCATGGACACTGCTTGACACGTGTTCGTACACGTGTACACGTGAACTTCAAGTTCATGGAGACGTTGGATACACGCTCCGACGGCACTGGCATACCTTGCCTAGCAAAACGCACCCCATACTCTCACTCACTCGTAGTCTTTTCGAACATCTGCATAATTGCAGCATAAGCACATTGGAACACGACATTGACAATAGATTGGAATACGACATTACTCACGATACGATGGGTAATCGAGGTGATAAGAGATTCACGGACGTCCGATCGGAAGTGAACTCTACGCGAGACTGACATGTCAAGGACAACAATTGGCTTACACGTGCCGCTCTGTAGGTAGTTAGGTACAGTCTGTCGGCGACGACAAAGCGCGCATGGAGCGGCGCCGCTTGGCGGCATCCTTTGAGGTAAAAATGAAAAATAAATTGGTAAATATTAAAAGATTTCGCCGCTGGGTGGAGTATTGTCAACTTATGAAATTTTCCCATATTTAGTGGAGAATTGTGTAAGTTTATTAGAAGAAGAAAAATCGATACTTTCTGGTTTCTTTAATATCGTATTTTTATTTATGTTTATTAGTAAGTATATAAGAAAAGGAATACGCCTCTTTCGGATCGGACAGGGTTTTTGTTACATCCTGTATGAAATCATAATTATGTCGTTTTCCTCTTGAACTAACTCCCAAAAACTAACGTTTGAAGTCGAGTGCACAGTATTCCAGACAAATGTCAGTGGTTTTTAGTCAACTCAACTGTAATACTATGTTTATTTTTTGTTGAGTGAAAATAAAGAAAAACTGACTAAAACTAACTAGCCAATGATTAGCCGAGGAGGTTTGCACCGGAGCAGTAAGGGGACCGGAGAATCACCGGTAATGTACCGGTAAAAGTACTAGATTGAATCAATCGGTTATTAGCCGCTTAAACATCGGTGATCGTATTACATCGGAATAGAATATTTTAATGTAATAAATACTACAAAAATACAATATAGATTTATTAATCAATAATTTTAGTAGTTATCAGCTAGTTTAGGTTTTATTTATTTTTTCTAGCCAAGATTATCGACATACCGACGAGATCAAACCTGTGTCAATGTCAAACTCAGGTGTCATTGTCAACAGTCAATTTTATGTTTAGCTTTAGTTGTTTAATACATCTGTCAGTGATATCGTGTTTACAACAAATTACAAAATTGTTTGGTGTACATAATATCTACCGAACGAGACTTGTACGCTTCATTGATCTTACGTTGGCCGTTGATAAATTTAAAAACGAATGAATCGTGGGTATTACTAAAATGGTTTTCAAATTAGTGCGTATCGATGCACAGGAGCCTTCTAAAGTACAACTAGCTATCGGTACGCATGTGATTGGTAGAGGGAAGTTTCTTCACGTAAGTTTTTACAATCTTCTGCTACTGTGTTGTGTCATTACACCCATATGACTATTGTCTACTAAACGTTTCTTGTCCCTAACCTAATAGCACTATACATTGTAATAAGTAACATACATTTGCAAGTCTTTATGTTCAACACGACATCCCTAACCTAAGCTTTGCAGCAATGAGTCATTGGCTAATGTTTTAATATATTTCTGTACAGAATGATGATACAGATAAGAGGGTATCACGTAACCATGCTGAATTGGAGGTAACAACTGATACTGTGAAACTGAAGTCGGTAAGCAAACTATAATACTAGAAATTAATAATTAATAAGTATTTTGTGGTGATGGTCAGATACCAGATGAATTTCTCTTAGACCATTTGTAAAGTTTACTTAAGCTTTCAAATAAAGCTTTTTATTTTTCAAATCATTTTAAAATCGTAGCTCTTAACTATAAAACAATAAAAAATACATATTTTAGTTGCACCAAAACCCGTGTTTTTACATAAAGAAGAGCTCAGACGAAACACAGCTTCTACAACAAGATTCCACAGCTTGTCTCTGCCATGGTGACAAATTTGGTCTTTTACCAGACTATTTCTGGTATGAATTACTACACTGTCCTAACCAGGACACAGACCAAGGTACGGTGAGCCCTGTGGCCAAACAGAATGGGTGCGAAAATGGAGAAGAAAATATAACAGATCAGACAGAAGAAAATAAAGCCAGTGCTAGAGAAAATGAAGAAGCAGTGAATTTTGAGGACAGTGAGGAAGTTAAAGATCTCAATGGCTCTGCTTCCCCATCATTATTGAGTAAGCTTCATTTTAATATTATGTTCAAGGCCTGTATGTAGTTTTATTTGGTGAATTTGACCCATGGCATCCTTAGGGCCTTATCACATTAGCGGTTTGCGAGCTAGGCGGGACTGGCGCGCAGCGAATGCGTCGCGAAGACGGGCTGCACAGCGAAGACGTCGCGGACACGTGGCAAATTCGCAACGGTTTCGTCGCATGTTTGTAGCAAGTTAACGACGTACAAAATGGCGTCATTGCTGCTATTCGCGGCGATCTCGTTGCGCGTCCGCAACAAATTTGCTGGGCATGGTCTGCGTGTTCGTTGCGCGCCCGCTCCGCTTTGAATCCGCTAGTATGATAAAGCCCTAACTTAGGAAAAAGATCCTGACACTGACACTCAATGATCAGTAGATTTCTGTTTGCAAAAATGCTGCCTTTGAATATAACAATCACAATATCTTTATAGTGTTAAACACCTCTTTACCTTTTCTCTTAATTATAGTGGTGTTTTTGGTTTGGATAAGGGCAGAATGATGGAGATGATGGTTTTTGAAGGCAATAATTTTTTTCTTTCACAACATTTTTTTAACTGGGAAGGAGAGGCCCGAACTGAATATAGGTTCTGAAAATCTGTTTTTATCAAAAGTTCCTATAATGTTTTTTTTTATTTCAGCCACTGATCAGGAATGTACTGAAGAATATGATGTTAAGCCTAAGGTGCTATTATCCAGTGACAAAAAATCACCAGCTAAAAGGAGCCACAGTTCTAGAGAAACCAGCCCTGTTGATGTGAAGAAAGTGAAAACGGAGCCAGCTGATGCAGGGGATGCTACGGCTGGACCAAGCAATCATCAACTGGTAATAAAAATTGGTTTCACTTATTCAACATTTTTAGATAATGTTTTAGGCTATGCTCAACTGTGGGCATTATTCTGAACATGAACTTCTCATGTCAGGATGGACTGTTACAGGCATCAAATACAGACAGTAAAGACAATGTTGCTGCGCCTGCGTCGCCAGCGAAACCAACGGCGCCTCTACGAGAAAGGTGTATTTATGGAGCCAATTGTTATAGGTACATGACATTTTATAATAGCTCAATACTTTTAAGACCTCTTTCTAGTACAAAAGAATGCAAAATTTACTACTAAAAAAACGACCACTACCAAAACAATAATGTTATTCACTCAATAATGAAATGATCACTGTTCAACAATATATGAAAAATTATAAGTCATACAGACTATACCGATCTGGGTAGTTAGATTGAAGTTAATCTATATTTATTATATTCTTTTTATGGATCCCATCAGACGCAACCCACAGCACAAAGCACAGTTTAGCCATCCTTCGGACCCAGATTGGGGTGGTGGGCAGCGGGGGGTGTGTCCGTACGGCCGCGGCTGCAGGAAATCGGATCCACGCCACTGGGCGCACCATGAGCATCCTCCCGGAGTCCAGCCACCCAGCCCCAACGCGCCCAGACCAGGTCAGCTTGTTCATGATCAGTGTCAGCACCAGTTTAGTATTTTGAGGGGTAGGATACATAATAGGTATATCCTGTTAACATTAAAATAAATGGCTCTCTAAGAATTAACAACAAGAAAAACAAATGAAATGTCCCAAAATTTATCAGACACAAATACGTGAAACTGTTATTTTTCTTTGGATTTTAATTATGTAATTTTGATGTTCTCCATTCTGTCCAACAGGTATGCAAGTAGTTCAACGCCACGGCAACATCTTCTACATAAACGCACATTCCGTTAACTTTTACGATGACCATTTCCAAGTAGAAGACTCAGATGGCGATAGCGTAGATTACGATTATGAGTTTTAATCGATTACAGAAAATATATCGATGTAAAATCATGGCTTCTTATAAAAGTTATTTTATGTTATGTTTTTAAAGTCAGATTAATTTGACCAGGTAAAAGACAGAACAGAAGGCAAAGGAATGTATCTCATGAGTCTGAGAGTGATGAAGATATTCCTGCCAATGATCTCATTGTGACGGGAAAAAGAGCACGCAAGCCGGTCAGTAGACAAGATTGGAGCGACTCCGAGTCCGAAGGCGACGAAGACCCATATAAAACAGATGAATCGGACGAATGGCAGCCACTTAGTGATGTCACGAACAGTCAAAATTATTCACAAGATTTTTAGGTTAAGGAACAACTAAATAAAATATTATTTTTTCAAGATATTTTTTTTATACAAGAACATGTCTCGGATGGATATTGAAATTTTTGGGTATGTTGTCTATTATGGACTAGGTACCCAAGATTTTCAATATCCAATACATTTTCAGATGAACATAATGTGTTATTATTCCATGGCTGTAGTGTAGTGTCCCACTGCACACTGTCCCCACTTTTCTTGCACCTCTCGACGGTCCTTGGTTGCTACCAAGTAGCTGTACTTATAGTATAAAATAAATGAACTGTCAGCAGAGTTATTTAAGCATAAAATTAAATACTTAATTATAGCTTTTTATCAATTAAAACACGACAAATCAACAAATTGTATCGACGCTTATTTAACTATTGATGCCTGTCGTTTGCCCACGTGACGTATTATAATATTATTCTGTCACCAAGCGGCGGGCTGAGTTCGGTTCAGTTCTCAGTAGTATCCCTCGTCATCAGACAAGTGTATCGGCGACTCCCAGTCGGCGGACGCCGAGGCAGCCAGTAGCAGCGGCGGCGGAGCCTCTCCGCCGCGCACGCGCAGCGCATACACAGCCATCTCTACCTTGTTCACGTTGGCGCGAGTTGTTGGCAGCTTGCGGATTAGGGGACGATTGCCAGTTATACCTGGAACATTTTTTACCATTTTATTTATATTTTTTATCTGGAATCCCTAATTATAACAATCTGGCCAAAACAATTTCATAAGCACAGCTTTGGTAAAATCCCAAGATAAGGTAATAGATACCAACATTATAGTATGCTATTATTTACAGCTTCATTACTATTCTAATTCAAGGTTGCTGACATAAGCATCCTACTGATTAATCAAAGGACTGTAATAGATACAGTAGATGATAATTATAATAATGAGATTGCCAGCTCTTACCCAAATATCCAGTATACAAGTCTCTCACAACTTGACAAGCATAAAAGCACTCTTCACTGTCACCACTAGATATACTATTGATTGCCTTCCTCATCAGCTCTCCTGTCAAATCAGCTAGACCCAACATATAATCTATTTCTGGCAACATTGTAACAAGTGGCCGTTGATAATCATCGTCTGATAAGAAAAATTCAAATTCCTTCTGAGCTTCTGGATATGTTATGATCTTTTTTGTAGCCATGAGAGATAGCAAAGTTCTAGCTTCA
This sequence comes from Acronicta alni, assembly GCA_964056405.1. Lineage (NCBI taxonomy): Eukaryota > Metazoa > Arthropoda > Insecta > Lepidoptera > Noctuidae > Acronicta > Acronicta alni. The sequence goes on along the minus strand of OZ043925.1, from coordinate 15,258,476 downwards.
ATGAACTCTTGGAAACCAGCTGTGACAGCCCTGGAATGCAGGTGTGCCGGGCAGTACTCTAACTCCAAACCAATGCTTTTGATTGGTCCATTGATAAGCTTTTGAATACGTTCTTGAGCTTCAACAAGGGCATTCTCAGTGGCTTCCTTTCTGTAAATAAATAAAATAATTAAATTATGGCTATTTAAACTGGCATATTATAGAGTTACCTAATTATAGTTAGAATTACCAACTGGTTATGTATAATTTGATATACACATCACACATGTATGATCATGACAACTAGATTTATACATCTTGATAATTAACTGACAAAAAATGAATGAATGTAACAGAGTAAAAGAACTATGCAAGAAATAGTAAGTGGCATTCTGTATTTCCTGCTTGGGAAAATGATGAGAGTTTTAATGTCAGAAGAAAGAAAGAAAAATAGTTTATTCTTTACTATGCAGGACACACTAAAAGTAAGTAGGAGTACATTAACTGAAAACTAAAATCATCACTAGGACAAAATAAATTCAGAGTTTTGATGTGGAAAGTGCGTCCCGGCTGTAGCAAAAGGTATTCAGTTCTGCATGTGTTAGACTGTAACACCTGATGCTGGTACTAAAAATTAAAACATACTTTCATTCTGACTTAAAACTTTCAAGCCACTAACAACTATTCATCAGTTATTATTAAAAAGTAAAATTATGATTTTTGGAAGGCATAAGACGTGTGAAATTTTAATGTAGGTAATATTTATTTCTGTCTTTATGTGGTTTCAATTCTGTCATCTTTACTCACGTAATTGGTGAATGTAACAAAAATATGATTCTCTTGCTTTCAATAGTGATATCACGCGACAGTTTCACAAGTCTCTCATGCCTGTCTTGACGTTCATTTAATTTGTTTGCAGCATCTTTGAATATGGCCAGTACGGGGCTGTCTGCTGGTAACGACGTCGCGGTCTCCCGCGCGACAGAAGCCAGTGTGTGCCCCGAATGATGCGACTGGTTCGGGCCTTTGCGATTCCCGCGATAGTGCTTTCCTAGAAAATTCGGAAAAATTATTTCAAATCATACTTTCAACTGCAACTCAAACTGGCATATGAAATATCGATTCAAGATGCATGCAGTACGGTTCCAAATTAAATCGTTTCCCATGGAGAAGAACTGGCAAGAAATTTTATGGTTACTCTTTAGAATCACTAGGAAATGCAACGAGAGAAATAATTAGTACAATACTGGCCCAAAGAATAAGTGTTCCTTTCCTGAAATCAATAAAATGATGTACTAGTATTGCGACAGTTTTGAAGAAAAACTTTATCTGTTAGACCCACCTGGACCAGGCATATCTCAAATTATTTTTCAGTCTTTCTCGAGTATTTCAATCTCAAGACAATTTATTAATTATAAGATACGTAATAGTAAACACACAAGCTAACGTAGCTACAGCAGTACAATCTATGAGTAGTCTAGAGCTTATTGAGTACAGCAGACTACCAGCACTAGCACTTAGCAGTCTAGCAGTAGCACTGCTTTTTTTGTTTGTTCTGGTCCTGCTGTCAGTGTCAGTCTCTATGTCAAGTAGTGTTGGGTAGGACTTACAAGAGGCAGTACATTTGTCCCGTACATGACGTCAAAATGTAAGAGCGGCTCAAGATTGTAAATTGTACTACTTCAAATTTTATGTCGCGGCAGTCGTAAAGTTGGGTTACTCACTCTCCGTCTCCGTAAAGCTATAGGACGAGGACAGAGAGAGCGAGACGCATGCTATACAAATTAAAATAACTCGTCATTCTACAATGAACGAACATTACGTGTGCGCGTTTCAGGTCTCGAGCGAGGGAAATATTTGATATTACAGTTCATCAGTATTTTCATTACTTAGTCATAAAGTATTATAATTATACTTTAAATTATATTTGTTTATTTACCTACTTACAAACCATATTTACTATGGTAATCGTTTCATATTACTTTGCGATTAATATGTCATCAATCAGTTCAGACAGACTGTAATTGTACTGCAATAACATCAAATGTCATATTTGTACTCATCAGTACTCGTAAACTCGTAACTTCAAATGTATCACCGAGCTTCAGTACACCTCGCCTCATTTGAAGTGGGACATTGTACTGGCTCAGTGCAAAAAAGAGGCTACTCTTACAAACTCTTTTTCAAGTCGTGTCCTACCCAACACTAATGTCAAGTAGTCTATGTAATGTTTTTTTTGTAATAATTTTGCCATGGCTTCTGCCATGTCACATCTCGCTGGTTGCATTAAGGCATGATTACATGTCTTTGACGGTTTTTTGGTTAATGTAATTTAACTGTTATTCATCAATGGTCAACAGTTTAAAAAAACTGTTAAGTTAATAACAGGTTTTTAATGTTCAGCGGTAGCGTTTAGCGTTAATTTATGTCAACGTTTTCAATAATTGACAATGAAAAGTTGACAATTTAGTTGCAAATATTTATTAAAGATTATTCATTTGAAAAGAATTTTGACATTCCCTTCATACTTTTTCCAGGCTTAGGACTGGCTGGGTACAAATTAATAGTATCCAGGCGTACTTAAAAGATCATTTCATTTTATATACATTCAAATTAAATAATATTTACATAAATTTTACATGTGCATTGCTTTTTTTGTTTACTGTTTTAACTTTTTTTTGTTTTTTTTTTTACTTTTATATCTCTTTTCGGCTATTTACACATTAAACATACTTTGAAAAACGGCCTTCGTCTAAGTTCACATTTAAAAATAGCAGTTTCTCTACTTTATTCGTAGTTAATCGTGTTCTCCTTTGATTTAAAATGAGTCCCGACTTGGAGAACATTCTTTCGCACGGCACTGCTACTATACTATACTATCGTCGCAACATGCGACGATAATACATTTTTTTTTTAAAATATTTGGCTAACTGGATAGACCATTTTGTTACTTCTCCACCACTCCAAAGGATTGTTCCATTCACCAGATGAATTGGTTCTTGGCAACAAGTCATCGGTCAAATATGTGTCCACTTCTTTTATGGCTTTTGATAATGGAGTTCCTGTGGTGGAAGGTACGACTAGTTGGTCAAAAATATTCCATGGACTAAATTCATTCGTAGTTCTAGACGGTTCATTTTGATATGAGCCCGAATCAGCATCAGCTTTGGATATTTCGGTGGCGACGAGTGTTCGTACTCTATCTTTTGTTTTGACAGCCTCAGCTTGGTCTGCAAATCCCTGCATCTTAAATCTTGGGTCCAAGAAAGTACACAGACTAAATGTGCCACTTTGTTCAATCCCTTTGAATCGATCTGTTAGTCCTGATTTTAACAATAAAACCACATCATAGACATTTGGCGTTAGACCTCCTTTATCTAATATTTTTTTACATGATTCTGTCAGGCAACGTGTCATAATTATGACGTAGCTGCCTGTTAAATATTTATGGCCACTCATGGTTCTTGTCACTTTTTCGAATGGTCCCAACACCAGAAATAACTGTTTGTAGGTAGTGCAATCTTCAGAAGTGATAGTTGGCAAGTCTTTGTCTGCTAGCGCCACTGTCGATATAACTGCCTCTTTTATTTCGATTATTCTCTTCAACATATAATATTTTGAATTCCACCTTGTCTCGACATCTTGCAGTGGCCGTTTTAGAATTTCATTTTGCTGCAGTTGGAATCTAGCCAATCTTTCAGAAGCTTTGATTATATACTTGTCTAGATGGAGCAATGCAAACATACGACACGCGAAAACTGGGGCCAAATTGCGTGATATGTGTGAGTACCGCTTGTGTACTTATTGTAGTCAAACTGTCAAGGTGTGCGTGTTTAGGGATGCCTGCTCCAAATTATTAACTTACCTTTTCTCCATTATTTAATGGGATGACAGTTAAACGAAATAAGCTGAATAAAGTAATTATTTTGTAGATTAGTGTTTTATTTATTTTAATAAAAACAAAAAATACAATGAAAAAATATATACAGCAATTTATAGATCAAAATCCATCTCTTTGTATTTGTTTTCGAAATAGTTTTTTTTTTTATATTTCATTTCGTGTCCGCTGTATAATGTCTCTCCAGTCTTAAGAAATCTGAAACCCAAAATATTAGAAAGAACTAACAAAAATACTATTTAGTGAATGACAAAATAAAATTTTGTGAAGGCATTCACTTCACATTTTATTTTTTTATCATTTACTGATCAAATAAATTATGTAAGTATTAAAATAATAAAATTTTCTCCTGATCGAAAGATGATGACTGATATTTGCATTTTATCTCCCATAGTTTCGCCAAATCTCCCTTGTAATAAATTGACAACACCGGCTAATCTGTCGAACCTACAAATTAACGAATTGAAAAATCATGTTTTCATAAAATAATAGAGGTTAAATAACAAAACTTACCGATGTAATGTGATCTTAGTGTAATTATACGGTTTTCCCACATAATTGCGACACAATTTGACAGCACATACCGACATAATTAATTATTTTTCGAGAACTCCACACCCTGAAGTGATCCAAATGACACTGACGTAAGTGAGAAGAGAGTCTACCAATTTTAGTAGACTTTATTTGGGCCGTTCTGTACGTGTCAATGTGGCATCTAGACAAGTATATAATCAAAGTTCAGAAGATACTGAGCGTTTTTTTAAATGAGTCACAATTTTTTTTATATTGTCTAATTGTCTTTGGCAAATTTTAATCGCATCTTCTACTATTAAATTTAATGTGTGCGCAAAGCATCCGAAATGTTTCCAACCTTGAAACTCTTTCATTGCTTTCACAATGTTGGCGCCATTATCAGTAACTGAAAAGTTAATTTTGTCTTTTAATTCCCATCGATCAATAATTGCCTATAATATTCAGTCGAAATATTGGCCGCTGTATGTTGGCCCGAAAATTGGCAACATCCTAATAACACATTTTTTATTTCAAAGTCTTTTGTGACGTAATGTCCTGTTAGTGCAATGTAAGAATCACCTACTCGTGAAGTCCACTTAACCGAAGTAATGCAGATACTGGTTGCTTCTTCTGCTAATTTTGCTTTCACTATTTGTTCAGTTTTCCTGTAGCATTCCTGTAGCAAGGAACCCGACAGGGTTTTGCTTGCCGGTAAATTGTATCCTGGAATCCACCTTGAATATTTTTTAAAGGATATTTCCTCTACAATTGAAAAAGGGTGAAACCCATCGATACACAGATCAAGCAGATCTAAATGAATTTATTTTTTCTGCTCAGCGGAAATTTTCTTGGTTGTATATGTTTCCATAACCCTCTCCCGCTTAGGCATAGGTACCACGGGTGCTTATAATTGTACCAGTTCTTCTCTTGGTAGGGAAGAAGACGTAGTCGCTGATGTGCTAGGGGAAGGTTCAGGGTTCAGTGGCTGTGAGGAACTTGAATTTTCATTTTCCTGACTTAATTAAATATAGGTAGATATGTGCTTCCTTCTTAAATGGCTTCTTAAGTTGGATATTGTCAATTTGTAGCTAATTTTATCTCTACAAATATTACATATAGCTTTATCGCCAACGTCTTCCTTTTTAAAATGGTGCCATAACAAACTGGAATTTTTACGTGCCGCTGACATATTTACAATGTTTAACAATTAAAAATATGATTTTACAGTAACGTATTAATATTATTTTACAGTACCTAATGTATTAATTAACTACAGACTATAGTTTTATAATATTATTGGTAAACAAAACAACCGAACACCACAATTTTTAACTTTGATCGGCCGCCGCAATTATGGATTATTTTAGATTTAAGTACTAAATAAAAAAATCATCATTACAATAATGAGCGACAAGAAATGTCTCGCTGACTCGCTCACACATACGAGTAGTGCGATGCACCACGACGCGACAATGTTCGGCAAATCGGCATTGTTCGATATTGTTCGGAAGTAATCGTTTCGCAATAGAGTTGATTTGATTCTCAGAAATGTTGTTAAATAAAACTTTAATGAAATAAGCCGTTGACGAAAATTAACAGATTAAATTTTCAACCTGTTTTTCATTGATGAATAACAGTTATCTCGTTGACGAATGAAAAGTCGTTAAAAAAACAGTTTATTGATTCAACGACCACTTGCATAAACTATTATACCTATGTCCGCATCGCACCTCGTATTCGGTTCATTTCATTTCATTCTTTGGTCTATTGTCAAGCAAGACATCGCAGTCGACTAAAACGGGCGAGTCGACTTTTTTTGCAACTAATATTACAATTTGACGTTGACGTTTACGAATTTACGTTTACGTTGTCGACGACAGAGACAGACAGACTGTAACGACCTTAATAATATTAGTGGTGGTTCTAATATTTCGTAAATTAGATATATTTTTAAATAATTACGTGAGACATCATTTTTGTAGTTGTATCTTCATAAAAAATCTTTTTGTATTAGCTTACAGAAATTCGTGTCGACTGCCCAGAGTCCGCGAATTTCTGCTTATCAACCGATATCGTTGGGTGTGACTGATTTCCCGTTTGCTTAGAAAATTGAGGTAAATATTTAATTAGAAGTAATTATTGTACCTTTATAGAAATTTACCCATGATAGTTAGTCGTTTAAACTGCCGATTTAACATGTTTCAGGTGAGAAATAATGTCTCATATTCGATCCCTGACATTCGGTGACTCATGTGCACCGGTAACTTGTCACGCCTGGAATAAGGATAGAACCCGTGAGTACTGTGCTAGTTTCTCCAATTGGACTATCAATAAATTATCCTCAAATAAACGTCGCATTAAAACATACCTGAATGTCCTGCTGGGTTTGTTATTACTGTACACTGCTCTGTATTTTATATAAAATATAATCAAAAGACTGGATTTCCACAGTCTTTGGAATTAAAATTCGTATTGATTCCTCTTACTAATTTATTCCTTGTTTTACAGAAATTGCATTTTCACCAAACAACAATGAGGTCCATATCTACCAGAAAGAGGGAAATGATTGGAAGCAAACCAACAACTTAGTAGAACATGACTTGAAGGTGATGGGAATAGATTGGGCTCCGAACACCAACCGCATTGTTACCTGCTCTGTTGACCGCAATGCCTATGTCTGGACTCAGGCAGATGATGGTAAATGGACAACAACCCTTGTCCTCCTTCGCATCAACCGAGCTGCTACATGCGTAAAATGGTCTCCAATGGAGAACAAGTTTGCTGTTGGTTCTGGAGCCAGGTTGATCTCCATCTGTTATTTTGAGAAGGAAAATAACTGGTGGGTGTCCAAGCACATCAAAAAACCTATTCGATCAACTGTGACCAGCATTGACTGGCACCCAAATAATATACTGTTGGTTGCTGGTTCTGCTGATTTCAAAGTGAGAGTGTTCTCAGCTTACATCAAGGATATTGAAGATCAACCAGGTCCAAATGTTTGGGGAACCAAACTTCCTCTGGGTCAACTCTTGGCTGAATTTCCCAACTCGCCAAATGGTGGTGGATGGGTTCATAGTGTATCTTTCTCAGCAGACGGGAATAAGGTTGCATGGGTGGGACATGACAGCTCCATAAATGTAGCTGATGCTACTCAAGGTAAAGCTGTCATAAAAGTAAAGACTGAGTACTTGCCATTCTTGGGATGCAGTTGGGTGACCAAGAATTCCCTAGTGGTGGCAGGACATAGCTGCATTCCTTTATTGTACTGCCATGATGGCAATGAGGTTAAGTTTGTTGCCAAATTGGATAATACTCAGAGAAAGGAGTCTGGAGGGTTGTCTGCTATGAAGAAGTTCCAGTCTCTGGATCGCCAAGCTCGCATCGAAACTAATGATACTTTCTTGGATTCCATTCATCAGAATGCTATAACTTCCATTCGCCTGTATGAAGGGTCTAAAGACAACACGCGCAAGTTTAGCACCACTGGGCTGGATGGACAGTTGGTTGTCTGGGATCTTGATTCTTTTGCTAGGTCTACTGCAGGACTGAAGTTAGTTTAAATTAGACACTTTTAAATTAATGATTTTTATTTTAAGGAATAATATAATAATCAGTTTGCGTGCGAGTTCTGAAGTCACTCCAATTAAAACAATAAAACATGAAAAGCCGTGAGAAAGTAAATGTTGACAATCACAGTATGATCAATCTAGCTAGAAGAAACACTAAGCAAGAGTAGCAGTGAGTGAATTCAGCGCCCCATACAGTATAAACTTTCAAATATACAGAATAAACTATGATAATTTATAGATACAACTTCTATGCTTTTATAATATACAATTTAAAAATTTAACTTGATAATCAAATCAATAATTTATAATATAAATTAGAAATAAGACTACTACACCCTATATAATATGATAGATCATTTTTAATACTACTGAAGTACTGATTGCTGTCAATATTACATTAAATTTTAAGGAATCAACCGAAGTATTATTTTTAACATTAACATCAAAGTCATACTTTATCCTAGAGAACTATAAGGCCATATTGTTTGTTAGTATTGTGTTATTATTGGGCGTTGGTGACGATGTTGAAGACTGGCCCGATGCGGATGAACACGCGGCGCAGTACGGAGCGCAGCTCTGGCTTCAGGTCGAAGCAGGTAATCTCACACAACAGCGGGTAGTAGCTTGATACGTGTGCCGCAAACTGAAAAGCATATTATTGATTACTGTTGCATAATGTATGTAATGTATAATGAACTAATGATCGCAAGTTGCGAAAATAGTCTCCACATCATATAGCTTTCCCACAATGTCCTAGACACAGGTAACCATAGGTGTAGAATTTAACTGACGCGAAATTAGGAGAAAGATTAGGGGCGTCTTCATAATCACTGTACCTGTTTATCAGGCCCTACACATCCGAATCACACATTCCTTATATTTATCATTATTATTTCATACTTCATACATAAAACAAATTTGTTGTACAAAGGCGGACTTAAGGCCATTAGGCATTCTCTCCCAGTCAACTTTAGGGTGATGCAGACAAAGCAAGATCTTTTACCATTAGGTATAAAATACATAATGTTATATTCCAAGTTCTAGAGTTCTAATCTTGAATCGAGAGATGTAAAATAAGTTTTTTAAATTCGATACTGGTTCCTGATGCAATATTAAGAATGTGGAACCATTCATTTACAAGTCTTGATGCTTTATGTGACGCTTATCTTATTATTATATAAATCATCACGGTAAAGATGTCCTATAGTTAAAGATACTTGAAATTTAAATAATGTTGAAATAAAACTACTTTTTACTGATACTTATTGTTTTTATAGATATTATTTATCCCGATCAAGATACCCACTACTTCAGGCAACCTGTGACCATGACGCTGTAAAGGGATTAAGCCGGCGGCGACGTGTCAAAAATCAATAATTAAAAAATGTTCACATTCAGTTACAGTCCCAGAGATTAAAATATCAGGTATTTCTAGATAAGAAATAAACGAGACTGTTTATCCAAACTAAACTATCCCAGCAACACGTTAATTTCGGAATGTTAATAACCTACTCGACTAATATTATACTGGCGTGTCATACAATATCATATCAGTCGCACATGATAGCATCTACAATCTAATTCAATTATATTGCTTTGATAAAGACACGAGAATCTACAAAGTTGTTGAGCAATTTATTCACTTTACCTATTCAAAAGTATAAATAAATATTAAATACGCTAATAAATTGTCTACCGTGACCGCAAGGGTTTCAACCTAGCATTAGGTTCCGACTCCCCAAATGAAAATAGTGAAATACCTATTGTACAGACGCCAGCACATCAAGCTACCTCAATCTGTCAAATTTATTTGATAGATTTTCAACTTAAATACATGGTAATAAGGTTCATATTCAATTGGGAAAATTGGACAGTTTTGGATAGCTTCACCTGCTGGCGTCTGTACCTAATCTCTGTTTGCAGTTTCAAACCAATGGGATAGTAAGTACTTAGAATGACAAGTTACAAATAAAAACCATTTTTTTTGCTATAGTATCTCCCTACTAAATTAATGAATTGGTTAACATAAGATAAGTTGTAAATTGAAGGTAGAATAGATTCGGCTTAAAAAGTAAGTAGGTACTCACTCTTTCGTCCGGCATCTTAAGTATTCTGGTGAGAATAAGCAGCAGAATCGACGTCCACGCGTCCCTGTGAGCTTCACTCGTTACTCCGGCGAAGTACTCCAACGCTTCACAACAAATAGTGATCAGACTCTTCTGGACTGCTGGCCAGTGATCCCTTCGCGTCTCGTCACTGTACATCTTGAAGAGTATCCGCAGTACACACGCCAACGACTGCGTCTCTTGTTTCAACATGTTCGGTTTAACAGAGCCCTTAAAATTAGCTTTCCACAACACGTTCCTCTGAGCATTGTTTGTGTTAAATGTTTTAGCGAAGCGGTGACTGCACATAAGGCATTCTACAAGTCGTAGCAGATGTGGCGAGCTAAGCAATCTATACATTCCTTGTTCTTCACGCTGACATTCTTGCTCCGTGCCGGGGGTGCCGCCGGTCAGCTCAGCGGCCGCCAGCGCTAATGTCTCGGCATCTTCCTTCCTCGACGTAGCCGGGTAGAAAACGATGTTGTCGATTGTTTGTATGAGCTCTAACTGTACCACGCACTTGATCAGGAGACTGTTGAACACCCGATTGGAAGACTTAATCTCGTCTCCTCCTTGGGGTTTCTTTAAGATTCCGTGTCGGACTTGTGGCGTTTCGTTTTCCTCGTTTTCGTCCGGTTTCCAAGTCAACAGCGTTGTGGGGAGCGTGCTGTTGAATATGTCCAACATAATTTGGCACGTTTTACTCCACGTATCTTCGTTGAACTTGGTGCCGTTCGATATGACTAGATTCTCCAAGCAGTTAGTGCCAGACCTGGCGAGCTGCTCGTTGTCCTGCTGCACACACCAGTGCAGTTGCGCGTACAGTTGCTCTAACAGTAGAGAACCGAGAATGTCAAAGTATTGCGTGAAGACATCGACGATAGCGTACAACGCGTGATTGCATGTTGTAGTCATCCACTCGTTTTTCTCTAACTGATGCTCAGGTAACTTCATATTGTCGAAAATTCTGAACAAAATATTAAAAAGATCTCTCCACCAATGCGGACGGAATGATTCACCATGAGTTTTGATAATCTCAAAGAGGACTGTGAGTCCTCGAGTGCGGACATCTAGCTTGCAACGGCTGACGACACAGGATAAAGAGAAGAGCAGAGGAAACCACCCTCTCAACCACACTCTATCTACCTCAGGAGCTCCTGGTTCTCCCTCGAGCCCCGCGTGCTCAGCAAAGAGTTGCGGGGAAGCGCCGACGGCTGTGGCACAAGACCTCACGAGTCTTATAGCTTCCATTGAAGTATCTGGGAACTTCGCATTACAAGCAAACTCTGATAAGCATTTAACAGCATCTTGGAAGGAGTCTATCATCGCAGGGAATTGTCTTTCATACAATTCGTTTATAATTTTACCTGTAGTCTGGAATGCTAAGTCAACAATCGCTTCATCTTGATCGCTAGCAGCTAAGTGGAATACAGAGAATATATTTTTCCAACCTGACTTGATGTTGGGGGCTTGAGAATTTACCATCTGAGCGATACAGCGAACGACCATGTCTCTGATTGTTGGCGAGCTGTTTTTCTTCATGATGTGCTCAAATGGTCTTAAGAAATCTTTTTGGAATTTGAAATTAGCGAACTCCCCTTTTTCAATAAATTTCATTGATAGTTGTCTCAGGGAGTCTACTGCGAAGAACGCAATATCCTCGTTGTTGCTACATCCTACTTTGTTAAAGTGATCTCCAAGCACTTGCCATATTCGAGACCACTGCAGTCTGATGCGGCCCATGTTGTAGTACGATATTTCGACAATTTTCTGCAGTGAGAACATTCGAGGGTTACTAGGATGGCTCAGTTCATCTAAGGATACTTGACATAAAGCTTTGACAAAATCTACAATGGCATCACCATCAAGTCTTGTGGATCCTGTGAATATTCTATCTACCGCCACAACGACGCTTTGGGAGCTGGTCTCCCCTATGTGTTCTTTGACGCTTGGGTCTAATGACATTAGGCTAAACTTCAACGAGTCTGGTTGGGGCTTGATGCCCGACCCAGATAGGAACTGGGGCCGCACTCCTGTTCCTATAAGCTGTGCTAATTCCAATTGAGAAATACATTTCACGACATCCAACCAACTTGTTCCTAAGTAGTTGCCATCTGTATGTGCCACAGTTATCAGAGTCTTTATTGTGTCAATGTTCTTTGCCTTCATTTCTGTGATAGGCGAGTTGGCTGTAAGCAGGGTGAAGCGCGCGAGAGCCTGCACGTATGCATCTCTTTCAAGCGACATGTGGAAAATGCAAGCAATACGAATCGCGCACCGAATGCCGTCTAAACATAAAGAGGCAATTTCAGGGTCGTCGCAATCCTGTAGGCCCACTGAAAAGGCAGCAAGGAATGGAGTCCATGCCATCTTGAACATGGGGCGAACATGCTCAACGTGCTTCGCTGTCGTAAATGGAGTCTGTACATGAGACACAGATTCCATCAAGTTCTTTGCAGCCGTAGATATCAAGTCCATTTCCATGTTCCAGATCAGTTTTCGTTTCTTCTCGTTCGCGATCATATGTTTACCGGGCTTTGAAGTGTTTTTCATTTTAATCTCGTGACCGGCTATTTCGTCGTAGATCTGAGACAGATACTCACGTGGCAGGTCATTATTGTCACTGATGCCGCTATTCAACTTAATATATTGTTCCTTTGTCATTTTGTTCTTAACTTGCGGCGAATGTAAATCTGTTGTGAGCATAATTATGGAAAATGCTAATACGTAAACGGTGTCCGCGCTTGTGAATAGCGTGTTGTTAGGGTTGCATTCACAGTAGCGCGATGCGAATTTTTCCATTAACCTGTCAATCTTTTGCGCCTCACCGGGTAGTCTGAATCCTTCCAAGAAATAACGCAATGCAGCAACAATATCCATGTTTGCGAAATTCATCGAGTCTACGTAAGAATACATGACCTCCTTGGAATGGTCTTCATTTTCGCCTAAGTATTCACCGACGAATGTTTTGTCGAGTCTTTCGTCAGTTAGTAACCACTCTGCGATTTCTTTTGTCGATGTCCCCAAAAGACCTTGCTCCTGTAAGAAAGAAACTCCACGTTTTGGTTTCCTGTTGAACAGATCTATGCCTGTCTCCCACACCTCTTTCTGTTGTTTCAGTACTTCGAACTGTTCTGGGGAATCAAGTGTTTCCCTATTTCCTATATTGCTGGATCCTGTTGAAACTAGACTGAGACTAGATCCTCCGTGAGATTTTATACTGTGGTGATCATGGTCTTCCTTTGCAGTTCTCTCGCCCAAAGTAGTTTGTAGGTTTGGATTTATATAAAGCTCTTTGCTCCATTCCACCATACACTTTAATATGGAGACTAGGCATTCGAGTCCACGAATGCGCATAGACTTTTCTTGGTTTGGCGTTGCGCCTAATTCCAAAGCTTGTCGTCCTTGCGCAATCTTGGAGACGTCATTCACCAATCGCTGGAATAGATTGGCTGCTGATAAATCGCAATCGTAGTTCACGTAGATATCTACGACACTTTGCGCATCACCACAAATTCGAGTCAAGGCTTGGATGACCATCCATTTGTGTTCAAAGGATGAGCTAGATGTCTCCAGAATGTTCATGAAGATTTCCTTAAAGAAAACTTCAATTTGCTTCTTGAGATGCACTTTGAAGTTCTGGAGAAGAGCTAAGAAAATAGCTAAGGAGAGTTCAAATACTTCTGGCACCGAACTGACACCATTCTTTGAAAGCGCCACACAAAGATACTGCTTGATGGCTGTGATGAACATTTCATTGTTCCTAAATACTGGACCAGCATTTTGTAAGATAGATAAAAGAAGATGCAGAGATAGGATTTTAGATCTTAGCTCATGCGATTTAGGGTCTGGTGTTCCTTCAGGCAGAGGCTTCATTGAAAGTTTACAAAGAGCTCTGAACACTAAAAATGCATCTTTTTGTAATACATGTGTGAACTTTGCTGTGACCGAGTTATCATTTTCTGAAGCCACATCAACACTTTCTTGTGATGGTATTCTTGTTATTGTAGCTTCTGTCGGCACTTGGCCATTGCTTTCTTGGGAGCCACTGACACTGTCTTGAGAATCTGAAGGGTTTTCATTATTTTCAGGACTATTTGACACATCTTCTTGAGATGTCTTCTTCGATGCAATACTTATGGCATTGTCTATAACTGAATCTACTATTTGTTTAGCAATTATTTTTGCTTCTAAAACTTCGTCCACTTGCTCATCATGTGTGTGCTCGACTTCTTTAGCTTGTTCAGTGGTATTGTTAGTTGTTTCTTCCGACACAACATTACCATTAGGCATTTTGTGTGGTACTTCAGTTACAGTACTATTGTTATTGTTGCCATTTGCTTCCAATTCAATGGCTTGATTCTCCATTTTCGTGAATATGACATTAAGCATCTGTGTCAGAGTTGCTCTTGCCGTGGTCTGATTTATGAGGTTTTTGCTTGCAAGATAGATATTGTAACATGTCCTTACAGCAAGGAGCACCGTACCCTCATGTACCTCGACATGTTGACTTGTGATTACTGTTAGTAGTGCCTTTATTATTTGGAGCTGGACTCCTTCATCTGTCTGTGGTCCTGTAAAACAACTGCATATTGTTTCAACGATTCGGTCTATGAGAAGTTTTCTTGGTGTGGTTGAGTCAGGAATGTTTCCAGTTAGATGGCCATATGCTATAAGTTTCTGTAGGCAGTCAAGAGCTGTCACGACTATCCTGGATGCCTTGCTCTGGCACGCCAGTTCGAATGGTAGGAAGTATTTCTCTGCTGTAATAATGTTGGAAGCGTCATTTTTGGGTAGAGGCAGCGTCCCTGATGTAGGACTCTCTGATGACTCTGGTTGACCTCCATTTTTCAATTCAGTTTTGATTTCCTCTGCAAAGAAAAAAATTACTTGAAAATAGTATTTGTATTATAGTTTATCATCATCAAGCTGTTAACATTTGGAAAGTCCTCTAAAAAGAGTCAGATATGATAGTTAATAATAATACCTAGTACAACATATAATAGGAATACGAAAACCTTATTTGTTTAATTATATGTTTCAGGATATTGATTGTGAAAAGTGTATGATAAAAATAATTGTTCTTTTCAATAAAGTGTTATCTACATTATGTTTGTCTTCAATTTTTGTATTTACTATTTAGATAGCAGGATTAATGTAGAATAAAAGTAGAACAAACAACTACACTTAGCCTAGTGGTTGTAATCGTGAGCGCGATTGTGCTGCTCCAGATTATGGGTTTGATTCTCAAGTTGAGCAGTGTTATTGCTATTTTCTATGAAATTCTAAGTAGCAGCCCAAAGTTTGGATTTGTACCCCTTTATTCTCAATAAGCTTGGCCCCTATTACATGGGACCTAAATTTACTGTGGGTTTATATTGGTACACCTCTGCTTAACCAAGAATACAAGATAAGTAAAAACATTACAATGGTTTCCTTTCCATCAGTTGCCATGGATAATTGAATAATGATAGTTTAGGAAAGAGTTAACAATAGATACAAAGAATTTTTTTAAAGACCATCCCAGACTAAGGAATAAGAATGTGTCGCGGGCTCCATCACACACATAATGAATGGACACAAAGACCCACATTCGAAACAAAAATATCTGTATCATACATGGATTTGTCTCAGTTGGGAACCGAATCTACGACGCGTGGCGTAATGCTAGTGACGATGTGACCACCCTGTTAGACTGATACAGACATAGTACTGATAACTAATTTAGACTTATCAAATCAAGACAACAAGGCAACTATGGAGAATGATCACTTTCAACCTTTACCAACAACATATATAAAGTCGAAAAAGTAACAAGTGCAATTTTATATATATTCAGATAGGTAAAAAAATGAGCTAATGAATTCAAGGTCACCCTGTAAAAATCATAATTCAACTTCATGAAATATTTGTAGATTTTTAAACTAAATAATAATATAAACTTTACATAAACAATAGTGAATCATACAGTGAAGCCTCTCAAGGAATGATACAACAGGAAAAAGTACTCAAGAAACAAGATAGCACAAGTGGATCATATACATACATACAATACTAACAAACAACTTTTAAATAAAAATAAAAGATTGAAGATATCTGTGGGACCAGTGGTTCAGGTGTTGGACTGGTGACGTTGTGGGTTCAATACCCACAGAACACAAATATATATGTGATAAACATAAGTGTTTGTGTTTCTCTGGGTATTTCTTATGTATTATAAGTACCTATGTATATTTTAAGTATGTTGAATAAGCAAAAAAAAAAAAAACTTGCATTTCAATAGGTGTTACTGACGTCACCATAAAGACGTAAATTCAGTATGTGAAGGAAAAATTCTTCATGACGGGTAGGTATCGCGGTGGCTTAGTAGTCATAGTGTCTGGTGTACCTAACCAGAAGACGCAGGTTCGAATCCTGCCCGCGGTCGTATTTTTCCTTTTCTAAATAACTTTAAAATCTTAGCATGGAAAATGCCAAAAATATACAAAAAGATACTTATGTATTTACAAAAAAAAAGTATTTATGTATCTTTGCCTAGTACCCATAGTACAAGCTTAGTTTGGGACTAGGTGCTGTGTAAAATTGTCCAAGAATATTTTATTTATGAAGGAAGACCAACGGCCAGGTGGGTGGATGATATGAAGTGTGGAGGAGAGAAGATCTGGACAAGATTATGGATGGTTATTAGAGATGAATGGCTTCAAAGGGAGGAGGCTTACTAGCCCTACAGTAGGTAAATAAAAGCTATGAATGATGATGATGATTTAATATGAAAAAAAAGGAGTGTGTAAATTAATTTTCTTAGTTAATTATACACTCACAGTTCGCCGGTATGTTTAGGTCCCATGTAATAGGGGGAAAGCCTATTGCCATTGACAAAGCACACAATACACCTTTCAAGCTGCTAACCAATAACATATTGCTCCATCTGGGAATCAAACCCAGGACCTCTAGTGTAGCTCGCTCTTATGATTACTAGACTAGTGAGGAACTAATAAACAATTTTTAAATAAAGATAAAACAGAATGATTAATAATAATAATTTATTGTGAAGGATGGCAAGGATGGCACTGTTGACATCTGTCGGGCATGTCACCGCCCGGGTGAATCGATCCGCCACATTATCTCTGGTTGTTCTCGTCTTGCTAACGAAGAGTACTTGCATAGGCACAACCTTGTAGCCAGAATTATCCATCAGCAACTTGCTCTGAAATACACTCTTGTGGCATCGGAGGTACCGTACTACAGGTATGTGCCCGACCCAGTTCTCGAAAATGGCAGTATCACATTGTACTGGGATCGGTCCATCATCACTGACAGGACTATTGTAGCCAATAAGCCTGATATTGTGGTGGTGGACCGAATCGAGAGGCGTGCAATGATTGTTGACATTACCGTCCCGCATGACGGGAACCTCGTGAAAGCCGAGAAAGATAAGCAAATCAAGTATCTTGACTTGGCTCGCGAGGTTGTCGACATGTGGGATGTGGACACAGCGATCATTGTACCGATAGTCGTGTCAGCCAATGGCTTAATAGCCACGAGCCTCGATCTACATCTTAGGAGGCTCTCGTTAGGCGGCTGGGTCAAGGGCTTGATCCAGAAAGCAGTACTGCTGGACACGGCTCGTATTGTTAGGAGGTTCCTCTCTCTGGAGCCCTGACCGCAGGTAGCTTGGACCCTGTTCCCGATACCGGTGAGCCTCTATTTTTATATTTTTAAATGTTTTTGTTTTATAATTTATTTTATAAAAATATTTAAAAATGTAAATAATAAGAAAACTGATGAATAAAGGAAATAATAATAATATATAACAATATTTTTGGGACATTTTTACACAACACCATCTAGTCCCAAACTAAGCAGAGCTTGTACTATGGGTACTAGACAATGGATATAATACATATATACTTTTTTTTTTGTAAATACATACTTATAATACATAGGAAACACCCAGACAAACACAAATACCTATGTTTTATCCACACAAATATTTGCGTCCTGTGGGAATCGAACCCACGACCCCATGATCAGCAGTCCGGCACTCGAACCGCTAGACCACAGAGGTCGTCAATAGGAAAATAATAATTTAATTAATAGGAAAGAAGGTGTAAGTAAATTCAGTTTTTTATTTACAGAAAGTGAATTTACTTAAACTTTTTTTTCCGTATTTAAATTTAAAATCATGTGGGTCCTTTTTTTCTTTTATTGGTAACCTTTAAATAATTTTGCTGCTATCTGAACTAACTACAGTTACATTATGTTAATTTTGTTAAGCATAAATATTTATACTTTGTCCTCAACTCTATTGGATACCAAATTTAATGATAAAATGACAGAGCTATGCATATGGAAGTTATTTACATAATAAAGTACTTCAGACCAATTTCGTTACTACATACAGGAAGTATGATTGCATACTAAGTAATGCTTATTGTATGGTACATACAATGTTGTGCCTAATGGACTGGAATAAAAAAACATTCTGCACGTTTATTACTGTGCATGCCTTGTTCTGTATATGACTTACTAGATATGGATTAATTAAAGGCAAAGCAGGCAACTGGCCTAATCTCTAAGTAATGGCAATACTCTAGTAGGGATCAAGAGGGAGAACAGGGGTTTTGTAAAAAGATATGCATATAGACCTGACAGGTCTTGCATTGTTTAAACCCTAAACACTGTACTGGATTCAGCCATGTACTTAGGCACCCTTAGAAAGACTTACAAAAGCCAGGTGCAATACTATTGTGAACAGAGATCATATTATGTCAGAATTTGTTTAGAAACTTGTAAAGATTCCACTTGAAGATAAACAAGATTCTTATTCATCATGGCTAGAAGCTTTTTTCAATATAAAAATTTAGTCCTATGGTTTCAATAAAACTATTCTTGTGGCCTGTGCATAAAACCGAGAGATATTTTATCAGATTTATATTTATGGTAAGTTTACCTTACCTTTTTTGTGAGATAATAGTGCCATAATCACTGCAGTCAGCAAATATAATTACTGTTTTTGTAGTGTGTTATTATTAGAGCATAAGATGATACTTTTTTTGTTGTTTTATACTAATTAAAACTCAATTAAAATCATATGGAGTTATGATATTTTAGGTGTGATGTAACATTTCTGTGTGAAGTTTCACATGTGTCTGTGCCTTTAATGTCTGCTCACCCAGCAAAAGTAAGAGGTATTTATGTGTGAACATTGCTCATGTTACGCACAGCACTGGTCATATACACATTATTCACATTATTGGTTCCACACACCACTGACATTTGATCCACAGTTTGCTATGCTACTATGTCGAAAGCACTTCATAATATGAGACTATGATAACACAACGTAGGTTTCAGTTTTTATAATCAAGGTCAATACATTCACTATCTAATAAATTATCAATAACAATATACAAGTATCGCATTGTACATTTTAACCTAATTAGTGACAGGTGATAAATACATGTACCTACTTCGTAAATTTATAACATATTACGTTATTGAGTACTGTAAAATGTCAATAGGTCTTACCTAAAGCGACTTCGCAGGATTTTTTCAGTTGGCTGTGGTAGGACCTTTTAATGTCCTTATCAGCCAATATCTTTTCTAAAGCTCTGACTATAAACATTTCTTTAGTTTTCGAGTTGGTTTGCATCATTATTTTATAAGTTGATCACTCCATTCGTTCCTATCGGAACCGACTTAGCTGCGCGGTGGTTTTATATTCATTTATGTTACTTATTGAGGCACTGTTGTATTGTTATCGTATTATTGTATGCTCGTAAAGTTATAGCACAAATGGAACATCACAAAACTTTAGGGAACTATAGATTTTTGTGAAATCATTTCTGCGAGACGAAGATTTCTTTCTACGATTCACACCTCATCACAAACATGTCAATTATAAAGGTGCGTTCGTTAATGTCACCAGATTACACAAAATTCTAAACTGTTTGACAGTAATTTAACATGAAAATTAATGTTTACTTCTCATAAATCTAAATGTATTGTTTTATCAAATAAAAACGATATTTTATAGTGTTTGATGCCGTTAATTGAAAAAAATCTGGATTTCAATTTTATTTAACGATGCGTTCATAGTTATTAATAAATAATCTTACGGCTTACCCCTTGAACATGAACATGGGTTACATGGGACAAGTCGTCAACGGTCAATGTATAATATATTGTATGGGGAAAACCGAGAAATTATAGAAGCTGTGTAAACATAAAATTCGAAATAACATTACTATTTAATAAAAATATATTTTCTACTAAAGAAAACGTTTCATTTCTTTTGATTTCATGATTTTCATGTCATTCATTGACCATTGTTTTGTCCGGTTTTGTCATTCTGTCGAAGATTCGAAGTTTTCGTTTTTTATCTGTGTCGCTGTCGAGCAAACTCGCTTGCGGCTAACCCGCAATATCTATTTACGTTAAAAATTGTGAAACTCTTCGAAAACGAAGAGCCCTTTTTTATTCTTTGTAATATTTTATATTAGCCAACAAAATTGCTTCCACAATGACAGTGACGCGGGTCGCGGAGTCCCGCACCGAATTTAAATTGAAGAGCTTACCAGACGATGCGATATCGAGCGTGAAATTTGCACCGAAATCCAATCAGTTCTTGCTGGTATCGTCATGGGACTGTTCTGTGAGGCTATACGATGTCACGTCGAACACGGAGCGCCATAAGCATAATCATGAACTGCCCGTTCTGGATGTGTGTTTTCGGGTAAGGCTTCAGCTGGTTTGACAAGCCTATATCTTGCAGTTCGGTTCTCCGCATTGCAAGGCATAATATGAGTCTCAGAAACTCAATAGGCGCAAATAATAATGCCTATGTAAGATTTTAATAACACATAGCCAGAGGTTATGTGATTGTTATTAAGTATAATAGCCATACATCCAATTTCCCCTGTTTTGCCTATCTTTGCTGCAGTCCAAATTAATAATAATCGTGTTTAAAATTCATGCCACACATTACTATTTTTAATCTTTTGCCCTCTTTTTACATTCCAGGATGCCGTTCACACTTACAGTGGTGGATTAGACCAAACCCTCAAAATGTATGATCTAAATGCAAATGCGGAGACTGTGCTGGGTGAACATAAGGGTGCTATTAGATGTGTGGAGTTTGCTTCTGAAGTTAATGCTGTGCTTACTGGCAGCTGGGATGGTACTGTGAAGATGTGGGACAGCCGTGTGCCCAACTGTGTTGGAACTTACAATCAGGGAAATGAGAGGGTAATGTCATTAAGAAAGTTAAAAAAAAACATTAATAATATGGCACTGCTTTACTTCTTCTTCTACAATTTAAGAGCTCAGCTCTTGTCGGTGGAGAAATCGCCACTGTTCTCTATCTTCAGCTTTCTGTTTTACCTCTTGATACGACACGATCCCCACCCTTTCCTTCACTTGTTCTACAAAACTTCGTCTAGGTGTTCCCCTTCCTCGTTTTCTTTCAATTTTACCTTCTAGTATAGTTTTGAAGTACTTGTGGTGTCGCAGCAAGTGGCCAAACACTGCTTTACTATACTGACTATATTATTACACTTACTAATATTAATGATAGTAAAGGGTTATTTATCTTTCAGGTATACACAATGAGCATAGTCGGCGAGAAATTCGTAGTTGGTACATCAGGCCGCAAGATCTTTGTATGGGACGTAAGAAACATGGGCCATGTCAACCAGCGACGTGAATCCTCACTCAAATACCAGACCAGGTGTATCCGGGTGTTCCCTAACAAGCAGGGGTATGTCCTCAGCTCTATTGAAGGCAGAGTCGCTGTGGAGTACCTCGATAGTAACCCTGAAGTGCAGAAGAAGAAGTATGCCTTCAAGTGTCATCGGATTAAGGATGGTGGTAAGAATAATTTATACACAATTTCAGCTTTAATTCTCATGGAGAAGCAGATTTCTTAGGCTGTACTACTACGACTTTAAAAGAGGTTTTGCCCTTAGCTTGTATTGCCATATCCAGATCTTAAGGCTATCTGTGATGCCTAAGGCAGCCTAGGCTAAAACCTAGCCTATTCACTTGAAACATTTGCAGGGACTGTCTCATGAATTCCAGTCATTGTAAACCCGAGAATTCTTATATTTATTACTTTTGGGATATTTAGGAATAAACTTATCTCATACCACACTAAGGTTAGGTTCTGAGCAACCATGGTTTCGGCAATCGGCAATGGACTGCTGTATGTGCTGAGGTGGCTTAAGACCTATATAGTTCTTAAATACAGATATTGCTATTCCAACCATGAAGATAGTTATAGAATCTCAAAGCATCTTCTCATAAATAAAAAAAAATAACAAAACTTTAATTCCAGGTCTCGAAAAAATCTATCCAGTGAATGCAATCAGCTTCCACTCTGTCTACAACACCTTCGCGACAGGTGGCTCCGATGGGTACGTTAACATATGGGATGGGTTCAACAAGAAACGGCTGTGTCAGTTCCACCGGTACAACACTGCTGTGTCGTCACTAAGCTTCTCTCACGATGGGTCAGCTTTAGCCATAGCTTGCTCCCAGCTTGATGAGACTCAGATAGAAGACCCTAAACCAGAAGATACTATCTACATTAGATATGTGACAGACCAAGAAACTAAGCCAAAATGAGAAGTGGATTATACCCGGTTGACCTGTTAACAATATGGTAGTTTTTGAACTGTGTATGTGTTTAGTGCTTATCTAGTAATTTGAACTTTGACTGATAATTTCGGCTAACGGTTTAATTCAGAAGCTAATGTTTACAGTCAGTTGCACCATGTAAAGAACGGATTAATATGACGATACTTTTGTCGCCAGGATTGCAATTTATGCTCTTATAATTCTTTGAATACATAGTTATACTAAGGAAAATATTATTTGAGTAATTTCATATTTTGCCAGTATGATTTTATATTTATGAATAAAAAATCCTTTATGACAACCTGCCGGTAAATCGGCGCGTCTGAGTAAAAAACTAAATTATTGTCTCGGTTTGTTAAGCTCATGTAAAATTCAAGTGCTAATCTTGCTTGCAACACTGCTTCTTATTCGAGTTGTGAGATAGTGACCTATTACTTAAGTGTTATAAATAACTTAATCAAATCCGTGCTTAATTAATTGCTACCAGGGAACCACCGGGCGGCGTGCAGTATCGAATAATTAGTAGATAGTTTTTGCTCAGTTCTATGGGCATAAAACTTGCAAACCAAATCGAAAGAAGCACTCACTTATGAATCTAAAACATATATTTTATGAAAACTTTACGCCCTATTTTTGTTAGGGTGTTATATCCTATAATGGTAGCTGTAAGTCTGTAATAAATTGATAAAAAAATGCTACCCACATGATCGATATCGAATGATTGTTTATCGACTGTGATTAAAAACATTTATACGTTTTACAAACGCGACTGGCGTTGATTAAACATCGATCGGAGGTCGATAATGTGGGTGTAATAACACCCTTAGTGCAAAGAAAAACCCTTGAATAAAAGGCAAAATTTCCATGTCGTCGAAATGTATCAAAGCAAGATTTTTGTGTGTTATCAATAATGTAATACATGTCTAGGAATATTGTCAGTTTTGTAAATAGCCACTGGTTTGAGAATTGAGAACTATCACTGTACAGACTACCGGGTGACAAGATCTTTATGAACGAACCTCACAGTTCAATTAGAATAAATTTTAGTTGTAAGTGAATAAAATTAAGTTTCATACACGCTGTTTTATTATTTACCGCACTTAAGCCAAATTATTTACCTTTCCTGTAAGGTATATAATTGTAATTACTAAAGTTGGGGAATTTCCTATAAAGATATAAGTATTAAGTAATAGAGAAAAAAATTACACGTCAACCGTAAAACATAAAATGTTACACAAAGTTCTACATAGTCATATCATGTGTCATTTATGAAATTAAGATTTTCAGAGGTAACCACATTTGTGGAAATCCCTTCTAAAAGAAATCCAAAAATAGAGAATTCTTGCTTCAATGTTTGTGATAGTCTTCAACGCCTATTCACAATAAATAGCATATTTGTTCGAATCTACTGCTTGCCATGACTCATATAAATGTCTTTGTGCCCTTACAAAAGTTGGCTTTTATCGCCAAACAAGTGCGAAGGAATGTGCACGCCATATAAGTGCATATTAAAAGCATACTGCATTGCTTTGAATTAACACATTCGCGAATACACAAGACGTGTGCGTCCGCTGTGTTTCGCAATTAAAATTTAAGAGCATGAATACTTTTTGATTTTGCGATGATACTACTCCTTTCCGAGATATGAATAAGGTTTATTTAACAGTGTTTGAGGGTAAAGTTTAGTTGGTAAGAATGAAAGCTCGGCCAGTCCAAATTGGCGCTCAAACAAAGCTAATGTTTGCGACCACCTTAAGGTTTCTTAGAAGATGTTATTATAAACGTTTGGTGCGTCAAACCAAACGAGTGTTAGGTGTTTACCGAACACGTTTACTGCAGTTGTAATTATGTTCTAGTATTGTACGTATAGATGTTAATTGAGGAAGTGTAGTGTTAATACGGTACTTCGATCTTATGTTTGTTTAACTACCGAATTCTTAACGTTTCTCCTCATTGTTAAGTTTTAATAAGCGATGGGTGTGATGTCGAATTAACTCATTCCTTTATTGACTTAGGCATTAATTATACAGATGTGGAGATATTGCGTTAGGTGAGTTGTAGCCATGTTTATACATGTCTTGATACAAATTATAGGCTTGGCATTTACAACTACTTAAAGTACCTACTACTACTTATGATAATGGTGCAGAGAGCGAACCTTCAAAAGCTGTCGATCTACTGAAGAGCACGCCGGGGTGTGATTTATTTTCAGCATAATAAGGAGGTCTTTGGGACCTAAGTTACATTCCCGGAATCACTTTTGTGTTACGAATATAAGACATGTCTTAGGAAAGGCTGTTGTGTTTCTTCACGACGTTGTTCGACGAGTGTCGGGCATCATGCAACTTACAAACAAAGTTACTTAGTAAGGAGCTTTGCATTTATAAGATCAGATCAGTGCACTGATCACTTAGGTAGATCATGGTCATCTATGGATGATAAACTGTGAATTATAGGTACATATAATATGATAAACACTAAACTACATCCTTATTATAGTAACTAGACTCTTCGAACAGATTTGGCTACAGCGTCTTACAGTCGTTATCTGAAATGATGGTGAGATGACTGCTTTTTCGAAATAAATTACTTAGTCACCCCTTCAAACTTTAATTTTAAGTATTTTTAAGGCCGTGATTACAAATCAAACAAAACACCAACAATCTGATGTTAGTGTTGTCGTTTAGTATGAAATATTCATTAAAATTCTGATATAGGGCCCAGCGAAGTTTTTTTTATACCACTATGGTGGCAAACAAGCATACGGCCCACCTGATGGTAAGCGGTTATCTAGCGTAGCCTATAGACGCTTGCAACACCAGAGGTACTTATCACTTGCGTGTTGCCGAAGTTCTGCATAAAACGCCTGTGCCAGTCTCCACTTCATTGTGCTTAACCGACATAATGTGAATAGATTTAAAACGAAATTAATAATTTGCTATTAACTTAGCTTTGTATAAAACATTGAAAATGGGGCCATACGGCAACGTGCTAGTTACGAGGTATTGGAATATCACTGACGATTTGTCATCCTAATTAGTCGTATATGAAAAAGTAACATACCAAGTTTGCTTTGTTGAATAGAAGAACTAATGATAAAATTAGCGTGTCATATTCTTGAATTGTGTAGCAAGTTGCCGCACCCAGTGGTCAACTCGCGAAAACATTACGGTATTTTTGTGGTTTATTCAATTTTAGCACGAGTGAAAGAAAACCCAGTGACATGACGTGACATGACCTTGCATGGACTGCCATAAGTCATAGATCTCGATATGAAATCTTAGCACTGTTTTTAGAGATAATTTTATTATAAAAAATATTATCACTCGCGGTAAACACTGTGAGGAAACCTGCATGCTTGGTAGACGGTGACCCAATAATTATAGACATAGGTAGGTAATTCTAGCGTATTTAGGCACCTACTTATTATCCAGCCATTGTCGCCATTTTGGTGTGAGGAGGGAGGGATTAACCTTATTACGCAGGCAGATAGCTGTTAGAATGCAAAAATTCCTTATTGCCTTAACTTTACCCAGATTAAAATTAAAATAAAAAAACATTATGTTACATTATCTTTCGTAATTAAATTTAGCGAGTGCAACTTTACTCACTAAGTATTATTATATACCTAAGTACTAATTATGTGCTACTTGCACTATACATAAATTGTACCATCTACCTTCTTATATTTCACTCGATTTTATAGTTATACGCTATACTATTATAGTAGTCGACGCGTAGATACCTACTACGACTATAAGGCGCGTGCGTGGGCGACTGACTGACTCGATGATGGCGCTCTCTTCGAACTCTACTGGAACGGAGATATGATTATTATATTTTATCGACCACAGATAAAATATACGAATAAGAAAAAAGACCGATACGTACCTACTTAAATGAAATTTTATCGCCGTTGTTGAAATAATAGGTATTTAATTTATATTCTTGATTATTTTTGAGACATTAGTATACTGCCCTTTTGTAATTTATCTGGTGGTAAAATCTCTTAACTGTTATTTGTAATTTCTACCTTATTTTATTCCACTTCTTATTTTCAAGGATTATGATTAATTAGAGAGTAGCGACTATTTCACTCTCCTTCTTTAATTTAAGAGCTCAAATCTTGTCGGTGGAGCCAAGGCCACTGTTCTCACTGTTTTTGTATACTTTTAATGTTTATCTTTTATCTGTCTGTGTGTCCTTGGTTGACGAAATAAATCATTTTTCTTTCTTTCTCTATCCTCTGCCTTCATTTTGACCTATCGATACCACATTCTCCATTAGCTATACAGCTTCATCTAGGATTCCCCTTCATCGATTTCTTTCTTTCTAAAACTGTCTTAAAGAAGTTATAGTGTTGTATAAAACACCAATTATCTTTTCTCTTCAGGGGGTTGCTAATTGTTAACCATCCGTTAACAATTAGCAGCTTCCTCATTTGTTTATGTTAAAGGTACTATTTTAGTTGAGTACATAGAGGGATACAAACCTTAAGCATAGATAAATAGTAGCCAGGTAATCACGGATATAAGCATAACAAGCTAATTAGTTGTTAGTTCATAAGATACCACAAACAAGTTCTAATATTGAAGGCGGGCTGTGAACACCACGTACATTATTACCGTACCGTCTTGCTATCTTTAACCCCGACCTGTCGCATAGGTCCTATATGTACTTATGAAGCAATAGGTTCGGTAGACCAGAAGCAGTGCGGAAAAGGCTTGTACTACTGTAAGTATTAGTATTCGCTCGTACCTAATAGTACAGACGCCAGCAGGTCAAGCTATCCAAAACTGTAACATTTTCCCAATTGAAAATGATTCTTATTTGGTTGTATTAAAGTTGAAAATGTATCAAAGAAATTTGACAGATTGTGGTAGCTTCATGTGCCTGTACATGGGAATTTAAACGAATGGCGAAAAATTGTTTAGCACCTCGGAGAATACACGCTATAATGAAAATGCTGTAATAACTCTGAACTGAATTGTCTCAATAAAGGCTGTGTCAATACCGCGATTTGCGAAGGCCACATAAAGTCAGTCAGCTAAAAAAATAATAAATAATTATTCTAACAAAACACACAAGAGTTTGAAGAGAATGTCAAGTTCTTTATAAAACTCCGAGATCAACATAATGCATCATCGGGGAACAATTTATATTAAATTAGCACTGAGTGTTTGTCTGTTTGTTTTTCCCACACGCCTGACCGTAGCATGGATTCGAACTGTTATTCAAGTGACATCATTATTTTTATTATCATTATTATTTGAGTAAGTAGTAGTAAAGATCTTTTTGAATGAATTCGTTTGGGAAAATAATACAAAGGTAGCCGTTGACGTGTAGCTAACATAGTTTTGGTGATGCATAAATGATTTATACACAATTCTAAAGTATACTTAGGTATCTACGATCGATTACTGAAAATATTTTTTCGTAATATTTCTCTAAAAACGCTGAGTCAAACGAAGTTTATATATATAGCTATATCTAGGTACTGTGCTACCTTTAGGTGGAGAGAAAGGAAACTCTCGGTTTTAATTATTTGAACAGAATTATATTCTTCAAAAGCCAAGGTTTCCACTTTAGACATGTATCCCACTATATTTTTGAATGTTTATATTATATTCTTAATAAAATCAGCCAGTCATGTGATAATGTTAACTCCTTGTAGCGATCTCTACAGTACATACCACTTTGTTGGTATAAATAATTTAGGTCAAACCTAACCGCAAAAGTCAGTCATTTAGCAGTCATTCAGGCAACATCAGTGGCCATTGAACTGTATCCACATAGTCATAGCTACGTACAAGTACCATTACGATACGCAATTAGCGACATCTGCAATACATTACACGGTACTTTTAATTACAATAAACAAATTAAGACTTACACAAGCTCGATCGTGGTGTTCCCGCAGCCTCCGAGCACCTATCATAACGTTATCACTACTATATATACGCTAGATAGCGCGCCATTTCGCGTGTACGTATGATGATTGCTTTTTCACCACATCGCAGTAACAACGGTAAGTAACGCGTTAATTGGAAACCATTAAGCGTATAAATGCGTCACCGTCCAGGCTTTATCTTCATTACAGCTAACACCTATATCATGTGATAGCGAAGCGTGGGCGATATAATTAAGTAGGGAATGGACGTGATTGTGGAATGTCCTGTGATGGATCGGGTAGGGTCGATGGATCAACGGGATGGAATCAAGGTATACTAAATTATATTGTCATGGGTCCAAGCATAGATAGATAGATATTTATATTGATATTGTACACCAAAGGACAAGTCGGAATAAAAAATATACAAACGTTTCAAGAGTACAATTGGCAATAGTAAATAAGAGTTCGTTATAGTCTGATATGAACCATGAGGATTTTGCACTGTTATAAAAAGGTCTAACGACTACTATGATTCTAGAAGCTAGGTTCAATTCCTAGGTCGAGAAGTGGTATTGGGAATTTCTATTAAATTCTCAATAGCTCGGAGTTTGGATATACGATGTGTATATGTGTGCTCGGTTAATGGCAACAGGCTCGCCCCTATTACATGGGACTTGAACATATCGACGAACTGTGGATGAACATTAGTGAACCTTTGTCTATTCTTTCGGGGAATATAGGCGCGGTGGTATAAAAAGGTCTAAATAAAAATAACATTTAATACAATTAAATTGTCTGTTTGTGAAATAAATCAATTCTCTCAACGAGTAATCAATTCTCACCATAAACTTCAATATATTGTAATACCTTCCTACCGTGCGTCGTCCTGAGCTCTCGAGCCTCGTCCGCTGAATATTATTGTAACATCACAAATTATCTCACAATGCAGAGACAAGCTAGAGTACACACAAAAACAACAATGGCTCATAACTTGAGTGATATGGTGACAAGGAGTTTGGGTATTGGAGGATTTGTAGTTTGTACACGATTTTGTGGTATTATTTTCATTTCTTTCTGATTGTGTCCGGTTAGCCATTCGATTAACAGGCATTCATTGGATTTTTTCCCGGATTTTCGATAAGCAACAAATCGGTTAAGCTTTTGATACGGCGTTATTGTAGTTGATTTTAGCAGATTAAAAGAAAATGTAGAAGACAAGACAGAAGTTATTAAGAAAGAAAATTTATTTTGACAACCACTACACAAGACAAAATAACAAACAGTAGAAAATGATAAAATTAAGTCTTAACCTGAGTAGGTACGTTATCTTGTCCGATGTTAGAATAGGGCCCTATCTCAGCAGCAGCAAGCAAATCAAGCTACAGCGCTAATATTCTGATAGCCCTATCAGAATATTAGCGCTGTAGCTTGATTTGTGTAACTTGACACTGATGAGGTCACGGACACGGACAGTCGGTAGCAGAATAAATAAAACAAAAACAAATAATTATATTAAAAACCAATCCAATCATAAAAATATGACACAGCGATCATATTAATAGAAATTGTCCTCAATAATGTTGTATCACATAAATCACAGTCACACTATGAAAGCTCAGTCGAGTCCAGTCATCGCGTCTGGGAATCGCACTTATTACTCCACAGATCTTGAGCGGACACTTGTGGATCTTGAAACACAGGCCGGTGTCGAATCGGCCACTCGTCCAACTTTCCCGGCTCGAGTGCTCTCCGCTCAGTGAATATCTAATGAACACTCCACAAAGCAAATATGATAACAATTGTTTTATAAAACGTGCACTTTCACACACGTTCACGCGTGGGTGTAAGAAAAAATATTGTGAACTCAAGTGCACGTTAGGTCATTCATTGGCGAATCTGAAAGTGGATTTGCTTTTTAATTTGAAGTAGTATTTGCCGAAGGCGTAGGAGTGACCAGAATTTATTATGACGAAGCTGTAGAAAATGTCATGACTAATTTAGGTAAGTTTATTTTTTATTGGTCATAATTATATAAATAAACAATACTTGTGGTATTAAACGCTCCTGGGCAAAAATCCCCCATGTTTTCTTTTTTTTTTGCCAATGTTGCGCTACCTATTTTTGTCTATTTTCAATGAAGCAAAGAAAAGCTTACTAACCGACGTAGGTATCCCAAACCATCAAAATCTGCAACCTATGTTATACCTATTATTATGACGTCTTCCAATAATGATTAAATGCGTGCATATAAAAGTTAAAAAGGCTTTAACAAAAGACATTCTAGGGAGACGGCACTTGCTTGATTATTTATGTAATTTTAAGATCGACTTTAAATTGTTTTATTGTGTAAGCGTGAGTGCTAGAACCCTAAAGGCGTATCATGAATTGTGTGTTCTATCTTACACCCTGTTTGTGGTTTCAATCAGGAAAGACAAGGGACCAACCTAAAAAAGAAACCTGGCGCTTTAACTTCGAAGACATGACTGATACGTATGTTATTATTGCAGTTAATAGGTTCTCTGCTAAATATCAGATGAAATATAGCTTCATTTCCCGATTTTAAATCACAGTTCCTACTCCCAACACACCTTGAATACTGTACCAGCGTAGCTGATTATGGCCAGTTGCCAGTACTGAGGCAATAATAACCCGTGATCATGTAAAACCGAAGCGATATATTCAGAAGGCATGAAACTAATCATCCAAATAGGCATGGACGTGCAGCGCTACCAGCTCTAAATATCGATTATCAATAACAATAAATAACTAAACGGCCGCGTCACAAACACTGAATAATATTTCCCGTTGTATGCCGACAATAAAGCACTTTCTCACGTCCTATGACAAATAGCGGGTGAATTTATACCAACTCGCCTTTGTACGAATAAATCAAATGCTGAGCAGCGCGCGGCAGGTTGTTTTGACCGGCGAACATTACCACGCAATCAATGCAGTCTCAGTAATCCTTAACACAACTCAATAGGGTCCAGTTCAATTATTCAACAACATTATAGAATAAAATCTGGAGTGTTACCAGCAAGGTAAACTATGCGTTTTTTATAAATCTTATTACTATAGATTTTGAGGCGGTTTTAGTTTGTTTCGTGCAAATTGATTGTTTTATAGTGTTAAATATACGCGCTCGTAGGAGGATGTTATTGCTCAGTGTCTTCGGCAGCGTAGGGTTGGGAGCTTATTGGTAAGGTGATTTAGTTAACTTATTGCACAGATGATATATTTAAGCTTTAATGGTATGTGCTTCATTTATAATTTTGTGGTCGCTTTATTCTTTATGACAACTATGGAATTTTCTTTAATATGAATAATGTGCGATTTGAACTTACCACTTGAGGACGGCTGATATCCCTCACAGATAAAAGCTACGTTTTAATTTCCTTTAAGAAATCCAATAAGGATGATTAGATGGAGCTACGTTGTTGTTCTATTTTATACTGTTAATTGCCTGAGCAAAGGAAGGCCTTTGCCCAGCTGTAGGACGAACAGGGCTGGGACATAAATGTATTTTACGTTCATTCCAATAGCCCAATAGCGTTCCCAGCAGCTGAAAACTGCTGGGAAAGCTATTAGCTGTTGTTATTTCACATACCAAAACTAGCCGCGCCTGTGACCACTAGGTCAAAGAGATACTCACTACTTTTAATTAACCTTACAACATTTGGAAATTCAAAAAAGGATTACTTCTTGCTTTCTTTATTTTATTTAGTTTCTGCCTACATTTATGAAAAAAAGAATTAAGGGATAATCTCGGTTTTAGTCAGTTTTATTTTTAAACCTATCTCGATATTGGTGAGTACATCCCTACGGTTCGCACAGGGTGTCCCCCAGACAAATGTGTTGGGAGTTTTACAAGTGGTGTGCACAATTACGAGCGCACAGTCGAGGGTTAATAGTCTTAATAATTTGACATATTGGGTGGCCGCCCTGGTCGCGTGGTCGCCATCGACGCACCACTATGAATGTGAATTAATAAAAGATTTGATACTTTGAAACTAGATAACTTTGATATTGAATTGTCTTGGTGTCTCATAAGTATGTGTTTACAATAAAAGGTATATAAGTATTGTATCCATTATCTAGTACCCTTAGTTTGGGACTAGATGGTGCTTTGTAAAAGGTCTAAGTATGTTTATTACTTATTATTAATTTTATTATGGAATATTTTATCCAAGGATATTTACATATAAATTCTTAGTAGCAATTCGGAGTTTAGATGGAAATAGGCGCACCCATATTATTATAATTTGAAGAAAGAAAGTAAGAAAATTTTATTTATTAGTCATTAAATACTGTCTCACAGCTGAAAAAAGGCACCAAGTCTTTCCAGGTCGGTACTTTTTTCTTGCGTTGCTTCGAACCAGTTCTACAGTATACAAGATCTTAAATATATTATCAAATTTTGCCTCTCTTCGGAGATATAAGTGTAACGTGCTCTTCGAGGCAGGATAAGACACAGCTCTAGAACCATTAATTAGGCGCTTGAATAGAGAAGAACTCTTCGAACTAGTGTTATATTTACATAGCGATACATTTTTTTGTTCCAAATACCAGCAAATAGACCACGGAAGCTTCTAGTAAGGTCAATTTCGAATCATGAACTTTAAACATTTGTGTAGCGATGTGCAAACAGATAAAACTTTATTAGACTTACGAATGTGTAGAGGCGACATTTACTCTAATGGCGGCCATAAACCGTCCAACTGTGTGACATGGGAGCTCTAATTAGTTTTACAGCACCGGTGACATCACTCGATATTGATGCTATAAAATATTAATTCAATTTGTGTGTTTGTACTACGGACTTTTTGGTACTTTATTTTTCTTAGATTTCAAAATTTAAAACGTTTTTAATTGTCTGTGTCATTCAGTTGTGGTTTCACTTTGATGTGGGACTTTTTAAACGATACGGATTGATATACTTGTATGTAGGTATGGATCCTTTGGTCCATCATAGTAACTATTTTTCGTAACCTGCTGCGAAAGAAGATTTTTATTTAGTTTTTTTGTAACTAGTTACTAATCAAGAGTAATTATTTCAGGTTCTGGGTTTTTATGTAGTTAACCTATTTTTGTTAAAACTACCGTATTCAAAAATAACAAGGCGTCCTCATTCGTAATTATAACAGTAATTATTAAAAATCTTGGGAAATGTTGGGATTTTATTACATCCGATTGACGTTGCATCGATGCTTGTTTGACGTGGATTTTAAGACGTATCTTGACGTTGATTAAAACCATATCGATCGATGTTGAAGTTCTTGTATTCTAAAGCTGTTACTTTTAGAATAGGTACAAGAACTTCAATAAATTTAAGTAATCCATTTGTATAAATAATAAAATAGTTTTCGACGGATTTCATTCTGGTATAGGTATGTTAAAATGTCGTGACGCGATAAAATCCGTAGAGTGGTATAATTTCAATGTTTTAAACATACCATACCATCAGACCTGCATTCCCCGAAGGGTTAGGCAGAGGTGTACTGCTTGGACACCTTTTTTTTATAGAACGAGGTTGCTCCGCCACCCGGGGAGGTGGCAGGGTATGTCGGACTCATACCGACTAAAAACCGCACTTGCCTTCACCTATTGTCATGTGTATTCTGCCCTATTGTCATGGGATCCGCGAAATTCGCCACGACCATGACGGTACTGCTTGTACACCTACAATTTCAACGTTTTATGTTCGCGTAAGTGTCAGAAATCAGTATTATATTTGTTTGTATGTATTTTTTTATATTCAAACGGCCAATTTGTCAAGTAAAAATAATAAACTATGCAGATGAGTGACCCTTGGCTTAGAATTATGTTGTCGGCTAATTTAATATTTTAACACATGGCAGTTTACTAAAATAAAATAAAGGTAGGTAGGTATATATTTTGCTACAGATGGAGTAAACATCTCAATCAATTAATTAGCACTTC
The DNA here is from genome assembly GCA_964056405.1 of Acronicta alni. Classification (NCBI taxonomy): domain Eukaryota; kingdom Metazoa; phylum Arthropoda; class Insecta; order Lepidoptera; family Noctuidae; genus Acronicta; species Acronicta alni. The sequence goes on along the minus strand of OZ043925.1, from coordinate 15,223,940 downwards.
TCATTGAGATATGTAACTTTAAGTTACAATAAGGTATTAACATAGGATTTCATTTGCATGTAATAAAAAAAAAAGAAGAGGAGGCTTTAGGTGCCTGAGATTTACGTGTTTTAGTTAATTTCGACATTCACTGATATAAAATTTGTAAAAAAACCCAAATAATTATGTACCTGGGTAGTTAATATAATTAATTCGATATACTGAAAATATGTGTGAAAATATAATAAACTAGCGTGATGTATTCATTTAAAAGCTATAAACGAAAATATAAATAAATAAATTCATTTAAATTTTATTTTATTTAATACATTAAAATGACATTTCAATGTATTTATAACAATGTCACAATTTACAAATTAGGTAGCTGTTGCCCGCGGTGTCACCAGCATCCTAAAGGGATTGTTGAGAGAAAAGGTAGCCTGTGTCCTTCTCTGTACCAAATTTCATCAAAATTGGTTCAGCGGTTTAGACGTGAAAGCAGATAGATGGACGGAGGAATTGATACGTATATTATGTATATACATGAAATATGATAACAGTTGTTCACCAGTAGCACGAAGTACCTACATATCCAAGTTTTTATTCATCATGTGTTAATGAATTAATGTCACAAATGCAACTGTTCAAATGTTAATTAACAATCCAAACAAAAAACTGGGTTTTATTGCCTTAAAGGTCGATTCTTATAACTGTACCATAAATCAGTTTCAAAATAAAAATAACAATTGCATTTATTTATAAAAACAGATATTGATTTACAAATACATACCTAAAATTAGTTGTAATACCCTACACAATTTAATAATCCTCCGAGGCTTATTCCTAATATATTGGGGTTGGCCTCCAGTCTAACCAGATGCGGCTGAATATCAGTATTTACACGAAGCGAGTGCCATGAGACCTTCGTAACCCAATTTCTGGGCAAAACCGATACCCTGAGGATAGACTGTTTGTCAGGCTTCTGACTACCACTAACGATTGTCATAGGTGTTCACATGACAACCGGGACCGACAGCTATACGTACTCTCCGAGGCACAGTTATATACGAGTACGATACAAATAAAGGAAATAATATTTTAGTGCCTGTCTGTTCATCACCTTTGCACTTCATAGACGATAATTATTGTTTAAACTATAGTACTATTTTAATATTGTGTCTTTATCTTCATTATAAGTAATCTTTGTTGCAAAAACTTGTAAAATTGAAACAATAGGTACTGGAAGAAGTCACTGACTCCTGAAACACAGGTATCCTAACCTAGCTCTGGAGTCAGGGTTTCAACATTATTTTGTAACAGTTTTTGTCAATAAATTATTATTATTATTACTTTGCGGATTAAGTAGGTAAGTTATATAATAAATAAGTCAAATTTCGCTCTCTAAGAGGCAAACGGATGCATACAATTTCCTTTGCTGGATTGACGAATCCAGTATAAGTTGTCTCTGTGGACGTACAGGCTCAAATTTTTAGAAACGTGCAACAGATTCATATCCTTTCATAAATGCTTGAAAACACTTACATATAATAGAAATGAATAAAGAAAGTAAAAATAAAAAGCTTTTGAATTTTAATTTACAGTGAATTCGCCGCAGCAGCTAGTAAGCCCAGTGTCATCTGAAGCTGTAATGCAATTCTCTTTTATGTGCAAATAGTCACTTATTAAAGCTATAACTCTGACCGTGAACTGCCGCCACGCGCCGTCGGTGTACTCCAAGCCTTAGTTTTATTATCTACGTCGATAGCGAATTGCTCTATAAACCGAGTTCTATCTATCATTTTACGCCGCGAAGGCATTTTGATAACACCGCTGATTTACGAGTAATTTACGAACCTATCTTAAAATTCGCAACATAGAATATTCTATACACATTGTTGTCCGCGCACTACTTTGTTGTTAACAGAGTTTTGCCGCTGCTAATGAACTTATATGGTCCTATATTTTAGGAATTAAATGAACTTGATCATTTGGTAGGACTGTGTGTGTTCTGGGAGTTTGTTCTAGGGACGGTCTATTGACGGAGGAAGTGTAAGAAGATGCACACAAGGAAAAGTTTTTCATAGCATAATTCCCAAAATTTCTCATTATATTTATATGCAGACATAATCCAGAAATTGTATTTCTTTGCATTTACATACCCTACCGATGACGTCACAGTGACTATGAAGTTATTATGGTTCTTAAACCACTTACCACCACGAACACCCAGGGATGTCGCACTTCAGTTATAGAAAATTGTATTGTTGGATAGAAACTAATATTCTCAGGACTTCCAATATTCTTTTACTAAACATTTCCTTTCCTTGATCACTTTTTGCCAACTTGGTATGAAGAACCTCAGGATAGAGAGTCCTGGATAGGGGAGGACAGGGGACGACACGTATGGGGGAGACCTTTGCCCTACACAGTGGGACTCAAAAGACACTATATAAAAGAAAAGATATGCTTACCACCGAGTGGAACCCACGCAATGTTAGGCGACAGCGCTGCAGGAGAAAGGAGTTGACGGGACCATATAGACGTGTATTGGAAGGATTGGCCGCAGAAGCCTTTAAACTGTGATGAGTGGAAGAAGGTTACAGAGGCCTTTTCCCTTTTGTGGCACAACAAGTTAAAAGACATACAAATCGTTTTACAGTCATTATAAATACTTAAGCCTAAGTTGATCCTTTCCTAGAGATTGTAAATGGGAGACGCAATTGCTCTATAAAATTGAGATTTTTATTTCAAAATATCATTTTGATTTCTAACACTTACGCGATTATTAGATTACTTTTTACAGATTTTATTACGTTACATTGATATTATTAATCCCGATGTTTCGGACCCTTTACAACGTCTATGGTCACGGATATAGTACGGACACACTTTTACGGGTGGTGACCATGGAGTAGTTTTATTTCATTGTCAAAATATCATTTTAGATATTTCAGTTCCAATTTACATGAATATTAAGCGAAGTTAATTAATTGCATCGATAAGCCGGACAAGGTTCACCTTAAAGTGCTAAGTATTACAAATTATGTTACCTTATGAATGAGGCACGCGACCGATAAAATGTCCCACACACATAGTTGCGAATATCACCCTCGCAGCGAGATAAAACATTCTTAGACCACTTTATATACCCTCTTAATATTTTTTCCTATATATCCCATTATCTTCACAGGTCCACGTAACAAGACCAACTTTTCAACTTCAAGTTAAGAACGTTGTAAATTGTACGCATTTATAGAGGCTGTGCGCGCCCTGGGTGGCGAGCTAATACCACGCCAACTTTACAATTACATAAGTATTTGATACACTTTATCCACTTATTAATAAGAGTGAATTCTCAATGGTGAGTTGTTGATAAAACTGTATGTTTATCGTGGTGAATGGGAGTAAGTTTCAGAAAGGATTATGGCTATTGTAAATCTATCTGTGCGCTAATGACGCTGGTCGCGGATTAGGTCGATACTCGCGACTTTTTACTGCTTTACAGCTTGACGCCTTGTTATTGTTGTGAAACTGTGATTGTAAAGGAAAAAGTGTGTTGTCGCCTTTATTGCGCACACGCATGGCTGTAAAACTGTAATTTGATGGCGGACTTTAATGTGTCAATACGTCATTGTTGCTTATTTCTTTGAATGACCGCCGGTGATCGATGGTATGTAGTTTTGAGTGTAAATCTTGAGTGAAAAACCATAAATAATTTTAAAATGTAAGAAGATAGAACTTATGTTTAAGAATAGTACAATAATTGCAACGTCTGTGGTCTAGTAGTATGAGGGTCCATCACATACCTCTGATCACGAGGTCGTGGGTTTCATTACTACAGGACACAAATATTTATATGACGGACAAGTATTTGTTTTGTCTGAGTGTTTAGTGTATTTTAAATATGAATTTACAATAAAAGTTTGTAAATATTATGTCCATTATCTAGTACCCATAGTAAAGGTCCTGCTTAGTTTCGGGCTAAGTCCTGCGGTATCAAAAGTATGGTCCGCTCCCACAATGAGAGGGATTAGGCTATAGTCCACCACGCTTGACTGGTGCCGGTTGGCAGACTTCACACTAATCAAAATCAAGTCTCCAAGGTATGCAGGTTTCCTCACGATGTTTTCCTTCACCATTTAAGCGAGTTATAATTAATTATTAATGCACACATGATTTCGAAAAGTCAGTGGTGCGTGCCTTGCATTCGCACTCGAGACCTTCGACTTGGCAGTTCAATGATCATCTGTAAGCTAAATAAATAAATTTAATTCTTTCAATAAATGCTGACAAAGCATCGGTAACAGTATAATGTCGATGTTCATAGGGAGCGCGGCGGTAGTCACATACTCTTACTAACAGCACGTCAAACATGCCGAAACTATGACTGGAAACGAGATGATGAGACGAAACAATTATGTCACGAACTCACGACATCATTACGCGTACAAAGTCGCGGGTAAAATCTAGTATCTACATACATATGTACCATCTCGCCTATATTCCCCTAGGGGATGTTTAGGTCCCATGTAATAGGGAGCGAGGCTATACGGCCCACCTGATGGTAAGCGGTAAGCAGGGGTATCATTTGCGCGTTGCCGACCCTGTAAAACGAAAGATGAATAGTTGGGTTGGCAGTACAAGGTTCAAAGTCCCCTGCCAACACAACGTTTCCTTGCGCAGCACTGCAGGACCTCTAGAAGAGCAGTCGCGCTAACGACTACTGGATGAATGAGGCAGCAGGTAAAAGCTAGTATCTACATTAATTAAAAAAGCAACTCGTTGTTGAAAGGTTGTCTGGTAGAAATGCCTGATGGCATTAAGACCACATTTGTACACTTTTTTGATCAGAAAAAATAAATATATAAATAAATAAACCCGCGGCGCCACACGACAAGTCAACCGTGTCCCAAAAAATATAAGATTTATGCAATTATTTCGAAACAGGATGTTCACATTCACGGGCAAGACATTCAAAATGATAAGCTTAATTAAATTAATGTACTCCCAAGGACAAAAATATCTTTTTTTTTTATAACAAATTGCGTACATTTCTCCGTATTTATATTTCGAACCAATAATACAGATATACAGATTGCAGTGGAGATCGCATTAAAAAAAAACAAGCAAAACCTAAGGCCTTTAACAAGATATCTTATTAACGCATTAAGAAGACAAATGTGGTATAATCTGAAGCGACAGCAGTAATTACTACCAATCGTGCATTAATCAGGATATCATGAGAAAAATAAAGCTTGGAGCATGGTAATAAAACGCAAACCTCCTTACAGCTAAACTCTTTTAAAAGCATCGATCTATTCCGATGAAGGACTTTGTAAATACTGCCTCATTACTCATTATCCAGACTGTGGTAAGTAACTGGTTTTGTGTTGTTTGTCGTTTGTTTGTATTGTTTTGTAATGTTTTGTTAAGTATTGTGTCTATCTATGTCTAAGTCAATGTTATAATACTAACATAGTTTAAGCGATTACTAACAAACCCTATGGGATATTGATTGTCCTGAGTTAAATATCAATAAATAAATTAACCTACTGGTTGTAAGCGCCACTACGCTCGAGTTCCTGGGTTCGATTTCCAGGTTTAGCAGTTAGGTACTGGTTTTTCTATAAAATTCTCAATAACAGCTCGGACTTAGGATTTGTGTCCGATTAATTGCAACAGTATTGTCGCATACAGTTTTTATTTTCTTAACATCCTGATACCTAATTGTAATCATCACTTATGTGTGCTTAAGAGGAAATGAATTAATTTGTGACAAATTAAAGATTTCTTATGTCCTGTAAACGTTTCCACTCCAATAAAAAAAATATAAAGAAGGTACCGCGATGGCTTAGTTTTGTGCAATAATCTTATAAAGGGTTGTCACCGTCACGTAAGTATACAAAGATTAATAAAGTAAAACCAAAAACCTATAAAATTAATATCATAACAACCGACTTCCAACTTCTAAATTTTATAGACATTTGAACACGAAATATCAAAAGGCACTCCCATGGATCGCGACAAAATCTGTTAACAGTTCCGTCATAAAAATAAGAAAGCTCCTAAACACTACTTTCGTATGACAATTTATTGCCATATTTGACCCTAAGCACAATAACGCCCACGGGGCCATAAAGTGTATACATTGAAAAACAATTTTTACATCACTCAGACAATGCGTGGCGGACAATAAATATATATATGACAGTTTAGATGAACTGTAGTACCGTTATCGACGTAATTTAATTAACATAAGAACATAATGTTAACAGTAAATGGGTTTTATTTCGCTACTGTAAGTGATGGTGTTAACTGCAGCAGATGTGGGGAACTACTGGGAAACACATGGTTTATCTTAGATAGGATATAACCTAATCCATCCTTTTACTTTTTTTTATAACCTTGCATTGTGGGTGTGTTTATAAACTCCATTTTACTCATATACAAATATCTGGCCACCAGAACAAACATACATATATCTTTTTGTATTTTTTTGGCATTTTCCATGCTAAGAATTTAAAGTTATTTAGCGAAGGAAAAATTCGACCGCGGGCAGGATTCCTAAAAACTTGCTTTTCAATAGGTGTTACTAACTTCACGATAAAGACGTAAATTCTGAATGTGATAGCTTAGTGGTCATAGCGTCTGGCGTACCTAACCAGAAGACGCAGGTTCGAATCCTGGCCGCGGTGTAATTTTTCCTTCGCTAAATAACTTTAAATATACAAATGGTCAGTTGTATGTCAGTTACATGTGTTCAGCGTGTGAATGCAACCGGTGACCTGTACGTATAATTAATTACTCTGTGCTACTAAAGTCCACGAGTCACTTAAACTGAGGAGGACCTTTTGCTGTGACTTGATAGACTTCACAAACCTTTCGGTCTCTAAGATGTGCAAAACACATGTTTCTTTTCTTGTTTTTCTTTCATGATAATTATTTTTTAAATCGCACTTGATAAAAAAAAAACATTTTAAATTGAGAACTTCTCCTTTTTAAAAACAGTTAAACTAAAAGAAACCAGCTCTGTCAACTACACTGCCCTGGGAAAACTCACACTTACATTAATATATATAAAGATATATATTTATAGCTCGTCTGATCCTATTCGTAACGGTTGGACCGAACTGAACATAAATTACGTTCAAATTGTTGCGCTTGCACATTGAATAACTCGGATAGGATGTCGCTACTGATTTTAAACCATCTTTATTATACTAACCGTTTATACAAAATTGAACGTTAAGTATATGAATTTATGAATCATGTTAGGTGCGTGGTAAAATATTTTGATCCGATAACAATATTCGGATGTAATATGTAAGATAATATACCGATTATACATATAAACTCAATACAATCAATTTTAAATGTTATTTATGATAAACGCTAGATTATTTCACTTTAAAAAATCGTTTGTGTAATCCTACCTTAGAGAGTGTACGTGGTGTAATATAAAATTACATTTATTAATGTAAAATGGTGTATTCTTTGATTAAAATACTAATTAAGATGGGCTTTGAGTATTTCTGAGGTTGATGTTTGTTCTCACGACTGCTTTTTTTTTTTTAATTTACTAAGCTCGCAAACTAGTATATGGCCTACCTGATGGTAAGCGGTTACTGTAGCCTATATATATCATTTGCGCGTTGCCGACCCTGTAAAACGAAAGAGGAATAGTTGGGGAGGCAGTATAAGGGTCAAGGTCCTCCCACTGCTAACACAACGTTTCCTCGTGGAACACTGGCAACCTTGCTCACCGTAAGAAACACAACACAGCTCAAAGCAGTGTTATTTTACTTCGATTTTCTGAAAGGCGGAGGTACGGTCGAAAAACGAGTTAAGTATACAGGCAGCTAATTAAACATCGTTTTTTTTTTAATATTGTGTAATTATATATCACGCAATATGTGTCAAAACGCAGGTATTGTAAGCTACTACACATTAAACCCTTTGACGGGTAATTATTTTAATCTGTGTAAAGATGCAGATTTCGTTCGCTACCTGTATACCAAACTCTTTTGTTGACTGTACTTCTACAGTCGGGCAGCTCCAATTTGAGTGGAATTACTCCCACTATGCTTGTCTTTGTGTTGTGAGCTTATCATGCTCACTAAAATGTCCTGCTGATGGTGGCGTTGTGTGTCGGGTCGTTTTATTCCCTACAACATGGTTGAGTCGAACGACGCCGATACGCACGTCATACTCGTGAACGAGTGCCGTCTGTCGGGGCTGGTCAGCTCTTACTGTCAATGGCAACCTCTTTTTTTTTTTCTGTTTATTATGCTATTTAATTGTACACATCAAACTGCATTGTTCTCATGAACTATTCAGATTTAGACTGTAATACTGAACACTGTAATCATGTTTTTTTTGTTGAAAAGAGTGTCTATGGAGTTTCTTGCCGGTTCTTCTCCATAAGACCCACTTTTTGGAACCGTGCAACTAGTTTGACTTTTCAAAAGTGCTATTTTAATGGTCTAATTGAAATAAAATATTTGACTTTGACTTTACCTCTCTGAAATGCTTTATATAAGCATATAGAAAATAACAATATAATGTTAATTTTATAAAGTAAAAAGTTAATTAAAATAATAAATAATGATAAACAGTACTACTAGTGTTTCCTACGTGTTGATATCTTTTGTTTGCACTAAGTGTGTTTCTTTACAATCGTTGAAAGTGTGAAATGGTTTTCCACATCATGTATAATTAAGTTATTTAGAGATCAGTTTTCGGCTACTCTAAAGAAGTAGATCGGAACTATTTATTGTTGATTGTCTTTAAACGGTGAAAATAAATTAATTATACGAAACTTTTTTCATTTGTCATAGAAAGAAAGAAAGAAAATGTTTATTTTTTTACACTAAGACGCTCATAAAAAGAATTAAAACAAATACATAACACGAGTGCACATTTAAATGAAACTATGACTTTAAGAAATATACCTCATAGGAATTATGACAATAATCATTTTATAGGATGGTCATTTAAAATAATTGGACAAAAAGCATTGTTTTAAGTTAAATGAAAAAAAAAAATGCATTTACAGAGGTGTCAATTAATTTTTTCTTAAAATTAAATATATTTGTAATAAGGCATAGAAATTGGAATATTCTAAAATTAAATGATTTATAATAATGTTAAGGACTATTACTAAATTTAATTTTTCTTTAGTGGAACCAAGACACTTTGTCCTTCAACAGCGTCGGCGCGTTGATGTCTTTTGTAGGCACGGATAAACATCAATGAATGAAATTCCAGTATAAGCTGACCTCAATTCATATAGGCTTTCTGTACAATGAGAGATCAGCTTATATAGTATATTTTGATCTATTATCGTGCGTTACGTACGCTTATCGTCTGATGCCTAACCTACATACATCCTATCCCATATATATGCAATAAACTATCCAACCTAAGTCATGATGTGTAGTCAAAAAAAATTTAGTTTTTTTTTTGTACTCATTTTGGTAGGGTCCATCCGGAAATCAGTGCAAATACTGAGCTGGTTTCAGTACTGCACATGTTCCCTGTGTTTTTATATTTATGTATATTCAGTTTAATGTAAGTAATATATCATCACTCCAGCAAGAAGCTGGAAGCAGTAGAAGCTGGATGCGAAAAGATGAGGACAAGGTGAAATGGATACATAGATGCCCTGAATATATGACGAAAAATCTTGGACCTAGTATTTCTTTACAAGCTGCTCAGGAATAAAATACATTGTCCACAACTACTGAGTAGACTGAATGTTCGAGTACCCTATAAATATCCTCGGATGCGTATTACACCTCTTTATCCTCCACATAGAAAAACGGTTCTTGGTTCCTCTTCACCTATACCACGTCTGTGTAGGTTACTAAATGAGTGTAGCAGCTCTGTAGATATATATGCTGATTCTCTCGCTTCTTTTCGAAAAACAGTTAATCATTTATTGGCCAATTAGTGATCAAAATTTTAGAATTATGGAAAGATTTGAATTTCATGATTAGTTTATTAATCCTGTATTAATAGTGCAAGTGGTGTTTGCTTGTAAGGGAATGTAACTCTTAACTTTTTTCTTGTAATTTTTAATGTGCATTTATTATTGTTACATTTGTTAGCAAACCTTAAGTAACAAAAATAAACAATAAAATGGCGCATATTAGGGGAGGCCTACGTCCAGATGTGGACTAATATAGACTGATGATGATGAAGTAATATGTGTGGTAAAATAAATGGTTTAAATAGTTTAGCTCCTGTCACGGTAGTGGTGAATGTCACGTTTCCCATGGCTGTGACATATAGGGTAAGGGAAGGCTAGTGCGGTTTCATTCGGTAGGAGTTTCCGACATACCCTGCCACCTCCCCAATTGCTAGACGATCCATGTGTATTTTCCATACTATAAAAAAAAGCTAAATCCCAAAGACTTCGGTACTTCGTGCCAAACCGAAGAATACTCCGCTACGTTGTCGGTAAACTCTCGCACATCAAAAGGTTTTATCGCGATGGCGAGGCCATACTTCAGTAGTCAGTCAGAACTCGGACATTGAACGTAATGGATATTTTATAAGTTTTACAATGTATAGTTTCAATATGTATTGGAGTACTTAAAGAGAAAAAATTACGAGAAACGAGAAATACTGCCTCATTCTAGTGGTCCTAAGTGCGACTGCTACGCTAGAGGTCCTGGGTTCGATCCCCAGGTCGAGCAAAGTGTTATTGGGATTTTCTATGAAATTCTCAGTAGCGCTCGCCCCCTATTACATGGGACCTAAAACATACCGAAGAAATGTGGGTGTACATTAGTACACCTCTACCTAACCCTTCGGGGAACATAGGCGTGATGGTATGTGAGAAAAATTTAGTTTATTGGCATTATATATATTTTTTTAATTTTAACAAATAATTATTACTGCCACAAAATATAGGGCGGCCATTTTGTTTTTTGCGTATGTTTTTGCCATAGAACATCATCACTAGGCAACTCCGAAGAATGTGGCCATGCACCTTCCAGTACACCGAAGACGAAGTTTTTTCGCATGACTGTCTTTGCGATGAGTGCGTCCCCAGCATGTTCGGTACACTGCCGTGTCAAAGACGAGCCACTCATTATGACGATATGATTACATTGTAAATAATAATTACATTATTTTTAATTCATCATTATCATCAACCCATATACTATCCCACAGCTGGGCACTGGTCTTCTCTCAGAATGAGAGGGATCACCACGCTGACCCAATGTTGTCCTAAGGTTGGCGGACTTCACATCATCATCAATCCATATTATTGTCCCACTGCTAGGCACGAGTCTTCTCTCAGAATGAGAGGAATTAGGCTGTAGTTCACCACGCCGTCGAGAAAATCTCTAAGGCATGCAGGTTTCCCCACGATGTTTTCCTTCACCGTTTAAACGAGTGATAATTAATTATAGAATTAGAATCAGAATTTATTTGTAAAATATCAAATATATAATCATATATTTGATCAAAATCATGTGCGTATTTATAAATAAATACGCACATGATTTTGAAAAGTCAGAGGTGCATGCCCTCCTTCCATGGTCTTAGTTATACATCATAAGACAATCAACATGGCTTAGAGATTTTCCTGATGACGTGTGAAGTCTGCCCACCCGCATTAGCCCAACGTACCGTACCCAGCAGTGGGACAGTATATGGGTTAATGATAAAGAAAACATATGCTCACGGTTGTTAATACCCGAAGGGACAGACAGAGTTCTAGTTATCTTTTTTGTATTTTTAGGCATTTCCATGCTAAGATTTTAAAGTCATTTAGCAAAGGAAAAATTCGACCGCAGGCGAATTTTTCCTTTGCTTAATCTTTAATAGTTCTAGTTTTTAGTTTTATGGTTTATCAATTTATTATCTGCGAGGCACCATTAGACTTAAGAAAATTTTCTTCACGAAAAAACATACCACATTTCAATATTTCTAATCAAAAACAAAAGAATTAACACCATTTCGATCAGCCATAACTCATTTGAAATTTCACATTAAAAATAAAAATCTCATAACTATATATCATTGTATATGCAATCAGTATATCGGGTATCATTTAATATACAGCGTGAGTTTATGAGATGGTATATAAATATGGTCAAATCAAAAACTATGACAGAGAAAAACGATATAGAATACGATAGTTGACACATTGATATTTTTCTATAAAGTTTGGATCCTATAACACGGTTTAACTATACTGTATTCCCTTTTTTAAAATACGAAAATTTCTTATGATTTCTTAAACAAATAAAGTCCTACTTATATTGGTTTTGGATTACGAAACACAAACTTAAAACACGCCTTGTATAATCATGCATCAATTAATATATAATCAGTGTACTATGCATCGTTTAATATATAATCAGCTATATCGTTAAGACAACGGCGTGAGACACGCGACTAAATCGCCTATATACATACGAATCGCTGTAAACACGTGGGTCCCAACCGTAACCCGATGGGAGGTCCCCTAATTGTTGATCATATGCAAATATGACTATTAACACAACTATAATTTATCAACGACTATGCTTAAGGGCAATCTTCGATCATGTTTTCTTTAATTTTGGACATTTTAAGGCTAACGTTGTCTTTAAGCCAGAAATAGATTTTTCTTTCGTATGGTAGGTTCACCTTCCTCTTAATATAATATAACCACTCACTCAAATTGACCAATCGAAAGTGCATTGTTTATAAGAGAGGTTTTTATATACTACTAAGTGTTTCCCCGCAGTTTTACCCGCATTCCAACGGGCTTTTTGTAACAAACGGTCGCCTATGTCGTTCTCCAAGGTTTAATCTATCTCTGTACCAGCACACAAGGATACAGTGACGAGTCGTAGGTATATCATTAAAAAAGGTAACTAAATCAATGTAATAACAGAAATCAAATCTGACGAAATAATCTTTAATTTTATTGGGAAGATGAAAATATACATAAATGATAAATTATATTTAGGTATTCTATATAAAGATCTTTTAAAGTCTTTACAGTCAGACTTTGGTCTTATAACTCAATGTTTCTTTTTTTTATCTGATAGCTCCAGCATTTCCTAACCGACGACCTCTGAAGAATATTTTGGTTAACATTTTAAATAGTGAAGCTATCCCCTTAACACTTAGGAATTCAAAGTATTTATAAATGTGACCTGATTTTTTCTCGTTCGTTTTGTATCTGTAATGGCCGCTGATTAAGAGGCAGTATAATCTTTTGTTTATATTTCACGGCTTACTAAATGACGTGCGGCTGATATTAATATGTTTTCCGTAAAACTGGCCGAGGTTTCGACACGTGAGTTATTAGCTAGCGCCGCGGGAGGCCGCGTTGGCCGGGTTCACAATAGGCGTTTCTATAAAACTAGAATTAAGCGTGTGAATTAAGAGCGACCAGCTCTGTTGTGTCATCAACCCATGTACTACTTCACTGTTAGGCACGGGTCTTCTTAAGAATGAGAGAAGTTATGCTACTCGTATATATTGATTTCTGACATTTACGCGAATATTATACGTTCAAATAAAACTACTTTTTTATAGTCTACCCGTGACCATGGACGCTGTAAAGGTCCGAAACGTCGGGATTAATAATACCAACATAGCGCGATAAAATCCGTAACAAGTAGTTTTATTTCAAAGTAATGTTATAGTCCGCCATGCCGATCGTACAGGTTGACAGACGTGTCACATGTTTACATGCATGCGTTGGAGAATGTCTCCGGCTTGCAAGTTTCCTGACGCTTTCCTTCACACTTGAAACTTTTATTTCCCATCTTCCCGCGATTGTGAGTTCGGGGGAAGATGGGAAATAAAATATAAAGATGAGATGGGATATAAAGATGACACTAAAATTCCCATTTTCCCCCATTCAGGGGCAGACACTCGGGGGAAGTTGGGAATACTCCCTTTCATCATCATCAACCCATATACTGTCCCACTGCTGGGCACGGGTCTCCTCTCATATTGAGAGGGATTAGGCTATAGTCCACCACACTAGCCTACTGCAGGTTGGCAGACTTCATAAACCGTTGAGAAAAATCTCTAAGGTATGCAGGTTTCTTCACGATGTTTTCCTTCACCGTTTAAGCGAGTGATAATTAATTATTAATACGTACATGAATTCGAAATGTCAGAGGTGCGTGCCTTGGATTCGACCTCGAGACCTTCGACTTGGCAGTCCAATAGTCATACCACTAGGCTATCACTGCTTTAAGCGAGTGATAATTGATTATTAATATACATATCAATTCTGTTAGTTGCACTACAATTTATACTTTTGCAGCTAGGATCGTTTCACAACTGTTTTGTAAAAAGCTGCATTTGTCTCTGAATAAACTTTTTGTTTATTTATTTATAATTCGGGTCATAAGTGCCTTGGGTTCGACCTCGAGACCTACAACTTGGCAGTCCATGGTCATATCACTAGGATATAATTGCTATACAAGGCTAGATCTTGTGCTGATCAATAAAAATACGCAGGTAAGGACTGCATTCCAAAAAGATATCGAAATTAGCGGTGCTCTATATTTCTTCAGAAGGCGCATTTTAACAAAAGACGAGAAGTGATTTCAAATATAAATATAAAAAATATACATATGAATATATTGCATACTTAAAAAATGCAATAATAAGTTATTAAGACCACGTTGTCTTAAGAACTTGTTATCTTTTTTTTTGTAATTGATCGAGATAGGATGAAATGCGTGTTTGTAATTTGTATTTTTTTGGCAGATTGTCTTTAATTTGTTTTATTTAAAGGTAAAACAAGTTACAAGTCACCGAATTTTATATTAAACTTCTGGATGATCACCTTACAGATGTAGAATATAATTATATGCGCTTGCGCATGTTACACACACAGGCCACAAAGCATTCTTTGAGTAGGAAGCGAGCAGAGGCCGCGCCCTTTGAGAAGATGGTTGTACCGGATCATAGCATGACATGGTCGTGGTGAATGTCACAAATCCATGGCCATGTTTACAGAGTAAGGTAAGGTGTTTAGGCGATACAAGTCTGAAATACTGTCACATAGGGAAGATGTGGCAGATGATTCATGGGGATTTTTCGCATTCCAAAATAAGGCCACGAACCTTGATTCTCACCTAGGGAATTAGATATCTGGAAACTATTCCACAACACAAAATTCTAAGCTCAATGATTTGTCAGTTTATAAGTTAGAGGCGGTTATATAAATTATAATTTTAGACTAGCCTTCGCCGCGACGCCGCCCGCTTTATTGGTCAATTAGAAACGACGCCCACGCCGCATTTGCATAACATTACCTTTTTGAATATTTCTTCATTATATTGCTAAATATAAAATAACAGTTTACACTGAAAATATCCAGTGTTATATTATTTTATAATCCTGTATGCTTTACATTTGTATAAGTTTTTAATAAAATATCAAAACCAATGGTTTATCTTAACAATCGTCAATATTTGAATATTTAGAATATTATGTGGTCATAAAATATAGATAAAAGGTGATAAAATTTGCAAATCTGTATTTTTCTGTAGCACGTATTGGATTACGGTTTATATAAATTATCATAACGCATATTTTCTATGAAGGGTTAGGGAGGGATATACACTCATAGTTCATCGTCACATTATGTCAATTGGAGTGAGCCTATGGCCGTCCGTTGCACAAACCCCAACCCTGCTACTAAGCTGCTACTGAGAGTTTCCTAACAGAAAATCTTAATAAAAATCTTAGAATTCCACTTCAAACAAACCATTAAATTCATATATTGGTAGAGGATACGTTTTATATTATACTCATATTTATACGTTTTATATGTAGATAATCTAATATATTTGCTTATAATGAAGTGTAATGTTTGTTGATTATGAAAATCCTAGTGTCTTGCTGATTATAATACCTATTTGAGTTAGCTTCCATTCTAATCAGATTTTTACAAATAGGACACTGCTCTTCCACAGGTTGTCTAACCTTAAGTAATTTCGTAGATTGATACGTATCAATCAGTTGTCAATCTAAAATAATCTGCCCCTTAATTTATTTAAATCCATGTTATACTCTAATTCATCATCATTATTATTTTTGACCTTTGACCCCTATATTGAAAACGATCAAATCAAGATTATTTATTAAGTATGCTAGAAGAAGTTTGATATTCTATTCCTCAAGTCATTTGCCCAGCTGTGGGTCATTAATGCTCAGTCATTTCACTCAAAATTACCCAAACCGTCATATAATTTATGTTGCTGTCGATATAAAAGTCCAATATATATGAGGATGTCAAAGTTCGAGTGGACCTCGCCCGTCACCAATCTATATTGCCTCCAAAAAGCATCGGAATGTCGCCCGACGCCATAGACAAAATGTATAAAATTGTTGTATTATAATACGGCGCATAAAGCGCGGCCCGACTTTATACCGAGTATCTGTAATGGCCGAGAGGGAAATCCGAAAATGTCACTTTAAATAATCGTGTTTATTAGTAAACATTTAAAACACGCATTAGGAACGCTGGGTGCCGGCGCCCGACACGATCACAATCTCAATAAACACAAATGTATCGCTGTCCTACTTACTCCAGTACTGTAGGCACGTGTGCGTAAAGGACCACGTCTCCTAAGCTTCGGTTTCGAATAAGGAATAGAGAGGTGAGACGGCGATTGCATCGACGCATGCGCAGGGGATACGTACTAATTAAGCGGCCGACTCTTACCGATAAACGGTCTCAAAAGATCCTCTCCTAAGATGTTGCAATTAAGACATACACTCGAAATAAGCGGGTGTCGAGAATCGGTACGATTTAATCGATTCCCCGTTTAAATTAAACATCGATTAGTATTTAAATTCGGACACACAATGTTTGACGACCCGCCGCGAGGTAATTGGTGATAATTTTTTTAATTGATATTGTCGTTTGTGTGTCGATTGTGGCGATTTATTTTATTGGTAGTCGTCGGCGAGTCGTAGGCGTCCCGTAACGCGGACACTTATCGTCAGGTATTATGTAATTATTTTAATTGGTCACAGTTGACATTTAGCATCGTTCAATTACTTATTTAAGATATGAGAGTTTCTTTTTTGAAAATTAATTGTCGTGTCTCACTGCGGGCCTTTTATGACTAAATATAATAATCGTGACGGCTCGTGAAGTCTGCATCGAGCGGTCTGACTTAATTGATGCACTCAGGTACATCGAAGGTTGTGGTGCATTTTGTATAAAATTGTAAATGTTCAAGTTCTTAATGAGCATGTAAAAATGTCGTAATAATGACTATGAACACCGGTCCCACTCGATTTATTTCGATAAAAGGCTGAAGCTTTAGGTGCAAGACGATCATCAACCGAGACAGCAGACGAAATATATCTATACCTAGTTATAATATAAAAGCGAAATTACTCGGCAAGTGAGTATGTGAATGGTTTATTCACTCACTGAATTACATTTATTCGAGGGAACAGTGTTACAAAAGTTCTTATTTATATAGTGACAGTACACTATGTTCCACCTTGGTTAAGGTATGCAAATATTCTGCGGACGATTGCTACAGCGCTCCTGTAGTCCCGGCACTAAAGTGGTGACGCGAAACGCCGAGGTTAGTTTTAGTCGGTAGATCGCTCTTTTCAGAGCGGAGTCCGACACACCCCACCACTCTCCCCGGAGCGGTGTATAAAGCATTTCCAACCCCGTCAACAAAAAAACTTAACAGGCTGTAGGAATACGCTAAGAAAAGATGTTTGAATTTTCAGGAATTTTGAAAATACGCATACGCACGTGGATAGCATCGCAAAATAACTATTAGAACATAAATGCATTAGTTTTTCCGGCTATTAAACATATAGAAACACATTTCCCATTCAAAGTTCCTTACAAAACATGTCATATCGTTTCTAAAAAACTTTAAATCATACTGGATCATAATAAAACTTGAATCATAATAAAAACATATCTCGCTACAATTTTTGTATGAGGACGGATGTGAACCTACGTCCGTCGGATATCTCGTGTTAGGAGGCGACCGTTAACTGCACTAATTGAAGAGCTGCGGTGGGTATCATGTCTTCATCAGTACATAGTATGCGCAAGAGTTTATTGTGTCGTATCAGCTATCAACATATCACAAAGACGTCGTTGTCTTATACTTATTTACTAAAGAGTTTATAATACTTACCTTTGTTGAATATCAACATTTGGCGACGTCTGTGGTCGGTTCGCGTGTCGGACTGCTGATCACGAGGTCGTGGGTTCGATTCCCACAAATCACAAATATTTATGTGATGAACATAAGTGTTTGTCTAGTACCCATAGTACAAGCTCTGATTAGTTTGGGACTAGAAGGTGCTGTGTGTAATTGTTCAAGAATATTTATTTATTTATTACATAGATTAATTATAGGTAATTGTTCCAGGACTTAGATAAGACCTTGGATAAGGACATACAGTTCTGTCAGCTGCTTTATACAGTTTACTAGTTTCTTTCCTTTGTAAATGGGAGAACTATTTAGAACTTTTTATTTTTTATGCCTAGCTGTATTTTATATAATTATTTCTAATCTTCGCAACATTCCTAAATTGTTCTCTCATGTAAGTATCCAAACCAATTTAAATTATTACTGTATCAAATATCATTGTAATACAAAACAATAATTTAAAAGAGTAACCATGGAGTTTCTTGCCGGTTCTTCTGCATAGGAAACGACTAATTTGGAACCGTGCACCTAGACTCGACATTTCATAAGTGCCTGTATATGGTTTATATGAAAATAAAACTATTTTGATTGACTGATTGACATAGGCTACGTTTTGCCTCAAAAATCCTTTACGGATGCGCGTGAAATTGCGGGCAATAGCTAGTCAGACAATAAGAAAAAACCTTAAGCTGTTGAACATTATTGACGTCCACCGATTCACTGACGAACAATATTTGTCCAGTTGATCTTAAACACGATGTTGCTAAACACAACACATACATGTGCACGAGCAAGTTTTAACGCGAAATTGACACTTTTTGAACCAAATGAATCGAATTAACGTCAGTCCGTTAAACTGCTAATGTGTAATGACGCCGACTTACATATGAACTGAGAGCCTGCCTTAAATAATGCCTGAGTAATGCCTGTTTAATGAAGTAGTTGAATACTATGTTTCGCGTTGTTGCTGAGGAATCGCCTTTCTGGGCGGGTTGTGGGTTGGATCCCCGCATGGAACAAATATTGTATGACGTAATTGTTCCCGGTCTGGGTGTTTGTGTATGTGAAAAGAGAAAATCCTAGTGTAAGGAAAATTTCCTGTTTAAAAAAATATAATTGTCATTATCTCAGTTGAGGTTGAATATTTTTTTTTAACATGAAGCGACCATCAGGCTTCCTGTACCCAATATGTGTCAACTCGTAATACCCAGTATGGTGCAGCACCCTGTAGGTTAATCGTTATCAATCTAATCAAGGTTCGTACCCAGCATACAGACATGGGATATAAATAAATAAATAAATATTTTGGGACATTTTACACAACACCGTCTAGTCCCAAATTAAGCAGAGCTTGTACTATGGGTACTAGACAATGGATATAATACTTATATACTTCTTTTTTAAATACATACTTATAATACATAAGAAACATCCAGACAAACACAAACACTTAAATGTTCATCACATAAATATTTGTGTCCTATGGGAATCGAACCCACGACCTTATGATCAGCAGTCTGGTACTCGGACCACTAGATCGCAGAGGTCGTCAAATATATTATTTATGTATATTTCCGACACTTAGGTACGCCCATATTAGACATCAAAATAAAACTACTTTTTACGGATTTTATCGCGTTATATTGATATTATTAATCCCGACGTTTCGGACCCTTTACAGCGTCCATAGTCACGGGTAGACTGCGTCCTGATATTATAATTACTGGTCGCTACACTACATTTTTGTTAATTATTGGGCTAATAATATCAATATAATGTGATAAAATCCGTAAAAGGTAATTTATTTCAATATATTATTATTTTAAAATAATCCACGAAGAACTATATTTATAGCCAGAGGAGGGCTATGACTTGTGATGCCAATCCAGTAATGCATTTCTCGGTACTCTTAGTCAGGTTCACCGGTCACCGTCAATCAACGACATTTTTAAAGTTGAAATACAAGTGTCGGTTTTTCCGGCAAAGAAGTTGAAATATACTTGTAGCTACATTTAATACAATTTCCTACCAACAGTAAACCAGAGCCATAAAAACTGTGTAGCTACGTTAGAAACAAACAACAAATCACTATACTCCAATTTACGAATGTTAAAAACACCGTGTGTTTTGTAATTGATACGCTGTTCAAAGTATTTGTATAGAAAGCGTGTGGCCAAAAGGTTGCATTTAAGTAATCTCAGGCGATCACGATCGCGTGACGAATAAATTCCATCGATATATCGATTATATATCGATTTTTATCGCAGTTTACGGGAACACGGTCCGATAGCGATGTGTGAGTATAGATAAATGCTTTCAATTATATCGATAAATCGTCTATTATAATTAACTAGCGTTTACACGCGGCGTCGTCGCCCAAATGTGAATATTTTAATTTTAGAATGAATATGCTGGATTTATTAAAAACTATTTCGATTCTAATGAGG
Source organism: Acronicta alni (assembly GCA_964056405.1). Lineage (NCBI taxonomy): Eukaryota > Metazoa > Arthropoda > Insecta > Lepidoptera > Noctuidae > Acronicta > Acronicta alni. The sequence goes on along the minus strand of OZ043925.1, from coordinate 15,203,335 downwards.
ATTTTAAATTATGTACTCAGCAGCTGTTAGGCTTGGAGAGTCGTTCAAATATGTAATGTACATAATGTATGTTAAGGTGTTATTGACTGAAGTAACATGCGTTTCTAATACGTTTCGATTAAGTATAAAAAAACCAGTTGCGAAATCCAAACGGTTCATCTGAAACGCAACGTAATGCTAATTGGCATTAACAAAACGTATGCACAAACAGAAAGACGTCGGTTCGTTAAGTAATGTAGATATTAATGGACAGAGCAAATATAGATTTTGTTCTCGCTCGTCTGTCAAATGTATTTCACGGCGTTTTATATATTTTTATAGCCGGCAATTTGAACATTTCCACAGTGACGAATCGATTCAGTGTAACAGTTCTATCGATCCTAATAGAACCGAATAAATATTTAATTATCGGCCTTTATAGTGAATGGTAACGCAACGGATTGGATTGCTTTGTTAATGATTTTAATTTGTTCGATCGGCGATTTGGTATCAGATAAACGGCTAGCTATCCGATTGCGACCAAAGGTCATTGAGAAATTGTTCACACTAATTTCTAACAAGAAAAATCCGCGGTTCCGTTTAAATAAGAACCGATTGTGTTACATCGCATCGAACTATAACATTTTTTATAGTTTTAAAATGTAATGAAAATCGATTGTGAAAGCTATCGATTGGAACCATCGATAAGACTGACCGACCGTGTGAATTTCGTCGTCAGAGACGTCCGACTTAACATTTTAAAATGTGTTGCAAAGGCGTTACTTCTTAACGTCCACCGCACGAGCTAATGTTAAGCTAAACTCGCGTTAATCATAGTTATTACACAGATTATTATTAGTGCTCGGTTTGTTAGCGGCTCGTAGGCACGTCACTTTACATTTATCGATATATCTGACGTATGACGCTACAACGCCAGTTTTATCGCGAATCATAAATGTGTTTGCATATTACGTTTTTGGTATAGCACACTATAAATTTAACAACTGTTCAAATTACTCATCAATATTTTATTATTTGAATATATTAATATCGTAGTTGAATTTATCGACATTATATCGATATACCGGCCATCAATCACGCGTCGGTTTGCATGAAAGGCAATGAAGACATTACCCCTAATAATAACACCTCAAAACCTTAGACGGGCCGCGTTTATTAGATCAATAACTTTATAATGCAAAACGATTTATTATTATATAATTATACAGCCATTATCGAGGAACGATTAATTGGAGTAGACGTATAATCGATCACACGGCGTGACGAATCGGGTTGTTTGGTATCGATTTTTTTCGGCTCGACCAGTGCGTATAGGGCAGTATGTTTTAATGGGTACGATTTAGTTTATCGTGTGATCACGATGTTAATGAGTATTCGTTTGGAGTTTATTTAATCAGTGCTCTTTGAATAAATGAGATGTTCCATTGGACTTATGTGCGCGCGCGCAGTTGTTTATTACATGTTAATATTTTCACTCTGTTTTACATTTCCGCTGTCGCCCTGGTGTTTATAATTAACTTTGGTCCACACAAGATATTTCACGTCTGCTTTTCTCGTTCAAATGTTTTATCGATAGATAGATAAAGTGCTGGTCGATATAAATTGTTTTTTGCATTTAATTTAGAGTTGAGGTATTTTAATGTAGTGAGTGAGCGCGTGTGAGACAGTCTTTGTCGATTGAGAGATAAAACTGAACTATATGGAGTTATGTAAGAGAATGTTGGAATATATCAATGTGACACTAGTTAATGTTCTTGTTATTTGATATCGAGTAAGTATCGATATTAATCTGATTGATGCTTATACTTTATGAATAATTTCTATCATTGTCATGAATTTGAAATTGCCGCATTAGTCTAGTTATTACAAATCACAAGCTCGTCGCTGAACAAAAGGTCCTGAGCTCGATTCTCAGGTAAGCAGTGTCTTTCTATGAAATTCTCAGTAGCCCGTTGTTTGAATTTGTGCCCAGGTTATAACATGCGTTCCGCGATATAATTTTTCGTCTAATATCTCGTCACTAGCTATTGATTTGACAAGAGATTTGTGACGAGAAAATTATTCTGTTGTGCATATGTCAATCTTACTGACGGGGGTTCGGCAGTGGGAATCGTTATCAACCTTCTGACTGGTTGCTAAACATTTTACCGCAATACATACGGAGAAAAATAATACGTAATAATAAAGCCTCCGTTTAATAATAATTTGTGACTTGGTAACTTGAGCACCAGCTCCACCACTATTTAGGATGAGCGCAATGTGAATAACAACTCGCTGAGTTATAGGTACATAGATCACGAACATAGCATTACACACGTAAACTCACATCTGGAGCACGACTGGATCACACCGATTAAAAGTAAAACTAGAACTGATAAAACATACTTATCAACATTATCTTAGTGTTTTCCCAACTTTGACTTTGACCGTTATGCTGCCAAATTAACTATTCCTCTTTCGTTTTACAGGGTCGGCAACGCGCAAGTGATACCCCTGGTGTTCAAGCGTCTATAGGCTACGGAAACCGCATACCATCAGGTGGGTAGTATACTTGTTTGCCATATTAGTTAAAAAACTTTTCTCCGGAATAATCAATATCTTTACACGTCTGTCGTAAAAATCAATTGGATAATGTCTGACAATTGATTGAGCAACCAACAATAATTAATAATCAATTAGCCCGCCTAAATAGACTTCATTGAATTTTCCTTATTCAAAAGCTTTCATAATTAATTGTAATTCATTTTATAAATAGCGGCACTTCTAGTGAGCGCACATCTTCGTTCGAGGTGAAGGGTCATCAATTAGGGTGAGCACTATTTTTAACCTGCTGACTGCAACCTCTCATCTGCGCAACCGGCCCGCAATCACGGATTAACCCTAAACGAGAGTAAATAGAAGCAATTTTGTGGTGAAATGTACCGCATTTATGTATCCGTTTACCACGCTTCCAGCTAGATGGAGCTAGTGATTTCATGTGAGCGGTTCTCGGAAAAATCACTATCTCGCATGCAAATCGTGGACGAAAGAATGAGGAAAAGAATGTTTAAAGTCACTGTCACGGATTATTGTTCAAAATTTGGTGTATCAAACATTTGTGTATTTCATTTTCGTCAACGTCGATATTTATAACTACATGCTTTAAAAAAAAATCTAATAATATTATATCTATCTACATATTTAAGTATCTGCCTGACACTAAGATTCCCTCCTGTATCGTAGGTGAATAAACACAAATATCCGACCTGGACGAACTTCATGCCATACTAATATTTGTTCTGTGCGGGAATCGAACCACACTCATAGCGCAGAAGCCGGAGTCTTCAAAGTCAAACCATTCTAACGGTCATAACACTCATAACATAACATACTATCACGCCTGTGTAACCGTCATACTAAGTAGCTTTTAATAAAAAAAAAATATCTTAGTTTATTGGTTGTATTGTAATGTACGATCTCGTATGATAATTTTTTTTTGATACCTACTATCACGTCTGAGCTATCAAGATGAAAACCAGCGCTTGGCAACCTTCTAGAGGGGTACTAAAGTATAATATTGACGCTCACACCTTTTACTTTCTGTCTTATAGTATGTGCATATTCGCTACTACGTGCTGTAGAGCTGTTATTATATTTAATTATATATTTATTATTAGTAAGAATTATTACGGAGTTATTTTCTTTATAGGTTTTATAACAATTGATACTAGAAACGAAACATTTCAATAATAATGCGGAACCAAATTTAAACTCATTGAATTAGTTATCCAATGTCATGCCCATACTATTAAATTCCACGCATGACAAAAGATAATTATCAGTAACAAAGCTAAGCCTCCAGCCTCTTCATCTTATTTAGAAAGTAACCACCTTATTTCCCTGGTTAGGTCATAATTTTTCTCATATCGAAAAATATCTCGCCGCATCTATTCCCATTTCTCAAATCTATTAAGCTGTATCTGATAAATAAACTATACACACAAAAATGTCGTCTCAATAGTGGGACATAAACAAAATTTTATTCAATCGACAAGAGACGTTTTGAATCAATTAATAAATAATAAAAGTTGTTCATAAAGCGGACATTACTGGGATAGAAACAATAAAATGCGGAGCGTCCCATAGCCATAAATCGGCATAACAAGTGTCCCACTGGGACGCGGGACAGTCGCGGGGTACTGTGCAGGCGCACGGTGGCATAAATTATACGGCAGTGCACGGGTTGGGCGCAAGGTGTAACTAGTGTGGGGACATGGAGCAGATTTTTGGGACATTTAGATCGGTTCTTTTTGGTAAAGCGTAAAAGAATCAGTATTATCGAATCTTAATATCTGGTCATACTACAGGTATCCCAATTCCTACAATACAGGTATAGGGGAGCGGATTCAGGTCTAGTTTTATAAGGAAATACCGTAAATTCAATGTTGAATTTCATTAATTGTATTTAGAAATTAAGGCTTGCAGCATTATTTCCTACGAAACCAAATAAACAGAACTGATCTATTTTGTGTTACTTTTCAGTAAAAAAACTAGGCAACACCCGGCACTACTAAACAAAATCATCTCCAGCATATTACATAGGTTAAAATAATTACATTAGTTTGGTGGCAATAACATTAATTTTGTCCCGTTAAGGACGGCCCCGCGGGGCACGCCGCGTTCACAGATCACCAGATATGAAGTTTGATATACGCGACAGCCTGCCCCTATGTTGCGACAAATTTAACATCCGAAGACAACTAGGCTGTATGGAGAACAAAGTGAGTTACCTTTGCTTAAAAAAATAAAACTTTGGTATAGAAGGTCACGTTCCATTGACAGTTGACATTATGTTGAAAAGATATACGAATTATTCCTTTTTCAAATGTTTTTTTTTTATTGTAGATTTATGGAATTTTATGTTGTGTAACATTTAGCATACAAATATGAGCTTAGTTGTTACAAATTTGGTTTAGAAATATTAGTATGAACAATAGATAATTACATAATTTATTCCGTAAAGGACTACGCCGCCGGGTACACATAGATCATCCGATATGAACTTTGACTTGTATCACAACTTGTGACAATTTATGATACAGCATATAATGCAATTGACTTATGGAATATTTTTGTGTTTGTGTACCGCTTTAGGCTGTATAGGTGAATGCTGATGATCTGGTGTGGTGATGTGTGATTTCCCTCTAAAAATGTTAGGGTTACTAGAAGGAACCTACATGTAACCCTTCTAATGGGATTCCAGTAGTTTTTAATGTGTTCCTTAATACAACGAGTTCAATCCTCTCATTACTTAAACAAACATAAAATTATTAAGAGAACTATTTAAAGATAAAATAGTGTCATAACTGTGTAACACCAAACGTAAAACAAGAAATAACATCGTTTTATTTTTAACGACCCTTAAATTACCTTAAAATATGTTGCTTAATTAACGGTGTCATACTTCAATAAAACTAAAATAAAATCATGTGGAATTTATCAAACATAACGTGGAACATTTGTTACCAACAATTTTATCTCAACTCGAGCGCCCCGTGAAGATAATATATGGGCATAATGACAGGAATCCTTTGCCTAAAAAAAAGTAACTGACGCCATATTGAATTTGTGGCATTCGAAACGCGCACATTACTTGTTATTTAAATTATAAAACGCGTTCGCGTGATGTCAAAATCTTTAATTTGATCTATTTATCGATACTCTGAATAGTAAATGTATTTAATTTTCCCACGGATCGATTAATGAAGTAACTGTTTATTTAGGAAATAAACGTTAGTTAAGTGTGCTTTGAATGGTGTATTGGTGTAATGAATTACTGTACAGACTGTCAATAATTGAAACGTAGTATGGAATATTGTGATCTTTTTAGTGGTGTTTAAAGACGAACACTTGTGCTAGCCGCTGGTGTCCAGTTGTGAAGCACGAAGACACGTACGTACGATTTTGATTGATTGTTTTTCTTCAATATTATGCCGATGTTTCATTGTTATTTGTCTAAATTTACATTTTATAACTTCTATAGGTATATAACATAATGCGTTGAGGGGCTATAGTTGTTCAGAAACCCGTCAAGTAACAAAATAACAGACCCAATAGATAAATCAAAGTATGATATTATTGTGATATGCATCTATATCAATGAATGTTGCAAATGTATCTCATCTCGCCCAAGGATTATTATAAGTATAGGCTGATAGTACCCTACTGAGGGTAGTCTGTCTGTAAAGCTCACACCCTACAATGGTCGGAATTTAAAACGCTGCGAGGGCTCTCGCAGGACTCGAGGTCTTTGAGCAAATTTGTATCTTGCGCTGGGAGGCCGGAATCACATACAGAAGGTGATTGCGTTTCGGAGGCTGGAGATAAGGCGGTAATAGCAAAAGCATTTGCCCCAGCGACTGGCTATATTTTTGTTGGTTCTGCAATTACGGGAACGTGGCAAAAACTGCATTTTGAGTTCTGAGTCGACTCCTAAAACTGTTCACGTATGCTGTAGTTGGTCGAAGAAGCCAACAAAATCACATAGGTATTTTTGGCGGAGTAGGATATAAATTTGATGTTCACTTTTTCTTTTCTAATCAAAGATATTCAAGATTGGTTAGACTGGATACTAAGGCAATCTAGGTAGGTGATAGAAGGTGACTCTCTGAACGATCGGGCTATTAGGGCAATTTCTTTGTTATGAAAACCGGTGCCAATTAAGTATTATTACAACAAGCTTTTGATAAGACGGAGGTTCATCGAATATAGTGAAACGTCAAATATTTCCAGCCTATTAGGTACAATTTACAACAATCTACCATGACGGCTATATTCTCTGAAGGGTTAGGCGGGGGTGTACTAATGTACACCGACAGTTCGCCGGTATGTTTATATCCCATGTAATAGGAGGCGAGCCTATTGCTATAAACCGGGCACAAATCGAAACTCCGAGCTGCTACTGAGTTTCATAAGAAAACCCAATAACACTGTTTGATCTAGGAATCAGACCCGGAACCTTTAGCACTTACGACCACGAGGCTATTGAGGCAGCTACTATTACTACATATGTATAATATACCTACATATTCATTCATTGGCCCTCCTGAGGGTCGTAACAATCGTTTTTCTATTGCTTATTGTTCCTGGAAAGCCTAACATAGGTAGAAAGTCGCTTCCCGCTATCTGTCCCTATGTATGCTTAGATCTTTAAAACTACGCAACGGATTTTGATGCGGTTTTAAACAAATAGAGGGACTCAAGAGGAAGGTTTATATGTATAATACATGTATGTTATTAGAACATAGCACCCGTGCGAAGCGGGAGCGAGTCACTAGTACATAATATTTACTAAAACTCGAAAACTCTTACTTATCTCAACTCTTCATTTTTCTCTTCAAATGACATGTATCGACATCTTTTTTGTCGACAGCTTGTCTACGGTGATTGCTACGAGTATAGGTCGCGGCATAATTTTCTCATTCCGTTTACAGCTTTTGCTTGACATGAGATTTTCTACTAGAAAAATATTTAGAAGAACAACATAAAAACTATTTTTACGACACAAGTACCTACTAAACCTTGTCGAACTAAACTACGCTTGTAAAGTCAGAACTGATTCCAATACTAGCAACAATTTGCAATCGTTTAGAAGCTTTTTACGCGGGAAACTGCAACTGATGGGCTGCCATATTATTTTCTTATTACCAATAACTTTTAGCACATGAAAACTTTCCGACACTCAATATTGACCCTTAAACCTTAAACTATAAGATCAAAATATTTTTACTTGAGATGTAAAATATTAAATGTACTAAAATTGTTCTACAAACTTACGAATACGGTTATCAAAGTCGAAGGTTATAAAAATTGCGTTCTAAATCTAAGCCACAAAGTTTCAAGCATGGCGGTTGAATTAAGACATTAGCTGCAGGATTAAGTTCGCAAAGCGCTGCAGCGATGGACGCGTAATAGCAGATAATTGTCATCGGCATGCTTCGCCCTCGTTTCGATGACAATTTATGAGTATATTTTGGTCACGACCTTTAAGTAATTGTTGAAGGATCGTCCCCAAGAGTTGGGACACGACTTACTTGATTTGTTGCCTTGTGGCTTGACTTTTGGTACCTGAGTACTAAGAAACTTTTTTGTGTAAGTACATGAAATCAATTATGTGACTTTGGTTGATGTTATTTACTTAAGTAATCATCATCAACCCGTTTATCCGTCTCCTTTCTGGATGAGAGGGATTAGGCTATTGTTCATCACGCTCGCCTAATGCAGGCTGGGAGACTTCACAGGGCGTCGAGAAAATCTCTAAGGCATGCAGGTTTCTCCACCATGTTTTCCTTCACCGTTTACGAGAGTAATATAATTTCGCATATTATTATTTCGAAAGATCAGAGGTGCGTGCCTTTTTTTCGAACTAGAGATCTTTGACTTGGAAGTCTAATGGTCATATCACTAGACTATAGCTGTTTTCAGTGAAAACTGTTTTATATAGGTACCTACATACCTTTTTTATTACCTACACATGACAGTAATTACATAATTATATATGACATTGGTTGATGTTATTTACATACTTAATTTGTTTCTTATGTATTATAAGTATGTACTTACAAAAAAAAAGTATATAAGTATTATATCCATTGTCTAGTACCCATAGTACAAGCTCTGCTTAGTTTGGGACTAGATGGTGTTGTGTATAATGTCCCAAAAATATTATTATATTATTATTATTATAATTAACAGCTTTTCACTAAATTCATATGAAAGTATATACGGTACTTAAATAAAAAAAAAAATATTTGGCAGTCTATCTGTTTGTTCCGGCTCATCTCTGAAACGGCTGGACTAATTTTAGCGGGACTTTCACTGGCAGATGTTAGAAGGAGTAACTTAGACTACTTTTATTTTATAAAAATAAATAGAGTTCCGCGATCATATACATATCTACCGGTGTAAAGCCGAGACGGGTCGCTAGTTGTACATAAAATTATTTAAATTATGATGCGATTCTAAAAAGAACATCACTAAAATCAGCTTAACAATACAAATAATACACAATTCAAAACTCCTAGTTTAATGATCTTAGTCACATAAGTGAACACATACGTCCATTTTTAAAGTTTTAATTGTATTTTCACACAGTGTCTGTATAATGTACATTTTTTGATTACAGTAATAAGTCATATTAATATGGTTTTCATTTCCGCAGATTCCTTCAAAAACAAAATACATCTCAATTTTTAACTTATTTTCCCTTTACTGCCTGTCACTAAAATGTCGCATATTTCACTGGGCGGGTCGCAAGCGTCATTTTAATAAATAACGCTCGACAATTTGGCCAAACTATAAAAGATAACAGCCTGCAAGACGTTTTTCCGATAAGCGATGTGACCGACCAATGTGTAGTAGAGTAGCCTGCAAATGCAGATGCAACAGAATTATGTTTTTTTTACCACAATTGACATATTGTATAATTGACAAAATTGATAGAGTTTGAAACATATATGTGCAGCTATATAAGACCTTATCTAAATCCCATCACGATGTTTACAAATAATAATAATCGTCATGTTCCAAGATAAGTACGTCCAACCTTTCGTAATCTTACCAAGTCGGATAAAAAATATTACATCTATTTTCCGCTTCGAGATCAAATCGGTTCTAATCTCTGTTTTTTTTTTATATTGCGTCGCTCTATTTTGTTTAGTAAAATTAAATCTTTTTCTCTAATGGATATTAATCACCGTACATTTGTTATTTGAACAGGATATGAGTTCTTCCTGCAATGAAAAAAGCCATGGACCAATTAATAATTTTCTCGACTTGTACCGTGGAGAATTGTAAAATCACTACAATTTTGGAATAACGTTCAATGTTTATGTATCTTTTTGATTTCTTCACGGTTATTGGTTGAACAAAAAAAATAGAACTATCGTACTGGAACGTAACAGATATTCATGAATAACTGTGTCGACAAATCGGTATTAATTTTGTTGAATTCCTTCAAATGAACAGCTGCGCATTGTGAGAATCATGAACGTGTATGTTCCTCTGAAACATATGAAGAAGGTATTTCATCAAGAAAGTTATTGAATGCTTATGTCAAATACAAAAGGTTATAGGATTTTTGTTACAAAAAACGGTCACATATTTTTCTCTATCTCTATTTTTCTCTAAAACGTGTTACGCATTGTTGCAAAACACCTTAAATAGCAAAACCAACAATATATATTTATATGTACGGGTTTTGTCCAAAAAACCATAGCATCATAATTTGCACTCTCTGCACATAGAGTTACTCTGTGAGCTCATTACCCGCTGATGGCACCGACGTAATAATGTGAGCTATCCGTCCATGCGCGCGCAAAGGACACGGCTTTCTCAGCGCGGGGTGGGGCAGCCCTCCGGCGCGGGCGCAGCGTCCGTTTTGTTCACCTGTCAACTGCGGGTCAACGGTCAATTGGTGGACTGCTATGTTTTTGAAGGTTCATATAGATGTTGTTGTAGCTATGGAAAGATATATGATAAAGAAAGATACAGAGAAAGGTTTCATGGTCCACCTCAAACTATATCCAGTTGAGTTTTACTTTTGGTAAGACCGCAGAGCCATGATAACAATGTGTAATGACGGTTTGGTATCGTTTTGCTATTTTAGTCTTCCCACAATGATTCCAAAGAATTATATGTATGACCATAGGGTTCCTGAACTTGTAACAATCGGATAATCAAGCTTTCATAATCAATCTTTTTTTTATAGTCGAACTACTTAGTTGTGTTCGAATCTTGTGAGAATTTCCCCTTAGTTCTTTCTAAGCGGGTGCTGGCTTAATTAGTAAGTAACTTACCTGCAGGATTTGAGATTTCGAAAAGATTATAGCAAAAAAGAATGCTATTTTTTTTCAAAAATACTGCTAAAATCTTACAACTTCTGCTTCATAAAATTATTAACTGCCTTCAGTTCGTTGAGCAATTTGTATCAAGAAAGTAAGTATTATTTTAACTTCACTGTCCATTATTTCACAAATTGCATAATTTGTCACGTTTCACAAAATCCGATGTTATAAACGACCGATTAATTTATCTCAACGGCGATTGACTTACAAATACGTACCTGACTTGTTTTCTAGATCACCGTTGACATTTTGTCCGTTTTTGGCGTGAAGTTGACCCGACCTCTTATTGTTCAAGAGAAATTGACCTCCTAATATGGCGGAGATGCCACTAAAAATAATGATTCATTTCGACGCGACATTAGTGCCTTAATAGACGCCGCTTTTGTTGCCATAGTTTTGGAATGGTTTAGAAAATTAAGTGGTAATGGTCTGCTTTGGTCGCAACACTCGCAACCTTAGAATGAACGGGTCAGCACTCAGCCATTAATGGGATCATACTGATGGTTATGTGTGAAGTGCCGAAATTGAGAAATTATCGGTACAAGCGGAACGGATATGAATTTCAATTAAAATGGGCCTTTTTGACCCGTCAAACAATAAATATAGCCACAATGAGAAATCTTTTATCGGTATTAGTTTTCATAGTTTGCAAAAATGTGCTATAGTAGAATACATAATAAGATAAATGTCTCGTTTTATCTATAAGATAAGAATACTCCTTTTATTGCTTTACAACACCCACGAAAATCAATAGGGTGGTCGATTCAGAGATCACAAAGCATATCTGGAACGAATCCATCAACCGATTGTTGTTTCTATGTATCCCATAATCGAATAGCGTATCGATTACAAACGTATACGTAGAACATTGATATGTTCCATCGATGTGCAAAAAAATCAATAATGATACATGTTTACTTATGTTAGTATTTAAATATTTAGATACGCATTCGCAACTGCTCAGGCAATTAAATAGGAGCTAACAGTAGCTTTTTAACTAACATTTCTACATGCAAAACCTACCAAAAATAGGTGTTAAGATTGAAAATGCTGTTACACGCTAGTATGTTCGTAGGCCACCTGCCAATCTTTCATCATATTATGGTGATTCTGAAATCGGTAGGTCAGTTGTACAAATCAATAACGATGTTTAAGACTGCGGTAATTGGACTTTTTTATCAAGACTTGTGACACTAGTTGTATGGAGCTTTTTAGTTATTTATGTAGACTACAAATTATATTGCATTATAAACATTACATGTCAGCATATAATTATGTGCACTGCAGGGAAAAAACCTCTAATATAAGTTAAGAGAAGGATTGGTATTGATAACCATACCTATCCTTGCTATTTTTGCGTATTGACAATTTGGGGCCAGGTCATAGATTTATTAATTATAGTTATTATTATATTTTAAGAATACATATTTTTTAGTTAAACATTGTTAATGTGTCATAATATTATTATGTAGGTACATTTAGTTTTAAATTATAATAATGTTGTCTCACTCGAAAGTGGCGCTATCTAAAGATATATTAACTCCCATTAACATCATCAGTTTTTCTTGCAATTGATCTTGAGATATCTCGATACATCGTGAAATATATGGACCTCCGTTGTCAGATGTAGTCATGGTGATAGATTAGCGTTTGACATGGCCAATTTGTCGGCAGTTTATGCGTAATCATTTGATAGATGGCGTCTCTGACGTTCTCAAAGCGAAATTGATACTGTGTCTAGATGTTAGGTACTACGACGATGCGGCCGAGGAGTTTATGAACCAGACCTGGATTCTGAAACTTGAATGTATGTGTATAACGTACTTTTTCAATGCCTGATGTAGCGACATCTACCGCGCTACATAGTACTACGAAGGCCTGAATCGCGCAAGCAACATTCGCAATGAAAAGTTGCATATATACAACCGCCCGACATCAACCGCGGGCCGTGGCCCGCCAGGCACAACACCCGCCTGGTTGGAGGATCCTCCCTTTTCGTTGGAGGGGCAATACACCTCGCCTCTCCACACTGGTGACCCCGACGTGATCCCAGTATCTCCACACTGGTGACCCCGACGTGATGCCAGTGTTTCCACACTGGTGACCCCAACCAGAACATCAGCGCAGCTTTCCGGAGACCAGCACCTTCGTCATCACCTTCCCCTCACAGCAGCCTTCAACAGCATCGAGCAGCGAGTCACAACACCAGTCACACCTGAAATACAGCTAGTTTCAAAGTTTATTAAAAAACGTCCTGCCTTATGTTGAATTTTTTTTTTCCATACAATCATTACTAGGAGCTTCAAGGATTTTTGTATTACATACATACATACCATCACGCCTGTATTCCCCGAATGGTTAGGCAGAGGTGTACTAATGTACACCCACATTTCGCCGGTATGTTTAGGTCCCATGTAATAGGGGGCGAGCCTATTGCCATTAACCGGGCACAAATCCAGACTCCGAGTTGCTACTGAGAATTTCATTGAAAAACCCAATAACACTTTGCTCGACCTGGGGATCAAACCCAGGACCTCTAGCGTAGCAGTCGCGCTTAGGACCACTAGACTAATGAGGCAGTCAGGATTTTTGTATTATAATAATAAATAAAGCCACATATACCAATTTTATTCCATACAGCTCCAAAACATTCTCTAGGTAAACTTTGAGATATTGTTCCCAGCTCCAAGTTAGCTGCGCGTCTTATTTTTGTGGTACTGCTATGCCGAAAAGTTATAACTGATCAGACGTATTCCAGTATTCGTCGTAGTATTCGGCCTTCACTGGTTTCATAAGACATCTCCTATACATTTACCATGAATAATAAACCTATCAAAAATAATAACGTTTGCCGGTCATCTGTCTTAAACAGTTTCTCTTAAACTTTCAATGGTGCCATAAATTAAACCAACTTAAACATATCGTCATCGGCCAATTAGTAACGAGGCGATTGCGCGCGCGCCGAGAAAAATGGCCGCCATATCTCATACGAAACGAGATCACAAATTACGACACACGAAAGTAAAAACGGTAATTCCTTCAGTGTTCTAGACATAAGTGAACTATGACCTGATGTGTAAGTTGATTATTTATTAAAATAAGATTTTCTCAAAGTTCCATAAATTGTAGCTTATTAGACGTTTTGCCTCACGGCGCTGTCTCTTGTCCGCTGATTTTTATTTAGTAGCCTCCTTCCTAAATGTAATTATTTATTATTAACACAAATAGCGTGTAATTAACTTTTGAATAATTATTCAAATTAGGAAAAAGTTTGGAATTGTTGGGCCGCGCTTAATAAGTATATTATATGTATAAGTTTTATTTCACGAAACTGACTTATGTGTCTAGTTGTCGCAAGCGCACCTGCTCAGTGTGAGGTCTTGGGTTCGATTCCAACGTTTGGGTAAATTGTCATCTATTAAATCTTTGCAGCAGCTCAAAGTTTGTACTTATGCCCAGTTAATGGCAACAGACTCGCTCCTTATTTCACTGGACCTAAAACATACGAACAGACTGTTAGTAGTTAGTAGTTTCTGCTTAATTTTGAGGATACAAATGTGGCAGCTTTGATTATGTACTCAAAGTGTGGCAGTATGTTTTTATGTTTATTTCATAATTTCACAATATGGTCACTACGCAAGTCCCGTTGCGCCTAAAAATAGATACTGAAATCTTGCAAGATTGTATTGTTGATTAAATGTAAACAATTAGTGATGTTAGTCCGTTCACCACAGCGCTGTTAATCGCGATTCGTTTCAAGATAATTGTGGCGATGTGTGCCGTGCACAACCATGTAATACGTGTGCATACTTTTGATTTAAGAGCCCGATCTGGTGGAGGAGGTACCACAATGTGTACAGCAATAATTTTTAGGCCGTTAGAGAGGGATACAACTTTACAAATTTAATAGCGCTATCTCTATCTCTTAACCTAAAATGATCGTGTTAGTACGTTATGGTACGGGCTCGGGACAAAAGATAAGACCTTAGTACCTACAAAGCATCACGGTTGCTTTAAGATGAAAGGTACTCTCAGACAACTCGGGACAAGCAGTGATGACCATTGGACTGCCAAGTCGAAGGTCTCGAGTTCGAATCTAAGGCACGCACCTCTGACTTTTCGAATTCATGTGCGTATTAATAATTAATTATCACTCGCTTAAACGGTGAAGGAAACGTCGTGAGGAAACCTGCATACCTAAGAGATTTTTACCCGTACTAGGCCAGCGTGGTGTACTATATATAGCCTAATCCCTCACAATATGAGAGGAGACCCGTGCCCAGCAGTGGGACTGTATACGGGTTGATGATGTACTCTCAGAGATTGTTTTCACGAGAGTTATACATATAAAAGAATGTGAGTGTGCTCTGATTTGGTGTTCTTCGGCTACCTCTTGATGTTGTTCACAGGATTCTACATGTATACATTGAGCCTCGGTAGATCTGTTGATTGGTTTAGTAGAAGTGCACCCCTAGTTCATCGGGGTGTTTTAGGTCCCATGTAATAGGAGGCAGAGCGAGCACGAATATAAACTTCATATGCTACTGATCATTTCATAGACAAAACCAATAACTCTGCTTTATCTGGGAATCAAACCCAGGACCGCACGCTCAGTCGCGTCTGCCGCGCTAACGCGCTAATAACAAAACCGTCATACGATCATAAAAGCTAATATGTTGACTTACACTATTTCGGCGCATAGATTAATGATTTAGTACCGGCCCGGGTTGATAACTCAATCTGTGGCGCTCATGAATAAAAAACACATTACAAACACGATGTGATAAACATTCGGACGGAAGTGAGTAATGTTTGTGTAGGGAATGTTGAGCTAAGATCAATATGGCGGCTTAGGGAAATGAGCTGGTCATGAGCTCTTGTTAGATGTGTTTTTGATGTCTCCAAATTCGATACTGTGAAGGATAAGGTGTAAAGGAGTAGGCACATTTATAACATCCGATGACACCCCACGCGTGTTTATTGGCTGATTGTTGAAATCTAGGAACACAACATATAATCTGGCGACTGAACACGTTACATTCGCGTTACCTGGTGTTGTGTGTTACAAATCTGTTCCTACCTTAATATACACCGAGACTTTTTTGACGTTTTGGAATAAAAAAAAATAGTCTTTCCATAATTATATAGGAGAGGGTACATAGGGATGACACAACCTGAATAGCAATATTTTCTCTTGCTCTTCTTCGATATTTTATAACAGCTCCTGCCCATGTTTACATCCGCATCCTAAAGGGCTTTTTGAGATAAAAAGCCTATGTCCTTCGCCAAGGTCTAATCGATCACTGTTCCAAATTTCATCAAAATCGGTTCAGGTGTTTAGCGTAACAGACAGAGTTACTTTCGTATTTATAATATTACTAGTTGATCCCGCAAACGTTGCTTTGCCATAAAAAAAATATTGGGGTGGGTCACCCTTATCATTTAGGGGTATAATAAATAGATGTTGGCCGATTCTCAGACCTCCCTGATATGCACACAAAATTTCATACCGTCCAGCCGTTTCGGAGGAGTACGGTAACTAACATTGTGACATGGAAATTTTATATATTAGAAGATAAGTAAGGACTTGGTACACTGACGACTATCGATAATCAAAAAGAGAGTATCCCTAAGCACCGATGTTTGTAAGAATTTCCCAAACTCCACTGATAAGTTGGATTTTATCTGAAATAAAATTGTATTATTATTTCCAGTGTATATTTTTATTTTCTTCTCTTATTGAGAGAGTAAAAGACCTTACATGTGGGCCGGAGCCAAGCGTGTAAGGGGAAGTTTAAATGCAATAGGTTGAAGATAATTTAGAGTATGAGATAATTTTTCGGGTGATTATTATTAATAAAAAAAATTATTGAATTTTTCTACGAAATTCTCAGTAGTGGCTTGGACTTCGGATCTGTGCCCGTTTAATGGAAATAGGTTCATCTACTATTTCATGGAACCTAAACATGTCGGCGACCTGTCGGTGTACATTAGTACGCCTCTGCATAACCCTTCGGAGATTACAGGTGTCATGGTATATTTTATGTTCCCAAACTCGTAGAAAAAAAGTTGTTAACTAGTTTTGATTATAAGAATCGTGCTCTAGAAATCTTAGTATAAGTAGTCCCTTCTAGAATCTATCACTGTGTATGGTAAAAATATTTTCACAATATTCATTATTCTATGGAGAACGGATTATTATAAATAACCAGAAAAACTGCGATTCAAGCCGACACGGATTAAAAAATCCACATATTTAGATAGACTTAGCTCACACACACCTCTACATAATGCATTTGAGCTAGACCTCCTCGATTGCTAGGTAGCACCGACCTGTCACGGCGCATTACCACCTCCTTACAAACAGTTTTCTTCACCCACTCGCAAATCGAATGGATTATCACATTCAAACATACGAGTAGTGAGGTGCGATGCGAAATTCCCATTGGCATTTAATCGATTTCAATGTCGATAAAACTTTCTATGGCGCGAAATTCGGATGCGTGTCCGAGCTTGCACGCGATATGCCGTCAGTTCATTCGGTTCTTCACGGAGGTTTTACATTAATTATTTCTACGGGTGAACAATTAACGATTAAAGTTCAGGTTGTTGACTTTTCCCTGTAAATGGCGGTAGCTTTGTACATAAAATTATCGTGTTTAGCGTCACAACGTCATACTTTCTTTGCGGGTGCGAATAATTTGATTTGGTGGCACGAGATCCGTTTGTTTGTGGCGAATAACGGTGCGCGGTTTAATCTTCTCTTGGGTAAGGAAGATACATCTATATCAAACATAAAGATAAGCTTGTTGAGTTGCTACTTAAAAAGCACAAGTAAATTATAAGTTTTTTTTTCCACTTTCTTGAATTTCCCTTCGTAAGATTTATTACACATAAATTTTAAGGTATTTTTGCTGCAGTAGGTAGAAAAATGATGACGCGACGGTTGGACTGATAAGGGTTATGCTATATATACCTCTAATTTAAAGAGCATACGTTTTAGTAGGTGAACTTCTTAATGAGGATATTATATAGCTAGATAGCTTTTATATTTAACTGTATTATTTAGTTGCTAGCTAGTTGCCAATGGTGTCCCAGTCTAAACTAGTCCTTAACATTGACTTGTCTTATTTTGGCCACATCATTTACTCATGATAACCACTGCGAAACACCGTCTTAATAATATACGTCTTGTTGAGCATTCTTGTTTCGTTGGTTTTATGAAATAAGAGGGACTTGTGTACCAAAATTTCTTGATCTATTTAAATGCAATTTAATAAAAGGAATTATGTAAAAGTGCGTCTTTTGACAAATTGGTCATAGTTCTCCAGATTGGCCATTTTACAACTAGCTTTCTATAAAATTCTAGCATCTAGAGGTTCCATATGAAATAATATAGCTAGAGTAACAGAGCGGCTGAAAAACATCAGGCCCCGTTTATTTAAAAAAATATATTGATTTAAACTGACGACACGACAATGTATTCGGTGCTTAGTCGATCGTCTGCGCTCGTCCTTATCGTCTTATAACTAGCATCATGATCAGCGCACGCGCCGCGGGACGCTGCAGTGATAAAAACAAACGGCCCGCGTTGTTTACCACTTTTAAATACTTGGGTTACATTAATAGGAACTACCATTTGTTGGATCGAGGTTATCGTGAGTTGCGCTACGAGTTAGATCGAGATGCTTTGCACATAGAGCCCTTTTAGGGAAACATCGTAGGTGCGAGAGGATTTGACAAACTAATAAAACAATTTTGAATGGATTGACCGTTTAAAATTTATATCCCATCATCAACCCATTTACTGTCCCACTGCTGGCACGGGTCTCCTCTCAAGGAAAGGGATTTGGCCAACCCGCATTAGTCCGCCACGCGGACCTAATGCGGGTTGACAGACTTCACATGCCATCGAGAAAATGCCTCAGGCATGCAGATTTCCTCACAATGTTTTCCCTCACTATTAAGCGAGTGATAATTTATTATTAATACGCACATGTTTTTGAAGTTAGAGGTGCGTGCCTTTGACTTGGTAGTAGATAGCCTATTGTTTTTTTAAAACCCAATATAATTTGGAATATTCAGTTCTTTTTAATTTATTTTAGTTATGTTAAGTGAGTGGAACGCCCCTTGATAGCTGACAACTATTGTAATATAGATATATTCCAATAGTAGTGGATCTTATTAAATGTTCTCACGTAGAAAGTTGTAGTTATGGATCTAATTATATAATATCTGGCGCTTGACCGTTGGTATGTCTGTGGGTGCGTCACAACTGTTGCCTATTTGTCAGATTTGTTTCATCATATTATTATGTTATTCGATATTATTTGGAGTGGAATAACATAAGCCTCGTAATATGGGTGAGCATTGGTACGTACCGCGTAGTTTGTATGGTATGTTTTGAGATTTCTGAACGGCGCAGAAAGCGTAGATACCATACGTAGTAGGTCAGGATTAACGAAAGATACATACATATACATACCATCACGCCTGTCTTCCCCGAAGGGTTAGGCAGAGGTGTACTAATGTACACCCACATTTCGCCGGTCTGTTTAGGTCCCATGTAATAGGGGGCGAGCTTATTGCCATTAACCGGGCACAAATCCAGACTCCGAGCTGCTACTGAAAATTTCATAGAAAAACCCAATAACACTTTGCTCGACCTGGGGATCGAACCCAGGACCTCTAGCGTAGCAGTCGCGAAACGAAAGATTACTTTGCAATTATTATTACCCAGATCATAGTTATTATAGTATTTGTGCTTTTACTTACGATCAGGTGGGCCGCCTGCTCGTGTGCCACTGTAGGCAATAAAAAAAAAACTTGAGAAAGCTCCTCCTTTCTGCAGGCAGAATAATAATAATATAATAATAAATATTCTTGGACATTATTACATAGCACCATCTACACCATCTAGTCCCAAACTAAGCAGAACTTATACTGTGAGTAATGGACAATGGATATAATACTTATATACTTTTTTTTTGTAAATACATAAGAAACACCCAGAATACGCGGTAAGGCCTCGTGGATTGAAGTGGTCTAGCAACAGCAACAGTTGGACCACACTTTGTTTTGGTTGTGGCGAATTTTACAGGTCCCGTGGCCATGACTATGAAGGCCAGTGCGGTTTTTATTTTGTGGCCTGCCGCCCCCCTGGTGGTGAGTGATCCTTGAGGATTTTCCGTACAATTTTTCAGACCTGGAAAGCAAATAGTATCTATTATGTCACACAGTTCAAGTTTTGAATCAAAACATTAAGGTTGAAATATAAAATTATCATTATGTATTTAATCGAGTCGTATTTAGTGAAATACAGATTCTTTTACTTCGTCCACATTCAAACGAATGTTGACGAAGTAAAAGACAATGGGACAGTATGATTTGAAATCAAATCATACGTTAAATGTACCTAGCTGTGATCTGAATCAACCACATGTTGTAATACCCTATATAACGAGTATCAATTAGAAAGACATACAGTTACGGCGATTAATTAACTTGATTGGTTCGTTTTAGATAAATACTTTGTTAAATATTTATATAGGGGGTTTCATAAAATAATTTAAGAGTATTTGTATCATTCTACAGTATTCTTGTTACTTCAACCGTAATAATATCTAGTTTCCTACCATTATATCGATAAAATCTGTCAAACACTTCCATAGATAATTTGGATAGCGCCTCTCGCGGCCACCTGAGGAACTAAGTTTTCTATACAAAATATTACAATTTCCATATCGATTATCGTTCACCACATTCATGGTTAGGTTACAATATGTAGCTTCGGGTCTATTAAAGGGCACATATACAAAGTAGATAATGGAGTACCTAGGGCAACCACTGAATGGTGGCAGAGGGATTGCAAGAGGAGTGTCGGGCGTCCAGCACTGAGATGGGTCGACGACATTATTCAATTCGGAGGGTGTACTTGGATAAGTGTAGCCCAGGACCGTTATCCATGGCATAAACTGAGGGAGGCCTATACCCAGCAGTCGGTGAAATTCCGCGATAGATGACGATGATGATGATATCAGATTTATCATTAAAAATACGCTCAACATGGGCGTATTATAACAGGAGACATCCTAGTAGGTCGTCACGTTTCAATTAGAAGAAAAAAGTCTAACCAAACAGGTCAATATCATATAACATCAATCACTTAAATATTTGCCTAACCTGTAGCGGAAGAGAGCGTGGCCATCCAAATAGCTTCACGACTCCGACACTCCCTACCCTTGAACCAAATTAATTGCCGAAAGCGCTTCATCAAAGGACCGATTACAATAACCACCGCCGATTATTCGATAAAAAATAATATTTCGATATATCGATACCGTATATGGCATGAGTTCATCGTCTAAATAGAGCCAGGTGCTCACGATTGAGGATCATGAATAAGTCATTAAAGCTCCCCCCTGAACTTATGACCTATGTCTCCATTGAACACAATCGCAGATATAACTTACTGGTTCGCGATGAGCCGCTATTATGCCAAATACTCGTTATTTCTAATAATTTTGAAAGTATGACATTGGTTGTTTTTTTTTCGGGTTTTGAAACGGTTTAATATATCAATGGTTACGTAATGTTTGACAGCGTGAGGTTAGTTAAATAAACAGCTTAATAAGTTTCGTTGAATAAAAACTGATCAAGCATTATGTAGAGGCAATTAGAAAAAGGAAGATACTTAAAGTACTTAATATTTGAAGTTTATAATATAAAGATGTCTTAGTTCAGGGGCGCAGATTGTTCAATTAAAAGGTTAAGCTGTCCATGCTGTGGTTAGGTGCCTCCTGCTACAAGAAGACTGTAAGACCCAAGGAAATTGGCAGTGATATTAAGTCAAAACTTTAATACAAAGTGATAAGGTTCATGTTCAATTGGGAAAATTTGACAGTTTTGGATAGCTTGACCTGCTGGCGTCTGTACCTACTTAGTTGCCATAGTTCAAACTCAAATCTTTTTAAGGTGGTAATATCACTCTTCAATTTTATTTGTCTAATATTACCGATCAAATAAATTGGATGACCTTTGACAAGTTCATGAAAACACGAGCAAAATTCTATCTATATATCAAAGATTTTTGGCAGCTGAATATTATAGCAGCTATGTAATAGTTATCTGTGGTAGATTTGATCAAATTCGAAATATTATATTAACGAGGTAAAAATTCGACTGCGAGCAGAATTCGAACCTGCGTCTTCTGGTTCAATACATCACGCTATAACCAACTAAGCCACCGCGAGTCCCACCCGCCAGGTCCAAATTTGCCTTCACATTCTGAATATACGTCTTCGCTATAATAAATTTATATTCTTAAGATAAATTCTAAATATGATAAGAATGATGTGGAAGTAATTGTTAAAAAAGTTTGATCAAAACATAGACAAATATATTGGACAAAGACATTTCAGTAGTGCACGTTGGATATATTGGAATCTTACTGTCTAACAGCCAGGATAAAAAAAAATATCTCTCGATTATTTCGCTTACCAAAACAGATAGTTATTTGACATTACTTCGATGGAGGTTTCGCCAAATTGTTGACTGGTTGCCCAACGATCGATCGATAATTATATCACCACACGAAGTTCCGTTCCCTAAGTTATTTTATGAACTAATTCGGAAAGTATTTCGCGTACGACAGATATCACCGAAGACGTTCCTTTTTCGAGTGATCGTAATAGCTACTCGTGAACTACATAGTTGTTCGGAGCAAGTCGGGCTAATTCGTGCGGCCTCGGTGACACAATACCGAGGGATTCAATTACAACATGTTACTGCATGCACTATTGATGGATGAATACTATTTACAACCGTTACGATAGTAAATCAGATAGTAGATTTGCTTTCTAGAAGTAGGATTTTAACGGAACAAGGAATTTCAAAATTCTATCTCTGGTAAGCTAATCTACCGATTGATTTGTTATTGGGACCAGCCGATAGTAAGAGATTTTTTGAGAGAGGTAGGGTATAGTAGGATTAATTCCAACCCGACTGGCGAAGTACCTCTGCTTTCAGAAAATCGAAGTGAAATAATAATATTAAATTGTTACGCTTGTCTAGCGGTTACAAACGCGGCAACTGAGTATGATATCCTGGGTTTGATTTGATTCCCAGATCGAGCAAAGTGTTATTGGGTTATCTCACTAGAAAATTCTAGTTCAGGTTTTGGATTTCTGCCCGGTCTTCTTCTTATAGTTCGCCTGTTCGCAGAATCTTAGATAACTATAATAAGACTTTTGAACACATTGATATTTTTGCATGTTCTCCCAGTAGGTTCAAGGGTCTTATATTAAAGGAGCTCTCTTGATTACTTTATTCTATTGTGTAAAAGTGTAGATGGATGGACGCGATAGTCAAGTTAGTCTAGTTTTTATTGTTATCATTCTTCAACTATTATCCTAGCGTTTTACTAATTAAATACCTTATTCCACAGCTTTATCTGTGAACAGCGTTGTGGGCTACAATATTGTACTTATTTATGTGTATCTCTTTTTGTAACACTGTATTTTGTAGCTGTTTGTTGTTCCCTATGATTAATATAAAAATAAAATAAAATTATAGTGTTAATGGTTAAACAATTTGCGAGTAGTATAAGGCCATCTTGGGATTTCTGACCGGTTACTGTCAATAAAAAAGTTAAAAAAAATACAGTGATAGCCTAGTGGTATGACCATTGGACTACCCAGTCGATGGTCTCGACTTCGAATACAAAGCATGTATCTATGACTTTTAGAAATCATGTACGTATTAATAATTAATTATCACTCGTTTAAACGGCGAAGGAAAACATTGTGAGCACCTGCATGCCTTAGAGATTTCCTCGACGACGGCGTGTGAAATCTGCCAACCCATACTAGGCCAGCGTCGTGGACCTTAGCCTAATCCCTCTCATTCTGTGAGGGGAGACCAGTGATGATTATAATGGCAATAGGATCGTCTCTTATTACATAGAAAATAATACACATCAGCGAACTAGTACACTCCTGTCTAACATTACAGACAATACAGACGATATGTTACAATTTAAATATCAATTCTATTTCGTGATTCAATAAATAGTCAACAAGAACTGTGAAACGAAAACCAGTTACATTTCTGTAATAAAATTAATCAAAAGTGAGATTTTGAAACAGCATGTCAACTTCGAGCCACGCGACTTTTGTCTTTTTGTAACTTATATCCTATGTTTTCTAGTAGCATCTCAATAACAATATATCAGATTAATATACCACACGCTTTCCTAAACGTGGCCTATAACATTAAAATTAAAACCAGTAGTAATGTGATCCAGCTATGCGGGGAATGTACTCTTATTTGACA
Source organism: Acronicta alni (assembly GCA_964056405.1). Classification (NCBI taxonomy): domain Eukaryota; kingdom Metazoa; phylum Arthropoda; class Insecta; order Lepidoptera; family Noctuidae; genus Acronicta; species Acronicta alni. The sequence continues at coordinate 15,179,120 of OZ043925.1, read as the reverse complement.
AGTTATAGATAAAAAACATTATATTTACATAAAAATACAACTATAGGTGACTGCTTTCATTGGAAGATATTCACACACTTGATATAATATCTAATCATAGTTAAAATGTAAACTCAGGAAAAACATAGTATAAATCTAAACTAAGATGATTTTTTGTATATTTGTTAGTAACTCAAAAAAATAATTACCGATATTAATTATTAATTTTAAAAATTGTTTCACCTACACAAGCTACATTATCAGCGAGTAACCGGTACTTGTAAGTACATACAAGAGCTAAGTACACAGCAAATAAAGATTTAAGGGAAGGTAATTAATTTCTTCTTCTTGATTTCTGCTACATAACTACATATCACAATTGAAAGTTATTAAAACAATGCTTCCGTCACAAATTTCATTTTATTTTGTTTTTAGTTACCTACCCGGATTGCATGCTCCTGTAGTGATAATTTTATTGCATAAGAAAACATGTTGCTTACCACGGAAGAGGGCACTGACTTCTGTAACATAGGTACATAACCTAGCAGGAGTCAGGGACTTCAATCAGAAATGTATGCAAAATTTTTATGCCATTAAAGATTATTATTATTATTAACAACAGTATCTAAAAAAGGTTATCTAAACCAAATAAATCTAGAAACGGTAGTGTTAGAGAGCTATGTTTACAGGACGACGTGTTTGTGTGTGTGATACTAATGAGATTATTAAGCAGAAATTTTTCAAGAGATACTCCATCGTTACTTATAATTATACGACGTTTATCGCTGTTCTGGAGAGCCGGATATCTTAAATTAGTCATTTTGGATTATTTAATTAATACGATTGTCATTTAGAATTAAACTACCGATAAAACATTGTTTTATGTGCAATAGAAAAGACTTTATATTTTAGGTACTTACGATCTGTTGTCTAGTATAACTTGGCACGCGGTGAAATATGAAACTAAAATTTTCAATCTGTGTTGACGTAGAACTGTTATTTGTCTTCACCAACAGCGCCACTATGAGGTGTCAAAATGTACTGGCCACTGTTTGTTGGAGTTTTTAATTACTGCATTCGATCATAATCAGTTTTATTTCGTAACCATTAGGTGTGTATTGATGGCAAAGGCCGTTTCAATGATATGGTGATGAGTTTATTATTGTGTAAAATGTTATTTTGATTTTGTGCAAATTAATTATGTATTTGATTTTATCTTCGCGTTTTTAATTAAGTTGAGTATTTTAGAACTTCTATGACAGTATAAGACATTTTGAACCTACGAATCTGATGTGAATGTGTGTGTTGGTTTTACAATTATTTGATTCGCGTGGGAATCGAACTCACAACCCGTGGCGCAGAAGCCGCTACACCAAACGACGTCGAATTTAAAATGATACCATACTTTTTTATTTATTTATTTTAATACTTTGTGCACAAACATAGTACAAAGGCGGACTTAATGCCTAAGGCATTTTCTATGCCTTACCATACGTTTTTTACAAGAACTCTTCGCACATGAATCCTTACAAAAAACAAGAACAAGTATCGACACAATTTAAATAGCAATTACCCATGTTTCACTTCTAACATTTCACAATTGCACAAACTACGTATTGGATATCGACCAAAAAACCAATCGGCAGACCTCGGCGACCCCGGGTCACGACCCCACCAGTATTAATTACGTCGCGTGCCATTTCCAATGTTTCTGTGCGCTTGCGCAACGACGTCATACATCCGTATACAGAGGTGATGGCTTGCGATTGAGTTTGAATTACGAATTGCGTCAATCAGCGAGATGTAGAGAGGTATATTTTTGGTATTTCCCTACACGACTGATTCAGAAAAGAGATCAGTATAAGAACAACAGTTGCCGTCATAGCTGAAAGTTGCAGTTGGTGGGATAAAAGGTTCTCAAGTGGAGATCACGCAACGGAAAACATAGGAGGTAAGCGTAGGACGGCCTCCACCGAGAGGGACAGACTACCTGGTAATGGCCGCTGGGAGTTGTTGGATGTAGGCTGTATATAACGGCTCTTTGTGGGTATCTATAGGGAGGCCTTTGTTCAGCTGTTTTGGTATCCTTGCTGACTTGATACCTTGTTTCAGCGTTTCTGCTTGGACGCATACGGTGCCTGGACACCAATTCCTGTTAAGTAATTAAAGTTCCCCCTAATAAAAAAGAGATTTTTCTCGACGGTGTGTGAAGTCTGCCAACCCGTTCTAGACCAGCGTGGTGGACTAAAGCCTAATAATCCCTTTCATTCTAAAAGGAGACGACCAGTGCCCAGCAGTGGGACTGTATATGGGTGGATGATGAGTGTGTTTAAAAGTATAGTTACTCACAGAAATGAATATAATTTATCATTTACAAGTAGCTGAACCCCTAATGAAACGTTAACCCCCAATTATATACGTTTAGCTATTAACAGTTCCCAAATATAAACCGTTATAACTTCTAACCGTCACAGTGCTTATTACATATGATCGCGTGACTACAGGCAAGCAAATTGATAATTATATGAAATCATATACGATTTGCATTGCGATACGTTTGTGATGTGATTGGTTCGGTTCTGTTGTCTGTACCTTTGCCAAGAGGTTACGCGCTCCACAGCCGCTAGCGAACTACGATTTTAGTTTCGTATGTAAATATTAGAGGGGTTATAATAAAGCTTTTTATAAAATATAAGCTGCATTAACTCGTACATTCTGTATTCCTCTATCTTGTTCTTATTTCTATTGGTTAAATATCTTGATTTGAATGAATCGATTGTCAAAAACAGAGACTGACGTTCAGTTTAACAATTTGTAAACTCCTTTTCTTATGGCGTTATGATCTGTTCGGTGCTTTAGGTCCTAAGCACCTACTAATTTAGTGGAAACAAAAGTTGGATGTAAGGCGTTGTTTATTATACTTCATCATCATCAGCCTATATTAGTCCTCTGCTGGACGTAGGCCTCCCCTAACGTGCGCTATTTCATCCTGTCCTCGGCTTTTCGAACCAACTTCTACCAGCAGCCTTTCGCAAATCACTCCCATCTTGCCGGAGGGCGTCCTTCACTACGTCTTTATATACTTAGTAGATCCTAATATAATCAAGATCCTAACATAGGCCGAATATGCTTAAGGCAGCAGAGTTGCAATAAGTAATAGATATTACTTACGCGGTTCTCCACAAAAAAGGTTACAGTAGGCACTCCTCCGACTTTTTAAAATCATGTCCGTATTATTATAAGTCACTTTAAGGGTGAAGGAAACCTCGTGAGGAAATCTGCATGGCTGAGAGAATATTTGACGACGTGTGAAGCCTCCCAACTCACACTAAAACAGCGTGCTGCGTAACCCCTCAAATCCAAAGATCTGTGCCCAGTGGGATGATACCACTTAGCTCGATCAACATCCATAAAAATAAATAATATAGATTTTCATTAGGCAACATTTGAAATGTAAGAGTTATGGCGCAGTTGCGTCTGATAGTTAATACCGTCGCGAGTCGCATGTGATGTGAGCGGCGCGCCTTGACCCGCAGACACGACCATAGGCACATCTCCGCACGCGCATCTAGCTGCCCTGGATGTGCCAACAATAACTTCGAAATAAAACTATCCCTTTACAGCGTCCATGGACGCTGTAAATGGTCCGAAACGTCGGGATTAATAATATCAATATAACGCATAATATAGTTTTATTTCAATGTATAATAATCGCGTAAATGTCAGAAATCCATATCCAACAAGAACTCTTTGGACTCTAGAGTCTGTGTTTCCGGTTACGTACAACCTGGGAGTCTTCAAGTCACAAGTTAAGGCAAGTAGTTGTTCTTCTACTGATAGACAAGCGTGCTTCATCGTCACGTCCTTCATCGGTGGTACGATTTTAAAGCGAGAGTATACTTATTGTAGGTACCTATTTATACCACCTTATATTATCCAATCGTGGCCACTGTCTCTGTCAAATTCTGCTGCCGCACTTTAGTTTGAATAGAAATAGAATGAATACGATTTCATAATGCTGATTTATTAATAATGATTATGTCAGTAGTCTAGTTGTCGTAAGCACGACGCTACGCTAGAGGTACAGGGTACGATTCCCAGGTCAAAGATTTATTGAGTTTTTCTATGAAATTCTCAGCAGTGTCCGGTTAACGGTAATAGGCTCATCCCCTTTTACATGGAACTTAAACATACTGGGAAACTGTAGGTGTACAGATCGATAAGTCTGCCCTAACATCCGGGTAAAGTAGGCGTGATGGTATGAATACGATTTCCAGTCGTTCCATTTCCAGCCACTTCCAGGCGCCTATATCTGAGTCACAAGCTGTACCTAACGCAAGTCGAAACCACTTGTGTAACAGTAGTAAAGTCTGCGCACAATAACCATGTTATAGGTCATTTTGTGTAGTTGAATACGTAATTAGGAGCCAACCTAGCTCAGCCTAGCCCATAGCCGCCGCGCCGTTTAACTTCCCTAGGCATTTTTAATGATGCTACTCATATTTGAAGTAGTTATTAACACGGGTTATTATGTGCTATTAAATTGAAATATACTCCATTCATTATAACGTTAAACAAATAACGTTATAACACCATCGTTATTTAGATGAAAGCGTCTAATAAGCTCCGTTATTTTACAATAAATACAAAGATATCGTATGTATAAAACATTTACAAATAAATGTGTTCTCTAAAATGCAGTAATTTCAACAATATAACACAATAACTGTCGTTATTTTGCCGATATTTGCCTAATCTTATATGTCAAAATCTTGTGTTACAGTGTTATCGAACTCCTCCGAAACGGCTTGACCGATTATTTAGATTTTTTTTGTGTACCTATATTTGGAAGCTCTGAGAATAGGTTGTAGGCCACTTTGTATACGCCTTTATTTACCTCCAGATTTTTTTTAGCAAAACAACGATTGCCGTATCAGTTAGTACTACAAAATATATTATTATAGTAAATGGGTAATAGAACTTAATATTTATGTATACTTTAAGTGTAGACTTCCTTTTATTTAATAGAAGTTTCTTTTATTCGGTGCCTATAGTTTGTTTTGAGTTAGTATCACTTTATTATCGGTAAACCAATGCCCCATTTTCATGAACAACCTGTATATGATGAACCTCTTTTCACTGAATTCATTATTATTTTTATTCCACTATGGTGGCAAACACACACGGCCCACCTGATGGTAAGCGGTTACTGTAGCCTATAGACGCTTGTAACACCAGGAGTACCACTTGCTCGTTGCTGACCCTGTAAAACGAAAGAGGAATAGTTGGGTTGGCAGTATAATGGTCAAAGTTCTCCCACTGCCAACACAACGTTTCCTCGCGGAGCACTGACAATATTGCTCATCCTAAGCAACACAACACAGCTCAGAGCAGTGTTATTTCACTTCGATTTTCTGCAAGGCGGAGATACTACCACAGTCGGGTAGCTCCAATTTGAGTGGAAGTGACTGTCTCTATTCCCATTAACCGGGCACAAATCCAAACTTCAAACTGCTACAGAGAACTTGGGAATCTAATCCAAAACCTAGCACAGTAGTCTCGCTTAGGACCACTAGGTTAATGAGGCAGTTATGAGCAGTTTAGACAAATGAGACATTTTCCTTTAATATTGAAATTTTCCGGTGCTTTTCGGTGCGTGGTCTCCACTCCTTTTTTGCACGATCGGCCTGATGGCCGTAGAACTGATATTCTACGAGCTATGTGCCACGCCCACTGCCACTTCAGATTGCTAATCCTTTTAGCTATATCGGCAACATTTCAAAGTGCAGAGTAAGATGGCCACTAAGAGATGGACAGACGACCTGGTAAAGTTCGCTGGAAGCCATTGGATGCAGGTGGCAGATAACCGATCCTTGTGAAGTCTATGGGGAAGCCTTTGTTCAGCAGTGGACCTCCTGTGGCTGATATGGTGATGTTGATTGAATTTTTAAGTAATTCTTTTGTGTAGATCAATTAGTTCACAAAACTACACCAATAATGTCGAGTTGATTATAGACTTCATCCAGTTGCCTGATGCTTAGTAGTAGCAGGTATCTACCTAATATTCATCAACCAGTACTTGTTTTAGTTCCTTTGGTATTGTGAGTGGTTAGTGGCTGTCGTAGTGTGGGACGCCCCCCAGCCAGATGGATCGACGATCTCAAGAGGGCTGCATGCGGATGGCGGAGAACCGGGTGTTGTGCGATTTGGGATAGGTTTATATCCAGCAGTGGACTGCGATAGACTGATATGATTGGCTGTAATAATAATCATTATGATCCTCCTGCCCTCGCTCCAATTTATTTGGGGTTTGGCGCAGCATGTTCTTTTCTTCCATTCGTCCATGTTAGCCGTCACCTCGTCTAATATTTTAAAAATAAACTCAAGTTTATGTATATTTCATGCGCAAACCCTTGAAAGTAGGTACGGTTATAATACTTGGCAGCTTATTGGAAATGGTTTAGTAGTTCTTTCCTGCACTAAACGGATCTATGAGAGACATAGAAAAAGCAAGTCATTGTTACCGCTAACAAGAAGGTATATCTAGTATGCATTAGGTAAGATATACACCGTTTATGCTGTTTTTAATTTCCGATAAATCAAGATTATTTATTAAACTATCAAAATCGTGCCACACAGATCAACACAAACTAGTAATATCAGACAACACCTAATCATAAAAAAAACATCCTCGTATGTCTGACGTCATCAAAACCGTTCACATAGCAAACCGTTAATCACACTTTATGAATGAAATATATGGCTAAAATAAGAAACACATTCAGTTAATCGAAAATCGTATTAATGGCAATGAATGCGCCCCTTAGGAATCTCGTAAAACAGGCGACCATTAAGTTTCCCGCGACTGAACACTTTTTACAGCAATATATACCAACTTTTTGCAACAATATCACCGTATAAGTGAGCTATGTTTTAAAAATAATGAGTGTACGCGGTGCGCGCGCGCAGCGGGGCGTTGATATATGGAGACAACCGTCATAGATCACGCTGTAGGTACTTTCGTCTTTGTTACGCGATGGTAAACGCGTTTTTCTTTAATAATCAACAATTTATGGAGTATTAACGTTACCGGACAGTTTTTTAAGCGACCTCTTTAAAAAATATATATTAAGCTTTGTTTTTAAATTTATTTAGTGATATATAACGCGTTTTAGGAAGTGCTGCAAGTTTCCTCGTTAGGTCATGGCTATTTTATGTTTTTTATGGATTCAGTCTAATTATTCTTTGTATATGTTAAATTGGTATGCTGCTTGTGATTGCTACCGCTATTGGGGTCACGGATGCGATTTCAGATTAAGATTTTTTTATGTTTTGATAGAAATCATGTTTCAAGTGGCGATTAGTGGATCTCGACTGTTATTAAACTAGTGTTACTATTAGTATGTATGTTTCCGTGTCTTATATTGAGTCCTACTTTAATGATAAATCGATATGGAAACAATCGATATAATCAAAGTTAAAGTCTACCACAACTTAAAAATTTATTTACAAGTACATAGCAAGTGTTGAATTCTCCGCTCTTCCAGTATACAATTTTATTAAACTAATAAAATTAATAATAAAATTGTATACTGGAAGAGCGGATTCTCCTACTACAAGCAAATTACTTGCTTAAAAGGAGAATTCAACACTTGCTATGTATTTGTAAATATTGAGTTGATGAAATAAATATATTTGATTTGATTTTGATTTGAATCAAATCTGTTTAAAACATACTAACAGAAACAGAAATACCTAAAACCTTTTACATAATTGATGTGGTGTCCCACACCGACCCATCGCGTCGCAGTACAAAAGACAATCTCTGCATTATGCGATGAACTGGTACAGTGAATGAATGTCTGTTAGTTTGTTAATGAACGGACAACCCGTTCCTTTAATTAGACGAAGTGCCCGGAAAAAAGTTGAGAGAATGTACAACTGGGCTGTACATTGGTCCTTTTGTGTCGTCGAATATTTAGAAGAAAAGTATCGATGTGCGTAGAAGCAAGATTGTAAAGATTTCGCGATCTTTCTGTTGTTTTATTTATTCAAGATCATTATATCGTTTTCAGATCGTCACGTTATCAATCGTTGGAAGGGTTAGGCAGGTCTCACTGGGGCTATAATAGCCACATTCAGCAATCCCTCTAAATAAATTCATATTTAGTACGCGTACTAATTCCTGATTAAGAGAGGCTCGTGGCTAAGTTGAAGTGAACCTAATAAATAAATAAATAAATAAAAGTTAAAACTACGCTGATCAACCGAGTGCAAGGCTGTAATAAACGCGGTCAATCTATGGATTTTTATCACATCGAAACTCCCACATCTCTATGACGCTCTAAACAAACACTGCAACATTTATCATTGTCTAGATTCGAGTGCAAAAAGAAAGTATTTAAATGGCTTCTGACTAAATCCTATGCTGAAACTGAAGACCTTTTAAAGTTAACAGTACTATAGTAGAATTCGTTCATGCTTTACTTTATTACTCGCACACACACATATACACACATACGCAAACGAACAAACAACCAAACATTTTATTTTTGTTATGTAATAAAAGTATATTTCACATTTATAGCATACCAGTATTAAACAATTTTTTTTAAAACTCACACGAACTAATATTATTTAATCATTTAATTGTGAGGGCCCTGGTGCCCAAAACTCAACTTAAATCTTACCTTGGGTACCAGTGTTCAACTATTTGTTAAGTACAAATAGTTGAACACTATATTAGTGGATAGTGTTTTTGTTTCTAGTGTACTTTAATATGAAATAAATATTATTAAAAAAAGCCATCAGTTATAGTTGTCATGCGAATACCTATGACAGAACGTCAATCATAGTCAGAAGCCCAAAAAACCTTAGAAATAGACCTTAGAAATCCTTAGGATAATGAGGTGTTTCCCAGAACTTGGGTTTGATGGCAGTCACTTCGTGTAAAATACTGATACTCAGCCGCATCTGGTTAGACTGGAAAGCGACCCCAATTAGTTTGGAAAAGCCACGGAGGATGATGTCTAATTCCTGAGCAATTGTGATTCATCGTAAGTTTTAATTATAGCCTTCCTGATATTATTGGAAATAAAGCTACAGGAGCAATGAAAGACGTGTGCACTGTTCAACGGTCGGTTTTATTATAATTATCATTTTAAATATTGAACAGAATGACAGATCGAGCGAGTGATTGAATGAGTGAATGAATACATGATTGAGTGACAACTTGAGTGCATTAATCATCATGTCACATGAGACTTGGATTTTTGTATTTACAGATAGCCTAGGAGACAAGCCTTCTTATGCTGCTAACTGGAGAACTATTTATACGTTATACAAATAGGTGCCTCCTTTGTTGTAATTCTTTATATTCATGCTAAGATTATAAAGTAATTTTAACGAAGGAAAAATTCTACTGCGGGCAAGATTCGAACCTGTGTCTTCTGGTTTAATAGACCCAACGCCATAACCAACTAAGCCACCGGAAGTCGCATCCGCCAGGTCGCAATTTGCCTTCACATTCTGAATTCATGTCATAGCGTCTGGTGTATTGAATCAGAAGACGCAGGTTCGAATCCTACCCGCAGTAGATTTTTTCCTGCACTAAAATAACTTAGTAAGTGCCTCATTAACTCAGTGGTACTAAGCGCGACTGCTGCGCTAGAGGTCCTGGGTTCGATTCTCAGATCGAGAAAAGTGTTATGTGGTCTTTTTATGAAAATTCAGTAGCAGATAACGCAGTAGATCGTTTGGATTTGTGCCCAGTTAATGGCAATAGGCTCGCTTCAAATCACAAGGACCTAATCATACCGGCAAACTGTGACTGTACAATTAGTACGCCTCTGCCTAACCCTTTGGGGAATACAGGCGTGATGGTATGTTATATAGTAATTATGCCTCAAAGGTGCTTAAGCTTCAAATGTTTTAAGTAGTTGTAGGTTATATTACTTGTATTTGCGTTTATTGTTTTTATCTATTTCAGTCATATGTGAAATATTTAGGTTACGCGTTTTACTTTAATTAAGGTGATGTGATTTTTTTGTTTGTTTTTGTGCTCACACCTTAAAATTATTACTGTAAGTCTTTATGTGAGGATTTGTAATTGGTTTTCTGGTGACTATGGTTTTCTTCTGTATTAGACTAGTTTTGTTAGCTGTAAGTTCACCACGTACTAAATAAATAAGTAATCTTCGTATAGGTATTCTTAGTGCACGGTCTATAAATCTGTAGACGAACAAAAAAGTGGCCTGTTGATTTTATAATATGATATGAATGCGTCGGTCGTAACTAATGACCTCGCCGGCACTGAACACGCGACCTACCGCAATGACACTAACTATATATTCATAAAATTTTAGGTATTTCAGTATAAAAACGTCTAAAATTTTCCTGTTTTATTTTAATATAACGAGACAATATATTATACAAACCATCACGCCTGTATTCCCAGAAGTGTTAGGCAGAGGTGTATGAATGTACTTCCACAGTTAACCGGTATGTTTAAGTCCTATGTAATTAATAGGGCGGCCCCATTGCCATTAAGTCTATTAATATTACAATTAAAATAAAGACTAATAAATAAAGACTGCCTCATTAGTCTAGTGGTCCTAGGAGCGACTGCTACGCTAGAGGTCCTGGGTTCGATCCCCAGGTCGAGCAAAGTGTTATTGGGTTTTTCTATGAAATTCTCAGTAGCAGCTCGGAGTCTGGATTTGTGCCCGGTTAATGGCAATAGGCTCGCCCCCGATAACATGGGACCTAAACATACCGGCGAAATGTGGGTGTACATTTTAGTACACCTTCGCTTATCCCTTCGGGGAATACAGGCGTTATGGTATGTTAGTATTACAATGTCTTTTACTTTGGTTGTTATTCCTTTGGTTAACTTTTGTCGAAACGAGTACGATTAGCCTATAGAAATAATAATATCTTTATTTCAGATCACACAAGTATCCATACATCCAGAAATCCAATAATACAAAATATAAAAAAGAGAGATCAACTTACATACTAATTGCGCACATAAGTGAATTGACTTTTTAAAGTGTTAGCCCAGTGACTTTGAATAGGACAAACCATATTCGCTGCTATAGTCCACCATGCAGGTCTAGCTAGAGTTCTTGCTGATTAAAAGCCTGTCGAGGTCGTGGCAAATGTGGTCTCAAAACCCATGGATACCTTATCTCTATGGAGGGGGCCATGGGATTTTTATGTGCAATTCTAGTGCGATTTTTCTTTAATACGAATTCTACATGGCCATCCTTCTCTCACAAAGTAAGATCTATGAAAATGTTCCGTATTAAAAAAACAGAGATCTAGCTGTTCAGTTAAACCTACCTACTTGGATCTTTTTTGTCACAATCAGGTTTACAGAAAGACTGGCTGGCAAACTCTTACGGGATTTTAAATTAATTAACTCTGATTACCCGTAATGACTATGTGATTAATGGTTAGAGATGTAGAGGAAAAAGGTTTAGGTGAAACCAGTCACTCTAGCAGTTCACTGCTCGACGTAGAACCCTATCACCGCCAACACCTGATCATGAGAACTAAAATTTTTCAATAGTAAAACTATAAAATAGATTTCTTGTAACATAATTATATTGGATTACGTCAGTAAGGCATCACGAAGTATTAAGACGAATACATGTAGCTACTACAGTCATATTTTTTCTGTAATTTAATGCGCTATGAAGTTATTAGGTGTGAATGTTAAATAATATATAATAATGATTTAAGCAGATAGCCTAGTGGTATGACCATTGGACTGCCAAGTCGAAGGTCTCAAGTTCGAATCCAAGGCACGCACCTCTGACTTTTCGAATTCATGTGCGTATTAATAATTAATTATCACTCGCTTAAACGGTGAATGAAAACAACGTGAGGAAACCTTGAAGACTTTTCTCGACGGTTTGTGAAGTCTGCCAACCCGCACTAGGCCAGCGTGGTGGACTACAGCCTAATCCCTCTCAATATGAGAGGAGACCCGTGCCCAGCAGTGGGACAGTATATGGATTGATGATGTATATTGATTTATTTCACTTGCCACAACATTTTCTTGCGAAGTTAAGCATGTGGCTAGTGATATTATAACATTTAGGCAGGTTTGTTAATAGGCTCGCTTCTTACATGGGTTCTAAAAAATCCCGGCGAATTGTAGTACAGACGCCAGCAGGTCAAGCTATCCAAAACTGTCAAATTTTCCCAATTGAACATGAACCTTATTGCTTTGTTTTAAAGTTGAAAATCTATCAAAGAAATTTAACAGATTGGGGTAGCTTGATATGCTGGCTTCTGTACATCTGCCTCACTTTTTGGGGTATAAAGGCGTGATTGTATGTGATATTACTATTCACTGATCCCGTCAAATGACATGATCAGACATCAATATTATAAGTTATCTAGACTAAGATTTCCTCTTATATCGAGGGTGCGTTTTTATTTATTTATTTATGTATTTAATGAAACAGGATTCTCCTGCCAAACTGCATAGCAGTTTGTCGGCAGTGTTCTCGAGAAAACAATTATTTTTTTAACCTGTGATCTTAACATTAACTTAAGCTAAGGATAGATAGTTACTAGATAGATAACATATACAAAAATATAGTATGTTTATACTTTTATATAATAGTACATGACACCATTTAATGCATTCCCAGATATTATGCAATTGCATACCTCGTAATTACACAGTTAACTATGGGCACATAGACAGATAGTGCTTTTTTTAAAAAAAAATTGTGTACTCTTAGATCCTATAGCCGTAACTATTTACAGACTTATATTCACTGAGAGCTAGAACGGTTAACTATAGGTCATAAATATTTTGTTCCGTGTAGGAAGCTAACCACTCAGGCAGTACGCGAACCGTGACGTCAATCTAACATTAACATAATTAATTGTTCATCTTTATAAATCATCTTTATAATAAAGCTTCGCAATTTTATTTGTAAGAAGTCTAGGAATTTCTGTAGCTCAATTTTTTTTAATTATTTCATTGCTAGAAAGCTACACTACAATATCCTTACTTACTAATATTATAAATTCGAAAGTAACTCTGTCGGTTACTCTTTCACGCATAAATCTATGAACCGAGTTTTTTTTTATTTTGGGTACACATATTAGTCCTTGGAGAAAGATATAATGAAATGATATTTATTTCTGTAAATAGATCTTTTAAAGACACTTTTACAAGTCAATATTTTACACGTTTTTTTTTAAGCTAGATGGCTCCGGCATTTCCTAGCTGACGACCTCTGAGAAGAAACGCCGAAACAAACTCAGAGAAAGTATATATAAGCATAATAATATAGTATAAGCTACCTTTTGTCTGAAAAAATATTTTGGGATACGGGTGAAATGGCGGTTAACAGCCAGTAGGCTATATTTTATGAAAGAAATTGACGCTAGTATTTGTTACTTTTCAGCAGTACCTATTTTAATACTCTAATCGAAATAAAACAGTATGACTTTGAATTTTAAGTGTCTTTGTGAAGATAATGTTGCAATTATTTAATATATTGTATGGATCGTTATTCGTCTTTATGAAATATAATGTGTCGCAGGGTAGAAGAGAGGCCGTTGCTTGTAGGTATTAATGTGAGGGATTAATGGGGGCCATGATCCTGTAGACTGAACTTCAGATACAGTTAGGTGTTCTTGGTCTCTTCTGCATTACATACACTGTAGTAAAAGTTCCGGCAACTATTTCTGTCGATATGGAAATTTGCAGTGATCAGTTTGCCATTTAAATTGTATCAGATTATAAGTCGAGTGAAACTAAATGTCGTTTTTAAAATATTTTTCCATTAAATTATTAAACAACATAACATACCTACCGTTACGCCTTTATTCCCCAAAGGGTTAGGCACAGGAGTACCAATTTACACCCACAGTTCCCATAAAGATACCGTCTTTATGTCCCAAGTACAAATTCAAACTGAGCTGTTGCTGAAAATTTTACAGTAAACACTATAGTACTGGTCGACCCAGAAATCGAACCCAGGTAGCGTGGTAGTTGCGCTTACGACGCGGCTACTGACACAGTCAATACTTAAGTACTTTTAGGTATTGTGTTTGCTAATTTGCACCTTAGCGATTGATTTTAACATCAGTTATGTATTGAATTCGCGAAATAACTACGCTGATCATCCGATCTGCAAGGTTAAGCTGCGCTAGCCGCGGTCAGTATGTGGATGGGTGACCATTCTTACCATTCTATGAGCATGTAAAATCTGGTTGTCAGTGACCATCGTTAGTGGTAGTCAGAAGCCCAAAAAAAAGCACTATTAGGTACCGAGAAAATCGTTTCGTATAAAATACTGATTGATATTCGCATCTGTTCAGACTGGAAGCTGACTCGAATGTAGTTGGAAAAAGGCTCGGAGGATGGTATGTATTGTAATATTAGATATTAAAAATTAATATAAAAAAAAAAACTGTTACTTACGTAAGACTGACCCAAAAACTAGGTCCACAAACGATATCTTGTTACACCGCGAAGAAATGTGTTGGCAGTGGGGGGACTTTAACCCATTTACTGCCAACCAAACTATTCCTCGATTTACAGTGTTGGCAACGCGCAAGTGTTACCGTTAACGGTAGCCTTTAGACGCTTGAAACACCGGGTTCAAGCGTCTAGAGGCTACGGTAACCGCTTACCATCAGGTGGGTCGTATGCTTGTTTGCCACCTTTAGAGGAAAAAAAAACGATTAACAAATATGGCATTTGGCTTTGGACGAGAACTGGTTATCTGCAATTTTAGCCATTATTTCGATCGTATTTATGTAAAACAGCTGAAATTTCGTGTAGTTTTTTTGTTACAAATCCTTAGATTTATTAGCGAACTGATTGTTAGTGGCCGCACCTCATTGGTATGAACTTGTCTATCTCAATCTATCAATTATAAAATAGGTAATATTATATTGATTTCTGACATTTACGCGAATATTATACATTGAAATAAAACCACTTTTCACGGATTTTATCCCATATCGAGATATTATTATTCCCATGTCGGGATTAATAATATCAATATACGCGATAAAATCCGTAAAAAGTAGTTTTATTTCATAGGTAACATTAGTTTAGTCAAGGTCATGTGTGATAACTAGGAAAATGGTCGTTTATATATTCCATTTCGGTGTATATATATTCCATTGCCCTCTGTTCCTCCTTGAATCGAATGTATACAGTGTATTCATATCATCATCCTGCGAGCATTTTGCAACAGCACCTATTGGGGTCGGCTTTCAGTCTAACCAGATAGGCTGAATATAAGTATTTTACACGAAGCGACTGCCAACAGATCTCCAGGACCCAATTTTTGGATAATACTGATATCCTGAGAATAGACTGGTTGTCCGGCTATCTAGCCTTCTGACGACCATTAACGATTATCATAGGTTAGTGTGACAACCGCGACTGACGGATTTACGTGTTCTCCGAGGTACGGAGGGGTCTCAATGTGTTATGAGTTGGCACCTATCCATAGACTAGCCGTGGCTAGAGCAGCTTAACCTTGCAGATCGGTTAATCTACATGGTTATTAGCCACGATGAGAATTTTAATATTTTTTATTTTGGATAGGCTTGCGTTATACCTAGTGATTGACCTCTTTCTGATGTTAAGTGACATAGACCATAGACCCAATAACATTTTACTCGACCTGGGAATCGAACCCTCAGGACCAATGAGGTCAGTAGCCACGCTTACTATAGTTAGACTAATGAGGTAGGCAGGTGATAAAAGATCATGTTCAATTATCAGGGATCTATTAAAGAAAATCAAAATCGAGTGCATGAATAGTTTATTTTGTACGTCTCCGTGGAATGTATTCATTACAAACATTTGTTTACGAAATAAAAAAAAAACACTACCTATATTTATATTTACAAAAAAACACGTTTGTCAAACAAAGTATTACATTTGAGTATGAATGTGTAGAATAATTTCACTACTTTGAGTACATGAAAATATAAGAAAGTGTACATCAACAATATTGAGCAAATATAGGAATGTTTGTGTAACAGTCGAGTATATCCTTCAGCTCTCACCATCTTTTTTTAACATATCAATGAAAAAAGTAACAAAATGATTTCATATATAAAGTTAACACTCCAAAACGTTTAGTTCTAAAAGAGATAACAAGAGTCATTTACAAAATTGATACAATTAAGTACAGTACAGCCGACAGTCGTGATTAAATAATAGAACTTAGCTACAGTTTAGAAATACGAAGACTTAGAAATATAAAAAAGGCTCCACAATGCACCCGAAGTTAACACTTTACAACCTCAAACAACACTTTGAAATTCTACTAGAAATAAATTATATTCAAACTTTTATACAAAAATATATAATATTCTATTTCGTCGTAATGGAATGTTGCAACACCCGGCTGTTTCCATTTTCCAAGAGAACAAATATAATTATCTATAGTAACCTAGCTTACACTATACAAAGAATAATTTATTTATTTACATTCGTTTTGTACATAACCTTACACCGGGCTCGTTAAGTACCAATAACATTGTATTAACTAAACATTACTTATTATACGTATTTGGATAGACTCTTTCAAGCGATAACAAATCAAACAAATCCGAATGTTTGAGCTTAAACAAAAATCACATTCGTCTATACTGGCCTTTATTTCGTTCACTGACGTTTTATACAGTCTATATTAACGGAACTATGTGACGCGTCATATGACGTCAGACTTTGGTGGTGAGGTCTAGGGGGTGGAGCTTGATTCTTTTTATTTGTGAATATGACACGTCCTCCTCTTCGCTAGCGGACCCCGCGCCGCTGCCCGACTCTCCATCATCATTATCTGGCACTATTACTTCACTGTCATCTGATCTTCGTCGCGCGGAACTCGACCTACCATCAGATTTCACTGACAAGTCCATAGGGTTCTCCTGTAGAGGAGATTCTGAGGTTCTCCTCTCAGCAGGCGGCGTTGGAACAAATTCCGCTTCAGAAATCACGTCCTCTTGAGGAGTTGGTTGGGTCGACCGCTGCTGTTTCAGAATTTCATCCAGGAAGAAGCGCTTCGACGACTCAGTTCGCTCATTGTGGTCATCGATTCTAAGGTCATTATTGTTCTCAGCAGCTTGTCTTAACGCTGCGTGGTCTAATAGATGTCTTGAGTATATGGGGTGGAAGCCTGGAGGGAACAGCAACGGGTGATTGTGGGCGAAGGGACTGAACGGCGGCGGTGGTAAGAAGGGCGAGTGGGGGAAGTGGGGCAAGGAGGCTATGTTGGCTAGTTGCAGAGGGACGTACGTATCTCTAGGCGGTGTCAGCGGTCTGTCCGGTGGTCTGGACTGTGTAAGTCTAGATTTTTCGTCTAGTTTTGGTGAAGACCCGCTTTTGTGCGAATCTGGTGATGCGGAGCAAGGGGGCTTGTAGTCATCCAAGCCGAGGAGAGCGAGTTCTTCTTTTGTTCTTGGTCTCGCGAGTCCCGGGAAGAGATGTGGTGGGAAGGGTGGCGCGAGTGGGTGTGGAGAGGAGGGTACCCTAGGGGGAGATTGAGACTGGGCAGCTTGCTGTTGTTCTTGGAGGAGACAGTGGATCTTGAACCAATTGGAGCGACGGCCGTACCGCGAGCCGGACTTAGACATGCCGACCATGAGGCACTTGCGCAGCCGGCACGCCTTGCACGCAGTCCGGTTCTTCTTGTTGATGACGCATTCCCCGTTGTTCTTGCACTCCGTGATGGAGTTCAGGTTGTTGTACGAACGCCCGAAGAATGACTGGAAATAGATAGAAAACAATACGTTAATATGGAAAACAAGTGTTTTCAAAAAGGCGTGACAATAACAATATCGTAATTAAAGTTTTGTAATATCTCATTCTTGATTCACTGGGATATTATAGATTTAGACATTCTACATTAGAGAATGACAATTTCCTTCACGTTTTTGGAATATTGACATTCAATGTAACAAAACTCACAGACACAAATTGAACAACACAAAACTTTACATTCCAACATCATAAATAACAACAATTAAGCATTGCTCATTATCATTGTTTGTCATATCGTTATTTAAACATTCGTAAATAACTGTCAACTTCAAAAGCAATTAATTGCTTTATTTAATTAGCAAAACTAGTAGCTACCGGTTGCTTGCATATGCATAGAGCTATTGGATGCATTAATTGATATGATGTTCAAGAATTATTGTCCACATGGTGGATAAGATGGGAAATGGAAGGTCGTAGGTTGGTCCTAGCTTATGCCTCTAATTAAAACGACAACGTTATTAATTAATATGGAATTATATGAACCTCGCTGTGGCAGGAATGTATTGGTATTGGTGTAATTACAATTGCACTTTTTTTCAACTATGTTGGGGTCGGCGTCCAGTCTAACCAGATGAATATCATTATTTTACACGAAGCGACTACCCTTAGACCTCCGAAAGCAAATTTCTGGGTAATACCGATATCCTGAGACTATAGACTGGGTGTCAGACTTTTTGGGCTTCTGATTACCACTAACGATTGTCATATGTGTTCACATGACAACCGGGACCGACGGCTTTACGTGCTCTCCGAGATGCGGAGGGGCTCTATGTATTAAGAATAGTCACCTATCCACAGACTGACCGCGGCTAGTGCAGCTTAACTTTGCAGATCGGTTGATCAGCGTAGCTATTACTTAGCCACGAGCCACTCCTGTCTTGGCATGTTATGAACAAAAATGTATTGTTTAAAGTTTAGTTTTAGTGTTAAAAAAACAAATAGACGTAACGAGAGATCTCTAATTGCTCTTTGCACAAAAAATAATGATTTTTAAAATTTATCAAATTAAAAATATTTAAATATTAGACCAAATACAATAAAAAAATACTATGAACTGGTTTATGTTGTGTTCGTGATCGATTCACTTTTATGTTGTTCATAGATTTGTGCACACAGCTTGCTAAGAGTAAACTTTTAAAAGAAATAGTTTTATTCAGAGGTCAGTCAGTCACTCAGCAAATTCACGTAGCTTTGCTACTCAATTATTTCTAATTAACTTTTTATATTAAGACTTAGTGCATCGTCGGAATTAAAAGGAAATTCAATAAATGAGTGTAACAAGACTCACTCTCAGGACAACTCGGCACATAAGTTTGACCTAAAGCATCGTTTACACGGCCGGTTAGCGCCCGCCCGACCGCGTAACTCCGATAGTGAAAACATCGCCTTACAAATGTCGTGTTCACGGTTTAAGACGTCACTTCCTGCCCCCGGTGGATATGGGCCGCGGGTTTGGTTCCGGTCTGCTACACGCATTTAACTATGGTTTTGTTTTCATATGACCTTGATATTTCGGCGAATTTCTTACGTAACTGGCTATTGTTTTAGACGTTTTTGTAAGATCGGTAAACTGTTTGATTGTTAAGATCTAAGTGCTCGATTTGTTTGATAGCGTATTGTGCATGATATAGTACTGTTTTGAAGAATATATATTGTTTATTTAAATTTTGTAAGGCATCTCATTAAATGAATTACGAAAAATCTATCAATATCAACTATACATGCACCAACTCTATAAGCAAAACATAAATGACCATTCTCAAAATGTTATACAAACCACACACTTACGTTACACTATCTAATATATATACGTTACGCTACCCTCAGACAAGTAACATGAAAAACGAGCGTTAAATATACATACACACGTTAACATTACCAAAATGGTTGCAAAACGCCACGCCGTCGCATGAATGACAATCATCAGACTACCTGATGCGGTCACCATGATGTCGCGATTTGCGGGACTGTCCCGTAGACACGAGACGACAATGCCTTGAATAATGAGACACTTATTTGATTCAAACATTTATAGTTGTAATCAATACATTATTAAACTATAGGAATACATTACGGAAGTGTAAGTGAGTTCAGACATATTCTTTTCATTATTTACCAATACTTAAAACCTATAACAATAAATCGAAACATTAAAAAATATTGCAAACAATTTAAAAAACTGATTGTTTCAAGTAAATACATTAGTATAATATAATCATTTTCAGTATTTAAGTTTCACATTTAAATCCTTACATTATATGTAAGTTGGCCTTGTAATTGTGAAATTAGACATTATCATTCTGAAAAATTGACAGTTGAATATGCTAAGAAGTATTAAGACTATGATTATTTGTTATGAAATATTACGGTCCGTAACATTTGACCAACAAATTATGCAGGTTTTAACAGTCAAAAATGTAAGCGAACAATTGACCTAAAAATATTTAGGAGCAAAACGAAAGGATTCATGGTCAAACTCACGTCAAGTCTCTCAAGTCGCGAGATGAATTTATAAGAATTAAGAAATATAAAGAACTTAATGTTAACTAAAGAAGATATTATATTTAGAGATTATTATCGGTGTCGGTTAGGTTTTCCCATTATAAATTAGTATTTATGAATAAATTGAACACGATGAACTAATTTAACTTAGAAAGGCATAACGTTTCCCGAAAGATTTAGAAAATACCTTTATGGCGACCCTACAATTGACCAATTGCAGGATCACGTCATAGATGAAGAATTTAAACTGAAACAATGCCATCTTTGAACGTGCTGTGTGCGTGATGCGAATTATACTGCGCGTGCGCGGCGTTATTCCACAAACGATTACCAAATAGGACATTAGCCCTTATGTTTGGGCAAATAAATGTGCTTTTAGGTTGACAATTGAAGCTTTATTTTGGTGATGACATAGCTTATTTAAAAGAAAAGATAATAATAAATACTTTTAAGTACGTTTATATAATAATGTTAAACAACAGTGGCGATGGCGTATGTTAAAATTATCTTAAGATGATAGGTATTGTTTTAGATTGTTTTACAAATATTCTGAATGCATGTTTTGATGACGCTTAATAAGCTTGGCGTTATATAAGAACATGATTTCTTGTATTAAACAAACTGGCTTGTTGGTCATAATTTTTCAGTCACACCATCAAATACTAAACAAAATAATTCCTAACAGTCAAGCATTCGTTGAAGTAAGTTGCAGTCGTCCAGAGCGTTCGTTCGCACATGCAATCGATAATCCTCCTCGACGCGACGCCAACGTATTTAAAACGTTTAAAGTAATTAAACTAAAGTGTCGTGCAATGATTCAATATGATATTTAAATTAATTGAACAGATAAAAGCCTGGAGAATCGCAGCCGTCGTATGCGTTATATTAATTGCATCGTATGTTTTATTCTGAGGTACATGTGGGTATAGAAATGTTTGCAGATTTTTTTATTGGTTTAACTTTAATAATACTTGTAAGATGTTAACAACATTGTTCCAAATTAGATAAAAAATATCAAAGCGGTTGACTAGATGACAGTAATTGAGTTGAATAATCACTTTAAAAGCATTTAAAATAGTGTTAATTACGATAGATTTCAATGTGCTTGAACTCAACACAATTATTTAATAACAATAGCACGCGGCGCGAGTCAGGTATCGTTTTTCATGAATGTAGTTATCTTTATGTTCTTATTGTATCTTTATAATCTCCCATAATTATTTGAAAGATCATTGTTTATATCGGCTAAGTAATATCTCATAGAGTTCATCTGAGGAAGTCACTGCGGGTGATTTTACCAAAAAAGCATTTACCTACTCGGCGGTCTGTCAGTATATAAATGCCGTTGTCAACACTTATTTACTGTATCTTATCTATAAATAATTAAGTATAGAAAATGTCGAAATAAAACAAAAACTTTTAAAAAGAAGCGCATCATAACGGTTTCATAGAAGAAACTGTGCCATATCAAAACTTAGTATGTGACAGTACTTGTAGTTAATAATCAGTATGTGCATAAATTGGCTGCGTTGCGCAAGAGACGCGGGCGGCGCCGGGCGACGGGTGAAGTTACGAGCGACCTGGCCGCAACCACCTATGACCTGCGCGCGCGCCGATATACAGGTGGGGATTGACTTTTTAGGGTGGGTGCTTATGATCAGGTTTTGAATGACCAGTTTAATGTTATTTTTTTTTTGTTGACATGTACTTGCCTTTTGAACTATTATGTAGTAACTAGGTCCAGCTATCACACCTTAAAATATGAATTAATTATAATGAGTAATGTTAACATTACCAGATTTAGTTCTTCTAAGTCAAGGGTGAAGACTATTCAGTCACTTGTATTACGAAATTTCAACAATTTTAGCTTCTGTAATGTTTACGGTATACGGTTAGTAATTTAAAATTTCTCATATAAATTATGTCCAATAAGCGTATTTATCAAAATAGATACTTGTACACAAAACACTAAAACAAAACGGTATTGTGCGCGAAGTTTTAACTTCGCTCACAACATAACAATGTTCCTATTCCGAGTCCGCAATTGTACACTAGCTCTAGCTAGCGGTCATAAAAGCAAAGGATGCGCGGGCGCATCGCTGGCGAGAGGTGAACGTAAGAAAATAATAAATTATCCGTTGCTAGGCAACACGCTGACGAAACGTGAACACCATTGTTTTAAGTGCTTCGAATTTGTTTGGGATTTATTTGTTATTGTCTGAATTTGTGGTCATACTAGTTTTGATGCTTCGAGAATAGTTTTTTGGTTAGGGTAATTAATGACGAGGGACACGCATAATGTACCTAAGCTGTTTCATGTGCATAATTTTTTTATATTATATGCTTGTATAGTTATTAACTTTTAATTAATATCTAATGGTACTCTCTACGCTTCTGCCGCCTTAATTATGTCTACTACAAAATAGATGGCGTTGGTTGTTCGAATGGTAAAATACCGAAACCATATCGGGAAAATCAAACCAAACCGATAATTCTCAAGGTGCTGATTAATTATTATACTTGAGTCATGGTAATCTAATCTAACATTTATGATTGTACTACTAGAGAAAGACGTCGAGGTGACATACTTAGGATTTATTGTCTAATGGATTCATAAGACGAAGAAGATATCTTACGAATGAAGTTATATTTAAATTGACTGAATGATATTTCAGCGCTTTAATCTTCGATATTAGAAACTAAAGCTGGACGAAATTTTACTTAAACTTTTTCAATACTTAATTAGGCAATCTTTTTTAATGTTAGCCTGCTAATTTGGTAATCATACGTAATTATTTTTGGAGTTATGTTGCATTGTCTATAATAAGTTATTTTATTTATATGTAGATACTTTTAAATATTGTAATATTGTATGTTTATATTGCTGGCATATTTCATAGAGCGACCTGTACTTAGGTTTTTATGGTTTGTTCGTTATTTATAGACCATTATGGCATGATAAGGTTAAATGAACTACTTAATAATAAATGCGCAGGTCAGGGTTTCCTTCACTTCTTAGAGAATCGGAAAATGTAGGAGGTATTTATAGAATTTTGAAGGTTCGTGCCTAAGTAATTTTACTATTCTAATGAACCAGTCTGCAACGTTAAGCTGTGCTTGCCGTGATCAGTCTGCGTGTGACCATTCTAAGCTCGAGACATCGAGCATCGAGACCCTGTCGTGCCTCGGAGGGTACGCAAAGCCGTCGGTTCTACTTGCCATACGAACACCTATGACAATCGTTAGTGGTCCGAAGCCTGAAATCAAAAAACCTGTCTAACCTTCGTATATTGGTATTTGTCCCAGAAAATGGGTTGCGGCGTTTTGATGGCAGTTGCTTTGCGTAAAATACTGAAGCTCAGCCGTATCTGGTTAGACTGTGAGCTGACTCCAATACACATATCCAAATTTTGAGTTGCTATTAAGAATTTCGTAACACTGTTCGACTTGAATCAAATCAAATCCAGGACCTTAAACTCAGCTGTTTCTGCTGAACTTATGAGGTAGTCAGTATATTAATATAAAAGATTCTAAAACGACATCGCGCGTAAATTTATAGTATCATACCCTCCCATGAAATATGTTCCAAAGTATACTTAACCTGGTGTTCGGACCCATCGCAATGTAGTGCCATAACTTTACACTACTACATAGTTTATGGGGTATTAATGGTGATGGACCTCACAAGTTTACTGCATTTACATTGTACAGCAATCGAGAGTAAACAAACTAAATAGATGCCCGAGCTGTCTGCTGGTACGAATAATGCTGGGATTATTATTATTATTTTATTTTTTAAATAAATATTCTGAACAATTTTATTAATTTTTCAGCACCATCTAGTCGCAAACTAAGCAGATTTTTCTGTTCAAGGCCTACTGCCAGTCCTTTTACACGTGCAACCTGTGGGTTGACTATACGCAGCGTTCATACAGTGATCTGCGAGTACAGTACAACAACGCGTTCAGGGTGTTGTTGGGGCTGCCGCGTTACTGCAGTGCTTCGGGTATGTTCGCAGACGCGAGGGTGGACGGCTTCTATGCCATCATCCGTAAACGAGGCGCGTCGCTGCTCTCCCGGTGGCGTGGTAGCGCCAATACCATCTTGGGCGTGTTGGCCGACAGATGGGACAGCCCAGTGTTTGCCCGCTGGATGCGACTCCACAATTTTTAACTATTTTATTTTATTTATTTTCTATTTTGTAATTTAATTTGTTAATATTTAATTGTAATTATTATTATTCCGTGTTAATTATGATTATTATTATTTTATGCAAAATGTACGAGTGTATGGGTCTAGATGCCCGAAATAAAGAATATTTAATTTAATTTAAGCAGAGCTTGTACTATCGGTACTAGAAAATGGATATAATATTTATGTACTTTTTTTTTGTAAATACATTCTTATAGTAAATAAGAAACACCCAGACATCACAAACATTTAAGTTCATCATATAAATATTTGTGTCTTGTGGGAATCGAACCCACGACCTCGTGATCAGCAGTCCGACACTCGAACCACTAGACCACAGACGTCAAATAATGCTGATTATGAAATTTGTATTTTTCATATTCGATATTTAATCTGTAGATGACGGGACTAGTCTGTGGTTAGAACCTGTCAAGCAACAATTAGCAGACAGTAGAGATACAACTGTAAAGACCCGTAGGAGGGTCGCGGTTCTTTAACATAAAGGGTTTTATTAACGCAGTGATAGCCTAGTGATATGACCATTGAACTGTCAAGTCAATGGTCCCGGGATCGAATACAAGGCATGTATCTCTTACTTTTCGAATTCATGTGCGTATTAATAATTAAACATTACTCGCTTTAACGGTGAAGGAAAACATCGTGAGGAAACCTGCATGCCTTAGAGAGTTTCTCGACAGTGTGTGAAGTCCACCAACCCGCACTAGGCCGGCATAGTGGACTATAGCCGAATCCCACTCACTCTGAGGAGGAGACTCTTGCTCAGCAGTGGGAACGTATATGGGTTAATGATGATTAACATTTAACAATGTAATGAAGACGAATGGGTTAAATAGCGACATTAGCTACATAGCGGTATTTGACTGCAACACACTACCGTTGTGAGTTCGATTCATACACGAGGAAAATATTCGTAGTTCTTAAGTTTTCGAAAATTTTCGAGTTTGTGTGGTTTGTGTCCGTTGATTTCGTGTTTGTAAAGTTCCACGCGACAGGGTTTGTTCCCTAGTGTTTCTGGCAGTAGGATTTTGGTCTAAGAGTGGCAGCAAACTCCATCATTATGATCCGTCGTGTGTATGTGAGCGCTAATGATATTTGACTTGCGTGCTCCGACTTAGACTATGTTTGTGCTTTCTGTCAGGCAAGAGTACGGTGAAACGCATCTAAGTTTAATCAATGTTAGCTGATTACACTTAGAATTATGTTCTTCTTCTTATCGTATCAATGGTTAAACAATTTTCGAGTAGTATAAGGCTAAAAGTAGGTATGTTTATTTATAGGTATGTCAGTTGAGAGGTGTGTTCATAGCTTGCGCACTAAAATCATTGTTAATGCTCTAGTAGTGTTAGACAATAATCCAACAAACTTGTTAGTTTATCGGCATGACGAACCATTGAATGCTAAAAGTAGAAATGATGCAGTCTGTAATCTTCACACATTTTGTCATTAAGACTGTTAAAGACAAATTGGTCATCAAAACTAATCCACCCATTGTTGCCTTTCAAGGAAAACTAAGAAATAACTACCGTCTCATCACAATACAAATTACTCGTAATTTAACACATGAATCACTTTGTTATATCGATTTTCGATGCGATTATTTATCAATTCGTGTGACAAATCGAGTGAAGACCCCATGTGGACTTTCCAAATGAACCGTTGGCAGCATCACGCACGCGAAACAAGCGTGAGAACGGAGCAGATAACATTAACAACGTCAAATTTTGACCTTTCTCCTACTGTGGTGACCTGCACCAATACAACTTTGCACTGTATCAAATTAATAATCATCTAAAACAGATCTTATTACAACCTGACAAGCATCGAAATTGATTGCCAAGGAGATTTTTCAATGGTAAAAAGATGATGGGCCAAAACGCGAGCGCGTGTCATCCCGCGTTTGCGTTCAGAAGCACTGACCTGCACCGCACCGCGATGTTTTGATTGGCTCTGACATTCAAATACAATCGATTATTCGTTTAATTTGAATCGATACCGCTCGTGATTTACTCTACGGGGAAATCGACGTTCATATTTTGAAACTGGAACATTTGACTTTTTAATAAAATTCCCAGACAATGATGACATCTAGGTATTTAGTAAGGAATTCATTCGTTTGTAAATTATTAATGTTGCTGGACTAAATAAATAGGTTGTGCGAGTTAAGCTGACCGATATAAATTCACCTGTTCACATTTAATTACTGACCTATCAATTTACGTTACGAGTTACGTAATAGTTGTCGTTGTTAACAACAATAGATCCTTGAACCCGGCACAATCGTATAAATTATGCAACAATACTAATCGTACAACATGTCCGACGGACGCCGCTGCAGA
Organism: Acronicta alni; assembly: GCA_964056405.1. Classification (NCBI taxonomy): domain Eukaryota; kingdom Metazoa; phylum Arthropoda; class Insecta; order Lepidoptera; family Noctuidae; genus Acronicta; species Acronicta alni. The sequence continues at coordinate 15,152,270 of OZ043925.1, read as the reverse complement.
TTTCGTGACGGGAATAAAAATTATTGCCATGCTCCAATAAGTTGATCGGTGTGCCAACTGCGTTGCGTCCGTTGACAATTTCGACACGAGACCTCTCTAAAACAATGACAATCATTAACTGGCCCGCCAATCAATTGTCGACTAGAAATTAATGATTTAAAATTCAAATTCGCGTAACTAATCGTCCCCAATCGATACAAATAAAACAAGACCGTACACGCAAAAGTGAGTAAGTGCAAATTTGAATCGATTGCGGGAGCTGCGGAATCGAGACGAATTGATTCACCCCGTGAACTGTATTGCAAAGTGAATAGGCGGTGTGTCGCTACTATGACGGCCGTTGCGGCAAATGAACCGTTTTATATTGATCTCGTTTTTAATTGATACTTTGCCATTGCAAGGTTATAAACAAAATAAACATTGATAATTTTATTAATTCAATCATAATTGAAGTGTGTTATAACAAAGTTGAAGGGATTTACCATGTATAATAATATAATAAATAGCTTTGTTATTGTAGAATTTATGTCAAATAGTGCTCAGAGATAAAAAAATAAACTACATGAACGACAGTATACATCCAAGTAGTCCTTGAGGCATTCAAGAAGATACTTACTTTATAAAACTTACTTACTGCATAAAAAACTCACATACAAGCAATAATTTTTCAAAGATCCCGTTTTAAATGGAACTAATTAAAGCCTAACCAGCGGCACTTTATACTTCAACATCTAATTGAAAACTAATTAACTCAATATAGGTCATTATCGTTTAAAATATAATTAAACATATATAAGCATTAAAGCCAATTAAAATAGTCCAATTAATTAGTCGCCGAGGCTATTAAGGTTTATTCTTTTCGCGCTAAGGTCTTCGTTGACAAATTACGAGAGCGGTGCCTTTCATGGCGATGGTTCGTGGCGAGAGGCCAATTGTCTCCATACAATACGATTACACACACAGATAATTCTAGAAAACCTTTAAAAGCAAATTAGAAGCGATGATTTATTACTGAACTGGTTACGAAATGTAACTGAGCGGTGTCTGCTAGGGTGTGTGTAGATGGAGACATTTTTGAAAGTGTTAGCAACAGTTCAGTAAATATTTTGGGTAAGAACACAACAGATTATCAGATATTTGTTTTAGCTTTAATGGTTTGTTTTATTTGATGATACAATAAAGAATGCAAAACAAATAATCCGATCCGATTTAAGCAACAAAATTTTACGTTGTTTAACGTTGCTTTCAGTTTTTCAGCCGTTCTGCATTTCATGTTTTATTGCTTATCTTTCTAATGACAAACCAATTAAGCTCACAATTTACTCAGTCAGCCGATGATAGATTTTCATTTATTACATCATTCCGAAGCACATATAACTTAACATCGCTATATACGCGTCCTAACCGTCAAATATCTTTTCCGCCAGTGTTTCCCGATCGCGTGCGGTACCGCAATTTGAATGTGCTCCAAATTTGAAAATAATTCGTTTCGCCCCGATGACGCGCGGCCGTGCGAATTAGAACGTTTATTGGATGAACATTTGACAAGATGGCAGGGACAATCTTGTTGAGAGAATTGATATGATCGATGAAATCACGGAGGAGGTTTTAATTCGACTGTATATTTTTTATGGGTAGTAGGTACATATTGTACATACGTGTTGATCTGTTGTGTAAATAGGAGTTTGGTCTATCTAGAAAATCTAGTTCCTCAAGTGACCTTTCGAGGTGTTATCCAAGTTGTCCATACAAAATATTTTACAAATTACATAGCGACTATCGTTCGCTGAAGTCCTTGTAAGGCTACAGACTTTACTTGCGAAAATAAGGAATACTGAAACATACCATTACATTAAATAAATCTGAAGTAAAACTAAGAACAGTAATTCCTAGGCAGCTATCGACGCTACACCATCAAAGGACAGAAGGTGAACTAAAAAAGATATCAACAGTATAGTTACGAGTAGCGGCGGGTTCAGACGGCCAGTTAATGGCAGCGGTGATTGATGTTGATCGCCCGTGCTCGGCAAAAACGTGTGAACCCGGCTTAGTGGCTGTGCTCCAATTATTGCGTAACTCTCGGAGGCTCCGTACGTTATCATTACGATAGTTACTTTATGGGGTGAGCTGAGATCTTGATTAAGGTAAAGGATAAACGCGAGTACAATATTTTATTAGTAGATCCTGTACTGTGCTTTCCACCACTCTTAGACGTATTTCAATTAAAACAAGGCTATCATCGTTTATAAGCACAATAGACATTTAGGCAAAATCTCCCATTTGAAGTCTTTCTGGTGATACTACAGAGAATGTATTTAATTACCGCCCATAATAAGTAGGTATGGAGTATGTATGTACACCTTATTTCTACTACCTACACATTTCTTTCGTTTTTCTAAATGCCTATGTTTTGTATAGAATTAGCAAGTGACACCTAACTTCACAACACCGATCCAATTCATCAGTACAGAACTCCCTACGGCCCATTAACCAGTAGATAACCATCCGTAGTAACTAGAAGGTTCATGGTGTACAATGTTACCCAACCGCCACTTAAGTTCACGAGCCGGAAAATGGCCGGCGAGATATCGAAACTGATTTAAAATCCATTTTGAAAAAACTTCGCAATAGACCCGACTAATCTAGGTTAAAAATTTGCCCGTGAAATCATTTAAATAGTGCTGAAAATCGGTTTGGTTAGTGTTTTCATGTTGGATTTCAGACTGCACGATTATGACGACTCATTGCGAGATTTGATAGTAATTTTATAATCTACCTACTAGCTGTTTATCTGCGATTATCTCGTTTTCCCAATTCCGTTTTAGTTCTCACCTAACTAATATTTTGTTTGTTTGTGTATTCCTTATATATTATAAGTACCTAGGTATGTATTTACAAAAAATACGATATCTATTTTCTAGTACCCATATCTATTGACAAAAAAGTATACAAGTGGGTATTATATCCATAGTACAAGCTCTGCTTGTTGATTGTTTTTTTCTTTAATCAACTATTTAAAAACTCCTTACATTCCAGCATTTTCGCAAGAATGAGAAATTTAATAGTGAATATACAACTAAGTCTGTATTCAAAGTAAAAACTAAAAGGAAAAATAAATCTATCAAGTAACAAGCACACCCAACAATCGAGCGTTCAGTCCACAGGTTCGAGTCGCGTGCGACGTATTTACATACAAACGGGTGCGCGGGCGCACGCCACATTTAATTACACGACACGAGACAAATTGACGACCGCCCGCTAACGATCAACGCTAACGACTGAGCTTATAGGATAAAATAGCTCTTTTTTATGTTTTAATTAAATCGTTGTAAGTAGGTACTCGTTTTAAAGTGAATGCCATTAATATTGTATGGTGAAAATAAGGCCACGATATATGGAAAAATATATATTTGTCTACGAAGGTGAACAAACCTAAGGAGAAGCATTTTTTGATGAGCGGTCACCGTTGCCAGTGGACATCTGTGGCGCTGCCAAGGGCACAGAAAATCTTTTAAAGCAAAGGAGGTCATCAAAAGTCCATACAACTCAGCTCAAATTTGTACCTGAAGTACAGCTGTCAAGCAGCTGTCAAGTTAACAGTTTTTACTATGAAGCTGTGTGCCAAAATGGTGTGCGTTTGACATTCCAAAACTGACACTGACAGCAGATAGCTATCAAGTTGACAGTATTTACTATAAAAACATTATGAAACTGATGTTAAAATAGCGTGAGTTTTTTCAAATTTAAAGTTATTTTTTCCCATCCCCTAGTGAGCATAAAAAAAGTATGACGAGTTTTAACCAGCGTAATACAGGGTATTATTTCCAATAAGTAAGTGTACCCTCGGTAGATCATTTGGGCAGATTTTGGTGACATCCTTTAAAAATGCGAAGTATCATTAAGAAGTACTTAACTAGTCTAGGACACATCATGTGTAAGCTAACGGACCAAAGTAATGGATTATTTCCTAACCCCCAATAACAACAGATATAGATATCTTACTTGCTCATTACATTTTCCTATCATATAACTTACCTACTTTGTTAACCCAAAAAAATCATTGATTACATAAACGTTGGTAGCAAAATGAACAGTATTGTGGCACGAGGTGACCGCTCGAGACATCCTGAGACAGTTTCCACCCTTGCACAACCCATTGTCGTTCAGTTCCACTTGCATTCATACAAATTGCGCTTGCGCAAGAAGGAAATTGTCGTTTGTATGGACTAGTGGGTTTTGTATTGCCCTTGTTTTTAGAATAAATGTAGCATAGTAATCGAGAGTCGGATTCGTAAAAAATATGTAGGTACCCACATCGTATTGACAAGGCCAGAGCAGAGCTAGCGGTTGAGGACCTTGCCCAGCAGTGGGATTATAATAAGACAAATAATTGTTATAGAACATTCTTAGGTAATTACTTACACCATGTATATATAAAGTATAAAAGTAGTAATATAAAGTAGTAATGGTTATACATAATATTTGTGTTTCTAGTAGGCTATTACCTTAGATTAATTTAGTTCCTTTATTTCGTCACTAAACAGATATAATAGGGTAAGCGTTAGTTTTTTAAAAGTATGAAATTATATGAGACCCGAGAAATCCGCCAAATCCTACTTTAGGATGCTTCAACAAAAAAAACTATAACGGATGATTATGCGTGTTGATCGAATTATTGATGTGCATCTCCCGGACATTCGATATCTACACACTGCTGTATAAGTTTACATTCCTTAAAAACCTTTTTATAAAGAATTAAGGTTCAAAATTGTTTAGGTCATGCACGACTCGTTTGGTATTGCTAAGGATGAATCGAGTTATAATCGGAATTAAAGTAATTATCGATATTAGTAATCAATCACGGAATGCGTTTTTTCATAGTTGCGTTTTTAAGATGCTTTGCGTTTAAACGCCAAAGTCGTTAAGTTGCTGTTTTTAATTCGATACTGTAATTTACTTTTTTATTGTGTCAAGACAGATGTACCTACTTATATTACTACACGGTATCTGTATAAATGAGGATACTAAAGTCAAAATTTCCATTTAGTTAATTAATTTATATCTTTCGAATAACACGAATAATTGCACTAATTTATTTAATTGATTATTAAAATGATTAATGTTAAAATGGTTTTTGTAGGTCTACTAATAATAAAAACAATCTGAACATTATAAATAAATTCTAACGCTTCTGGGTGTTAAATTCCTCGAATCAAATCAATATGTATACCGCACAATTTTTCAACATGGCGACGAATTTGGAATAAAATAAATATCAGATGTTCCATTTCGATTAAGTTGGTCGTATTAATATTATTCGAATAAGGTGTCAATCGATTTATCGTCATCATAATGAAGTCACGCGACGTTTATAAATCGCCGTTTATAGCAGACGAGAAGCTTTAATTATGTCTCCATGTTTAATAAAGATGAGAGGTTGAAGACCTCTATTGTATTTATTGGTTTCTGGTCAGTTCTTGTGCCTTGAATAAGGTCGAGTGTAATTTTCAAGTAACCAGATTTACATTCTGGAAGAATTAAATGAAACTTGACACCAAAACGAATGGAATTTCAGTTTTTTAAACCAATAACGATAGACCGGACAACCTGTGTGCCATAGAAATGTCAATCCATCCGAAATAGAGATGGAGGAATTATTTCTATCAGGACCAGTAAACTCTATAACAATATTGTGGTACCTTGCTTCGATTTCACACCGATGCCTTACAAAAAGTTTGTAATTTGTCATGAATCATTATGGAATGAAATATTGAAAGGGACTTTACAAAAATTCATCCATCCCGAATGAGGATTTTTAGTACCTACCTACTTTAAAAAAAAGTGGTCCCATGACTCCTACCGACTAAAAACAGCACTTGCCTTGCCTTGCCCTATATTTCATGGTCAATGGATTGGCCACGAATGTTACAGGCTGTGGTCCAGCACTCCCTGGACCCCTGACCCCAAATGGCGAGGATCGAAAGGGACTGAGAATGTTAATTATTGTCCAAGAATATTTATAATACAACTTCATAATGGATATGCAAAGGCAATAGCTAATCGAATACACTGAGATGTTAAAATATTTTATTTTGTTAATAATTCCAAATAATTAAGATTAAATAGTGAAGAGCGTTTATAAAACGCCCGTGTGAAACAACCAATGATCCTTGATACGATTGTTGAAATTTACATTTCCGATTTTCTGTTTTCATTTCCTAATAATTAGAACGAATCGCATGACTTTAGAAAATAAGCGCTTGCTTAATTAATGATTACACAGATTTTAATTAATATGCCGGTTACAGCATTGCTGGCATAAAACGCCTCTTGGAATAAAATTGCCTAGCAGAAACATACGTAATTACTTAACGACTTCCTTTGCAATGCCAGAATGGAGAGGCAGAAGAGCCTTAGCCCAACAGTGGGATATAATGAGTACGGCATAATGATGAGGAAGATAAAAAAGCAGCCATTTCTGTTGTTTTTCGTATTCCATTACCTATTTTGCACATACTTCTTTAAAATGAGAAAAGGCAGTCGTTTCGCCTTTTGTCTACCTATATGACATTGAGAGAATTAGGGTTGTATGTATTAGGTATGTATGTGTGAATTTTCTAAGAACATGAAAGATTTTAAAGACTTAATTGATATCTACCTTGCATCCTTCACACGTGAATGCGCCGAAATGGAACCCGGCCGCTGGCTCCCCGCATACTTTACACTTTTGGTTCATCTGGAATAAACGAGAAAATTTGATTAGATTAGTAAGAAGAGAGTCTTGAAGTGGTATGAAGTGATGTGATAGAAAGAAAAGGTGGTACTGAATCAAGCAAGCAAGAAATATGGGGAAACAGAATATTACTACAAAGTCATTTCTCGAAGATTAGGCAGAACGAGACCCTTAGCATGGCTAGCTGTTGCTAATTTTCGTTCGATTTTGACAAGAGACTGTTGAAGAAAAGTGAAAATTATAGACGTTTAAAAATAGAATAAAATTTATACAAAGTAAGAAAAAGCATTTAAGAAAACACACTCGCGGCGCGCACAAAACTAACCAATATTGTTGCTCTTATCGCTCGACATAAACGAATATGCAACTGAAAATCCGCCACAGAAACCCAATTCACTGTTAATATGCCGTGACCGAGATCGGCCATTTTCCAATCAGTCATTTAGTTGTTAATTTCGAAGAGCATGGGGCATGTTATTGGTTGCATATGCGATAAAATCGTTTTGTATGTATCGATTAAACGATATTAATTGTTGCGATATTATTTCATATGCGTTACGTGTCGCGTTCTACGCGTTCTATATTTGAAAACTTACCGTGTCTTATTGAAGAAAGTCTATTTTTTTATTGTACGGAAAGGCATTGACATATTAAAACTTATATTACTTTTGTGATAAGTAATTGTTTTTTTTATCATGTTATGTGTCGTTAACGGTTAGTGTTTTTTGCCTTTTATGAGGTAAGCAGGTATCAAATACCGCCTACAATCAACAAGCTGGCATCGCTCAAATTTGATAGCAAAAAAACAGTTTTTTAATTTGCATAAAATTCAGAATGAATTAATAAACTTTAAAAGATATAATTGAACGTTTTTTTACAAAATGACGGCTGTTTCGTATTAAAATAACAATAAAGTCATAAGCTGTGTATTTTCTTTCATCGCGTGAGTTATCATTATGACAATATAACATTTTAATGGCTATTTCAACGGTTTTTACACTTTTAAGCTCGTAATATAATGTAATGTGCATTGTAAATCTACAAAAACGTCTGTTATTAACAAAATTATGTGATTAACGCTGAAAATATATAAGAATTAAAGTAAAAAGTAAAGTTATGAGCTGACGGCGTCCATGTTACGATTGCCACAATGTCGGGTCGTTAAAAGGATCTCGATTTTGTTTGGGGTTCCTTGCGACATAAACTAATTTGTAATTTAGGATATTCATATTTTTTTAAGAACTATTTAATAATTTGAAAGTGTGTGGCGAAGTGTCAATTCTGATGAGAGGGAAGCTGTGCATTTTTTTTAAATGCTGTTCACTCAAAACTTTCCTCGTTCCACAGCGTCGTCACTAGCAGCGCAGAGGTCAGTATAATTTTGGGGCACAGAGGACAGGATAGGTGTGATATGGTTTGCGATACAGTTCTAGATCCGCACCTTGAATTGCTATTTTTAATTCGTAGAAACTTAAAGTGACTTTTCCAAAGGAAGTCGGTAGGAATCCAGTGGAGACTTCGGCATAGTCAATTGTTTCGTATTTCACTGGCTTCCGTCTTACAAGGATTTTGTTGTAAGATTTCTAGTTGGCTAAAGAACTTTTCAATGGATATATCGATATATGATTCAAGTTACGCTTGCTACGGTGAATACATGATGTATATAGTTCTTTTGTAGGTAAAATTCTTCGAAGAAAATGTTAACCGTTCGTTCTGAGCAGGGACGCCAAACATTGTCAATTTTGGTTCTAAGACCTAGTTGTGGTATCACTTCATTGCATCCATATCCATGTCGATTCGTAAAGAACCATTTTCTCAGAATTTCCAGAATTTCATTAAATATTTTTGCATACGGAACACAACAGTTCATTAATTGTATTACCAACTAAATGTTAAAACGAGCCCCGCGTGTCAGCTGATAGTAATCGGAGATATTATATCGCGATGCAAAATATGAAGAAAGCATTTGGGTTAACTTGTTTTCAGTAATTAAAGTAATGTAATATGCGCTTAACTGTATGGGAAACATAATAATACACAGGTGTTGCTTATTCATACAATATTGCTATCCTAGTTTTTTCTAGTGAGATGCGGAGATCTATTGTACACGACGCAACCCAATTTCTGGGTTATACCTACCGAATATCTTAAGGATACATTGACTGTCAAACTTTTCGACTAACACTAATGATTGTCATAGCCTCGTATAAAAAAAAGGGCTGACAGATTAACGTGCTCTTCTGGGCTCTAAGAATCCTGTCCATAGACTGACATCATCCATGCATCCAGTGGGTCCTTTTTATTTAATTCTGAGAATCACACACACATTACACTCAGATTAGATACAAAAGCAGCTGAAAACTGAGGAGTTGTCAGGAAAAGATATAAGTATCTCCCCCACCAAATCGCCTTTCCAATACATCACAACGCAAACAATTGTAAACGTACAAAACATCGCAAGATCTATCCGCAGACGTAGAAATAAACTTGGAGAAAATTCCCGAGATTTCTATCGAGAACAAAATGAACAAAGGCTAGTCGTAGCTACGAAGTAATCCGTTTATCTGGGCGGTGGGGATCGACAGAGATGCAGGTGTATGCGTACGCGCAGTCCACGAGACTTGAAAGGCGAAAAGGCGAAATGTTTTTGTAGAAGCTACACCAAGCTAATATACTGACTGGTGACTTTAGGCAATGCAGGCAGAAATGGAATTAAAAATAGCTAATCTGGCTAAGATTACTAAGTATTTAGTTCATATTTTATTACCATTTTTAAAAGGGTTCTAAACTCGCACTATTTTGGAACACAAAAACGAATAGAATGTCGTTTTCGTGTTAACTTATCGTAATATTAAAATCCATTTATTTTTTAGGTAGGTATGAATTTATTCTTTATGCACAGATGGTAAAAAGGTGGACTTCTTCGATTCCTTTTAGACAACCATAGTGTGACGCAGAGACAATAAGAACACATTAGATGTTAGACATCCTATAAATATTTTTAATAATTAAGTTCTCCACTATTTTCTGTGTTCTATGCGACATCAACGTAAAGTAAATCACGCAGCGTGCGACCGTCGCGTATCGTTCCTCGAATCGTGCGCACCTCTAAATTAGAACAGTGGCTTTCAGCTAGCGCCATCTAGTATTAAGAAACAAAGCTTGGAGGGGTTTAAACAAATGTATTTATAGTAAAAATACTTTCACTGAAGCGAGGAGATTTTATATACAATGCCATTTATTATGTCATTATAATTTATTTTTAAGAGAGTTAGGGCATAGTAGGAGTAATTCCACTCAAATTGGAGCTGCCCGACTGGGGAAGTACCTTCGCCTTGCAGAAAATCAAAGTGAAATAACACTGCTCTGAGCGTTGTTGTGTTCCTTAAAGTTACGGTGAGCAAGGTTGCCAGTGCTCCGCGAGGAAACGTTGTGTTCTTCTTTCGTTTTACAGGGTCGGCAACGCGTAAGTGATACCCCTGGTGTTACAATCATCTATAGGCTACGGTACCGCTTACCATTAGGTGGGCCGTATGCGTTTGCCACCTTAGTGGTATAAAAAAAAACGAATTAATTAAATAGATAAACTTTATTTGCGAATGCAAATGGTTACAAATAATACAGCCTTTTCGTATAATATGGAAAAATAGATTTAAATAAAACCTGTCAATTTTGCAATCATTATCTGTTCTTTTCAATCTCTAACCGGCTCAAGAATTATAATAATTATCATTGATATAATTTATTAAGATCATGATCATCAGATAAAACGGTGACGTCACAGTATTACACACATGTAGGGAACGTTTTTAATAATCACAGCAAGTAATCGCCACTAATTGGCCCAATCAACCGCATCTATAAAGGTTGGATCACTTTTGAGTAATTATATAACATTATTTTTATTTTAATATAAAAGGAACAACAACGTATGAAACCTGTGCTATATTGAAAAAAAGTAATGGGTTTGAAATAAACGTTCTAAATTGTTAAAAATAAAAAACAAAGGGATAATTGCTCACAATTAAATCATTTGTCATTGACTGCCCTAAATATTACATTTAGTTCATAAAAAAACTTGTACGTCCGGTATAATGTAACTAAGTTTCACATTGGGCCTTTTGCTAATGAGTTTTGGATGAAAATATGAAATATGTGGTTGATTCTATCAGAAAACGATTTCATGCTTGAAGTGCACCAGTCGGTATCCAGATATAAGTAAACCATGTAAGGTCACTGACCTTGCAAAAATTTTGCGAAGGCGCACACAGACCGAATAATCTCGATATCTGCCCATGTAACTCGACGCAACAGATCGATTCCCTTACTACATGACTTAATTAATTTCTCGCTTGCGTTAATTTTTTTAGGGCACACCTTAAATAATTTAATACAATGGAAACCAAACCAATAAAACATAATCCTAAAGTTGATATTACAATGCACGAATTTGGAGTTTATCCAAGCAAATAAATTGAAAGCTCATGACAAGTTTCGAGTCGCGAATATTTCGGAGTCAAAAAGGCTGTCACCCTTGTCAGTTCGTCTGCAATCATATATATCTCGTTTATAATCTGGAAATACAATTAGCATATTAATCGCTTCATATCTCGATGATTAAAACAGTCGTTTTATTTAAATCGATTTTGTTTTTGATTTATAATCGAATAAGTTGCCGGAGATAGATCCAAACGTGTGTGATTATTATGACTAGTTAATTTTAATATAATACCAATTCTGTGTTTTTATTATTAGATATACATGCTAATTTGTTGACAAGCATTATAATCTGGTAACTTTAATAAACATCATTTCACTGGAGGCTCATGGTAGTTACAGGGTGGTTGTTAACACCATAAATGCGACTGTAGCTTTGCGCAATAAAAAATAAATTATTTCACATTAACACCAGAATCTTTATAAATTACATAGTATAAAGTTTTTCTGAAACGTGCTAATATTATAATCTTTAGAAACACTTCCAGAAATAATCTATATGGACTATAACACGTATTGAATCTTATGCTGCAATTCTGCACTAACGGTCGAACTTTATATCAAAATTATTGATACTATTCATCGTAATATAGATCCCTTTGTAAAGGATCAAGATTATGATTTATTTCTGTGATTTACAAAACGTTCGACGGAGATGAGTTTATCAGCGAATTAGCGCACACAAAAACGATGAACTTTAAATGCCACGCAACACTCGCACTTGTGGGGTTTGCAATAAATTGTAACAAATACGTGTACACTATGCCATAAACATTTCTAGGTACTGCTTATGAATAGAGCCACTAAATCTACATATTTAAATGTTCCCGTGGCGTAACAGCGATCTGTACGTGTTTCCTGAAACAGTACGAATATTTATAGGTATATCCGCAGTATCAATTTAATCTTACTTGATTGTGTCCACTTTTTCCATAACTTCATAAATTACTTCATTACTTACATTACAGTGCTCACCTTCAGTTTCTTAATAATATCAGAAGGAATAATATCTATTGCACGGGTTATATTTTACTCCAGAACTGTCGATATTACGGTAGACATATTATTTATATCGTGTGAAAGACGACGCGGCCTGTCATTTGGCGTGACCACTATTATCGAAGCGGCTCGGCGGCGACCTCGTGGGAATCTATGGGGTTTATGGGATTCTGAGGCAGGGTTAACAGGTGCATTTGTTGAGGCAAGCGCTGACTGATGGCATGTCGTAATGGTGGATTGACGTGGTATTTGTGAGGTCATTTCTGCGGAAAATTGTGTGGCTTCTTACATGGTGTTTAAATTGGAACTCATTGGTTCTTCTAGACTGTTGCGTTAAATAAAATAAAAAGGAAAAAAATATAAAGTTTTAAAGAAACATTTAGCACTAATTCTAATTGTTATAGAACTTGTAGACCAATCTAAATTTCAGGTCCTAATTTTAAAGATTTCAGACTAAAACATGCACCTAATAGTTTGTCAGGTAGTATAAAATACAAAGAAGTGTTATTTCTTAGGAAAGCAGGTACTGTAAATTTTAGTGTCCAAACTTATGATGACGTATTAGGGTTTATTTCCTAGTGAGAAAGGTGCCATTCATCCTGCGTAGCACTATTTCGAACTAAAACAGTTTCAGCACGTTTAAATTTAGTTCCTTATTTCTCTGCTTGTCAACCGACTAGGTTTTGACGTATTGTTGACATTTGCAAGCAAGCAGCAGTCTCATGAACTATCAAGATGTAGTGTGCAGCTTATGGATGTGTAGGTTTGAGAGCTAATCTTGTATTTTGACAAGTTTACGTCATAGCTGTCATACCGTCGTAATGTACTATGAACGTGGAACGAATCTTATACTAATGTAATGATGAATGTTTTTGCATTCAAATAATCTAAGTATGACTTATATAGAAAATACTTGTTTGTATGTTGGAATATATTAATTGAATAACCTCGCCAAGTACTTATTATACATATTTTAAACAAATATTATGCATGAACTGTTAACATTCTTCTAACACAAAAGAGTGTCATTATGGGCAGGATTATTACTGCTTTATAACCAATGGGAACTAATACTGGTGAATTGTTGATGCATAATTAGTGCACCTCTGCCTAACCCTTCGGGGACTACAGGCGTGTCTTTTATGTAATAATCAATAGGTTTAGAGACTTAAGACACATCTAGTGCTCAATAATCTCCCAATCAAGTTGAAAGAAATCAGCCGATACCATATACTTTTATCCAATTCCCATAGCTTACCACAAGCGGACCGTAGGCAAGGTTCTCACAAAGACAAGTACAGGCAGAGTTATAAGTGAGCGAAGCGAATGTGTAATGCCGCGGGAACCGAACCGGTGAGGCTACGGAGGACAAAACACCAAGAGAAAATGTATTCAAGGTTTGTTGGATATATATTAGATCAGTGTGAGAGATTCTGGCAAATGAAGGTGAAGTTTATGTTGATGATTTTTTTATCGTTGTAATAAGAATTAGAGTAATGGAAAATTAGGCTACGCTTTTCTTAATTTATATTTCCTAAAAATGTAAAGTCAATAATTATTTGGTGATTTCGCAGTTAACATAACGTCGTGGAATTAACATTACATTTTTAATGTAAAGTTAATTCCACCCCATCTCTACATTGCGTTGCTGGCGCTACATAGACTCGGCTCTACTCTTGATTTCGTTTTGATAGGTGTTAATTTGTCATGCTCTTGTGGTTCACGCACGTCACACCTGTTAACCGTAACAATATTATTACAAGCCGTCTGTTTGTCTGTCCGTATATCATCTTGAAAACTATACTAAATTGCTAAGTTACTTTGTATAACGAGGTTTTTATTCAAGTTTTGATTGAGGGTAGAAGAAGTATTGTAATGAGGTTATGAATGCGTAGTTTCTGTAAAAAGTAAAGCGTGGGATTCGGATGGGAAGGTAGTGTTTGTAGTAACTTATTACTTTGTAGGTACGACTGGAAACAAAAATATTATAAAACAAATTAATCATAATTGAAGTCAAAAGTTGATATGACTAAGTTTGCAATTATCAATTACTGCTTACGCACATTTTATCAGCTTGATTGATATAATTGATATTGACTATTTTGATTTATAAAAGCTAAAGGAAAAAATATGAAGCTATTTCATTCGCTATTATCTACGTTTCATATGTGAATGACATCTAAAGCGATAGTGTTTCGAATAATCAGAATTCTGTTTCCTTTACTCAATTAATGTTACTAACTTACACCGGGTTTTCTGTACAATTTGGGGGTCTTCACGAGTGAATAGGTATCTTCTAGGTAAGCGTGCTACATATTAGACCACATCGTCACTTACCATCAGGTGAGATTGTGTTCAATCGCTAACCTCTTATAAAAAAAAGTATTTTTAGAGTGCAAAAGACCGGACCAAGTAATATTGCAAAATAAAATACAGAAATCTTAGAGCCCAGTTCACTGCGCAAGGACATCAAAAGAGACCGTAGTTCAAAGGTACTCCTGCGCATCGCAACGTGTATAAATGTCCAATTAAATTGATCAATCGCTACACGCAGCTTCAATTAGTGTAATAACATGTGGCGAACAGTTCAATTAATATTGTCGCTTTAATTGGTCTAGCTTCAGCCTATGCGAAAATGTTTATGTAAAATATCGAGATTACTTCTATCGTACTTTAAGTGAACTCTTTTATTTTTTTTGATGAGCATAATTTTGAGCTTGAATGTAGTAAACAATAATTAAAAGACATGAGAGCATGTATTTTAATAATGAATAACATCTTTTGAAGTTTTTTGAATATACATTTTGCGGATAAATCGGCTAAAATGTTGAGCAAAACATTCAAATAAGTATCCTAATATGCTTGCACGTAGATAATTGATTGCAGTTTTAATTACAACGGCTGCAATGCATTCAGCTCGTTCACTCGCTCATTTGCTCATTCGCTCGCGTTTGAACATGGAACACTCATTGTGTACACGTGTTGCTGTAATTAATTGTAATTTGTAATTAATACTCGCGCTAATGTGCTGTTTTTCCGCGCCGTTACACCGTTTGATACAATTAGTTGATAATTATTGTTTTGGTCTTTATTTCCTGGGATCAAAGAAGTTTGATTTCAGTAACAATTGATTAACCAAGGAGACTGTATATGTGATATTAACAGAATGACATTAAGAATTACGAAATATTTTTTCTAACGTCCATACAAAATGTCACTGCACAATTTTGTAAACTCATCTTGTAAAATGTTACCATAACCTATAATATTGTTAATGATGAATGAAATAAAGATTTGAAAAGAGATATACAACAGAAAGGTCATCAATAAAAAATGGGCACACAAACATAACGATTTTTCATTAGATTATTTGTCATATCAAAAGGGGCTCACCTATGATCTTAAACGATTCCGTTAACCAATCGATTATCGATAAAAACGAATGATTAATCGTCCCTAATTGATATAATTCATCCCTTTTGGCAGCGGGACGTCTGTCACGTGACTTTTCAGCGTGACACGCGATTTTTTGACAGCCCATGACAAATTGTTATGACAAAATATTTCAACAGTTGCGTCAATCTATTCTGAAACTACCCTCATTATACAAAATCCCATGTAGCTGCAAAATTTTAATATGTAAAATATATCACCCTTATACCACTATCATAAAATTCAAAATATAATAGCAACGATTTTCGCGATTGTTGCTTTCAAAAATAGAATGCAAAGGAACCAATGACGTTGCGCAATCAATTCACTTTTTTGGAATTCGAATGAATGAATTTGAGTTTGGAATCGAAGAAATGTTATTGATCATCTGATATGCTTAGTTCGATGACTTGGAATTTGTGATATGCAGATGCACATTGCGTGCATTTTGAAAGAACGCAATTTGTTCAAAAGGAAAATGTTTCGCTGACATCTGCTTGGCTATGCGGAATGACAAACATTATATGGCTCATATTTTAAAGTTACTGTTAGTCTATTGATTTGTACGATAATATTCCATTATGCCTATTTAAAAATGTCTGTTTATAAGTTAAGCATTATTGAAAAGTATCTTTGTCAGATTAATAATTTAAACATAGGTCCATTACAATACAGCTGACATCTATCAAGAAAACTATACGAGGAATAGACATTTATAACCTATTACATATCCTATCTTACCATCAACGATTACCAGCGAAAAATCAGAAAGAATTAATTCATTAACCTCTATAGAACCATCAGATGTCTCTTAAAAATGTCAATAGACGGACAAATCCCATTATGTTAGATACGGATTTAAATAATAGAGTAGATTAGACCTTTCTACATGTATTATAGTATTGTTGAGTTCGGCACCGACCTTTGACACAGGAATCAAACCGACGAGTGGTCGGTGCGCACTATTATGATGTACCGCGGCTCCACCTGACTAGTTTTTTGTTATTACTGCTATTGTTTGATGTAAGCTATACTTTGCACTTGGGTTTAAAGGGGCGTTCTGTTAACGCGTTTTATAGTTTTGTTGTAACGAATTTGGGTAGTCGTTTTTAAATTGTTAATTGGTATATAACTGCATTCCGATTGTAAAGCTACTTGTATATAATAATAAAAAGCTCTATATTATTTTTAAAAACACCTTAAAGGCCGTGGCCTTGTTTCAGGATAAAACTTAGTTCTGTTGAATTCTATAAAGGGTGTGTTTGTCCTAGACCATTATACAATAATAAATAATAATCCAACCAAGGCTTGAAATGTTAAAATTTATAGTAACATTTAGTCGAAAAATTTGATCGTCAAAACTCTCTAATCGCATTAACAAAACAGCACCTTAAATCTAAATTGGACGTAATGCTTAGTCACCGGCTCGCTTCCCATGACAAGTGACCTGTGTCGCTCTGGCTATCTTAGTGGAGCATCGCGATGGCAGCGATAGCGATATGTAGCGATGCTATTTGTGGTGCAGATCCTTTATGTTAGGTGGCGCTAGTCACAATGGACATAAAGAAAGGATTTGAGGAGGTAACGGATTATGTGTCGATAATGTTGATAGATCAGATACATTTTTATTGTTTAGAACATTTTGAGTACGTTGAGTAACGTTACTCAAAAATAAGATGAAGAGTTAGATGATTTTGGATGATGTTCAGTATTAACATACCATCATGCTTGTATTCTCCGAAGGTTAAGGCACGAATCTAATGTTAATGCCATGGCATTTACCTACTTTCATTATTAAAAAATAAATCTGGTACTCATAAGTTCTGATGATTTTATGAGTCTTGATATGTAATAATTGTATTTACATACGTTGAGTATTTCTAGTGGATATTATATATATAAAGCAGACTTATCTACGACTATAGATTCTAATAGACTAAAATGATATTGCAGTGAGGCTTTTATTTAACGTTGGAAGCCTTTAACTAAAGGATAACCAGCTGCCAAATTACACCTATACAGTACACCCGGAAAGCGATCGAATGACATCACTAACAAATCTAATTTAAAAACATGAATACATTACTACTATGAAGTTGTCAAAGTGCGCGACTGTTAGGCGTGTCATTGTCACTTACAATGCACCGAACCGATTCAATTCGTAATCGAATCGGAATACAATGGTAGCGGTGCCCACGCGATCTGGTACATCGGTAACGTTGGAAGTATGTTGATATTTTTGGGCTGATTAATTTATTGTTTCATAGTGATGTTAAAACAGGTAGGTACTCGGTGCAGTTGGTTCACAACACTAACTAATCTTAGTATAGAGTCTCTTTTGGCTCTATACTTGAATAAGTTATTTAGTGTTAGGCATACGTCATAGACTAATGTCTCATTGTACGTAGGTGGTACTCGTAATACACTGCAATAATGCTTTCAAGTCAATTTAACAGGCCGGTCTATTTTCCAACATCAGAAAATCTTTGTTCAACTTTTACTATGACAATAATAATAAACTTCCATTCAGATCAAAGAATGAAAGTAAAGTACCTATGCATGCCATACATTTTGCACAAGTCGTAAGAGTTAGCCAGGAAATGGCTTGTATTGGTGCAGGCTAACTCTTTACATTTTATGAGGAACATTACTACACATCAAACAATGAATATATCGCAACAAGCCGGTCGGCCGACTTCAAAAATTCAAACACAAAATGTCTAACTATTTATTAACAATGCAAGCTCATTACTTCAAATAGAAGGAGAAATTAACATGCAAAATTTGCAATAAATGTTGAGGAAATAGTAAAAAGTGTTATCACCGCCCCGAGCATAAACCTAAAAGTTTGCGAATAGTAAAACAATTTGCACTAAAAAGGTTTAACAATGAGTAATTGTGTCGGCCGTGCGAGTAAAAAACGCAAGTGTCGGCACATGAAAGGACAAAGGCGGTCGTGCGCGCGCGCCGAAACAAATGCCGTCGTAAAACAGATCTATTCGCAGAAAAGAAATTTTGCACAAGTTACGCTTTAGCGAAGCATTGTGCAGCCCTTTAGAGACACCGCTTGACGGAAAGCCGCTGAGAAAATGCGGATTTTATAGCTACTAGTGCTTTCCGTAACACAGATCTAAGTACATCTGTTATAGCCCTCTTAGGACTAACGGGGTAGGCAGTGACCATTTCATGAGAAATACTTGAATCTATTTTTTTACTTGAATGTATTTTCTTAGTTAACACTAAGAAAATACTATGTTTCTGATAGTTAATTGTATCTTATAATATAATTGACAAATTTTGTTAAATTCTTACTTAATGTTAAGAAATTTTTGTTTATAAATAAGAGTAGATTGCTTGATTTCATTATTTCCTGAATGACCATAAAATATTAAAGTTTACAATTTGCACTACGAAAACATCATTTTCTATACTACATTAATAAATATAAACGGTAAATCTTATTGACATATAAAACGGAAAGCTCTTCTCTTACTAATTAGGTAATATTAAGGCTACTGTGAAGTGAAATTTCAGTACTTACCAATACCTACTCAAAAAGTCATAAAATTTAATTCTTCCATTTATACTGGGAGCTTCTAATAGTAGTTTTAAATAGTAATTTATTAATATGTAATCTTTACAGAAGTACGTTTGTATATAGACACCGTTTAAATGAATGTCTAAGATGTTAATAATCCTAATCATTAGCATTACAAGCTTTATCCTTACAAACTAAAACAAATATAAATATTCAAGTATTTATAGATCCCATGTCTGTCCATCACACAGACAGATGACGTCACCCCAAAAAGCCGGATCCACATTCGACAGATAGGTATTGCGGGGCACGCGCCGCGCATGCGTGTAGCGCTGACGAACGATTGGTCGCTGTCGCCCCGCCTCGCGTTGCGCAAGCGACGCACGATATCGTTCAGTCGTGCTCGACAATTAGTTGTTAATGTCCAACCGGTTTAAAACTATCTGTCACGTCAAAAGGGTTGATTTTGACAGTCTACATTTTACTTGGAATTACATCGTGCTATTTTTAAATTGCAAAGATTCCATTAAAGTCCAAGACAAATAAGAACAATGCAAGATTTCTGAAGCATTGTGGATTTTTAACAAAACCATAATTGATATTGCATACTCTTAAATATAGTATAAAGTTCTGATTGAGTTTGTAAAAGAAAATCATACGAACACGAATCCGAGGGGGACGAAACGAGGAAAACATACACAATGAAGGAAACTCCTCCTCGCCCTGCAAGTTTTATATACCAACGATAATGACATACATATTTCAATGTTATACAAGAAAATATCAATTACTTTATGTTAAATATACTCGTATGATCAACAAAGACATACCAGTTAGTCTTTATCGAACCAGTTAAGTGCATATGTTAGTAAGGTATAGTAGCATATGCATAAATAAATGCACGAGCATATGTTTCGCTATATAAATAACAGATACTTAACACAATTGTTAGGAAATTATAGCTTGACTAAACGGAACGTTGAAGACATCAGCACGTAATGTGAGATACATACTTGCATTTCTTATTAAGCTATAATGTTGTAATGTGTCTATGTATATTCATGTTTGTTCAATGTTATTTAGAAGACAAAAGTCAACAGTGTATGCTTGAGGGTCATTTCAGTTAAAATGGATAGACAACTTTATTAAATTAAGATCGATTTTTATGAAAAATAAGACAGTGTCTGGTTGTCTGAATTTCAGTTCTAAACCTCAATAATTGTATTAGATATACAATAGAGATGGATATGTTGAAGCTTGAAAAAGGATATTGTTTTCCTTACACTCGATGTAATCGATGTTGTGGGCGAAAGCTTAGCGAAAGCTCATTGAATGTTATCGTAGTAATCATTTGTGTGAGTGGATGAGGGGATATCGAGTACTGACGAACTATTTCGCCTCGCTAGAGATAGAGATGAATTCGCTTAATTGACTGTCAAACTTCGTAATGATATGTATAAAAACGGTAAAATCTTGAATACTATTTACTTAATAAATCTGTCACACTTACTTATTTATAGACAACGCACAGCTTAAACTGGTGGGTCTAGAAGCGTGAATTTTTATCCAGGAGTCCCTTGTTCAGAAATTTCGGGAAATTCCCACAGGATTGGAAAAAAGAGATCATCATGGGTAACACCGCTACTATTTCCATAATAGTAACAGAACCATATCTGTTTTGAAACTGTAAACCTTAATTCAAAGGCAAAGCCGCAGAATATCTATAAAAAACAACTGACAAGTTGACATATTCCATAATCTGACATTTCCATGATCCATTTCCCACGCGTGGGCAATATTAAAATGCATTAGACAACACGCTCGTATAGAATATATCGCGATCTAGATCACACAGTGCCGCCGCAATAACTCATAGATAGATCGATGGATCAATATGGATGAGGGGCGCCCGGGATGCGCGCGCGCATTCAACTGTCACAGCTCGTGCGCTTGCGCCGCGAATTCGAATTCATAAATAGAACGTCGGATTTAATACATTTATAAAATTATATTTGTTCCCTGGTTGGTGAAAGAGACTGATATTACTCGTGTTTTGTATTGTTCTATAGATGTTATTATTTAGTCACATAGATATTAGGGTACTGGGACTCGATCGATAAACGGTATAACTGCCTAAGCATAACTTCATAAAACTACCTACGTAAGTGTGTCTTTTATACGTCTATCAACGTATTCAGTACTACTACTAATCATGCATAAGAAAATCAAATTAACGCTGCCGTGCATATAAATATCACTCTTAATTGATTATGATTTTCCCCAGACGTTTTTTGACGTTAGACGGCGGACTTCGATGCAATTATGACAGCGAACCATAAAGTTACGTAGACAATCGTTTTTTTTTCTTAAACTTGAAATGTTATGGTATCTTGCTATATGAATGTAAAACTTTACGTAACACATAAGTCAATCAAGAGTAGTGTTCGAATTTACATAAAAGTGAAATATTCAAAGTTGTTTAGAATTCAAATATTCAATAAATACAATTTAATTAACTAATTTTGTTGAGATTACCATCACAGACATAGCGTGTGAACATTTTTGTGACGTTAAGTGTGCTGCTATATAGTGTGTGGTCTTTCGAACAGCATGGGTGACCCTACAACATGGAAACTGCATAATGGACACCAAAATCGTCATAGCAGTTATAGGGCTCGAGTTGGAATCCAACAACTCTACAAGTTTGTCTTTTCGACATCTTGACCGTATACATTATTATTCGATTAAACAGTGAAGGTATGGTAGGATAACCTGCATGCAAAGAGGAAACATGTTCACTATACTGGGTATACTCTATATCGGTTGAAAATGATGATGATTTTAATCTCAAATCATCCTTCAAAATACACCATAACTGGTAGTACACACAATCTTCAAAAACAATTACAGCAGTTGGCACCGGAAACAACTGTCAATTTTCTTATTACAATTGGAGACTAACTTCTAGAAGCTAGGGATGGAGTGGCATTAACTAACGTAATATTCACCTGCAAAACTATACTAGTTGTAACCTAATGATATAAGGACCCTTGCAGTAATCAAAAATATTCCACATTTAGCTCCAAATTACAGTGTCGATTTCTATGAAACAAAGGCCACGAAATGTGCGGATTGTGAAATACCTCATGAGGTCAGAAGACGTTTAGTTGCATGTACTTAGCCGACCTTGTGTCACATCGGAACATTTGCCGTCGACGGCCTTCGTCGGCTAATAACGAGTCATCAAATTCTTATTACGACATTAAATAATATCAATGTAGTGTGTCAGTCAGCTTGAACACAAGTGTACGGTACGGGTTTGGAGGAAACTGTGATACATTGTAAGATTTGTAAATTAGACTTCGGAGGGAAACTTTAAGTTTAAAGTACTGACCTATTAATATAGTAATAGTCGCACTACAACTCTTTCAAATGTTATTGAAAATTATAATTTACGGTAAAGTTGATGTGATTGCAGCTAAATTCAAAAGAGTTGAAAGAGTCGAATTGCTGAAAGTACCACACTAATAACATTAGTCATTAAACTATAACGCAGTTCACCGCGTTGGCTCAGTCTTTTGGCTTCCGCACCCAGTACACTCCAGTTAGATTTTAATGAATAGCATTGAACTCCAGATTCATACGGTGAAAACACCAATTGATCACCTTGAGAATACTAAATTTCCTTAAAGTTGTTCATCATGCTCTATTTGCAAATATTCAGTACATTACTATTCTAGACCGCGGTTGCCTCAATTAAATCATACTAAAGGATGTTTCCACTTAGTCCAACATGATTGAGAAACAGTCCTTTATTTCCGATTTATGTGTTCGGCAGCCCGGCCGGTGGAAGCGACCCGTCCGGGAAGTGGTGATGCAAGCACTAGGTGCAGTGTCAAACTATTGTGTACAGTGCGCTTGATTATGAGGTACAGGTTCTTGATACTTGTGCAGTATCTATTGGGTAATATGATGGTCGTGTTATTGCTTTATTTGCTGCAGTGTGTTCTGGTCTAAAGGGTTTGGGTGCTAATGATATTGCACATTTATAGGACACAATTATGACATAAGAACCCTGTCTCCAGTTGCTTATTTTTGTAGGACCTACCCCAACCAAAATGGTGTTAGCAATGTGATATAAAGAAATCTAGCCCTCTGTGATCTTGACCTACGAAGGTATATTCAATACCCAACTATTGCGCAAAAAAGAATAATGGAAAAATAATTAGGTAGGTACATAATACTTTGTGACGTGCAATACGTTATGTGATTAATAATAATAATAAATGTTTATTTGTCACAAAGAATACTTACAATGGGATAAGCTTAATCTATGGTCTTATATAATTTTATTACTAAGATTAAGTTTAAGATTGAGATTGTTTACTAAGATTAAGATTGTTTTTCTGAGGTCCATATTCTGTAAACAAATAGCTTTTACCAAAAGGACTCATTTTTACTGTTATCGAAATCAAAAGAAGTAAAGTTGAAGATGCCTTCTACCATTAATTCAGACTGAAAATCCAACTGTGTTCTAATTTTTCTTCATCAAA
Source organism: Acronicta alni (assembly GCA_964056405.1). Lineage (NCBI taxonomy): Eukaryota > Metazoa > Arthropoda > Insecta > Lepidoptera > Noctuidae > Acronicta > Acronicta alni. Next base: position 15,128,518 of record OZ043925.1, on the reverse strand, counting down.
ACAAAAGTTGGTTCTAAGTTTAAGTATAAATCGTGCACATCATCCCGTATCATCGCCTAGTGCGGGGACGGTCACGGTGGTTGGCCGCGGATGTGAGGCAAGCGAGTGTCGTCGAGGACGCGACAACTGTGCCAATAACACGTGCACTCACCCTACCATGACAACGACGCTTCACACGTAGATTGTGGTGCAATTATTGGTTTTGATCACATAAATCTTGGTGCAGAAGAAATAGGTACCTATAATACATGTACAAAAAAAAATAGAACTAATATTATAATATATTTTTTTACTTTTTATTGAAGAGGGAGACAAGCCAGCAAGCGGTTCACCTGATGGTAAGTGATCACCGCCGCCCATTGACACCCACAGCACCAGAGGGGTTTCAAAAGAGGAATTTATGAGCCTACTAATTTTTTGGGTTTTATATTCAACTACTTTTGAATATGAAACTCCAGAAATCGGTACGCACCATTTCGCAATCGGATTCTTTGATATAACTAGACACTCCTTCTGTTACAAGGTTCTAACAACAAAATATAATAAGTTAGTAAAACCTTCAAAAGCAATTCATATAAATCGTTTAAACTACAGATGTTTAGCGTATTATAAGAGTGAAAGATGGTCAGGTATTAGCACACAATCTAGCAGAAAGTACTTTCAATAGATGCTAGTAAGTAACACCACAAGATGAAGTGAAATAGTGAAATGTTTTGAATGCCAATACAACGTTCTACAGTGGTCGCATAGCATTTAAAGTAAATGATAAATGATATTTATTTTTGTAAATAGATCATTTAAAGACACTTTTACAGATGAATATTTTACATATTTCGTCCGGCATTTCCCAACTGACTATCTCTGAGAAGAAACTCCGAAACAAACCCAGAGAATCATAGTCTCTTTTAAAGTCCAGACATAGAATAGTAACAAAATGTGTCTTATAATGTAGGGCATACTCTGAAATGGTCATTTGAAGGAAGAGCCATAGCGTAGCATAGTATAGTAAGCAGCATAGCATTGTAAGTATGTTACATCGCACCAGTATTTCCCGAAAGGTCAGGCAGATATGTACTGGTGTACACCCACTGTGTGCCGGTTTTTAGGTAAAAAGTAGTATGTATTGTCATATAACCGGACACAAATTCAAACTCTGAATTGCTATGGAGAATTTCATAGAATAGCTCAACTACAATGTGAGGCCTGGAAGTAAAACCCAGGATTTCTAGCTCAGCAGTCACTTAGACACACTTTTTGAATTTATATAATATTGAGTGTGTAGGTTACGTTAAAAATATCTTAAAGGTAGATATACAAGGAAGTGACTATTATTGCTTATCGGCAAAAACATTTCTATAGGTCAGGGAAATGCCATCAAGAAGACCATACAGGAACCTTTTTGAGTATCAGTTGCAACCGGTCACTATTGTTTTAGATACCAGCATCGATGGGTTGCAACAGGTCAATTACGTGATACCGAGTTACCCTTTACCCACGGTTCGAAAGTTACCCACTTCTGTGTAACAATGGTCGCAATCTTAACCCTTTTGCAAATATCAACGAATAAACATTCACTATGAAAGATACGTGCCCACTGGCGAAGCGACCACGCGTGAAAGGTTGGTATCATCCCGCGACCCTCACGGAAACCGCCATGCACTACCTTCGGCCCATGAAAAACTTGCCTCTACAACTAAAACAGAACCTTATAATGCAAATTTTAGAATTCAATTTAATATAGCAAGATGTCCAGAGTGTATAAAATAGAGGGAAGGGAATTAGAGTCTTATTTAAAGTTGGTGAAGGTTTAATTTTCTATGTGTGTTAGTTTGCACTAGAAAGTCTGACTCGAGTAACCCCAGACTAGGACTAGTTGAATAAGTAATAGTAAAACTGATTTGGGATTAAATGGAATTCATTAGAATTATGTTCTGCTGGTTAAGTGTGATTGTGGTCGGTGGCTTCACGGTTTTACTGTGGGTAAGCACGACTTCAAGTTAATATTGGGTTATCAATTATATAAATAAGTTAAAATAATATGACTTGTCATTCCTTATTCGAATGACATACATACATTTATCCCCGAAAGGTGAGACTCAGAGGTGTTACATAATTCTTATGTTATAAGGGGCAAGCCAATTGCGATTAATCGGACTGAAATCCAAACTCCGAGCTGCTACTTAGAATTTTCTAACAGAAGACAATATGGCACTATGTTCGGCCTAGGGATCCGATGTACCACTTCAAGCAGTCACGTTTGCGCTCACTAGACTAATAAGAGGTAGTGATTTAATTTTTTTCTTCATTCTTATTATAATTGACTATACATATTATAATTTAGCCTTTTCAACCATGTTCTAATTGACTCCCAATCTCATTAGAAGCAGTGAATGCCAACAGACTTCATCTGAAGAACTTCGTTCGAACGTCATAACAAAGTTATTTTGCTCTGTTCCAATAACTTTAAGGCGGTATGCCTTAAAGTCACGCCTGTATTCCCCGAAGGGTTTGGCAGAGGCGTACTTATGTACACCCATAGTTCGCCGGTATGTTCTGGCCCCATGTAATAGTGGGCGAACCTATAGCCATTAAACCAGGCACAAATCTAAACTCCGAGCTGAAAATTTCATAAAAGAACACTACTTAATCTGGTAATAGAATCCAGGACCTCTAGTGTAGCTGTAGCATTAACGACTACTAGACCAAGAACAACAACCGACGGATTTGTTGAAAACCATTTTGCATTTTTATAACGATTGGTATCAATCGATCGACACTACTCCATATATTTTCTGTTCCTATAAACTTTACGCTATTATAATGTACCAATATAGAACAGTGACCATAAATAAAAAATATTAATCGGTGCGGCTATATTTTGCGTTATAATTGGCGAAAAGATTTACAATAACTGTCCTCTGGGCGAGTCATATATCGCGCGCTATGTGAAATTACTTGCAGGTATTAGTGTAGATAGTATAGTGTAGATTGTAGATCACATTATATTATTACGAGTATATTATAATGTTCTCTCATTAAAGTAAAGGCATAAAAGTTTATTGTTCCTTACTTATATTGTAAATTTGAAAGTGTGTTTGTTTATTTAGATTATTGTCATAATTATTGTCGCTTTATCCATTGAGTTGATTGCGTAGAGATAAAGCTTGGTGCGGTGGCATATAACATAGTTTCATTTTCGGATGTAGCCAAGTTTTAATAATGAATTGACAATTAAATCAAATTTTAACGGGAAAGTGACACTTAAATTTAGTTACTAAGAGTTGTCATTAGATGGCGCTGATGACATATTATGGCAAAGTTTTATAGTTTATATCGAGAAGAAGTGCAAAAATGTAATTATATTGAATATTATGTGTTACAAATAAAATAAATAAAAATACTTATATACATCAATGATAATGATAAATGACTTTATATTCTATAACTTTTAAAGTTAAAATGGTTGCATTTCAACCACCGCGGCTATATAATATTTATAATTAGGCCATCGATGCCCATACTAAAAGGGCACTAACTCAGCATTTGGTGAGTATACAACACCCAGCGGTGATTCAAATACTGTAAGATGTGTCACTCCTTACATGTACTTAAACCCAAAGATTATAAACTGCCTATCCTAACTTCCTTGTAACTGACACTAACACATTGCGGCAAATGTAAATAAGAACTCATTTGCCGAGTCCCACATTAGCATAGCATCTGTTACTGGTATGGCACCTCTGCGCTGATCGTAAAACTAATCTTTGCGGGACCAGAACCTTGCGGAGATGGTTTCCGGTATATGATTAGTAGTACTGTTTTTTATGAAGACTACCTCCACTTGGCGAGTAACGATTTAATATTAAAAGCGCATAATTAGAAGCTGCTTACTTGCTTAGCTAGTATAAGGTTAGAGATTTTATCTGTGAACTTCCCTACTTAAGAATAACCTTCTTTAAGTTTGTTTTACTTATGTAGACTTAAGACTCATAACGGTAGTTGGAACTTTAGAGTGATGATTTTTGTACAGGGTCTTCAACAGAGATCAGATTCAGAGTGACATTAATCGTTTCTTTTTTATTAAACGGACGATGTTTTTTTCTAAACAGAGGGCCTTATGATATTTTTTTTATAATACTCCATTTCCTAGTAATAAGCACTAGTAGGTAGGAATTAGACTAACTCGATGGTAACACGTCTACTAAATTTAGCACACTGTAGCAATTTGCCAACCAGATTAATTTTCTGTTCTGTTACACAATTAAATTGGCGACAGTACTTAAAGGCGTGTTCTCACCAATAGGGCCTTAAATTTAAATTGAATTTGCTATGTGCGCGTAACGTACGTCGTTTGAAGGACTTCCTTACACCGTCGGCGGCTTTGTAACATGTAATGGGAGGCGGATGTCAGTAATCCGGTGACACGCGAATGTTTATGGTACGGTGCGGTGTGATTGAGGAGCAGAGAGCGGGTGTTTAAGATATATCTGGGTAATGCTGTACCACGCTGTTCAGTTAAAGTTGCAGTTTTTCTTGATGATTTTTTAATATATTTATACCTGGCATTGCAATAGAGCAGAATTATTTGTACTGTTATGGATATAAGTGAATTTTTTAATAAAAAAGTATTTCTTAAAAATCTTTGCAACATACAAGTAAATAATGATATACCAAATGTGAAGTCATTTAATTGGATCATAAAATCCGAACCCGTTTAAAAAATAAATTTGGGACTACATAGTTTACCCCTTCAACTTGCTAAGAATTACAAGATTCTTGGTAAATCAGGCACAGCCAAATTGTATCCAAACGGGAAAGCGGATACAAAAGTACCATCTGACCTTGACTGTCAGATCGCTCCTCGCTCCTGACTTAGATCGCTATAAAGTCGGCGATCTAGTGTTAAAATTTAACATTTCACCGACCAATCGCGTCCCACTAATAGATTGTAAGTATAATTGAAACTACAAGGTGTCCTACCGGCTACCTCTGCGTTTGCGCATGTTTTACGAAAAAGGAACCAATTTCATTAACTCAGCAACCTGAACTGTATTAGGAATAATTATATTTTAATTATTATTAATAAAAAAAGTTATTTAAGAAAACAGTTTAGTTAGTAATGCAGCATTGTTTTATTTGATTATTCTTACATGATAATTTAATAATAAATGAATTTAGTCTGTTACATTATATTTAATCACAGTTTTTCTTTTTGTAAACATATGGGTTACAAAAACTTTTCAACCCAAAAAACCGTCCCGAAGTCCCTAATAAACTTGAACCGCATTGTACACTAATTCTTAACGACTCCACACGTCAATTGTTTATTTTTTTATTTATTTCAAATTTCATCGCGATATTATTAACTTTATTGCGATTACGATCTTGAGAATTCATTTTTGACGTTTTTATTCGAATTTATGCGATTCCTTACACTGTTACCAGGTTACATCACGACATTTTGCCCAAATATAACAACCTTATTGCATCGTTATAAGGTTTAAAATAGAGTGGGTTTGATCATACCGATGTATGAATAAATTTTGGTCGCTATGACTTCGTGTGACTGCTCTAAGATTTTATTATTTAAAAAATTGATATTTTATTTTTCGAACTGGACTGCTAACGCGCGCAGCGGGAGGTGTGGTCTGCTTTAAATAATGTTAGACTTTATTTGAAATGCATTTAGGTTTATTTTGTATTGAAATACATTCTGCCCTTTGAGGGACTTCAAGGAATCGAGGCTGGGATCTGCGCTTGCGTTTATATTTCCAGCTCAGTTGGATGTTTCGATGTAATCTTTGGAATTGTATAATAGCTATACCTATGTACCGGTGTGCCATAATGTCTAGATTTTTTATGATAAAGTATTTTATTGAGGGGTTTGTAAAATGATCCAGATTGAAGGTAGGTACTCGGTACTAGTGGTACAATTTATAGTGTTTTTACCAGGCCTTCAGATAGAACAAGAGATAACTATAGGTACTGAGGGAGTTTCTTAAATGGGTACCTAATATGAAGTCATTTAATGGGATCATAAAAATAAATCTTGTTTTTATAATAAGGTCAGGTCAAAAAATTTATACTATTCATTCTATAAATTAATTAGATACTAAAAGTTTTTATGTTATTTTTTCTTTGAATTTATCAATACGAAAAAATAACCTTCCCATTCAAAGTTTCTAGAACACGCTGTATATGAAAGCTACCGCGAATGTCTGACCTTTTACCTTATTACTATTCCATCCGATCAAATAACTTATTATTAATACCTGAGTTATTATCAATCGATTTTATATACTAAACTGACAATTATATATTGCGAAGAAAAAGATGTTGGTCGACTTAATTTATATAATACCTACACTAACCTTCGCCTGCGAATTTGCTCGCGTGAGTTACCGGTTATTTTGTTAGATACGATTTCTGAATTTACTATTTTAAATACAGCAGCGTTAACTTTCGTTCTAGTTCTTTAAAAGATACAGTTTATCTAAGAAAAACATAACGATTTTCCAAAATCTCTTTAGTAGTTAAGGAGTTAAAAAGTGCGAAACGAACAGACAAACGGACGAATGTTAATCTATCTAGGGCTATTTCTGAGATGCTAATCTTTGGAATTAAAACATTTGAATAAAATATACACGTGTTAGTAGTTAATTTGTTAAAATATTTAAAAACACGAATCTAATTATGTGGTGTGCTTTCAATAAATTTTCGATGGGCTTTATGCTTTATTTGAAATAGTGGGATGACAGCGTCGCACGCGCAGGTGATGTACCCAAAACCTTCCTGGAAACACTTCGTTGTTTGAGAGGTGATGTAAACTATGTAAAACATTGCGATGAACAGTACAAGAGAAACAGTACAAGAGTGGTTCGGATGCTGGCATCATGGCAATGAAGTGATAGCTATAAAATCATCAAATTTGAGATTTATTCCCTTGACGTCGAGTCCCACCATGTCGAGTCCCACCACGTTGAGTCTGTTATTGTAGCGGGAGTTTTGAAAGTGGACATGGAGAAGACTCGACGTGGCGGGACTCGACGTCAAGAGAATAAATCAAAATTGACAACCAAAGGTGGGTTTTTTTTTTGGTAATCTTATAAAAGCTTTTCTTTCGGTCAACGTCATATGTACGTTACACATCAAATTGTTACTAATGATTGTGTGTATTATTATTCAACTTTATGTTAATCATATAACTGTAGTTTTGAGGCGTGTACAGGTGTCACAGAAGTGGAGGTCGAGTGTTGTAATATATTCAAAGTCCCATACATTACAACTATATTGTGGTTTGTTTGAGCCAAGTTGATCTGTGATTGGGTTTATTCATTTGAAATGGATTCTGATTGACATCAGTTACACGACTCATCGGTTATATGATCCTAGTTTGTCAAGTCATAAGTTCGAATCCAAGGTACGCACCTCTAACTTTTCTAAATGATGTGCGTTTTGATAAATAATTAATTATCACGCGCTGAAACGGTGAAGGAAAACATCGTGAGGAAATTTGCATACCTGAGAAGTTTTCTCAAAGGCGTGTGAAGTCTGTCAATCTGTGCTAGGCCAGTGTGGTGGAAAATTAGCCTAAAACAAACTTCAGTCCTCAACCTACCATTTAAAACTTATTTTATTCTTAGGGAAGGTCGATCTTTGAGTAGTATGAGTCTTGAGTTTGAGTATTCAGAACTGCATATTGACTCCGTCCAAAACTTCTTTGATTCTTCCACGTGATCTTTAGATGAAAACTTAGCTGATGAGAGGACTATTGAGCACTCATTACTTTGTTTTTACAATTCACTGCATCGTAAACCGTATCGATTTGTATCGATTGCATTAATCGATACATTTTATACGGTAAAACAATGAATGTAGGACGGCATATTGGCGATATGCCAAGCCTAATGCGTATGTTAATTAGTTCGACCTGAGCATAATGTCATGTAAACTAGTATTACTAATGTATTGATCCAGTGTTGACGCAACAAGCGGGTATAGGGTACCTGGGCTACTGTTTGTAACTTTGTTCTTTTTCTTTCTAGCTGTGATTCATGCGCTTGATGAATGAAGCTGTTATTGAGATGGAAACCAACCCAAATATGGCTTGGAACTACAGTGATTACTATCAATATAATGGGATGCTAAGGGTATAAGTGTTCACGTAACCCTATGCTCTCCAGATTTTATCACAGGATGGCTGACATCATTATATTCACAGCAAACTACTCATAAAATTAAAAACATCATGATACCAATCGGCAAACATCGGCAATCTTCGTATAAGATCGGGCCGCGATCAAATAATATCACATGTTTATGTTTCGATTCGATCTCTATAACATATTCTATGCGCATGCGACGAATATTTTTCTTTACTGATATTACCGTTAGTGACAGTCGTTAACCTACGGTTTACTAATCGTGTTTCAGCGATTGCAATCTGTATGCAGTTTAGATACTTGTTTTCTCCCGTGGTGGTGTCTGGTTTTTAATGACTGTTGCACGTAATAATAACTGGGAAATTAAGATTTCTGGTGTCCTTGTAATTAGTATTTTAGAGCCTTAATTAGTTTACTAGGATCATATCCTTACTTTTAGTTCATCCTAGATTTATATACTTTATTGTACATAAAAAAACATTAAGTGCAGGATTAAAAATATTAACTGAACATAAATTACTTAGATACTTATCAAGCGAAAGTGGTTTGACGGCGCGATAATCTATTGGTTTCCACACTCCCGCGCCAAAGTAAGCTTATTGATCATTATTTAGGTATTAAGTGTTGGAGTATGTAAGAAACATTTATGACACAAATAATATTAATAACCAGGGACCTAGATAAGTTGCAATGTGAATTTGTTAACGCCCGATTTGTCGAAGGCTTATGTCATTTCTATAAATTTTGTATTTACGTTCGTCGATTCAAATATTAGAATTCAACATGGCAATAGCTCCTGGACTTGATGAGGTATCAAAATTACATATTACATACAGCTAAACTTCACTTCAGCAATCGCTAGATAAAACAGCTCGCTTTCCATCAGCGAACAAATACTCAAACACAAATAGACTTCAATAACAGTAATACGGAGTCAGCACCGCTTGTCTCACAGAAGTCTCAATTACCCACCACGGTTTCCCATACTGGTCGTGTATGTGGAGTCGTGCGCCATTACCGTACGGAACCACGAAACGCTCCGAGCTACCGGCGCTAGGAATTTCCCAGGTTAAACCCTGATTTAAGAACGGGAAACGTTTGTAGCTGTCGTGAAGTTACGGAGATGTGGTGCGGGGCGGCTTGTACTGCTGTCTTATTAAAAAGTTTTGATGGAGATGGTCTAAAACTACCATCAGACTTGGTAGAATACTGTTGCAGAGTTTGTGTGGGTTGGTATCACCATCCTGCTCGTGACACGCGAGTGATACCTCTATTGTTTGCTGGCATCCATAGGCTGCGGTTGCAGTTTACCTGCCATCAATCGGCCTGCTTATAATAAAATGTATAATTATGGAAACGAATTGATGGTCTCCTTCATCCCTAAATTGGCTAAAAATACTGGTAAAAACAACAACATACCATCACGTCTGTATTCCCCGAAGGGTTAAGCAGAGGTGTACTAATGTACACCCAAATTTAGCCGGTATGTTTTAGGTCCCATGTAATAGCGGGCGAGCCTATTTATTGCCATTAACCGGGCACAAATCCAGACTCCGAGCTAGCTGTTACTGAGAATTTCATAGAAAAACCCAATAACACTTCGCTCGACCTGGGGATCGAACCCAGGACCTCTAGCGTAGCAGTCGCGCTTAGGACCACTAGTAAAACTACTGATAATCAATTTAAAAAATGCAATTACAGTACCTGGAAGTCGTGCATAAAGCAGCACATTATATTTATAAAAAGCACATCTCATCCTTAAGTTAACATTTAATTATAAAGTTGACTACGAACACCCATAAAGCTTAAGTAAACAGCTTCCTGATGTCAAAGGTACATGGCGATACCTCATGCTATCGTTTGCCTTTTGGACCGCGCGTATTCCGTTGTAATAGTGGTGATTATTGTACTATAACTTTATAGATTGACTTGTCAGGTGTCCCTATACGTAACTAGCATATAATTAATTCTCCATTGCCCAGCCGTTAAGTTCGAACGATATCTGAGGGGACAAACATACAGATGATGATATTTTAAGATAAAACCTATAAAGATATAAAGAGCTAAGATAGTGTACCTGTTTGTACATTGTGGATTTATACGGGAGTGATCTCGCGGCGGGACCGTAGCAGCCACTAATATTTGTTATTTAATTGAGTTGTAAAATTTGTCTGATTGTAGATGAATGTCTTAAAATGTGTTTCCATCGAGTTGTTTGTTTTTGTCTTTTTTATATAAATTCTTATTTATTTATTTGTTTATGACGATTTATCAAAAATGTATCTTATTTATACTATACATGAATAACATAGCAAATTATGGTGAATTTGTCACATAAAGAAGTGCACGGCACTCATTTAGGACACTACAATATAACATTAGAATTTAAGGTTATGTAAAATTAAAATTAGAAGAATGGGGATAATTGTTTATACTTAATAATAGAATACTTAACAATAATTCGAGGATAGGAATGAATTACTTATTTTCTGTATAAACATGATATACTATCACGCTTGTATTTCCCGCCGGGATAACCAGAGATGTAACAATGTACATACACATACAGTTCGCCGATATCTTTAGGTCCTATGTAATAGAGGGCGAGCCTATAGCCATTAACTGGGTACAAATCCAAACTACGAGCTGCTACTGAGAATTTAGTAGAAAATCCCAATAACAGCTTGCTCGACTTTCATAGAACTCTGGATCCTTGTAGTCATGTATTTTAAAGATGACCAACTGCTTCATAGTAGAACATACTGTGACTACCCATATCATCATAGTGCGTCAGGTCAAGTATTTATATACCCTCTTTCGTAGAAGCTTATAATGTATATTCTTATAAAGTAAGTCAAATTCAAATAGAATCGATCACCAAGAGCTATCTAATATTAATACGCATTGGTTCACGCACGGCGCACGTTAAGCCTTAATGAACAGTTTCTCACGGTCCGCCCGCCCACGCCGCCCGCCCAACATATAGCCTTATTTACGACCTTATAATCATACTTTATACTTCACTTTTTAGTAACATTCTAGATTACTTAAAGTAGGTATTTAAAATTCATATTTGACGTTTTTATGTTTTAAAGAATTCACTTTGCAATGAAGAAAAAATATTATATAATAATTATTTTTTATTAGATAATTTTAAAGTAATGTATTTTTTAAAGGTGTCATCTATTTGATATTAGTCTAAACATTTTACTCCATAGCCAACGTTGCTAGACATCTATCTATTAGTGATAAGTATTTTATCACCTAATAATGTTTTATGATCTAAATCGAATTAATAAGAAAAAGTATCGCTTATCTACTTACAATATTGAAACAAAGAATTACTTCACTAGAGCACAAGCATAATCATTCTAACTTCTAAAATGATTACCTATCACATCACAAACATTAACCTCGACCTAATAAAGATTATGAAAACACCCGCCTATACAACAGTGCAGACTTATTGCTTTCAATTTGTAGATAATCTTTGGCGATAGCGATCGTTACAAGTGTAAACAATAGGATAGTCTGATGTGGGTTCAGCGTGGGGCGATGTGAGCTGGTCCTTTGATACGAACTACATGGGTAGAAAGACCAAGTTAATGCATATGTGTGAATTTGTTAATTTGAATAGAAAGCATAGACAAAGGTGCTTTGTTGAAGTCACAAAGTTAGTTAACGCACCGATTAAAATAGAATTAAAAATTTCAAGGGATATAATTTTAAAAGTTTCATTATTCAAGTGGCATTAATATTAAACGGTAGCCAGTCCAATTACAAAGAATGATATGAGTAAGTAACAATACCCGTGATATTATTAAAATAACTCAGAACATTGTACTCCATAAACCATAAATAAGCAAAATGAACGCATAAAGGGATCATTAACATAAGGACCATAACAGGACCAAGTAAACGCTCGCTATCCCATTGAAGAACCGTAAGTTACTTATAATTCATTTGTGAAATAATATCTATATTTCAGGATCATAGGTCAATTTACAAAAATGACAATGCGAGAACTCTGCTTGACTGAGACGGAGGTAGTACCTTCCATAAATGAGAAAGAGATGTCAGTAGAGTCGTGCCAAACGCTCCGGGCGCCGCACTATGCAGCAATGATGATATTACTGCCAAGATGCACTTGATTTTATCTTGAAATTTTAACAACCTATCAATTTGAACTTTATATTGTGAGTGACAAGGTACAGGGTAGTTATGGACTTTTTCAGGAGCAGCAAAGTAATATTGGTAAATTGCAAGAAGTGTTCAAACGCATGGCTTTATTATGTGTTGAACAAAATGAGGTTATTCAGGCTCATTGTAATGGGCTGAAAGTTTAGTCTCTGAGGGATGCATGGGAATTGCCAAGGAATAGACTGGATATAATTTATTATTTTTGCAAGAAATCTCTTTGATTCCTTCAGGAAATGTTGCATCATAATCCAAATGCTAAATATAATAACGATAAAGTATATACCTACAGAATCGGAACGATTAAAATTACTTACAACAAAACATTCCCATAGACTACACAATAAAAATATAATAACCTAAGCTTAATAAAATAAGAACCAAACGTATATCTATCGATATAAATTAATATTAAGTTTAACTTAAAGTAAATATTAATACATGTTAAGAGCGGTCGGTGCCATCATACAGTTAACCTGCAATTAAAACTCTGGTTATAATCGCTGGTAATCGCGATCAAACAGAGACATTAAGAGCTCACAGTTAATGTTAATGTAGGTAGAGATGTGCTGGAATAGAATTTAATTGGGAATTAGAAATTATATTTTTGTTTCAGAATGTGTGATCTTTTCTGGAGTTAAGATTATTAGTCTTATTATATTTATTAAAGTACCCTAATAGGATTGGATTTATATTTGAAGCAAATAAGATAGATTATCTAGAATGACTTGTTGCTAACACTTCTGAATTTCAATTTTTTCTTATAATTTAGTGGAATTTATAAATTCTTTTAAGATATTACAAGAACCAACTTTAGGTTAGTTATAAAATTAAAGTTAAATATAGATTAGTAATAGTCAAGGGTGACAGTTGATGTTCATGTACATTCATTAAATGTTTTCCACGTCAGAAGGTATGTTGTTTTTTCCAATAACAATGTTAATGCCTGCACTTTGACAGCACAAATGATCAGTTCATTGTTACATTGTAGTGTGACCCGAATGACAATCTTGTTTAACGAACATTTACATGACATTTGTTACTTCCAAAAACAAAGTACAAAATAAATATAAACATATTTTATAGTACAACCCTAATGTACTTTGTTTATAATGTTCCAAAGATATTAAATTACAAACAGCCTCGGGTCAAAAGTGATGGTATACAATTACATCTTGATTACAGTTTAACCTTTTGTTAATTACGGGAGCGATGTAACCGGACGATTTTGTTTTAACTATTTTTAATAAACGTGCGAATGTATCTATTCTATATTTTTTTGTCTCGAGGGCTTAGGGATTTAATTGTAAATCGTATGAGAACTAATGATGACCCAACAGGAATCGATTATTGATGTTTAAAACGTGTCGACATCGCTTCACACCTTGTTGTACAGCAATAAAACAATATCGATTCCCGACCGTTAAGCACCAGACAATCGATAAAAAACAACTTGCTACAAATTCCCCGATGCGTCGTTCGATATTTCATTTTGAAAAAAAGAACACTGACCAAGCACGGCGCGAACGTAAAACAATTGAAGCATAATTCTATCGGCGTCTATGGCGACCCAAGTGACCCCGAGCCGGGCCGAGCTCGCCCGAGAATAGCCGAGTGAATCCCGCCCACCCCTATTAGGAATTGCTCAGCTAATAACTGTTTTTAAAGGTATTTTAAAACGGAATTAGTTCTATTGCTATTAATAAAACGGGTGTTTAAACTCAGCCATCTGCGTGGGTATTTAATTTGCAAAATATGGCGTATGAGTAATATGACGTTCATAAAGTTTGATGTCTTTTTTATGTAGTAATTGTACTCAATAATCTCTGTCTCGCCATGTTGGTAAAACAATGTATTTACAGCAAAATTAAGGACCTTTATATGTTAACCTTCAAAGTTAATTACAGCAGCTGATGAATTGGCGAAACATTAATTTAGCCTTACTGTTTTTTATTTAAGGAGACGATGAACATACCTGAAAAACAAATAAATAACAATTAAAAAACATTTTGATAAATGAAACCAACTGGTTCAAAAATATTAGTTTGACTATTTAAAGTTACTTGACAAAGTATCAACTTAAAATAACTCCTTAAACCTAAATAGCTTATTATCATTTATATCATCAATAACTAGAAAATCCCGGAATTCACAAAAAACCTACTCATCCTATTTAACCCACCCGAGAGGGTGCGGTTTAGACAAACAAAGAACTATTTTGTCCCATTATCGACTTTAGTCTCAGACACGGGTTGATTGATTTACAACTTTTCATTTCTGTGGTTTATTTTTGAGGTAGCAATGACGGGATTAGAACGGGGTGGTTGCAAAGTTTTTTTGTTTTCTTAGGAACGAGATACGGAATTCATTCATAATATTTGAGATGTTACTATGTAATCTGTTTTGTGGGAAGCGGCAATTGTTTTATAATCGGTTTATTTTAAGAAACTGGGGTATTTTTAAAATGTGACGGGGTAGGTATATACGTGTTATTATTATTTTGATCAATTCAATTTAAATGGCGTCTCCACACGATGTGCAGAAGTGCTACCAAAAATAATAATTAATAAAACTCGAAATAAATTAAACTCAACCAATTGTTAAAAAAAACAAACACCGCATATCCTACCATGCACAATAATAGTAAGACGGTCGAACACCCACACTACGCTATTACCAAGGCTCTAACAGCTTAAGTGCTGTGTTAATATACACTCACAATGCGCTCGCGCATTCAAATACGGTTAGCACAAAAATCATAGTACAAAAGATGTTTCCGAGTTATGACTGCGTTAATAGACCAGACGTGCGGTGGCATGTCCTGTCTGTAATGGGTGGTATGGACGAAAGTTGGGAACTATGTGGACGGTGATACATTCAACTGTTGGCTTGAGTCATGGGTGAGTCAGGAAAAAGTTTCTTGAATATAAAATTAGATCATATGTATAATCCCACTGTCACGGGTTCATTTTAAGCTATTATAATTAATCTGTAGATTATTATTGATTTAAATAATTTTAAATATTAATGTTACAAATTAAAATTAAATTCGAAGGAAACAGTTTTTAAATACATCAGTTTGACAAACGACACAATTTTTTTCGTCAACAACAAAACCAAACACAATTCATGATGTATCAATACACTCACTATTATGTGTCGCACTATCCTCGATAATGATCGCACAAATACAGTGTAGCGAAAGTCGCCGGGTTTCCAAATTAGCACGTCCAGATGACCAATGGATTGATAGAGGACGAATTAGCGGCTTTTGCCGGGCTGCTACGATGCACGCTCGCACCGGGTTAATAGGGTAACCATGTTGTATCGAAGTCATGGACTTTTTAATAAAATGTATTAAATGTTTTAGTATCCATACCAACACGAAATAATGTGGTCGAGGACAATAACTATTAATATTCAAAGTACAACGCTAAATACATAATACTAAATTAAACTATTACAATGTGTCTTGACGTCATTGCATTGACTTTGAAAGATCATCAGACAAGTTTCAAAATATGTATGCTCACGCGCATTATTGAGACGTTGCCAAAACCTATGTTCATTGATAGTTAATAATTAATATTAATGTGGTTATAATAACTCAATTTATAGTATCGATTTGACCCGTCTCTCTCGATAAATAATAACAATATGAATTAAATTTAATGACATTTAAGAATTCTTGTTTCTAAAAAGGTTCCAAGGTTAAAATGAATATGAAGGATAAATATATCAGTCAATAATAACAGTTGGTAATTAAAAGCATTTGAGCACTAATAATTATGCAAATACAACAAATTGATGTAATAGCTCGTTTTTTAGTAACGATTATGTTTTTTTTAGAAAATACGTTACAATATTGTAAATATTTATTACCTTTTATTATTAGTGGTTGTATATTTGATTTGGTTTTAACGATTGCTTAATATCCCACCAAGGTATTGGTTACGAAAATTATAATCGTTAATTAGAAAAAATATAGTTTTAGTGATAAAATATGTGCTATTCATGTAAAATATCACACTATATATTTGATTTATAGAGTAGCACTGTTTTTAAGTAGTATAAATATATTATAATCTGTCGGGATCCATAAAGGTTTTCATATTTTAGTTTTTGACTAGAAGCATTAAAATGTTTGCGATTAATATAAATATTTATGTGGTCTGATTTAAATGTTATGTATGTTAAATATGCGCGAATGTGGTATATAATATAAAAACTATTTCTGATAAGAAAGAGTAAAATTCTCTCAGAACTAGATATATTATCTGCATATTTGGTAACCTAATTCAGGCGTAATACTGTTTTATTTTTTTTTTAATTTTAGAAAATAACACGTAGGTATGATGATATTTATACACACAGATTAATTTATTACTAAAATGGGCCTCATTATAATTTTGTTTTGCTTTTCTGAATTAAATATCCATTATCAGTATACTGCTTTTTCCCAACCCATGGTAACACTACAAAGCATTTAGCGGGTGATATTACAAGATGTTCCAACGCTTTGTTAGCACCTTCACGAACTCGCATGAAAGTCAATTGTATGTATATTGTGTTTCTTCCGTATTTGCTCGAGAATTTGGGCTAACATTCGCGTTATTACATGCTCCATTGTTTATTAGAATGCTTTTAAGTCTTGTTTAAAATGACATTTTCAATAGAAATACTGTTCGTAGGTATCCTAGAAAAAATGGAGTCATGGCTTCCAAAATAACGTCGGTACCTACAGTGAAAGGGTAACGATTGCAATCTAGGATAGACGCAGATGGGAGAATAGAAGTAAAGAAGAGAATATTTTGTCTGTTTGTTTATATTTTATTTGACGTTATAAAATAGTGAAGACCGAAGGCGTGTTGTTTAGCATGTCTCAAATTTCTTTTTCAACTTTTTATTACCCACGAACGCTAATGGACAAGGCAACTTTATCTATTCGTTTCTAGATCATCTTCGAACTCAACGTAACTAAAAACACTTATAAATCTTTCCAAAGTTTAAATCTATTAGAAAAACTGCCCCAACCACGCCCACAATTTAAAAAACAAACACCAAGTGATTGTTTTAACCAATCAGTTATCTTTAACCGCAAGTGTGATACGATCCGAAATTTCACACACCAAAGGTTATTGTATAAGATTAATGTGTACGATACGGTGGTAAGCAGTAATTGAGCTTATGTAAACATGGTTTAGTTATATAATTATTGGGTTTAAATCTAAAGGTTAGTGTATGACCTAGTAAGATTAGACGGGGTTAGTTAAGGATAATAGCAAAATCGAATTTTATTAAAGTTTTTAAATGACCTCCTTTTTCAATCTTGAAGAATAATTTAAGAAAAGTAAAACCAACTTTTACTTTTTCAGCGTCAAGGATGACCAAAGAGGATAAATTTATATGTTTTAATTTCATTTTGATAAAGCAATACAGATACATAAAGTAGATTATATTTTTACAAACTTTTAATTGCACAGCTATCTAAATTATCGGTCGTTATTAATCACAATGTACTTGTAACCAAGAGAGTTGGAGAATTTAATATTAATAATCAGCTCCTTTTGGGCAATTTTGACGTATCTGCCTTTTCTTGGTAGGGCCATCTTTTTGGACCTGAGATCCTTCACACTTAAAAAGTCACCTCGATATTGTAGCTACAAGTTTTAGATAAATAAGACACATTTCACATGTGAATATGCGGCGTAAGTCGTGGGAATCTCATAAAGCGATTGACGCGCTTCGTTATGTAGAACGATCTGTAATTGCGATGTACCGACAGCAGAATAGCGGTAGCTTTAAATCGCTTTTATTGCTACAATGTGTTATGACTACTGATGTTTTTATGATCACGTCTCTTTGTTGAAAAGAGGTTAAAAAATTATAGTTTTTTTTTGTAAATAAACAAAATGACAATTTAATTACTTTATTATCCTTCATAAAGCAACAAGTACTTACCAACGTTCTTTGAATTAAATACTGAAATGTTGATGATGAATAATTTATGATGCCTAAGAAAATATCGAAGAGTTGCAAAATTAAAAACTTAGATAACGAATAAAATAATTTACGAAGAATTAATTGATCTGGTTGTAAAAGAAAACCTAGTATTAAACAGTGAAATCGACGAAGCGAAATATGATGAACCTTTAACCGTTTCATGAAGAATTAATACGCATCACACGTTCCCAGTAACATTAGTAGAACAAAATAGAAATGTCTTATTTATGTTTGTTATTGCGTCGATGAAGAAAATAATGGGATAATAACTAACGTAGTTTATTCTTAGGACAGCCAAGCTAAGATTTCTAGCCACGCCTATATTATTTGAACTTTTAACCCTTGCGAAGTTTACGTCCATCGTAACGCGCTGTTACTTATAACTGCGTTAATATAACTGCTATAAAATAACATTTAAAAAAACCTGTGCTGTTATTTTCTGTATTCCATTTTCCATAGCGGTTTTCAATAAACATAGCAAAACTTCAACATTTCGAGCCTAAATAAAATAGAACTATCATTGGAGCATTTTATAGTTCAATTATTCATACAATGAAGCGTAAAATCCATGACATTTATAAATATACGATCGATTTTGTAACCGATTACGAATTCAAATATCGATAAATCGATTCAGCTCAAAATCACGCGGCAATCAAGAAAACACACAGTGATCACGGAATGGACAATTATTGGTCACAAATTAAATTTCATGGCATGATATTTTATTTGCTGTTATGTTGTCGGTACACGCGATCGTTTTGATACGATATCATCACGCTATTTGTTACGAAGGGTTAAATTGCTATTGAGATAAATGTTTTTGCTATCGCTCTTCGGTTTTTTAAGACTTTTTATATTAACTATCTTTTTATATTTTTAGATTAACGGGACCGATCGTTTGTAGGAAACCTTACGAACTTTTATCACGATAGCTCGAGATTTTTAATTACATCACTGGAAATTATTGAAGAAGAAATTTATCTTCTTGTATCTACAAGATATAAATTTACAAGAAACAACCTTTAATCTTTTTAGTTTCAAACTAGCAGTTCGGAGTTTGGATTAAGGGTCACTATTGGTAATAGATACGATAGAGTCATAATCCCTAACGGTTAGCAATAAGATTAAAGATTCTTAACAAACGATTTCGAAAACTTGTAATCCAGTAATTCTGACAATACAAAAACTAAGGCAAAGGCAGACATGGATAATCCCAAAAATTAGAACTTAATAACTTAAGCCAGTTCCACACGGGGTCTAAATAAATAGAGTTAGTAACAGTTGTTAATACAAACACGCTGGTGTGTACCAATTATGTGCGCAAGCGCAGTTAGTGGCCACTTAACATGTATGTACCCGGGGATCAGAAGCTCGAATGAGTTGGAAACTAGCTTGATATTGTTATTAACATACCATCACGACTGTGTTCTGGGAGGACTAGGCAGAAGTGTAACTTTTTTTTTATAAGCATACGGCCCACCTGATGGTAAGCGGTTACCGTAGCCTATAGACGCTTGTAACACCAGGAGTATCACTTGCGCGTTGCTGACCCTGTATTGAAAAAGGAATAGTTGGGTTGGCAGTATAAGGGTCACTGAAAACACAACGTTTCCTCGTGGAACTGGCAACCTTGGTCACCGTAAGACACACAACACAGCTCAAAGCAGTGTTATTTTACTTCGATTTTCTGCAAGGCGGAGGTACTTCCCCAGTTGGGCAGTTCCAATTTGAGTGGCATTACGCCCACTATGCCCTGCCTCTCTTTGACATAATATGCACATATAGCTGTTGATATATTTTTCAGAAATAACAGGGTGAGCCTTTTGCTACTAAGCGGCACAAGTGCAAACATTGGGCTGCTCATTGATTGTTACTAAGGATTCCCCAGTAATACAGTAAGTGATAATCCCAGTAATACAGTATACCCACCCCGCCCTAAAATTAACCACTAGATACGAGTATTAGGGTCGCTAGTTGCGCTTGCGACTGTTAAGCAATGTGGGTATTTATATTTTCTTATTTATATAAACAGTGAACCTAATGTGCGAATTAGTATTTAAAATAAAACACGGTGAAAGGAGTTATCAAGAACTTTAATACTTAATTTGAATTAATGCGAATATAATCGTCGGTTTATGATATGAGACATTTTGGCTTGACATACAAATATAGTATTTATGAATAAACCCTCTTCCATGACTTTATACCTACTGTATGTTTTGACATTCATGTCCTATTTAACAGAGTTTTTACTAATGTTTGCTTTTCCGTCTCCTAACCTCTAATCATAACGACCAATCACGCGTCCCGTACTGGTCATTAGACCTCATTACCACCCGAGAACACCAATGAATCAATACAACCATTTACCAACTTATTTAATCATCAATGAACTAAATGCTAAGCGATTATCAACGTTAGTTATGTAGAATCAAGGCACACGTGTGATGAGATAACAAGTAAAACAAAAATTGCTTTTTCTAAACCCGTTGAAATGTCGAAATATTTTCTTACTTAATTCCTTCAGATGCATTGCTAAGTTGATAATGCGTTTCGTTTGCACTTTACTACTATGCTAATAGAGGTTATATTTGTACAGATTTGGTTTCCAAATCAGGACAAGATTGTAAGTGTAAAACAGTGATGTTTACATTACCAATAGTTAAATCCGTGATTAAGTTTGTCCGTTCGTTAACGAAGGTGTGATATGGGTTGTTTCGAGGTTACATGATCGTTTCGAAACGACCATGTTTGGTTTATGTATTAGTATTTTATTATTTGGTTTGTAATGAACATATTTTGGATGAATGTAGTGATCACGATTTTTCCCTGAGACGTATGGGAAATAAAGCATTGAAAGCTTTTTAGTCAAATCCTGGTATGCCAGGATACAGGAGACTCAGCAACAGCCACACTATTACGCCATCTATAGGTAGATACTTTAAGTAGTATCTGTGGCATGATCAGTCCTAAAGCAACTATTTAGGTACTTTAAATTTTGTGACAGGTTAGCCCATCATTTAGTCTGAACTCTCAATCGACTACTAGCGTGGGACCTCCACACGTTCGAGGTTTCGCAACGGCCAGGGTTCAAAGTGGATCGGTTCGTAGGCAACAGCATCGTTGCTCTAAACACAATAATTGTGATACCTTGCACCACATGTCTTCTTTATTTATGTACTGTAAAGTTCAACTTTAATACTAGCGTTGTTTTTGTGTGTGTGTTTCCTTTACACTGCGTCAAGTGTTCTTTCTACTTCCAACTGTTCTAAGATTCTCTCTATAGTATTTTGAAATATTATAATTTTGAAATGATTTGTTTTTTTTTTATTTAACATTTAACCTCATTGAACCTCCTTCACTGTGAGTGCGTTTATAAGAACACAAACTTAGTATACAATAAGCTATTAAATTCTACACCTCAGCGTAATTTTATTTCCATTTCTTCTAACTCAAGAAACCCATTTAACGTAAATGATGGTTTCATAACATTAAATATTTTATCACAAACTAAAAGCACATTACTTGCTATATTATATATTACACAAAAGATTTTAATGTTCCACTGTCAAGTTATAAACGCACACAATTATCATAAACATTTAATATAAAGTTTCCAACCCAGTCATAAAATATCTAAAGACAATTGTTTTTGTCGTGTCAATGTTCATAAAGTCGTGTCGTATGGCGCAATGGAGACGAACTCTGGCTGACACGAGTGATATTATTTAATTTCGCAACAACAGTGCGAGGTGAAGACGTCGGTTATTACGCGAAATTACCTTTTAAAGTAATTAGATCACGCGAATCTGTTACGTGTTGTACTTGGTTGAGTTTTACGTTTTGTATGCATCTTTGTAACAGCTTCGCAGTCAGTTCTATGGATCCGGAGTATGAATAGGGAACCTATTTTTTTCCTACTGGCATGTAGGTATGTAGGTCATGTAGGAGGCAATACTTATTAGTAGGCTAACTCTATAAATAGTCTCTGAGAGAGCCACTGGACACTGGGCCCGCGTGATGGACTTAAGCTTTGCCTTTCTTATTCTGAGAGGAAACCTATGCTCTGCAGTGGGATAGTAAATGGATTGATGATGATATCTTTAAGTTTTCTAACTGTAAGGTGGTTTTCTGTAGAAATCAATTAATTTCTACAGCAAACCACCTTACAGTTAAAAAATTTAACACCTACTACACCTTACAGTTGCCCTAAGATAAAATACCTTACCATTTATTTAAAATGACAACAATATAGAATACTTTGTTCGGAACCATAACCCAGTAGTGGGGTAAATAAGTTAAATTTATATTATAAGCGATACCATTTTAGGATCATCGTTATTTATAAACATAATTTAGTATATGAAAACACTTGAAATAAAACAAATCTTTAAGGATTTTGTCGCGTAGGTACTATATTGATAATAAATACGTAAAGATAAAGAATTGTTGTTTTATTCCAATGTCTTATATTAACGTAAGTATCTGAAATCAATATAAAAACAATTGTCAAGATTACACCAAAACCATAATGTCTAAAAAAATACCTATTCATCATCATCATCAACCCATATACTGTCCCACTGCTGGGCACGGGTCTCCTCTCACAGAATGAGAGGGAGTAGGCTGTAGTCCACCACGCTGGCCTAATGCGGGTTAGCAGAACTACCAAAAAAAACCTATCACGAAGTCTTTATTAAATAATAATCGTTACGTGTGCATTAAACCGTGACATTGTATCACAGTAAGTTACAGTCGGCACTTGACAGTGAGTGAACAAGTTCGCGGGTAAAAGTGAAAAAATGACGCCGCTCCAGTTCTCACGGGGCGGTCAAGTGTTGTGCGTACCTGCGTAATTCATGAGCGGTAGCGATTTATAATAATTAATAATAATAATCATTTCACCGTTGAATGCTAATCGTCAGTGCGACTAGTTTGCGAATGGATGGGCAGGACCATTATAGAATTAGAGGATTTATTGTATTGATAATATTTATGCGTTTTTGAAAATGAATAACTAATAATAATACATATTTTTGGACAATTTTACACAGCACCATCTAGTCCCAAACTAAGCAGAGCTTGTACTATGGGTACTAGACAATGGATATAATACTTATACTTTTTTTTTTGTAAATACACACTTACAATACATAAGAAACACCCAGACAAACACAAACATTTAAGGTTTATCGCACAAATATTTGTGTACTGTGGGAATCGAGTGATGTCTTTCAAATTAATTGAATATCCTTTCAGAAGCCTATTTATCGATGTTAAATTAAACCGTTTTAGTAATTATATTATATTATTTTCAGTTAGTTATTAGCAGGCTGCAATAGTTTAATTTATAGACTACTACTATCTTCAAAAGTTTGATACTTACAACTTTAATTATGTTAGTGTAGGTATTTGAACTATTTGATGTATTCAGAAGTTGTTACAAATAGTTATTTAATTACATAATCATGTGTTTACGTGTTAAAATGTGGAATTCCTAGAATCAAGTCAATTATAGTGCATTCATGACATATCGTTCATAATCGAGAAACATCATTATACTACCATTTAACCATTTTATATGTATCGCAACACTAAATGACACATATAATTAGAGTGCCGACAAACAAAGTAAAACATGTAGATATGTAATGTGGTCGCTAATGATGTGGTGAATGACGTTGAATTAAGTTAAGCAGATAATGAAGTAGTCCATTATTTTGAGAAACTAGGCGCCATTTAGTCCATCTACTGGTTAGTAGAATATGAAATTCCTAGATACCTACTGATTTATATTTATATGGAAGATTTAATTAACATATCTCATAATTATAAAACAATAATAATTAATGAATATTGAAATATACCGTAACGGTTTTTTCATAGAATACTATGAAAAAAAAAAATCTATTGGCAGAGGTGTACACTCATAGTTTAACTGTATGTTTAAGTCCCATATAATAGGGGGTGAACCTATTGCTATTATCCGGGCACAAATCCAAACTCAGAGATATCACCGAGAATTTCATAGAAAAACCCAATAACATTGCTCGACAACCACTTAATTAATGAGATAGTAGCTAAACAAAGGGTACATAAATTGCAAAGTTCATCCAAACTTTGGAGTTCTTATTATAACTTGGGTTATAGGCTCACCAAAATTATGCGTATAATTATCTACAAAATGTACTAGGTAGTTCATTTTCACGCTTATGACTAGTATGTCTAACGAGCTTTTGAAAAGAGAATACTGTATGGGTTTATCGCTACATCTTATGCTTTAAACCTCAATAACCGCTCAGCCTTGATCTTGCTACCGTCGCGTAATTAACTGCGCCAGTTTACGCGGCGGCGGCGCGTGCGCACGTGACGTCATCCATTGTTCCGATTTAATTAGTTCAATGTTGTGAATGAGAGGCTGGAAAAAAGTGGTGTAATACGTGTAGATAGTGCTCTTAGAATACAAGTTGCAAGTTCATGAACAAGGAAAAATGTTTCTTCGTGTAGTTTATTTTATGAGTGGTTTTACTCTGAGTGAGAATTTATTGGACTGCTAAATGAACCTCTTAATAATAAGCGATTACCTCTTCCCATTAGAATACCCTGTATGTTCCTTATTGTGCAATATGTGCTATGTATCCGTATCCCACCGAAGATGGTAAAAGAATAATGTAGTATCTGTGTTGTAATAATTCCCAGAATGAATTTTCCCCTTGGTAGTTCTATTAGTAATCGTCTCTATTCTACTAAGTCTATTAGCTGGACTGCATAATTTATCAGAAATACTATTAACAATTATGTTATGTTTACATTTTGTTATACGTAATACGCAACTAAAACTAAAATAATTATTTCAAACCCCTCACCCACCTAATTACTAAAATAGTTTTCCAATCACTACCTAACATACAATAATTTTATAAAAATTGACAATAGCGCACAGAAATGATCCGAGATTGACAGCACAATGTGGTCGGCCATTATTCGTGAATATCAATCATATGCAGGATGACACTCGGCGGCAGTAAAATTGAAATTCTATCGTCCACGCATAGAAGTGTATGACGTTATGGCTACTTATTACGAGGTAGCCTGTTTAGCGCGCACGACACGACGACGGGACGACCGCTATGCGGTTGATGGTATTAGCGTAAATCTTCTGTGAAGGTTGGGTAATTGTGGAGTGGGATGCCATGTCGACGCAAACAAGCTACATGACATTGTATTGTAGTTTATGTAAGATAAAGGTGAAGAGCTATTTATGCAATAAACAGGCTTTCTGATAATATGTACATAATAATATTATTAAATAGATGACACGTTATTGTTTGCGTTATCTATATTGGTAATTTAATTAAACTGAAATGAAATGATGATACCAAAATAATTTGTCTATAGTGGTTACTGAACTTTCAGTCGGCTAAGAAATGAATTCTAATTAATTATCGTAAGTTAACAAAAAATAATAAATTATCATCCTAAGTTAGCGCATCAAAAAATGTAGTAAATGCAAGTGTTAGGAACATTTTTGGAGCGGTTGTCAAATCTAATGAAACACGATCTTCTCAGACTACACGTATATCCGCAAAATCAACTCCAACAGACCATCGTAACGAATCGCAGATTATAAACGGCACGTTTTAGATAGCAGACATTCCGGCGCCCATAGACATTCATACAAGTTGAGTGCAGGGAAGGTTCGAGCTTCATGCTCAATAGAAACAAAACAGTTAGGTCATGTCGGCTGTTACGAGCATACCAAGCCTGAAAGCTATGGACGGCTTGGGAGAGGAATTTGTACCGATTGTAAAAAACATTTAGATAATTGAACAAGAACATAATAGGTATATAATGACTGAAATTCATGAGGTGGTGAAAATTGATAGAAAAAGTAATTAAAAGGAATACAAATTAAAATCTTTGTAATATAAAGTTTTGCTTCAAATCTGGTGGTTGCAAGGTCAGCTTCTAAGCAAGAGTTCCTGACCTTCCATCGATTCCCAGGTCAAACAATCTGTTATTAGGCTTTTCTATTAAATGGTATTTTGAATTTGTGCCGTCACATGTGATCTAAAAAATATCGGTAAATATAGAATATCAGTAGGTCTGGCAAAAATATAATAATATAGTAGTACTGGCAAAAGCAAGTCTTTTGCAAGTTTCTATTTGTCAGTTTCCTTTTAATACTATGTAGTTGATATTCAAGTACTTTCTTTCTTAGTTAATCAACGTTTTATGAGTATTCTAGTACCTTATTTATTCTGTAGTTTATGGTCTCTTCCTTCCTTGCAGAAGAAAATGTTTATACGAGTATAATTATTTCATCTTGTCAAATTACAGCCTAGCCGATTACACAATCCTTACATCTCTCTTACAATTTAAAATAATCTACATTTCCTCATTCCATATGTCTAAGACGTCTATTAGATACAGAATTCATATTAGCCAATTACAAATTTCAGTTCGTGATATATCGAAACGAAAACAACAATTATAAACCAGTAATTAATAACCATAAAAAATTGAGAACATCTTTCACCACTCCAATTCTCAAAACACTTTCGACAAATAGAAGGAATAGAAATAATGAGGCTGTCATCGATAACATTGACAAATTAAATATCAACATCGACCGCAATCTTATTAATACACCTACATTACTAAATAATAAACTTTAATACGATCACAATAGGAGTCATGAAGGTGGTAAAGGTAAATTGGTGGAACATATGAGGAGTGAAGATAGGTAATGTCAGAATTTTTGCCACAGTGTAATTAGAGAGAGCTATAACGCAAGAGGTCATGCGAACGGAATGGTAGAAATCGTTATTTGGGATCGTCTGCTCGGCTGTGGTGCAATATGGTTGCGGTAGCGGGGTGAACTGACAATTTGGAGGTCACAGGATAAGAACTTGAATAAAAAATCTATAATATTCGCATAACTATCATGCTGTTTGCTGGGAGATTGTGAAATTATATTAATTTCAGCCTAGTTTTATGGCAAATAACATGCGGCTTATCGATTATTATTACTATTTATTTTTGTGTAAGAATATGAATAATTTGAAAGTTGATTGCTCGTGTTGTTATGTGTGACAAGAAAATCGTTTTTATTTATTTTGATTTAAATTGAAATTTCGTTATCACTTTTACCGCTATAGTTGTTTAAAGAAGAAGGCTTCAATTTTGAAATCTTAATATACGTTTTCATAATAGTTTTGTGTCTTTCTGGAAGTTCGAGTTCAGTTATTTTTAAAATGAATTCCTTAAACCGCTACCGCTTATCGCTCCTCTATAATCTTTTCACTTACACAGCAATCCGTTAAGTTTCGTTCACAGTTAATTAAAATTAATAATCGTTAACTGACCAGCGTATTGTAAATTAATGATTTATAAATTTCCACTGCGGGCTACTTGAGGGCGAGTGCCCGCTAATGATATACCCGTTAGGAACAACGCTTATTGAATAAGATGCAGCATGACGCGTCTTGGCGCGGTATTATTTTTTTCATTAAAAGTTGATTAATGGTTTATTACTTTCAGGTATTAACTTGGGCTGTTTGAGATGCTGTTACTTCCAAAAAAATGTGAGTATTATTGGTTTATTGTATGAGTTATTTTAGCAAATAAATTTATTAGTAGTTCTAATCCAGTTGAGTTACGTGTTTTGTTATGGAGATAATGTATATTTTTGTATAATACCTAATGCAAGGTTTATTCTCTAGAGGTCTCTTCAATTGGAAACAAATAAAAAAGTATATCCATTTTAAACAAAACTGGAGTACACAAATAAACGCGCGATGCAGTAGCCAACGCGTTTTCACGTTCAGTGTGCGTTCCGCTTAAAGTCATATCAATAAAGTGTGTGATGAGTGAAATTATTGCCATGTTTTAATACAGTGGCGATTGATCCGCGTCTGTTAATGTTGTTCGTAATTACTTTATTCTGTTCGGCACACCGCCGCGCCGAGGTTTTAATAATGATTGCAATAATAATAAATTGCTAAATTAAATCTTCTTACGATATTGTCTCCGGTGTTTTCAGTTCTGGTTTTTGTCACAAAACATGTTTAAAAATGTAATGTTAAATGAAATTTGATAGTTGTACTATAAAATACTAGAATGTTAGCATAATATGTGTTAAAAATCAAGAAGCTGTTTGGGTGCTATGTCGATGCATCTAGCGTAACTACTGACTGGTCTAACTAGTCACCTAGTAAGGTGGGAAATTTTCGCCCCCTATTACCTGGGACCTAAACAAGCCAACTGTGGATGAACATCGTGACACCTCTGCCAAATCCCTCTGGGAATACAGGCGTGATGGTATGTATGATGGACAATGAATGTCGAGTAAGTGTATCAAATAATCATATGAAATAAAAAAAAAATGTTTTCAGTCACTCGACCAGCTGGATCTAGACTGACTCCGGGGTCAACGCCCTCCAATTGGTCAACTCACTGAATTTCATTTTTAATTTCATACAGCCGATAGCGAAATGAATTGAAAGTGAGTCACGCGTAGCTAATCTTGAAATTTGGCAGCTAGTTCCTAAGTAAGATTTAGTGCTAAAAGAGCGTAATATCTATAAATAATGAGATTTCAATATAAAAGGTGATTTTTACTGTTACTTGATGACAAAGGTATAATGCAATGATATGCGTAGGACATGACCTAGGCGACCTAACGTTTACGAGCTACAGCAGTCTTATTAGGCAGGGACTATTAACATCGCGTTGGCAATCTGCCCGCTCAATGAGGTGAATAAATTAAAACCTGGTTATACCGCAGAAACTAGGTTTAAAAGCCATAGAGGTAAGTAGTGGAAGAAGGTGGAAAGAGTTTAGAAAAGTAAAACAGAGTTATGGTACTCAGATGTGAGGCAACGATTAAGTAGATGGTGAGTCAAACGACGTCGATACACACGTCATACTCGTGAACGGGTGCCGTCTGTCGGGGCTGGTCAGCTCTTACTGTCAATGGCAATCTCTTTAATTATTATTTTTCCTTTTTCTGTTTAGTAGACTGTATTAATTTAATTAATTTAATACTACACATCAAACTGCATTGCTCTCATGTAAGTCTGACAATTATGTTTTTTAATTTATTAGATATTACTGAAATCGTTACTGTGATTATATATATATTTTTTTTTTCTTATTATTTAATACTTTAACGCAATAAAATGTAAATGTGAGTACTTTGTAGGCTAAATATACATACTTAGCTTTGAACAGTCTGGTGGCTTTGAGCTTTTTTTTATGTGACCTACGCAAATGTTCTTCTGATCTGGTATCGTCGTGCGACGGGTTGTTGAGCTCCCTAAATTATGGTTGAGCTACACAATGACTGATGCATGCGTGCCGTCAGTTGGGACTGGTCTACTCAAAGCCGCTATGGCTCTTTCTTCAAAAGGCCATTTCAGACTTTGCCCTACATTGTAAGACACATATTTTGTTACTATACATTGTCTGGACTTTAAAAGAGACTATGATTCTCTGAGTTTGTTTCGGCGTTTCTTCTCAGAGGTCGTCAGCTAGGAAATGCCGGAGCCATCTAGCTTAAAAAAAATATGTAATATATTGACTTGTAAAAGTGTCTTTAAAAGATCTATTTACAGAAATAAATATCATTATCATTATCATAGAAGAAGAAAGAGCAACGTGCTCTCCGTGGGATGGAGAGGTTTCGACGCGTTATGAATGGTCATTCATATGAATGGAATGGTTGCGGCTAGCGTAGCTTAAACTTGCAGATCAGTATGATTGTAGAACTTATTACTTAGCCACGACCCCCCTCTCTCTCGTCTATTAGTAGGAAACTCCTATGAGGAAATATACCTAAGAGAAGAAGGTTTTTGCTCTACAGTGGAAGTGGATCGGGCCAATTTTTATAAAGTACGATACAGATATTAAACTCCAAGATGAAAGAAAAGAAAGAAAAATGATTTGTTTCCTCAACCAAGGACACACAGAGACAGATATAAAATAAACATTAAGAGTATACAAAAAAATAATAATTAAAATATCGTATTACACTGGCAGCACTGTTCAATGTCACACAACGCTGTGACACTGACAGTGACAACAGAAGTCACTTGTTGACGTAAGTAAAATTATTAATGATATTCTATGAAAACAAAAATAATAACAACATAAGTAAGTAGGTCAACAAGACAACATAAAATAAATTGTTAAAATACCTAAAACATATAATGTGATCTGATTTATGATATTAAATGGAAAATAGCCAGAGACCACACAGAAAACAGAAAATAAAATTGGTATTTCTAGTTAAAACGTTAGCTAATTAAATATTTAAGTACCAGTTGAGTACAACAAGATAGAAATAGGCGCAACGACATAGTCTTAAAGAAAATCGATCGTGATTCTTTGACATTCCCTTAAAGGCGGCTACAATCGACACAAATCCGAATATTGCGGATACGTCACGAAATACCAATAAAATATACCTTCCTGTACATAAACAAGAGCGCCATCTGTAGCCAATACGACAATCAATGCGACAGGGAATAGGGATGTACTTGATTTTATCTGAAACTCTGTCTAATTCTTCAACTAATATAACACTAAAATGTTGTACAACAATTCCAGTCAGTTATTTAGAATATTTTATTTATTTGTTTTGAGAGGAGACTTGTGCCTGGTGGTAAGACAATAATGAGCTGAATTATTATTATTAGGCCTCTTTCCTACCTGCCTAAACACCAATTTAATATTCAAAATTTCGCTACTGAAAATCGAATACAAAAAATCATACCTAAATATCCGCAGTAACAAATCATTGAACATCCCTAGAATACACCGAAAACGGCGCGCGATGTAACATCGGGGACGAGTGGTTCCGAGCGCTCACGACTCTGCCCGAATGAAGTTGTACCTATGTCTGTCTATCTGTTCGACTTGTGTGTCGCGGTTGCTAACGGTACGCGCGATTTATTGGCGATGTCCACACGTCGATAAAGGCTTCAGAATTGTTCCTTTTTTTAAAATAAAGGAAATTCAGCTAGGGCATTGATTGTACTGCCCGCAATAAAAATATCCATAAGTATCTTAAAATGCACCCTCGGTTATATCTTCATATACCTACAGCCCGAATCTATGATACTATCCACTGTTCCTCATAAAGACCTCAAAATAATAGGGTCATGGTAGGTTTTCGCACATTAAATTGCCATTGATATTCATCTTACACACTTATTAGTGCCAAGATATACTCCGTAATCCACCCTTTTAGTTTTCAGGTGTCCGCGAGATACATCGCATCTCCTTCAGAATATCATCATTGGTTATGCTACATTTATTCCTAGAACGTCACATAACAATCTCTCTAAGAATTGCATAAAGATAATATAAAATTGCTGTAGTATTCCGTTCGAAACGGAAAGTAAATCACACACGCGATGTGCGACTAGTCTTTGTGTTGTTGGGGAGGTTACAGACTGTGCACACGGCAAAATTGCCGGAGAATTATGACGAAAATTGTTGAAGATAAACCGAACACCAAACCGTTGTTAATTAAAATAAGAATTTATGAAATTTGATAATAAGTAGCTCCTGATTGTGCTCCTTTTGGGTGTTGATAGATTGCAAACAGTTTACCCTATTGAACATTTAAAGAAAGAAAGTTTATTCTGATAGTCATGAAACAAGACAAAATACAAATACGAAAAGTTTTAAAATAAATAAGTTATAAATTTTAATTATATACCTACAGATAAATAACACTTATATACAACAATATATTTTTTATAAACAAACGGGGACATGACGCCTGACATAGCCAACAAAGCTACCTCTGCCCCCGATACCGAATTTCTTTTCCACATTGTCCGTCTCAGAGAGACGTTGTAATTATTATTACAACGTTTTACGTTTCGTCCGGTCGTCTCCAGCGACCCTTAGGCGTTCCGGCGGTTAGTGTATACGGTTCCCTAGTTCCGCGATTATGATGCCTGTTGCCATTAGGCGGCATTACGACCGCGTGGGAACTGGACTGGCGATGGCGGGGAAGGCCACAACTGAGCCTAGTCTATGTTGGAGTATCAAGATATGTTAGGTCAGCTATATGCATTTTATGCAGTAAGATCCAAAAGAATTACGTTTTTTCTATTGAGATTAAATAGAAAAAACAACATTTACGCGTATAATATTCGCGTAGGTAAATGTCAGAAATCAATATGAGATTAAATAGGTTTTGGAGAAGAACCACAGGTGTAGGCGCGTAATCTATAGCTTATCAAGCAAGAGATATCGAATATATTAAATGGTGCGCAATTTGGACGAGGAGAAATTTGTGTACGAATAAAACCATCATCATTAATGTTTGTAATGCAAGCTGCCAATCAACCAATAAATGCAGCCTATTCAGATCCACTTTTGGACATTGCCTATCGGCGTCTTAGCTATTTACAATAAATAACCGTTTAAGTCTAATTTACTTTTATATTTATACTGAAGAAGTGAGGAAACTCAAGCTCAAGGATTGCCGCTCCAGTCGATTGATCTTCGACATTTAATTCAATGTTTTTTTTAATCCCTCGGCGTACCTTTATGTCTGCTTGTCCCTTTATAAATAGAGAACAAAGTAAGCAGTAACTGCGCCCGCGCCGGTTGTCGCGGCACTCATTTCGTCACCAAGCGACGCCGTTAGACACAAAAAACTGTATAATTATTACCTGATCTGCTTTCATTCAAGTGGACCGCTTTGCTCTTATAAGGTACATTAATTAAACTGTCCTAGTGTCGCGAAAAAAAGCTCTTTTTACCCTTCTTCGGTGCAACGTTTGATCTAAAAATGGATACCAAGAAAATTGAACCTCTATACCCAGAATATAGGGTCGCGATTCGGTCCTCTAGATAAATTCCGTAGGTTTTTATGTAAATACAAGTAGGGAAATACTTAAATTGAAGTTATAATTTTATTTCTAATTGAAGTTCGCCGCCAATTATATATAATTAAGTTGACTTTTATTTGTTTGTAATTGTTAATTTTGTTGTTTTTTACCTTCACAAGCTGATATGACGTATACTTTTTAAATATTTATGGATGGCATGGGAAAAACGTTAAACTTGTACTTCTTAACTCCTAATTACAAAACATTTGAAAGTTATTTTGCAGTTGTAATTGAATTTGTATTCGTAGGTACTGTTAATCAGACCGCGCAAGTCACTGATTAACTAATTGCAATTAGTTATAGCAATCGATACTTCGTAATTATTTTGTGACCAACATTTTTCAGCCCTACCTTACTTTAATTCTTCAAATTTTTCTCTTCTCACTATAAATTCGGAATTTTTTCCATGACAAATGGTCTAGTTGCTTTTAGATAATAGTAAGTGCCTCATTGGTCTAGTGGCCGCACGACTGCTAATCATGAAATCTTAGCTTCGATTCCAAGTCAAGAAAAGTGTTATTGGAATTTTCTATGAAAATCACAGTACCTCGAAGTTTGAATTCATGGCAAGCAATAGGCTCGTCCTCTATTACAGGGGATCTAACATACAGGTGAAACGTGGTTTTAAACCAGTACAGCAGCAATACTGTCTAACCCTTCTGGGATATTGGGGTGATTCTGGAGATCCTCAGAGAACCGAGCCTGGATACAACTGGGTTAGCTGGTACGAGTCTGGCAAACCCTGCCTACCTAGGTAGCAGACGATACATGAGGATGTATATCACTCAAGAAAAAAATAGCTCCAGACACGCTACCGCTAGTGATCTAGCTTCTATTCCTCTCTGAACTCCTGGTTAGGTTGTCAGACTACTTCTGATATCTACCATTCATCGCGTCTTCTTCTTCTTCTTATCGTGTCAATAGTTAAACAATTTGCGAGTGATATAAAGCCACCTCAATAGCGTACATCTTCGGACTGATACACTCACACTGCCAATGATGTCCATCATCTATCTCTCCACAAATACTAATACGTTTTTAAATGCCCTCCAATTTCCTAACAGAAAGTCAAGCGACGGTTGCAACAACCAAACGCGACTTCTGGCAACCAATGGTGGTTGAGCAACCGATAATTCGACACCAGAGCAATTAGGACTTGAAAAGAGTTCAGATCGTTAGCGCGCGACGTTTTCGAAATAACTATGAACTGATTTTTGGGTATTTAACCGAGTTCAATGATTGATGGTTTTGCTGTATGTGTAGTGGAAAGTATGGTTTTTGTAGTAAAAGGTACTAAAGTCAAGGAAACAGTGTGGATGAAACTACGGAGTATCTTTACTGATTAAGGAGTTGCTTGGCGGTTCAATAAAAATGTGTATACATTTTATACATTGAGTATGAGTATACATTTAATGTCATTATATTTCATAGGATTATCATAGATCTATATTTCTGATAAAAAGTGTTGTAGTCGAGGATTTTTTTTAAATTATTTCAAAATTTTACCGTACCGTGGTAAGATGTAATACCGTTAAATATTTCGGTTATATTATAATTAATAATATATCTTACTCGAATTAATAAAATCATGGATTGTTGTTTCAAATATTTGTGTCATCGTACTTTTGCAATTTTAGTTTAAAAAAATGATCTCGTAAAGTGTGCAGATGTTATTTTTGCTCCTCACATGTCGTTTAAAATTAAACCATATGCAAAGACATTAAATCATATGCAAAGTTTAGATGGATAGATAATAGTCGATTTGTTATAATTATGTTGCATAACATTAGCAATGGTAAACGCCGCAGTTTGTCGGCACGCAACCAACGGAGATGGTTTATACTTTTAGTTAAATTGAACCAAATAAGCAGTAATAGCCTAGTGGTATGACCATTGGACTGGTAAGTCAAAGCTTTCGAGTTCGAATCCATCCATGATCAAATAATTAATTATCACTCACTCCAACGGTGAAGGAAAACATCGTGAGGAAAACTTGCACGCCTGAGAAATTTTCTTGAAGGCGTGTGAAGTCTACTAACCCGCACTAGGCCAGCGTGGTGGACTATAGCCTAATCTCTCTCATTTTGAGAGGAGACCGTTGCCCAGCAGTGGGACAGTATATGGATTAATGATGAATCAATATAACTATAGTATTTCGTTAAACATTTTAACCTAATATACCTGTGTAAAAACTTAATTGTTATTTTTATATGTAATACGTATAATTTTATCGTTATTTTAAATAAAAAAAACGATGCAATAATTTGGCCGATAAATAGATGAAGTGTGTTGACATTACTGTGTAATATTTTCTAAGTAATAGTAATAGTGATATATACTATCAATAAAATGTAAAAATAAAAATATTAATATGAATACCTCCATTTTGGCAGAGGGCTTTGTGCAGCACTGCAATTGACTGATGATGGTGATGATGAATTACATAGAAATAAAAATAATCAATATTAAATCACTAAGCTTTAATTTTATGTTTAAAATGACAATCACGATGCAAGGCATGATATTAATACCACCTAAATAATGATAGTTGTTTTATATTAGGTAGGTTTAGGTACCCAAATTACAGCCAAAATAAAGAAAAAAAATGATCTGTAATTTTTAAGCATTGAGTTTTATTTTCAATATAAGTTGAGCTCGCCTGTATAAGCTTTTCTTACATTGAGCGGTCAGCTTTTACTAAATTTGTATAGTTCGGTATGTAGCCATGTTTAAAT
Organism: Acronicta alni; assembly: GCA_964056405.1. Lineage (NCBI taxonomy): Eukaryota > Metazoa > Arthropoda > Insecta > Lepidoptera > Noctuidae > Acronicta > Acronicta alni. The sequence goes on along the minus strand of OZ043925.1, from coordinate 15,092,503 downwards.
GCCTTAGGTATATTCATATGGCGTTTGTTAAGTAGAATCGGTTTATCAGTTGTTTAGGAAAAGAGATGTCCGCCTCCTGTTAGCTGTGTCTTAAATGAAGTAATAGGAATCACGGTACGGTACCGAGAACTGTCATTACTGAATTAAATTATGCATGAAATGTTACTGCTTACCTCATTATGAGCTACATTTGTAATAACGTCATAAGTACATAATATGATTTAATCAAATAACCAATGACCCAATTAAATAAAACGTTAAATCGATTCAACACATAAGTCTACAAACAATTGTCATTGTTCATTGTACATAACCTATTACGTGTCCTACGATAGAGTTTATGTTCTTACACCCTACCGTGGGACCATTTCCCACGGCGACGGCCATTGTCTAACTCATTAGTTCTTTTTTTTTAATAACACTTTATTATGAGCATAATGGTCAATTGTTCAATAGAATTTCGATTTTTGAACGAGGTCAGCGTGATAGATCGTCGATTTGATGGTGATACGTACGAGTATGTTAGTTAAGTTTGGTCACAAGATTGTTTTATGTTTGAATCAATCACTTGATTTAATTGATTGATTGGTGATTGATAGGGGCTTTTTCAACTTCTGCTATATGCATCTGGGAGTAAGACGATGGTTATAATGTTTGATAAATGATTTGTGTTTGATCTTCCAAGTGTGTTATACATAATTGAATAGTAACAATACATTCACAATTAGAATTCAGTAATTAACTATTGCCCAAAAATTGGGTTTGGGTAATTTATAAAAATCAAAAGTAAAAAGGACCAATTTAATATTATATTAGATAATAATATAAATCCCAAGGTGCATCTAACTTAATAAAAAAAGTATCAGAACGTTATTGTATTCGAATCTAGCATCGATCAATCTGACATGAGAGTATCGAGCTTTTCAAAGTTCCCAATAGATGGCGGGACTAGTTCTCTTATTTAACTATTTTGTACATTGAAGTAAAACAGCAAATTATAGTCGTAATAATTAAGACTTCCGTAAAATTCTACTGCTAAATATTATATATAAATATACTCATGTATCAATATAATATAGTATTTGGGGTATTTTTGTTAAAACTAGGTTTTTAGACATAGATTTTCCGATTGCAGTAAAACATCTTACACATTTGTACTGTAAATACTTAACTATTTCAAAGAAGTACAGTGAGACTTTATATATACATTATAATATAATGTAATTATGTTTTGCGTAAAATTATACAGACAATTACGCATTACGCACGCTATAACTGTAGAGGCAATAAGTGGCGGCGTTCATGAAGTTTACATGCGAGCAATTTTTATAACTAATTTCTGAAAAGTGTAAACAAAACTTTGTAGTATTTTAACAATGCGTTTTTCTTTCTGTTAAAAATAAATACTAATATCGTAATCGAATTGATGTCAGGATTGGCATCGGGGTGCTATTTTAAGGCTATAAGTCGCGTGAAAAAGTTCCTAAAAGTTCCTAATGGAACAAATTATACTCATATTGAAGTTTTTTTTATGGAATGGGGGCAAACGAGCAGACGGGTCGCCTGATGGTAAGCGATTTCCGCCGCCCATGGACATCCGCAACACCAGAGGAGTCACAAGCCCGTAGCTAGCCTTTAAAAGGGAGTACGCTCTTTTCTTGAAGGTTTGAAGGTCATATTGGCAGTATGGAGGTTTGTACATGTGAAGTTTGGGTTTAATAATGAGGCATAGGTAATCATACTGCATTATAATGGCCGTAAGCTGAGTTGACGACGTATGCGTAGGAGTTTGATACTTCGATTCCCAGTTTAAGCGGACTACTGGGCGTAACCATGAATTTCTGAGTAGTTTGAAATTTTCTACATAATGTCAGTAGGTTTGCTCCGTATCAAGCATACCGGCGCACTGTGATGTACAAACAAATGAAGTACATCTTTAACTAACCCTTCGAATAAACTTTCCTGGACTGTTTACATAGTATAGTAGGTACTTATTGCGAAATTATAACCGATTTAATTGATTGCATCATGATATAAATATCTTAAAAGTCCAAAGTCAATATTATTTATTCAAGATAGACAACAGATCAAATTACATTATAAAAGTACTTATGTAATTTTTCAATTCAAACGGCCTCAAAACTCCCACCTTTTGCGATCTCTTGTGTTTTAGCTAGGAAGAATAAGCTCCCCAGCATCACAACTAGATAGGTGTAAGTAGAAAAGCGTTTGTATCGTACCTATATCATTTCTTAACGGTTCTTTGACACAAGAAAAAAGTACCTGGAAGGACTTCACGAAAGCCTTTGCCCAGCTGTGAGAATGACTAAGAAAAACAAAACAGTTTCTTTTTGTGTCTAGGTACGTATTGTACAGTCAACAAAAGAGTTAGGTATACAGGCAGCTAATTAATAATCTGTGTTTTGATAAAGATAGTGTAATAACTTATCACGCAATATGTGTCAAAACGTAGGTATTGTAAGCAGCTACATACCTAACTCTTTGGCGCGTAACTATTTATGTCGAAATCTGTTTTAAAATGCATATTTCGTTTGCTATCTGTATACATAACTCTTTTGTTGACTGTACCTATATATTAATATATTTTCTATTTCGACTTGCATATTAAGTGGCGTAATCATCTCATATGTCTAACATCACGTGTCAGCGGTTACGGAACTAGTCTATTCTCTTTTTGTATCTAGAATTCTAGCCTAGACTGTGGATATAAAAATAAAAGGAGTGTGAATTTAGCGAGTACATAGTGATCTTGTTAGAGCAATGTGATAATTTAGCTATGTATTAATATCATCTGTCCATTCTATGTCCTGACGGATGTGTTACGGAACAGTATGTTATTCAAAGCGACAGGCTTCCGACCCAATTCCTGGGTAATAACAATAGCAAAAAAAAACATACCATCACGCCTGTATGCCTAGAAAGGTAGGCTGAAGTGTAATGTTAATGCTGTACACCCATAGTTTGCTGGTATGTTAAGGTCCCTTGTAATAGGGGTGAGCCTAATCTATCTTACTAATATTATAAATGTGAATGTGTGTAAGGATGGATGGATGGATGTTTGTTACTCTTTCACGCTAAAACTACTGAATGGACTTTGATGAAACTTTACAGTATTATTACTTAAACATCAGAATAACATATAGGCTATATGAAATGAAATGAAATCAAAAATGTTTATTTGTCTCAAAACAATTAACATGGATTATAAATAAGTCATCCCCAGTAAGTAATTGATAATACTTACTACTATATAATTTATAACGATTTTTAAATTACAACGATAATTTAAAGTAACTTTTCCACGCGAGCGAAGTCGCGGGTAGGAGCTAGTCCGTGATAAATAAAGGTGTATTCTATTTTTAATAACTAAGGTTACGTTTTTGTATGGCAAATTTGCAATGGTATATACCTACCGACGGCTTAACGTGATCTTCATAAAAGAATATTATTTAAAAAGTTGACGCCGTGGAATCAACTTTATTATCTTAGTGGTTGGAGTTTTGCCTACCTCTTAATGGACTATGATTAAAGATAAATGGAATAATAGACAGTAGACACCTATATTTACCACCATTTCGTATTTATTTAGTGAATTCTAACAAGCTCTTATCGATTGTAACAGTTTTAGTAAGGCGTTGCACATTAATAAACATTTAATCGCTTATCACGAACATTTCTGTTGCATAAAATATAAATAATACCTATTTTTAGCTACCTCTATGCCAAGTTTCAACAATTTTGGTCTAGAAGTTAAGACGTGATACGGTATAACAGACAGGTAAATTTCGTATTTCACTTTACGGTGAAACAAGACTTCAGTACAAAAGACATAAACGCTTTGGTTATGGTCATAGGTATCGCTTTAGAATTTCCTTGTCATAATAATAATTGCTTACTGATTGATTACTATTTTAAATAAAGTTGTAAAGGTTTCACAGGGTTACGCATACCTATAATATGAATATTAAGAAAAGAAGAATTGATCGATTATTGACAGAAGAATATTTGAGATAAAATTCGGATCACTAACTGCAATTTTAAATGTAATTATTAATTACAGTTGATAATAATTAATAATAAATCAAGTTATTTTATAAAAATTATACGTAATTATATTATTTGTATAGTTACATGTTTAATGCTCCACGGTGGGCGTGGTGGTTTCGCTACAAATCTTATTTCAATTCTACGCCTCTTTTCATTAAATTGAACTGCAATCGTAATTTATAATATTATCTGTCTGTTTATTTAGTAAGACTTTTTGTTTGTATATAATGATTATGTCTACGATACTGTTTGAAATTAATGGCAGGTAACTTTATTTACAGTAATGTCAAAGTTACTCACTTTTAAAGTTACTTTACTAGTTAGCTTACTTTATTTCCTGACAGAATAATTACCAAATGTATTTCCTACCTACTTAAAAGTCTAAAAGCCTACTTTGCACTTATATGCAATGTTTGTCTACAATTTTATCGACGGAGGAATGTTACGAAAGGCGCTGAAATTTATTATTATAAATCGATTAGAATATATACTTTAATTTTAATGAATTTATAATCTGGAAAATTTTACTGAGTTTGATCGGGTCGGTAAAATAGAGATGAACTGAGAATATATTCCCATTTCTACCCGTTGATGTCTTTTGTAGGGAAATTTTCCAGAATTAGAATATAGGCCAGATACAACAGTTGCATACGTCAAAAAAAATAATAAAATTACTTTTGCTTGAGTATATTAATTTATTTGAAGTGGTCGTGATTAAATGAATTATATTTGTTCATATAAAATTTAATAATTATATTGTCGCTCGAATTGTTTGAGTTAATATTTAGTATATAAACGGATAAGAATAAATTATTTAGTTACACAACATTTAACTAGCCTATTCTGACTAAAGCTATAATATTTTAAGTAAACACCGCTTACCTTAATATCTTTGGTGTGTGCACAATATCAGAAGGCCGCAGATTTCCGAAAAATCCCACTGTCACTTCACAATATAAAATATTTGCTCTCAATTTTTTAAGTCAATAAAATTTCACTATGACGACCCGCATACGTGGTACTTCAATTACGAATACTATCGATTTCAAAAGTCACAGTCCAGTCACTTTCGATGAAAACAAACAAACGAAATGTCGCCGCGTTCAATTTACATGTGACGTATAACTGAAAACGCAAACTGAAAACGCGACGATGCAACTACCGCACTGATACGTTTATTGTCTTTGCTATTGGCACATCATTTTAACAGTTTTTCATAACAGTCTTTAATTAAATCTGCTCTCAAAATATTTTTTGAGCGAAACACTGGCATCTTCTATTGACGGGATTGAAATCGCGCGCCCGATTTCATTTTCGAAATTCAAAAATTTTCGAACACGGGTGGCGTGTGGCTGGACCGGCGCGCGCGCACGAATGCTCACGGAGGTGGACTCAGAGCTTCGAACGCTGTGGGGGCGTGGCTAACTTCTAACGCAACATCTATCTCTCGTGCTATCCTTGTCTGGCGTGGAATATTTCGGATGCTTGCGTCTCGTTCTCTATTACCGGTGCGTTACCGGTCCATAGGTACGGTTTGGTGGGATCGCGTGAACTTTGCCACTGCGCCTGAGCCTCGTACTGCGATTAATAAAACGATACGCGACGTTATAGATCGCGGGGCGATAATCGTAACTCCACAGTTTAATGCGTCGCGTCGCCTTTTAAATACAACATATGCGTTTTTGTTTTTAATACGAGTGTGTAATTATTTAATGTCTTGCAATCGCTTTATCTATTGACATCTTTTGAAACTATGTTTCGAATATTTCATAGTTTTTAAATCTACTAACTTAGAATATATGCCATTTTTAATTTTATTGCAACTTCAGAAGTATCGATGGGTAAAAACCTAGGTCTTTGTTATTAAGTAGGTAATTAATGATATCGTTTTTAAAGATAGGTATTATTTGTAAACGCTGTTATTAAAATCATTGTAAATAACTTGTTGGTCGTTCTGATTCAATAAATAAATAAAAATAAATAAATAATTTATACAGCGTGAAATTATAGTCGTTTTGGAACCGCAACGTGGTAACTTAGGATAATTAGTAGTACAAATAAAAAATATTAAGTTGACTGTACAGCTAATAATAAAAAAGTTGGCATTTCAAAAAAAAATTTCACTTGTTCGAGTTTGTTCGTAGTAGTGCACGAATATTTCATTCTTAAACCGCCTCAGTCTCAAGCTTGCCATTTATCAATGATGCGCGGCGGGCGGCGCGGGCGCGGCGGCGCGGCGCGGTACGAGTCAGCTCATCAGCTGGTCACCTACCTACAGCAACGGGAGCGACGGACGGTCGGATGATCCGTCTGAGTACCTACTACGCGTGATTTAATAGCTAGTAGCTAGACAAGTACATTTTATTATTAAAATAAATTGCATTACGATGCAGATAGCGACGTAATTTGATGTTAGGTAGGTACCTAGGATCACAGTTCAAATAGGACAAGTATGGCGCCCAGCGAATCAGCTGATACGGGACACGAACGTAATACCTACATTCTTACTAAAAAAATTAGAATAAGACTGTGTGTAGGTAGGTTTTATCGTAGTTCTTATTTAAGAAAAAAAACGTTGCCCAACACTAGGATTTTCTCCTGTGTCATGGGTGCATTTACAAACATAAATTTTCACATACACAAACACGCAAGCTCAGAACATTCACCCACAGATCATACAAATTTGTTCCGAGCGAGGATCGAACCCGCGACAGGCGCAGCAGTCGCTCGCACAGCCGCTGCGCATCAACATTTTCACGCCAACTACGTAAATTGTACCTACTCCAATTTCTCGTTCATACTTTACATGGGCCTAGGACCGGCAGAAATACTTTATTTGAATTGAACTTATCTTTATTTTACTGTAGGTATCAATAATTAGAAACAGAGAGCCAATGAACTGAGTAGGTACTTCAGGCGTTTGGATTTTTGGAATTTGAGCTATTTACAAAATAATTAACTTATGTACATAGCTAAGTACTTACCTATTAAAAGTTTATTTATAAATTGTTTACACTTCCCTGTACCGAAGCAACTACACGAAATGGAGTCTGCCGCGTTCAATACACAAACGTGCCCGTTTTATGCTATTGTCTTTTAGCCTATCACTTTTCACTTTATCAAAGGCGTCCACTATCGCACTGCGTAACTCGTTAAGACTTTCATGTTCACGGGTATAAAGGAGTCTTTTTATTTCCGACCACAAGAAAAATCCAGGGGCGTTAAGTCTGGGCTCCGTGGTGGGCAAGCCACGGGACCGCCGCGCGACGTGGCCTATCCATCGATCACGGAACTGATTGTTTGGGTAAGCACGCACAACACTTGCATAACGAGCCGGGCAGCTGACATAGGGCAGTTCTTGCCGGTGCATCATTGTTGTTGATGACGTGAGCTCGACGGAACTTATAGGGATGTTAAGCCATTATTATTTAATGTTTTCCATACAAAGCATTGGCTAACATTAAATTCTTGTGCCGCCATTCTCGTGCTTCGCCGCGGAGCCCGCTCGAAGTACCTACTCCAGAATAGCGTCTTCGTTCTCCTGCGAGTCATTTAGGCGCCCTCGACCTTGCGCGTGAGCCGGCACACGGAATTGTCCATGATTGAGAAGGCGCTGGGTTGCAGCCAAGTTGGTAGGGGTTGAAGGTACTTGAGGACTTTCAATCCCTCGTAGCCGCAGCGCCTTTAAATGTTCTGGCCGGGAATACAACCGCTTGGCCTCAGCTTTGGCCTTCCAAATTGTAACTAGTAACAGTGTACAGCTGAACCATTGTCAAGTACCTACTCCGCGTTCGAATATTCATACTGAAGACTCATTTTCGCGTGGCTACGTAAAACGTAAAAAATGCAACCTTTATCGCGCGCGAGTTGCAACAGAACTGGCGGGTGCGGCCGTGCGGGGTGGTTAACGGGGAGCGGCGCGGGCGACGCGACGACGCGAGAGCGCTCGCCGCGCCGGCGCCGCGCAGCCTGTTACTAGGGGTAGGTACATAATACATTACAGCTGTGTGCGTGGATTGTAGGCAGCGGGCGCGCGCCGCGCCGCATCCAATGGGCGGATAACGTGTCTAGGCATGTTTTACCGCTTAGTGTTGTGTGTGTAACATTGAATGACATCGATCGTAGTGATCGTAGTACGTAACATTGAGTGGAATTATCATGAGTTCTCATTTTTTGTTCGAATATGACATTACTTTTAATAATCAATAAAATAATATATTTTTATTTAATTTAAATTATATTTTAATAGGTTCTATTACTGATATAGAGTCTAAAATTTTCGGTTCCAAAACGACTACAAAATCATCGTGTATATTGATCGTCCGAATTATGGTTCATTTACCTTGTTTATTTTTATTTAATGAATAATTATAATAGCAGCTACTTCTTTCTCTAAACAATAAATGTATGTAATTTGAACGTTTGATATTACAACGTGTAAAACGTTCAACATAAGTACCTACACAAATGAGTAAAAGAATCAGTATATTTTTTTTAAAGTCGCTCTATTAACTAATGAGCTCACCGTAATAAAACTTTCTTTTGTAAATAAAAAGTAAGTATTTAAGAAACCTTCAACAATTGTTGCAACTTTTTTGTGAAACAAACGTAGGTAGCGAAATTCTAAAAAACGTTACATAGTCTCGTTTTGTTTCTTGACGCGATGTTCAAGAACATTCGAAAATCGAAAAGTAATAAGTATTTATTAGCGCAGTATCGGTTTTTAAAGTTTTTTTATTATTCCTGTGCTTGCTTTTTATTATTATAATTTTTCCTTCGCTAAATAACTTTAAAATCTTAACATGGAAAATCCCAAAAATACAAAACGATAGTTTTTATTATTATTCATTCTTTAATTTATTTTTAATAAACTACTTTTTAAGGATATTATCGAGTAAATTGATAATATTATCAATCCCGAAGTTCCGGACCCACAGCGTGCATGGTCACGGGCCCTGTTATCCGCAAGTATGCCTAATATTCCCATAAGTGTCAGAAATCGATATTCTTTAAGTTTATTGCTAATGTCAGAAGCATTTGCGATTATCTGCTCAAAAAGTATTTTAATGTATTTATGAATTGGAGTCGTTGGATCAATTCTTGCCCTTATAACCATTTTGTGCGGAATATTTATAGTTGTAACTGATTCCATAATAAGTAGTGTTTCATAACGATAAAATAATTTAATTTATCGATTAACGTTAGCAGTTTTTCGTAACTATTTGTATTTATTCAATATGATTAAATAAAAATCCTTTACCGTATCCTCGGTAACGTTACAAAAGCTTTTAAATCCCGTGTAATATCAAAATAATCCAATTTATCAGTAACATTATAAAATGCAAAAATAGTTATTTAAAAAAAGAACAAAATTTTAAATAAATTCTCACTCTAATCTCAGACATTAATTAAGTTCAAAAGTACATAGTATTAAGGATGTCATAATGTATTAGCATTAGTTGCTTATCATTCTAAAAATAAATTAATCAACTGGGATTAATTAATCATCGTTTCGATTTAAATAATGAGTTTGCAATATGTCAGTTTTTATTTAAGATTTGACACTTTTTAAATTATGGTTAGCTAAATTAAACTGGACTTAGCTTGCGGGCTGTTTTAAAGAATAACTCGCCAACGTCTTCCAAACATATTTCTACAGTTGCCGTTAAAGGCAAGATTAAAATAGTAATTTATCTGAGTCTCTGATCTTTAAGCCACCCAGTAAAAATTATCAACACTTGAATTATATGTTTTTCATGTAGTTCTAATCATTGATATACCTACGTACACCAACGACATAGAGCACGTGCCTATAGCAAACACTTTTAAAAAACTATTACTTATATTTAAACTTCTATCGATACAGGTTTGGTTTTTTTAAGTCAAATGTTTTATTTTAATTAAATTATTATTGCAAGTACGTTTGAATTGTCCAAAAAATGGTTGCACTATCCTAAGTAGTAAGTCTTATGGAGAACAACCGGCAATTAATCAGAAAGTGTCCTAAACAAACCTAATTTATTATCTTTACATAAAATAAAGTCGCTTCCCAATTTTGATACGGTTTTCACTATCATTTAGATAATTCTTTCCGGAATGTTTAAATGTGTAATATATGAAAGAAATACAAAATATTGATTTGGTGCAGCTTATAAAAAGAACAAATAAACAGAAATTAAAAAAAAATAACAAAGTATCTCACGGCTGTACCAAATGTGTCTCTAGATCAGCATGATGTCAAACACAGCAGTGTTTTTTTTATTTTTTTATTTATTATTATTTAAGAGGCTTTTATCCACAATGGCAAATCAGCCTCATCATACCTTATACTAAATTTCACCAGACAGAGATGCGAGTCATCGATGGTTAACCAGATCTAAAAGTAAATTTACTGATTCCTGAGATGGTTGTGCCAAAATATTTAAATATGTAGCAACATCATATTTATTTGCTTTGATTTCAACTATCAGTGACTCTCTTTCCTTCTTATTTTTAATACATTCCATAAGTAAATGGTAGACATCTTCAACTATTCCGCACGTGTTACAATTTGGAGAATTTACTTTCTTCATCAAGAAACCAAATTTATTAGATGGATAGTGACCAGCACGCAATCTATGAATTAAAATAATTCATAGCAGTGTGCTTGACGCTTTTCAGCCTGACGGGGTTCATCTGGAGCCAGTGCCCGGTGCTTCCACGGATATCAATCAGCAATGTCGTTCCAAATCGTGTCAGTGTGTTGTGTGCTTCCATGTTATTACTATATATCATCATGTCATGGTGCGAAGCCGAGGCAGGCCGCTAGTTCCTTATATATCACAAACTACAACCTTTTAAACTAAGTAACCTCCTGCAGTTATTATGTTGATTTTAAGCCTGTGCACAGGAAATAATCGTAATCTTTTGCATATATGAATACACAGCATATTTACCTGTTAGTTGTCTTGGAGTCCATATGTTTCTGAGTAGTTACAGGCATTTATTATTTAAATTAGTTTAAATATATAGGTACGTTATTTTACTGCTTCAGTAGCCTAGTGGCCGTCAGTGCCACTGCTACGCTTCACGTCTTGGGTTTAATTCTCATTCTAAAGCAGTGTTACTGGGTTTTTTTATGAAATTCTCAGTAGCAGCTCAGAATTTGGATTTGTCCTTCACTTCTTTTACATGGGACCTAGGTCCCATACATGAGTAAATCCGTACATGAGTACACTTCTGCTTAGCACCTTCGGGGAATACAGGCGTGATGGTATGTTATTTTAAAAATTATATCGAGCTTAGTGGTTAAATCCCTCACCTACATCGTAGTTCCTACAAGACAGGTTTGCATAAGGCATTAAAATTCGACTGTCAGAATCGATGTGCCAATTGTAATGGACTATGCTTTTTATAGTAAAAATCTGTTATTATAAAATTCTTGAAAGTACCTAAGTGAGGTCCGGAGGTAGAACACAAATCTAAAGCAGCTAAATTTAACCTTTCTATTCGATTGAAGGGTATCGATCCTGTACGTATATTTATATATAAGTTCAAGAATCGAATAGATGCATTTATGTTAGGGTTGTCCACTAATTCCTTAATTCTTAGAAGAGTCTCATGCCAAGCAGTGGGTCTGTATTATTACGTAGTTAGTTATAAAGTAGGTACTAAAGTTTTTAGTTACTTTAGAATTTACGAAATATATGAAATCAGACGTCAACTCAATTTGTAAATGTTGCACTTTTATTATGTAAATAAATACAAGTGGTGTTAATGTCATTATGTAATCATTGAAGGCGTTTAATTAAGTATTTCTATTTTAGACTTAGTCATAGTGACAAAGCAAATCTCAAGTATAATCTACAAAGATTGATCTTGAGCTAAAGGTTAACGAAAGAAGTACGCAACATTCGCAAAAAATAGTAACATTTCAATAACTGTTATCTTTAAAGACAAACTAATAAAATAAAATGTTACTCAATATAATTTCTATTGCAAAAATAAGAGATGATCCATTTCCAAATTGCAACCCTAAAATTTCACACAAATGTACAAACCCGACAGTAAAAAGGCATAAGTTTAAAAAATTGCGAAATGCCGACAAACGATTCGCAGAAAAGAAATTTTGCGCAAAACATTAAAACAAAAGCACATTTTTATATTAATTGTTTTATTAGAGACTGTTAAGGACAGTTAGTTTTACAAACGGTGAACGTTTTTTATTGTCAAGGGTAGTCCGGTCTCGGGAGGTCCGTTACTTTGTGCCCGTGACGTCAGATTTGTTTTTGTGAGATTTCTTTCGACCCCTACGGGATCGTGAAACGGGTTACGAATCGGGAGTTAAGTATATATTAAGTTACTGCTATAAGTTTCTTAAAACTTTCATCTTAGTTTAAAATTGAAAAGACACATTTCTCAGAAAATCTCAAGAGAAGTAAGGACGAACTGCAAGTATTTGAAACAATTTATAAAAGACAGTTGTTGCCTGCGGTTCAAAAGTATTTTTTTGAGACAGCTTTAACTTCTCTTAGGGCTAATCTATCTTTGTACCAAATTTAATCAAAATCTGTTCAGTGGTTTAGGCATGAAAGCGTAACAAACAGACAGTACTTTCGCATTTATAATATTAGTAGGGCTTAATAATAAATGTTCCGCTTTTCGATTCATACATAAAGTATAGAATAAATGGTACCAGTAATGAATTAAATCTAAGAAATATAATGTATTAATTAATTAATATATCACATCGACATATTTTCTATTTTATTTCCTTGTGGTGTTCATGTTTTATGTATTAAGGATGCTAGCGGGCAAATAGCCAATATTGTGACCATTCACATCCGTGAACCCGATGGGGTTTCTGATGCGATACATTGTTCTTACTCATTGTTGTATGTTAACCATAAATAGTATGTGAAGCTGTAAGATATATCCAACAGTGTTCCACAAACAAGCTTTAAAGCTGGAAATTATAAATTGGAAATTCAAGTAAAAAGTGGGATTAATATATAATCGTAATCAACCCACATACTGTCCCACTGCTGGGCACGGGTTTCAGATTGAGAGGGATTAGACTATAGTCCACCACACTGGCCTAGTGCGGGTTGGCAGACTTCACAAACAGTCGAGATAAATCTCTAAGGCATGCAGGTTTCCTCAAGATGTTTTCCTTTACCGTTTAAGCAAGTGATAATTAATTATCAATACGGACATGAATTCGAAAAGTCAGAGGTGCGTGCCTTGGATTCGAACTCAAGACCTTTGACTTGGCAGTCCAATGGTCATGTCGCTAGGCTATCACTACTTTCAAATATATAATATGCCCCATCAATCACAACTGCTTCATCAATCTAGTAATCTTAAGAGTGACTGATACTGTAAAGGCAGGATCTTTACAGTAACAGTCTCTCTTAAGGTTTGATTCTCAGACCGAGCACTGTTGAGTGTCAGTTTGGATTATGCCCAGTTAATAGGCTCACCCCCTAATTATATAGAAACTAAACATACCGTCGATATGTTGTTAGCTAACTCTTCGAGTTTATAGTTAATTTCTAAATTATAATCTGTATTCGACAATATAAAAACACCAGCCAATTAAAAGATGTACTATTGTATAATAATAATGTCTTTTAATTGGCTGGTGTTGGACTACTGTGTCACCAACTACTTAATGCGAAAGTAATTCCGTTTGTATTTCTGTGTCTGTCTATCGGCTACGTAGTTTAGGCGTGAAAGGCTAAACCGCTGAATCGATTTTCATGAAATTAGTTACAGCAATAGATTAGACATTGGAAAAGCACATAGGCTTACCACAGGCATACCTTTTGTCTCAAAAGCCCTTTAGGATGAGGGTGAAACCGGTAATAGTTAGTACTAACCATATTGCCTCCTAGTCTACTAATAATATAAAAGTGATAGTTTGTTGACTGCCTCATTAGACTAGTGGTCCTAAGGCGACTGCTACGCTAGAGGTCCTGGGTTCGATCCCTAGGTCGAGCAAAGTGTTATTGGGATTTTCTATGAAATTCTCAGTAGCAGCTCGGAGTCTGGATTTGTGCCCGGTTAATGGCAATAGGTTCGCCCCCTATTACATGGGACCTAAACATACCGGCGAAATGTGGGTGTACATTAGTACACCTCTGCCTAACCCTTCGGGGAATACAGGCGTGATGGTATGTATGTATGTATGATAGTTTGTGAGGATGGATGGTTGGATGTTTGTTAGTCTTTCAAGCTAAAACTACTGAAAGGATTTTGATGAAACTTTACAGTATTATTATTTATACATCAGAATAACATATAGGCTATAATTTATAACGATTTTGAGTTAATTAGCCAAATTGTAACGATAATTAAAAGCAACTTTTCCACGCGGACGAAGTCGCAGGCAGAACCTAGTATTTTATATTTGTAAAATTATTGTCCGTTGAAGTGCCTAAGTTAAAAAATACCGCAGCATTTTAATACAACCTTGTACCATCAAACCGTTAAGAAGAGCCATATATTTTAAAGGAACATCTGTTCCAAACACATATCTCAATGTACGATACACACAAACATTAAGAACTTACAAAAAATGATAACGTGGGATAGTCCAGTTTCGATGTTGACCCGTACCAGTAACTCTTCCAGCAACTTAACTAAATCCTTACACGACATTTTTTTTAATAAATCTATTCAATACATAAATCTTTGGCCGAGATTAGATCTTTATACATCTCAATTTTACAATAAATTTATTGGTGTCGGTGTACTCAGTATATTTATTATGGCAGTGTACCTAATACGTCGTTATAAGAGATAATGTCTGTATATAGGTATTAGGTAACGGTGCCCGGTATTGAAGCTTTATTTTTAAACGGTTAAGTGTAAGTTTTTTTTATATTGTGGGTTTCCACGAAGGAAATAATGTTCATTTTTAATTATTTACCGACCTATTTTGGAAGGGCTTCTTATATTCTTCCCACAATCGATTAGCAAATATGGTGTAGATTTTATCGATAGTTTTAAGTACTAACGGTAAAATTAATACCGTATTTGTAACTTTCTCACTCGTTCAAAATAGACAAAAGACTTTGAAATGGATTACAAATTAGTTATTGACAGATTGAATTGATATTTTTGTTATCTTGTACCGCTAATATTATTTTGCTGCACATAATTTTATAAATATCCTTAGTATTCTAAAATGAAAACAAAATATTAATAAAAATAATTGAGAAGAATATGCTGAGATGGTTTGGGCATGTCGAGAAAATGGATGAAAGGGATTTATATGGCGAATGTTAGTGGAACCGCCGAGAGGGGACGTCCTAGAAATACTTACGCCGACCTTATTAGTAGTAGGGCCTCGCAACCGGCGTGTGTGTATGACAAGATGAATCAATGTGGACGAGGCGAAAGAAGTTTGCGAGAATCATGCAAATGGCGTTCTTTAGTTTCTGCCTATCCACATAGGTAAAAGGCGTGAGTGTATGTGTATGTAATAAGAATAAATGTAAGCTGGACTTTTATTAGTTGACTTGGTTGTTTGTTCAAATATTGATAAGATAACCGGGCAAAATCGCGAAACCAAAACATCTTATAGGTACCTAACTAGTTTAACTATACCTACCTATATCTAACTAGTATTAATACAACGTCGCCATACGCGTTTTTTGGATTGTGTCGTCATTAGATAGTAATGAACAAGGTTGTAGCGAATCAGGACTCCCATAACCCTGACCATAGAGACATACCCTGCTACCTCTCCTGGTGGATGACGATCCATGACGATTCGCCGATCACAAGAAAAAGGTAGTATAAACAGCAATGTATAGACGCCAGCAGGTTAAGTTATCCAAAACTGACAAATTTCCCCAATTGAATATGAACCTTATTGTTTTGCATTATAGTCAAAAATCAATCAAAGAAATTTGACAGATCGTGGTAGCTTGATGTACTGGCCTCTGTACCATCAGGTGAGATTGTGGTCAATCGCAAAACCCATCCATGATAAAAAATGTTTAGTTCCTGACTGCTTCAAAGATCTTGTGACCGTAAGCGCGACTGCTGAACATTCTGAGTTAAATTCCCGGGTCGAGCAGCGTTTGCGTATGAAATTCGCAGTAGCTACTAGAAGTTTGGATTAGTATCTTATGTGTTGTTATTAAAGGCTATAGGCCTCATCCCTATTACATGGGACTTCAAAATATTCTGGAATCAGTCATTCTCTGGAGAAAGTAAGCGTGATCTTATGTACATAATCACGAGTGAATAGGTTACTTTTAGGCAAGCGTGCTTCATCGTCGGCAAGACAAATGTGTTGTTGCGCTGCTTCTAGGAGGCGGTGAAGGGCGAGCGTTTTGGGGGCTGTCTTAAATGTAAAAATGAAGTTCAAAAAGTACTACTTAGTAGTCTAATATAGAATACATTATTTTGACTTTGAATTTGACTCACCGCATCATCAGGTGAGATAGGGGTAAAACGTAAGACTATAATATATTTAAAAAAAATTGTTGTGTGATGCCGTTCATTTAGTACGTAGCTACAGTTATATAATCTCCAGGATCTGGATGAGATTTCTAAATGACTAAATTATTCCATACGTGTATATTAGTGTTAATATGATTGCTCATAAAATGTCTATGAATATATATAGCCACATATAAGTTTAGTAGAATACATATAAGTTTTTTTTAAATGTGTTATTTTGTTGTGTTCAGACAAATTATATCAAAAGATGTATCTTTTATGCAAAAATGTCAATGTTCCATCGTTATTGATTGATACATATCCAAATGTAAATGTAACGACATCTTTGAGCAGGTATTTCTAGATTCTATATATTTTTTAAATATTAATGAATTTTAAAAAGTAGGTTCAGTGTATTAAATAAACAGAAAGTCACGCTAATGAAAGTATTATCAATGAAATTAGTATCAAATAAATCAATAGATATTTACTAATATTACTTTAACATGTATTATAAACAGATGTGCAATAAATCCCGCACTCTAAAGCTACTCATTTTAGATTGGAATAAAGATTGAAAAACAAAATATAGACCATGGATATATTTAGTAAAGGTAGAAACAGACTGATCCCACGTACGCAACGTTTGCAACGCATTATGATATCTGGAGTCTAGCATTTGCATTGCTACGTAGCGAACGTGGGATCATTCTGTTTCTACCTTAAAATGTGCATTCAAACCCTTTTGACTTCTACACCTGACTAATTTTGGAACAAATTGTAATTTTATTGAAAAAATTATAAGAGAGGTTTGGCAAAGGTAAAGTAATTCCAAACTCCAAATTGGAGCTGCCCAACTGGGGAAGTACCTTTGCCTTGCAGAAAATTGAAGTAAAATAGCACTGCTTTGAGCTGTGTTGTATTCTTAACGATTAGCAAGGTTGCCAATGCTCCGCAAGAAAACGTTGTGTTGGCAGTGGCTTTGACCCTTATACTGCCAACTCAACTATTACTTTTTCGTTTTACACAGTCGGCAACGCGCAAGTGATATCCCTCGGTGTTGCAAGAGTCTATACGCTACGGTAACCACTTACCATCAGGTGGGGCGGTAAGCTTGTTTGGCACCTGAGTGGTAAAAAAAAATGAAACAAACTAATTTCAGATATATCAAAAAAAAAAAACGCGGTAGGTTTAGTTGCATAATAACTACAAGTGGAGGCTTATAACTAGCAGCCAATATAACGTGATTAAATGTTATTACTTGTTGTAGTAATGTATATTTGTTACTATTATATGTCTGGACTTTAAAGAGACTATGATTGTCCGAGTTTGTTTCGGCGTTTCTTGTCAGAGGTCGTCATTTAATTAAAACATTGACTTTAACAGTTCTATTTGCAAATATACTCTTATGATCCATTTAATACCAGTGGTGGCGTAGCTCGCAGACAGCTGAACCTTGATTTCTTTAAATATAGCTAACTGTCCTAGTTATGTTATGTCTACATAATATTGTTATACATTATATATTTTAGTTAAGTTTTATTTTATAAGATCGCCCGAATACCTATAAGTGATTTTCTATAACTATCCGTGAAAACCTATAATTGGCTTAATGTTTCATAACCTAATTTTTTTTGTATAGCTGTTAGTTTTCCAAAAATAAATAAATTTCATTTATCATTACGCAATCTGTAAATTAAATAGATATAAAATATTAACCAAATAAAAGTCTCCTCGTACGGATCCCCAAAGCGTGCATTCCCAGTTAGTATTAACACATTTCCGTAGAGATACGTACGACAGTTACGGGCTGTTAATCCGATACGCGATGCTTTAGGGAGCTCGCCGCGATTTATGAGCCACCCATTGATTAATGGAGACGCTACAGTGTGTATGAATGTATGGGATATGCCTTGGACTAACTGAGATCTTGGTAGGTTGACATTTTATTTATATTTTGAAAGTATAGTAAAAAAAATGATCAGAAAACGACGCTGACGAGATGAACAGCGAACGATTAGGGGGAAAGGACATATAAGACTGGCTGTTGCTCACAGTTTCAAAGGAATTTTGAGATAAAAGGTAGCTTATATCCTTCTCCAAGGTTTAATATATCTCTGTACCAAATTTCATTAAAATCGGTTCAGTGTTTTAGGCATGAAAGCGCAATAGATAGATAGACAGACAGAGAGAAAATATAGAGTAAATTTACTAACTAGCTCCCACTAACTCTCTCTCTCTTTAACTCTATTAACTTAGCAGAGTTAAATTCGCATTTATAATATTAGCGAGGATTGCTAACTGTTTCACACAAGTAGTGATATCCACCTGACTTCATGTACAGACGTCAGCAGGTCAAGCTATCCAAAACTGTCAAATTCTCCCAGTTGAAAATGAAGCTTATTGTGTTGTATTAAAGTTGAAAATCTATCAAAGAAATTTGACAGATTGTGGTAGCTTGATGTGCTGGCCACTGTACGTATTATTATTATTTATTTTCTCGACAGCGTGTGAAGTCTATCAACTCGCACTAGGTCAGCGTGGTGGACTATATTTTAACCCCTCTCATTCTGGCAGATGAGACCCGTGCCCAGCAGTGGGACAGCATATGTGTAATTACGATGATGACTATGTTCCATGATGTTACCTACATTCATCGTTCATATTTCCCAATCTCGTTGGAATTTATTCAAATCCTTTTAGCCTATGCTTAACATAATATCATCATCAAACAGTCCCTCCATTCGCAGTTGTATCAATATCACCAACAGTTCGCCGGTATTGTATAACACAATTTCTAAACTCCGAACTGATACTTAGAATTTCACTGTTTGACCTAGAATCAAACCCAGGACATCTAGTGTAACAGTAGTGCTTGCGACCACTAGGATTACAAAGTTACAGTCATATTATATAAGGAAATTATTTGCTAAACAAGTTTCTAAGCCTTATAACTTCAAACACCATTAATACACGCATTTAAACTTGGGTGGTGCTCGAAATTTTAAAATATTAAAGTCTTTAAACCAGCACCAGTCACAGTATTTCTATCAGCCTGGCCACTTCTCAGGCCTTTTACCGTTATTATTCCAAGTTTTGATTCCCAGTTGACATACAAGTATCTAATCCCAAAAAGTGTTCCTCACACCACATTTCAAAGTCCGCTACCACCCCATTCAAAGTCACAGCACGTGTTCTTTACCTGACCCAAATATTTGATTTAAACATCAACAGAGATAATGGGAGATTAACATTTATAATGAAACCGCACCAGTTCTCACTAACGATGCTTTTAATCAGGATCAAAACAAACAATAGACTGGGTGACAAATTTTGGTTTCTTTTTGTTTCCGTTAATCCTTTCGAAGGGACGGAACTGGTTCCGTTCATTCCGTTTAGTGATGAATATTTAATCTGTGCGAAGAAACGTGTTTGTAAAATAGAAATATTTGGATTTAAAATTGTCTTTATTTAACGTAAGTAGCATTTCTGCTCAACTGTTATCTAAATGATATATTAATAAATAAATGTAATTAGGGTTGTCAGCGAAGTTAAACTACTCATGAATTTTAATCTGTTCTGGTAATTTATTTATCGATCATCGTTCAAAGTTACGGAAGTTGGTTGTAAAATTATTGGTCTTACTTTACGTCTAATCTTTCGCCAAATTTTTTACGACTTCAGCATAAGTAGAATGACAAGATTCCGATAATAAATGCCTAAGTTAGTTTTTTAACAACAACGCGAGGACCTGTTGACCGTTGAAACGTTTCCATATTATTGCAAACACTTTACCATGAACAACATTGTCAATTCCAATTTCAAACGCAATCTCAATTCACTCAGCGGACACATCCAAGTCAATACATAACCATTGAGATATAATATAAGCGACATAAACCGGCAATTTGGTTCGTGGCCTTAAAACTTGCGGAGCAAATATCAACAACTCCCCAAGTGAGCCGTAAATGCAAAATTCGATATTCATTCTATGGATATGTTTAAGAGAAAAATTTAAGAATGTTTAACAGTTAATCTAAGGTGATGGTGCACAGTGAAGTATTTTAAGTTAGACTACAATGATAATTTTGGACAGAGAAATAGGTCCTAGTGTGATTCTGTATGGGTGATTCATATATGGCATACAGATTTTGTTCGACGTTGCTGCTAACCTTGACTGCTGTCTGCATGAAATTAGGCTGACTGGAAAATCAACCACACAATGGTTGCACCTTTTAAGAGATTAGTGAGAAGAAGCAGCCTATAACTATTTGTCTGCTCTTGTACGGCACCACATATACCTCAATATACATACCACATATATTGCAGCATTAAACCCCACGATAACACTGACGCGAAATTTAGTATTACTACAACAAATTTCCTTATTTAACGGAATCTACGCTTTATCGGTACTTGAACCTGTGACCCGGTGTAACACACGACTACTTATATCCACGGAGTTATAGCGAGGTTATGAGTAAGCGCGCAAATCTCCGTGCCGGTTAAATTATTCATTTAGATAATGACCACAGTTAGTTTTATTGAATTCCCATGGACTGGTCAGTTTATGTGGTTAGTTGTATATGTACCCTGCATTCTGGAGCTGGTATTTCAGTTGCACCAATGAAGGGCTCATATTCGGAGATTATCACTAGTTGTAGACTAACCGAACTTAACAAAAACCATCAATTCCGAAGACATTGAATGACGACATTGACGCCATAGGCATGACGTTGTCAGTATTCTAGTTGTTTCAAGTGTCAGACTGCTGTTCACGAGGTCGTGGATTCGATTCGCACAAGACACCAATATTCATGTGATGACTGCAAGTGTTTGTGTTTGTCTAGGTATTTCTTATGTATGATAAGTATGTATTTATGAAAGAAAAAGTATATATCCATTGTTCAGTACCCAAAGCACAAGTTCTGATTATTTAAAATGTTCTAAATAGGATCTGTATGTACCTGTATGTTCTCTTCATTTTTGTATTTGCTATTGTGTTTATATTTCTACATTTATCATTTTTAGACTATTTTCGTCTGCTGCTGGAAGGCACTTACCCAACAGTGGCTGAACGAGGAAAGCCGAAAATCAGGCTCTCCTTAAATAGATATTAAAAAAATAAAACTGAGGTCTTTAACCTTACCAGTAAAGCTGAATAGTTTTAAATGAATGCTAATTATTTACAATCTTATTAGATTTATCGTTATTCATTAATTTATTTAATAAAATAGGATTTAATTAGTTAATTTTACATCGTTTTAAATGAATTCTAACAACGATTAAAATGTAGTAAAATACTTTATGGCCTTTTTTACATGGCAATGTGGTATACTAATAATAATTGCTTTCTTTTGTAGGTATACCATTTTTAGAGTAAGAATATAATGCATTTTTTTTTATAATGTGGTATGTTTTTTGGACTTTAATAATGCAGAAACTTCATCTACGATACGGAATATTTTAGAATTGTCTATGTATGCACGTTAACAATACTCATATGCAAAGTCACGTGCATATGTATAATATATACACTTAGCGAAATTCTAAAGATACCTATTTTGTCTGAAGGTATTGATTGAAATTCTATGGTGTTACGAAGATAGTATTTTCAAAACTATACTATAATTACATAGTCTTAAGTTGCAATTCACAAAAAAAAAAAACGCTTTTGACTTTTAATAAGTGTATGCATATTTACGGTCGCGACACTGTACATACGCTAGCATGTCAACCTAACCCAAACTGTCAATATTTTCTCAATTGAAAATTAACCTTATTTCCTTGTATTAAAGTTTGAAATCTATCAAATAAATTTGACAGATTGTGGTAGTTTGATGTGCTGGGCACTGTACATGATTATTATACTCCAATACATAATAACATTATCTGTAGGGAGAATTCTGTAGAGTATTTTACTAAAAAAATTATCGTATTCCAAAATTTCCATATCATACATTTCTTGAAATAGTAATGATGACGCCAAAAATGCTCAAAAACTGTCTGATAGCAGTCCTGTGTTGAAGTCAGTCTCATTATTTTATCTTCTCCAAATCTTATATAAAATCATTCACATTTTTAAAGCTATTAGAATAGTCACAATAAAGCTGCAAAACTCGCGTCTGTTCTCAAAGCTCCCGATCTAATCCTCCATTACGCACCGACACTTATCCCGTTGATCGTCTAAAATATTTTGATACAATCGTGCACAGATAAATGTTGTCAATTTATCAATCGTTTGCCTCAATGCGGTGCCCTCCGATCGCTCTGATAATTCCCGTACGCTACTTTATCTTGAGATTATCATGACGTCTTTATTTCGATGTATTTTTAGCTATTTAATTCGTCCGATTCTAATGTGTCGCAATTAATCAGTGACTACATGATAGAATCTTCACGTAACCGGTTCTGATTGATATTTGGAACTATCCGCTGTTCTCACATCCTTTGAGAACTGATTTTGTACGAGATTGTACCATCAGATAACTTTTGAATCATAACGTATCTGGGTAATTGAAAAAATATTTTCTTAATGAATTATGATATCAATACTTAAGTGAGCGATCGTCAGATAAGATCCAGTTTAGCGTGGTAAACTTAAGCTTATTAAGGTAATTTGGATTAGAAGAATTCGTGAGAAAAAATGAATGGGTTTAGAAAGTTATAGCTCAGTACTTAGCAATATATATTAAGGCTAAGTTATTCGGGTAACCCATGAACAAAAATCGTAAGTATATAACATAATTGCGTTCTCAGGAAATAATAGTTGGGTACCATACCATTTTACAATTTCATTCTAGGCTGGTTGAAGTAAATCGTTATAATGTTTGAAGTATATCACAAGTTAAAATTTTACAAATTTTTACACAGATTTTACATAATCTGTGGAAGACTGTGATTATGACTATTTTTAAACATATTATTATATTTAAGCAAAATGTCTACATGAAATGTATACAAGTAACACAAGTAACAAATATTTAAGTAAGTATCGGTGTGACTTAGCCTTAAAGAGGCAGATATGCGGTAGGTCTCCTTTGGTCAACGAACCAATACTATGAACGAGTGGCATTCTATCTAAATGATGATAATCTATTTGGTGTGATTTTAGTAATCATGCATTAATTTCTTCATTAAATTGGAGTTTGTTTTTTAATTATTTATGATTTCGTTTTGTAAGAAATATTATTTTTCTCTGACTTTCCTGCAGACTATCTAAGCGTTGTGGTTGCCTTAAAATCTTAATATTATACATATACGTAATCTTCTTCACATCGTATCAATTAAGTTAAACAATTTGCGAGTAATATAAGATGTCGATGGTGTTATAAGTAATGTGATTATTTGTTCTATTTTTTAATATTATAAAAGTAGTCATTTTTATAACCTTAATGTGGTATTACTAGTGTGTGTTTTAGTTTAGTTTTTCAGACAAAAGGTAGCTTATTTCCTAATCTATCACCTCTGCATATTTAATCGTTATCTTTTCAGCGATTAATAATGAAAAGACAACAGACAAACAGAAAAAGGAATAGTCTTACTTTTGCATTTATAATATTACTTGTTATCTATTTCAATGTATTGTTTCATTCTTCTTTGTATCAATATAATGACTATTATTTTAATTCGTACATTATTGGAAAATATAGTGAAAACTTCGTCCAATGGTCTTCTTATTTGTATAACGTTGGTTCAATTTCTCTAACGGCTATCAGTGCCAGGAACTAGTTAAATTATGTGGTGAGTGTTGCCAGCATGTCACCCATCCATCACTGTGACACTCTCCCTCCAAAGACTTATGAGTTGCACGTGAGTGCTAATGACATTTGTTCTTGTTTATTTTCCAATATAAATGTGATTACTTTAATGTTGGATCATTCTTAGTTACGTGTGTATATCAATCTGTATGGCGATCGTGTTACATACTAACAAAAATTAAAAAATATACTAATCAATTAATACTTAAAGAAGGTTAAATTGCATTGTTTTTTTTTAAGAAAGCTTCTTGTTTTTAAAGGAACACATTAGACTGAAAAAGTGTAGCCCCAAAATGATGAATTAATAGATATTTAGAGAGGAATGGGTAAAATACTCGTGAAAACGAACGTGCGATTATTTTGTTAACATTATAAGTACATACCCGTATGCTTACAAGATCATTTGATCAGTGTAGGCAAGGAAATTTCTATCCATAAATTGGTGGTTACGTCAACTGAAAAAAAAGTGGCAAAATTCATCAAAACATCTAAATGAATAAATAAATAAATATTTTTGGGACATTTTTACACAACACCATCTAGTCCCAAACTAAGCAGAGCTTGTACTATGGGTAATAGACAATGGATATAATACTTATATACTTTTTTTTTTTTGTACAATGCTATAAAATAAAATACATGCTTATAATACATAAGAAACACCCATAAAACTAAAGCGATTGGCTGTGATATTAAATGCCAATATTTAAGTGAAAACTGCTATACATAAGGATGTCAGGAATCATAATTGGCCGTTTTCAAAATTTCTCTCTGTTTCTCTGAAATTTCAACAAAAAGTTTTGGCATTAGAAAGATAAAAGAAAGAAATTAGAAACAAATATATGTATTTTCGCCCAAAACGTAAAACCTTAAAAAAACATTAAAACTGAAATTGTTGTCTATGTTCCATTTTAATATCTTGTAAGGTTAAATATGACTATACATATTTATGGGATTAACATAGGTAACACCGCGGGACATAGCTAGTTTATAATATGAATACTAAACGTTTTGTATAAACTTAAATTAAATATCGCAGTACTACTGTCTTATTTTATCAATTATCTCAGTTATAACTTTTTATAGCTCTATGTAATTTATATCATCCGCAAATAGACAAGTTACCAAGAGAAGTAGGACATTAGTCTAAATTATTATTTTATGTGATTTGCTCCGATTCTGAAGGTTTCTTCTATTGTTTAATAGAGGATATTCCCCGAAATGGAATTAGTGTGAATTTGACAGGAGTTCATCCATCGACTCCAAAGTTACGCTTATTGTTTGAAGTCAGTTTTATTTTATGACAAAATAAATAAGTAATGTGTGGACTATAGCCTAATCCCTCTCAATATGAGAGGAGACCCGTGCCCAGCAGTGGGACAGTATATGGGTTGATAATGATGATGAAATAAGTAATAATATCCAAAGAACCGCTCGTTTCTTAGCTAACCGCACTTACACCCTTTTTCCTAAACGCGTCAATTAAGCTATTTCAAATAGATTCAACTTGTCATTCTATTAACAGTACAGAGAACATGGGCATGTACCATTTACATGTAGTCTAGTTCAACATAACATAATCATAAACTACTATTTCTTTTATTACATCTTTGATATCGCCGCTAATTACTATTTTAATAATTGAATTAATAATATCTTGTGTCGATTATTCAAGATAGTTGAACGTTATTTTATGAGTTTAGTTTTAATTTTATTATATATAATTAAAGCCTGGGATTCTATTAGTGTTACAGTTTTAATTGAGAATAATTTATGAAGCAGTTAGGCGGTTGCATCAATTTTTTTATAATACTTTATATGTATAGGATTAATGTTCTAACTATTTTTACTGAATTATCAATTCAACCACGGGCAGGCCTGGAACCTCCTTCAAATGAAGGGGTCCTACGGTTGTTGGATCACGACGGTCGTGGTGAATATGACGGACCCCATAGCCATGACTATAGGGCAGGTGAAGGCAAGTCCGGTTTTTAGCCGGTATGTGTCCGACACGAAACATTTGACGACGTCTGTGGTCTAGTGGTTCGTGTGTCGGACTGTTGAGCATGGGGTCGTGGGTTCGGTTCCCACAGGATACAAATATTTATGTGATAAACATAAGTGTTTATGTTTGTTTGGACGTTTCTTATGTATTATAAGTATATATGCATTATATCCATTGTCTAGTACCCATAGCTAAGCTCTGCTTAGTTTGAGACTAGATCTTGCTGTGTTGAAGTGTCCCAAGATTATATTATTATGATATACTGCCACTTTCCCAGGTGACGGATGATCCATGAGGATTTTCTTTGTAATAAAAAAAGCCTGGAACCTCCTCTGGTTACAATACACTGAAAGCTTTAAACAATACAACATACTCGTAAATTATACCTTTCGACATTGATTAGCATGCCAAAAAACCTTTATCGACTAATCGTATTATTCAATGTACGCTGAAAAATGTACAGAATTTTACAGTACCTAACCATCATGAACTATATCGATGTTTGATAAGGTTATCACCATTGTTCATATATTATGTCAATTTTATTTTAAATTTAATGTAGATACCTACTTAATAGTGTAATTAATTAGTGTAATTGGTCTATGACCGTTCTAGTTAAATTGTATAAATAAATAGATTATGTTTAATAAGATTTTACTCATATTATATTTATTTAACTGGGATTTTCTGTACTGTGGGGTTAAGAAGAATGAAAGCGTGATTGAACTGCACAATAGGTATTACATTATATTGTGATCTGCCTCGTTAGTCTAATGGTCCTAAGCGCGACTGCTACGTTGGAGGTAGAGGGTTCAATTCCCAGGTCGGGCAAAGTGTTATTGGATTTTTTAAAACCTAAATACCGCCGAACTGCGGGTGTACATTGGTTCACCTCTGCCTTACCCATTGGGGAGTACAGGCGTGATGGTATGTAAGTATAGGATATATCAACCTCAGTTTAGAAAAAAGTTGAACTTTTCACTCCAAAAAACTTCGGAGCCACTTTGATAATCATACGGATATCCTAGTGCGGTCTCAAGGCTGGCCCATTGTGTAGACGGTCAAGGTACGCCCCCGTTCACATGCGCCAACAATCGTCGACTACGCAGGCGACGGTTTAGTGCGTTTTTGTAGAGTGTAGCCATAATACCAACATAATACATGTTTTTACCGCCTCAGTTGTCCATTGTGTAGTGGTTGTAAGCAAGAAGATCTCGACGCACTGGGTTCAGATTATAATGTACTTTTTATTGGATTTTGCTTGCAAGATAATTTTTAGTTGTAGGCAATAGTCGCAGATTGACTAAAAACTTCTCGGAAAACTGACTAAAAACTGTGCGTCAAGGTTCAAATTGGCATTTTATTTTTTATTCAGCCATTATCGTCCTCCTGCAGGGCAAAGGCCTCCCAACTCTCCTTCCACTCATTTTGGTCAAGCTTTTTGCGGCCAATCCTTCCAATATAGGACTAGCTCGTCCCGCCAACTCCTTTTTTACGTGAAAAACGGTGAGAAAAAATAAAAAGTATTATAATTAATTAATTATAATAGTAAATTGGCATAATACTACTTATAATTTCATTAGAAATGCGGGAATATAAACTTAATATAATTTTGTTTTAACTAGCCCGTATTCGTGCACTGCTCGACTTAGGTCTGTTTCAGTAAAAGCAAAGCCTACACCCTACAAAGCCCGATCTTCAACTCTTCTCATCCAGTCGCTGCCAGCTTGTTTCTCCAATGAGGGATTCTCACACAAAGCATGCGAGGGCATTCTCCGAAAAGGGATTCTCCACCCAAGAACTCATTAATTTGTTCCAACTCATTATATTTCCGTTTTAGAGCTATAATCGTGATGGAAATTTCATGTCAAATACTCTTCAAACATTCCTAAAGGTCTGCGAAGCTTAGGAAGGCTTACAAAGAAGAAGGAAGCACATTGGTCTTTCTTAGAAATAGTTCTACCGATATCTGGGTATAGTATGCCAATAAAGAGCTGAACTGTCATTACTGTGGCTAGTTTCTTACATCTAGGCCATGACAATGTACTATCTAAGAATCTAAACTCAAAGAATCCTTACAAATTATGCCTAATTCCTTAGTGTTGCAAGTAGTCGTGGTCATCAGGATACTAACCTGGTTATATTTAGATGTTGCGTTATCCATGATCTGTACAAACAAACCAATTCCTTCGTATATTTATATGTGGTGGACGCAGTAATGTACTGGTGTTTATGGAAACTGGTCGGCACTAGTGTTGAGAAAATGCATTTTGAGTAGCATTATTGCCCTTAATTTTTTTTTGGTAATTAAAAATGTTGTATTTACCTGAAGCTTGATTTAACAGACGTTTGTTAGGTCTACTTTTTAATTAAATTTATGTGTGTATGCATCTTTGCCTATCATCGGGTATCCGTTGGTACACTATAAGTCTTCTATAGTTTAATCCTAGGAGGGTTAATCTCCTTCAGATGTTTTCCTTCATCTTCAGTGCAGCAATGAAGAACAATGTGCACGTAGAATTTTCATTTTCTCTTTAACTTTAATCCGACAGCAACTGAACTAATGCGACGTAAATTTCGCGAATCTTCAGTTCAAAATAAGAATGCATTTTTCTTATGAAATACATACATACCATCACGCCTGTATTCCCCGAAGGGTTAGGCAGAGGTGTACTAATATACACCCACGTTTTGCCGGTATGTTTAGGTCCCATGTAATAGGGGGCGAGCCTATTGCCAATAACCAGGCACAAATCCAGACTCCGAGCTGCTACTGAGAATTTCATAGAAAATCCCAATAACACTTTGCTCGACCTGGGGATCGGACCCAGGACCTCTAGCGTAGCAGTCGTGCTTAGGACCACTAGACTAATGAGGCAGTATTCTTATGAACTAATTTTAGTTTTTTAGAATGATAAATAGTAAAATCACAGCGGAGTTTTCGCATCCCTAGTATAATTAGCCCGCGATCCGGATGATGCTCCGACGCATCGCGACGTCGCGACTGTCCACGTCTGATAATTATCACCGGTCTCGCACTCGTTTCCTTCAATGTACTCGGTAATAAACGTCTACGGCGTACTTGTGATGACAAAAGTTACATATACATTGATTAAGAATGTTTCTTTTATAATAAAATTTTCTATATTCTAGGAATATCTAAATCTTCTATATTTAATTATAGGGATTCTTAAACTATGCAAATCCTAATTCATTTTAAATTCATTTAATGAGAATTTCAGTGTAGGGATTTCGATAAATAAAGTTTCTTGTAGATATTAACGAGACCTTTTAGCGCTTTCATTGTAATATTCGCTTTAATTTACATTTGCTTTTACAAATAAAGTATATAAAATCATCTGAGTTATAGTATTTTGAAACTAATAATTGCTTGCTAACCCCATAAGAGCTAAAAACACCTAAGTCATTCAATTTAATTTATATTTTACAAGCAGCAAGTTTACATTGAAATTATAAATGGATACTTATAAAAAGGTTCAACAGTTTTGTGTTTCATAGTACCTGCCTATCATTTTCGCGTGTGCTCATAATGCCAACAAGTTCAGTCAACATTCTAACCCCGTGTCAGGTTACAACGATGTCGATATGACGACTTTTAAATCGATTATTTATACCGAATAGACTGCAATCGATGCCAGCAACCACATTTACGCCCACTCCATCTCTGACGAGCGCATCACATCCCTCTGAGATTTCTACATTCTCAATTCTATTTATATTTCGAATTTTATTAAGTTCCTGCACTGTGTCGATTCAATAATCGAATGATTAATTAACGGTTATGATGCATCGGTTATTATATTTCATATCGATTCCGTGAAACGAGCTAGTATAGAATTTGATAGTTTTGGAAAGTCTATTTAATTATGCTTATATTAATCCAATGGTGAACAGAGAATAATTTAAAATATGAAAAGATAGTAACCAATTCTCCCACGCAGGTTCAAGTTAATTTACTGATATTGA
Organism: Acronicta alni; assembly: GCA_964056405.1. Taxonomy (NCBI): domain Eukaryota; kingdom Metazoa; phylum Arthropoda; class Insecta; order Lepidoptera; family Noctuidae; genus Acronicta; species Acronicta alni. The sequence goes on along the minus strand of OZ043925.1, from coordinate 15,062,248 downwards.
TTATGATGATACCCGTAGGTAATGTAACGAATTATGCAAAATAATGGTCTTGAAAGTAGTTATTGTTGTTCATAGCAACACATAATTGGGTAATTCATATAGCTTTGAAAATTAATGCACTCGGTAGCCAGAATATGCGGTTACATACTAAAAAAAAATTCAATGATTTTTATTGTACTGAATATATGCCGTGAAAATTGAAATGATGTAGATGATTACAGACTTCACAAAACAATGAACTTAGTTGACAAAGAATTAACAAACATATTTCTATAATTTTAAGTCAATCATTTACAGGATTTTCAATCTTATGCTCTTGATATAAGACTTATATATTTTTAAACTTAACAGTAAAACACTGTTATTCAAGATTTATCAAAAGCCTTTGACAGCGTCGACCTTGCAGTGCCATAGTTCACACCGTCCCTTCACTGTTGAAAATGTGGAAAAAACATGACAATAGCACGGCCACACACAGCTTAGGATAAGACAATCGATTACATACGTTTCGTATGCACTTTATTGATTATTGTTGACTTTATATTGGATTGGAAAACAGGCATGCTTCAAGGTTGAATGTTCGGTCCGTTGCTGTTTTTGTGTCTTTGTTTGGTTGATGTCTCTGATGATCAGTTAGATGGTTATTTTATGTCAGTACAAAAAACCAAGCAGTTACTAGCAGAAAGTATGTTAGGATAACATCGTCACGTGTTATGTGAGTCATATGTTTGATTCTGATAATTTTTTACTTAGAAACATATTTCTAGGTAGTGTTTTTGGGACATCAACTTCTGGTTTATCGGAAAAAAAAAGAAAAGCAATTTAAAAATCAAATTTCGCCTTCCTATTTTCCACACAAAATGAAAGATATTTCAATAAAAGGACCAAAACCTAGAACAAGGAAGTCCATAATTGGTGTTAAATCAAACATGGGCTAAAATTCTGCGTGAATGGAATCTGCGGATCAGAGATGACCGCGGGTTCCGCCGGCGATGCTATCGCTGAGCACCTAGCCCTTGTCCACCTCGGATACAAGAATTGTGGACGTGGCAAATGTACGCTGTACAAAATTATGATTTTATCTGTCACTTCACATACTATCACACTTATTGATTTCTGACACTTACGCGAATATTGAAATAAAACTACTTTTTAGGGATTTTATCGCGTTATATTGATATTATTAATCCCGACGTTTCAAACCCTTACAGCGTCCACGGATGGACCACCATAGTTTTATTTCAATTGAATTACTTATTTTCTCCCACGCTTAGATTATGGAATCAACTCCCGGTCCAGATTTTCCCGAGAGACTATAGCATGGGGTTCTTCAAGAAGGGTGTGAAACGATTTTTACAGGGTCGGCAACGCGCAAGTGAAACCTCTGGTGTTGCAAACGTCTATAGGCTACGGTAATCGCTTATCATCAGGTGGGCCGTATGCTTCACCTTAGTGGTATAAAAAAAATCTCTACCTGAACTTTGTAGTAGCTTTATGTAATTTCCCTTGGTATTAACTATGATAATTTTATTGTTGATGACTATTAATTTATTTGCGTTTTAATAAGTAGTTTTAATTACTTAACAAATTAACTACTAAAGATTAGTTCGGAAGTTTGGTATTAACTTATTAATTTTCAATTAATACTCATAAGTTTTATTCCTATGAGCACTTTTAACATTTTTCATCATTGTAACATTTTTTTTATAAGAGATAGCATTTAACCACAATCTCACCAAGTTAAGTGACGATACCACATCGTCACTCGTAAGATGTAGCACGCTTACCTACAAGATACCTATTCACTCGTGACTTGAAGACCCCTAAATTGTACACGTCACTCAGGCAACTGAATGAGTTTTTCTTTCTTCACAAGGAATATTTTTTAGGGTATCCAAAAATTTAATGGTGACAAACACACTTAGCATTTTTCCGAAAATTGCCATATCCATTACTTTAACATCGGCGGCGCGTGCGCAAGGAATTTAACGCCAAATCGCCGTTGCCCGGGCGCAGCGTAATTGCGCCTTATCTGCGCATTGTTCGGCTAAGGAGCACAAGGCTGAGCGTTGACGTGTGAGTGTTTAGATTGTCTGTCTGTATGTGCGATTGTTTTACTTTGTACGGTGGCTTTGTGCCATTTTTTTCATGTGTGGTGGCCAGTGAAAATTAAACGTGCTAAGATTTACTACCCTTCGCTGATGGGGTTTATAATGTTGCTGACAAATTACGTTGATCACCACACTGACAATTGAAATTCTACATAATTATGACATAGGACAGTCAAGAGGTTTTCTTTCTTGTTTAAAATTACTTCGGAGTTGGAAATCGGGGAAATTGTGTTTCAGTACCTAATAAGCTGATCAGAAACTTAAATTTGTGTGTGTTTATGCTACACATAAGTAATTATATTAAATATTTAAGGGAGTTGTAGTGTGTTTTGCAGAAGATTTAAAAATTATTTTATGAGGGCAAAATAATCATAACTATTGAAAGTTTAAGTCAAATGTTTTATTACATTAAGACTATTAAAATAGATGCTTTTGCAAAGTCAAACTAATTGACAATGGTTAAATACGCTATTCAAATAATTAATAATACAGAATTTATGAATAATCACCTCACCGGTAGAATAATAAATTCTGAGTACCTAATGTGTTTCTATTTTTACGAGTATGGTACTCATCCTAACATGATTTCTAATATAGACTCAGCTAGAATAGCAAAAAATGCCCTCTGTAGCTACACTAGAGAAGCAGGTTGCCGACCTACCTGAGTACTTCAATAAACAATATAATACCTAATTATTCCTCGCTCGTGTGATTTGCGTGCGTTGATAAGAAGACGATTTGCTAAGTAATACGTATGAGCTACAAACAGATGTACGTAATGAAATGAGTCACTGTGTTGTTCTAAGATACTGTGTATCGAGCCTGGATGCACACGCTGCAATAATAACGCTAGGATCGACGAAGAAATAGAAATGTAATATCTGAAATTTACCATAATAATGATTTATTATTATTTTTAATCTTTATTTTAAGTTAGTTTATTTAAATTCATACCATTACGCCTGTATTCCCCGAAGGGTTAGGCGGAGGTGTACTAATGTACACCCACATTTCGCCGGTATGTTTAGATCCCATGTAATAGGGGGCGAGCCTATTGCCATTCACCGGGCACAAATCCATACTCCGAGCTGCTACTGAGAATTTCATAGAAAAACCTAGAAAATAGAAATAACACTTTGCTCAACCTGGGGATCGAACCCAGGACCTCTAGCGTAGTAGTCGCGCTTAGAACCACTAGACTAATGAGGCAGTCAAGTTAGTTAGTTTATTTAACTTAGCGTAATTAATTATATTTTATAAACGTGTATACTACCTACTAAAAACAGTTTTTGTTTCGAGGGGGGCCTGGTAATCTGCGTTACAGGGTATCCTAGAGCAGATACCAGTCTCCCAAAGGATAGTTATTCTTACCGATTTTTAATTTATTTAAGTCACCTTTGTGGAAGAGAACAATAAAGGAATTTATTAATATTATTATAGAATGGTACGTTTTATTGTAATATAAGATGTCAAGAATAAGGTGCCCCTGAGGGTAAGCGGCCACTGAAGCCTAAAGACGCCAGCAACACCATTAGTATCAATCGCGCATTGTCATTTGGAGACCTCATTTGATAAGGGCATATCATCATCAATCTATATACTGTCCCACTGCTGTGCCCAGGTCACCTGTCAGAATGAGAGGGAGTAGGCTATAGTCCATCACGAGCTGGCCTAGTGCGGATTGCCAGTCTTCACAATGTACTCGAGAAAATCTCTAAAGCATGCAGGTTTTCTCACGATATTTTCTTTCACTGGCGAGTGATAATCTATATCTATACTAATATCATAAAGAGGTAAAAGTCTACCCGTAACCATGGACGCTGTAAAGGGTCCGAAACGTCATGATTAATATCAAGTTGTATTTCAATGTATAATATTCGCGTAAATGTCAGAAATCAATATAAAGAGGTTAAGTTTGTGAGGTTGTAGGGGGTAATCTCTGGATCTACTGAACCGATTTTGAAAATTCTTTTACCAATAGAAAACCACATTATTTGTGAGAGTTAGGCTATATTATGTATAATATATACATGTTGCACCCGTGCGAAGCTGGGGCGGGTCGCTAGTTAAATATAAATGCGCACGTGAATTTGAAAAGTTAAAAGTGCGTATCCTGGACTCAAGACCTTTGACTTGGCAGGCTATCACTAAATAAGTCTCATTATCCTTCGAGACTTTTCCCAACTATGTTGGGGTTGGCTTCCAGTCTAACCAGATGTGGCTGAATATCAGTATTTTACACGAAGCGATTGTCATCAAACCTCCGCAATTCAATTTATGGGCAAAACCGATATCGTGAGGATACACTGATTGTCAGGTTTTTAGGCTTCTGACTACCATGAACGACTGGCATACATGTTCGTATGACAGCCGAGGCCGACGACTTTAAGTGCTAAATAAATAAATAAAATACATTTATTTCGAGCAATTGTAACTTATATTACCTACCCACAAATACAGAAAACACAAAAAGGATAATAAAAATAAAAATGAAGACTAGAAGACTTAATATCTAACCGAGCCTGCACACGACAACATGCCTATCAAAACAATGCCGTATGTATGTGCTAAAAATGTTTTCTAATACCCTCGATGTGTTAAGAAAGGTCCCATCCACAGACTGACCGCGGCTAGCGCAGCTTGCAGATCATATGATCAGAGTTGTTATTACTTAGCTACGAGTCCCTCTAGTTTGTCTACTAATTATTTTAAATTAAACTGTCAGCATTTCCGTATAAAAACTATTACAGAAATACTTATAATATACATATTAGAACAATGAATCCATTGTATTACAATTTTCTTATAATTTACTTCTTAATAACTCAAGGCTGAACAATTTTAGACGATTTGAGAATTTGTCTCTGGATCGACGCGATTTTGTTTTGTTAAAAAAATTACACGTGGATAATAGCTAATATTGGTGGGCGAGCAGTCGTTAAATTCAAATTTCAAGTAAATTTAATTAACAATTGCATCTCAAGACAGGTTTTGTTAATTAAAATTAAAGTTATTGACGTCATGTTAGTCTTTATGGCAGATTTTTCAGCAATTAATAAATATTTATGCTGATTATGACAATTAATTAGGTAAATGTATTTTTGCACCAGTATCAGGAGCTAATTTAAATTCAGAAAAGATCCTGTGCTTCAGCTTAAATATACTATTTTGATTTCCGCAAAGAATCAACTATATAAAAAATATTTTTTCTGTCTAGTTTCTCCCTTTTTTTAATCGTTGCAACTGTTGTTCTTTAGTCTACCTTTATGGGAAAAAGGCGTGAGTGTTGGTATGTATGTAATCAACTTTTTAAGGTATTAAAATCATGTATGCCCAGTTGGACTGATATATTGTCAAGTGGGTTCCACATGGAAAAATCATCAAAATAATTAATAATTATTATTATCTATATTGATTTCTGACATTTACGCAAATATTATACATTGAAATCAAACTACTTTTTACGGATTTTATCGCGTGTATTGATATTATTAATCCCGATGTTTCGGACTCTTTACAGCGTCCATGGTCACGGGTAGACTGAGTATTGAGTCATATAGAATATTATCAACGCGATAAAATCCGTAAAAAGTAGTTTGATTTCAATGAATAATTATTATTTATTAGCCAACAAACAGGCACAACTCAAAACCTATAACACTGTTCGGCTCAGGAATCGATCCAGGATCTTTTACTTAGCAGTCGCGTTTACGACCACTAGACTATTGAGGTAAAATGATTACCTACTTAAACGATGTAAATATAATTAGTGTGGTGGTTAAGCGAATAGTTACTGCACTAGAATATAATATGACATACAGGTTTCTTATCTAGATTTTAGTGTAATTGAACATTTGAAAATGCACTCATATTAATTGGAGAAAGTTCTAAAGAAAATTCTAGTAAGCTCAACATTTTTTTAAAGAAAATTATTGTATTGCTTATTAACAAACTATCCAGAATCAAAGCAGACAGAATAGAATAGCAATTGTTTCAATACTTTGGGGGGTCATGGTTTCTATAATTAACTAAGTTGTAAAATAAATACTTCCAGGTCATTGAATTAAAACTACTTTTTACGGATTTTATCGCGTTATAGTCTACCCGTGACCATGGACGCTGTAAAGGGTCCGAAACTTCGGGATTAATAATATCAATATACGCGATAAAATCCGTAAAAAGTAGTTTTATTTAAATGTATAATATTCGCGTAAATGTCAGAAATCAATACTTCCAGGTCGAAAAAAGTGGTATCGTGTTTTCTATGAAATTCTCAGTAGCAGCTCGGAGTTTGAATTTTTTATTTTTTTTACCTAAATATACAAGCAACTGTGGGTGTTTATTATAGTACACCTGTCTGAACATTCGAGGAATACAGGTGTGATGGAATGACATGTAGGTATGCTGTTTAGAAATTTAAAAAAAAATACTCCCAACTCATTATCGCTGTGACGGATTCTGGAAATACACGTTAAAATAAAAAGATCTACCAACTAATAAATCATTTCAGGTGATTCCTTTAACCCAATTGTATTCAGTTTTTGCAAACAATATACTGATACAACTCCAAGGGCAAACAGACACAAAACTGTTAAGGAACACTGCATGAGGTCTTTCAATTAAATTTTTGGAAGCAAAAAACTTGTGTGACCTTTTAAATAACGCGTGCAACCAAAGAAAAAATGCCAAGAGTGAACTGCACTTGAATAGGTAAATAGTTCCTATCAAATAATTGCAAAGATAAGTGATTTTGACTGTGTATTGGGACCTGAAAGCACTATAAAAGCAATATTTTCTCTATTCAAATAAAATAAGCCATTAATGCCACAATAAACGTGGCCGCTAACCAAGCAATACCTATAAAAAATTAAAGTTAACCATTGATACGAAAATAATTTAAATAAAACCTGTGCCATTGCCATGTGTTCAGTCATTAGAATTTTCGAGGTTGTTTTTAATATTCGATTAGGATTTATCGCAGATTTGATTCGTGTCAAACGAAAACCCCGAGCTGTTATTGAGAATTTCAGGCACTGCAAAATCGAACCCAGAACTTTCCGCTCCGTAGCTACATTTGCGATTACTAGTTCATCGTAGCAGTACTTTCTGCTGAATTTATTGCGGTACTCTAAAAATCTTTAAAAAATTGTTATGCGCCGATTCTCTAAATCGCAGTCTCGGAATATTTGCATCAATTAATTCGTATATAACCCTTTTTTTCTATTCGTCCAATCGTTGCACACAATGGTTTTAAACTGCGAAAATTATGTTCATAATGAATGCTTCAGCCTTTAGATGATATCTGTGGTCTAGTGGTTCGAGTGGCAGAATGCTGATCAAGGTCTTCAGTCGGGTTTGATTCCACATGACACAAATCTTTATTTGATTAACGTAAGTGTTTGTATTAATTTGGTTGTTTCGTACGAATTTTACGTATGTATTTACAAAAAAGTATATAATTATTATTTTATTGTCTAGTACCGATAGTACAAGCTCTGCTTAGTTGGAGACTACATCGTTCTGCGTAAAATGTCCCATTTATACTTATTATTTATTGATTCTCGTTAGTTAATGTAGATGCGATATTACATGTAGGTACCTATTAGTCTATTACTTTTCCTTTTTATTCGGGACATGTTGTATTAAGGTTCAAAATGCATTTAAAACTTGACATGTAATTCCAGTTTTGTATGAACTATCTTAAAATCTGGGTTCAATTTCGAGGTGGACCAAAGTGTTTAGTAGATTTGGTAGCTCAGTATCAACTACAGAAGCCATAAGTCTAAACTTTAAGTTTAAATTGCAACTGTAAATTTCAAAGGAAAAACTAGAAACACCTGCTTGATTTGGGATCTCAGGACCATACGCCAATCAGCTGCTGTTGTGCTGCGGCCGCCCTTACCATGAGACCAAAAAGGCGGTTCCACCACTAATTCCTACGCAATACTGACTTCTCATCATGTGAGAATAAACTAGTTATCAGACTTTCAGAATTCTAGATCTAATGATTGTCATGAGTATTCATATGATAACTTGAACCGACATAAAGTATACTCCGAGTGAAATAAAACTACTTTTTACGGATTTTATCGCGTTATATTGATATTATTAATCCCGACGTTTCGGACCCCGTAAAGGATGCTATAAAGGGTCCGAAACGTAAACGTAAAAAAACGTAACGTAAACGTAAAAAGTAGTTTTATTTCAATGAATATTCGCGTATATGTCAGAAATCAATATACTCCGAGTGGTTTCGATGAGTTGAGATGTTGAGAATGCTTATCTATCCTGACCGCGGCAAATGCATTTTAACCTTGTATATTGATTGACCCTTCTTAAGACCATAGGTAAGTGAACGTCGAATGTAATAATTATTATAATTCACTGCACTTTTACGGACTATGTTGCAGTGTTCGCCCGTTGAATACAGATGCAATCTGACTCTAAAGACCCTTTGTTTCGCTGAAAATAATAATTATAATTATGGCAACAATTATCGCGCTGGATTAATTATTATCTATAACGATCTCGTTCACACTTATAGTTTGGACTTGATACTTTATTGTAGGAACTAATAATTACTTACGAATACATTTTGGTCCAACGAGTAATTTTTTGGTCCTTTGAGACATTATTCAGGTATGTACAGACGCTAGCAGTTTAAGCTATCCAAAACTGTCAAATTTAATATGAACCTTACTGTTTTGTATTAAAGTTGAAAATTATTCAAAGAAATTTGACAGATTGTGGTAGCTTGATGTGCTGGCCTCTGTACATAATATAATCGAAAACCACTTACCATCAGGTGGCTCATCGGCTTGTATGTCGACGTAAATAATTAATTAAAAATATAAATTTTTAAATTATATATTAAATCCAATTTCTATTTTAACAACATTAAAAGGGGCAACAATAAAGTTTATTGGCAGGGTAGCTCAAACTTGAACTTGAACTAATTATTAAAAGTCATTCCGCCATACTGAAATTGATTTGTTTAATTCTTCAAAAAGGTTATATATCTTTGTAAAATTCCGTTAAATCTTCACAATAGACAAGTCCACAGTATACACGGTGCGTCTACGCATGTATTCCTTTACAAGTCACTTCCCTTCACCAAACGCCATTGTTCTTACTGCGAATAAACATCTTTTTATATTTCTTAAATAGGCGATTTTGACTTATAAATCCTTTTTGTACACAACACTGGAATCTCCACCATAGTACACCAAAAATAAAGTTCACACTCCTTGAAATAGGAAACAACCCTTTTAACGTCTTAATTTAGATCGTACAAAATTCTTATCACATTGTAATAGAGACTATTTTCGTATGACGAAGGTGTCAATTCTCAAAGTACAGAATAAAAGGATTATAAATATTTGAAAAGGACCTTTTTGTATAGTGATAATATCTTAATATGTTTATAATAGGAGGGTTGCGCATAATCTGTAACTGTCTGTCTGTCTGTCCGCTTTTTTCGATGATATTTCGCACCTTGATAGGGGTCTATTCGGAAGATTATTTCTAGACTTTTTTGTAACGTGTGTCCTTTTTAAGTAATAAACGGATTAAATGAGACAAATTTAGCGATAATTTTTAAAATGAGGAAATCTTTTGAAGGTTCCCTTCCTCATTTTGGAAGATTCCCTTCCTTTGAATCATTTAAGGTAAGTTGTTACAGTGAAATCGTTACATAAATAACTAGATTAAAATTTCTAAATTAAAATTACCATAGTATTACACTGCGTCAGTCATTTTCTCTGTGTACGAGTATCTTTTACGAGCGAGCCCAGTTATTTTTGTTATACTTTTATAAATAGTTGCAATACTTTATTTTTGTAAAATATAATTCTACAATGGACTATCAAACGCTGATAATAAGCGATTTTTAACACAAAATAAAATAAATGTACAACAAAATGCAGTGGCCCGGGTTGAAAGGAAAATGCAAGTCAGCAACAAGAAGGTAGCACACGAAGAAAATTATCGCATGCGATATCAAATCTCGAGTGACACAACAATATCATCCCATAAAACATATGACACTTTTTGTCACATATCTCGGTGTAATATTTATGCGTCACCACGAACGCAGATATGATCGGATGCGGGTTCGATTCCGTGCCAGCTATAGACCGGGGCACGAGTGTAACGGTCTTGTTAAGGAAGTGATTTGAGATAAGTGAAGATGTCACTTTAATAACGGTTAAAAACTGAATGCACATTAATATACGTTTTTGGGAAGCGCAATATGGTCTACCGGTCCATCTGCTGGGCTTTATTATACTTGCAACTTCCTTTTAGATTTCATTGGGATGCTCAATCATTAAATCTCATTCGAAAACTTAAATCATTTGTGCAATAATAAGTGGACTTGCAAAAAAAACGGCAAAAATAGACAAACATACCTACTACTTCTCAAAAATAAGTTTTTCTCATTTAGCTACACTACTAGAAATACCGTTTTAAGAAAAGTAAACGCAATTTAGTATGAATTGAATATTGACTTGTAAAGGTGTTTTTAAAAGATCTATTTACAGAAATAAAATATAATTTATCAAACCAAGTATTTTGTGGTGTATCTTCAGAATAAAACAAACAAACTACAACAAATTTTTCAGATTTTTTTTTATCGATAATCTATGAAGTATCCTCGCATCCCTGCTCTAGCCTAATGAGAACCAGTCCCTTCTGTAGGAATCAAGCTCTTAGATCTATGGAAAAAGGAAAGAGAGGCCTTGCATGATGTAAAGTATAAAAAAAGTCTAAATCGTTTCACAATCGGCAAAGATATCGACATACACACATAAAAAAAAATCTGCTGAATTGAGAACTTACTTTTTCAGTCGTTTAAAAATAACTTTACATAATGATTATGAACTTTGACTACGAATAGAGTTTTAAGTATTCAGTCAATATTCAACCATCATCAACTTATTTGATAGTCTCTTTAAGTATATCAGCGACTATTGCGATCCACATAGCGTAAGTAATACATATGTGTTGAACTGCTCACGGTGGATGGCTCCCTGGTAATTATGATGATACGTACACGAACTATTTAGCCGAGATGCTACACTCGGCTACTGAATTGATTTAGTATGTGTACACACGAGTGTAACTTTTTGGGGATAGAGTAGAATAAGCTTTATTGTATATGTATAATACAATTGCAATATATACAGAAAAATAATAGACTTATCTATATAATACTTACACATTTACAATATTAACGCTATTAAGCGTAAAATAGGATTTCTCGAAATCGCTGTGATTCGGCGACGTGTCCAGAAGACTGGTAGCATTGCCACGATGAATGGCAATGCTATGTTTCGCTAGAAGACAGCCCTCTGGTCACGCGAAGAGTCGACCAGTCTCCTTATTTATATTATTTGATAAGTCTATTGTAAATAATATAAATAATTAATACTGTAAAAAATGTGATAAAAAGTAAAAAACCTAAAAAAGACATGATTATTAAACTAAAGTATATTGAAAAAAATAATAACAATTTAAAGATAGTGAGAAGTAGCTTCTATCCAGGGAGGTTTTTGGTCCCCAATCGTAGATGGAAGATACATTTTATGCTTAAATACTGCTGTTAACATTAGAAGTATTAACAGCCCTCGGCCGACAAAACAGAATCAACTGTTTTGTCAGACGTCCTGCAATAACGATGTCAGGACATATTGCCCTCCTAATATGACTATCATAATTGTTTGTGTGCTTGTTTGAAAAAAAAAAACGATTATAATTAAAAATGCAGCGACGCCAAAAGTGAGCCACATGCGTACGCGCATTGGAACATAACGAACGAGATTATAAGCTTTCAACGCGTCGCCATTCAACGCCTATTTATTTGAACCGCTCAATATTTCTCTATGACGGTTCAATTTTGACGGAACCCGGCTGACACAATGGCTTCACCAATAAAAAATAAAACCAATTTGTATAACGAACTATCTGACCAGCATAAAGTGAACTCCGATTTTATTTTTTCCACCCGCAATTTGTTTGATCATTTTTTGGGTATGGGTCAACTTATGTTGGTGATTAATAAGATGTGTAGTGAGATAATTCGTATTTGATTTGGACCAATTAGTGATGCTTACGCGCGAACCTTGTGTTCGGTTGACCTTTTTGTGACGATTGTGGAAACGCGATTAGATGGAATATACGGCTCGTGGACAATGGGCGGGCCCGTTGAGACGCGGCTGAATTAGGGAGATGAATGTCAAAAAATAGGGTGTATTCGGGAAGGCTCCTGAGGGTTATGTTGAAGTAAATGGATAGATACATCATTTATTTTGTTTTATTGCTGTGTTAGTGTTTTATTTAAAAAAGAAAATTAAATTACATTGTAAGTAATTTATATTTTATATTTTCTGTCTTTACGCAGAGAAAGAACAGATATTTCAGAATATTTTGATTTTTTAGGTAAGTCCTGTATAGGATCTTGAAAATATTGTGGCCAGTTTTTTGCAAGCAAAATGACATTTTATGTAAAAATTGCTTGCTGAAACGTACCAATAATTTGGACGTATGTTTTTAGCTTCAGTAAAAATTGTAGATTGCTCGTTACTTCGTAATAAATACGGTTATCGATCAAACATCTTTTGTGTTTGTGTGTTACCAATCATTATATTGCACACGTCCACAAAAATCGAATCAATCAATTAAAATTTATCGAATCAAGCCCTGGGCACGCTTTGTTGCTATCTCATTTATTAGTTTTCAATAAACTAATGCGTTGGTTTATATAACCTTCAATATTTGTGTATAATTAAATACACAGTAAGTCAATACGGTTATGCTGTATAAGTCGTAATGGAATTTCATATGTTGTAGCAGTTTTGTGATGATTCAGTGTTATCAATAGAAACACACTATATTTCATGGGCTTAATACCTATTCACTGACTATTCACTCAGTAAGAGGAAATTTTTAAAGTGGAAATTAAGCTGATTGGTAGATGTATCTACTAGTGATCACTGTTAACTTGAAAGCTTTCGGAAATATAAACAGAGAAGTAATGCGAAAAAGCTAATAATATTTCTTGATTTTACATACATAAAGAAACTGTAGGGACACTGATAACGCAATAGATCTACATTGTGTAGACGAACGATCATCACTGCAAAAACTGCTTCTTGACAAATGCTACTATACAATAGACGAGTTTTTAAACGATAAGGAGCTATAATAATATTATTTAATAATGTATGAATATATAATTGTGTGATTTACTATGTACCTAATTTATGATGATAATTTTAATGATGAATATTGTGACATAATCATAATAATCTTAAGGTTGTACCTACTATGTAATATTTGTATGTCTTATTGACAAAACATAGCGGACTAATTAATAATGTAAGAACTATACTTGTATTTACCTATGTTTTACAAATGAATAAATGATTTGATTTGATTTGATTTGAACGATTGTGTACTTACTTGCTCCGCGCTCGCTAAGCGCGGAGCAAGTAAGTTAGGTCGTTCTTATATAAATAATATGAAATTAAGTACCTATATCTAGTACCAGTAAACTGTCTATATAGAAATATGACCTTCATTCAGTAACTACCTTCATGACAATACCCTAAACTGGTGACTCCCAGACATAGACCCCATAAATCTTTTGTTGGTGACATTAATCACACTGTATCTTCGCCTATTCTTTTATTCCATTAAGGTGGCAAAAAAGCATATGGCCCACCTATTGGTAAGCGGTTACCGTACACCAGGGGTATCACTTGCACGTTGCCGACCCTGTAAAACCAAAGAGGTTGTAGTTGGGTTGAAGGGTCAAAATCCCCCCACTGCCAACACAGCGTTTCCTCGTGGAAACTCTTTTTCTAGTTTTGTTGGGGTCGGCTTTTTGAAGACACCAACGTGATCGTTTGTTCATCATCATCATCAACCCATATACTGTCCCACTGTTGGGCACTGGTCTCCTCTCATAATGAGGCACATTAGGCTATACTCCATCATGCTAGCCTATCGTTTGTTATGTAAATAAACCTATAAGCACAGGGCGACTGCCAAAATCATAACTCATTTTAAATTCGACACTGTCGGCAAAATCAAGCCGTAATACGATTTTATTAATAACCGAATCTGGTTGCAGATTATGACATATCAATTTCACAAGTAAACATCACCATTGTCGGTTATTCAATGGCGATCGCAAAAAATCGCACAAATCCGTTTAGTCTCGCGTCGGCTGCGTCTGCGCATCGATCATGTCGATCTTGTAAAGTGTGGAGGGATTACGTCTAGTTAAACTGTGGAGCGGAAGAACAGAAATGTAGGTTTATATAAATTTAAGTAAATTGATTCTGTTGTTTCTACCTACCCCTATAGGAAAAATGTGTGTGTGACTGAGTGTATGAGTAAATTTTAGGATAACTAGGTTTATATAAAGTCGAATTCGTGCCCGGTTTACGGCAATAGGCCCGCCCCCTATTACATGTGGCTTAAAATACGCGAATAGTGACTGTACAGAGGCCAGCACATCAAGCTACCCCAATCTGTCAAATTTCTTCGATAGATTTTCAACTTTAACACAAAGTAATAAGGTTCATTTTTACAAAATTTGACAGTTTTACAAAGCTTGACCTGCTGAAGTTTGTACATCAGTAGGTACACTACAGCCTACCCCATCGAGGAATAAAGGCGTGATAATATTTTCATGCACGGATGCGTGCGTTACACAAAGTTAAACTTCTGTATAAAACCGTTAATTGGCCACGGTGTGGATGTTTGTTTACCAATTTGTTATACATTTAGTATTGCGAATTATAAATTTGATTAACGTGAGAACGATATATGGGAAAGATTATGTGAGGAATTCATGCCAGTTTTTTTTTGTTCTCTCGTATGAACGGACATCGGGTATTGAACTTGTAGGTAGTTCATCAATAGATTCGGCAGTTATTTCACTAATTAGCGTAACAGCGATGGTGTATATTTGTTATGTACAGAGGACAGCACATCAAGCTACCACAATCTGTCTAAATTATTTGATAGATTTTAAACTTTTATACAAAGTAATAAGGTTCATTGTCAATTGGGAAAATTTGTCAGTTTTGGATAGTTTGACCTGCTCGCGTCTGTACACCGTGCAATTTTAGTTGTCATAGAGCAGAAAGAGCGTCTTACTGATAATTATGAACAATTTTTACTACGGGATCAACCCTGAAATGTGAAAGTAAGACCACGCCCTTTCGGCTCTAATATAGTAGAATAGAATATCGTTGATTACTTGGTTAAGATTTTTTTACATTCGGCTCTAACTTCACGGTAGGTAATAATAGATTGATTTATTTGACGTAAATATTGCTTAGCTATTAAATTTCATAATAATTATATGTATTATATTCTTTGGATTAATCGCATCCTTAGAGATTTTGTTTTCTTTATATGTAAGGATTTTCTTTTTGGTACATTATCGAAGTATGTTAATGGTTCTTAACACAAATTTGTAAGCCAGAAAATTACATAGGTACAATTTAGTTGCTAAGCCTAACATCATATACAACTGTAGTGAACTAATACTATGCCCTGCAGAACGTTTTCTTAAAGGTGTGTATCCACTGGGCGGCAAGTATTGGACCACTAAGGATATCTGCTATATTGTAGCATTTGTAACGATGCTCTATGTTAGTTACAATTAAGAAATTCTGTCCGTAAACCAATATGTTATATGGGACATAATTAATGGTAAAAGAGACAAAGGAGAATTTAAAGGTTTTCGCCGATTCTAACAGTAAAGCCGGAGCTTAGGACATAACATCAGCAACTCCTCCGGTGTTGCAGATGTCCATGGGCGACGATGACCACTTATTATCAGGTGGCTCGTCTGCTTGTTTGCCGACGTCTACAAATATTAAAAAAAATTAGAAATGAAAACTTTTTTTACACATTTATTAAATTTATTGTTTGTCTTGTGTATTTGGTAGCGAATAGAATAGACCACGTATCGGAGAGGGCAGCGTGGGACGACCTCCAACGAAATTGACGGACGACCTGCTAAAGGTCGCTGGAAGTCGTTGGATGCAGGAGGCTCATAAGCGGCCCTTGTGAAAGTCTACGGGGGAAGCCTTTGTTCAGCAGTGGACCTCATGTAACTGATATGATGATGATGTAAATACATATATAAATATATGTAATATAGTGATGCAGAATTGCACATAAAGTGAGATATCACACCAATACAAGCTCTAAGTGGTTAGGTGATTTCATTCAGAGTGAGGAAGCTCACTCTTCTTTCAAGATGCTCTCTGTATCAGATTCTCATCCGCGATCCAGCCTTTACGACAGCTTCTCTAGATATTTGTCAAAGCTCCTCGCTATTAAATTATTAGAAATTACTGCCATGACGACTCAATTTCTAAGTAGGTGTACTAATACCTCATTTACAAAGAACTTTATTGCGTGCAGTACGACCAATATGGTGCTACCTTATTAAGTTGTCATCTATGTTAGGAAATAACTTATAATTGTCTAGTGAATACAACACTTTAGCAGCAACTATCAGCACTAGGCTAGGTTGTAAGGGAGACAGACTTAACGTTTGCCCACTAAATGGTTTATTGCGGGCGTTGCGAGTTCGCGAGCCAATGTGAACTGTAGCACGAAGTGTGCGGACTTGGGACAAAAGTGGATACTCATCTGATTTAAAAAGAGTAAGGAAGCTTCATTAAAAAGTTCTAATGACCAATGAGTATTAAATCTTTCCTACTTTGCAAAATAAAGGCAGGGTAATATATTGATTTCTGACACTTGGACACTGAAATAAATATTTTTTTTACGGGTGTTTAAGAGCAGTTCGAAATCATGTGCGTATTAATAATGAATTATCACTTGCTAAAACGGTGAAGGAAAACATCCTGAGAAAACCTGCATACATTAGAGATATTTCTCGACGGTTTGTGAAGTCTGCCAACCCTCACTAGGCCAGCGTGGTGGACTATAGCCTAATCCCTCTCAATATGAGAGGAGACCCGTGCCCAGCAGCGTACATGAGTTGATGATGATATGTGGTAAACGCGCGTGCCGCATACTATTTATAGGGTATTTATGGTACCTCCTTTCGAACCCTTCGGCGAATACAGGCGTGATGGTATACGTTAGCATTGCTGCTGAGTTCATTTTTGGGGGGATACTATATATCATAATATTTTGGAGTAAAACGATAGTGAGGTATTACTATTGTACCAATGTAAATATTGTGTTCTGTTTTGTAGAGCAACGTAGTTAGTTAAATGACTCATCATGATCGCCCTCTCGCCCTTGTCTCAATTTATCTGTGGTCTGTGTAGTATATCCTTTTCTTCTATTCATGCCTTTCAGCCGTCATGTCATCATTCACTTCCTTTTCTATCATACCCGCTTCAACACAACACATCCAATGCATGCTATGTATCGATCACAGTAGACCGACTACGGTGCCAGTGATGGCCTAGTTTTAGATCACTTGTGCTGCTAGGATCCGTAGGCTACGGTTACAGTTTACCATCAAGCGGACCCTGTGCCTGCCGCTTAACCCCACCTGAGTATTTAAAAAAGTGTGAGCAGAGTATTATTTTAGCTACTTCATTGCCTTGACACTGTTTTTGGTTGAAGTACTAACTATAATAAAAAAAAAAAATTACTACTATTGTTATTGTAAAGACAGTTAAGTCCACACTTTCGGTAGTGGCCTAGCAGGAAAAACTATAAACTGTTCCAGAGGTGTACAGAAAGACACATTGTCGCAGCCGCTTCCTGGATGACACACGACGACACGTAACGTGTGTCGAGCTTTATTGCTTACTAGTACTCTTTACTTGACTGCACTGCCTACATACAAGCTGAGACGACGATATGATTGTAAATGAAACCACATCCTATATACTAGTCCAAAGAAGTTATTTTAACTTGTCAAAGAGCAATCGGAGAGAAAAAACTAAACGTAATATATGGAAGCCGATCGCCAGTCACAATCAGATCACCGATATCGGGAACAGGGTCCAAGCTACCGGTGGTTAAGACTCCAGAGAGAGGAACCTCTTCACAATGCGTGCCGTGTCGAGGAGTACCACTTTCTGTATTAAGCCCTTGATCCAGCCGTCTAACGAGAGCCTCCTCAGATGTCCATCGAGGCTCTTGGCTATTAAACCATTGGCAACTATCGGCACAACAATTATTATAGCACTATTAATACACTTACAACCCAGAAACTATGCCCAAATGTTTTTATGAAAACACCAAAAGTTAGGTATAATATATCGGAATGCTCGTATTCTTTCTCTTTTATATAACGTTCTTTTTAATCCTTCCACCCCGCTCTATCTAAAAGATCGCTTTGAGTTCCTTTGCGACACTCGCCTGTGGAACGCTTTGCCAATTAGCATAAGACCTGCTCAATCGCTGCCTATCTTTAAGAAGCTGGTGAAAGATCATTATCTTTCTCTTGTACCCAGGAATGCTTAACTCGCTACTCGCTTGCACTGTCATTCATTAATTTCCTTAGCTTAATATTTTATATATTTATATATGTATTTATTATATTTATATAATATGTATATATTTATGATTATATATTTGTTTATTACTATAATTTATTATTATTTTACACATACATAATAGTACGCCTACACTACCCTCTGTGTTTCCTTTTTTTTTTTTTTATGACGGACATAGTTTTTAGCTCGAGGGAGCTTTAAAAACTTAACCGGACTAGGTGGCGAGGCACCAAATGCCTCCAGCCAGGGGCAACTTATAAACTAAGCAACACAGCTAAGGGTGTCCCCTGCGGGACTCGGACCTCGGCTTAGGGCGTTGCTGGGGGGGCAGCTAGGGACGGCTGGATCTGGGTTTAAATTATTTAGGGGCGAATTTAAAGCTACTGGCTCGGCACGGGCCGGCTCGAGCAAGGGACGGTGAGGATTACCGTTAAGGGGTCTTCGCGACGGGCCTCGCCGGCGAGGACGGTATATCGGGCGGCGTTTTTGTGCGTGTGTTTTGAGAGTGCTAGTCACTCTGTTTGACTCCTGCGCTAGGGTGATTTGGTCGTCAGGGTAAGTGAGTGCGTGCCTTGGGCGGCGCACTCTACTTATCTGAGAGGTGTTTCCTTTCTTCCAATCCATCCAAATTTGTCTGGAAGAGATCACCTTGTGTGATAAGACCGCCCATTGTACCTACTCTTACTTTGTTTTATATAATGTTTGTAATTGTGTTTTTGGTGTGTAATAAAGCGTATATAAATAAATAAATATATTTTTTGTATTATTTTTATATTAATGATGTTAAAATATGAATTTAATGATATAATTGTATGTAAATACGAATTGGTGCAATGTCATTAGGCTACGCACGAGGAATTTTACAGTCGACGACATAAGTAAATCTTTGAAACTCGCGGCTAAAGAATATCATACACGAAGCGTCTGCCATTAGATTTCGTGACTTGTACGTGACTATATCAATATATCAATCGAAAAAAGAAAAAAGGGGGTAATATTTACTTTTAAATTAACATTTATAAAGAAGCCCAGGATAGAAAGTCTTGGACCAAGATAGGGGAGGCCTTTGTCCTCCAGTGGGACACAAAAGAGGTTACATAAAAAAAACAGCCACGATAGAGGAAAATATCTAGTGAGGGGTAACGTTTTTTTTTTAAAAATATATGTATTTATGTCTAATGAGCATTTCGGACAGATGTGCGTCCTACAGCTGTATACACAAGTTGGTAGTAATATTTGATAAATATTTAATATTATCATCCGTACCTTTTCTCAAGCTAAATATATTTAATATAGCTGAATATTTCACTCCAAACGCAACCCAATTTATGGGTAATACCGATATTCTGAGGATAGACTCTAGGTGTAAGGCTTTTTTAGGATTCTGACTACCAATAAGATTTGTCATAGGTGTTGATAAATATATAAAATATGTAAAACTGTATCCTTAAAAATATTTTAAATTTAAAGGAACATATTATTTGCACTTGTTCACTCGACTGTACATAAAAATTACACGTTCCATCCATTCGCAGCATTCAATATATTTTAAATAATTATAGCATAAATTCGCTTCTCGTGTATTCACATACATCGATGTTATGTGTATATACACGTACTCGCACATAAGCGTGTTAATTTACTCCACATTGTGACCCATTAAAATTCATAGTTTTGCCATTGTTCTGTTTTTACTTCATATTTTTAAATTAACTTACATGAGTCACTCGTTCTCACCTTCTGTGTCAATGAATTCATGTGTGATTGTGTATTACGTCTTTATAAAATGAATTCTAGCGTGACGTCCTTGGAGAAGATGAAAAGGTTGTATAAAGTTATGCCTGAATCTAGGGATCGAGCCTCAATTCCAAATTTTGAGCTGCTACTGTGATTTTCATAGAAAATCACGTGAAACACTGTTCGATCTGAGAACCGAATCCAGACCTCAAGCACAGTAGTCGTATTTAAGACCACTAGGCTAAGCAGATAGAACGTATCTTTTTAATTTTTCTAGAAAGGCAAGGAAAGAGTGTGCTATAGGTAAAAGATGGCGACGGTATAAAAGGTCACAGATATTGATCAACACACTGTCTAATTACGATTAGAAACTCCAAGAGTCCCTGTGATCAATTGATCTGCAAGGTTAAGCTGCGCTAGTCGCGGCCAGACTATGGATGGGTAGCAATTTTTGACAGTTCGAGATCCCTCCATGCCTCGGAGAGCACTTAAAGCCGTCGACTCCAATTGTCATACGAACATCTTTTGACAGTCGTTAGTGGTAGTCAGAATCACAAAAGCCTGACGGCCAGGCCATCCTTAAGATATTGGCCAGAAATTGGGTTGTGGAGGTCTGATGGCAGTCGCTTCGTCTACAATACTGACATTCAGCCGTAATTAACAACGGGTTTTTAACCCGGAACTTAATGCAAAGGAAGTCGCTTTATAAACCCTCGGGTCATTAAAGTAGTTTACCAACGAAGCATATACCTTTTTGTACAGACGTTAATGCTAGAGTTGCCCTCTGAAAAAACATTGATATCCGTCCAAATGTCTATTGTAATTATTTGTTAATTATACACAAACTCTTGCACAAATTGTATATTTTTCTTAATTAATTATCAAAGTTGTTGATCGCCCTCATAAATAAGATATTTGCAAGGTCGAACGATTTTTCCCAAACATCATTTTGAAGGGGAATTTTAGTGCGGAAAATTAGAAAAAATGACGTAAAGTGTAACGCGAGTAACGTTAACAATGTTCCGTATACAACTAAGTTTAGTATGGGACTAATGTCTTACTATACTAACCCTAAATTAGTGTTGACTAATTCCACCTAAGAAGTGACACGTGACTCGCAATGCTTTTAGAAATAAATTTACATAGAGCTTGATAATGCTTGCTAATTAACTTACTTATATTATTTAACATTAACTAACATATTGTATTGGACTTATCAGGCCAACATTTTGATGAAAAAGACAATGTCGTCGTAGGCACTGCTATATCTAGACTGGATAATACACACATCAGGATTCCCACGATACAGGCCATGCCTAGTGTGGAAATTTTAGTCTTAAGAATCCTACATGTTATCGAATTTTGAAATAAATAATAATTATTATTTATCTATGTAGGGATGTGCACCGTGGTCAACCCACAGTTTTAAGTTCAATCGTTTATGTCCATCCTAAGGTTGCCTGGAAGAAATTGCAATTAGCGATAAGGCCACCCATTGTATGTTTTTTTAATGCATCAAGTACTTTAAATTGTATCTATTATAATGGTGTACAATAAAGTATATATAAATAAATAAATAAGTAATATTATTATAAGATAGAGACACAATAGTTTATGGTCAGTCTGGTACAGGTGTCAGTTTGGACAGACAACTTGGGAAGCATCACTGAAAATTGTTGTATGCAGACGGCATTTATGCGTCCTTGTGGAGATCTATGAAAGAGGGCTTTGTTCAGCAGTAGCCGTCCTATGTCAGTTAGGATGATGCTGATGAATATGGCAGAAACACAGTCTTGATTGCCAGTAGGCAGGTGATGATCCTTAACAAAATATTATCACAAGATAAAAACCAGTTTACAAATCAGTATTATCAAAATCAAAAATCAAAATAGTTTTATTTTATGAAATGTCGATTCTAGGTGCACGGTTCCAAATAAGTCGTTTCCTATGGAGAAGAACTGGCAAGAAACTCCATGATTACTCTTTTAAATTATCGTTTTGTATTACAATGATGTTCGATACAGTAATCATTATAAATTGGATTGAATGAGAGAACAATTTAGGAATGTTGCGAAGATTACAAATATATAAAATACAGCTAGGCATAAAAAAAGTTCTAAACAGTTCTCCCATTTACAAAGGAAAGAAATTATAAAATCATTACGGAGCCCTAAAACCAAAACCAGTGATTACATCCATTCTGGAAAAACACAATTAATTATTAGTTAGGCTATTTAATAAGAGTTGTTCCAAGGTCCTGGCAAAGTAATGTAGGTCATAAAGATATCTGTTGATCGCTAGGCATGGTTTTTGTTTGCTTTATTGTAATGTAACGTGGGAGCCGACGCGGGCTGTTACCCGCGAGTACTTGTGTTTTCATACGTAATATAACCGTCACGGTTTGAAGCTCTCAAGTGTCTTAGAGCACAGCTGTATCCTAAACCTACCCTTGTTGCTGAAAATTGGCACCTACTTTAAAATTAAGGTAGGCTAGTGGGCAATATTTCACACCCACCAAAGGATTTTGGTGATAAAAATCTTGAAATCAAATCTCGATTAGTATGCGAAGAATCGAGTAAAAGTAGTCTCCTCACGTGAAGAAACACAAAAGATAAGTATAGTTGTTTTTTTTTAAAAGAAATGTAGTTCTGAAAGCTCTCTTTATCTCATTCCGAGTAATGTTCGTAAAAGATGCAGCAGGACTGAAAAGAAAACCAGCGTACTTTCTTCTATTCGTAGTAGACGTACCAGGAGTTAGGGACTGCTAAAATAATCTCCACCCTCCATGAGATGAAGCCTGCAGGCAGCTGACTTACTGCTCTTCCTGCAGCTGCAGCCTCCATGGTTTAAGTGCACGCTCCTCTCTGCATTTCTCTAGAGCAACATTCTGCGTTCAGATGTTCGAAATCAGAATGAGTCCAACTTCACTGAGGAGATCTGACTTATTTTTATTGATCGTTTTCAGTCCTTTTAACACATTATTACTACGTGAAGAGAAAACTTTGCACCTGTTTTTATGAATATTGTATGAACTGGGGAGTGTAAGGTTCGTTTGGCATAGTTTATATGTAGAAGGAGTGCATAAAGTATTACTTTTCTAGGTAGGGCACGTTAATTAAACACGCAGAGAATCAGTAATAATAATTATATTGTTTCTGTATTACTTGGAAGTGATATGTCCGGCTCCTACCACAGTACACAAGAGGAATGAAAAATAACCGTCAGAGGCAGACTGAAGTAAACAACAAGATGGCGGCTAGATTGCTTATTCAAATGACAGGAAATAGTCAATACAACAATTAATTTTTGCAATCTTATTCAAATAAATCAACACGCCCCCTCAAAAATTAATTCTTTAAACAAATAAAAAGTCAACCACCTAACCAGAACTATATAACTTCCAAGTAGGTCTGGGAAAATACAAAATAATGACCCAACATTTGTTGCTCGGATAAGGGAAAACCCAGAAAAACCTTATCAGATCATTTCATCATAATACATTTGATACATATTTGTATAACAGAATAATTAATTAATATCATATCACTATAGCAAATACATTAAATATGAAAATTATTGTAAACCCATATTTCGCCTCATTTCATGGAACGTAACCACAGGCAATGGCTTTGTCAACGCATCTGCAAGTTGTTGACCTGTGGGAATGTAATTTAGCTTTATTACATTTTTCTCTATCTGTTCCCTAGAAAAATGATATTTAATATCTATATGTTTTGTCCGTTTATGATTAGTCGGATTATTTGCTATGCTTATACAGCCGTTATTGTCTTCATATATAACTATAGGAGTAGAGATATCAATATGGATACTCTTTGCTAAGGATTTAAGCCATAAAGCTTCTCTAACGGCTTCATATAAGGCCATATACTCAGCCTCAGTGGAAGAGGCTGCAACTGACAGTTGTTTCTTTGTACTCCAGGTTATTGAACAATGCTCAAACAATTTAAATATATACCCGGTTGTACTCTTTCTGTCATTTACGTCATTGCCTCCCCAATCGGAGTCTACATATCCAGTTAAGATGTTATTATATTCACACCTTTTATAACATAATTTTAAATCAGTTGTGCCTCTTAAATATCTAAGGACTCTTTTAAGGCATTGCCACAATTCTTTATTATTCTTATTAGTATACCTACTCAGTATATTAACACTAGTGCTCAAGTCAGGTCGAGTACATAACATTATATACATCAGACAACCTATTACATTACGACATGGAGCAGTGTAATTTTCGTCTGAGTTTAGTGCTTCAAAATTAAGTTTACTGTCTAAAGGAGTACTTACAGGTTTGCAATCCTGCATGCAAAATTTATTTAAAACTGTTTTAATATAAGCACTTTGATCTAGCATCATCATATCATTGCAACGAGTTATTTTAATTCCAAGAAACAATTTGATTTCATGTAAATCTGTCATCTTAAATTTACTCATTAAATATATCTTAAAATTATTTATTGTAATTTCATTAGCACTTATTATTACCAAATCATCAACATAAAGTATCACATATATATTTTTCTGTATATCTCCTTTATTAAGTACATAAATACACCTATCTACTGATGAATTCTGAAAACCTTTCTCTTTAAGTGACTGCTCAAAAATTTCAAACCAGCATCTAGCGGCTTGCTTTAGCCCATATAATGCTTTATTTAATTTACACACATAACCATTTTTGCAAGATACGCCTTCTGGAACTTTCATATATATTTCTTCTTTTAGTTCCCCGTTAAGAAATGCAGTTTTTACGTCCATGTGATGTACTAGTAAATTATATTGATTAGCAAAAGCAATAACAAATCTAAAACTAGCTATTCTTGCAACAGGTGCAAAGGTCTCATTGTAATCTATGAGATATTCCTGGCTAAAACCCCTAGCAACAAGTCTAGCCTTGTATCGTAAAGGTTTTCCGAATTCATCATTCTTGATACTAAAAATCCATTTGCAATCTACGATATTTTTGTTATCTGGCCGTGGTACTAAAGTCCACGTTTTATTTAAAAATAGAGAATTTAATTCGTCATTAATTGCTAACTCCCACTGAGCTCTATCGTCTCGTGTTTTGATTTCTTGAAATGAATTTGGTACTTTGCATAAAACTGATTGAGCGCACATAAGGTAATCATCAATTTCTTTATAAGAAACAGGGGGTCGATCTTTAAGCCTATCGCTCCTACGAGGTTCAACACTACTGTTTGTATCTTCAGTATTTACGACAACTGAAGGATCATCAGAACATGTATTTTGTTGTTCTTTGATTATGTCATGGTTAGTTTTGCGAATTTTATGAGGACCCTCATAATCATCAGATTTACAGCTATCTGATTTACATCTGTCAGTATTTTGAGACTTCATTGACTTTGTTTTAGAAATATTGTCAATGTTAACACTATCACGAGAATTTCCGATATTCTCTTCAGGTCGAAACACAGGTCTGGATTGAAGAAAATTTGTCTCATCTACAATGACATCTCTGACAGTAGTAAATTTTTCGCATTCAGGATTCCAAACTTTATATCCGTTTGGTTCGTATCCCACAAGAATACCTTTCCATGACTTAGCATCGAACTTTGTCTTAAAAGTTTTATCATGCACATAAACTGTTGAACCAAAAACTTTTAAATATTTTATTTGTGGTTTTTTATTATGCCACATTTCAAATGGTGTTTTGGATGATTTTAAAGCATTTGTCGGAGTTAAATTAATCAAGCACACAGCGGTTAAAACAGCTTCGCCCCAAAATAATTTCGAAAGATTTGCACCATTTATCATAGAACGAGCTTTCTCAGTAATGCTTCTTACCATTCGCTCCGAAACACCATTTAACTGTGGCGTTCTTGGAACAGTTAAATGATAAGTAATTCCCTTTTCAACACAATATTTTTTCATGTCGGTAGATAAATATTCTCCACCGTTATCACAATATAAATAAACTAATTTCGAATTAAACCTCGTCTCGCTTTTTGACACAAAATCTTTAAAAGCAGAGAATACGTCTGATTTATGTGTTAATAGATACACAACACAGTAGTGAGTATATTGGTCAACAAATAAAACAAAATAATTTTTGTTATTAATTGTTGAAGGAGTGATAGGACCGCATACATCGGTATGTACAACAAATAATGGTCGTTCAATATAACTTTTATCTTTGCTCTGATTAAATGGTAGCCTACTCTGTTTCCCATAAATACAAGATTCGCATAAATTATCATTTGGTACCACTTTATCAATTAAATCAATGTCAGAAATCATTTTATTGTTTTTTAATTCCAAAAACTTATTTTTACTCATGTGCCCTAGGCGCTGATGCCATAATTCGTAATTATTAGTTGTAACATTATATATTTGGGTAACAGAGCAGTTCACATTCACAGATACTTCAAAATCTAAAGCAATTAAATTATTAACTGACTTACCCCTCATGATTGTTTTTCCGTGCTTACATATTTGGGTACCTCGGTGATCAAATATGACAGTTGCTCCAGCTCGTTGCAACTTCGAAACAGACAGCAAATTGTAGGGCGCCTCGGAGCAGAAAAGAACGTCCTCTAGTGTCCCTCGAACACCCATATTGCTGATTACATTTAGTGTTCCTTTTTTGGTAGCTGAAATAAATTCACCGTTTTTAGCAACTGAAATTTTTACTGGAATAGGTAAATCAATAAAATTACTATATAAATCTTCCCTGTTTATAATATGGTCGGATGCTCCAGAGTCCAATAAAAAGGTTATCTTCCTTTCGGTTGCATCCAAACTGTATTCACCGGTCATAAAAGCAAATCCAGACGCGGCAGCTGATGATGTGGATGGCTGGTTAATATCGACAGCCTGTACCGTTCTCGGCCTATCCGCACCTTTTTGCTGATTCATTCGCTTGAAATAATAACAGTCATTTTTCACATGTCCTTTCCGGCCACAATGATGACACTTCACAAAATATGACTTCTTCTTTGCCTTTTGATCTCTTTGATTGTAGTTATTGGGTGTACGATTTTCAAATTTTCTTTTTCTAAACTGTACCTTATTTTCAGCAGTAGTTTGCAGCACTTTAACACTCGTATCATTAGATTCATTCTTTAATTTGACCTCATGGTCCAGGAGTCTTGTTTTTACGAAAGCTAAAGTTAAATTATCTTCCGTCAAAGTTTCGATTGCTGTTATAACACCATCATAAGTTGCGGGTAGTGTTAAAAATAAGTGGGCGACTTTGTCGGTTTCTTCGAGTTTAGCGCCGGCTGCGAGTAATTCTGTGATTAAATCATCAAAAACAGCAAAATGTTTAATCAAAGTAACGTCACCTTGTAATTTCAGGCCCAACAACTTTTTCCTTAACGCCAACTGGGTAGCAACACTTTTACGTTCATATAACGCATCCAAACTGTGTAAAATATCCTTCGCCGTATTGTCTTCTTTTGCGAAACCAAGGTATGAATCGGATAAATATTCAACGATTATGCTTTTCGCAATTCGGTTACTTTTTTCCCACGAGCTATCTCGGATAATTGGATCACTCTCAATCACTTTTAGCACGTTCATTTCACTCAACAACGCTCGTATTCTAAATTTCCAAATGCTATATTTTTCGCCGTCGAACGGTTTTATATTTCTTTTTAATTTTAAGTCCATTTTTAATTACGCCGCAGCAACAGTTATTATGTAATTTTAAAAATATATTTTACAGTGTTATTTTTGCGCAATCTGGGCCCATAACCTATTACTTTTCTAGGTAGGGCACGTTAATTAAACACGCAGAGAATCAGTAATAATAATTATATTGTTTCTGTATTACTTGGAAGTGATATGTCCGGCTCCTACCACAGTACACAAGAGGAATGAAAAATAACCGTCAGAGGCAGACTGAAGTAAACAACAAGATGGCGGCTAGATTGCTTATTCAAATGACAGGAAATAGTCAATACAACAATTAATTTTTGCAATCTTATTCAAATAAATCAACATAAAGCTAATAAGCGTAGTAGTGTAAACTTAATAGTGTGTTTTAAGAGACGTAGGGCATTGTGGGAGTAATTCCATTCAAAATGGAGCTGCCTAACTGGGGAAGTACCTCCGCCTTGCAGAAAATTTAAGTGAAATAACACTGCTTTGAACTGTGTTGTGCTCTTTACTGTGAGCACGGTTGCCAGTGCTCCGTGAGGAACTGAAACTCTTATACTGCCAACCCAACTATTCCTCTTTCTATTTACAGTGTCGGCAACAAGTTATACCTCTGGTGTGAAAAGCGCCTAGGTATATGTAGGCTACGGTAACCGCATACCATCAGGTGGGCCGTATGCTTGTTTGCCACGTTAGTGGTATAAAAAAAAGTGTAACAAAATAAAATAAAACATTTATTGTTTACGTTCGGGCTGTCAATGTCAAACAGAAATAATTAAATGTGAATAATAAAGCAGTTTAAACTTTTCGATAGACTTTAATAAAATAAACTCTGTAACATTAAAATAAAAGGTCGCATGTCGATCATCGCGGCACCACTAGTTTTATTAATTATACCTGGTTTTTATGAAACAATCTCTCAGTGCGTAATACAAAACTAATTAGTCAGCTCAAGATTCAAATTAAAAAATCTGAAATATTTTAATTAAAACAACACCACGTCTAGACGACGTTGACGGCCATCTTCTTTATGTGTGAACTTCACAATATTATTATAATTTGTGACGTTAATTGTAAAATTTTAACCTAAATTCATTTCGGTATTCTTGGCCAAGGTTTTCAAAGAGATAATATTATGATTTTATTATATTTTCTTTCGGTGGAAGCAATATTATACAAGTGTCGTGTTTTCTTATGCAATAATTATGTGAGACAATTTTGATAATTTTTCGTCCCACATTACGTCGGCGAGATATCGTGAGATTTGGATTGACCTCCTCACACTAAACCTCACGTCATCTTTTTTTTAAATACCACTATGTTGCGCGCGTTGAATTAAAAAAAAACATTTGTTTTTTTAATTTAAGACAAGTTATGACTATTTAACCCATTTTCCCGAAATTTTATACTATTTCTTACGGAAAAATACCCTATCCTGAGGGGATTACCTACTCCCCCCTAAACGCCGCACGTAATTAATGGACACCGTTTAACTCGGAGTCTGATTTGCGAGGGTGGAGGTTGAAAATAACTGTGGTTACATATCTCGTACCGATACAATAAAT
This sequence comes from Acronicta alni, assembly GCA_964056405.1. Classification (NCBI taxonomy): domain Eukaryota; kingdom Metazoa; phylum Arthropoda; class Insecta; order Lepidoptera; family Noctuidae; genus Acronicta; species Acronicta alni. The sequence continues at coordinate 15,032,680 of OZ043925.1, read as the reverse complement.
TAAAGATGAGATTGCAATAAAAAAAATTGTCACGGGACGTATTAGTCTCTAAAATTTTCAATATATCTATAATGTGGAAAAACTTATCGCTTGATAGATTTGTCTACCCGTGACTATAGACGCTGTATATGGTGCGAAACGTCGGAATTAATAATCAATATAACGCAATAAAATCAATAAAAAGTAGTTTTATTTCAAATCTTTCAGATTTTTTCACGTATAATATAAGTGTTGTCTTGTCACACTTGTTCGAGGTACTGTGATTTCGTAAGCTTGGAATAAACCACTGATATTCAGCCCGAGTGGTTGGAATTTCGTGTATTTAGGCCCAGAGGTCTAGGCTGTGTGTGTTTAAGTATTCATTTTTGAGATCGGAATCAAAATGTCAACCATACCAAACGTGCTATCGAGACCATTGTTCTTGTAACTATATCAACTATCTGAAGGTCTTCACACAAAGCCCCGACAGTCGTGAGAAGATTATTGTATGTGACATAACATTCATAATGTAATTAGACGTGATTATAATTTAGTGCAAGGCTCGGAGGAGGTCATGTGTGAATGTCATCTTGTGCAACAGTATTGTTCACTGTAATGTCACTATACGGAATCTGATTATAATTTTTGATGAGATGGTTTTGTTTTGTTAAGTGGGTATAGTTCCCGTCAAACCTTTTTGCCGCTCACTTGCTATATGTGAGTTCATTATTGTTAAAGAATAAGGTATATTATGCAATGGCAAATCGTGTTCGGGGTATTAAATGTTGACGAGAACTACACAGCTTGGTGTCGAGGATAATGATTTCGTCGAGGTTGGTAGCAGATTCAACCTCTATTTATGTCTAAACTGTCAATGAGGATTTTAATATTTAAATAAAGCTTAAAAGACAGGGAGTATAACTACATAATATTATCTACTACACATAGAGTGTTTAAGATCGGACCACCAATCATTATTCAATACTTTTTTAGAAAAAAAAAACTGTAGATAAATATTTGGACTGATTATTGATTGTCATTAGGCTGGTGAACTGTTGGCTTCCATCTTGTCTTCTCTGGAATTCTATGGTATTTTAAGTAGAAATCGGTAGAGCTTTCTTGATCTCAGCAGGGTGTTCCAGTCATTGGTTAATGCTCGATGCTGGACTGCTATAGTCTGCAAAAAATGAGCCTTTGAGTAGAAGATTCTAATACTTCTATACTAGTAAATATAATCGCATATATCAAAATATAATTAGTAAACACACCACAAATAATGATATTGTTTTTATAAGATATCATTCCAAATAAATTATTTAAATTTTCTAATCATGTTTCTTCATAGTTTCAAAGATAAACAAGTCAATAATCAAAGTAATGTAAAGAATACATCACATTAACAATGTATAACATTCCCATATTTATACGAACAATTAATAAAAGCGCGAGGGACTACAACTATTATAAGATATTATAATACAAAAAACAACTCGTGGGCGTGATTCTTTTGGTAGGTTTCCATTCTAATATCAAAGGCGTACATAGAAAATATCGTATTCAATTTGATCATAAATCATTTATTTCTTTGCAACATTGGTACAAGACATAGATGTTTCTCTTATAAATGGTAGGTTCTCCATATTTCACCGTTACATAGGTATAGTAATAGTATTTTTATGCGACATCATTGAATACACTAAGATTAAAACTAAAAACTACATGTAGGTAAACCTTAACAAAATCAAAATATTACATAACAGTGTAAAAAAAAGACATAATAGGAAGAATTCATTCATATTTGAAAGGGCTCGAAGAATGAATAATTCTTCGAGCCTTTTCCCAACTATGTTGAGCTGGATTTCAGTCTTCCAGCCGACCAGTTATAGACGAAAATGTGTTGTCACTACATAGTATAAAACAAAGTCGCTTTCTGTGTCCCTATATCCCTATGTATGCTTAAATCTTTAAAACTACGCAACGGATTTTGATGCGGTTTTTTTTAATAGATAGAGTGATTGAAGAGGAAGGTTTATATGTATAATATATGTATTTTATTAGTAAATTGCTAGTTACTTTATAAAAGTGTGTCTACATTGAGTTTGCTCTTGAAGCTTACAGCGTCATAGTCTAAGCAGATGCAGCTGAATATCAGTATTTTACACGAAGCGACTGCTATCAGACTTCCGCAAACCAATTTCTGACCGATGTCCTGGATTTTTAGGCTTCTGACTACCACTAACGACTGGCAGAGATGATCGTATGGCAACCGGGACCGACGGCTTTATTTTTTTTCGATGTGTTAAGAATGGCAACCAATCCACAGACTGACCGTGGTGAGCGCAGCTTAACCTTACAGATGAGTTGATCAGCGTATAGCGTAGTTTTTACTCAGCACGAGCCCCTCAATTCAATTCGACAGTATTAACAGGTGTATTTTCTCCAACATAAACAAAATTACGAAGTATACCTAATCTTTCGACTTTGAGACAAATTGTTTGGGGATTTCATCAAGAATACATTTTCAGTAAGCCCCGAACAGTAAATTCTTTCAATAAGACTAATACTGCTAGTAATCAAGACTCAGAAATGGCTTGGTACTTAGTTTTAATTACCGTCCTTATACGAAGACAGGGAGATATTACCGTATATCTCTTTAAAATTAAGACTTAAAAGATGACTAAGCTTTTTAAATATCATATTCTAGCCTCGATATCTAGAGTAGATCGGTATCTAGAGGAAACGTTGTGTTGGCAGTGGTGGGACATTGACAACTTAACTATTCCTCTTTCGTTTTACATGGTCGGCAACGCGCAAGTGATACCTCTGGTATTGCAAGCTATATAGGCTACGATAACAGCTTATCATTAGGTGGGCCGTATGCTTGCTTGCCACTTTAGTGGTATGAAAACGAAGTTGTCGGGCCTTTCGTACTTACTACCACTAACGATTGTCATAGGTGTTTCTTTTGACAGCCGGGGCCAATAGCTAGTCTTGGCTTAGCCTTGCAGATCTTATTGCATTGTCATTACATAGCCTCAATTTGTATCTAAACCTCTGACTAGACACTTGAGATAGTTATGTATAATTTTAATAGCTTACCTCCAAAATAATGATGCGACGTCCTAAAATGCGATCATACTATCACGCCTGTGCTCTAACGCTGGGTTAAGCAGAGGTGTATTAATGAAAGGTCCCGTATAATATGTGCCCATCAACCGGGCAAACTTTTTACGGCTGCTCTGTGGAATCAATTACCAGCGGAGGTATTTCCGATCCGGTACGACATGACAACCTTCAAGAAGCGAACTATTCCTATCTCAAAGGCCGGCAACGTACTTGCGGGTTGCAAGTGCGTTGCCGGCCTCTGGTGTTGTGGGTGTCAATGAGCGGCGGTGATCACTTACCATTAGGTGACGCGCTTGCTCGCTTGCCTCCCTCTTCCATAAAAAAAATATATTTAAATTTTGAGCTGCTACTGAGAATTTCCTAAAAAACATAAACTTTATAAAACACTTTGCTTCATCATCAACCCATATACTGTCTCACTGCTGGACACAAGTCTCCTCTATAGTCCACCACGCTGGCCTAGTGCGGGTTGGCAGACTTCACACATCGTCGAGTAAAATCTCTAAGGCATGCAGGTTTCCTCATGTTTCCTTCATCGTTTAAGCTAATGATAATTAATTTATTAATACGCAAACGAAAAGTCAGAGGTGCGTGCCTTGGATTCGAACGGGAAACCTTTGACTTGGCAGTCCGATGGTCATATCACTGCTTTCTTGACTCAATCGAATCCAGGATCTCTGTCATGGCAGTCACGCTTACGACCACGAGGCTAAAGAGACAGTCCATAATCATTTAAATCCCGTATCGTGCTACCTTGGACACCATCCGTCGCGTGTAATCTCGCCCTTAGCTTAATGCGGTTCAATTAGCGCCGGTGTCGATATGTTCTCGTGTGTGCTTCGCCTTATTTTGGACCCCCGCCGTGAACATTTTTTATTATAATTATTGTTTGTTTGTCCCGTTCGTTGGGCTAAAAGTTAGACCTTGGTCAGTGGTGCAATATAGATGGTAATCTGGAAGCCCAATAGTATTTAATTAGCTATGAGATTCCAACGACCATCACTGCATGATCAACACAATAAGTTTTTAGGAAAAGAAAATCAACTTTTTTTAAAATTTAATATACCAAGTTGGCAAACAAGCATACGGCCCATCTGATGGTAACCGGTTACCGTAGCCTATAGACGCTTGCAACGCCAGGAGTATCACTTGCGCGTTGCCGACCCTGTATTGAAAGAGGAATAGTTGGGTTGGCAGTATAAGGGTCAAAGTCCCCCCACTACCAACACAACGTTTCCTCGTGGAGCACTGGCAACCTTGCTCACCGTAAGAAACACAACACAACTCAAAGCAGTGTTATTTTACTTAGATTTTCTGCAAGGCGGAGAATTACTCCCACTATGCCCTACCTCTCTCAAGTATTGTGTGTAAAAATAAGACTTTGGTTTTTTCATAGATGCCACTGTTAGAAGTGGACCAAATTGAAATGGGATACCATGGGAAGCTTTCAAATAAAAAAAGAATCATCAAAATCGGTTCACCCAGTCTAAAGTTCTGAGGTAAAACATAAAAAAAATAGATTCGAATTGAGAACCTCCTCCTTTTAAGACAGTTAAAAATGGGTGTTACTCTATAAAAGGGTGTTTCACACTGAATTTTCCTGTGAAGCTTACGTCATTCCGACTTTGTGGGAGTAGACTGCCAGTCTAATTAGATGTCGCTGAATTTCAGTATTCATGAAGCGACTGCCATCAGACCTTCGCAACCAACCTAAAGAACGAGAAAATAATTACCTTTTCTGAGTTTTCGACTACCACCATGTGTCTGTATAACAATCGACAGTGTGACACATGTACTTGTAAATGCACCATTTCCTTTGATTTAGTGAACAATGTCATGGACGTGATTTATCTCTATTAATAGGCTTATGTCGATTATTTTGTCCAAACTGACTATTCTCTACGCCATAAATGTGATAATTTCTCACACATCTTATACTCCCATTATCCACATCCCAAGTCAAATGTTATCACAGCATTTCGAAGCCCAATGTCAACGTGAGAGCCTCAAATTGATTACAACCATTAGCAATCGTGTCGAAACATGGACGTTATAAAACCGAAATATATACGTACATTTGAAAAATATTCTGTTGACAACACCTGAGGGAATTAACCAAGATAATTTGCCTTCCAAAAATAATAAAAGTACCTCTACCTCTCACGGAATAAGAGTTAGAGGCTGTAGCTTTAAGTGTAAAGTTATTGTGGTGTTTGTTCACGAAATCGGTTCAAATTAATCGTTGTACACAAGGATGGGAAGGCAGAAAAATTGGATACCAAATATTGAACTCGAATCGGTTTCAGATTGTTTTTAGTTTTCTGGTTTACGTTTATTTGATTTATGAGCACGATTTTGTTCAATGTGGTTCAACAGAGGTGTTATTTTAAAATGTCGTACACTTTAACTTTCTCCAGTCTGATAGGGATATATCACGGCACGATTGGCTCAGTAGGTGACCGATTGGCTTCTAGATTACGAGTCGTGGGTTAGATTCCTGCACAAAAAAGTACTTGTATGGAGGACAGATAGTCACTTTGGGTCTAAGAATTTAGTTTATGTAAAAATATATTTTATAAATATATTATATTTTATAAATATATATTTTTGTAAATACATTCACAACACGAAGAAAATACTAGTAGTAATCTTACACGTAAAAACATCGAATCCTGAAATTACTTCCCTTTTTGGTAATACCCATTGCGCGAATTGTCTATAACAGGTATAATTTTTATACCAGAAGCGACAAAAGACCATTACAATAAGGCAATCAAATAGTACTCAAACTTCATAACAGTAATATTACTGATTTATAACAATTTTCAACAACAACACGACAAAAAACAACAATTTAGCTGCAACAAAAGTACCCTGAACTATAATCGAGTGTTATTTTTATCTAAACATCAAATAAATTACAACAAGATATTGTTATAATGGTCAGAAACAAAAGGCAGACCACACAAGTGCCAATAGTGTGGGAGATGCACCATAAACTATTGTTATTAAAGCCATCTTATTTATTAACATACGATAACATTAGTGAGTATTTAATTTCCATTGGAGTATCGATGTTAGTATCGATAAGGAAATCGAGTTTAGAATCGACAGATTTTGGAAGCTGGTAAACTGCGTCGCTTATAGGAATTACCTACACATTGCATTAAAAAGTACCTACTACCTAGTACGTTAGGACGATTAAAGTAAAGTGGACCTTAAATACTTGCAAATAGGAATCAATAAGCCTAAAGCAATCTGCACGACCCATAATCGCTCACAGTTCACACCTAGTCGGATCCGGCCACTTTTTTCAATGCATCTGTCTATCAGATTTGTGAGCGTTTGCACTACAATAGCTCTACTGCTCCGTCGACCATCAGTTCTTCAGCAGACTTGACCAACTCACTCAGTTTACTGATTATGTAGATCGATATGGATTACGTTGAGGAGCTTGTAATTAAATAATACAGTTTGGTTTTTTTTTTTTGTTTTTATATGATCATCTAAGCTTAGTCTGGTATATTGAACCGAAGAAATCATGAGTTATTTCAGAAGCTTTTTACTCATAAAGTTTAATACAAAAAAATATATATATTCAAATCGATCAAATTGAACTTAAAATTCAATCGATATCATTTCGATTATATCGAATACAAATCGATGTTTAAGGGCAAAACTGAAATACCTCTCAAATTACAATGGATATCACAATTTGTTTTATGAAATATATCTGGTTTGGCCACGGGACATGGAAGAGGCGTTCAATATTAAAATGTATGGAATATTTGGACAGAAGGATCACTACAGAATACTGTGTGGATAGATGTAATAAACTGCGTAAAATTTCAAGACAGTAAGTTTGCCATTGCAAAGATACCTAATTAAAATTAGCTACGATGAGTGAATGTTGGCCAGACATATCACAAAAAAGACCCTTTATTAGCTAAAAACACTGTGTGCACACGGCTACATATCGAGCTATTAGTGTCTAGAATAAGCTGAGCTCGCTCTTTGTAGGAATTCAATGTAATGAGAGGTCAACTTATACTGGATATGTATAGCTTGATATTTATTATGCATTATTATGATATTTTAAGATTTTAGATTTTCTCTTTCTTGTATAATTATTCTGCACGCTACTATATTGAAAAGTTTCATGAAACGCTGGTATGTTTCGTTCCTTATTGATAGTTCTTATTGGTCCTTCGGTACTTTCTTGTGTTGTGAAAGAGTTAGTGAAAATAGTTGGCATCGTATCGTTTTGATCATTCGATACTGCACGTGAGATCTTATTAATAAAAGGTAATAAAATAAATAGTTGCTGAATACCGTGCAATGAAATGTTAGTATATCTTAACGAAAAATATATTGGAAATATATGTATAAAATATATACTTAGTTTTTTTGCTATTTATTTATATGTACCTACTGGTTTTAAAATTAGGTTAAATATAGATAATATCTACAAAAAATTTAACTATTAGACCTTCACTAGTCTTTTGAAAAGCTCTGATATCCAATTAGAGTTAAATAGTGGCTGTCCGTCTTTACCCTAGCGATATAAGGTTATGAAATCTCTTAAAAATAAAAAATCGTGAGCCATAAATCACAAATAATACCAAAAGACGTAGTGAAAGTTAGATTTTAGTACCTCGCCCCCTATTATGTGCGAGTGACTAACATTTTGTAACACACAAACACTATTAGAGCCTTATGCGATGTGTCTTACTGCTTTCTTTATTCGCACCAATATTTTATTTATTATTTCATTTCATAAACCTGACACGGTCACACCCACATTTATAACACCTTATTGTTTACCCTATAAGAGTGAAAATTCTGTGAATTAACTCTTATGAATGAACATTATATATTGATTTGTTAATCAATTTATGACGTTTCTTTATGTCTATCACATGTTTTATTGACCAGTGAAATCAAATATCAATCTATAGTATTCGGATATATTGTTCTTATGATTAGATAAAGAATATGTGATATTGTGTGAAGTAAATTTATTGTAGAAAGTGTTGAGATATTACAATACTGTGGTACTATACCAAGATAGTCGAACAGTTGAACAAAAGATGCTCATCAAAAGAATTTCGAAGACAGTAGAATTAATGGCAGTTGATTTTCTAGAAACGCTTTTATTAAGCGTTGAAGCCGATTAGTTCTACATGAAGAACATCACTAACGTCAGCACTGACGTATGTCAATTGACAAGTCACAGAGGAGCGTTCGCGCGTTTTTTACTTACGGTTGGTGCATCCATGGCCATGCCGGCGAACTACATGTTTTTTGTACATTTAGATTTTTAATAACTAGAAGTAAACAGTACACCCAAGAAACCGGAATTTCATTTACGAGCCATATAGGAGCGCAATCAAATCATTAAGTCTTTGGATTTATACTTGCGTGCTCAATATTTGTAATCATTCAATGTACAGCATTAGCACAAGAAGCTGGCTACACTAAGTTGCGGTGAAACCTCTCGCAACTTCTGCAGTAACTCACTGTATCCCACATGTACAATACATGACATAGAACCTCAATGGTAGAAAGTTGATTCTATAAGCCTACATTATTAAACCTCAGTTTTAATAATGGACTTGTCCTTTTTATAAATGTTAGCACATTAAGTTGATTTGTCAGTTGGAATATCGCGGACTGATTGTAGATAATATCGTAGGTAGGTACAAGTGTTTCTGGAAATTAGATATCGGGAAACACCGTTGTTTTTAATATAATAGAATCAATTTGTTCGTAGTCTCGCTGGTTTAGAAATCGGAGGTCGATATAAACAATTAATATTGTTCTATAATAATAAATTATTCACAAAAAAGCCTATACATTAAAACTTTCGATTTATCGTTGGCAAAATCTTGACATTGATTTAAGCAACCTAACTAGAAATCATTTGGTTAACCTAAAGATACACACATTAATTATGATGCACGATTTCTAAGTTCACAATTGTGACTATAGTAATTATATTCTAGCAGTAGGTAGTATTTTTTGACAATTAATATAATTTTAGTAATCTAGTTTTTAGGATTATTTATTTATATAAATCGTTCAGTTATTGTGACAGATATACATAATATAGTTCAAATTTATATTGAGAAAACTTGGATATAAATTAAATATTGTGAAAAAATTTGGAAAGCTACTTGTTATTTATCGGACAAAAACAATTAAAATATAACTCCAGAAGCTCTATAAATTCGTCTACAATTAGGTCTGGTCCTCATGTAGGGACACTGCGATAGGTATCGTGATTTACGCGCACGCGCGCCGGGCGCGATCTTATCGGCGCGCGCGCAACTAGTAGCGCCTTTTGGTAATGAGCACTGCTGTGATCTATTTGCTGGCTGCTGCTACTGTACTTTTGTGCTTAATCGCCTTTGTGGTGGGCAGAAATGCAGCTTTTCGAGTTGAGACTGTGCAATTTATTTTAAGTTTATCTTTTTTAATAAGTTTGAAATAATTTTGATGCAATGTATGCATATTTATAAGTAGGGACTGACTACTTAATAATGTAGTAGTTATCGTTTGCAGATGATTTATTTTGCAACGCGAACCACGTCGCGCAAAATAAGCGCTAACATGAGAAAACAACCACTAGGTATGTTACAGTATACAAATAAAGAAAGGAAAATTATTTTATTAAAAGTTGAAATTTTGTATTAAATGTTGCATATCAAAAATAAAAAAATACCTTAAATTAAGGTAACACTATAAAAATGGTATCTATCCATTAAAAATAGTTCTACGTGGTTGCGCTGCACCTGCTAAATAACAAACAAAACAAAGGCCCCTCCAATTTTTCCCAATGCATTCGCAAAAAATCCCGCCTGACTAATCCTACGTACTCGTAGTACTCACAAAACGGTACGAGTTAAAATTCAGCTCGTATACTTTCGATTTCATCGTAAAATCCTTTGTTATAGCAGGGTGATTGTACTGCGCGTACAATGTAATGTCGTGTCATACAAACGACACCCGTAATCTAATATATCACTGCGGTTTGACTGGGTACAGTGTAGACTTGGCCATAACCTTGCACTTGGAATCCCTTTTTATTTTATTTTTTATACCACTGAGGTGGCAAACAAGCGTACGGACCACCTGATGGTAAGCTGTTACCGTAGCCTATAATAGACGCTTGTAACACCAAGGGTGTCACTTGCGCATTGCCGACCCTGTAAAACGAACGTGGAACGGTTGGGGTGGCAGTATAAGCGTAAAAGACCCTCCTACTGCCAACACAACGTTTCCTTGCAGAGCTCTTTGGACTGCACTAGCTTTTGAGTGCTCTTTTATAGTTTTCAGTTTATTCTAGTTACTAACCTCTGCCGATTCTTTTCCAAAGAAACAGAAAACAATAAATTATGTGTTACTTAAAGTTCGACTTTTCCGTCATGAAAATAAAACGATTTTGTCTTTTGAAACGCATGTTGACGAAATACTAAAACTCTTTAAAATTTCCAGATCCTTGCTTGAGGCAATTTGAAGTGAATCTAAGTAAGTTTTAATTATTCCAATAATAAAAACCATATGCAAGTGTTCTAAGTTCTAAGTTCTTCCTTCAGCCACACTATGTCTGCCTGCAGATATATTCATCTTAGTCCAATGCCTGAGTCACAGAATAAACCAATTGTGTTGTTAGTTATTTCAGATTTTTTTGATGTTCGGAACAACTCTACCGACGTCTTTCGGGAAGATAGTCTCCTTTTTCGGAAGAGTAGAAATACACCACCAACAGGAAAAATACAGAAAGCAGATAAAGCTCCCTTTCTATTTGTAGGTTCGTTCGGTGCCTTTGAAAAATAAATAACGTAGTAATTTGACATTTTCTGGGGAGTATTTGTAAGTCTTGGCGTATTTAAAATCGGTGACTCATAGGATTCTTTAGTAAATGGGTTAGTTATTGTGGTCAAGTGACGGAAATCGGTTACTCCAGTGGTAGTGGGTTATTCCGTTGGATAATCCAATATACTTTAGTCTATAAATAAACTGAAGCGTGGCGATAACGAATATAACAAAAAATCATCCTCTTAGCATTTTTATTAACCATGTTTGTAGATTCGACTGAATTTACACGAAATACCTGCTGACAGATTTCCGTAAACCAATTTCTGGCCAGTACATATCGTCCATATTTTAGGGATCAACTAGTTGTTATTCTTTTTTGACTCCTGATTGCATCTACCGATTGTCATTGATGTTCCTTTTACAACCAGGACCAACGGCTGTACGTATTCTTTGAGACACAGGGAATGACCAGCTATCCCTAAACTGGCCACGACAAGTTCAGCTTAACAAAACTGATAGATCAATATAGTTATGACTTAGCTATGAGCACATTTATAAGTAGAACAAAATATATACTCCTAAAAAATTTGACCCGGCCTTACACACAGTAGTCACCAACAATCTAATCACGTACGCACCAGACACCAATCAAACATAATTTACTACAAGCACCCAAATTTGGCCGTAAACAACCAAGAGTAACCTTGACAGACCAGACCATGGGATTTGTCATCGAGCCTTTCTTTGTCGAGGTCGGGAAAACAATGGCGTCGATCTGCCCATCCTGGCCTTTTAATGCTTAAAACTAATTGGCATATTTGATTCACTTAATCCACACTTCCACCAATCAAAATACAACCTTAAAACAATAGTTGATTAGTGCAAAATTGAGTGTCTCAGAGATTGGTCCTTAGGTCCTAAGTAATGTCTCAGAAATTCAAATGTGGAATTTGGAGGTCGCGATTGTCTTAACAGTAGACAGTCAACAATATTGGATTTGTTCCAACGAACGATGCACTCACAATGCATCTTTGTTACCGCAAGGCCTATGCCTTTGCCTTGAAACGACGGGGTTTCCGATTAAAAAAATAGAATAGGCTTCTGTGTATTGTTTTATTGTGGTTTAATTAGCGGGGTAGGTAATTGAAAAAAGATTAGATCGTGTGGGATGATACGGTTAATGATAGTTCAAGGTATTTCGACGGGGAAATAATTTTTAAATGCCTTATTGGTCTAGTGGTGACTCATGCGGCTGCTGAGCGTGAGGTTCTAAGTTCTAACCTAACTCAAGCAGTTTTCATTAAGAAATTGTCGGTAGCAGCTTGGAGTTTGTTTGCGTCCGCAGGGTGTTCTGTTACATTAGATCTAAATATACAGACACACGGCGTAGGTATATTTCAGTACTACTCTTTCTAGCCCTCCAGTCGTAATGGAATGTTTATATTATGTATATGTGCATTGATGTACAATAATATTAAGATTTTTTATTAGCCATTGCTGTCCCACTGCTGGGCAAAGGCCGTCATTGCTTGTGACCTTCGAATCAGCTAGTCTAGCTAATTTAAAGGAACAACAGTTATCGTGCCATAATTTATCCATTACTTACTTCTTTCCACAAATGTTCATGTTCGGGATGGAAAGCACCTTCGTGTAAAGTTTTATCAAATTTCCTAAAAGTCCTATTCTGTTTACTGTTCTGAAGAAGTTTTATGCAAACAGATCGAGAAAAAAAACACTATTATCTACGTAGACCATAGTCACGAAAGATTCATAAACAACTGCATAAATCGGTGCACGTAAGCTAGTTATTTATTAATATAAATTGATAATATTAATAAATATCAATTCAGGTGTAAAACCTAAACTTATTCAGGTTCTTTATAATCTAAAAGCTGCACTTTAATTGTCAAATACGTGCAAATAAGAGACTAAATGTCATTGCCATTTCTTGATTAGGCCGAGTACTAGGTTTAAATCCTAATGGCCCATTGTTGCATTCCTAAGCAGCTAGAATACACTAAGATCATAATAAAGAAACTGATTCCATGCTTTTAGCTTCATAAGTAACTCTAGTCGTTGTCGTTTGAAACAGATCAAGCAATTTATTTTAAAAGTTTTTTATGAAAAGTCGGTAAGTAGTAACTTTCAGTCAATCAACCGATCCGACTTTCAGCGATAAAAGATAAAATTTACATTAAAATTCTGCTAAGTCTGATGGCAACGACTGAAACTGTCATTGTCGCATATTTAGTGTGATAAGATCTCGTTCGTGTCTAAGGACCACTTAGTAGACAGTAACTTGGGAATTCTTTAGAAATGTTGGTCCTTTTGAACGATCTTATACTTTTACCACTATATCAAACTAATACTGAGCAAACACCAAGCACCTCGGAAAGAAAAAGGGTAATATCAGAAGCCATCAGAAGAACATTTTAAATTCTGCCTGTTTCTATGGGCGGTACTTACATACGAGTATATACATAGCCGCGAAATTTGCTTGGTATTTTCTTTAACCTTGATACATTCCTTTCGACTTGCGATAAGGACAAACCAAAAAACAGGTGCTCAAAAATGGCATTAATCGCAATAAAAGTCGGTGACAGCGCATAAATACGAGATGTTCGTATCTGCATGCGTCGTTAGCCGATCAATGCGGTGTAACAATAAGTAAAACGCTATCGCGCATCGCCGCCGCTCGCCTGTAAATCACGGGCTGCGCATACGATTACAGTGCGCGCGCGCGCATTGGGTGCGCTGTTTTGTTTATTAAAGCTTTGGGTTTTTCATTGAACAATTGTGATTTTGTACACGTTACACGCGAAGTGTGAAAATCAGATTTACCATTTCTTATTGCTGTATAGATTAAATTATCATCGATTTTTAAAAGTATTGGGTATTGGATAAGCAGCTTGATATACTAAGAATTTTATCTTATTTCCTCTATTGTATTTTCGGAGTAGGTACACCACTACTGTGTTACTCTATACATACGTAGTAAAACATACTAAGCCTGACTGTTATCTATAAAATATTGTCTAAGCTTATAAAATAAGGAAGCGCAATAAAAATATGTAAATAAAGATCTTTCTAATAATTGTAAACAATTAAATTCGATATCACACGTATTGGTTCAACAGTTACGATAACCTATATTGTTAAATCGATACCAAAATTAATTTATTGGAAAGCGATATCGATTATCGTATAGATATATCTGTTTCAAATCGAGATATGTAGAACGAATAACGATCCAATTGTTCTTTTTGAATACATAAAATTTTAATCGTGGATAGACTCCAGTTCGAATCATTTTAAATTTTGTATAGACATTCAAAATCATGTTAGAAGAGATTTGTGTAAGTTTTCGATTGTCTGTGAATTCATAACATAACGCACTGTGGCTGACAAACGTTGTGAATAAACGATGTCGTTGGTGTGAGATAAAACATTGTATAATAGTTGTTCTAAAATTTGAATATTCAAGTATTGTTTTCGGGTTTTAGGTCATAGCGATATAGCGGAGTTTTCTGTAAATCAAATTGACGCATGTACTCAGGTCGTTACAATTTTTAAATCAAGTTATTCATACATGTGTCAAACAGCAGATGCTCTTAGAAGTTAGAAAGTTCTTTCAGTAACTGATAACGTTCCAACGCTACTATATTTCAACCTAGTGCGTTTATTACGATAGCTTTTATATTTTATTAGGTGTGTCTAAATAATTATTTCTCATCGAGACGCTATATCGATGATCGTAGTCGTTATAACAAACTGTTATTAATAGGAAGTCTGCTAACTGTTTCCTTGGTAATTTGTATCAACAATTGTTTTTATTGTTCTATTGCTCCGATCTGGTTTTGAGTGAAGTTTGTCTTACTTACATTTCTTTCTACAGTTTTTTTTCTGTTTGGTACTGCTTACCAAAAAAAAATCTACGCATTAAAATATATCATTGTGGTCCATTTGGAATGATAAGTCGAAGATCTCCAGTTCGAATCCAAGGCACGCACCCCTGACTTTTCGAAATCATGCGCGTTTTAATAATCAATTATCACTCGCTTTAAACAGTAAAGGAAAACATGGTGAGGAAACCTGCATGCTTTAGAGATTTTATCGACAGCGTGTGAAGTCTAGTCCGCACTAGGCCAGCGTGGTTATACCCTCTTACTCTGTATTACTCTTACTCTGTTGATGATGTTGAAATAGGTTGATGATGAAATTATAGTAATTACTTCGAAACGTAATTTTATTTATTAATATTTATTCAAAATGATAAAAAAAAACCGTATAATGAAATTAGTCCTAGTTCAAATAATAATGTAGATCATGTGTTTATTTTCATTCGAACATAAAGCTCACTGTATTTTAGTGATGCGCTTGCACACGATCCCGAGATGATAACGGGACGACATCGCACGGGACGTGTCCGCTCGTACAGATCTCGCCACTAAGCAAATCACCACTACGATTCCTAATTGATTTTATCTACGCATACTAAGTTGGAGAAAAAAACCAACACGCTGAGGTCTCGGTGTCGACTCGATGCCTAGTTAAAGTTTATAGATAAGTTTCTGCTCTGCGATCGAGAAAATAAAATAGAAACATAGACCATACAGATGGTCCTTGAACTGAGAATGACATAAAATACAGGATATGGTCTTTTATATTTTTTTATAAATTACGTATGATTCGTGAACATAATACAAGTCATAGAAAAGTGCTCGATGTTTAGTAGAGAATACAGAACGTGTCTCAAAAATGCTGTCAATGAATATTATGATGAAGATGTAAGGGTTAAGTGGTTACAAACGATCCTAACACTAGGATTTACTCTTGTATTATAGATTATCGTATAAATATAATTATTCTTGTAAATTAATTATAGAATATGATGGCTTTATCTGGTTATGTTGTGTCTCGAAATAATTTTCATAAATTCTTATGATAGTTTATCTTGTAATATAATATTATTATGTACTAATAGTACTATGTATTAATAGTATTATGTACGCCAGCAGGTCAAGCTATTCAAAACTATCAAATTTTCCCAATTGAATATGAACTTTATTGTTTTATTTATTTATTATTTATTTATATACGCTTTATTGCACACCAATTACACAATTTCAAAAGAAATGAGGCAAAACTTATATAGGTAGGTACAATGGGCGGTCTTATCGCACAAGGCGATCTCTTCCAGACAACCTTTGGATGGATGTTTTATATTAAAGTTGAAAATCAATCATAGAAATTTGACAAATTGTGGTAGCTTAATGTGCTGACCTCTGTACAAAAGAGCTTTCAGTGCTATTCATGCATATTCTTTCTCATATTAAAAAAAAACAAAAAATATTCAAAATATTTATAAATACATTCAACAAAACCATAACGCACACTACTAGTAACGCGCAGACGCGAATTTCCCTTATCAGACTTAAACGCGCGGACATATCTTAGAGACGTCTCAAATATCGATTAATATCGAGAAATCAAAAATATAAATAACATCGAGTCAACATATCGAGAGATCGGCTCGAAAAATCCAAGTTACGACCACGGTATCGAGCATTCGAACGCCATATATAAATATAATACAGAGGACAAATACCGCGCGCGCCGATATCGTAAATCTTTGACATTTTTGTGGTGTAAAAGAAGAATTAGCAATAAAAAGTGGCATTCGCAATGATTTAGAATGTTAGTAACTCAAGGTTTCTAGCTGAAGGTCTTTAAATTATGGGTTTGTTTTATAGGTTGGTTAGGACAGCGGTTTCAGTCATTGGAATTTTGAACTGAATTTATTTTGTCATTCTAGGATAACAGGACCAAAAAGTACAAAAGGACCATCTTATTCTAGATTTGTGTTTTGCTATTAGGAATATTAAATAGATGGTGTGTTCTTATATTGAATAGAATAGATAAATTAGTTGATATTTATTTAAGATAATAGTTTAACATGAATTTGGGTAGTGGTCCTTACACCCGAATTCTTTATTCCCAAACTATTAACAGGCTGTTACATAAACGGTATCGGAGAATCGGCGAGAAATAGTGCGGTACAACTTACGTTGTTAACCCTAGGTCGGGCGCAGCACTAAATTTATATTTAGTGATGTCAGCCGGCCGATACGCAATCCCGCGCTACCGTGCCCCGGCGAGATCCCGCGATAACCATCACGGGACTTCGATAATTTGTTGACGATCGGGAATTAATTTTATGTGTTTATTTTTTAATGAGTAGTGACGTGACACCCGCTGCTGGTGATTTAAGGGGCAGTTTACATGTTATGAATGTGCGTGTTTATATTTATGGTAAAAGGGTTGTTGAGTTGGTAATTGCGATTGGATAAATTGATAATATTATAGGAGTTGGTTTGTTGGTCTTTTTGATTTCTTTTTATAGGATGGAACTTTGCTATTTGAGTTATTAGTGAACATGGTAGTCTAGTAGAATCTAAAGGATTTTGGAATAATTCCTTAAACACAAGGATCGAAATTATACACATTTATCCTAGACTTGCCTCTATTAAAGACCAATCACTAAATTAATGATCTAAAGTATCTAGTGAGTTTATTTTTTATATAACGGAAAACGCGCACTAGGATATTTTTATTGTTATTATTTTGATTACTGATAATTTATTGTATCTACTTTGTTACTCAATAAAATTGTTCTTGTTAACATAATTCCTATTCGGTGTAAACGTTTGATTTACACTGGGTGACTGCTGTCTGACCTTCACAGAGGTTACGGCAACCAGGATTTATGTAGCAATGAAATTACTGCTGTACTTATATCACTCGGTTCCCAATATAATATCTTCTCCATAAGACCGACTATTTAGAATCGTGCCCCAAGTATTTGACAATTCAAAAGTACCTGTAATTGTTTTAATTGAAATAAAACGTACGAATTTGAAAGTTGGTCTCCTTTCACCTACTATTGTATTTTCTATACCCCTTAGTTGGTATGAAGTTCACTGGTAGCCGTATTGAGAGAGAAATGAGAAAACTCATTGCCAGGAAAAGTGAAGTAGGTTGTTGTTTTGTTTTATATAAATGTAAGACAGACCCGCTCTAGGGAACAAGCCCTGTCGCGCGATTTTACAAACATATAATTAACGGATACAAAGTTGAGTAACTCGAAAGAAATCAGGCCGGAAATTAACTCACGACACCCGGTGCAACGGTAGTGGCGAGGTGACTATCTTAACCGCTGTGCTAAACCTGCAGTCAAAGTGTCAAAGTGCAGTTATGTTTTGAATGATTACTGACTAAATTAATACAATATTTCGCTCTGTAATTATAATTGGGCCACGCGCTATCGTGGCTCAATAATTATAATTACAACAACTATTCTTGGTGGCAGAGATGAACCCTGGAAAAAACAAACAGTTTAATAATTACTTTAAATTAAGTCAATCACACATTCGGACCTAGTGCAAACCCCTGCTCGTGCTCATAACATTAGTTTTGCGTCAAGCGAAAGATCAGAGTTCAAAGATCATTCCAACACAAACACATAAATGTAATTAATTAATATTATAAGTATGGAGTTAATACTATTTGGAATATCATTAGTACTTTATGCACATAGTTTAAACGTAAAAGGACCAAATCGCATAAAATTTAATTCCACACTAATTTCGTTGCCGTCACAATTTTAATTCGGTCATTACAATAAAATACCGATGCTTGATAAATATATGCAAGAACTGTTCATCTATGCACCTGTATTGATTAACGGGATGGCACTCGAACGACGCTGGGGCATTAAACAATGCGATATCGTAGAATTATAGCACCGCTGTGGCTAGCGACGACACGTCATGACGTCAATATGGATGGTAGTATGCAGAATTGGCCGACTGAAAATTACTCAGACACTTGAGCCATGATGACCTACATCTCATGCGAAGTAGGTGGATCTATAAGAAGTCCCGGCAGTATATTAAGTTCTTAGTCAGCCGGAAGTAATCTGGAGTTAGTTCGATATTTCGTACTCACCATCTTCAGTGGTCCGTATTATTTGCTAAGTGTCCGTGATTCATGCCCGGTTATGGCAATAGGTTTGCCCCCTATTACATGGGACCCAAACATAGTGGTTAATTGGGGGTGTAAATTGGAACACTTCTGCCTAACCCTTCGGAAAAAGTCAATTAAAATTCGAATTAAGTCAATTGACTTGCCTGAGTTTTTTTTTTGAAAAGTAACTTTTACACCGTATCGATAGTTCCCACGCCTATTTCATCATCCACATTCAAAGCAAAAGCTATATTTCAACTGGCTCATTGCGGCAGCATATCATCACGCTAAATAAAACGGAGCGGAGCGGACCACCCGGGTCGCGACACGCGCGTTAACCGCCCGATTTACGAGCGCATCGCCCCGCGACTTGCGCACGCGCTACTCTTAGATAACCTGCGACGCATAAATGTTCAGCCTGGGCCAGTCGTGTGGGAATTGTAAGGTCAAAGTAAAAGTTTAAAAAATATTGTAATATGCTTAGATGGCACTATTCACCCGTGTTTCTACTTTAAACGGCGGATTAATTAAATTAAGGGCAGTTTATGTCAGGATGCAATCTGTCCTTTTGCTATATTTTATCGAGTTTAGCGGTTGAAAAGGTAACAAACAGAGTTACTTGTGCACTTATAACAATAATTCTACAATAATATTAGTACAGTGGAAGCAAATTGCACAAAAAAAAACATATAGTCGAATTGATAACCTCAGTTTTTCGTTGATTGAAAGTAAGGAATTAATTTTATGTAAATCTGCTAAGCTTATATTTTAAGAATTTCATTGGCACCCAATTTGGGTTAAGGGTGAAATAGACCGTGAACCTTGACCATTTGATTCATCATTACGACGTCACCTTGAGCAAAATCATGGAAAGCAATAAACGTCCAAAAAGTTTTATAGCTTCCTCTAGCCAACCGAATCCTTGATACAATTGATTTAAGAAATCATGCTCATTGTCCAGTGGCGCCGTCCCCAAAAACTTTACGACTAAACAAATAAAACGTGTAACGAGCTAAAAAATGGGATCAAGGGGCTGTAATAAATTAAATACCCGCTCATCAATGTCGAGAAGTCACTCTAAACCGCTGTTCGAACAATAAAACTTGATTCATTTGAATTCAAATCATAAATAAACTAGACACTTTTAATACGGACCTATTTTGAACTATTACTGTGACGTAAAGTTTAAAAAACCGAATTAAGTTCCGAACGGAATTCGGCTCGTAAAATTGTTCAAGTGTTGTGTAAAGTGATGTGTAGGGTAACAACGTTGTCATCAAATTTTAGAGAGTAATTTTTTTTTTACAGTTTTCTGACTAATTTCCCAGAATCATCAAGGGTTAGGCAGGTGTGTACTTATGAACACCTATACTAAACCGGTATTTAATTTTATTTATTTATTTATAAGGATATAGGATATTTATATATTTATAAGGACATACACAAATATTTACAAGTTACATAACAAATAACATTAAGGAATACAACTACGCTAAATAATATTAATTATTAAAAAATGTATTTACTTACTTTTTTAAGGTATAATTAGGTCCCATGTAATAAGGGGGGCCGGCTATTGCCATTAACCTGGCATAAATCCAAATTCCGAGCTGCCACTGAGAATTTCATGGAAAATTCCAATAATACTTTGCAAGACCTGGGAACCAATCCAGGACCTCAAGCATAGCAGTCGCGTATACGACTTGTGAGTACATTAGTATATCTCTGCCTAACGCTTAGGGGAATACAGGCGTGATGGTTTGTATATCTGTAGAGATCTTCCTACGAAACTCAATGCTGTCCTGAACTACTGTCTAATATGGAGTCCCGACAATCGAAAGCTCGCAGTTCAATCAATAAAATTGTCTAGTATTGTCCCCCTGATTCATAGCAACTGATGTGAACTTTAAGCGTCACATAAAATGCGTGTGGCCCATTTGAATTTACTACTTATAATTACTGATGCTCTTAATGGTGATAAAGTCCACCTGATTAGGGATATTTAATGTAAGAAAGTATTATAAACCAAAGTTGTAACGCGGTATTTCATTATTAGCAATTATAATGTACTTAGCAATTATAACATGAATATATTTTTGTGTACCTTCTGACTTTATTCTTGTTTTAGCTTAAATTACTTTTTATATTAATATAATAAAAAAACGGGTCTCGAACAAGATGTTGCTGAAGTATTTTTTATATAAATAAAATGTCCTTATACATTTAGAATAATTATTCCTCGATAACAGGAACCATCTATTCTATTATACATAGTATAAAAAAAGTCACTTTTACCGCTGTTTTACCCTCTGTATGCTGAAATCTTTTGAACTACGCAACGGATTTTGATACGGTTTTCACTATAATTTAGATAATTCCTCCCGGAAGGCTTATATGTATAGTCCAGAGGCCAGCACATCAAGCTACCACAATATGTCAAATTTCTTTGATTGATTTTCAACTTTATTACAAAACGATAAGGTTCATATTCAAGTGGGAAAATTTGACAGTTTTGGATAGCTTGACCTGCTGGCGTCTGTACATGCGTGTTATTAGTACATCGCATCCGTGCAAAGCAAACTTTTTTTATAAAACCGTTTATCAACAATAAGATCCCAACACCAATCGATCAACATTAGATTGATTTAAACAAATTGCCGTTCAACACAATTCTATGATGGATCGGTGCAGTTTACATTATTTGTATGCCTTATTGCAAAGCATTAGCGTATAATTTTAGTATCAAGTTTCCTATAACAAATGTTGGTGACATAACTATGACAGATGAGGGTTGTGTTACAAAATTGTATGAGAAGATAATTTGCTGGGTATAACTGATTACTTATAAATATATTTAAGTTAGTTTACAATTGTAGTCTAATAAGTCGTCATACGGATTCCTGGCAATAGTAAAAGTGGTAATTAGAGGCCTGAAAAACCACCTGAACGACCTGAACCTTGACAACCAGTTTAAGCTTAGGTATTGGGAGATTTGATGGCAGTCGCTTCGTGTAAAATACTTATATTCAGACGCATCTGGTTAGGGGAAATCTCCAACCCCAATGACGATGACAGAAGGGGGCGTGTGCCACCTGCCTCCGTGTGCCACCAGGGTGGTTGAAATTCAACACCGGTTTAATCTTCGTGGAACGGTCGCCTTTTGAGGGTTTACCCACAAAAACAAAGAAAGGAGTATAAATGCATTTTGTATGAGCAATACTACTTAATTTGTTCTTGAGTTTATTTTTTTTATTATTTACTGTATTGTGTCAATCATCAAAAGTAACTAAAAAAGACTCTATTAAACCCTTTAGGGAATACAGGCATGCAGTGGATTCGTCCATGTCCGTGCCCCCCACAGGAACAACAACAACATGCTATATATACTTAATCATTCAAATAAATAATGTAAGACAAAGCCTATAATTAATATAATAACATACCTTTATTTTATAATACTTAATAATTGTAATTGGTAACCGTAGGTAGCTAGTAAAAATAAATCCTTCTCTCTTCTAAAATTGCTGTGCCCTACAGGGTCCATAGTGATTCTTGTCTAATTACAATACCTTAACGTACATTATGGTATGCAATAAAGAATATGAATATGAACTTATCACCACCTTTTGTAGCGGTATTGTAGACGTAGTTTCACCTTTTGATACTATCATACTAATTTAACTACTCGTTTAAATCTGTCGAACCATTTTGGGTATAAAGGCATGGCGGTAATCATCTTCTATTTTCTTGGAGCGAAGTGCATAACAAATCGTTAGTATTGTTTTGATAAAGAAATAAGTGAGTCATACTGTTTAAAATTCTATGTAAGTATTAGAAACAAACGGACTGCAACTGTATTTACAAACGATGGGTTAACATGTTATAATGCTAACCTGACAATGTTATTATCAACATTAACTTTGTCAGTTGTGTCGTCATTGTCTTCAATCTTCAATACATTGATGGGTGGTTTCTTCTCCCAATTTCTCGAATAAAATCTTTATCCAAAACATCTTATAGGTGATCTGGTAGCATACACTTATTCCTTTAATTTAGATTGAAAATAGTGGTTTAGTTCTAAAGAATTCAGGGTTTTAAAACTATTGAATAATGGTTTTAAATAAACTACTTTAAATTATAGATAGGTACAGACGCCAGCAGATCAAGTTTCCCAAAACTATCAAATTTTCCCAATTGAATATGAACCTTATTACTTTGGATTAAAGTTGACTATCAATCAAATAAATTTGACAGATTGTGGTAGCTTGATGTGCTGGCCTCTGTACAAATTTTAATTCCAGGGTATACCCTAAAAGTGTATCGGTAGATACAGCAGTGCATCCGCTAAGACGAGGCGGCAAAGAATATTTTACGAAATGCAAATAAAAAGTAGTTGTGTAAATATTGGGTGTGGAAAGAAATAAAAAAAGGCCCATAACTAAGATTAAAAACCAATTTTTCACAAAGCCAAAGAAAGCTATGAATTCCAAGCATCTTATAATCTCAGAATTAACACTTTAAATAAATAATCAGTTCCATCTCATAAGTTAATAATATTCAAATGTAACCAAATCAATTCTTGGCGGCGCCAGGCACTGTGTATATAAAAAAACCTCTTTTCCTTACGTTTGTGTGAAATTTTATGTCAATTTGTCGAATGCCATTGCGTGCGCACTTTATGAATATTCAATAGAGACGTTTGCTTTGGGCAAACGGCTTTTGTAGTGCGGGGTTAAGACATTGTGTGGGCGATTTGTGTACGTTCAGATTATAGAGAGGGGACAAGGATTAGGAGTTATGAGGTTGAAAAGTATTATGTATAGCCTTTTTTTAATATTACGGAAAATCATCATGGATCATCTGTCTCCTGAGGAGGTAGCAGGGTATGCTAGACTCGTATCGACTAAAAACCGCACTTGCATTCACTTGCCCTATAGTCATGACCATGGGCGCCGTGAAATTCACTGCGACTATGACAGGGTTTGGTCCATCCTCGCATCAATAGTCAATAGTCATTTATTTCGCCAAAAATATACCTACAAATATATGGTTAGAGTAGATTATATCCTAATCGAAGGCGCGCGTGTGGCAAACACGCGTGCCACCTACTACTAGAGCCACTCGGAGGAGACTCGGAGGGTTGGAGGGGGGGAGGTCGAGCTGCGGAATCCCCAATTCTTCCGCCCGTAGGCCACGTAATATGTTTATAGCCTAACTAAAGGCGTAGCCAAGTATTCATTTCGAGCTTTGGACCAGAGAAATAACAACTTTGATGTACATATTAAATGTGCAAGGAACTCTGTCTATCTGTTAGGATTTCCGGCCTAAACTGCTGAACCGATTTTTATGAAATATAATATAGAGATAGATTAGACTTTGGAGTAGGACGTAGGCTATTATAGGCCTTTTATCTCAAAAAGCCTTTTGGGTTACGTGGGAAACTGCGGGCAACAGATATTTATGTATAAAACGGCAGACTAGCTAAAGTAATTCTGTGAACCCACAACCCCCTGCCTTGAGTTATATGCCTATTTTAGTTTCTCATGTGACTTTAGGTTTATATATAATGTGAGTGCTTAGGTCGTGTTTGCATAAATTTTACCAAAAAGCTACATTTAAGGATAATTTATATGAGATCGTTTGACGCCTTTGATTCTTTGAGATAGTGACTGCCCCAGATAAGACCCTCGCTTATCTGGGGCATCAATATCAACCGGCCAACTGACTAGTAAGTACTTTTTGGCACACTAGGAAATATTCATACTGTGATAGCAGTAAACGGGATTCCTTTTAGATATCAAAACAACTCCCTTCTGATAGTAATTGGGATAATTTAACAATGTTTGTTTTGCTATTCTACACTGCTTATTACTGCAACCGTAGCCAGTCAATATTGCGAAAGTCACTCAACATCAAATACAGTGGCCAAATGAAAAGAAACAATGTTCCATCGTCAGAGGACGTGGTGAATGATGAACTGGTTTTTAAACATACCAGCGAACTGTAGGTATACCTTAGTATCCCAGGGATGTGCCTTAATAGGCGTTGCACAGGGGGGTTCAGTGGTGGTCTATTAAGAGGACACAGTGCCCCCCTCCTTGTGTTGATGGTGGCCACCGGGGTGGTTTTAGCGGGTAAGAATCCCATACTCCCCGGTCTAACCCTCGTCACCGGCAGCCTTTTGAAGGTTTCCCCCCGTTAACGAAAAAAAAGGTATACTTTAATACACGTTTGTCTGTATGTCGGTATGTTATTTTTCTTAACATTGTATGATTCTAAACTACAAACATGATAACTGTATGTCATTGTTTTCGTTTCCCAGTTCTAACAAACACTTTAGTGCCGCACATAATGCAAGCGAGCTGTCTCGTGACCTATTGACGTTTTTCAACTCCGTTAACATGCAAACGGGATGTAAATCAGTTTATGTTCATTTAACTGTCCAAGAGAAAATCTTTTCTTGACATTATTTGTGTAGCAAGACTTTGCGGTCAAGGGTCACCGCTTTTAGGTGACTTTGATGTTACAAATTTAAACCTGCAGCTACAAAACAAAATGACAAATAATTTTAAACTTTATTCTGTTGACGCTAAAGTATCTGGTAAATTTTACTGTGTTCAAATTATGTTGGTATTAGTGATGGGAAAAGTCACAATATCGATGGGTATTGTTCAATCGGTTACATTTTATCTATTTAAAATACATTTATATACGTAAATAATGTCGGCATTTTTGTCGAGAAGTTTACAGAATATCGCTGTACCGATATCAGTACATAAGTTTTGCTTTTTATTCGTCAAAAGAAAATGTTTGAGACTGAGGTACTTTCATGTAAATGCAAGTATAGCGGAGCATGGCTTAAAAATTCATGTTGATAGTCATTCTGGGAAACGAAACATTGTTTTTATAAGCCCGAAGTTAGACGTCTTCAGATTATTAGCCATGATGTCCACAGTCATTGTTTTAAAGTGTCAGAAACGGACGTATGGTAACAATAACGGGGATGGTGATATCGCCAAAACATTCATAATTCTTTAATATCCATCGTCACTAATTGCAAAAAAAAAACTTCACTTTAAAATAATATCTACTCTTATTGTTATTATTATATATGGCTTAAGGCTTGCCATGCGCAGGTAAAACATTTCTAAAATATAAATTTTTGAGAAAGTAAAATTCGATCTCAGCCGGGGACTGAACCTGCATCCCTCTGGTTGAATAGAGGGAGGGGCAGTCCTGAGACTGCCTGTTCTGAAGCTACCGATAGCTTAGTTGGCTAAAGAGTTTAGTGAACTTTCTCTGTCTCTAAAAAGATTTTTTCTCTCTATATTTTATCGTTAAATTAACTTCAACCACAGAGTAATTTTTTTTTTTTTTTAATTTAAGGGGTAATTGGGAACGGCGCTATGTGTAAACACACTTACAACTACTTTTTCCAATTACCCCCTGTATATAGTGCTTAAAGTTACCCTGATTGACCCTACAATGTGTAAAATTAAATAGGTTCTGTATTATTATTTACCACCACGCTTCCTCACAAGTTAAGCAGACCCATCAAATACTTAAATATATCTCCTAAAGGCAAAAACATTATCGGCCGCATATTGCACCCGAGTGCATTGTATGCAAAGCACAAGACGTGTTCATTTGGAGAAAAAAAAATATCCTTACGGAATCGCGACTCGCGCATTCTGTTTTATATTATCTCAAAAACATAACACGAGCCTGAGACAAAATGTCGCTGCGTTTTTTTTGTCGCGCGACAAAAATACGGGTGCCAAAGTCACGGTTTACGTGTACCCGTTTTTGTTTTGTTTTCCGATATTATTGTATATAGGATGATGGAAATAATCGCTATTTTTGGGTTCAGATGACAATTTAATTATTTTTCCCCTTTTCATTGTTTTTTTTTTTCATCTACTACGTATCGGCTCCTACTGTTTTATCTTTACAGAGAATTTTATCGTCAAAAAAATGGGGCACAAAACTAAGGTGCCCATGAGGTCTACCGGAATGTGTGTGTATTATAAGAATATTAAAAAAGCAATAACAAAAACCCCTTTTCAGCTGGGAAAGAGTCGGTAACATTGGTCTCACATATTGGGTACCGTGCCAGTAAGCAAACTGACCAACAAGCTTCCCGTAAATTAGTTTGCATAGCTATAATATACCTACATTATATAAAATATTTTAATATAAAATATGCCACAGGTGACCTAGCCATGAAGTTGGCGAAACGCGGATTAAAAAGCCTAAAATGACTTATCGAACGAAATGACCTTTCAAAAGTTATAAAATATAACAAACAAGTATTTAATTATTCGCGAATGAATCGTTTGTCAGGGTCCATTATAATTATGTTAATATTTTCATTTTCTACAACAATGCTAACAACAGACGTAGGGCGTGGTGATCTCGTCTTAACCCACAATTTTATTAGTGTTTTGAGAATTAGCCTTTATTTATAGCCTTTCGAGTATACAGTTTCAATAAAATTATAATAAATAAATGCTATAATAGTATTTAACGGTTGATTAATTATAATAGTAGGACGAGAAAGGTGTGACAATGTAAGAATTCATTTGAATGTCATGTGTTTTGAGTCGTAGTTTGCTAATTAGACGACTACTATCTATGATGTGATAAAAAATGTGTTCCTTATATATATAATCTTATTTAGTAAATCAACGATTATTATTATTATTGCACCAAATAAAAAAAAGATTGTATTTTAGGTAAGTGCTGTGTACAAATTAATTTAATCTAATGTAAATGTATAATATAGTCAAATGGACTGTGATAGCCTTGTGGTAGGTATAACCATGGGACTGCCAAGTCGAAGGTCTCGAGATCGAATCCAAGGCACGCACCTCTGACTTTTCGAATTCATGTATTCATTAATAATAATTTATCACTCGCTTAAACGGTGAAGAAAAACATCGTGAGGAAACCTGCACGCCTTAGAGACTTTTCTCGACGGTGTATGAAGTCTGTCAACCCGCACTAGACCAGCGTGGTGGACTATAGCCTAATCTCTCTCAATATGAGAGGAGACCCGTACCTAGCAGTGGGACAGTATATGGGTTGATAATAAGGACGATGGTCCCACTTCGTAGACTCGGTCGTACAAAGTAACGTTACTTGTAGTACCTTTACAGAGTACTAAGCCCTAGAAAGTATTTATATCGCGACAGAATAAACGCCCACGAGGCATCACTCAGTTTATAGGGTCATCCCACATGCGGCGATGACACTTTTACGATAATAGCCGGGCGTTTCCGGCATATCGAAGGAGTAGACGAGCAGGGTAGACGCACTAGTAACAACTATCTTTCACAAATATAAGGTGACATGCATGCCTATATGCCTGAGGGGGTAAACAACAGTCGGTAAATAAATGGGTTGATGGTTTTCTTATAACCTATATTTTGCCAATGGTTCTGCACGTGGATTGACCAAATTACGCTCAAATGAGTCTCGTAGCTAAAGGGTCAACCAAGATGTGTGCGAACATACACAATTAAATTTACATAATATATTTATATTATAAATATTTTAAGATATTTTATATAGCATCATCTAGTACCAAATTAAGCAGTTTTTACCGTGGTTAGAGTACAATGGATATAATACTTTTATACCTTTTTTTTTGTAAATATATACTTAAAAATACCTAGAAAACCTTAAACGCTTATATTCATCACATAACAATGTGTGTCCATCATATAATATTACATTATGGTACAAGTGTGTAATGTTGGTGATTACCGCTGAGGCGCCATTGAAACCCGAGCCGTTAGGTGAGGGTTTTAAGAGAGCTGAGGACGGTAATCATCAATACACGTGTGTACCATACGACGTTTTTCAACACACTTGTGAAGAAAATAACTATAATTTCAACTGTGAAAACGAATTGTGAAAATTTTTTCGCAATGGCGGGAAAAATTTATCAGCTGTTTTCCTAAACAATGGCGAGTAATGGCGATCGGCCATAGGCTAAAAGAATTAGGTTTCTTTTTTTTTTGCTTTTCGCGGATAGCGTTATGCCATATACAAAATGGGGAATTTAAAGTTTTCTTTATTACAGAGAAATCAAAAGTTATATTTGAGTTTTATTTATTAAAAACGTACAAGTATCTATTTAAATACGAAGTTGCATGAAATGAGCAAGCAATAGGTACATTAATTTATTTGTACTATTTATTGAACACGATCTTTTTTGTATCGAAACTTTTTGAAGAACAAAGCAACTCAACTAATAAAATAAAAAAAACCTATAACTCACTTGTGAATAATAGCAATGAAAAAGGTCACAGTTTGATTATAGGTGTCATTACGTGCCTAATTGCGGTGAAATAAGAGCCATTTTATGAGCAACTGTGTTGAAAAAATGATTATATTTGCATAAAATAATATTAAGTATTAAAAAGAATGCCAAACACAATACTTTTTTCTCGTGTTTCTAAGCAACGGAATAATGAATAACCGCTGAGGGCAGATTCTGGAAGAATGGGAACTAGATAATGTGATTGTAATTGGTAAAGTTAAACGATTTAACGTCATGTTACCTAGTTCTAGCTCAAAAGAAACTGACATAAATTCTAAAGCACAACTCAATTCAATTCCAACATAAACCAGGGTGGTCTGAATAGCCGCAGACCACACGGCAATACAATCAAGAATTACACCATAATTACTTCAAACGAGCCATTAAAAACGCACGTCTGTGTTGCCATCACTATTAAACTACTTACACAAGTGGCGCCATCTAGATTCAAGGGAATCGAAACTACACAATTTAGGTACCAAATAAAACCCAGCCTAGTGTTGTTTTAGTGCCTGTATCATTGCACCGTTATTGTGATGTTAAATTGTCATTTTAGTATGTGTTGGAGTTATAAACGTGGAATAGATTGTTTACACTTACAAACTATGGCATGTGTAGATTGTAATAGGTACAGTACCTACAATACTGTGCGGCGTCATACACCCATTAACTTGGCCCCTGCGTTATCAAATTACCGGCAAAATACTTTCCTGTGGAGAGCTAGCAAGACTCTAAACAATACTTGCAAGGCACATGATGTTGACATTTTCAACGTTAACTTGGTGTCGTTGAGGCGGTTGCTGAGCAGAGATTTCTTTTATGAACACCAAACGTGATTCTCGTTAAATCGACACGTTTATAGTACTGCATAGTTTGTTGTCCACATGTTTTTATTTTAATATGTCTCTTATCTGTGAAGACCTATAATTGGCGATCTGTTGTATATGTTCGTTGCAAATTTATTGTAAGGCTGTTGGTTTTCCGAAAGTAATAAATAAATAAATAAATGAATAAATACGTCTAACATTTTTCAGGTCCAGGTTTTCCCGAGAGACTATAGCATGGGGTTCTTCAAGAAGGGTGTGAAACGATTTTTACAGGGTCGGCAACGCGCAAGTGATACCTCTGGTGTTGCAAGCGTCTATAGGCTACGGTAACCGCTTACCATCAGGTGGGCCGTATGCTTGTTTGCAACCTTAGTGGTATAAATAAAGACATTCGACTATTTGGTTATGGTATAGAAAAATGTTTTGTTTTTCTCTTCACCTATTTAAGTACAGTCAGCAACGAAAGTCGTTGAACACAGCTAAATTTTGATAACATGACAGCTCCAAAACTTGTCAAGAGATTTTTTTATTGTGAAGGTAAGGTAAATATATGATTCCGCACAACCTTCACAGGTCAGTAACTTCATGTTAAAAATCGTATTGAAGATTGCAACATGTTCAGCGACTTTCGTTGCTGGCTGTACCTGTAACCTGTTTCTTTTCTTACTAATGGAATAGAAAATATTTTTTAAGCTAACAAGCAAGCATACCTCATATGCCCAGTGATTTAAATAGCTACATTTCTCTTCAAACTGGAACACAATAATGTTAATCATATCAGCCTATTGCCGTCCACTGCTGAACGTAGGCCCCCCAAAGAGCGCCAACTATCCCGGTCTTGCGCAGCCCCCATCCATCCGCTGCCAGCCACCATAATAATTGCTAACCGGCGCGGCGGATTATTTAGGCATCCTAGAATTTTATTTTTAAATAATTAAATATTGTTTGCTTTTGCAAATAAACAATTATTCGTCCACTACTGGTCGTAGGCTTCTCTTAGTGAATGCTACAGAGTTCGATCCAAAAATATTTAATTTAATGACTCTAATACTCGGCCACAAATCCAAACTCCGAGCTGCTACTAATAACACTTTGCTCGACCTGAAAAATGATTCCAGGACTTCAGGCGTAGCAGTCGCGCTGACTGACCACTAGACCAATGAGGCCGTTATCTTTAACGACAATGATTTTATTTTATTTATTTTATATTATACCTTTAGGAAAACTTACAGCTAATACAAGGATAACAATTTTTTAATGTAGCATTAGATGGCCAATTACAATGATATAGATAAATAAAGGCAATAGTTTATTTCCGATATGGTTTATAGATCACAAATCTTAGGAGTGGGCGAACAAGCAACTAAGGGCTCTCTAAGGGATCTATATCGTATGAATGGATAGAAATGATCACTTGTATCCTGATCAGATTTGAGTGCAATAAGTTTGTAATCGTCAATCTATGTGGAGGTGGTCTGATTTTCAGATTATTAATAGTAGAGCTCTGACTTTTTGGTCTATGGCATTTTCCATGCTAAGATTTTTTTAAAGTTATTTAGAACTAGATTTTTTGGTCTAGTCTATTAGTCACGTGCCTGTCGTGAGGTCCTAGGTAATTAAAGGTGTTATTACGTTTTTCCGTTAGCAAATTCTCAGTAGCATCTCGTCCCTATTTTACGTGATTTATGCCACACCGGCAAACTCTAGGTGTACATTAGTACACCTCAGCCTCTTTCGGGGAATACAGATTTGTTATGGTAGTAAGGGGAATGCAGATTTGTTAGTAGAGATGTGTTATTTGAGAAGCAGTGATAGCCTAGTATTATTACCGTGGATTACCAGTCATATTTTAAGTTAAGTTCAAACGCCAAAATCACGTTTTAAATTTTTAATTAAATAATTAACTTTCCAAAAACAGGAAAATTTCGCTGATTATCGTCATTGATTTATTCTGTGCCACAGCTGGGTATAGGTCTCCTCTTAGAATGTTAGGGATTAGGCTTTAGTTCACCACGCTGGCCTAACGCGGGTCAGCAGAAAAGCCATTACCTCATTTAAGTCTTTGGTTGTCTATAAAGAGCATCTCATTCCCTCAGTATTTATGCCTTACAGTCTACATAAACGGAAATAACCAAAAACTAACGTCTGAAAGCAATCGATTTAAGAAGCCTGTTAGAATGACAGATGTAAATGAGAATGAGACTGGCAGAGAATGTCATAAGGCATTAAACCCCCTTATGATAATGTTGTGTGTGGCCAGCAC
This sequence comes from Acronicta alni, assembly GCA_964056405.1. Classification (NCBI taxonomy): domain Eukaryota; kingdom Metazoa; phylum Arthropoda; class Insecta; order Lepidoptera; family Noctuidae; genus Acronicta; species Acronicta alni. The sequence continues at coordinate 15,000,312 of OZ043925.1, read as the reverse complement.
ATGAATCAACCACAATCTGTCAAATTTATTTGCTAGATTTAAAACTTTAATACAAAGCCATAACGTTCATATTCAAATGGGAAAATTTGACAGTTTTGGATAGCTACACCTGCTGGCGTCTGTACAAACAAAAACATAGAAGTATACATTTATAAATAAATGACAGATGTAAAATTATGTCTAAATTTGTAGGTATCTAGATTATTGGAATAAACACCAGTAATTTAAAAAAAACTGTTTAAATTATCACGCAATCCATAACAGTCAGTAAACAGAATCAATCTCACACAGTCTTCATCTGTGTGAAGCCTATGCGAGCCTTCATATCTATAAAAATAATCATGGCGTATGTCGGTGTGTCTACGCCTGCGTCCACTTTATGGCCGTTGTGAATATTACGACTATGTAAAATAACGTTTTACTGCGCACCGTACACAGTGCATGCGTGTGCGCCGGTCATAGATTTGGCTGTAGTCACAGATATGATGTTACTTGGGGATTGTAAGTTATTGCAGTTACACTCTCAGTATCAGAGGGTCTACTCCCTATCTCCGTCAACGAAGTTACGAGCCGTTCGAAAGTTCTCCGAAACTTCGGAGTCCGATAAAACAAGTGTCAAATTAATTTTTCTAACGGGTAAAAAGACATAGGGGCAACTGTCAAATTGTGTTGTCATTGTGCCCCGAACGAATCATCTATCCGTAGGTGATACGGAGTAGAAAACGACCGTAAGGAAGGTCGAAACTACGGACTTCATGCTTAGGGAGTAGACCTCCTGTATTGAGAAGTGATCTTCTAAGACAAGTACAGAGAAAATTTTCGCAGATACGCGTTATAATTTTAATTAGGCAGTGATACCCTAGTGTTATGACCATTGGACTGCCAAGTCAAAGATCTCAAGTTTGAATTCAAAGCACACTCCTCTGTCTTTCCGAATTCATGTGCGTATTAATAATTCGCTGAAACGGTGAAGGAAAACATCGTGAGGAAACCTGCATGCCTTAGAGATTTCTCGACAGTGTGTCACATCATCAACCCATATAATTGTCCCACTGCTGGGCACGGGTCTCCTCTTATATTGGAGGGATTAAGCTATAGTCCACCACGCTGGCCTAGTGCAGGTTGGCAGACTTCATAAACCGTCGAGAAAAATCTCTAAGGTTTCCTCACGATGTTTTCCTTCACCGTTAAAGCGAGTGATAATTAATTATTAATACGACGGTGTGTGAAGTCTGTCAACTCGCATTAGGCCAGCGTAGTGGACTATAGCCTCTGAGAAGAGACCCGTGGCCAGCAGAGAGACAGTATTTAATGGGTTAACACGCATTAAAAAAATACCTGAAATTTGAAATGTCAGCGGTTCGTCTTCTTATATCGTGACGACAAGAGGTATGCTATATTAATTCATAACGTTGTCAACAGAATAGCCAAAAAAGCTTTATAATGAAGTTGACTGTTCAGGGTACGTCGGACGATATTTAGATCTTTTTCAAATTATAAACTTTTTGAGACAAAAGATATTCTCCAAGATGGAGAATCAAGATGCCCTTCTCCAAGGTCCTATTTCTACATCAAAATTTAACAAAATTGGTTCAGTGGTTTAACCGTGAAAACATAACAAACAAATTAACAGACAGGCAGACAACAGATATTCTAAACGGGTTAATTAATAGAATTTGAAATAATAGTCAAAATACATTCGATGTATTTAAAGAATTAAGAAGATGGCACGTCTGTGTAATTTAAAACATTATTCTAAATTTTGTGCAGCTTCGATGAGTTTGCGCAACTCCGGTCAAAGTACGAGTAGTTTAGGCTGTAAAATGGTGGCAAAAACTTCACAGTGCAGAGTATGGACTAGTCTGGACTGGTCCGTTGTCCTCATCAGCTTAACAATGGTGAGAATAAAATCCAGGAAATATTAGATCTTGAATATTGTCATGCGTATTGAATTATTGCATTCCGGGTTTGATGAGTAGGAGCTAGGAAGTCAGCGGGTTCAGACTTCAGACAATGCGGTATAATTATACAACCCTTTTTTTAGCCGACTTCAAAAAGGAGGAGGTTCTCAATTCTATTAGTATTTTTATATTTAAAGGCTTTGCTTAAATTATGTACCTACCTATTTACATTTTCATGGAGTCATTACCGTGACATGATCTTCTAAAAAGCTTCATAGGAATTAGCTGTCTTTTCCAAATTAACATCTCATTCTGTTTCAGTGTTAATGTGTGGAAAACGATCGAACATTATTACTATTTCAGTTTGCCAGTCTGTTTTTATTTGACTGTACTGTACACTGTGCCTATAAAAAAAGTTATTATATGAAAGGCTTAAGATCTTTAATAGTGCTAAATCGTTTGTAGTGGATAGGGTAATTCTGAAATACATGCAAAGTTCAACGCTCTTCTCAGAGCCCAACAACCTTTCACAAGGAATTGTTTTCGCCTCAATGCCTCACGAGACCAGCTTATGTTCTTGTAGTAATGAATTTAATTATAGGTCAGGAAATAGATGCGGACCTCCAATAATGCCTGAAGTACAATATTTCACTTCAGTTGTAAATGTTTTAAATACCTTTGTAAGTTCTAAAGGTAATCCGAAGTTATTGTCAGCTAGAGTAACAAAGTTGTGCCTAATGCTTTCTCAGCTTTAGTAGAAAATTACCGGCAAGATGTTATGTGAATGGTACGTTCAAAGGCTGTGTTATTCTATGATTTAGAAAACCTCTTTTCTTTTATGAATTTTGCACAAGATTTCTTAGATATAGGATTGCTTTATTGATCTTTTCAGATTTAACGTCGTAGGTACTTGAGAGCCCTGGTAGGCAGACCACAGGAACAGGGCTTCATTGCAAATCTTAAAAACGTTTAACTGGCCCGTTTCGTAATTAAAAGTACTATAAACATTGGTATTTCAGAAAGCTGGAGGTTGTTTTATAAAAAAAATAACTATTACGAACGTTGGCATTTAATATAATAAAAGAGGTAGGGCATAGTGGGAAATCCACTCAAATTGGAGCTACCCGACTAGGGAAGTACCTCCGCGTTGCAGAAAATCGAAGTAAAATAATACAGCTTTGAGCTTTGTTGTATTCCTAACGGTGAGCAAGGTTGCCAGTGCTCCGCGAGAAAATAATGTGTTGGCAGTGGGGGGACTTTTACCCTTATGCTGCCAACCCTACTATTCCTCTTTCATTTAACAGTATCGGCAATGCGCAAGTGATACTTCCTGGTGTTACAGTTGCAAGCGTCTATAGGCTACGGTAACTGCTTACCATCAAGTGGGCCATATGCTTGTTTCCACCATAGTGGTATAAAAATAATAAAAAATAATTTGTGCATTTTAGGCAGCAGCTCACACTTACGGTAGTGTGACCCTCTGCTGAACCCTTCGGGGATCTGGCGTGATAGTATACTATGTCTATTTGTTCAATGATTCCTGCACTATGTGGCGAAGGTCCAATTATCATAAATATAAAAAATATCTGAACAGTATTAAGAACAGATGGATGACAAATATAATTGCACGTAACATATATTTTGTGTCTGTGAATGGTCCATCGATAGAAGAAATCAAATGAGAAATCATAAGCCAACATAGAAAATCAAGAACATAAATGCTACCCATCTTCGGTGATAAAACAATATTATTGAACTAAGCCAAAGTCAAGTCATTGAACCCCACAAGTGTCATTAATGATGAGTTCTCGCGGCAAACTAAAGCGGGGCGTTGGGCGCACGGTCACGCCTTTTAGTTGAGCCAAACACGCTTCACAAACATGTTGGGCAAATGTTTGTCCAACGGCCGGTACAAATTTCTGTGTCGGAACTGTCGCCTTGTTGACGTTGTGGGAAAATCGTTGATGGATTATACGTACGATGTTATCAGGTCAGTCTTTTGTAGAGAATTTGGGTGCACAAATTAGAGAATCGAATAAGGAAAGAATGAGGTGGAAAAGGAAACAAAAAGTGGATAGTGACGATATAGACGATACGGTTATGGTGGAAAGCCGATGATGAGATGATGGCTTTAGTGATAGAAGATATGCATAAGCAATATCTTCTAGCGAGATCCCAAGTGCATTGAGATGAGGACAGAAAGAAAAATGCATGAAATGACTTTGCTTTTCAAACTAATAAGGTCACATGTCAATTTAGCATTCGGAGAGTAAATAGTACAATACAGTCGCATGATGTTAGGCCACAAAATTGTTGATTATATTAAATTCTATTATTTAGGATATTTGTCGCACTGATAAAAATATTCAGAGGAGCATAGTAAAATTAAAAATTTTGAGACCATCATAATTTTATTATGTTATATTAGATTTTTTGGACATAAATAGTATAATGTGTTGAGGGCAAGGACTTGTTTAACTATTAAAATTTAGAAAAGTAACTGTTTTTAGTTTCTAGAACAGGATTTTATCAGACTTACTTTCAATATTCACAGCATTATTACTTACAATACATGTAATAACTACTTTGTCCACGTACTGTAATCTCCAACGTTAGTTTTCACATCAAAAGACCAGCCATTGAGACAGGCGCCACACAACAAACCATTTCATTAGAATCTTAATGGCATAATGGGAACTCAATACATTGCAATTAATTTCACTAACACGAAACCCTTTTAACGGACTCCACATTTGAAAACCAACCTTGTTTTTATGAAGACAGAGATTAATTATGAATTTGAGATGTGGTTTCAGAGATGGGTTTTTGAGCAGGCAGGGTAAATACACTACCGGGATACTTAATGCTGAGTCAATACTCGTTGTTTATACTGAGCTACTGCTCTTAATGTGCGCGCTACCTTAACAAAACGGATTTGTTTTTTGATGCCATTGGCTTTGTGTTCGTTGACGTTTAGTTAGCAAATTCTTTTTAGGCGCTTTTTCATGTTGATGCAAAAGCTCTATATTTTTATATTCCCTTTTGCAGCTAAGGGATTTTTGATTAAGAGATTGATCAATATGCTTACTGTATTTTGAAAGCTTTTTTATGATATTATACCGCATTGAGAAACTAATAATCAATTTCTAATTTGAATATACGATTAAAGTTGCTGCTACAATACGTACTCGTATCTTTAAAAAAATGTATACTGCTATATTTATTAGGGAGCATGAAGCTAAGAATGATTGCACTTAAATCAATACAAATGAAATCGATACATCGTTATATTAACAGATATCGAATGAAAATCGATAACTTTCGCCGAGGGCGCACTTTGATAGAAGCGAACAAATATCAGCCGTGCCCAAATATAATGCAATAAATATAATTTATAATGTTTATACGATGTTATCTCGAGCTACGATCGCGGAGACGCCCGACTTCGACCGAACGTCCGACTCTGTACACAGAGAAATGCATCGATGTAGAGACTACATTTTTATTTTGTAACTATTTGTTGTTTTTTTTTTTTAATTTTTCCTTTTTGACATTTTTTTTTGACATTGAGATGTTAAATTTTACCCCAATAAGATTCACGCAGACTGAAAGCGTCGTGATTGATTCTAATAAAATCACTATAAGTGGTGCTTTTGGCTTTATAATTTTAAAAAACCCTTAATAAAAACGAAAATACGGCAAGAGGCTTAGTCGATAAATACCCAATTCTTAAAATGCACTCTACAAATGCCTAATTCAACAAATTTCGCTTATTCGTAAAAGGGTTAATTCTTAAAATGGCCAATTCGCAAAAGATCTAGGTTCTTAAAATGGACAATTCGCAAAAGGACTAGTTATCATGAAACATGATAAAACTCATGTTTCACACTCTAGCCGAATTTTCATTTTTCTGGAACTGTTTTCACTAAAATGTCAAACACCTACCGTGTATTTTGAAGATACAAATTATGAAGTCGAATTTCAAAATACATGCTTGCATATTGGCTAAACTACTCTGTGCAAACTATAAAAGAAATAAAATCGTTACGTGTTACATATGACCTGGGCAGACCGAGTCAGGTTGTACAAATATATCTTTAATCGTACTTAAAGAAATTCATAATTAAATAAACTAATTTATGGCAGCCCTGCCTCGCGAGTGGCCAACTAATACATATTTTTTGATAATTATTGCATCGTATTAAATTACGAGAAATCGATATATTAATATAGGTAATTATGTATGTATTTTTTTGACTGTGTTGTATGTATGTTTGTAGGTTTCAGTGTGGCAATTTTAATCATGTTAGGTATTTAGATTTAGTAGATAATATCATTATTTTCAGAGCCTTTTCCTATGTTGGCCACTATGACTGCCGTCAGACCTCCGCAAGACATTTCTTGGCAATACCTGAGGATAAACTGACTGTCAGGCATTGTCAAGAAGAAGTAATCATTTGAATTTAATGTCTAGTGAAAAAAAGTGATTGATGGTTGTGCCAGATTTCCCTTGACCTTTGAAAAATATAGTTCTGAAGTACCTTTTAACCGAGATTTTCTTTTATACATTCTAGGGTCCTATAGTCTCACAAAAATACTGTCTCACAAAAATATTTTGTTCTACACATTCAAAACTTAAAAGTATTCCCGAGCAAAGCTGGGTTCGTAAACTAGTTACGAATATGTTTGTAATAATCTGCATTGACGAGTCGCGGAAGCCTAGCTGCGGTTATCAAATTATATTATTTATTTATTTATTTTTCATATTTATGGTCAGTTTCTGTTAAGATACGTCGACGTGAGGACATCGACTTAAATGTCGCTCGTATTTATATGAAATATTATATAAAAAAACGGTGTTGTCATGTTTTTTTATTTATTTCTTGTGTATTGTTAATTAATTGGTATTGATTTTATTTGCGGTGACAAAGTCAAAGCGGATCTTTATTATGACTATTTTGTATTTTTTTGCCTACCATCACACTGGTGTTCCCCGAATGTATAGGCACGTAGAATGTATATACACGCACAGCCCGTCGGTATCTTTTAGGTTCCAAGTAATAGGGGTGACCCATTAACAGGGCTCAAATCCAAATTATTTATTTGCTCTTGCTTTATTTGCGCTTTATTCCGTGCAGCTACTAAGTATTCTTAGACAAAACCATGAATACTGCTCGACCTGGAACCCAGGACTGCTATTGTAGAAGTTGCGCTTACGCCTCTAGACTATGGTACATTGAAACTTTTAGGGTAACTACAACTTCCCTTTATTGGTTTACAACTGGTGATAAATATTTTATTTTCTTTTTTTTCTTCTTCAAGCGGAATTACCTATTATATGACCAATGAGAAAAAAGACAAATTATTATGAAAAATGTCTCAACTTATAAAAAGGTACGCAAGATTACATATTTCTCAAGATATAAAGGTCAAGATAGTGATATGAAAATAAATTCAATTAACCCTAAAACGTCAAAAACGAAACGTTCCAAGAAACGCGCGGACACCCGAATCGAGCACCACCATCGATTATAAAATCGGATAAATTGAAACAATCGTTTATCGCGACGAATATAATGTTACATCCGTTCGAATGGATTCTCTCGATTGTAATCGATTCCCGAGCGTTGTCGTGTTATTATTATTGATATTCGTGTTAACACGATCTAAAATAATCGATATCTCGGTGTACCGATCTTTAGTGACGTGTGGGTCGAAAGGAGAACGTTTTTTTATCAATTCGTTTTTGGCTTTGTCTTTTGTTATTAGATGATTTGTAGTATCGGATTCAGGTCTTTGTTTTTTTATTTCTTGGTATATCTTACAAAGCATTTGTCAGCTGTTTATTACAAAAATAGATGAACACTGGTTTATGGGAGTATATTCATAAAACAGATTAATAATATTGCTTTTATTTTATATCTAAGGTTGCTAACACAGAGCTGGACGTTTTTAATGACCACTGTAAGGTACTTGTGACTTCAGAATTTGGGTGCAATCAAATAAGTTAGTAAATGGAATGTTTATTTTAAAAAAATGTGAATACTATTAAAAATTAAAAAACTATACTTTTTACAGTTTTGTACGAAATTCTTACATATTAAAATAAATAATTATTTCTTTGTTTATCCCATATCGATGCAACTTTTTTTAGTTCCTTTATGTGTCTCCGTAAAAGTTTATGACATAAAACTAAAAATATAGAAAAAGAAGCAGTTTAACAAATGTTGGACAAAGCTATATCAAAGCGAAATACCACACTAAATCTCAGAAATCATAAGACCTGAAACTTAAAATTAAATAAATAGGGTTCCCTATAAGATATACTTAGATAAACGCGGTAAGCACCTCGTAACACAGTTAAATATAAATTGACAGGTGCGCTCGAGCTGATAGGCTCGTACACTACAAAGGTTTTATATGATCCTTTAGGCTTCTATTACAGGACAGCTCCCATATAAGACCATAAAAGGGCCTCCACTTGATTCCAATTTGTCCTTTTCATTAGATTTCTTTGTTACGTTGATTAAATCTCTAATGTCAAAAGTCCCCAGTATCTAACTTCCAAACTGAAATAGGTTTTATTATTGTCCTATAATGTGAACCGTTAGTATTAAGGAATACTCGCATTGAACTGTATCATATCATGAGACTTGAGACAAAAAATAATTGTACCGAAAACTATAACTGTAATGTAATCATTGTTGGTTTATAAATTACGAGTATATTTCGTTCAATGAATATTTCGTGGCTTAATGAGTTAGTATGATTGGCAAAACTCATATCCAATTGAAACTAAGGTCAGTGGAAAAATAATTCAAAATTAGGTTTGACAAAGGATATCAATACTGTTATTTTCTTCTTTGCACAATTAATTTTTTTTTTTCTTTAAATATGTTTATATGATAGCCTAGTGTTATGACCATTAGACTGCCAAGTCGAAGGTCTTGAGTTCGAATCCAAGGCACGCACCTCTGATATTTCTAATTCATGTGCGTATTAATAATAAACATCGTGAGGAAATCTGCACGCCTTAGAGATTTTCTCAATGGCGTATAAAGTCTGCCAACCCGCACTAGACCAGCGTGGTGGACTATAGCCTAATTCCTCTCATTCTGTGAGAGGAGACCCGTGCCCAGCAGTGGGACAGTATAATGGGTTGACGATGATGACGACAAGTCTTCATTAAAAATAAACTTATGTAGCAACATCATCATCAACCCATATACTGTCCCACTGCTGGGCACGGGTCTCCTGTCATATTGAGAGGGATTAGGCTATAGTCCACCACACTGGCCTACTGCGGGTTGGCAGACTTCACAAATCGTCGAGAAAAATCTCTAAGGCATGCAGGTTTCCTCACGGTGTTTTCCTTCACCATTCAAGTGAGTTTTAATAAATTATTAATACGCACATGATTTTGAAAAATCAGATCATGCCTTCGTGTCAGTCGTGTTTTGGATTCGATTTCGAGATCTTCGACTTGGCTGTCCAATGGTATACACAGCACTAGGTTATCACTGTTTTTTTAAATAAAGACTTCACGACATAGGAAACACGTCTAGCGAAACACAAAGCCTGAAATACAGATTTAATATAATTAGGCAGGCTGCTTATAGCTTATGCTTTTTCTGCCTTCGTATTATGGTACAGTCTACTGTGTGTAGTCCTTAAAGCCCTAGCCATTACTACAGCATCGTATTGTCTTCCCTAGGAAACAATAATTTTCGAAATATAGTAAGGTATCGCATACCATGTTGAGTAACATCATTTAAAATGGAATTGACTTTACGACGTAGAAACCTTTATGCCTCTGCCACCCGGAAAACGTACACCTTGGACATAATATGGACGATAAAAACGATAATTATTGAATGCACACCATATTAGTTATTACGAACATGATAGCTACAATAAAATGATTAATCGTTGACTAACTGTAAATTAAATAATGTTATTATCTGAATCGCGTTTACAGGTTAAGTGCACTTGACTACTAAAAGTGGTACTCTTAAACTTGTGAACAATGCTCCTGCTTCGAATGTTTTACTTAGAAACTTACTAATAGATATTTGGAATTAAGTGAATAAATTACGATAAATTCATGTTTTTTTTTCAGTTGAGTGAACAACAATATCAGTACCTAAATTTGATTTCAGCGTTTCAAGTCGCAACTGTTTCTCGTTCGTTATAAAATATTAATTTGTTATTCGTAGGGTTTGGTTATTTGTCGTTTTTTGCGAGAATTTTGCTAGCCTCTCTAGTATGATGATGTACTGCAACGTTATAAAAAAATCAATAGCTTTTTTAATCAATACCTAGCAGTACTTAGAGGTAAAAAGCAGTGATAGCCTGGTGGACTGCCAAATGGAAGGTCTCGAGTCGAACCCAAGGCACGCACCTCTGACTTTTCGAATTAATGTGAGTATTAATAATTAATGATCACTCGCTTAAACGATGAAGGAAAACATCGTGATTAAACCTGCATACCTTAGAGATTTTTCTCGACGGTTTGTAAAGTCTGCCAACCCGCACTAGGCCAGCGTGGTGGACTATAGCCTAATCCCTCTCATTCTGACAGGAGACCCGTGCTCAGCAGTGGGACAGTATATGGGTTGATGATGAGAGGTACTTACCTCTGCGTACTGATTCATCAAGTAAATATTAAGTAAAAGTATATGTGGATTTAAGTCTATATAGAGCAATATAAAACTCAAGTATACTCAAGCATGCACATTTAATTCTCTAATAATAAAACAAGTGTTAAGATAGATGAATTTCCCGTTTTATACATAAAGTATGTGGGTTCGATTCCCAGACACCGACAGCGGTGTCAAAGGTGGGTGTGCGTAAAAATGGTCGGTCGATAGCGGTGACACCTGCGCGGGCGCATCGGCGTGCGTGCGGTCGAGCGGGATAGTTGTATGTGAGGATAAGACAAGGAGCTTACCTATGTAGGCAAATGCAAAGCTTGTAATTCAGAGTTCGTTTCTCTTTTGTTAATGTTATACGAACTATATATACGAAGGTACATAAATACACGCCGGTTGCGAGTGCTACGCACCTGACCTTTTTGAAGAACCTCACCAATAAGGTCGAAGGTAATACAATTATATTCAATATAACAATTATATTCTATGACTCCGAAGTATCGTTCAAAAAAAATTATTTGAATAATAATAATAATTCCAACGAATTGGACGGACGACCTGGTAAATTAAAAAGGTCGCTGGGGATATTTGGGTGCAGGAGGCTTATAACCTTCTTTGTGGAAGTCTAAGGCCTTTGATCAGCAGTGGACCTCCTACGGCTAATATTATGATGATGATGATGAATAATAAGTAATAATATATATTTTTGGACAATTTCACACATCACCATCTAATCCGAAAATAAGCGGATATTGTACTATAGGTACTAAGATAATGGATGTAGTACTGATATAGGTAAATTTTTGGAAATATACTAAAACATAAGAAACTTCCAGACAAACATAAATACTTATATTCATTACAGAAATAATTGTGTCTTGTGGGAATATAACCCATGACCGCGTGATCAGTAGTACAATACGCGAACCACTAGACCATAATAGACGTAGTCATCATGATGAAAGATTGTATTTTTTTTTATCTAGGCTTAATACTTCATAATTCATTTCCATCTCCTTACTGCCCCATTCTCGTTTTCCTCATCCAGAAGTGTTAAGGTGAGTCGCGTTTGGTCCACGATAAATGCCGTCGGTCAGCGGCGGCGCGCGCGCAATGCATCAACGCGCATAACAAATGTCGCCCTTACGATGAACATTCGCAAGACGACACGTTAGCGCGTGACTGATGATCGCGAGTAATTGTCGTGTGTGGCAACCCTAATCTTGAGCTTCGAATTGATACTTAGATGGGATATATGTTTTTATACTGGCAACGTTTAAGTCTGGGCTGGTGAGTAAGATGTCGTGGGTTTGATTCCAAGCTGTTTGTTGCATGAATATACAAAATCATCATTTTGATGTTATAAATCATTTATTATGTATTAAAATGTATGTATAAAATAGTTCCTCTTATAAGATATTTGTAGGTCAATAGCATTTTTTGTAGACATCATTGAAAATGTACTTGTGCATAATTAATTATTTTTTATGAAAGAATTCCAGGATTTGTGAACTCACAAACAATTTTTTTAAAAATAAAGACCAGAGTTGGAAATCGGGTTTAATTAATAAAAACAAAATGAAATTTTAACCGTAAAAGCTTAAAACGATTAAATAATACTGTATTTTTAATTTACATCGAACGAATATCATTAACGTGCACAAAGTACACCCAGACTCAAATTAATACTGTGTGGATCACACAAAGTCGTGTCGGGTGGAAATTGAACCCACCTTAACCACTGCGCAAAATGTGTCTATAGTACCTATAGTAAAAAAAAAAAGTAGTCTATAAATATTAAGAATTATTATTCGAATATATTATTCGAAGTATATTTTAAAAAAAGTAGCGATTCACAATATATTTAGAGAACGCGTAACATTTACATCAATTAAAAATTAATGTCATTTATTTAACGTATCAAAGTGAAAATAACCCAAAGGCAGTCGAAGGTACAACCAACGCGAATATCTCCAATAATGTTATGAGTAATGGTCCATTAACATAATCAGGTGAAGGGCGTGTCTGTGTGTTTGCACTGTGACATGAGGCGATTGTTTGTCAATTATGAATCATTTCGCGAATCGCTTGTGAAATATAAGATCTTTGTGTTTACGGTCATATAGGCAGTAAGTTTAAGTTTATAGAAGACAACATTACGACGGTGTACCAAATATTAAATGATGAACATAAATAAGCGTTGTCTGGCTGTATCTATGCATTATAAGTATGTATTTACAACATTTTTTTTTGTGTCGCATGTTGGACGAACTTTGGGCGCAGGCTACCACAACTTGGATTCCACGTGAAGCGAAGCAAAGAAGCATCTTCGAAAGTTTCCCTTTTTCAAATTTGTTTTTTTATGACACAACTTTACAATAACTAAGAAGTTTTAATACCTTAATTTAAGAAGTATTTAATTGTCTATTATACACAATTTATTTCATTAAGTATTTTCAGTTTCCGAGATTTATAGGTTTCTTCAAGTAACCGGGATTCATTGCTCTCAAGTGTATTTATTACACTGAGCAAATGAGACTTTACAGTTAACGTCTGAAGGTGGCAAATCACGAATCGAAAATACTCCTGGTAAATATTGCTAGCATCTAAAATTACGGAATAGGTACTATTGAATAGGCATAAATGGTAAAGTATTTTCTGGCTTTAGTGGTACACAAATAATCAATACTGAGTGTAGGCGTTCTTTGTATCGTACCTATACATTTATTATAACCGTCATGATTCAATTTTCCCAACTATTTTTGCGGACGACAAAACAACCGCAAGGGGTTTTTCAAATTCCGAACGATACCCTTCGACCTGGTAAATATAACTGGCTACATATAACCACATACTGTGGAAAGTCTATGGAGCTGCCTTTGTTCATTAGTAGACCTATTTGGCTGAAATAATGATAAATATAGGCTAAGTGCTTTCTGAAATGAAATCTCCTTTGTAAATACAATTCTCATCTACTAATTTACACGTTTGGGTGTAACGCGAGCTAATCTAAGTACACATACCTACACGCTTACAAAAGCTATGTTTGGCGATCGTGGGCTTTTGATATGGTAGCGTTGAATCACTGCGGTTAGAACAAAGACGTCTGGTGAGTCGACAGGACAATCACTTTTTATGTATTTATGGAAGTGTCATTATAAGTATTCCCTATCTTTGTTATTGTTGAATTAATCGACTGTGATGGTAAAATTGTTCCCCATTTTTTATAGTTTTTCCTTTGATATGGCGTTGTGTAGATTGTGACCTCTATTGCCGTCTCTTTATCAAAGGATGTAATATAGTAAATTGTTGAATAAATTACATTATTTTTTATATGAATAAGATTTTTATAATCTAAGAACTTGTTTTTTATCTGTGGGTTTCTAGTAAAAAGCAAAACAAAAGCATTCAGTCTCAAAAGCTCGTACTATGGATACTAGACAGAGGATATCAAACTTATTTACTTATACCCTAGAAACAGCCAGACAAATACAAACACTGTTTATCGCATAAATATTTGTGTCCTGTGAGAATGGAACCGACAACCTAGTGATCCGACCGGTCCGACACCAGAACCACTAAAACATAAAACACAACAACGTCAACAAATCAAATTTTTTTATACTACTAAGGTGGCAAACAAGCATATGGCCCCTGATGGTAAGCGCTTACCGTAGCCTATAGACGTTAGCATCACCAGGTATCCTTTGCGAGTTGTTGACCCTGTAAAATGAAAGAGGGTCAAAGTCCCTCCACTGGTAACACAACGTTTCCTCGTGAAGCACTGGCAACCTTGCTCGCCGTAAGAAACACAACACAGCTCAAAGCAGTGTTATTTCACTTCGATTTTCTGCAAGGCGGAGGTACTTCTCCAGTCGGGCAGCTCAAATTTGAATGGAATTACTCCCACTATGCCCTACTTCTCTTAGGTATACATATATCCAATTATTTATTATTAAAATGATGCTCTATATATTTATTTTCAAAATATTGACAAATTGCGACTCTATGACTTGTCTTGTGCTATCAACATAATAACTCAAGAATTTCACGCAAACGTATCACCCGTTCCAAGTAATTTAGTTTACTCAAAAAATATATAATTGAGCATTTTTTTGCTTAATCTGTCAAAGTACAATCGCGGGTTTTCGTGTGAATAATTGATAGCCCAGTGACTTACAACGTAGGACATATAATTTGATGCAGCACAAATTTTATTTTATAAAAACATTAATCTTAATTTTTTTTATTATAAAGAAATATAGAGTCGTTATCTCAAATTTTGAATAAGAAACACATACTACACTTTAATACAACATACATGTTCAGACACACACAGATACACTCATACATGTATGTACACACTCACACAACACACCCCACTCACTATCCATAAATATCTCCTAAATATCCTTCAAACACAATCCCACCCAACCCTGACACCTTAATTAACCTAACCTAACTTATCATATCCTAACTTATAGAACTAACAGTTCTATAAGTTAGGAGTTAAATTACATACAACATGTTAATCCTTTTTTGTTGTTAACTCATTGCAGCGAGATTTACTAAAAAATATGTTAAAACTATTTCGTGCGAGGTTTCATGACTGAACATGGTCACCCAAAATATAGGCTTGTCCTAGTTTAAAAGCTGGTTTTGTAAACTTTTTGTGAATGTAGTTTTTAATGTAAAGAAACGTTTTATTTTTTATTATTATTATTTATTAGAATGAAAGATTGTTTAAATAAGCGTTATTTTAGAAAAATGTATTCCCTCTCTCTCTCTCTATGACTTCCTCCTGGATCGGGGGATTGAACTTAGAACAAACACAAACACTTATGTTTGTCTTGGATACGTGACGCAGATGCCACTGAGCTGCTTAGTGCCGTACCTGCTCACTTTTTCTGCACATCACATTAAAATAATTTAATCTATTGTGTCACTGTTTAGCAAAGGTTTAATAACGTGTAGGCTTAGAGTGATGAGCTCTATCGAGTTTGGCGGACCAGTTGCGCAACCAGCTGATCTCAGATGAGAAACAGATTGATTGTTTCATATCACATTGAAAAATTCATTATTAATATTAATGAGTTTGTGGAATTGCGTGGTCTGATTTGTTTACGTAATGCTTTCGTTAAAACTAGAGGTTGCTTTTGTTTATTGTGATTTTTGGATACATGTAAATTTATTGCCATAGATAAATAGGGCTAAAAATTAACTAGGCATATGCGCCCTGTAAGGGCGTTTCCAAGCGAGTGAGTACTACTTGTATTAGAAATAATTTCACATTGACACTAACGTTAATTGAACTTTTACTAATTATTCGACATGTATTTATAAAAATTATACTCGATAAATCATTTATCAATTTTGATATTTCTTTTCTGATAGAATACACTTTTAAGTTGGTTTCATATAAATTTGTTTAGCTAACTATCAGTTTTCAAGATATAGGTACTAAAAATTATTTATGAAGGTAAAAAGTATGTGAAAGTTTGTGTTTGTAAACGCACCCACGATACAGGAGAAAATCCTAGTGGGGCAAATTCATATTTTTTTTAAATATTTCTTTAAAATAGCTCCCGTATAAGTGAACAATCCGTGTTGCGGGAGACTACAAATATACAATTAATAGACACAGAGTATACTAAGACTCCTATTAAACATCCGTGGATAACACAATGTTTTGTCCTGGATGAGAATCGAAGCTACGACACTCCTCTATGCCAAACGTAGGTATAGTAAATTAATTATTCTATTATTTTCCTTCAAAAGTGCTGACTCATGAATTTAGAGTTTCTACGCATTCGCTTTGTTTGATAATATAGCGCAACCATTTCACATTCCTGAGACCACTTCACGCATTTTCCGTTCTCCAAACAATTTATGCGTTTACCATAACTTTATAATAAAATATTATCATTTAGTTTAGTGCCAGCACATTAGGGTTTTCCAATTCCTTGCTTCGCCCATCTGTATGTAGATTTATCGGTGATCTGAAGGCGCGTGCGCATCGTGATTGACAGCACAATGTGTCACATGCAAATTCGATAGAGGGCGCGACCGAGCTGTACACTTTTGCTTGCACGTATGTGTACGCCAGGATGGGTTTTGCGAAACTAAAGTTAAAATGTGAGTTATTTAGATTTATTGTTTTTGTAGTTTTATGAGCTTCGTAAGTAGTGACTTACGAAGCAATCGTTTTTGAAGCTGTATATAATAGATACACGTATTTTGTAGAAGATATTATTACCAACATATTATTATATTATTATGTAGAATTGTAAAGGTATTAAGATAGGTACTTTCAGAGTAAACGATTTTTGGTGATTTTTTTTTTCATAAGTTTTTCGTAAGAGCACGTGATATTGCTAAAAGAATTGATTAGCTTTTGCAATGATGATTAATTCTGACTTCAGCACTATTTAATAAGAAGAAGACATACCTACTTGAAAAGAAATTTCACTCTCCAAGCGATTATTGAATAAAAAATCGTGTTAAATATACATAAAATTCAAAAACTCATAAAAGTATTTCTGCTTCTTGTTTTCATTCAAAACACCATTTAGAGTGGTGTTTATCCTCGTAAACGCAAAGTGTATTGGCTCCCGGTTAAAGCAAATATTGAACCAATCGCGAATTAGAATGCTGCTGTGCACATATCTACTATTGTTCAGTATTTATTTTTAGTCGATTTTTTATGGTAATTGTTTACACGTAATAGTAGACCATTTGTCCATTGGTCTAAATCTTTTAAATACACTTTTAAGTACATTCAATATTTAATTAATAGATAGTGCGGGTAGGTATTTCCTAGCTGAGGAGCCCTGAGAAGAATCGCCTAAACAAAATCGAAGTAAAATAACACTGCTTTAAGCTGTGTCTTGTTTCTTACGGTGAGCAAGGTTGCCAGTGCTCCTCGAGGAAATGTTGTTAACAGTTGTGTTGGCAGTGGGGGGACTTTGACCCTTATACTGCCAACCCATCGGCAACGCGCAAGTGATACTCCTGGTATTGCAAGCGTCTATAGGCTACGGTAAGCGCTTACCATCAGGTGGGCCGTATGCTTGTTTGCCACCTTAGTAGAATAAAAAAAAAACTCAGAGAATCATGGTCTATTTTAAAGTCCAGACAGATTATGTGTTTTACAATGTAGGTAAACCTGAACTGGGCTTTTGAAGAAAGAGCTATAGCAGCTTTGAGTTGACCAGTACTTACCGATGGCACACATAGATCAGTCATCGTGTAGCTCAACCATTATTTAGGGAGCTCAACGACCCGTCGCACGACGATACCAGATCAGCAATACATTTGCGTAGGTCACGTGAAATGGAACTCAAAACTGTCAGAAAACGTTTGTAACCTTGCATGAGTTTAATTAGCCTACATTGTAAGTACTCACATTTACATTTATAATATCTGTTTGAAAAATAGACTGCCTCATTAGTCTAGTGGTCCTAAGTGGCGACTGCTACGCTAGAGGTCCTGGGTTCGATCCCCAGGTCGAGCAAAATGTTATTGGGTTTCTCTATGAAATTCTCAGTAGCAGCTCGGAGTCTGGATTTGTGCCCGGTGAATGGCAATAGGCTCGCTCCCTACTACATGAGACCTAAAACATACCGGCGAAATGTGGGTGTACATTAGTACACCTCTGCCTAACCCTTCGGGGAATACAGGTCTGATGATGGTATGGTATGTTTGAAAAATATGCTATAAAATATATAAAAACGTCAGTTATTACTCTCTGTGCAGCTTGCTAATATATTTATAGAGTTACTTGCGCCGAGAAAGTCGATCTAAAAAACCCGCTTATAGCCTGCGCCCTTTACATAATCAGCAGTAGTTTAAACAGTATAATTGGTACGGAACCACGTAGAGCTGTGCCGGGTTAAAAGATCACTGTGCGTAATGTGACAGGTGGCCAGCACACTGGGACGTGCATCGTTATAAAATATAACCTGATCGTGACAGCTCAGCCTAGATGCTAGGCTGTTGAAGCGCTAGGTGTGAAAATCTTCGGTAATGGTATCATTATACTTCGACTAAATACATTCTAAAATGGCGAACGAGTGCTACGTAAGTAGGGAGTAGGTTAAGCCTCGTTCAGCAAGATAGTAGAATGATTTTGTACCATAATCATTAAGGCACTAGGTACTGAACTCGTCTCAGGGAAACCTTACGAATCCTCAGGCATACAGGTCTTCACGATTATTATTTTCCTTATTAATTATTGCCATACTAATTTCAAAATAATGACAAATGCTAAATCCAACTGGTTACTAGGTATAGAAAATGTATCGTTTTTTGACGCCGGGTGTCTTCAAGTTGACTTAAAGAACTTAAATGCATACCATGACGCTTATATTCGCTGAAGAGTTAGGCAGAGGTGTAGTAATGTACACGAGTTGATCGGTATGTTTAGGTCCGATGTAATGGGATTCCCCGAAGGTTAGGCACAGGTGTATTAATGTATGTAATAGGTCCTATGTAATAGGAGTTTGGTTTTGTGACTGGTAATAGGGTCCTATTACCAGTCACAAAACCAAACTTCGAGCTGCTACAGAGAATTCCAAACGAAAAACCTTATCCCAGGCATCGCACCCAGGACCTCAAACTTAACAGTCGCGAAGGCCTCATTAGGCTAATGATGCTGTTTAAAAACTTATGTAACATTAAACCGGGGTACATAGCATGCTCATCTTAAGGGACACAACACATCTAATAGCGCATGTTTGTCCGGCCATGCAAATAGACCGGCAGACAGTAGTCGAGAGTCCTTATCTGCGCGCGCACTTTACTCACTTCGGTTTGGCTCTCGTGAACTTTACACGCTATGCAAGGAGTTGGGTTGCGTGCAATATGAAGATGATTGATTAGTCTTGATACTTGCTTGGTAATATAAAATGTTTAGTGTTTAGTGCTCGCTGCTTCGGTAAAAAAAAAACTTACTTAAATAGGTACATAATATTATAAGAATTATAAATATTTAGGCTGATACAGGGAAATAAATTAAGCTACCCGTTAAGAAGAAGCTTGTTGAGGCACTGGTTAGATCATCACCCATAATATCAGGAGGGGTGGACTTTCGATTGCTAAATTCCTATTATTATTCCTATAATTTATTGTTTTAAATTAGTAAATAAAACACTATTTCACTAACGTCAAATTCAAAGCCAGCAGTTTTTTATACAGAAGTAATGAACGAAAATATGTCTAATTGATCAAAACACTTCGGTTGTAGTACAGCTATCAGCGAGTAGACTCGCTGGATGTTTGCAGTGTGAATGGAGCGCGACTCCGGCGCAGGTTGGGTTCAACAGCACATGCGCAAACAATGTGCGCACAAGTGAAAGTGTACGGATTTCTGAAATTATTTTATTATATATTAATTATTTCTGTAATAAATAAAGGAAAAATACATTTATTAACAGCCAGTAAGACACAATCCACATCCTACTAATAATATAAATGTGAAAGTCTGTGAGTATGGATGGATGGATGTTTGTTACTCTTTCACGCTAAAACTACTGAACGGATTTTGATGAAACTTTATAGTATTATTATTTACACAGCAGAGTAACATATAGGCTATAATTTATAACGATTTTGAATTAATTAGAACGATAAATTAAAAGTAACTTTTCCACGTGGACGAAGTCAGAAGCTAGTAAGTTATAAAGTACCACAAATACAAAAACTTTTACAGATAGACTTTTTCACATGGGTTGATGATGATGAAAATTATAGTGTATTCTCGTTAGTATATAATAATATTAAGATATAATATTGGTAAATTACGACCTCCTACGGTCATACAGTCGACAGGTCTTCAAAACAAATCAATATCGTTACATCTTAACCTTTTCAAACAAAGTACGGCGTATGTACGTTCACTAATTCACGGAGGAACCTTGAACGACGTGTGAGACAATGGCAGTTCACTCCTCCGGAATCGAACCCACGACCTGTGCGACTACGACGTGTATGGACTTGGCACTTAATTTTAAAGTTCATAATTGGTGAATATTTTTTTTTAAATAACCTAAACAGTGAAATTACTGGGCATATGAGAATTAACAACTGAGGTGTCAAGATAGCAACTCGCTAGTAAGTAATACCACTGGTGTGGTAAGTGGTGCAGGCCTCTATAGGCTGGGGTTGCCGTTTACTTATTATAATATAATATTTTTGGGACATTTTACACAACACCATCTAGTCCCAAACTAAGCAGAGCTTGTACTATGGGTACTACACAATGGATATAATACTTATATACTTTTTTTTTGTAAATACATACTTATGATACATAAGAAACACCCAAACACAAATACTCATGTTTTACCCACACAAATATTTGTGTCCTGTGGGAATCGACCCACCCACGACCCTATGATCAGCAGTCGACTCGAACCGCTAGACCACAGAGGTCGTCTAGGCTCGTATGCTTTGTGTGCCCTCTTATCAAAATTAAAAAACATATTATCGCGCCTGGGGTTAGGCAAGGTTGTACAAAAATTAAATTCTTAGTTTAAAAAATCAAAAATATTGCTGAAGGCACAATTCATTCACAAGTAATAAAGTATCTAAAAAAAATATATTTGACTTATTTTTTGAATCACATGCATATTCCATATTATGTCAGTAGCTCTAGCTGTAGCTAATATAATTATTTTATTATCAAAAGTTCCACAATTCTTAACAGATAATATTGACGTTAAGAACAAGTTGCGGTGGTCGCTCCTTTAGTAGATAGATTAACTTTATGTGTCGATACAAAATGTTACACCTGCTAAATTCAGTCATAAAATGTCACAAAATTTTGTATTTGTATTTTCATATTTGACTTATTATTGAATGGAAAAAAATGACCAAAATGTCCTTAATTTCTTGGATATTTTGAATTTTGTTCAATACATAGAATTTATGCATTATAATGATTGACTACTCATTATTTCATGCAATGTCAATCATATTTGTACCTCCGAAGCCTAATGCAGCTTTCCTTTTTAATCCCATGTTTTTTTTATACCTCTAAGGTGGCAAACAAGCATACCTATGACCCACCTGATGGTAAGCGGTTACCGTAGCTTATAGACGCTTGCAACACCAGGAGTATCGCTTGCATGTTGCTGACCATGTAAAACGAAAGAGGAAAAGTTGGGTTGGCAGTATAAGGGTCAAAATCTCCCCACTGCCAACACAACAGTTCCTCGCGGAACACTAGCAACCTTGCTCACCGATAGGAACACAACACAGTACAAAGATGTGTTATTTCACTTCGATTTTCAGGCGGAGGTACTTCCCTAGTCGGGCAGCTCCAATTTGAGTGGAATTACTCCTACTATGCCCGACCTCTTTCAAAATCATGTAAAGGGGGATGAACTTATTACCAATAATAGGGCACAACTCCCAAGTCCGAGAAGAGAATTTAGGACCTCAAGTTAAATAGCCACGCTTGCGGCCATATATCAAATGAAGCAGTTACGTCATCATCCATTCATTTACCTACTGTTCCACTGTTGTAATTACTCATTGAATATTAATAATATTTAACTGTCGGAAACCTTTAATCCTTCAAGCTGATTACAGATACAATAAAGAAATTAACAGTTATTGAGTTCCGAGCATGTCATCCTTGAAGGATAGGCTTAAAATTATAAAGGCCAATCCAATAAAATCATCAATATATTATATATCTATAATGTTCAGAGATTCTAAACTTAAGATTCCTTATGTCAAATTTGTATTGAAATTTGACCCTAAATGTTATAACTTTAGGGTCATATTTAAGTACGAGATGAACAAAAGCACTTAACGTAACATACCATGACGTCTTGTATTTCCCTAAAAGTAAGGTAGAGGTGTAGGTATATGTAATATGCACCCAAAGTTCGCCAGTATTTTTAGGGGCGCATGTAATAGGGGCGAGCCTATTGAAATTAACAGGGCACAAATGCAAACTCCGAGCTGCTACTGAGAATTTCATAGAAAAATCTAATAACACTTTCCTCGACCTGGGATTCCATTATCTCTAGCGTAGCAGTCGCGTTTAGGTCCACTAGTCTAACAAGGAAGTTCTCGAAAAGAAATCGTCCTATATTCACACCTAAAACCATTTTGATTAATCAATCGAGGCCTACGTTGATCACATCAATCGTAACTGAGTCACCGTCGCATCATTTCACAACGAACGCCTACGGGTGAGCATGAGTTTAGTAACCTCGGTTAATCAGTGATGACTCACGGTTGGAGGCTATCCTTGCTGGGCGTGAGAGAAAACGGGCTGATTTCAGAGATTTGTAGATGCTGCTTCCACAACACCAATCTTTACACTGAGACTCCTCCGTGCTCCGGGGAGCACGTAAAGCTTGATTGTCATGCGAACACCTATAGCAATCCCAGAAGCCCAAAAAATCTTGATGACCAGTATAAGCATAGGATAACATACGATCATTATATTTATAAAAAATACGTTTTAAATTTTATTTTTAAAAAATATGAATTAAAATTGTATCCATAAAAAAAACCAGGTGAACGAAGCCGTCCTATCAGAATACCAGCGCTGTGACATTGTTTTTAAATGTCGCAGCATTTTGCTGAGATAGGGTCCTTTTTGACCTCGTACAGGGTTGCTGTAAACATTGTATGTTGCTCTGATTTATATACGAGTACAAATAAAGTTTTCTTTCTATCTTTCTTTCTTTTATGTCGAATTATTTTACCTGGAAGATATCACCTTGGTGAAATTCTTCCAAGGTGAAATGAATAAACCAAAAAGTCTACTTTGTATCTGGATGATATCACCCGGGTGAACAAAGTGGAATAAACCATATATAGTGATTATTAATAACATATATTTATAACAACACAACGCGATTAAATCGTAAGTGTCATAAAACTAAAACGTACCAACTTGAACATCTACTAACGAAATTAATTGTAAACCAGTGCATTCAAACATATCGGTATCAAATCGATTGGCCAATCGATAGGAATACACCGTTAGTGCAATATTTGTGTACACTAGATCACGAACCACGAGTCGATCTGAAATATATCGATAAAACAAACGTGAGCATACGTTCGATTTATCTTGATAGCGGAATGTAAAGACATTAAGGTTAATTGGACTAATGCCGTTATATAAGGAAAAAAAAATATCATACGAGTCAATAAGGGCCGATTTTTTAATCTTCAGATAACTTTTATCATAGGAAATTTAATTTAGTCAGTTATTCTATATTATAAACTATCAGAAAGTCTTTATCCCATTGATAGGTTATCTAACTTCTTAATTGTATCCCGCATTCAAACATGCTAAGCATTTCCTAAACATTTTCATTTTCGTCAATATGAAGAGAAATTGATGTGGTACAATTGTACCCGAGTTCTTTTGGGGCGATACTAGCGCATTGCTAATTATTCTACCGCTAAGTAATAATTTGCTAATATTATTTTGTTGACACTAATAAACAAAATAATATTAGCAAATTGCTGGACAGCAATAATAACCTAGTGATATGACCATTGTACTGCCAAGTCAAAGGTCTCGAGTTCGAATCCAAGGCACGCAAGGCACCTCTGACATTTCGAATTCATGTGCGTATTAATAATTAAATTATCACTCGCTTAAACCTGCATGATTTAGAGATTTTTTTCAACGGTGTGTGATGTCTGCCAACCCGCACTAGGCCAGCGTGGTGGACTATAGCCTAATCTCTCTAAATATGAGAGGAGACCCGTGCCCAGCAGTGGGACAGTATATGGATTGATGATGATGATGCAATGATTGCTTTGTTTTGGTATGAAGGATAATAATTGTAGCCCTGAAATTACTGGGCAAATGAGACTAAACACTGCTCTACTGACTAAACCACGTAGGTACCATGCACAGACCTATTATGCTTACATAGTTAAAGACTTGAATCTATTATCTTCTTGCATATTTTTTTTTGCATTTTCCATGCTAAGATTGTTATTTTAGCGAAGGAGATTTTTTATTCAGGATTGTTTTTTGTGAACGCAAATTTTAATCTGGTGGACTCGCGGTGGCATAGTGGTCATAGCGCCTGATGTACCTAACCAGAAGACGCAGGTTCGAATCCTGCCCGCGGTCGATTTTTAGTATTTTTAGTTTTCGGTATTTTGTATTGTGTTGTGATTGTTAGAATACATTTTTCTTCTAAACTTTGCTCAACTAGAGAACTAAATCTAGATTCTCTCTCTCAGCAGCTACACTTTGGACCCCAAGGCTAATAAGTGGTGTTCTAGTCATAGTAATGTTCCAATTTGATTAAAAGTGCTTGTTATTTGAATTGGGTTTGCAAAGTAGGCTACATAAAAATAGCTTTATTTTTAAGGTGCGTTTTGTTACATCTCCAATCATATTTCGAAATTCACCTCGCACGTCCAAAATCAGAGCAGCGGGTGTCAAATGTGCCATAACACGTATATGGTACCAGTTAGCACATCACCTACGACCATATTGTACCATTGCGTGTTGTTGACTTTTACAATAAAATTTAAGGTGAAGATAACAGCTGATGTTCGCTTTTGTTTCACTTTCTCTAAGCGTGGTCTTAATATCATCATTATCATCAACCCATATACTGTCCCACTGCTGGGCACGGGTCTCCTCTCAGAATGAGTGGTATAAGGCTATAATCCACCATACCACTAGGCTATCACTGCTTTCGCATTTATTAGAGTATTTTATTTTATTAAAGTAAACACACTTTTCATAATACTGGTTTTTTTTTATGGGATACGGGGCAATCGAGCAGACGGATCGCCTGATGGTAAGCGATTTCCGCCGCCCATGGACACCCGCAACACCAGAGGAGTCACAAGCGCGTTGCCGGCCTTTAAAAGGGAGTACGCTCTTGAAGGTTTGAAGGTCATATTGGTCCGGAATAATACTGCAGGCGACAGTTCATTCCACAGTTTAGTTGTGCTGGTCTTCGCCCAACTTTTAATACCTACTACGAGTATATTCAACACTATAATATAATTATACAATGAATTATATTACATTGCTAAATGAAAGGGACTACTCTAACTGTGACTGGTTAATGGCAATAGGCTCTCCTCCTGTTTCATTGGACCTTAACAAAGTAACGAACTGTAGGGAGCCTACAGCAGGAGAGCTCTGCCTATCCCTCTGGGGAAAACAGGTACGTTATGTTACATATTTTAATATCTAACAGTTTATTATTGTTTTAAATGTGTATCCTGTTAACAAGTGGAGTTAGAGCGACGCGTACGCGCAGGGAGCGTCGCTACGTGATCTCGAATAAAGTAAGCCTGACACATTTGGAATGTGCTATAATTTTGTAGTGACACCAACCGTTTAGTCGGACAAACTGAACATTTGTGTCTTACTGTATCGCTGCTTACTGGATATATGGATACACGGATATACAACGGACAATAATATAATAAATAAATAAGTATTTGGGTAATTTTACACAGCGCCTAAGTAAGAAGAGCTTGTACTATGGGTACTAGACAATGGATATAATATTTAAATTACTTTTTTTTATAAATACACACTTAGGTACATAAGAAACACCCAAACAAGCACAAACACTTTATGGTCGTTACACAAAAATTTGTGTCCTGGAATCGAGCCCACGACTACGTAATTAGCAGTCCGACACTCAAACCACAGACGGATCTCCTCTCAGATTGAGAGGGATTAGGCTTTAATCCACCACGCTGGCCTAGTACGGGTTGGCGATTTCACACACCATCAAAAATAATCTCTAAGGCATGCAGGTTTCCTCACGATGATTTCTTTCACCGTTTAAGCTAGTGATAATTAATTATTAATATGCACATGATTTCAAAAAGTCAGAGGCGTACCTTGGATTCGAACTCGAGACCTTCGACGTTGCAGTCCAATGGTCATATTACTAGGCTAGCACTGCTTTTTACTACAAGGTAGTAGCTACCATGATTTCTGATAAGCAGAAAAGAACCCGTCTGCAACATATAATATTCCCTGGATTGGAAATATTTCTAACTCACCTACACATAAACTTCAAGTCACAGTGCATTTAGATATGAACTCGGACACCTTGTATCGCTGGCGGGCTTCCTGACCGCTAGCTTTCACAATATTGTAAGCAATTTTATTAATAGGTTGTAAATCACAAAATTAATAACTTAAACATTAATGAGTTCCTAATGTGTTACCTACCGCCTGAAGCCTCGAAGCTGTACTGTACGAGTAGCTCCGAGGTACATGTAACTATAATTTATTGGACTTTAATAATTACAACTTACCCAAGTAATATTTAAAACATTTCTAGTTGTAAAACTAGACGAACAACTCTAAGACTTGCTTTTCAATAGGTGTTACTGACGTCATCGTAAAGACGTAAATTCAGAATATGAAGGAAAATTTCGACCTGGCGGAGAATCGCGGTGGCTTAATAGTCATAGCGTCTGGTGTACCTAACCAAAAGTGGCATGTTCGATATCCTGCCCGCGGTCGAATTTTTCCTTCTCTAAAATAACTTTAAAATCTTAGCATGGAAAATGCCAAAAAATACAAAAAAAAAGTTGCCTGTTGCCAACATTATAGTTTACGAAAGTAATAAAATCTATTGGCAGTTAAAAATAATTCTATACAATTTACATACATATCACATACAGTATTATCAAGTCTGATGGCTCATGATTTCTTTTGAGATGGTAGAAGTTTCCATCATGCTGAAAAGAGTCACCCATCTACGGTTTCACCATTGAAACTGTACTCCAAGCATGTGAATATATAAACCTTCATAATATTTTTTAGCCTGTGTAAGGTATCTAAGCATAGAGTTAATAGTATTCTATCTCTTTTTTTTAAATTGGTATCTCTGCAAACCTGTCTTTAGCGCTTCATAGAACCTCATCATCATCAGGCCATATTCGTCCACTGCTGGACGTAGGCTTCTCCTAGTGATCGCCACAAAGCCCGATCTTCGGCTTTCTTCATCCAGTCACTGCCAGCTGCCTTCCGCAAGTCGTCACTCCACCTGGCCGGTGGCCTGGCCTACTCTATGCTTACCGAGATGCGGTCGCCACTCGAGAACTCATAGAACCCTGTAAATAGAGAGGTCTGGCTCTTGTCTTACTTAGGTACTCCAAACTATACTAGTTTTCTATAATTTACCACTATCACTTACTTCTAACAAACAAATAGCCGCTACTTTATGGCCAGTATAAATCTTTTACAAATCGTTGTTTAGCATGGTATCCTCCGACCACAACATGTGGTCACCGCACCGGGGCGCGTGCGCCGACTGACAAACCGCAGCGCCAACCGCGCACGCGTCGCCATATCGATATGAATTTAAATCGGATTAACTATAGCGTTTGTTTTTATAGCACCTTTTGTGGTCAAGTTTGGAGTTTTGCGATATTTAGAACGTGTTTAAACAATTCTGACTGCGCACTGCTAAAGGTTTAATTATGTTTTACATCCTAGTCTTGGGATAAAATCACTTACCTCCTAAAACAATACTCATCGTCTTCCTCCTAACTTTTTTGCAATTATGTATGTTGAGGTTGGTTTCCAACCTGCAGCTGAATATCAGTATTCTACACGAAGCAACTGCCATCAGTCCTCCTTAGGTTAGATTGATTGTCACTGTTAAGTCTAACTACCACTAACGATTATCATTACTGTTCGCAAGACAACACTCTCCGGGGCACGGAGGAGGCTCTATGTGTTAAAAATGATTAATTACCTATCCATACATTGACCGCGGCAAGCCCAATTTAATCTTGCAGTCCAGCGTAGTATTTACCTCAGCCACGAGCTCAAAAACAAAACTGACTGACCCATATTGAACTATGACCTCCTACTTTCACAGACCTCCGAAACTAGTGCAAGGCGTTAATGAAACAGAGATGATTTATGGTAAGCAAAGCGTGGGCGCATGCACACAGATTATCAGGTTACGGATAATTTGGTGAAATAATAACTACGCCCCCGCCCCGTGGTGTAAGGGCGCGTGGGATGACGTACAGTGGCGGCCAAAAGTAATCATTTCAATTGAACGTGAAAATCATTTCACTAGAACGTTCGCGGAAAATCATTTTCCCAGATGGACTCGGGTAAAGTGGCTGGACTGGAGACGATGGAATGAAATAATATATTTTTAATTAGGTATATTTTCGTATGAAATTTCATTCCATCGCTCGCTCGTAAGAAAAAGATATCTTTCATTATCGCTAGCTATCTTTATTTTCCATTTCCTTATAGAAAATACTTTCACGAAAAAACAGTATATAGGGCCGCTTGCGAAGCCGGCCACACACGCGGGGCGCTGACTTGTGCCGTTTGCCGGCCCAACCAATCTGACATCCAATCAATTCTTACATGAAAACGATAAATAATACAAAAAATACTGATAACGCGAGATCGTTAACCGATTTACAGAGACTTCTCAATCTTGATTAGTTCAGCGATGCCATCGTACATCTCCTTGACGGCGTCGTACTCGGTGAGTCCCATGCGCCTCTTGTTGGAGATGTCGTAGACACCGCCCTCAGCCTCGGTGTGCTCGCCGCGGGTACCGCGTACCTGCAGGTGGTACTTGGAAGCGATCTCCTCCAGCTTTGCCTTGTCGGCCGCCAGCTTGGGCAGCTTGATGTGCACGGACGCACGGACAGTTGTGCCCAGGTTAGTGGGGCAGAACGTCAGGAAACCAAGTCTGTCGTCGTGCGGAAAAAACGAGAAAGGATCGCGCTTGTCAAAGTCGTTGACGGCGTTCACCAGCCTCTTGTACACCTGCTTCAGGTCACCGCCCATCTGCATGGAGATGAGACGGAGATGGTCCTCCTCATTGCACCACACCAAGAAAGTCTTGTTCTCGTTGTGGTAGATACCACGGCCAGAGGGCCAGAAGCGGCACGTGTTGGCGGCTTGCAGGAAGCGGTCACCTTCCTTGAACAGGAAGCGATCGTCAATCAGCTGCTGCTGAGTCTCCTTGGACATACCGGTCAGGGGGTAGAAGGTACCTTTAAGCTCGCCCTCGAGTCCGGAGAGGGTGGAGGAAACCTTCTCTTCCATCTCCTTGTACTGGGCCTCAGTCAGGCAGGGGTTGAAAGGGTAGCCCTCCATGGAGTGACCGCAACGCACGCGGGGCGACACGACGAACTCACCGGCGGGGTCCAGGTTACCGAGGGTCTCAACATCACCCCAGTTCTTGGGGGGTTGCTTGTCGGTTTTTTTGAAACGATTGTGGTAGTCTTCGATGATGGGGTCGAACAAATCAGCGAAAACTGTGTATGCTTCCGAGTCGGGGGCATAGATTCCGACACCAGAGTCCAAGTTCTCAACACCAGACGGAATGCAATCCAGAAGGGTTGAGCCGAAGGAGGTCTTCGTGTTCTTAAGAGCGTCGAACACCTCCTTGGTGAGGTACTTCTTCAGCAGTGACTTGGAGTCAGAGGCCTGGACATTGCTGAAACCAGCCTCCAACTTCTCGATGGTTGCGGCGTCCACCGTTGCTGCGGCTTTTCCGTCGGCTTCTTCAGCCGGTTTGTTTTCCTTGTTTTCTTTTGTTGCACAGCCACCCATTTTCACTAATACTTATTAAATAACTAGGTGCTAAAACATGCACTAAATTAAAAAATAACTACGGCAAGTAAATAAAAGAACGGAATGGTATAATATACTAAATGCAATGATGGAATGATATTTTGTCCTAGATAGTTTAGATAATAGTTAACCTTGTGCCTAAAACTATCCTAATAATTAAATGTTTTTCTACTGTAGTAGTTTATTACATGACTCAGGGGTCCAACCCCGTCAAAAAAAAAAGGGATACATATTATATCGAAATTATTTGTTGCAATCTAGAATACAGACGGATTTTCAAAAGATTTTTTTTACGTGAGTTTCCATAAATATA
Source organism: Acronicta alni (assembly GCA_964056405.1). NCBI lineage: Eukaryota > Metazoa > Arthropoda > Insecta > Lepidoptera > Noctuidae > Acronicta > Acronicta alni. The sequence continues at coordinate 14,969,847 of OZ043925.1, read as the reverse complement.
CCTAATATATTAATTATATTACTTAGGTATAATTATGGAATTTCACTATTTTGTTATATTTACAACAAAATAAAATAAATGTTTACTAGAAGCGAGGTAATTAATATATTTACCATTAACCTATTATAAAAGACGACACTAAAAAATATAGATAGAAATAAAAACTAGTTGGTTCTTTTGGCCCGATGTGTACCATCCTACAAATACTAATCGTAAGAATTAAAGATAATGCATTACGAAACCGTACTTTATTAGTTTTGATGAGCCACGTTAAATATTTTGATAGTCCCATATTTATTGCTTTCATATTCTGGGTTGTTGATAATAATCTTCTTAATAATTAAGTGATGTCTTGATATTTATTGCGATAAGCTTAGGTTACACCTGTTGAGATAATGCGTGTTTATAATTCGAATTATGAATGTTTTCGTAATTAGAACAAAAAAAAAATCTGTAATTCTTGAATGCTTGATTAATTCTTGCAATGTCTGATTGAAATAAATGAAACGAGGATTTTAAAGTTTTTCTAAAAACTAACTGTAGGTATGCTTTGCTTTAACTATCTTTTTATTTTGTTTCAGACAGGTAAGTCAGCAATGCTTACAGCGGCAGGAGGAGGGAATCAGACATCCCTGAGGATATTAAAATACCAGTAAGTGTCTATTTAGATTTAAAGCTATTTCTTTTTCGTTTTTTAAACTGTTTTTTTTAATTACGTTTTTGCACTATATTTTTTTTTTCGCTATGCTTGATTTTGCCCAATTTTTTTACTTTTATCTATTTATAAACGATACTACAAACATTTGTAAATTATATAATAGAAATTATTGTTATTACACTTCCCCTTGTTAATTATATTTAGCTATAAAATCCTAGATAATTGGAACGGATAGATTAGTCAAATTTATGGAGTATGATTATGCTTAGTCAGACAAATATTTTTGACTTGTAACGGTCTATTGACAACCCAGCCTCAAAAATTATACTTTCATACAAGCGTCTACAAAAAAAAACTATTGCTACTTAAAAAACATCCAACATTACATGACAGACAGACTTACAAATCCGTGCACCATAATAGGCCATCCAAAAAAATAACAATCCTATTGAGACCGTGCTTCACTCGTCAGGCCTGCATACAATGCATAAAGAAACATTAGTTTGTCGTCTTACCAAATTAATGTTACACTTAATTTACTTTAAATTCAACCTTAACACCTTCACAAACGCATGTTAAAAGTGATAATTAATTTTGTATCCAATAATATTACTCCCAACACAGCCACATTGGAATTGCGGTTGTAAAATTTTGGTGCAGGAATAAAATTGTTGGATAGACAGTTTTCGTGGCCGAAAGTGTAAGTTTGCAAATGAGTGCGTTTGTGACTTTGCCAAGTGGAGACAATGAGTCGGTTCACATAAATAGTCCAGCCGTGAATGTAGGAAACTTGATTAGGACTTTCTGTAAACTTTCTACTTCAAATCACGGAGAATGTAAAATACACGATTTTATCATTTTCTTAAACAAATCTAGCCTACATCACAGTTAAACATTTTTAAAAACACCGTTGGTTAAAATAAGTAAGTTAGGTTATCAGACTTAAAAAAAAAATAACCTAAAAACCTAACCTAAGTAAGAATTAGGTTAAAACCTACCTATACAAACTCGTGGAAATGTTGTTTTTTTTTTCATTTCTCGCAACCAGTTAATTTGTTTGTTCTAATCACTAGATTTGTTTAGGGAAATGATAAAATCGTGTCGTTATTTTGACATCATCAAATCGCTTATGGAATTAAACAAATCTCAGTTTTCATCATATTATCACTGCGACTACTAAGATGAGAAGCAAGTATACTGCCGTAAATGGACACTACCACTGTATTTCCCTAAGGGGTTTATAATCCTTAATATAAAATTACCGCGTCATCACCATCGTACATCGACTGGCCTACATGTGCTCGCATCGTAATTAGCTGTTTATACACGCAAGCCGGTAGCACGACTAACAGCATTATAGGTTGAGTACACACTGACGGACAGGCTAATTGTTATTTATTTGTAAGGGTCCCAACACATAATTTATAACGCGACCACTAAGCTACTGGCTATTTGGTCTACTATATCTTCATGTGGGGGGTACGTCCTGAAGGGAGGCAGTCGTGCCTTTTGATAAGGTCGCTGGACCACAGTCTGTCACGATCGTGGCGAATATCGCGAATCCTGTGGCCAAAAAAGCCTCTTGTCTGCCCAAGACGTTTCCTTGAAGATTTTCCACACCCTAAAAAGAGGCGGAGGGCGGGACACTTTATGGGAATCACAACTAGTACCTACCTCATATTCAGCACCCTCACGAACGACACACACTTAGAAAGAAAGACGTCGATACACCAGACGCTATGAACAACTAAGTCACCGCGAGTCCGAAGTCCGCAGGTCGAAATTTTCCTTCACATTCTGTTTTTTTTTTATTCAGCCATTATCGTCCCACTGCAGGCCTCCCTACCCTGCTTCCACTCATCTCGGTTTAGAGCCTTCTGCGGCCAATCCTTCCAATTCCAATACCGGTCTAGCTCGTCCCGCCATCTCCTTCCATGAATGTGAATGTGAAGACATATTTCGACCTGGCAGATCATCTAACAATGTAAAAGAGTAGGTATTACGGAGTTTCTTGCCGGTTCTTCTCCATAAGACCCACTAGTTGGAACCGTGCACCTTGTTCTTGACAGTTCAAAAGTACATGCAATTGGTGTAATTCAATCATATAAATTTGAATTGACAACTATACCAATTAAACCACTGTTCATTATGTTCATTCGTTTTAACCTTACTAATGATGCAGTTACTATTCACGGTCCCTAATCAGGAAATAAAAGACACTCCCTTCGCACGAGCCCCAACCTTCAAGATCCATTTGTCAACACGACGAGTAGTTGTCACTAGTGTATATAAAATTCTACGATAATTAGCAATTAATATGTAGTTCCACTAAGTGACGCCGTTAGCTTATCTTAAATAGCACCATTTAGATACAGCCAATGGTATTGAGGGTCGAAATATATTTTTGGAACATCATTTTAAAACCAATGGTGTTTACCACTTCCTGGATATTGATGAAAATGTTTTTGAGTGATTTCGGATTAATTAGGCTATTTATTATTTTATAAATTGTACTATTGTAGCGTAAGTTGGAAGTTAGAATATTTTTAAAGGTCCAAGATGTGTTTATTTTTTCATAATTTTATTTTTATTATTGCCGTCGAAATGCCGGCAGCATTTAATATACAAATATATATTAAAATAAAATATTGAGTTATTTATAATTTTTATTTATATTACCTTACAAGGGTCTTGTATCCTACAAGAGAGGATAAACAGGGTAAGCCTAGGGTAAGCATAGGATTATAATAATGAGCTTAGTGATATATTACGCCGTCTTATAGACAAACAGCTTGCGCCTTAGCTTTTCATCAACCTATTCTTATCATAAATTAAGATCTAGTTAATTAATGATGAAAATAATATTTACGTCCATTTTTGAATTGCTCTTGTGAATCTCTACTCAAATCTACTGTTGTAAATAAATTATCTAACATTAAGCGAAGATAGTAACCATAATATTTTACATCCACTGTTCGCCAGTATGTCTAGGTCCTATGTACCCAAGTGGTAGTAGTCTCGCTTAAGACTACTACACTAACAATTTAAAGTATTAAGAAAAATTTACCTAAACTTAATTAATTTATAATTAAAGGTTCCAAGTCTGTTATTTACATTTTATCAGAATGATCGACCAATGATACTAGATGACACAAGGACACAGATTTGATGAATAAAATTGTCAAAAATCAACCTTTTTTTTAATTCCATGAGTGATGATTCTTTGATTGAATATCACTGACTAGGTTTCAGAGATATTCTGTACATGACAGTGTTATATCAACTCTTCAATCAACAAAACCATTACGTTATGGGGATGGATATACGGGATATCACTTACAAAACTGTACGCTATTAAGTACTTTTGTTCCAATTTGAAATAAATCGCTCTGTCTAAGTCGCTGTGTCTTTGAAAAAACCAATCAAAAGGGTTGGTAACATTTTTTATAAAAAAGTTACCAACCCTTTTATTTTTATTTTTTGCAAATAGACAATGACATATTTATTTTCCGATTCCAAAAGCAATATACCTTTGCAAATGCTAAATTCTAGGCTTCCAGCGATTTATTAACCACATTATGTGAATGACATGGAGTTCAATCGCTTCAAATGTCAATCTCTTAAAACAATGCAACGGTTAACCCCTCATATTAATATATGTAAAACTCACAGGTATAACACACTATAATGGTGATACACACGTGTTCAAACACCAATAATAATATTATTTTCAACAACAAAGATCATCGCCACTTTGCGAATAGAGATACGCTGTCTGAATGATAATTGTTACAAGCAGAGTCAGAAACAGAAGTTTCACTTTAGGAGCTGCCTCCAGTATTCTTAAATAAATAAATGAGACATTACTATCAAGTTCCAAGTACTAGACAATCGATTTAATGCTTATTATATGTACTTTTTTTTGTAAATAAATATTTTTAATACATTACTAAGTATGTTCATCACACAAATACTTGATCATACATTAACTATGATCAGCAGTCCTACACTCGAGCACAGACGTCTTCAAAACTGAATAATTTACTCAATTATTAAGTCACAGAAATGATTCTTTGCTCGCATAGATTTTTTCAAATAAAGAATGATCACAATTTTTTTATTTGGCCAAATTACCACACGTTTAAAATGCCCATAGGTTTAAAAACATCTGCAGTGTCACCCTGCCTGACATTTTTCGACCACAGCTTTAGAGTCTAAAAGTTTCGTGTGTGCATAATTTAATACGATGCCTGTATTTTAAAACAAAACTGTCTTTTTAGTTAGATTTTTGTTTTGCGAAATAAACCAAAAAGCACCACTGAAATCAATGGATGGGAAAAATCACCTGCGTACTCCGTACTGTGCAGATAGAGTTTACCTTCTGTTCCGTTCTTTATCTGGCAGTATATTAATAACTAAGCTTTAGGCCCGACGTCGCCCGGATTTTTCCATTCTTTTTACTTTATTATAATGGCTTTATTTGATCCGTGATCTGAAATATTTATTTGAATTTAGTAGTGTTTAGTTTCTAGGTAATCGTAGGAGCACTAAGGTATTTAAATTATTAAGTATTACGCAGGTAATAGTGCTTTGAGATAGAGCATGTGTTCGGTCATAGTTTTAAAATAATAATAAGTAAGAGTAAGATTTTTGACTATTTCCTATCATAACAGAAAACATTTCTATTGTAATAGAAATTTATGGAAAATAATTGTAATTTGCCTTACAGAAATGCTAATAAGTATTTTTATAATAGTTACCATACAATAAAATGGATGAACCTTAATATTTTGCAGGTCCATTCAAATGATTACTTAGTTTTCAATTTTCTTTTCTAACAGGTCGACGGGCTACGATTATTTTTATGAAAGGAAAATTTGAACCATAGGACATAATGAACTATTAAACTGCCGTTATATTTACAATCGTAAATCAAACATGTGAGGTATAAATATATAATATTATGAATTATTAATGTGCTATGATAACAGATAAAGTCGTGTACCAATAACGCTTTGTTTAGGTTTTAAGGAATACCTTTAAGGCGCAGATATACTATAATGATAGACTTATAATGATTAAAAAATATATATTAAACTAAATCATTTCGGCAATAACTTGATATGTGAATATTCTAGATATCAATATCCTGTATATCAATGTGCCTTAGAGTTATATGGGTTAAACAAAAAAAAAAGACACTGGAAGACAGACACACTACAAAACAAAATTGTTTTATAAATTTTAGTGATTCAATTACCTTATGTGGGTACTTATGATTTTGTAAATAAGAAACTTCAATACAATTGATAATTGAATCAACATAATGTTGTTTATTGAGGTGATGAAATAATAAAATGCTTTGTTTTATGTTTGGCATACGGAATAAAATTATTAATTTACTTCACCTGCTGAAAGTGACACATTACATTAATACTCTAATACCGGGGGAGTCAGTAGTTGTATGAAAGTTCATTACTAACGTGTTTTTTTTAATACAGATAAAATATCGAATTTTAATAAAGGAAGGTTTTTTTTATACCACTAGCTGTTGCGGGTGACTAATGGACGTTGCTTTTTTTGTATATTTATTATTAAACTTTTACAATATCTTACGAGTCAAAGTCAAAATAATTTATTCAAGATAAACTACTAGGGTACCTACTACCTAGTTTTTAACGTCATTTTTTACCTTTAAGACAGCCCCCAAAACGCACGCCCTTCACACAAAGTCAACAAAGTCCCGAAAAACCGTTTTCACAGTTTGTCTGTGTGTTATTGCCCTTACAATATTAAGTAATCTACTAAGTACCATAAATGCCCTTTTTTATTGTTTTTAATGTATCTATCATGTATCCTATCAAACAAAATTAATATTCTTCTTAGCTATTAGACAAATAATTATTTTAATTTTCATTTAGATAATTGTTCTAATTATAATTATTTCTGTGTTTAGTTTCATAAGCATGATGTGGTCTCCTGTAAGTGAAGGAGTACACTAACTCAAATTAATTTTGATTAACCATATGTAGCAAATTGTGTACTCTCTTTGTTGGAGATCCTTAAATAAATAAATAAATAAATACAATACCTTGTAAAATATTATAGTACCTAACTAAATAATTCTTCGAGTAAACTACTGGTATTCAGCCGCATTTGTTGATACTGGAAGCCGACCGCTAACACTGCAACTAAGTTGGGAAAAGACTGAGATGATGATAAGATTCGAATAATTAGCTACCTAAACTGTGGTTAAGCTGTGATCTGAGGATCTCTGTGCAAATCACATCGCCAAAATAACAAGCATATAAAAAAAGTAAATAAGTCATTTGTATGTCTTCAAATGTATCACAAATCACTATTTCAACTGCTTTATAATCATTTCCTGTGTGACTACATCAGTATTCCTACACCGATCGTTTCCAAAATTTCGGGAACAACTGAATGTTTTTTGTTCTAAAAAGCGAATTAGAATGTCTTAAACGGTTAGCGCATGACTCATTTGGTTTTATACGTTAGTTTATTAAACAAAATAGTTAGAAGTTTAACTATGAACAAATTCCTGAAAGCAATCATTATTGACGCTGAACTTTCTTATCGGAAAATGTTCTTTATGCAAATCTCTTTGGTCTGTCTGTTTGATACATTTTAACACCAGAACCACTAAACCTATTATGATGAATTTTGGTATAGATTGGACCTTGCACAAAGACATTGGCTATCTTTTATCTCTTCAAGCAACTGCTTATTATTGTTTATATAACATAATATATAATAATATATTATAATAATTATTTATTTCAGACTCATCTTAGGATAACATCCATATTTGTTAGTACAATAAATTACGAGCTTACAAACTAATGTTAGTAATAAATTTATCGACATATTTATAATAATTATAAAAAATATTAAAAATTATAGCATAAGAGAATTATGTTGCCGATCTTAAAGGCTGTAGGCTCTTCCTCTTAGGTTTTATTACAATTCAACGGTACGACGCCTGAGGCTTCCAGACAAGCTGGCTGCTTATCAACCTATTTAGTGTCCCAGGCATGGATCCCTACTCAGAATGATTGGTTAGGTTAATCCACACGCTGGCCTAGTGTGGATTGGCAAACCACACGCGTCGTCGGGAAAATGTCTCAGGCATGCAGGTTTCCTCATGATGTTTCATTTCTACTTCAACGCGAAATGTGGAGGAGTCTCTGATGAGAATACAAACTGCCGCATGCATTGTTATTTTTTAAAATCCGTTCCTTAAGTTCATCATGAACTCATATACCGTATCCACTCATATACCACTGCTGGGCACGGGTCTCATCTCAGATTGAGAGGAATGAGGCTACAGTCCACCATGCTGGCCTAGTGCGGGTTGACAGACGTCACCCACCGTCGAGAAACAATTCTAAGGCAAGGTATCCTCACGATGTTATTCTTCACCGTTTGAGCATGTTTTCGTTCACACAAATTCGAAAAGTCAGAAGTGCGTGCCTTGGATTCGAGCTCGAGACCTTTGACTTGGTAGTTCAATGGTCATATTACTGGGCTATCACTCGGTTGCTTGTGATTACCATTTTAGGACCAGTCTACATTACGCCCTATGGAAGTGGGTCTACTGTACCTAGCTACTTTGTGAATCTAGTTTGTGTAGGCATCTAGCGTCTGGCTAGCACTAAATCTTTATACGACGCACAATGATGTCACACCGGAGTACTTCTCTTGGAATTCAGATATCGTATTGTATGACGAGTGGCTTAAGGGAAGAGCGGTAAGCGGTAGAGCTTATGTTCGTTAAGTGTGTAGATCTATGAAAAGATAAGTAAATAGAAATAGTAACTGTTTTATCACAATTATGAACCAAGGAAAAACCAAAATCAAAGTGAAGTATTAAAGCTTATTAGGTAGATTCGCACGCATCATACCATCACGCCCTTATTTTGCGAAGGGTTAGGCTGAGGTTTACTAATGTACACCTATAGTTTGCCATTATATTTGGGTCTCATATAATAAGGGGTTAGCTTATTACAATTAAACAGGCACAAATTCAAACTGCGAGCTGCTACTGAAAGTTTTATAGAAAAATCCAATAATACTTTGCTCGATCTAGGAATGGAACCCCAAGCATGGCTGTCGAGCTTACAACCACTAGACTAGAATTAGACAGGGGCGAAAAATGGCCGTTCTGTACGTAGTACTATTAGTTACCAGTATAACGCTTAAGCGAAGCGTTTTATTTTTTAACAAAACGCTCCGCTTATGCCTTTAGACCTTACCCAACGAAGACACACATTGACAACAAATCAATCGCGCACGCGCCAACGTTTGACATGTATATGCGCGAACGCACGGAATGTCGATCGATAAGCTCAGCGCTACTAAAAATAGGCGATACTGTGTTGTCTGAACAAATTGTACATATTTTATACGTTGTAGTAGTAATAAACAGATCATACAGGGAATTAAAACTACTAAGTCTATTTCTGTATTATAAAAAATAATTCCACCCTCCGGAGGGTCACGGGTTAGAGGGTGGAGGGTTTCTTTAATGAATTAATCCAATTGTGTACTAGTAAAGCTAGTTTTCTTCGTTTCATAATGGGTTACTGGACGATAGTCACGTTTTTGGTGTCTAGGATCTAGTGTCAACAAAATCCAATCTGAATCTATCCAATTCTAATTATTAGGCCTCCTATTTTATCCGCATTCATCATCATCAATAATTAGGCGAAACCCGCACAAGACGCTTGCGTTTATTGAGGTTTTCCGATCACCAAACTGACCTGTGAATCTGTAACAGTAGAGCTCCATAAATATGTCATCTAGTCCATTTTCCAAATTCTAATTGAGTAATAATTGTCTTTTCAATGCATTTAGGACTTCCTCTTGTAATGTGAACCCTGAAACCCAGGATTTTCTTCTGTATTGTGGATGCGTTTACATATACAAACTTTCACGCACACAAACACTCAGAACCAGAGCAACCACCTGTAGGTCATACAAATAATTGTTCCGTGCGGGGATCGAACCCACAACCCGTGGCGCCGAACCTGATCACTTCAAATATTCCACAGCTATCAAAGATTCAGAAGTTTCTTAATAAGTTTGAAAATCCATGTTACTGACATTTTTAGTTGAAACCTTCAATTGCAACAGGAAAAACAAATGAGCGAGCGCGCGACACTCAAAAACTTGCAAATCATTTAGCTATCACAAAAGTTTGTTATCTAATCATCGGTTGGCGAGCAATTTCGATCGCAACGGCGACCGCGACCACGACCGTGGGAATGTGAGGTGCGCGCGCATTATCGCGCGCGATCTCATCTGATAGCCGAGTTATCTGGCACGATCTGCGCACGAGTCAGTGCCGGTGCAAGATGTCTATGCTGTCCGGAGAAATGGGGATATTTCCGGAGTATATGAGTGAGGTATTTTTGTAAAAACTTTGTGTATGGAAGCTATTATTCATCCATATAACTGCCGTATTAGCATACTGGTCGTAAGCGCGTCTGCAACGCTAGCGGTCCTGGGATAAATTCCTAGGTCGAGATTGAATTTTAGGTACTCTGAAATTTACAGTAGTTTGGATTCCCGCCCGGGTAATCGTATCGGTAACAGTAGTCTTGTGGCAGTCACTATTTTCCATCACACGAGTATTCAACTTGTTTTCCAACCTAACAGACGGAAGACCTACAAAAACTACACATCCTCCTGTCCTATTCACAATAATTTCCCCGGCATGGTCACCGTAGTCGGGGGCGAGTGTTGGCGACGCTAGCGCCCTCACCGCTGTTTAATCGTGATTTTAGATTTTAAATGGACACGTAGAGATTCATTGGTTCGCTGAGTTGGAGAATTTCGGTTCCAACTGATTTGTTAGAAAATAGTTATTTGTTTAATGTTTGAGAATTAACTGTTGGCAATACTTATTCGACATCTTTTGACATATTTAAAAATAGAGTACTTAATTATGTAACTTATGCTTGAAATATTGTTTTCCATTCTTTTGTTCTTCTCAACTTCTCCAAGAGTTTAGTAAGCAGTAGTAATCTGTCATTTTGTTTGTATGAACGACCTAGTTCCTCAGCTGACTGCTTAAGCTGCTATATTATATGTTATAGTAAAATCTTTATGTTAAAGTTTAATTATTTTATATTAGACTAAATTATTGACTACACCTTCAACCACCTGTTATCTGTTTCTATTCTAGCTTCTGTCCATCCAATGGTTGTCTGAAATTGCGTTTAGCGATAAGACCGCCAATTGTACTCTTGTAACGTTTTCATTTATTTTTTTCTGATATGTCCTATACAATGTGTACAATAAAGCATATTCTATCTATCTATCTAAGGCGCTATGCGGCTCTCCAAACTCACACTATATGAATAAAGACGGTAGCTAGGAGCATTCTATTTTGGTTTTGCTTACCCCTAGGGGTAAAAACACTGTCATGGTAGTGGCGAATATTACGAAAACTATGACCGTGACATATAGGGCGGGAGAAGGCAAGTGCTTTTCTTCTTTCTTCGGGTGGGGAAATGATCCTTATGCCGCCCCGCTCGGGGATGCAGGACGACTATATTGGGCTCTCCGGCCAAGTGGCTAGCATACCTACTAAAAACCACCAGCACTACCACCTTCCGCATAGTGGTCCGGGAATCGCTCTCGCATGATCCGCTATCCCACCGCGGACGTCCCACCGCGGACGTCCATTGATGGACCCTCCCGGAGGAGCCAAGTGGCAATGGGCGACTAACGACGAGTCCAACATACCCTGCCACCTCCCCATTCGGCGGATGATCCATGTGGACTTTCCGTACGATAATAAAGGGGGTGAGAACGTGTGATTGTATGTAGGTATGTACGCAAGTAAATGAACTCACAAGTCGGTGAATATAAAAGGAATAATATAAAAACTAAATTGTTGCAATATCAATAAACAAAACATTTTACAAAAGTGTTTATTACCTCTGTGAAATAAAACTTTATATTAATTCATTGTTTATTGATGAAACCACAGCAATTATCGCTTGGTAAAAAGATTGATGGTACTCATAATCTGAGTGGAAATCCATCATCTTTTCTATAACCAACCCATCATCAACATAATACTCGCAAATTAATTTAGCCCGATTTTATTTGACAGCTCGAATAATTTATAAATGAATATACATTTATTATCAACATTTCTATATTAGGCCATTCAATCAAAAGTATAGGTAAACCGTCATTTGACCTCAACCTTTTTGAAAAAAAAAAACTAGACATACAAAAACAAATCGATATGAAAACAGAACAAACCACTAATTATTCGATTAACCGTTGAAGGGAGAGCAGATCGAATCGATATACATCGATAAGACAAAATCAATAAAATCATTGCCATATTAAAAAAAGGATGGTTGTTCATCATTGCCACATTAAAAAAAGATGGGTCGGCTTGTTTGATGTTAAAGTGTCGGCACTCGTTTGATGTTGTAATAATGCGACCAAATTGAGTCAAAGGCACTAAATGTGTGACGAATTGAGTTATCAAAGTGTTTCATCGACTTGTCGGCAGATTGCGATGATGATTATACAGGATGTTTAATAATTGATTTTATGAACTAATAACGATGTTATTACTGGGATTCAATTATTACTAATGTCTCATCGATTAGGAGTAAAGCTATAAACGCTTTGTTGAAATGTATTTATTTAAATTGCGTGTTGTAAAACTTGGGTATAATAATTATTTATCAATGTGACTACTTTAGACGTTTGCACTCCTTTTGATTTAAAAGTTCATCAACTGATGTTAATTAATTGTGTAGATGTATTTAGATTTAGTGTTTTCGGCGTTTCTTTAGCATTTCTTGAGAAGTTAGAAAGTACTGCCGTCATCTAGTTTTAAAAACCGAAAACGTTAAATCGTAAAAGATATTTTCACTGTTATTTTAGCGAGGGAAAAATTCGACTGCGGGCAGGATTCGAACCTGCGACTTTTGGTTCAATACACTAGACGCTATGACCACTAAGCCACCGCGAGTCCTACCCAGTAGATCGAAATTAGCCTTCACATTTTGAATTTACGTCTTTAAGGTGACATCAGTGAATCATCATCAAAAAACATCCATTGAAAAGCAAGTAAGAATGAGTTTCCATAGTAAATTGAGGATCAAGCCTTCGGAGAGTAGAATAAATCACACTTTTTTCACAGGTACCCATTTGGAAATAAAACATTCGAAGGTGTAAACTGATAACCATGCGTAAAGTTGACAATTTACACTTTTTTAACATAACAGCAACCTGTACATAAAAACTCTATAGGTACTTTGATAATGTCGAGGTCAAAAAGCGTTGTTTGCTGTTCTCTAATGTTATTTATTTTTTCGATGATTTGATACTGAAAGGTACCTGTGTCCAATCATATTGACAGGTTTGCGCAGAGTGATGTCTGTATGTGCAAGAGAGTTATTTTAACCTCTGAGTCAGAGGATGGGAATACCAATAAATATGATTTCTTTAACTGATTGAGAAAAAAAATGTGATAATTTGTTGATGATATCATGCTGTGATTATTAATCCGGTTAACAAGTAAGGCAGATTCAAATTTTATTTTCATTACTAAAGTCCAAGGGCTCGACACTACGATTTTCATCAATTAATCAGAATTAGTATTGTTCAATGACATTCATAAGGACTGTCAAAGGTAGACTAAGCGAGGTAGGGCATAGTGGGAGTAATTCCACACAAATTGGAGTTTCCTGAGCGGGGAATTACCTCCGCACTTCCCCGTTCGGGCAGCTTCATATTGCATTGCAGAAAATCGAAGTGAGCTGTGTTGTGTTCCTTACGGCGAGCAAGGTTGCCAGTGCTACACGAGGAAACGCTGTGTTGATAGTGGCAGACTTTGACCCTTATATGGACAACTCAACTATCCCTCTTTCGTTTTACAGGGTCGGCAACGCGCAAGTGATACCCCTGGTGTTACAAGCGTCTATAGGTTGCGATAACCGCTTACCATCAGGTGGGCTGTATGCTTGTTTGCCACCTTAGTAGTATACTATTAGATTTAGGTTCTTCTTGGATACCTACAGACTTTCAGAAATTCAGAAAGTGTGTTATTTTCCCTATCTGTAGTCGTATTTATTTTTGCTAAATTACCTACCTATATTAAATAAATAAATAAATCTAAGTATATTTCAGTTCAATCAATTTGCATATTTTTCCTATTTTGTTATGTCTCACTGGTGTTTGCCAATTTAAATAAGTTTTTTCTTTATTATGTTTTATGATACATTTCAGACTTAAGTGACCAGAAATGAAAGAAACTGCTGATACATTCCGTAATTGCATGGCGGGTTCCATACTAAATGTTGTTCATAGTAAGTCCGAGGACCCATTTTTGGTTTTATTGTGTACAGACGCCAGCCTGTAGGTCAGGCTATCCAGAACTGACATTTTTTCCCAATTATAAATAAATAAGCAGTGATAGCCTAGCGGTATGACCACTGGACTGCCAAGTCGAAGGTCTCGAGTTCGAACCCAAGGCACGCACCGCTGACTTTTCGAATTCATGTGCGTATTAATAATTAATTATCACTCGCTTAAACGGTGAAGGAAAACATCGTGAGGAAACCTGCATACCTTAGAGATTTTTCTCGACGGTTTGTGAAGTCTGCCAACCCGCACTAGGCCAGCGTGGTGGCCTAATCCCTCTCAATATGAGAGGGGACCCGTGCCCAGCAGTGGGACAGTATATGGGTTAATGATGATGATAAATAAATAAATAAATATTCTTGGACAATTTTACATAGCACCATCTAGTCGCAAACTAAGCAGAGCTTGTACTATGGGTACTAGACAAAGTAAGAGACAAGTACGTTTAAAGTTGAAAATCTATCAAATAAATTTGATAGGTTGTGGTAGCTTGATGTACTGGCCTCTGTACTATAAAAAAAGTAGCATATATTTAAAAAATACTTTTGCAAACTGTTGTGTATGCAGATGCCAATTCAATAAACTGTCTCTTGTAAAATATTGTCTATAGCTAGCAAACTATAGTTTTATTCATTACCCTTATTAACAAAACCACTGCGTTCCAATTTAACAATTAATCGTTGGTATAAATCACAGCTATCAATACTATAGTTAAGGCGGTTTCACACGGGACCCCGTCGCGACAGGTGCGCGCACGCAACCGACGGCTTCCGTAAGCAAACAGTCGCAGCTCATTAGCTAGACTGTACTTACTTCATTTAGATTTGTGGGGATGAATGATTTGTGTGCTAGATTTAAGTAATTTATTAGTAGTACATATTATAACAAAACATGCAATCGTGTAGAATCACACCTGTATTCGCGAAGACAAGTAGTATGTTGATGTACACCCCTACTCAATTTAGGGGGCGGGAGTATATTGCCACATCGTAAGCCGATAAGTAAAAATTAAAGAAGCTCACCCCTAAAGAAATCCTGGAGTTTATAGTAGCCATAGGGTTTAGCGGTGAACTCTGACGCAACAGTCGCAGTGCCGATCACATTAGACCGACTGCGGTCGTAGTGATACTAGAGCCGCAAATAATTATTAAAAAAAAAAAAACAATTGCCATTTCGTATCATTCTCCGAGCCTTTACCCAACGATGTTGAGTTCAGTTTCCTAGTCCAGCCAGATGTGGCTGAATATCAGTACTTTACACAAAATAACCACCATCAGACCTCCGCAACCCAATTTCTTAGGTATTACCGAGG
Source organism: Acronicta alni (assembly GCA_964056405.1). Classification (NCBI taxonomy): domain Eukaryota; kingdom Metazoa; phylum Arthropoda; class Insecta; order Lepidoptera; family Noctuidae; genus Acronicta; species Acronicta alni. Next base: position 14,954,455 of record OZ043925.1, on the reverse strand, counting down.
TCCCGAGGATAGACTGGTTATCAAGCCTTTTTTTAGGCTTCTGACCACATCTAACGGCTTTCAAAGATATTCGTATGACAACCGGGACCAACGGCTTAAGTGCTCTCCGAGGAGCGGAGGGACTTAGGTGTGTTAGAAATAATAATAATAATAACCGAAGAGGAGTGGAACCCCAAGAGCGCCCGCAGGACTCTCAACTCTGTCTTGCCTTAATTGGCCGGCCAGAGGGGGGCCGCCAGAGCTATATGCTCGGGGGTGGAAGTGTCTAATGGCGTAATAGCGGGGAAACCCAATCCGGGTCTCGTGGAGACTCGCGACGGTGAAACCGGGGCCGCACCTCTCTATACCCCTAGCCTCTCATACCGCTGTTGCCGCCTTCTGCCTGTACTGGCAGCTTTTCGGGGGGCCCAGCTAGTGAGGTGGCGAGTCACCGTCTGCCATCCCTAAGGATGTATGTTCAAGATTGTAAGGCAGACGTCGTTTTCCTCCGGCAGTAGAGGTTAGCAGTCCACCAAACCCCCACTTCCATAATCCCATATTTATAGTTCTATATTTTACAATAGTCCTGCACCCGCCCGGGATACTCCATGACTGTACTTTTATAGTGCAGGTGTGGAGTGTGCCGGGTTGGTGCCCCATCCCATATTTAGATAAAAGTTCTCCGAGGGGCCTTTACGCGTTGGACCTGTGTCCCCGCGCAAGCCTTCCAAAGGACCGGATGTCTTCCTCACGGGAGATATGCCGTGAAATCCAAAACGGAGATACATAATAATAATAATAAATACTTTTATTTTAGACCGTAGTCTATTTTGTTAGTATACAGGCAGCTTAAAACATAATGTTAGTACTTATATCTATTACATAAATTACATGACAAGAAACTTATACCTATTTATACGCCACACTGGCATGTAGACGTACCCAATGTCCCATTATGTGACTGTCCCATCTGTCTGCTACGGTTTTCAGGATGCTGTTGGGGCTAGCGCGTACTGATTGCTGGAAAGCAATCAATACCGGCCTCTGTGAACATACCGGAAGCACTGCAGTAGCGCGGTAACCCCATAAGCACTCTGAGTGCGTTATTGTATTGAACTGAAATGGTCACATATCTACAGACAGACCGCGGCTAGGATCGATTGTCAAAAATCTATATTTTTCTGCTCTAGAAACATTTAATAATAATTATGCAATGCAATACGGCCAGTCTTCTGGGAACGTTATCAGATGACAGCGATGTGGAGGAATACTTTCACGCTTGGACGTGATAATTATTAGTTCTTTTTATTTTCCTTTTTTTTGTACATTATGTGGGTAAATAGTAATTTGTTTTTTTAAATACCATTCCTATGTACAGAGGCCAGCACATCAAGCTACCACAATCTGTCAAATTTCTTTGATTGGTTTTCAACTTTAACACAATACAATAAGGTTCATATTCAATTGGGAAAATTTGACAGTTTTGGATAGCTTGACCTGCTGGCGTCTGTACTATATTGTGTTATTAGAAAAAGAAATATTAAAAAAAAATATATATATATTATTGTTTAAATAATTAGGCAGCTTATAGAAACAGACTATAATATGATTACGTTCTTTAATCTAAGCTAGGTTCGGTCATCACATGGGCTGTCAGCAGGTTACAGCTATAAATTGTCTAAGTACGGATGCGACAACCATCTGTGGCAAAGTTCAGCGATACCGCAATGAGCATGCGCAGACAGTAAGTCGAAGATAATTATCTTCACGCCTTAAGGTGCTGAGGGTTGGGCAGAGTACGAAATTTTGATTGTGACTAATTTATAAGCGTTAACGCAAAAGTGTTAGGATTAACTTCAGAGACGATTCAAAGTGTAATTTTATGCGGTTAAAACATAAGTGTTTGTGTTTGTCTGGGTGTATATAAGTATTATCTGAAAGACATAATAGAATGGTATCCTAGGAATGGAAAAAGACACAAGGGACGACAAATCAAGAGATGGGAAGATGACCTACCAAAAAGATGGAGAAGATTAGCTGGAAACAGAGATGAGTGGAAGAAACTAGGGGAGGCCTATGTCCAAAGACAATCTGACCAACAAACTGGTTGTTGTGTTTTTTTTTCATTCAATTTTTTAATATCTTATTATACTAGATTTAAAATCAGATTACCTACTTTTATTATTCTGAAGTACAGACGCCAGCAGGTCAAGCTATCCAAAACTGTCAAATTTTCCCAATTGATTATAAACCTTATTTTATTGTATTAAAGTTGAAAATCAATCAAAGAAATTTGACAGATTGTGGTAGCTTGATGTGCTGGCCTCTGTACCTACTAAAAATACATAAAAAAAAAATTAATCCATAGAAATTTCGAAATACCATTGAGCGGGCTCTGGCAATACTTCCAAACTTTGATCCCGATTTGATTCGCGAGCGAAAAATAATAACCGTGAATTAAAACATATTATGGCTAATTTCACAATAACAACTGTGCAAACCGGTCACTGATATGGTTTAGCTCCTACTCGTCACATTTCTGCGCTTTGGAGAGCGCGTAAAACAGTCAGATCAGAATTTTATTACATGTAAATAGTTATAATTGTCGTTATGTGAGCACCAAGAACGACATCGCACATATAGCGAAGATCAAAGCGGTCATGACATCACAGTACAGCAATATAAAAAAAAAACACCTTAATTGAACTGTTATTTAACTCTATTGGGGCTATGCACGTTGATGTAAAGGGATTCGACTCCATCGTATTATAGTTATAACTTCCCACCACACCTGTGAGAAGGGGGTTAGGCAAAAGGTGAAATAAAATGCACTCACAGACGATTTCAGTATAAATAGATATTTGGGAAATTTTGTACAGCACCATTCACAGTCACAAATTAAGCAGAGCTTGTACTATGGGTAATACATAATGGATGTAATACTTATATAAAAGAAACAACCAGACAAACAGAAACACTTAGTTCATATCATAAATCTAATAAAAAATCTATAGATTTGATGTCGACACTAATAATATTGATACTGACTTATTTAGCCGACGGCCTAGGGAGGGTAATGTTTTGTCTTATATATCTCGTGTTTTTATCTGTAGCTGAGACTGCATTGTTTTAATTTTCAAAATGGCCAGGCCAGACTCCATATTAAAATCTGCAAACCTCTTCATAATAATGATTTGTCTCCTAATATATAAAATTCTCGTGTCACAGTTTTCGTTGCCATACTCCTCCGAAACGGCTTGACCGATTCTCATGAAATTTGAGCATATCGGGAAGGTCTGAGAATAGGCCAACATCTATTTTTCATACCCCTAATTTTTTTTTTTATGGCAAAACAACGTTTGCGGGGTCTGCTAGTTATGTATAAATTCCACAATAGTACTGAATTCTATAAAACATTAACACGAGTACTCACTATCCGTAATCGCGTCATTGGGCTAGTCGGCGCGAGCGCACCTCACTCTAATAATGATCAATGATGTTCAGGCCGCGTCGGAAAAATGCCAAATATTCCATACATCACTCGTAGTTTGAATATTGACAGGCGGATGGTGTTGCTCTACCATAGTGTTATTATGTTACTAGAATAGAGCTTTACAAAGTACTTCACATTTTTTAATCTAAAAACATAATACTTAAATTATGCGATAGGTTAAAATTATGTTGGACTAAAAAATTAAAATTAATTTAAATAAATCTATCTGCTATTGTATTTTATTTAGTATTTACCTAATTATCAAATTAAAAAAACAATAATCGAAGCTATTTTATGGATTTACAGATGCTAATCATTGTTATAGAAACCATATGTAGGCTCTGTTTGAGTAAAGCTTTACTTACATTACCTATTTATGGTCATGAATGTATCGCAAACTAAATAATGTCATTAAGTCTATTGTATTATCTTTATAGCTCTATGGGCACTCATATAAGGTCAAAAACGAAAACTTAAAGAATCGTTTGGCGATGTAACGCGAGACCATTTGATTACTATTTGTAACGTTTATATATTAATCCAATTGAATGGAACTCGTGTTGTGATTGACGTAGCGGATAACGAGTTTATTTTGTTCGGGTCCAATGCGGACACAGCAATAGAGGATCAAGTTTTTACATAGATTAGGTAATTAATGGAGATGGGACGGTTGTGTTTGTTTTATTTGGGTTGTAGGCACGTGCAGTGCTTGGTGTTTGTGTTTTTGCTCATAATGTCTAGTCAAATCATTGAAAACCAATTCGATAGTCTTTAATATAGACTGTAATTATCCAAATATTCAAAATGTTATTATTTATTATTATATATTGAAGATTTACAATAGGTACAATACAATACAAATGGTGGTTTGGTTGGTTTAAGTTTTATTGAAGTTACTGTATCTATTGACTTAAAAGAAAATTGTTCGCAAATATTATACTTCGTAAATAAAACGAGCTCCGTGCCACGCGAAATCCTATGATATTAATCGATAGTAATAGTCAGAAGCCAGAAAAGTCTAACGAGTTTATCATCAGGATATCGGTATTGACCAGAAACGCATGTTGTAATTATTTAATATTTTTTTACGTAATCTATGTCCGATTGACAATCGCCGTTTGACTTCCGACCTTTTGCCTTCTACGTGACGTCGATTTCATTATAATTTTGGTAAACGGTGCTATGTTTCATGTAGTTGGTGATCTCACATTCGAGTATCGACAGTTTTACTTACTCAAACTCATAAACTTCGATATTAAAAAAAGGTACCATCATTGAATTTTTTTAAGTAATAATTGACCGTCCTCGCCGACCTTAAAAAATCATACAAGCAAATTCAACCAATCTACTGCATCCTGTAGAACAAGTAACCACCCGAAAATTACTTCAATTCTTCCTAACTCAATAAGCAAACCTTCCTTTCTTCTAAAATCAGCATGAAATGTCAAACGAAAACTTACTTCATTAATATCGAAAATGACACCACAATGTCATAGAATCATCTTTTGAAACCACTCAGTTTGCCAGACTAAAATCCATAAAAAAGGTGTCACTCAAATTGAAGAAAAACAAACAAAAACATGGCCAAGTCTAACGCCCCAACGATATACAAATTCAGTAAACAGTAATTATCACTACGACAAAGGACGAAGGTAACAGAATACAAAAAGTGTTAGAAAAACTTGCGGTTGTCAAAACAATCGTTCTCAGAAGTTCTGGGGCGCATTGTCTTGGCAGACTGTTAATTTTTGAGCTGTGTATATACGGGGTGGTGGTTTTCAGTCAAGAAATAATGTAGTCAGACTATTTTATGTAGAAATACGTGACACTTGTCTTTCTTTAGCAATTAAGGAATGTTAAATCGTTCTTGTGACAGAGCCAGCCACGTTTAGAAACGCGATCAGAAATCTGCACACGTATAAAAAAGGTATCCATTTGCTGATATAATTTGAACACAGAAAATACAATTTCATTTCCATCATTACGATGTCACCTATTAGGTATTTTTTACAGTAGTACCTACTTACTTACCTTTCCAGTAATTTTAATTTTTCTTTATGTATTGTATTATTATTTTAAATAACTGTTTATATAAGACCTCCCGTAATACAACATGCTGTATTTCGTTTCCTGTCAAATTCAAATGCTAAACGTCTTGCGCCCGCGCCCCTGCTGATCCAAAAAAATCTCATAATGTGTCATAAATATTCCGTAATCTGTCAAGAATGAGGTTTTAGACTATCGCAAAGGAGTCTCATGAGGATACAACCCTTTTTTCTAAAAAAAAATACAATCTATTTTAAACCTTAAGCTCTCGCATTTAGGATACATGAAATAATCTACATAGTTTGCTGAAATCCTGCAAACGATTTTAAACTTTATTTTTTTATATAAAGATAGTGAATATCACAACTTTTTGAATGGATTAGCTTCTGTGAATGTGAATTGAGACCACTTGGTTTTTGTGTGAAATTTGTCGATATTGATATTTCAATCCATGTCATTCTATTATTTGGAGTTCCGTTATTCAGCTATTTCCGTTGCAGTGTTTGAATGATAGAAGTCAACTATGTTATGGGATTATCTACCCGCACAAGTCAAATGAAACACAACGTCCTACGTGAGCGACGAATGCGAAGCGTTATAGTACATAGTTAACATATTCTTTTAAATTTAAATCAAGGTAATTTCACCCATGTAATTAGGGTCTAAAAAAATAGTAGGTATCTTAAGGAGTACAGAGAATATAATGTAATTTGTATATTTAAAGCCAGTTTGTTTAAAAGTTGCCCCACCAGTGTATTCTCCTGTATCAAATATCCTGGGTTTACGAACCAAAATTGTCACATAGATATACACCCCAAGCCGGAACAACTATCTACTTATCTGTGGTTCAAGCAAATAATTCTGTTCCGTGCCTGAATCGAACCCTCGACCTGTCATGACCAACCGTGCATGATCGATCGCCACTGCAGTAATTGTCCGTTGAAAATGTACAGCATCTTTGTATCAATAAGATTGTTTAATATAGCAGTGCATCGCTTCGCTTCATCGCGTGTCCTTCACGTAGGACGAAGGTGCCTGGTCTGATTTAATAATCCTCTGGTCCAACAATGTCTGTGGGCGAGCTAGAAACTTGTCGCTACTTCTACCCTATAACAAGCCTTAATCCGATCGAATTATTGCCCTACAATGCCCTAAATTATAGCTTTATCAATCCTATTCTGAGTATTGTGGTGGCAATGGACGGACATATCTGCATAAATCAATAAATCTTAATTATATGGCCTTATCGGTTATACTTGTTAAAGTTATGATTACCTCCTTGGACGTAATTGACAGACTTAGCAAGTCAGGAATGGTCTAGTATGTAATGGTCATTTGGCAGATGTCTATCGATGCCACTATTAAGTGAGGCGGGCTCATACACCCATAGTGTTCAAGATTACATTGTTGTTAGAGTTCAATTATGTGGAGAAGTATATTTACCGCAAAAGACATGTCAACTTTCACACAGATACAACTCACCTAAACTTACCGCTAAGTGAAATGGGAGACAGTTACGGAAAACCAGATTGGTGCGAAAAATAATTTATATTTTAATAAGATAAAACTCAACAGAGTATCGCCAAGTTTATTTGTGTAACTAGTCTGCGGTGTGACAACTGTACGGTAGAAACAAATTGTTTAACCGTTCTACGGAGACTAGAGATCTTGATACTTGATAAAAATAAAATCGATAAAATCCATTGATTTGATCCACAATATTCAAATCAATACCGTCGGTAATAGTCTGAAATTATTATTGCTCGTCACATTTTATCGCGTTATATTGATATTATTAATCCCGACGTTTCGGACGCTGTCCGTAAAAAGAAGTTTTATTTCAATGTAATTTGTAATATTGTACAATGTAATATTCGCGTAAATGTCAAAAAACAATATAATACAAATTTTGCAATATACAGCTGTCAACGTCTTTCTAATTAAACTTTACCAATCTCCATTACTTCCGTTGAACTGTTGAAAATTTTTTCACACCTGTCGCGTAATCCGCACTGTTGTTGCATCTATAGTAAACGCGCGGGGTGTGTGTGGCAGCGCATTCGTATGGTCTTTTTTATATAATATATTTATATTTATCTGTATTTATATTACACTTATGCTTCTTTTATAATAGTGGTCATAGAAATATTTATCCCATCAGGGGATCGAATCACAACCTTTGGCGCAGATATAACTCGTCCGTCTAAATTCTAAGACTCCATCCAGTATCATTTTACTCAATTTTTGATAAGAATATTTGATTTCTGAAACTTACGCAAATATTATGCATTGAAATAAAACTACTGACCTTGTTATGTCAGTTTACCCGTGACCATGCACGCTGTAAAGGGTCTGAAACTTCGGGATTAATAATATCAATATAATGCGATAAAATCCGTAAAAAGTATCTAGTTTTATTTCAAAGAATTTTTGATTCAATTTGTTGTGTATCAAAATCATAAATCGCGCTATAAAACTAATATCACTGCGGTTACATTAACATTAGCAGTTACCGCGGAAGTATAAAAATATAATCTATTTTAAACATTTGTCGTGGTGCTCACCTCCCTTTGCCGTCGGCGTAATGATATGCTGAACTAGGCTGTGGTTTATTACGGTTTAGTGGTTTGTCTAGTATGGTCGCAGGAGTGCGTTCGTTGGGGTCATAATGCTTTCTAGTTATGGAGTAGTGGTAAGGGAGAGGCATAATTCTTTCTTTCAATTTTAAAACCCACTTTTTGAAACCGTGCAACTAGTTTTAGCAAAACTAGTTGCATGTTGCAGTGCTATTATAATGGTCTAATTGAAATAAAATATTTGACTTTGACTTTTAACTTTGAAAAGAAAAACCGACTTTAATGGCGTTTCTTTTGTTTTCAAAGTCCTTCATCTTATGTTGAAGGTTCGAAGTATCGGGTTTGAGTATCGATAACCTGAAAGAACCACCCTAATGTATCGCTAATACTGTGTATGGAGTATCACTATTTATATAATACTATCTGTTGCCCTCGTTTTCACCTGCATCCAAGTCTTTTTGAGACAAGGGTAGCTAATCTATCTCTGTACCAAATATCATCAAGACCGGTTTAGGTGTGAAAGCGTAACACACATACAGAGTTACTTTTGAATTTATAATATTAGTAGGTATGTCTCCCTCGACTAGTACTCTAGAGGTCATAGTTCGATTCCTAGTTCCGCAAAGTGGGTTTTTCTATGAAGTGGCAGCTTGGAGTTTGATTTATGCCTGGGCAATTGGGAATGGTATATTATGTATGTTGTATCTCTAATAAAAATTCATCAATTACTTCTGCTAATAACTTCAAATACTACTTTGCTGATATCTCAATCAAGACTATACTTAGTACAATTTCATTATTACAATTAAGTTCATCATAAAACCCATACCATTTCACACGCGGTGGTATACACTAGACTTTATAACTTCCTCTTTTTGAACCAACTAAACCACCATCTTAACTTGACCTTATACTTACCACCCAAGTGGCCCGTGTTTATCCCAGTTTTGTTTATATCGAGGAGGGAGGAAAGGTCTGGTTAAACTGGTTTTTGATTTTGGTGCTAACAAAAGTAATATCAGTCATTAATATCGTTAACACCATGATTTTCCCGTGTGAAAACGTCACATCAAGGGGTTAATGTATTTTAAGGAATGTCTTCTGTAGTTTTTGATATTTTGAATTGACATGTAGAAGAGAGGTAAGGCATAGTGGGAGTAATTCCACTGAAATTGGAGCTGCCCGACTGGGGAAGTACCTCCGCCTTGCAGAAAATCGAAGTGAAATAACACAGCTTTGAGCTGTGTTGTGTTCCTTACTGTGAGCAAGGTTACTAATGCTCCACGAGGAAACGTTGTGTTGGCAGTGGGGGGACTTTGACCCTTATATTGCCAGCCCTGTAAAACCACCAGTGTTGCAAGCGTATATAGGCTACGGTAACCGCCATCAAGTGGGTTGTATGCTTGCTTGCCACCTTATTATTATAAAAAAAGGTAATCAGATTAAAAAATCTTTTAATTATATTATAAGCCATCTATTTATCATCATAATCAACCCATTTAATTTGTGTTTTAGGCAATATTTTAAAGTTTTTTTCTGTATAAATAAACATTATTATTATTTTCAGTCCCACTGCCGGGCAAGGTCAATAGTCCACCCCACTAGCCTAATGCGGTTTGACAGACTTTAACACACGCCGTCGAGAAAGTCTCTCTGCCATAAAGTTTTCCTCACGATTTTCTCCTTCATATTTAAGGGAGTTATTAATCGGCACGTAATTTCAAAAAGTCAGAGGTGCGTGCCTTGGATTTGAACTCGAGACTTACAACTTGGCAGTCCAATAGGCATATCACTAGATTATCACTGCCATTCATTTAGTTAAAATAAGACTTGAAATTAGTTTTGTTTAGTCTTAAAATGATTTACACAGTGCTCCTTAGCGTTGTCTGTGGTTTGATCTAGTGCTTAATAATGATTCTGTTAGATAACATATATTTTTTTAGCCATAGCGTCGAAGCTCACCGCTCGATCATGGCGTCAATATGCACACGTATGATAGGTACTTCAAATGTTTGTAAACGCAACCATGACACTAAAAGAATCCTAGTCTAAAGTTATTTCGTTTTAGAAAAAGACCCGTTATTCCGAGCACAATATATTAGGTTAATTTACTTAACGTTGTTTGACCCCTACGAGGTTTAACCGACAAAAACGATGCATTACCGACCGACCTGCCTGTCAGAACTCATACACCAATTAAGAAGTTTTTATAACTATGCAACTGCATACATTTTTTCTCGCCCAAAGGTCATTTTTTTTACAATCCTATTTGCACTGACATCATCCAATTAGGAATAAAATTACCAAGAAAACATCATGGCACCGTCATTTTTATATCACGACTGAAGTTTTGGTCTAATTATAAAAAGGTTTCGCATAATGTAATTAGTTTTTTGTGCATCAGGGATTGGGTGGAAAAAATCAATCTGATACGGACTCGTGCCAAATCGGAGTGGCTGTGTTTTGGATTCAAAAGCTTTTTAAGGAAAACATTTATAATGTAAGGTTGATTCTTAAATGGAGTATAATTCTGAGCAGTTACCGAATTTAATTGAATGTAGATACGAAGGAACACGGGTGCTCCTAAAAGCAAACTGGATAATGGATTTCTCGCCGGGTGTGATGTTTTTGAATTAGATTAAAAATACAAATGGTCCATTCTATGATTTCACAAGCATTCGATTTGATAAATTTAATTAGTAGCTTCATAAAAACAAAGGAAGTATTTAACATAAAATATAATTTCATTTGTCTGTCCATCTATTTCGTTTAAGCTTTATTAAAATTGCATATTTTAATTGAATTACTCTACGAAGTTACTAAGTAAAGTCAAGGTACCGTCAAGAAATAATGATAGCTTGTGTTTATTAGTAGATATGATTTTAAGGAACTTACTTTCACTAAGATTTCTACAGTTTGGAGTATGAAATCTTGGCGCAGAGGATAAGTGATTGACTCCCGTGCGTGTTTATCATTTAGGCAAATAAATATATTAAAATTATTATTACGGGAAATACAGGCATGATATATTAGTCACACTATCGTCTACCGTTCACTAAAATTCTGGCAGAGCTAAGGGTACGTACAAATTATGATGCGATTAAAATAAAATAAGGCGTCAAAACTAATGACCCATTTTATCCCAAAAAAATAACCTGATCGAGTAATTGCGATAACCAAAAACGTGTTCATAATTTTTGGATCATTAGGGTTTTCTCAAATTCGGCTACCGGTCACTTATTTTTTTTCACTTAGGTACGACTTATAATCGACTGCCGTTTTCGCAACGATGAGTGAATTATCTTTTTTTGTTAACTGTACTTCCTCATTTTAATGTTATTATTATTTTATAATAGCGCAATCTACGATTAATCTTTGATACAATTTAATTTTGTGCAATGAACTTTAAATTACATTTTGTTTTTGATTTTATTTTTGTTTTTATTCTCAGTCAATCAGACTATGTTTCCTGATGCGATGGTTCCTGTATTTTTATGTTTCTCTTAATTTAATATTTTGAATAACATTTTGTAATTACAAATAAATTTGGTGTTAGAACGCCGAGAAAAATCTCTAAAGCGTGAAGGTTTCCTCACGATGTTTTCTTTCACCGTTTAAGCGAGTGATAATTAATTATTAATACGCACATAAATTTGAAAAGTCAGAGGTGTGAGTGGATTCGAACTCTAGACCTTTGACTTGGCAGTCCAATGGTCATATCACTAGGCTATCTTTGTACCACAGCAAAATTAGATAATTAAGATTAATTAATTATTAGATTAATTAGTTGTATTGCATTTTGTTTTCTTTTGTGTACTCTGGTGTCCTTCACAAAAAAATTTAGTTTCTATCGACGACCTCTGTGGTCTAGCGGTTCGACTGTTGATCATGGGGTCGTGGGTTCGATTCCCACAGGACACAAATATTTGTGTGGATAAATCATGAGTATTTGTGTTTGTCTGGGTGTTTCTTATGTATTATAAGTATGTATTTACTACAAAAAAAAAGTATATAAGTATTATATACATTGTCTAGTACCCATAGTACAAGCTCTGCTTAGTTTGGGACTAAATGGTGTTGTGTAAAATGTCCCAAAAATATTATATTATATATTATATCTTTCTTTCTTGCTATTAGTAGATATCTGCATTTTTTTTCTATCATACGGAAAATTCTCATGAAACGTCCACCACCTGTGGAGGCAGCTGGGTATGTCGGCTAAAAATAGCATATGTCTTATTTAGCGCTATGTATCACGGTCATGCGATTCGTGACATGCACCACGTCCGTGACAGAATGGACAAACGCTAACCTATCTCTTAAAAAATAAAAGGAGTACTTCTCACGTATTTATACAAATAAATAAAGAACAACTTTACCTATCAGCACCCTTTACTCTATTACTAATGACTCATACTAATTCCCCACTATAAATCTCGGCCTGCAGGAGAGTGCATTTCAACTTCAATATGTTAACATTTCGCGAGGCACAACGTGCGAACGACCATAGCTCATCCGTTGCTATCATTTATCATAACATCACTGCGCATAGGGTCCGCATGCGAACGGTTAAATAATGTGGACTTTTCACCAACAAATAAAATTAATCATAAAATCTTTTTTACTTTTTATTTTTAATATTCCTTTCTAGCTCAAGTAAGTATTACAAAGTTTTTAAGGAAAATAGAAACGATGTCTATCTTATCTGTATTTTTTTTTTTTTAAATAAAAAAAATACACCTTTTCTTCGCCCATTACGACAATTATGGGTACAAAATGTCATTTATTAAATGTGTAGGTGCAATTTAGTTAGTAGGTAGGATATCTACACACTAAACTAAATTGTGTCGTGTAAGTGGTCTTAAGCGCAGCTGCTACACTTGAGATTCTAGGTTTGATCCCCGAGTTTGTATTTGTCACGATTAATAGAAATAGCTCATGGCAATTGAAATGGCCCCATATTACATAAGACCTAATCATATCGCCTAACTGTTGGTGTACTTTAGTACACCTCTGCCTAACCCTTCGGGGATTACAAGTGTGATGGTAAGATGGGTATCTTTTATTTTATTTTTTCCCTCCTAAACTTAAACCTTGACGTAATGAAACGCAGAACTATCCTAGAAAACTCTTAAACATGGACAGTCTATCTAAATTATGATACGCGAACCGATTTACATACGTTATTGAGTGTGAGTCGTTGACACGCTGCCTGCCCTCCGTCGGCACAGCTTGAGGATATTATTGATGTTCTAGACCAATGTACAGGGTGTTCGCAGGCATATGTTATGTAGAGTAGTAATAAAATATCATAGAATATGTTGTAAGTTTATATATCGGTTGCAGACACATGCTTTTTATTTATTGGAACGAAGTTCCTTATCGCGCGTTGTGAAAGGGGGCTAGACGGAAAAAAATCTTACGAAAAGTTGTCACGACACTTTTTGCTTGTCAACAATATTTGAATTTCGAATTATTGAGTGAATGACAATATTTGAATTTCGCGCGTTGTGAATTGTTGAGTGTATACAGGTTTTTTTATTTTTAATTATTAAATTTTAATGAAAGGAACTTCGTTCCATCCGGGTGTCCCTTGACACCTCTCAAGTTTTTCTTATTTTATTTATAGTTTGTTCATGATCAACCCATATACTGTCTCACTGTTGGGCTTGGGTCTCCTCACATATAGAGAGGTTACAATCCACCACGCTACGCTGGCTTAGTGCGGGTTGGCAGACTACACACACTGTCGAAAAACATCTCTAAGGTATGCAGGTTTCCTCACGATGTTATCCTTTACCGTTTCAGCGAGTGATAATTAATTATGAAAAGTCAGAGGTGCGTGCTTTGGATTCGAACTCGAGACCTTTGACTTGGCAGTTCAATGGTTCAGTATATCACTAGGCTATCACTGCTTCCATTGCAGTTCATTTATAGTTTCTTGTTCACTAATTTTCTACACTCACGGTATTAACAAAAGAGTTAAAGAATTTCATAATTAAATAGAATTCAACTGCTTCAGTAGCCAAGTGGTCGCAAACACGACTGCTACGTTGAAGGTTTAATTCCCAGGTCGACCTGTGTTATTGGGGTTTTCTATGAAATTCTCAGTGGCAGCTTGCCAGTGCCAAATTAATGGTTATAGGATCGCCCCTATTACATAGGACTTAAACATACCGGTGAACTATAGGCTCATTAGTGTATCATCATCATCATCATCAACCCATATACTGTCCCACTGCTGGGCACGGATCTCCTCTCATATTGAGAGGGATTAGGCTGTAGTCCACCACGCTGGCCTAGTGCGGGTTGGCAGACTTCACACATATTTCACACTTCTTCACTTCACTACTTCATTAGTATATACCTATCGACGTCTGTGGTCTAGTGGTTCGAGTACCGGACTGCTGATCATGGGTTCGTGGGTTCGATTCCCACAGGACACAAATATTTGTGTGGGTAAAACATGAATATTTGTGTTTGTCTGGGTGTTTCTTATGTACTTATTATAAGTATATATTTACAAAAAAAAAGTATGTAAGTATTATATCCATTCTCTAGTACCCATAGTACAAGCTCTGCTTAGTTTGGGACTAGATGATGCTGTGTAAAAATGTGCCAAAAATATTTATTTATTATTAGTATAATATCTCTGCTCAATCCTTCGGTGAGTAAAGGCGTGATGGTTATTCACGGTAATTATTTTTAGCATAAATACAAGTTTATACGTCGAATTCGCGAAATGTATAGTCTAAATATAATATTAAGGAAGACAAAGTGAAATTTCAGAAAACCTTGAACATTCTAGAGACACTTCTGAGCAAATCATTGAATGCCATTGGTACTACTACAACTGCCTATCAATCAACTGTAAGAATTACCATTAATTTGAGATTAGCAACGTGAAGTTTATTTTACCAAGTCATGAGTTCAAGGTTGTATTAACTTTGAACTCTTGCCTTGGTAAAATAAATTTCACATTGCTTAATTGGTCTAGAAGTTGCAAGACAGGCGAGCGTGAGGTCCTGGCTGTGAATTCTAAGTGAAGCAAAGTTTAGTGGATTTTATAAGAAATTCTCAGTTTAAGCAGCTGGGAGTTCGTATTTTTTTTATTATTGGTTAACGATAGTCGTCGTTTGATGGTGTGGACTTGTTTTTGTATTTATATCAAAGACTTTACACGAACTACATTAGGTACCATACTAGATAGATATTATGATATGTCCCTTTACTAACATTTTTTTTTATTCTACTAAGGTGGCAAACAAGCATACGGCCCACCTGATGGTAAGCGGTTACTGTAGCATATAGCCCCTTGCAACACCAGGAGTATCATTTGCGGGTTGCCGACCCTGTATTGAAAGACGAATAGTTGGGTTGACAGTATAAGGGTCAAAGTCCCCCCACTGCTAACTCGTGGAGTACTGGCAACCTTGCTCAACGTAAGAAATACAACACAGCTCAAAACAGTGTTATTTTACTTCGATTTTCTGCAAGGCGGAGGTACTTCCCTAGTCAATCAGATCCAATTTGAGTGGAATTACTCCCACTATGCTTATTTACTACCTCTCTCTTCTCTGACATGAAACATTACCCAGCCTCAACTTTACACAGTCGGTTAAAATGCATCATTCAAGTTAAACACGCTGTAAGGTTTAACTAACGTTCTGCACAAGTACCGTTTGTAATTACGTTGTTGGGAACTTTGTTATACTTAACTTTAACTCATCAGTTTAGCTCATTTATTACTACAAATGTTCTGAAAGAGAATTTGTTAGTTAACGTCTGTATTTCTAGAATGTATCTACATATACGATTATGTGGTATTAATTCGGTTTAAAATAAAAAGTGATGCAATAGGCAAAAAAATACCTTTAATAAATTAAAAATGAATTATAGATACTAATATGATGTCTTTTCAACTCTAATCTAAAAGTGAGTTAGTGTTTACCTGGGTATTATTTATGTATTATAAGTATGTGTACAAAAAATTACATAAGTATTATATCCATTGTCTCCAACCCATAGTACGAGCTCTACTTAGTGTGGGACTAAATGGTGGTGTGTAAATTAATGTCCCAAATAATTATTAATTATTAAAATTGTCATGTTCCAGTTTCGTTGCTAGTCCGTACTAAATATAAAGTTATTTAGTTACAGCTAGGTGGAGGCCTCATTTCAGAATGAGAAAATCACAGTTCAAAAAGCTGAATCAAGCATTTAAGTTGCATCACTAACTGAAATGAAAAGATCTATTTTGCCGTTACTTAATGCATATACTAGGTGAGTTAATTACAAGTACTGTTAATCACATATTTAAAACATGTGCTCCATTAAGTGCTGCACGTAATGCGTTCACGATTGTGTATAATTACTAATTAGTATTAATTAGGCTGTGATCGTGTGGTTTACATGAACTACCCTATGACCTGTTGAGTGAGAAACCAACTGAGGGATGGTACACAGGAAAAATATTAGGTTCAATTATCAAAATACTAGGTTCACAATCATGGGTAATAAAATGAACCCAATATTTTCTTCAATGATAATTTTTTTGGGAGGCATCGAACATATTCCGTAGATTTGATACCAAAAATTAAACGTCGTAGAAAACTAAAGTGGATCGAATCGAATCATTTGGTATTCTATATTCTGTCAAATCTTAAAAAGACTGAATAAAATATTTGGTAATTGTAAAATATCATAAATTAGAGAAATATGCATTTTCATGTAATGTCAAATTGGACGTTTTTTTGTCCTAGAACAGTATTGGAATATTTTACAAAAATAATTTTCATCAAAACAATTTAAACGGCCCAGCGACTTATACCCTAATAAAAATATGAATTTTAAATACCATAAACCCATAACAAAGCCTCAATAAAACCACACTAGAGACATCTATTAACGAAAAAAACGGTCTAGACGCCATGTCACCCATTCAAACTTGTTCGAATCCAAATTCGAAATTCGAAATCGTATCGCGTCCTGACGTTTCCGCTACGTGCAGTTTCCGGCGCGCACGCGCACAACGAATTAGTAATCGCGCTTTTACATTCAGAAATGTTTTTTTTTTCTTTTTTTTTACTCCCACTATATGTATCCTGTGTTTTGATTGATGGCGCGGAGATAGGCAAAGACCATTACGAGTCGAGCCTCATAGGGTCCCGTTGATAAATTGGTTGCTTGTATTCGCTGCGTGTGCGCACCGGGTTTGTTCGCAATTGGTTCCCCGATGTGGTGTTTTGTTGTTGAAATTTTAATGGATGATTTTTGGTTGTGTAGGAAGGTGTTAAATATTATTGACTGTAAATGTGTGTTTAACCACACTAAAAGGGTTGAAGACATAAAACTTAATGGACTTTTTTAAACTCAAACTAATTTTGTTCCGAATTTGCAGAATGCTTTTGATATTCTCTTCAATTATTCTCCTCAGTGTTGATCCCTCAACAAATCGTGTTCTGAAAACGCCGTCAAATATACAATGCAAAAATATACAAATCAGTTATTAATATTAAATTATTCAAATAGAACGCGATAGCTCGACGCTGACTTATGTCTCCGCTAGTTAATATGTATCACGTCCGTGATTGGTCGTTGACAGGTGACGTCATCGACGTACGCGCCGGTGCGGTTGCAAACTTGAATTTTAGTTGCTTATTTAACTTCTATTGGGTGCTTTATTTATGGTTGTGAGCGCAATTTTCAACGACACCTTCTAGGTAAATTTGCAGTTAAAAAAAAGATTGTTATTTCGCAAAAATAGGTATGTAAGTAAAAACTTAGTCTAAAATAAGATTTTGCAGATTACAGAAAATCTTGTTTCAATTTACTTTTCCGTTTTGAACTCATAGCATAATGTTGTTGTTACTGAAAAAAAAATTGTATTTTGAGCATAATAGTGATCAAAACAAAGGGAGGGAAGCGACTGCAAGGCTGATACCGCCACCCGCCTGATTTTCATGTACCTTATCTGGTAAATATAAACTGGAATTAATTAAGAAAATAGATAACATAGCTGTAAAGGGAAGTCATACTATATAGTTATTGATTCTGTTGATAAGAATATTTAAAGTTTAAAACAACATTTCGTTCCAAAACTCAAAAAAATCTCACTTTGCTTTACTTATAAGATCATCATTATAATTAATTAGTTAGTGTTTTTAAATCTAACTCAAATTAGCAAACATCCTTTTAAAAATAGACCAGACAGTTTAATACCACCCGTAATCCAATAACAATCAGACACAATAATCCTTACACACACTCACGCGCATCAAATATGGCGCTACCACTACCGACGTAATAATCACAGTCTAATTCTAATTCAAGTAATACACGCGCTTATTATTCCAGTCGCGCGCCGACCACTGACGATACAGGTCGTATGTTAAATACAGAACAATACGATGATCTATATACGAGGTGTACACGAGCGCGGGGATGTATATTGAATAGTTATGTCGTGTGGGAGGCATAGAATAAGATTGTTGCGCGATTAGTTTTGTGCCTACTGCTTGAAATGACGAGATAGTAATATCAATTTAGAACAAATCGAGATTCCTTGATGTTATATAGAAGAAATATTTTATATTCAATCAATCTCAATTAAACTTAAAATATTTTTGATGCTCAGTTAACCCAAACCATGATTACTGAGAAGGCAGCATGCTCAGCAGTCAGAGGAAATGACATGAAGAAAACACTCAATTGTGAAATATTATTAAATTCAGCTGTAGTCATTTTAGGGAATAGATTAGGTAAATGGATAAACTAAGATATAAAATAAATTTGGGAACTACGTTCGTTAAAAAGCATAACAGTATTGGTATAGTCAAATAGAAATGATGTTTACTATACCCTAAGGTCGCTGGGAGTCATTGGATGCAGACAGCAACCGGTTTTTTTGGAAGTCTATGAGGGAGGTCTTTGTTCAGCAGTGGACCTACTGTGGCTGATATGATGATGACGATGATACTCTAACTTAACATATTAAGATACAATATGAAAAAAGTTATGCACACTACATTATTGGTTATTAGGAGGAGGATTAGGTACTTACATAGATAAATATTAGGTAGATTACATGCATCGTAATAATCATAGATGGTCTCTTTTCGTTTATAACTTAGTCTCTGCCAATAAATTCTAAAACTTATTTAAATGTTGTATCACAGTTTAGAGATACGTATCTTTATATACGGGATTTCCTGCGTCTGTCTACTGTCGGACATGTCGCTAATTTCCACGGAACCCTGATTCACGTCCCAACGTTCTGTGGGCTGAGAACTGAGGAACCCTAAATGACATTGTTTTGTATTAGGAGGACAAAGTGACTGACTGAAATAGTTCAATGATTTATATTAAGCGATGACTTAAAATTCTTTATATAATTATAAGAATTTTGGGGGTTAATTGACATTATTTCCTTTATAAATACAATTAAATTTTCAAGAAATCTTAAGTATTTTATGAGTTGGTTCGGTTGAACTTTGAAGACGTCTGTGGTCTATTGGTTCGCGTATCGGACTGCCGATCACGAGGTCGTGGGTTCGTTTCCCAATGAGGGAGTCATAGGACACAAATATTTATGTGATGAACATAAGTGTCTGTGCAGCTGTTTCTTATGTATTATAAGTATTAATTACAATAAAAGTATATAAGTATTACATCCATTGTCTAGTACCCATAGTACAAGCTCTGCTTAGTTTGAGACTAGGTGGTCCTGTGTAAAATTGTCCAAGAATATTAAAAAAAACTTCAACTGATCTGAAACTCGACTAAACTGGACTAAACCTTGTTAAGGATTCACAGTTACAAATTATGATAGTAAGCAATAACATACTTCATATTTTAGTGTCTACACGAAAAGGGTCTTTAAGTTTTAACTGTCATTGTGCTTTTAAAACTTCTATCTGGGAAAAAATAGACATAAGGGCTGACGTTATAGGGCTGTCTTAAATGTAAAAATGACGTACAAAAAGTACAGACGCCAGCAGGTCAAGCTATACGAAACTGTCAAATTTTCCCAATTGATTATGAACCTTATCCCTTTGTATTAAAGTTGAAAATCTATCAAATAATTTTGACAGATTGTGGTAGGTTGATGTGCTGGCCTCTGTACTATCTAGTACTCTATCTTGAATAAATTATCTTGACTTTGACATAATATAATATGCGATTTTTCTTTCCTACTTATTCCTAATAAATATTAGGAATAAGTAAATAAACGCGTAAATACGCGTATGGGTACTGTTTCCAACATTACTAACATAAATGAGCCGATCAGCTGTCAAAAAAATATATCCTTAGTCCTATTCGCTCCCTAGCACAGCAGAATCGATATGACGAACCTCAGCTATTCGTGTCGAGCGACGCGCTCAAGTTAATTGTGATCTCATTAAGTTACTTGACAGGCAGCAGTTGATCCGCATGAATATGCATCATGCTGTCAATATGCACCGTGCCGTCATTGCACCTGACGCTTTCACCGTATACTACGATTTTTCGCCTTTCTCTAAGTAGGGTAATACGGTTTGTTAAGTTGGAAAGCCGACTGACTGTACATGTTTCAAGAGAGGTAGAGAGAGTGGGAGTAATTCCACTCAAATTGGAGCTGCCCGACTGGGGAAGTACTTCCGCCTTGCAGAAAACCTAAGTGAAATAACACTGCTTTAAGCTGTGTTGTGTTTCTTACGGTGAGCAAGGTTGCCAGTGCTCCATGAGGAATCGTGATGGCAGTGGTGGGGACTTTGACCCTTATAATGCCAAACCAACTATTCCTCTTTAGTTTTATAGGGTCGGGAATGCGCAAGTGATATCCCTGGTGTTACAAGCGTCTATAGGCTACAGTAACTGCTTACCATCAGGTGAGCCGTATGCTTGTTTGCCAACTTAGTGGTGTATAAAAAAAACTGGGAATAAAATTAATTGTGGTAACTGCCTCATCGGTCTAGTGATCTCAAAGCAGCTGCCGACCTCGGGTTCAGGAGTTCCCGGAACGAGCAGTGTTATTTGATTTACTGTTTGGGAATCTTCACAAAAGTTTAAATCATACTGGCGAACTGTGTGTATAGGTACACCTCTACTTACCCATTTGGGGAATTCTCGCGTAATGGTATCATCATTCATATATTCTACATTGTAAGACTCATATATTTGTTACTATTATTTGTATGGACTTTAAAAGAGACTAACATTGATGACAAGTTATACAGTTTTGTATGAAAAAATAACAAACTTAAAAGATTAATCTTTCTTACGAGACTAAGAAATAAAAACATAACATACCATCACGCCTGTATTCCCCGAAGGGTTAGGCAGAGGTGTACTATTGTACACCCACATTACGCCGGTATGTTTAGGTCCCATGTAATAGGGGGCGAGCCTATTGCCATTAACCGGGCACAATTAATCCAGACTCCGAGCTGCTACTGAGAATTTCACAGAAAATAAGAAATAAGAATAACAGACTAAGAAATAAGTCCGTATAAAACAGTGATAAAGTCAGCCGTCGCCATAAGTAGTATTAAAATAATGTGTTGTAAGTTTGCCAATTTTATTTTGAACATAAAGAACTGTGTGTGGTCTCCGCTATTTAATATGGATGCCTGCACTTCACTGGTTGACAAACGCGGCTAAGGGATTATGGTTATTTGTCAATTGTTTGGACGAAAATAACCTCAAAGTTATTTTAGCGAAGGAAGGAAAATATCAACCGCGGGCAGGATTCACACCTGTGTCTTCTGGTTAGATACACAAGACGCTATAGACCACTAAGCCATAGCTAATCCCCCAGGTTGAAATTTGTGTTCACATTCTATATTTACGGCTTTATGTTGAAGTCTTTGCTAAAATTACTTTAAAATCTTAGCATGGCAAATCCAAAAAACTTCACAATCAAATAGTTTTGTTTTCATATAAACCATAGAATCGTAAGGCCCAACCTAAATTTAGGTCGATATACATTAAGTACTATAAAAATAGGTGCAAGTAGTTTGGGCCCAGAATTTTGGTCGGCTTTTCACGTGTGGTGTATTTTATGATAGAAATATGTATGATTGATATCACTGAGGTTTTAAGTTTATGAGGGACTTATAGCTTAGTAACAACTAAGTTGATTAACCGATCTGCAAGATAAAGCTGCGGTTACCGCGGTCAATGTGTGGATGGGTGAACTTTCTTAACACATCGAGACCCCTCCGTGCCTCAGAGTTGTCATAAAAATATCATCAGCCACATCTGGTTAGACTGGAAGCCAACCCCAACGGAGAAAAAGGAAAAAGGAGAATGAGAATGATGATCACTGAGGGTTGCAGAAGAAAAGTCAACATCCACTTTAAATTCCGCTCACTAAAACAAGAAGTCAAGTAAATAACTGATGACTCACACTGATCAACACTACCACTTTAAATATGTTAACACGATCTTAATCCAGACGATTTACTAGTCAATTATACGTCTTCAAACAACTTTGTGATCCAAATCGGCTGTTTAGTATTACGGTTAGGCCCTGTCGTGTGTTTAATCTGCAAGTTAAGTTCGTTTCATGAACGTTTGATTTAGATCGACTCGATCTATTCTGAGAAACGTGTCATGGAGTCATAGTTTAAACAATGAGCGGGACAAAGATTAGTGATGGATCGGTGTGGCAGATGGTCCGTGTAGGTATAAACGTGTAAATTGCGGTGCATAAGTTTCGGGTTTTGATTACTAACATTGGCACTTGACAAAAATAAAAATATTTGGAAGCCGACATTATTAAAGATAACGTAATCTATACAATGTTCCTATTTTGACACATTTACAAGTAAATATATAATTATTTACATTTGGATATTTGATAAAGATGGGCTATCACAAATAATTTGAAAAGCAAAAAAAAATCTCTAAAAAAATGTTCGCGTTTGTATTGTTTCTTCGCTAGCTTCTAAACTACGCATTTAATATTGCTACGGTTTTCACTATTATTTAGAGTATTTCTGCCGGAAGCTTTATACTTATAAAACATGCATATTACAGCTATTTGCTTATATAAAAAATAATTGTAGCTTACAACTTGTGATTCCAATTGTTTTTATAGTATCAGCTGATTTCGGGATTAACGCGCTGTATTTAGCTGATAGACAAAACATAAGTTTTTAATTTATTTACTGATTAGGCATCGATAACCTTTAGGTGTGCCAATTAAAAAGTCGTAGCCGTACGCAGGAAAACGTTTAACAGTGGTGTCTAACAATACATACTGCTAGAGTACATTTTTATTTTCATATTATAGTAAGAACCGTCTCCGTAGTACACAGTGGCAGAAAATAAAACAAACCGACTTTTTAATGTGCCTCTCTGAGGTAACCGCTTTGTACCTTTAAACATCGCGTCTTATTGTCGACCGCACTAAATGATCTATAATTGTATTATGGATCATCTGTACGATGCGCGTGGGCGCCATTGCGACGTGACCGCGCATTCGTATCGATTGTAATCGATTCCTATCGTGAAATTAGTATAGGGTCGCTCATGTGGTGACGCAATCTAATTGGTGTCTTCATCTAGATGTGGTTTTAGTTTGGTTAATTACTTAATTGTTTTGAAATAGAAGAATAATTTAAAACCATAAAAATATTCCTGCCTCATTCCTGAAACGAATCATTTGGAACCGTGCACCTAGAGTCGATATTTTTCACGAGTGCTTGTATATATTATTTGAAAATAAGATAATTTGATTTGCTGGTCGAGGGCGCAGCTACTGAGTTTGGAGTCCTGGGTTTGACTCCCAGAATGAACAAATTGTTATTGAGTTTTTTAGCTAGGAAAATCTCCACATGCCTGTTGTGACGTAGTGGGAACGAACTCAATTTCTATATTGTTATTTAATTTAAAAGTTGATTTGAAACTAAGTTGAATATTTTCAAACATTTTTATTTAATCTTTATTTTCCCAGTACGGTCATTTGATGAAGACGACAAGACACTATCATCAGTGCACTTGCAATGATCACAGGACCTCTAATTTAAAAATAAATACCCATAAGTATAAACAAAACACTCTTAAATTCTATTTACACATTACAATCAAAATTGACCACTCAAAAGAGGTCACAGCATTCAATCGTGATCATAAAAGCAAAATTCGTGACGGGCCGCGTGCTAGAGGTCGAAACAACAGAATGTTATCACTCGGATAAATTAAGAATCGATTCCATGACGGTATCGATTTATTTATTGAATGAGCATCGTTACGATGATCTAATTTTACGGCGGGCGTGACGAATGCTGGCGATAGAGTTGGAGATATTTAGACATGACAGTTAATGAATAAGGAAGTCGTACTTCACATTCTTAGGGTTTCAAAGATGGCAGAATGGTCCGATTCCCAGGTTGAGCAAAGTATTATTTGTTTTTTCTATGAAACTCACATTAGTAGGTAGAGGTTTGGATTTGTGCCCGGTTAATGGCAATAGGCTCGCCCACTGGGCATAGGCCATACCGTCGAACGATAAGAATACAATGTATATTAGAACACCTCTGCCTAACCCTTCGGGGAATATAGACATGCCCCATGGAGTCTCTCAGCAGGTCCAATTCCTCCCTATCTCCCCTCATACCTATCTATTGCTGTTACATATCTGAGAAAGTAGTGATGGCCTAAAGATATAACCATTGGACTGTCAGCAGGCAAGACGACATATTGACCAATACCTAGATGCCACGTGCTACGTCTACTAAATTCATAGCTCTATATTCCCACAAAAGGAAGCGCAATATATAGGTCATACGAACAGCACGACCGCCACTTAAATCATTGAATATTATAATTATTAACGTCAGATTATTTCCTTGAATGCACAGGCTCTCATCGTTTTGCAGACATCGATGTGCAATTAATGCCGGAGCAAGGTGATTCGCAATTAATGGCTTGTAATCGTAAATCTCTCATTTATCAATTTTGTTGATATTGCCAGAGTTGAAGGAATACCGGAACACAGTTCGATGTGAACTAATGCGCGTATTCCTAATACTCAACCTCAAGATGTGAATATTAGTTTAACACCTATCCAAAAATCTGTGGAAACAATGACTAATCTATATATTACAGTTGTAGTTTCCACGGATTCAAGAGAAAACTTTATGTCCCTTTTTATACATATTGTGCGCAGTAAGTAAGTTTATGTAGTGTAGGAATGCAGAAAGCTAAAATTTATGTATAATATTAGCTCAAAATATACATTTTAGCTGTTAAATACATTCATCATCATCATCATGGGTTCGATTCCCACAGGGCACAAATATATTTATGTGATGAACATTGTGTTTGTGTTTGTCTGGGTTTATGTTATGTACTAATTTAAGTTTGTATTTACAAAAAAAAAGTGTATAAGTATTATATTCATTATCTAGTACCCATAGTACAAGCTCTGCTTAGTTTGGGACTAGATGGTGTTGTGTGAAATTGTCCAGGAATATTTATTTAATATCATCGTCAGCCCATATTCGTCTAATGCTGGACTTCGTTTAGGGAACTTTACGCCCTATCTTCAGCTTGTTTCGTCCAATCGCTGCCTTCCGCGCATGCTTCAACCTGGTCGGCCGGCTTCCATGCCACGGTTGCCTGGACGCGGTTTCTACTAATTTTCAAAGTTGTCGGTTCTCCGAGAGACGTGACCGGCCCATTGCCACTTCAGCGCGCTAATCCTTTGAGCTTTACGGTTACGGTCGCGAATTCTATCACTCAGAGAGCCTAAAAAGAGAGGTAAGGCATAGTGGGAGTAATTCCACTGAAATTGGAGCTGCCCGACTAGGGAAGTACCTCCGCCTTGCAGAAAAACGAAGTGAAATAACACCGCTTTGAGCTGTGTTGTGTTCCTTACAGTAAGCAGAGTTCCCGGTTCTCCGCAAGGAAACGTTGTGTTGGCAGTAACTTTGACCCTTATACTGCCAACCCAACTATTCATCTTTCATTTTACAGAGTCGGAAACGTGCAAGTGATACCCCTGGTGTTACAAGCGTCTATAGGCTACGGTAACCGCTTACTGTCAGGTGGGTCGTCTGCTTATTTGCCACCTTAGTGGTATAAAAAAAGACTCACATTTACTGTTGTTTGCTGTCAATGTCAAACATATAATGTGATTATTTAAATCGTTTTTTAGACTTTCTAATATTCAAACTTAAAATATTTTGCTCAACCTGGGAAGCGAACCCAGGACCTCTAGTGTAGCAGTCGCGCTTAAAACCACTAAGCTTATTAGGCAGTTATAAATATAAAACATGTATTTATTTATGTATTTATTTTTCTTGTAACCTTTTCCTATACTTCATGGGACATTATGACTAAGTGTAACACGAATAGAAATCAAACTGCCACAGATAACCCTCTTCTCTTGCATCTCGTATCGTCAAAATTATTAATTTCACTGATATTATGGGTTCTGTTATAAAATAAATAATAACTTCGTGTCTGTTCTCAAGAATTTATTGAATTATAACTTTGCGCGATCTTATTTTGTTTGTACGAGGACTCAGAAATTTTGATACTATTACTGGTATAGTACGAATACTTCAATTGCTATTTTATGATCTTTCAAATTATATTCTTTATTAAAACGTTTGAAGTCATGAGTATACCTATCCATTAAAATGTTTGATTAGGCTTATAATTACTGCCTGATTAATGTAATGGTTGTAAGCGCGACTGCTATGCTTGTGGCCGTGGGTTCGAATCTCAGGTTTATTGTTATTGCAGTGTTTATTGGGTGTAGCGACATCTACCGCAACATTCGCAACGAAAGTTACATATAAACAACCGCCCGAGATCAACCGTCGGGCCGTGGCCCGCCAGGCAACACACCCGCCTGGTTGGAGGATCCTCCCTTTTCGTTGGAGGGGCAATACACCTCGCCTCTCCACATTGGGTTTTTCTATGAAATTCTCAGTATCAACTCAGAGTTAGCAGCAATTGGGTTGCCCCCTAGTACGTAGGACCTAAAACCACTTGTAACTGTGGGGCTAGGTAACTACAGTTCACCGGTTTTGTCTGGTGTAATTGGTAGTGAAATGTACACCTGTGCCTAGCCCTTCGGGAAGTACAGGCGTGAAGGTATGTTACGTTACTTACAATGGGTATCGATATTTAGAACTTGGCTGAAGATTGAAGATGACCAATGACCACAATTATTTTTTTAGGTAATTTTGTAACCCGATTCTAATGGCCGATCCCAATAACTAAAATAATTATAAATTTAGTATTAATATTTGTCTGAATTTCCCAGTTGACAGGCACAAAATAAGTGTTCATGTTTTAGTTCAACCATATTTTTGTACCAAGTATCAAAATTTCCCGAGCGCTGTATAGGGCAGTATGGCGGAAGAGTCGGCCAATCGCTGCTTTGGTAGTAAAAAATTGAGATATAATAAATCAATTTGGAGGTTATATCCGATGACCGGCGCGCGCCGCTTCACGACTGACGAGTTAGGTGTCGATCATAGTGATAAATGTTTTGGAAAATATAGGTACTGGGCAAAAACAGTTGTATTTTTTTGTGTAGTAGGATATAGGTAGTATTCTCTAGGTGCCCGCTACGAAAACTCTTAGTTGTTGCAAATTAAACTTTATGAGAGAGTTATAGAATTGTCTTTGGGAAGAAAACATAGAATATTAGACTTCTCCTCTCCAGATTCTGGAAAGAAATGGGATTGTGAGGTCTTAGGGCAATGGTTTCGTGTAAAATTCTGATATTCAGCCACACTTGGTGAGAGTGCGAGCCGATCCCAACAAAAATGATTACTAACATGGGTCATGATGTCTTTTTTCAGTTTTATTTTATACCACAAAGGTGGCAAACAATTATACGGCCCACCTGATGGTAAGCGGTTACAAGAAATTTAACTAGGCATATGAGACTTGACAACTAAGATCGCATCGCGCGAGTGATACTATTAGTGTTGCTGGCGTGTACGGGCTGCGGTTATCGTCGCTGTAATGTATGTAATAATTATAATGCATCAATCCTGAAAGGTGTATGATACCATTGCTGCTAGCGATTGTTGTAAATAACCTTTTTTAAATTCGCTGGCTACGTGTAAACCCCGCTTTATTCTGTTAGCTTTATCTCAGCCTTGTCGTGGCTATTCGTCGTGTATCGATCCATTTACCACGGTGCTCATTATTTATTTACAAGATCATTAACATATTATTTATTGTTGGGATCAAAGGTAGAGGGCAGGACGCCCTCTGATTCCAACATCGAGATGCTAAGTGAAAGTTCTAGAAAAACGTTGTTGTTTAATAAACTGGTTTTGTCTGATTTTATGTCCAATCCTTACTATCCTAGGACTATAACGTAACCTGTGCCCAGCAGTAATTTGGTGAGTCTGTAACTTTTAACTGTATTATTCCGATAAACGAGGTAGGCTCGGCCTAGTGTGGAGTTCAGAAGCAAAAAAAATCTTCCTTTGTGTAATTTAAAATGTACCTACCTATGTAAATTAGAATTTATTATTTTGAGTTACATTTTTGTTTATTATTAGCAATCTAATTCACGCAGAACGAGGTCTTCGTGTCCTTTGGTCTTGCAGTTATAGATCTGAATTTGATTTAATAGAATCAATAACAGCATTCCCAACCGGTGGTAAAATTAATAATATCAATATAACGCGATAAAATTCTTAAACAGTAGTTTTACTTCAATGTCTAATATTGACGTAAGTACCTATCAGAAATCAACAACGAAGGCAATTGTTTAAAACAGCAGCTTCTAAAAAGATGATCCGTAATTCATTTAAAAAATGCCCCTTGGTATGTATATTTGTCACCTAGTTCTCAGAAATTTAAGCCTGATGACATCACTCCCTAATCTCCGGAAATAACACAGCAAGCATCATTAATTGCTCCCACACTTAAGGCAGACAAACAGACATAACTATTTAAGCCCACAATCGTATCGAGTGGCTTCAAGACCATCTTAAGCCCAACTTACGGCCATCTTAAGACTATTTTTCGGAAATGAAGGTTTTGAAGCACTCTTGATGATGCGTTCGTCAAATAGAATGTGGAAGTACAATCTTGGGTCAATACGGTTTTGAATTCGGTTGTGGATGAAAGAATATTTTGAGGCGGTATTGCTCGATTAAATATAGCTTTTTAGTGGTTTAATTTTTTTTGGATTAAGTACTTACTTATAAAACATTGGTCGTAAGTACTATTGCTTTGACGACCTCTGTGGTCTAGCGGTTCGAGTGCCGGACTGCTGATCATAGGGTCGTGGGTTCGATTCCCACAGGACACAAATATTTGTGTGGATAAAACATGTGTATTTGTGTTTGTCTGGGTGTTTCTTATGTATTATAAGTAGATATGTATTTACAAAAAAAAGTATATAAGTATCATATCCATTGTCTAGTACCCATAGTACAAGCTCTGCTTAGTTTGGGACTAGATGGTGTTGTGTAAAATGTCCCAAAAATATTATTATATTATTATTATATTGCTGAAAAAGAGGTCTTGAGTTAAATTGCCAGGTCACCAGTTTGGTTTTAGTTTTGCTGCCTCACCCAGTGGCGGATGATCTATGAGGATTTTCCGTACCGTAAACGTTGTGTTGGCAGTTGACTTTGACCCTTATACACTGCCAACATAAATATTCCTCTTTCGTTTTACAGGGTCGGCAACGCGCAAGTGATACCCCTGGTGTTACAAGTGGCTTTACGGTAACAGCTTACCATCAGGTGGGTTGTAAGCTTGTTTGCCACCTTAGTGGTATAAAAAAAGGTATTCGTACACTGAGAACAATAATTAAATATTTGTAATAATTATGGTTTATTACGGGTGAGTTTAAAAAAAACCTTGATGTAGGTATTAGACATTCATAGAAACATATTTTGTAAGCGTTGTCATCGTTCGTCTCGATCGTGCTCTAAATATTTAAATTAAAAATGACCCTATCGCACCGATTACATTTAATAATAGTTGATACTAGATAGCAGTGATAGCCTAATGGTATGACCATTGGACTGCCAAGTCGAAGGTCTCGAGTTCGAACCCAAGGCACCCACCTCTGACTTTTCGAATTCATGTGCGTATTAATAATTAATTATCACTCGCTTAAACGGTGAAGGAAAACATCGTGAGGAAACCTGCATACCTTAGAGATTTTTCTCGACGGTTTGTGAAGTCTGCCAACCCGCACTAGGCCAGCGTGGTGGACTATAGCCTGGACCATATAGGACGAAACCCGTGCCCAGCAGTGGGACAGTATATGGGTTGATGATGATGATACTAGAAAAAACTACTTACCGCATCCATGTTTCTCAAATCATATAAACTGCCCAAATAAATTCGTCACATGCGCGTGGGCACCGTGTTATCATAGAAAGCAGATTCAAGTGTGCCGTGTAATACCGGAATTCTAACAATAAACATGAATTATGTTCGCCAAGGCTGTCTGTTTGTGCACCTCGTTTATTTTGTCCAAGATAATTATTTGACGAGTGTATATTTGGCTTGATTTCTAATAGCCTGAGAAATTTACTGAAACTAGATAATGGAGAAGTGCTTTGATCGCATTTCCTTCTATATGGGTTGCCAAACACATTATGTAAATAAAATTGATGTTTATTTTAACCCAATTTATTTCCTTTAGAATTTTTATAAATATTTTCATCCCTTTTTGTATTCTTTGGCATTTTCCATGGTAAGATTTTAAAGTTATTAAGCAAAGGAAAAATTCGACCGCGGGCAGGCTTCGAACCTGCGTCTTCTGGTTAGGTACACCAGACGCTATGACTTAGATGCGGTGGCTTAGTGGTCATAGCGTCTGGTGTACCTATCCATAAGACGCAGGTTCGAATCCTGCCCGCGGTCGAATTTTTCCTTTGCTTAATTACTATTTTCATCCCTATTAATTATAAATGCAAAAACTGTCTGTCTGTCTGTTACTCTTTCACGCCTAAACAGTTGAACAGATTTAAATATCCTCCTATACTATGTCCTTCACCAAGGTCTACCTTAGCGAAGGACATAGGACACTTTTAGTCTCAAAAAAAAAGTCCTTTATTAACTGGAATATCAGTCCATATAAAAAACATCACCCTAGAGTTTCCTCACCAGACTTCCAAACGTCAGCTATGAAAACATAATTTTCATCTATCCGACTTCCTATCCACTTAACAGGCGAACACAAAAACCTTTATAATATTCGCATACATCAATATCATACAATAATAAGTTTGCACCATAAATCGCACCGTAGGTCGAGGTCACGAGGCACAATTAATAAATTAAGGTGCGCGGTTAAGTCCGCTAACAGAGGAATATTCATAGCTGGCATAATGTATGATAAATGTAGCGAGAAATATGCATAGTCACAAACTTGAATAGTGGCCACAATGCCAGAGTGGTGCCTTAAGCGCGGGTAGGCCACCATCCGCTAATATAAAATACTTGCATGATCTTCTAACTAGATATGTATTATTTTTCTTACAAAATAGTACAAACGTTACACGCATCGCGTACCTCCAAAGGATTTAGTAGATGTGTATCTTCTGATATCCATCCACAGTTCACATTTTTTTGAATTACCTATAATGTAGTAATGGGTGAGACTATCACCATTTCCCGGCCATGAAATTCAAAATTCGAATTCAAAGCGGCTACTGAATATTTTGCTTAACATGAGAAGCGAACCCAGAACCTTACGCTCAGAAACCGTGCACTAGACCAATGAGGCAGTTCCATATGGTATTAACAGCATTGATAATATTCTGTATACAGTATTTAGCATACGTCAAATTTCAATTTGATCAGTCCATACGTAATCATGAAACCACTTACTAGTCTGACTTAAAACCGTGTGTTGAATCATTAATGTCAGTCGGATCATCTGATCTGCGAAACGTGGCTAAATATCAGTATATTACATGAAGCGACTGCTATCAGGTCTCTGCAAACATTTTTTAGACATTAACTTAAAACAGGAAATGGGGTTGAACGTGCTGTCTGTGGCACTGGTCGATCACATGTTTTAAGAATGGTCACTTATCCATAGACTGACACAGCAAGCGCAGCTTAACCTTGCAGAGGCATTGACCAGCATAGTTATTACTTAGCCGCGAGCCCCTCTAATATCACATTATGTCACAAGCAATATTATCTTTAACGAAATGTTTGTATCCTAAAAATCGTAGAAATAACATAACATTTTAGTTTTATGACAACGTTTTTCGACTATAGCATTGACTAAAAACCTCAGTAAACCATCTCCCAGCTGCAGGACTACACCCAAGCTCGCGATGCGCCCAACGGCGGTCACTACACACTCATCGGGCCCATTGTCTAAAATTTTTATAAGCGGCCGAACAATGAGAGATCATTCGACGAAAGCTTAGATACGCAGATACCTGGCCACGGGATACTGCCGCTAGTTCGATGTCCGTGCACAGGTAGGTATATAGCTTTCTAGCTTCCGGAATGGGATTAGTGGGAAAATGTTGTACATATGTGCATAAATTAATAGAGGTATGGCCCTTTTGTTTTAATCTAACTGTAGTAACTGGTGTTAGATTTTCATTACTCGTAAATTTTACTATCGTGTCGCATTCCACCCTGGTAATCTGTTTTCAAAAGAATTTGATTATACATAATTACTAGCTACCCCGGCAGACATTGTCACACCATTAAAAATAAGAAATAAAAAAAAAACAAAAAAACAACTTGAGAGGTGTCAAGGGACACCCGGATGGAACGAAGTTCCTTTCATTAAAATGTAATAATTAAAAATAAAAAAACCTGTATACACTCAACAATTCACAACGCGCGAAATTCAAATATTGTTGACAAGCAAAAAGTGTCGTGACAACCGTCTAGCCCCCTTTCACAACGCGCGATAAGGAACTTCGTTCCAAAAAAAATTATTTTTTCTGTATGTAGGTATAATAATCACAATAAACTCTAGTTCAGCAAATACCAAGACTTTATAACCCTTGGTATTATATTATGGCACTGATTTAAAGAGGCAGTTGTAAAAAGCAGTTTTGGTAAGTTAAAAATTATAAATGGCACGTTTAATAACTAGTTCAGCAGTTAAAACGAAGCAGTAAAGTAAACAAAAATGAGTATAAAAAATTATGAAATGGATCAGTGAATATTTAAAATTGAGCAGGAAAATAATTAAATGGGCGGATTTTGAGTACCTATAGAAGAAAATGCTGTTTTTTTATACAGAGTTTAAATAACTAGTGTTAATAAAACTGAAAGGCTTGTAGATAAAGAACCTACTTCTTCACTACATAGTACGCAAACTACTACTACTACTAGTAGTAAACTACGCAGCGGATTTTGATGCAGTTTTTTTAATAGATAGAGTGATTCAAGAGGAAGCTTTATATGTATAATACATGTATGTTGCACACATTGCGCCCGTGCGAAGCGGGGGCGGGTCGCTAGTGTTTTCTAAATAGTAAAAGTATATTCATTATCATCATCGTCAACCCATATACTGTCCCAATGCTGAGCACGGGTCTCATCTTATATTCAGAGAGATTAGGCTATAGTCCACCACGCTGGCCTAGTGCGGGTTGGCAGACTTTACACACTGTCGAGAAAAATCTCTAAGGTATGCAGGTTTGATATGTAGAAACGGTCCAGGAGTGGCGTTGTTATTAATTAGTTGCTTTTATATATATATCTCACGTTTAGTATATATCTGAAAATATTAAATAAATTATACTTTGAAGCAATAGTAGAAATATGTGGAACAAAATGAAGATGAGAATTATATCAGTACAATATATATTGTTGACTAATGCAGTTGGTATTCTGAAGAAATTGTGGAACAGAATGCACGAGAAAATCTAGATACACGATGAAGTACTTGAACAAAAACTATCCCTTCAATCATACAATTGTTAAGTACTTTGTTGGCGTCATAGATAGAACAATTTTCTTATCTGTGAGTATTACAGCTGCGACAAAAAGACAGACAGACATCACAAGATACATAGAAACAAGAGAACATCGATTGCAAGCTGCAACAATGTATCTTCAGGACCGATGTATAGCAACCAACCAAATTTACATGAGACCAACTTAAAAATATAATCTACTAACAGAAAAAAAATGTTCGTAATCATTAAACGATCAGGGAAGATATATAAAAAGTATTATATCCATTGGAGATTAAGAGAGTCACCAAAGTGCGATTGCGGAGCACCTTACCAGACCCTATTGCATGTGGTAAACGAATGCCCACTTCGCTCGGAAGTCCACAAATTCACACCTGCCGCCGCAAGCTGGCTGAAAACCTTAAAATATAGAAATTTGATCCATGCAGGACAACTACCATACGCAATGATGATTATGATAATATCTATTGTCTATAATACAAGGCGTGTCTTGTTTAGGAGTATATCGTGCTGTGTAAAAATGACCCACATATTATTTATTTATTATTTATATCACACAAATTTTAATATACAGTCGAATTCAGCATTTAGTATTACTATAGACACGAAGAAGAAGACAGTCGAATTGAGAACCTTTTCCTTTTTAAAGTTGGCAAAATGAGAAAAGAGTTCCTAGTTTGAATACAGAACCCTTAAAACACATCACAGCCGGAGAACCACACCATCGTAATCATTATTGAAAGCTTCCTTGCCTATCATATTATCGCAAACGACAACCCATAAAAATATGTATAAAATCAAGCAACACAATTTATAACTAATTATCATTCATTAAACAAAGATAATATTCAAAGACTAAACCATAAAGCAAGCGATCATTTTGAACATTGCCCGGGCAATACGTACACTACATGGCGCACTTTGCCCGGCTCATGTATTACACATCCTCTCGTCGGGTTCAAATTACATAACACATAAATACAATAGGCGAGGTTATTTACTGCTGGTTTTAAAGTAAAAGCTAACCTAGCAATTACTGTAGCTAAAATGGCGCTTTTTGCAGAATGCATAAATTTTTATTGCTATTGTTATACTTATTGCTAAGGTTTTAAATCTATAAGCTCACATTTTGACTTAGGTAATGTAACATTAACTTAGATACTTAGTTAACTTTGTGTAGTTTTTTTGTTGCCCTCTAATGAGAAAAGACGGAGGTCTTTGAGGAGCTCAGACTGAGTTAAATTTCAAAATATATGCAAATATTCACATATTTTTGTAGTTTCGTTTCAAAATTTTCTGTAACTAACAATGTAACATCCGATCAAACTATATATAATATTACGTTAATTTATATAGTGTTAGTCCTGTAAATATTTTCACAAAATGATCAAGAATCAAATTTAAAAAGAAACTAGCCTCTCTAATTCCTTAGTCGGTTTATTACCTCTTCGAGACGGTTAGGTGGATTGCATTGAAGTTTTTAAACCTTTGTAAGCAACAGCTTCTTATAGCGGATAATCATACAAGTAAGGCTTACCAGGTGTAAAGCTTTAGAGACTCCAAAACATCAGCACACGCCATTTTACCGCTCCCAACTGACACAGGCAATACTAATGAGTTGGGATGCGCGCGCGCAGGTCGCGCATGTGACCTGCGATGCGCGATATATTGCGCGAACAGCGAACCAATGAGTGGACACTCGCTATAACTGTACCTTAGCTAGGATAGTAGTGCGGGTTCGCTTGCGTTATTATAGGATTTGTAAATTCAATGTATATAATTGCCGTATTTATTTGACATTATTTCAAGGGCTCGGTCTGTTTCAGATAAGGCAGAGGTATACCAGATTAACACAGACTGTTTGCCAGTATGATTTAAGTTTTACTTTATGACGCTATCGCTATAGTATACCTACTGAGAATTTCATAATAATAATATTATGAAAATAATAAGGCTCGCGAGGTTGTCGACATGTGGGATGTGGACACAGCGATCATTGTACCAATTGTCGTGTCGGCCAATGGCTTAATAGCCACGAGCCTCGACCAACACCTCAGGAGGCTCTCGTTAGGCGGCTGGGTCAAGGGCCTGATCCAGAAACCAGTACTACTGGACACGGCCCCTATTGTTAGGAGGTTCCTCTCTCTGGAGCCCTGACCGGCCTACCGGCCGGAGTAGCTTGGACCCTGTTCCCGATACCGGTGGGCCTCTATTTTTATATTTTTAAATGTTTTTGTTTTTTAATTTATTTTATAAAAATATTTAAAAATGTAAAATATAAGAAAATAGATTAATAAAGGACATAATAATAATATTTTTGGGACATCTTTACACAACACCATCTAGTCCCAAACTAAGCAGAGCTTGTACTATGGGTACTAGATAATGGATATAATACTTAAATACTTGTTTTTTTGTAAATACATACTTATAATACATAAGAAACACCCAGACAAACACAAATACTCGTATTTAATCCACACAAATATTTGTGTCCTGTGGGAATCGAACCCACGACCCACCAATCCACCACGAATAAAAAAAACAATAATACTTTGACGACCCGTGAATCGAACCCAGAATGACCTCGAGAGCAGTGAGATCAATGAGGCAGCTTAAACATCCCTGAATACACTATTTAATTGAAGTTATTAACTATTAAAATATCACGTCCATTACTCTTTTCGGCACTCTCTTTGGCTGCGATGCACCTTGATACTTTTCTTGGTCCGATCGTAACAGAGCTAATTACGGCTGAAATATTAAAAGCTTAAAAAGCAGTCGTTCGTGGCTCTAAGTTAGCGAAATGGCTTCTCTGTCTATTTTATAATCTTACGTTATGTAAACCGGATCGGCGTTTGAAAGGCTTTTACACTCAACGACAAATATCAATTTGTATTTTAATAGCAGTTTATTTATACCACTAAGGTGGCAAACAAGCTTACGACCCACCTGATGTTAAGTGGTTACCGTATCCTATAGACACTTGCAACACCAGGGGTATTACTTGCGCGTTGCCGACCCTGTAAAACGAAAGGTTGGAATGGTTGTGCAGTATACGGGTCAAAGTCCCTCCTCTGCTGACAAAACATTTCCTCGCGGAGCACTGGCAACCTTGCTCACCGTAAGGAATACAATTTTCTGCAAAGCGGAGGTACTTTCCCAGTCGGGCAGCTCCAATTTGAGTGGAATTACTCTAACTGTGCCCTCATCATCAACCCATATACAGTTTCACTGCTGTTCACGGGTCTCCTCTCAGGATGAGAGGATTAGACTATAATCCTATGATATACAAACTATGCCCTACCTTTTCTTAGAAAAACCTAAAAAAGCTAAAAAAGCTTTAAAGCAGTAAAGCTATACAAAGTTAGCGACATAGCTGAAAGGATTAGCAAGCTGAAGTAGCAATGGGTGGGCGACATAGCTCGTATAACTAATGGCCGCTGGGGCAATAAAGTTCTCTAAAGTTCTCGTGGAGACCACGCACAGCAAAGTGCAACGTAGGATGGCCTCCAACGGTAAAGACTGACGACTTGGTAAAGAGAGTCGTTGTATGCAGGCGGCATATACCTACAAGTCTATGGAGGAGGCCCTTGTGGAGCAATGTACCTCCCATGGGTAATATGATAATGATGATGATGACAGCTATACCTACTCCATATAAAATAACAAAATAGAGAAATAACTTTATAATGTGATTTTTTTTTCGATAGCTCCGTTATTCCACGGTTATACAAATGTATGTATGTAATGTATATACATTGGTGTTACTGGCGTCTGTAGGTTGCGGTTGCCACTTACCATCAGGCAACGCCATATACTTGTTTGTCATCATAATATACAGTAAAAAAACTACTTCCATCTCAGGATAAGTGTTTTAATATAAAACGGAAAATAGTCAACCAAATGTCAATCAACTTGACACTGAATAATTGACAAATTATTATTATTGTTCACACTTCAACAACTCCTTATTCTTATTACCTACTTTGAATTGAACTGATCAACAACTTAATGATTTCTTTATTATACAAATACTCAAATAACTGTAGACCTATTGAACAGTTTAATTTTTTTGTTATAAAAAAGCTGTAGTCAGTTATTACCTCCTTGTGAATGTAAAAACGGGGATGACTGTAATATCCGTAGTAATATCTGTATTTCTCTAATAAAACTTTAATAACCTACCTACCTGGTGTACCTATGTACATGTGTATGACAATTTACAAAATATAATATATTTAATTAAATTACATACATTGTTTCTTATTCACTATAACTTTATTTCGCTAAAAATAAGTGAATTTCTTTTCGCATTTTAACAAGAGCCAGTATATAGAATGACGTTTCATGGAATTATAATTATTAAAATTAACAGAATTATATTGATTTCTGACATTTACGCGAATATTATACATTGAAATAAAACTACTTTTTACGGATTTTATCGCGTATATTGATATTATTAATCCCGACGTTTCGGACCCTTTACCCGTGACCATGGACACTGTAAAGGGTCCGAAACGTCGGGATTAATAATATCAATATACGCAATAAAATCCGTAAAAAGTAGTTTTATTTTAACAGAATTATTTTATTGTTTGATTTTCCAATTGATTTTCTTTATATTTGTTTGCCTATGCCTCAGTAAAATTATTAATTTTACTCTAAAAATTTGAAAGAAGTAAGAAAGAAAAAATATTAATTTCTGCACGAAAAAATACCTAATAAAACACTGTACTTAATTTAAATACAAAAACAAATTAAGGTTTAGGTCAACATATTGCTGTGAGCAGCAGCAAGGCAACCTCACAACGCTAATTTTCAGCCACAACCTAACATTTAATATTATTTTTTAATTATTTTCAAATTCTTACTATATACATAAAAAAGTCGCCACGAAATCGGCACGTAATCGTCCCGTACACGCTAAAAGTTCTATAACCTGCGAACAGTAAAACAGAGCCTGTAAAAGTTAAACGAAGGCTCATAACAGTTTTATGTCGGACGCAACGACCGACAATATGGTTAGCATTGAATATATTCTGCTCAAGCTCGAAATACCACACCGGCGTCCCTTAGCATCGGGTAAGTTATAAGATATGAAACGTTTTCCGTAAACACCTAAAAAGGAAATATATTTTTGTTTGTCATAAAATGACATACCTACAGACCCTATCAGAATATCAGCGCTGCAGCTTGATTTACTTTTTGCTGAGATACGGACCTTTTCTGACATCGCACAGGATAACGTACTTCCTTAGTTTTAAGACTTATTAAATTGTTTTGTTAATTTGTATCTGTGTTGTGGCTGTCAGAATAAATTTTCTTTCGTTCTTACTTTCTTTCTTTCTTACAAGCCGATTAGTTTGATAGTAAACAGCAACCGCAACTTACACACAGCAATACCAGTGGTATCACTCGTATTGTCATCTTGAGTTCAAAAATTACCTACTACCTAGTCTATCTTAAATAAATTATTTTGACTTTGGCTTTGACTAGACTTCAGTTATTGTCTCATATTATTAAGCCCAGCAATTTCAAAGCTACATTAAGCCTTCCAACCGGACAATAATGTAAGAGCGCACTGGCAGAGAATATTTAGCAATGCTGTGTAACGCACCTCACAAACTCAACCGCACTTGTTTCGGCGTTTCTGTTCAGAGGTCGTCAGATAGGAAATGCCGGCGCTATCTAGGTATTAATTAAATATTGACTTTGAAATAAAACTACTTTTTACGGATTACTGCGTTAGGTCACGAGTAGACGGACGGGTAGATGGACGCTGTAAAGGGTCCGAACGTTGGAATTAATAATATTAATATAACGCGATAAAATCCTTAAAAAATAGTTTTATTTCAATGTATAAGATTATAATGTACAATGTATAAGAGGTAGAACACTTTGTTCGGCCTGGGAATCGAATTCAAGACCTTTAGCGTAATAGTTGCGGTTTGGAACACTAGACTAACGCTAAGGCATTGTACAGTATTCTATTGGTAGTTATAGGTATTTATAGTTGACCATAAAATTGCTATACCTACCACTTTTAACAAAAATTTCCATCCAAATTAAATTTCACTAAGACTCGTCACGTCATTGTCACCTGGTCTTGTAAGCAAAAATAGACCTTGTTGTTTTGTGATATGCAAACGACATTCACTCTAAGGGTGGTAAGCAATTTTATGGTCGACTATACTCGCCGCTCGTAGCCCCAAAGCCCATTACTTCTGCGGTACCCGACAGGTGAACCAGGCTTACACAGTAACCTACCATCTTACGACATAACTCAATTAAAGACAAATTGTAACCATTGTTTGTATTATTTATTAATCTGCACTTTACCTCGTAATACTTATTCAACTTAAGTCGGCTACTAACTGACTTCGGCTTCGACTAAGACTATTAAATAAGTTATCAAATATCAAAGTAACCAACTATTTGCCGCGTTCGCAATTCGGTGAGATTGGTTTCATAGGATTTCTTGAAGAGAATAATTCTAATATTTGTGTCATTCGGCTCTTGCGGTCGTCTCAGTGCCGTTGGCTTTAAGGTTTTAATTTGAAAGACTAACATTTAAGCTCTTTATTAGATTTAAATAAAACTACTTTTTACTGATTTTATCGCGTTATATTGATATTATTAATACCGATGTTTCGGACCCTTTACAGCGTCCATGGTCATGGGTAGACCATCAATATAACGCGATAAAATCAGTAAAAAGTAGTTTTATTTCAATGTATAATATTCGCGTAAATGTCAGAAATCAATATCTTTTTCAGATATTTAAAAAAACATGATTACAAGGCTTGGTTCTGTTTCTCTTTTGGTTTGGTGGTCACATTGTCCTACATACGATGCCCAGCTTAGGCAAAGCGCAATTTGTCTTTACAAGCAGCTTCACATCTTTCATTACAAATTGTTACGACACCTAGTGATGTCGCCATTCAATCGACAACTATCGATACGGTAGTTTCACTAATTTACATCACAATACAATCGATAGTTGGGTGTTGAGAGCTGAACAAACTTTGTGTGACCAACAATAGAACTGTTTGTTTAATATCGTAATCCGCGTTTTAATATTTGAGCTCAGATTAAAGTAATGTTATTTGATTTCATGGATTATTAACTGTGCTTAAATAAAAAATGAGAAGCGATTGATAGCCAGACGAATTACAAAGCCGCAATAAGTTGATGAGAGGTTTTAAGTACTTGGGTAATATAGGTACTAAAAGTTTGATTATATTTTGTCATCTCTTAAGGTTAAAAAAGGAGGGGGAACGTTTATTTTACACCGGTGTTTTTTTATTCTCCGCACTCTATTTTAAACACACAAACATGCATAGTTATTTTATTAACAACTGCAGAATGCGGTTAACACAACTTTTTTTTTAAATCGCATACGAATGTAGGCTAAAATAATGAAAACCAATATAAAATCAAAGCCAAATTAAAATTATTCGCAGATAATGTCAAAATAATTATTTTTAATTAACGTTTTAAAGCGTGCTGTCAAGAAGCTGAATCAATATCTAAATAATTTCTCTCCCTCCGTGATCAAGCGTGACATGATTTTTGTCAAAACACATAAAACAATAATTACACATGACAATAAAATAATAAAGTAATTAACTTAAACGCACAAAGCACGCACTTTAATTATTTTAATTACGCGTAGAACAATCTTTGGGCACTACACAGAAATATACAGAGAAACCATTTTGTCGTACAATTTTCCAAACAAGCAAGTTTAAAAAAACATAATTATACAATAACTTTTTTTTAAGTAAAATCGTTATTTACGGATTTTATTGCGTTCGGTGATAGTATTGGCAGTCTAGTAGTCGTAAAAGCAACTGTTGCACTATTGGTCCTGGGTTTGGTGCCCAGTTTGAGCAATGATTTTTCTTAAATTCTCTGTAGCAACCTCGCGTTTGGATATATTTGAGCCCGGTTAATGGCAATAGGCTCGCCTCCTAATACATGGGACGTAGACATACCGACTGTGGGTGTACATAAGTGTACACTACTGTCTAACCCTTCGGGGACAACAGGCGTCATGGTATGTGATGTAAGTTAGTGCTACTGCTAAGTTATATCTGCGTAAGAGTTGGCCTTTTGCATATTTTTTTTTACTATCATAGGTAACAGGTCATACTTATCAAATTATGTGTATAAAAAGATTTTTATTACCAATTTTTACTGTCGGCGACTTTTGTCAGAGAAAGTATGGTGGAGCGAAACAATACAACTTGTTAATTTTTTAAGAGTTAGGGTTAGTAGACTGTGATTCATTCAACATTTTAATTAGACACTAATTTTGATTTAATTTTAAAATTTGATTTGAAATTAAGAAGAAAATAATTGGTTATTATTTGTTTCTAGGAAGAAAAACAAGAATCGAGAAAAATTACAAGCTTAGGTCATAGGTATTCAGGTTCAAAAAGTAGATGGAGTTCTCATGGACTAACTACATTGGGGTGGTGGACTGATTCTTCTCAGAATCAGTATCATCATCAACCCATAAACTGTCCCACTGCTGGGCACGGGTCTCCTCTCACAGAATGAGAGGGATTAGGCTATAGTCCACCACGCTGGCCTAATGCGGGTTGACAGACTCCACACGCCGTCGAGAAAATCTCTAAGGCAGGCAGGTTTCCTCACGATGTTTTCCTTCACCGTTTAAGCGAGTGATAATTAATTATTAATACGCACATGATTTCGAAAAGTCAAAGGTGCGTGCCTTGGGTTCGAAATCGACTCAACGTGGCAGTCCAATGGTCATACCACTA
This sequence comes from Acronicta alni, assembly GCA_964056405.1. NCBI lineage: Eukaryota > Metazoa > Arthropoda > Insecta > Lepidoptera > Noctuidae > Acronicta > Acronicta alni. Next base: position 14,911,674 of record OZ043925.1, on the reverse strand, counting down.
GGCTATCACTGCTTAGAACAGAATCAGTATAGTCTGATAATATTCACAGAATTATTTGAAAATTGGAAGCCAATACTGCAACATTAACGAGTACATCCTTGACACAATAAAATTATCTTTTAACACAAAGACGTAATTTTAGCACCAGTATAAGAATACCACACTTCATTTGAATATTTCAACATAATATAAAGGCGTGACAACCCTAGCAACAGGTGTAGCATATCGACATCGACATCGACACGACACATCGCCGGTGATTTATCGACAATCGTTGACGTCACACTTAGATTAACTGCATTTGTGACTTCGCATGTTTTTATAATACCGCTTACGGTATTTTTTGTATGAGAAAGATTCGAATTAAATGCTGTCATTGTTAGAGATAAAATTGTGTTTATCGTATCATACAATTATTAACCTACAAATCAAATAATACGTTTAAAAATGATTGTAATATAAATTTCTAAACGTCGGCAATGTATCGTATTTATTCTGTCGACAGGTGTTAAATTAGTCGATCGATAGTTGTTATTTCAAATGTTTTTTAGTAATAGTTGGCTTTGATTTTTGAATGGAAATATATGTAGGTACCTACTATGTGAAATATTGTAATGACTTCTTACCATTTTTAATACGGAAAATGTTTTACCTAATTTAAATAAATATATATTTGAAGGTCTGTTCAGCAATTTGTTACTGATTTTATATACAACGTTTTTTACATAATAATACTAACTTTACATAATTATTATGAGAAAATATATTTATGTCGTTTAGTGGAATACGAAACATGAATAGACTATTTACTTATTTTTATTTTTACCAATGACAGCAAAGCAAGGACATCGCGGTTTTTTCTTAAGTATACTCATATATAAGTATCTACTATTCATATTATTATCTTCCGCAAATAAGTTCCCCAAGAAAAGTAGGTATTTAGGTGGCTCGCGCAGGGCTCAGTTCTTTATTCGATTCATATTTTAAATCGTATCTACTAGTCTCCATTTAAGTGAAACTTGTTGTCTGAAAATATATATCTATAATGAAAATTTTATTAAAGAAACATACTAAATCATTTTTCCGCAATTTGTGCGGTAAGTTCAATCGCTAATCTTGGCAGTTAATAATTTTTCAACTTTATAATGATTTAAAATGGCGGAGTTCTTCAAAAAGGTCAGTTGCGTAGTGCTCGCAACCGGCGTGTGTGTATGACAAGATGTATGAATGTGGACGAAGCGAAAGAAGTATGCAAGAATCGTAGCAAGTGGCGTTCCTTAAATCCTGCCTACCCCCACGGGAAAAAGGCGTGAGTGTATGTATGTAAAAATTGTCAACCGTTAAGACTGTCTTTTTTACTTTTGATGGGTTTGCTTTTGACGTCAATCTCACCTGATGGTAAGCGACGACGAGGTCGAAGGTGGAACACGCTTACCCAGAAAATGCCTGTTACCTCTCACCTTAAACACACCAAGGTTATATGCTTCCGGGAATACAGAAGCAGGGAGATCATTCCACTCCTTTGCACTGCGAACAAGAAAACATCCAGCATACCGCTTCGTGCGTAGTGATGGAAATTCGACCGATGAAGAAAAGTGGAAGGTGGGATAAGGTCATGAAGTTGTTGGGCACACTTTCCATAATACGCCTTGTAAAAAAAGAAAGGTAAGCCGTTTGTATGTTTGTCGTTTGTATGTTTTTGGTTGAACATTATAGAAGGATCTGTTAAAGGAAACATTTGTTACGTTAAAGTTTTATTTATTATTTATTTATTTAAACACATACAGCTATCATCACAGGCTTAACCTAATACAATAGCGTAATTATTAAGCAAAGGAAAAATTCCACCGTGGGCAGGATTTTTCCTTTGCTTAATAACTTTAAAATCTTAGCATGGAAAATGCCAAAAAAATACAAAAAGATAATTGTTACATTTTTGAATAATCAATTAGTAAAACCTGCCTTCATAGAGAGATTGTATAAAAGCTACAGAACCAAAATAACTAAATAATGATATCAGCTGCGAGCACGTCATTTTTTACAATTAGCTCGAGACAGAAAGCTGTTAACTTATATGGCTAATTAAAATTAAATTTGCCACCTGTAATATTTATGAACGATTAGTGCCATAACGGAATTGAAGCCTGCTTGCTAACAATATTTACGATGTAGAAGTTAGCAATTTTATTGACAGTCAATGAAATTGAATGTCATCTGTCATTTGAAAAGTATTATTCCAGTTTGCCCCACCAAGCCGACCCACTGTTGGGGCAAAGTGGAATGCCTTAAAGTACGCAGTGGAATCTGCCCTTCTGAATAGATTTTAGTGTGGCAGTTTCCACTAGCTTAAAACTTGGTGGATTCCGCCCCACTAGGGTGCCGACCCTACTGTAAAAAAAAAATGAAATGCTCGCAGCTGATATAATTATTTATTTATTTGGGTTCTGTAGCTTTTATACAATCTCTCTAGGCACTTTAGAGTTTGTGTAGGTTTAGTAACAACCTAACCTTACCTAATTTTTACTTAGGTTAGGTTGTAGTAGGGTAGATTCCACTGCGAATTTTCGAAGCCATTACATTCCACTTTGCCCTACCAGGCGGGGCAAAGAATGCCTTCTATCTCGAATATACTGAAAATAAATTTTAGTAGGGCAGTTTTCTCTGGTTTGCTTAAATTAAAAAAAAAACTAATAATTTAAATAATAATAATTCATTTGCAAATAATCTGCACGTAGGAAGGCGGCCAGTAATATAAAACCTCCTCTCTACACGTTGAAAAAAAAAGCTTGTTCGTAAAGACCTGTTTTACAAAATAACACATAAGGCAGAGGTGTAGGTACTGCTGTACACCTGTAGTTTTCTGGTATGTTTAGGTCCCTTGTAATAGGGGCGAGCCTATTGCTATTAACCGGCCACAAATCCAAACTCTGAGCTGCTACTGAGAATTTCATAGAGAAACCCAAAAACTAACGAACGAAAATGAATTAATAATTGTAATAGACGCCCTTATTAGTCTAGTGGTCGCAAACACGGCTGTTGTGCGTGGGGTTATGGATTGGAATCTTTGGAAGAGCATAGTTGGATTTTTTACAAAATTCTCAGTTGCAGCTAGACTCGCTCTCTACTAAACTACTATATGAAATACTACCTATAGACATTGATTAGGTGCTATGGTAAGTTATAGTTTCAATAGGCAACTAACAAAAAAAGCTTGGAACACCTATCTAAACACTTCATAATATTTTAAAACTATACTTATGCAATGTCAAGTCGACATTCAGACGCTATATAATAAAAAATACTTACAAAAAATTTAATCTCTAAAATTAAAAAACCATAATCCGTTATTATATTACCCAAAGCACTTAAATTTTGACCAAAATATATTCAAAATCGCCAAACAGTATCATAATCATTATGATTATAGTATGCAACTAAATTTATCAACGCAGTACTTTGAATTTGAATATTTTATAAATATTATGACATTAATAAATTCTAATATCAAAAATAGAGATGAGTCAGTGTAACTGACATCATAAAAATATCGATAAGTATCGAAACCTGACCTTTATAGTATGATAAATGCGGTCGAGTACAGAGGTCGGGGCGGGCCATTAGGTTTTAGATTCGATATTCAAATGTCCTTTTCACGCTTCCGTGTTGATGTTGTGTATAAAATGTTGAAGTGGTTGTCGTCAGGTTATTTATTACAAAATAGATTTTAAAAATTGTATGTTTGATAACGATAGAAAAAATCAAATTTCGTTGTAAGTCACACCTACATTGATATCATAGTCTTCTACATTTTGTTTTTGGCCATTACAGATAATATAATAATTTTAGCTTAGTTTATCTATTAGTTAAAAAAAAAAAACGACTGCTGCTACTATTACTTCTTGGTTCAGCCTGTCATATTTATTTATCTACAACAAGTGATCCAGTTGATCGTATTTGACTATAAGACATCTTGTTTAAAAAGCATTAAAGGTGAGGTGAAGATGACAAGATACAAGATACTTGTTTCTAAAGCTAAACGTTAAATTTATTCTAATTTCAAACATAACTAGATCAACATTACACAATCATCGCTAGTTTTAGAGCCGTACTTTTAATCTTTAATCTATAAAACAATATCGATATCGGAGGGCGGGTCGCACCGCCCTACACGAATAAATATTTAATTAAACTTATGAGAGCGCACGGATTTGTTTGCCTGTTGGTTGTAACTTTTTTTTATAGATTCTTATTTTTGTATGAGCTCCAAGCGGATGTATGAATGAAAGGTTCACTTGTTGAGTCATGCAAATTGTATGAGTGAAGTCATTCAGAGTTACTACATTGAATGAGTTGACTCATATACTTATCTAGGCTTTGCTTGAGCCATAGATTAACTGATTAGTGCAGAGATATTACTTAGCTATGAGTCCCTCATAGTATTACCTAAATATTGTTATTATAATTTTATTTAACCTTTACCAATAAACATAAGTTCTGTTTTGTCTGTTTTGTGCGGCGCATTTTTATTACTTTCCTAAGTATATACAATATAAATTACAAATAAAAATAATTCACTTACCTATATGTTAATCATAATTAAGCATTAGTAATATTATTTCCTAAGCGAGGTAGACCCCTTTTGACTTGGATGTCTGTCGTCAACAACGACTTGAATGAAGCAAATCCAAGTCAATAAGGCATAAGGCTAGGAGATAAAGAGAGATTAATATTCCCTATGCCTTCTTTATATTTCTAGGCTCTTATGATAAGTCCTTCTCCAGGAATTGTTGATACTGCAAGGTGCCAAACAAACATAAGGTTCTTCTATATTTCTTCTTTTGTTATTTATGAGTACATAATTTGAGTATTCCATCGTTTTGACCAAAATGAATGAATTAAGCGTATATGAAAGTAATTAAGTAAAACACATTTATTCAGACTAGGTCCGTACAACACAGATAAAATAAGGAATGAACATATAAAAACAACATGATGTGCTGTCAGCATGCTTGTCCCGAATGGGTTGCCAGCTCCGCATTATTGCTGGGCTGGTTTTCAGTTGGCACCCTAGCAGTAATGTTCATGATACTAGTCATTTTAGTCTGTATATCTAAGACATAAACCTTTAGTGTCCACATATCCTATAATTGCAATAATGTACCAGTGGAAAAGTACCAACTCTTATTTTAAAAGTGTCCATGGAGTTTTCACTCGGATTCTTCATAAGTTTTGCAACCAAGCAACTAACGTTTCATAGGTGTTTGTAAAAGATTATTTTAAAGAAAACATTTTGAATTTGTATTTATCGTTATCATGACGTATAACCGTGAGGATCACAGCACCTTTCATCAAACATTCGTCACAAACCTACTTACCGTAAACGGAATAAACCATAACTTGCCTTTACACCTTAATTATCGCCTTAATGTAACTTAATTACACATGCCACGGAAATTCGCGGATAATTCTCTCTACGATCCGGTTCAGGCTTCGATTCCCATGGACCTATGGGGAGGTACCACCATAATTAATATCCGCCCACCATACCCCATAGATATGTACCGAGCTATATGCTCTTTTTGTATGGGAAGTTGATTTATTTTGTATGAGTTTTAGTGAGAGTAGGAGAGGCCATGGCTAAGCTGTAACTACATTGATCAACTGATCTGTAAGGTTAAGCTGCGCTAGTCACGGTCAGTCTGTGGATGGGTGACCATACTTAACACATCGAGTGACTCGCAGAGCAATAATAATAAAAAAAAAAATAATCCCATCGGTCCTGTTTGTCATACGAACACTTATGACAATCGTTAGTGGTAGTCCGAAGCCCAAAAAACCTGACTACAAGTTTTTCCCAAGGATGTTGACCAGAAAATCGGTTGAGGAGGTCTGATGGCAGACACTTCGTGTAAAACACTGACATTCACCTGCATCTGGTTAGACTTTGAGCAGAGGAATAATGCCCCTGCTAAAGGAATAATGCCAGCGCCATGTAGGTAGCTTGTAAGTGTATTTAAAAGATTTATTTACAGAAATTAATATTAGGTACCTATTTAAAGTATTAAACAGTGTACTGTTTTTTCAGTATATAGAAATGTATTGTATACAGTTGACAATTTCTACCTATCTAACCTTCTCTAGGTACATACGCCAGCAGGTAAAGCTATCCAAAATTGTCAAATGTTCCAATAGAATATGAACCTTTATCGTTTTGTGTTAAAGTTGAAAATCAATTAAATAAATTTGACATATTATGGTAGCTTGATGTGCTGGCTTTACTACTACTCGTCTACCATAGAGTATAACTACCATAAAGTTACGACTTTCGTAGGTTTTTAAGTACATTAAGTACTTGCTGTTCTCCAATAAAGCGTAAAAGATAAAACCACCGCTATTCCCAATTAATTTCTATGACAATTAAACCGAGTTTCTACCAAGTATTGCACGTTTATTGCTAATATCATTTTAACAAAACTTAAATTATTAATTGCTGGAGTTGTAATTGCGGTGCAGGTATCCATTAGGGAATGTATGGGTTTTCAATTATCGGGAGACTAGTACAACGCCTTCTGGATCCGCCTACGCTTGTATGTGGAGTAGTTGAAGTAATTAAAAGGTGTTTTTTTGTCTGTAATGCTGGATAGTAATTGAAAGTGTTATTATGCAATTCTATTTTTAATAGGTAGGTTTCTGAGACGGTAAAACCCTAGTATTTTTGTTATTATATTTCCATTTTATTAAATATTTCAAACATATATAAAGAATAATTTTTAAGATAAAGAAAAACTAAATCTCCTAGAAGCAGTGATAGCCTATGCCAACCCGCACTAGGCCAGCGTGGTGGACTATAGCCTAATCCCTCTCAATATGAGAGGAGACCCGTGCTCAGCAGTGGGACAATATATGGGTTGATGATGATGATGATGATGAAATCTCAGTCACTACTGAGATTGAGTTATTACGTTAGTTTTTACGTTTTTTTTAAGTTAATGTTATAGGGAACTGCTTCTTTCATAGGCGTAACCAGCATATTTTTAGGGGTTTGGGAGAGGCCTTTGTGGACTGGCAGTGGACAGCTATAGACTGGTGTGATGAACCATTAGTTTTGTTACTTAATAAACCTACATTTTTAGGTAGGTACGAGATAGAAACCAGGGTCGGGCATATGCCCCACCTTGCCCCATCGTGGGTAAGCCTATGGCTTCAATGGTCTAGTGGCTGCAAAACGTTAGGACGTCTTCAGTTAGAGTCATAGGTAGTGTAGTTACTGGGTGTTCTTGTTGGTCTGCATTTTGATTTGTGCCCGGTAATTAGAAATCGAGCACCTATTAAATGCAACATAGTGCTGTAGGTACTATTATATATGCATGTACTTCAACAGACAGTGTTTCTAACCGTTCGAGGAAATACAAAGCAGAACTTAAAAATGTGCTTCGTTATGATTGATGTCGCTCTACGCGACACATACCCGCCAAAGAGGTTAAAGGGGTAATTTTAAAAATTATACACTTTTTGGATATAGAAACCCAAGATAATTATCAGGTCATAGCTTCTGGTCTCAATAAAAACGACAGTGGGAGATACCGGATACCTAAGCTACCTGCAACAGAATAATTTGATCTTTAAACTACCGCAAATTACTGTTTTTCTGCCCATTTTTTCATGGCCATATGTGATCTAATTACTACCAAAAAAGGTGAATCTAAGTTCAAACCTATACTTTAAACAAAAACCCGTACAATACAAAGGTCGGGGCATGGCCGCTACTGTGCGCCGACGCACAATCTAACCTCGACCGCAACACTGATTTGCGAAAATAAAACGACAGAGGATTACAGACGGCGCCGGGGTAATGGAGTAGAGATGGGATGAGGGAAAATTAAATATCGATAGAATTAAAATTATTTCATCGACATTATTTTATCAGTATTATTTAATAATAAACGCAGTGTGAATTTTAAATATTTGAAAATTATGTTAGACATTTTCCTATATAATTGTTTCATAGTGAAATGCTGGTATAAAAACAGCGAAATAAATCCGAGTAAAGTCAAATTAAAGGGTAAATATTGCATTGCACACAAATATGTTTGTTTGTTTATTTAATTCGAGTAGGAATGCATACGGTATAATAATGTCTATTTTAAATTGATTGTTAGAGTTGTGAAATCGGTTTAGCGTTTTGGCCTTTCAAACCTTAAAAAGAAAATTATTGAACATATAAATGTCAACCATAATGGCAGAGCTTTGTGATGAAATGAACCTTCATCCAAATAGAGGTTCAAAGCAATTTGGTTCGATTTATTAATAGGTTTAATCTGCTAAAGATCACAAGTGCGATATTATTTATCGATAAAAAATAGAGCTAAACCAAAAACAAGATTGTAAAATATGCTTTAGTGACACAAATTAATGACATACATAATATTCATATTAGGCGAACATGAAATATTTTACATGGCCATAAAAGTGTCGTATCCATAAATAATATTAGCATGTGCTTAAAGAATTAAGTAGCACTTAAACTTTGAACTATATGAAGCAGATAATGACTGTACCTAAGCTATATTGGAGAACGCATTGAGATTAAAATCAATGTAATATGCGTCTGCATAATAATTTGAATTAAAATACTTCCTAGATTTAGGTATCCCGATTCTTTAAAACAAGTGTGTTAAGGTCATTAGGTATCAAGATTTATCTAGAATCCTGTCTGCTGCAAGATTTTGATGTCGACAATATATTCAAATTTTATGCAGAATAAAGCTGTAAATTTTCTATTTTTTTGTGTCATGTTTAAACAAGCAGAACAATAATTTAGAACTGATGCACATATGTCACTAGTTAGGTATTTAAATTAAATAAAATCAAAGGAATAGCTTGGTGGTGTACCCCACTTCTTGACAATAGCATCCTTCTTCCTATGAAATACACCAAGCTAATCGTAATCGATAATCCAAACTACTGTTTCCAAATCGGTAGTAGGAATATTTTTATGATCTGTGATAGTAATATTATATTGTGTATTAGAATGTAGTAAACTATCGATTTATTCGGATTTTATATTCATACCGTAGTCAAACGATATAAGTGCTGATTACTATGACTTTCAGTTCTAATGAAATTGATATTATTGTACAGATTATAGTAGCAGGTTAAAGGGTACATGTAGTTATAATAATATTGGCTTTTATTACGTGAGCTTGCTACCTCATTTTTTATAGTCTCGGTTAAGATTACAGTTAGTACCAAAACTACTGTTTTGTACTTTTTTAATGTAACCTTACTTTATTTCTACACGACTCTTATCCATCCAATGGTCAGTATATTTAAAATAATATTAAGTCGACATTGTTTTTGTGTATCAAAATATAATAGAAAACATAGTATCATTATTAGTTTTGAATTGTCTTTAGAGAAATTGAATCCTTAAATCTTGAGACAATTAATATCACATAGCATTTCAAGGTTTTAATTTTCATAAAAATTTGGTATCAATTGGAGTTTTGTAACATCGATAAGTAACCCAAACGTGTCCCATCACTATTCTTCGGTATATTCAGCACAAAGTAATCATTTGTCTACTTGACTAAACTGAATTATATTATTTTTTTTTATTATTTAATAATGACCACTATAATTGAAGGTTGCCGGGTACAGGCGGCTTCTGTTCTAGCTCAACTTATTGCGCTGGGCTTATTCGAATCATCTTTGTTAAAGGGAAGTGGCTCTGTATGCTATATATTGTTTTGTATTCGGCATCAAGTTAAATATTTAAATACCATCTCTCCTATATTTCCAGAAGGTTAAGAAGATGTCCTGTAAAACCACATTTCGCCGGTATGTTTAGGTCCCGTAAGAGGTGGCGAGCGTATTGAAATCAACCGGTCACAAACCCAAACTCCTGGCTGCTATTGAAAATTTCATAGAAAAATGCAATTCCACTGTACTCGATCTGGATACGGAATGGGCCCTTCGTTCCGTTCATGTCCGTTCAGCGTAACAGTCGAGCTTAACACCACTAGACTAATGAGGCAATTTAGTGTCAAAATAGTCTTCCAATAACTTGTAATTTTCTTCCAATTTTGTTTACTGGTGGTCCTAAGCGCGACTGCTACGCTAGAGGTCCTGGGTTCGATCCCCAAGTCGACCAAAGTGCTATTGGGTTTTTCTATGAAATTCTCAGTAGCAGCTCGGAGTCTGGATTTGTGCCCGGTTAATGGCAATAGGCTCGCCCCCTATTATATGGGACCAAAAACATACCGGCGAAATGTGGGTGTACATTAGTACACCTCTGCCTAACCCTTCGGGGAATACAGGCGTGATGGTATGTTATGTTATGTTTGTTTACCAAGTCTGATAGTGACATTTGTGACATTTTATGACACTAAGGGTCCCAGATAAAGAGCTAGGGAGCCGGTGAACTGTGCACTATATTCATGGTGTCTTTATTTATTATTATTTTTTAAAGAACTTTCTCTGTTTGTCCTTTCTGTTTGACTATAATAACGCTAACTTTTCAAGTCTAAATAAAATATTTTATTTATTTAACCGTCTTAAATTTATTGCAATCCATAATGTTTTATGGTCTTAACATGATTTACAGAGTTTTGATATTCTGCTGATCAGCGGAATGAACGAAGTGAACGATAATATAGATATCCTTAAAGTAAACTGATTGTAAGGCTTTTCGTGTTTGTGTATATCACTAAAGATACTGATAATTGTTCGTACGATAATCTAGATCGACGGTTTAACTTTATCTCCGAGGCACTGCACACTGAAATCAAACATAAACAACATAAATACTACTACTCAACATTCAATAACAAATGGCTCTCTCAATTCAATTTACAACGTGCTTCGCCTTAACTAATCGTTACTAGATTACGGCTGGATCGCACAGTAGTCGAGATGATACGGCCGGTTCGCACGATACTTATTAACACTAGCCATCATACCAATGATTCAATCGAGCTCTGATTCAATTAGATACGTAATTGAAAACAGAGGCCGCTGGACTCAATTTATTGTTATAGTAAAAATTATATTGGAAATGTCTTTAAAGAAAGAAAGAAATGGTGATTCGTGTTTTATTTCTGCAAATAGACACGTTATGTCGATGTTTTAGGTTTGCTCATAATTGCTAATTCTTGACTTTACAGTTTTTTTTTAATATTCCAAATTTCCAATTTTATTAAATTTTTTTCTTAATCTTAATTTTACTTGATACTATTTACAATAATAATGTCTATAACATGTTTCATCATCAACCTCAATACTATCCCACTACTGGGATATACATAACAATATAAATATATATATAACTTTATATGCTATATAATGTTGGGCACTTTATGAGTGAGTTAAATCGATTAAAACTTGCTCATAAATAAAATCGATTGTTATTAGAAATCGAATCGGTAACGCATTAGGACATCACTAATTGGTGACAATTTAAACTGTCAGAGTATAGGCTCCACCACGCTGGCCTAGTGTGGGTTGGCAGAACTCACCCATCTTCTAGAAAAATCTCTTAGGCATGCAGGTTTACTCAAGATGTTTTCCTCCACCGTTTAAGTGAGTGATAAGAAAAATACGTACATGAATTCTAAAAGTCACAGGTGCGTGCTTTGACTTAGCAGTATAATGGTTATATCACTTGTGTAAATAACATAACATACCATTACTCCATCCACTAGACCATCACCTAGATGGTTGGCAGTCCACTACTGTGCGTTTCTCTAGAAACTTTCTGCTTCACACAACTAAACTGTGAAATGAACGGTCGCCTGCAGTATTTCCGCACCAATGTGACCTTCAAACCTTCAAGAAAAGAGCGTACTCCCTTTTCAAGACCGGCAACTTGTGACTCCTCTGGTGTTGCGGGTGTCTATGGGCGGCGGTAATTGCTTACCATCATGTGATCCGTCTGCTCGTTTGCCCTCTATCCAATAGAAAAAAAACTCCTGTATTCCCCGAATGGTTAGACAAAAGGGCTAGTTCGCCGGTATGTGTTAGGTATCATGTAATAGAGATTGAGCCTATTGCCATTAACTGGGCACAAATCATAACTAAGCGGCTACTGAAAATCTCAAAGAAATACCCAATAACACTTTGCTCGACCTTTGAATCGAACCAGGACCTCTAGCGTAGTAGTTGTAGAGTAAATAAATCTTAATTTTTATGTGCTACATATTGTAACAAGCCAGTAAAAAAGAAAACCATTTTTTTTGTGAATGAAACATGCACGTCACGAATGATAAATACAATTTTACCCGGCCACAGCCTAAAAATATTCATTCCAACATGCCAAAGTACTAGCATTCATTCTAATATACTGTCAAAATTATCAAGCCAATGATGTCAGTCTACGTAGCTTTTGCCCGCGATTTCGTGTGAGTGGACTCAAGAATTATATATTCTAGTTTATTGACTATCTGTGTATGAAATATTTATTGACTATTTGGATGAAATTTGCATCCAAAACTGTTCAGCCGTTTTTGCGTGATTGAGTAACAAACAAACTTTCAAATTTATTAGTAGGATCTATTCTCAAAAATCTATTCCAAAAAATCAATTTTTTCTCCAAGTACTAACATTAGTCTGCCTACAAAATCTATGGGGCTAGCACATACTATTATAGACACTTAGCCGGGTCCGGCCCAAAAGGCCCATTAAAAACAATAAGGGCCCGAGCCAAGGGTTCTATAATAACTGTTTTTAAATTGATTTAAGATTTCACAGGCCATTACTTAAGGCTGTGTGTAGGTTGGTGCGGGACGTGCGTTTTATGCTGCGTGCTAAATTGCAGGTATGTTTAGCAGTGATTATTTCAAGGGTTAGTTCTTGTGTGGTTCAGAAATTAGACCAGGAACGTAGTCCATATCCATGAACATGATGTGGGCACGTGTGTAAGTTTGTCTCATCATCATCAATAGATCCACTGTCCCAATTAAGAGCAAAATGAGGATATAGGCTATAGTCAACTACGCTGGCCTCATGTGGGTTGGCGGTCACACACCGTCTAGAAAACTTGTTAGGCATGCCGATTTCCTCACGATATTTCCCTTCACCGCTTATTTTTTTTTTATTTTTTTTATATTATTTGATTTTAGAGAATATGAGTTTCTTGTTTTCTCGATGTGTATGACTTTTAACCATATTTTTTCCTGATAAATAGGTCCCAGATGGAGCCTGAAATTAAAGTTAATACTTTTGTAGACTAGCTTTCACATACATACGAAGGAACACAGTACAATGGTCTCACGTGAGGGTGGAAGCTAGCCACGCGAATGACTAGATCTTATCACCGAGTGTGCTGGATTTTATTTACTTCTATAACGCGTTTCTTCTCAGTGAGCGGAGAGGATGATTTGTATTTTTGACCGTACGCCCTGATAAAGTATGGTTAAGGTAACTTGTACAGAGGCGAGCACATCAAGCTACCACAATCTGTCGAATTTCTTTGATTGATTTTCAACTTTAATACAAAACTAAGGTTCATAATTATTCAATTGGGAAAATTTGTCAGTTTTGGATAGCTTGACCTGTTGGCGTTTGTACGTTTACTTTAGGAAACGTGTTGTAGAAATCTCCCTCTACTATGCACTGCCCCTTACGAGAGGTCCGTCCGACCTCCAGCCCTCTGACCTCGGCCGCTTCCGATGCGCGTATAAATATTACTATAATATAAAATTAGCACTATTTGTTACCGCAACACAACCGATCATTATAGACGTCTAACTTAATGCATGTCATTTTTCTGCGCACGAGTTTAGCTGAGATGTTTAAACATGAGCTGTAATGGGTGGCCACTTTCATAGATTTTTATAGGAAAATAGTAATTTATTTTACTTTGAATAGAATAGTAATGTAATTGATTAACAATGCAAAACCTTTAGTTTAATACTTTTACAACTCATGAAACAGACCGAAAATAAAATAATAATATCAATGTCTCTATGAATTAAAATTGTTTCACAAAGTTGTTTCAGTTTGTCAAATAAAACCTTGTTTAAGAAATAAAAAAAATACATAAATCTAAAAGGAATTTCCTAGCTTTTAGAAAAACATATTCAAGAAAACTGAACTTGTGCACAGATAATCACTAAATTGGTTGCAACCGAATGCAGGCATCGATAAGTTATTTTAATAGATACATTATTTTATTGTGTAATCAAAATTTATTTAATCAACATTAAGCAAAAAGCTAGAGGGCGAGTAGTGTATGCGAGATAAGACCTTCCTTGTAGATTGAAGAGGCCCAGTAACAGCTGTACCATAGGCTGTCATGGTCGTGGCCAATTTCACGGATCCCATGGCGATGACAAGTGAAGGGCAAGTGAAGGCAAGTGCGGTTTTTAGTCGGTACGAGTACGACATACCCTGCCGTCTCCGCAGGTGGCGGACGATCCATGAGAATTCTCAAAACATTAAGAGGGCAAGTAGTGTGTGCACCTGGCAGGGTATTACAGACTGTCGTCAGTTGCCCATTGCAATTGGCTCTCTGGTCCGTCAATGGACGTCCGCGGTGGGATCGCGGATCATGCGAGAACGATTCCCGTGATCCCACCACTTTGCAGAACGTGGTAGTGGTGATGGTTTTTGGCCACCTGACCGGAGAGCCGACGCAACCGTCCTGCATCCCTGCCCAGCATGCATAAGGAGCATTTCCCCACCCAAAAAAAAGGTATGTAGGACTTGAACAGACTAAAACAGTACTAGGTGCTTAATGTCCTAGGTATCTTTTATTATTTATTAAATTAGAAATAATTTATGTAGATGTTAGCAGTCTTTCTGGGTGCTAGTGAAATCGCGGGGAATAGGAAATAAGGAATAATGATATAGCGATAACATTTTTCGATAATTATAATAATACTAATAAATAGCATGGGTGGATATTTGATCGCGGAACTCTACTCTTTTTTTAAATAAAGGTAGCCTATGTTACTCCTTATAAAATTAGCTATCTGCTGGTCCCGTTAAAATCGGTCCAGCTGTTTCAGAGGTTAGCCGGAACAAACAGACATACAAAAATTTTAAAATTGTTTTTTATTTAATAAATAGTAGTCCGTATATCTTTCGTATGCATTTAGTGAAAAGCTATTAATTTGGAATTACAAACAGACACTTCAATTTTATTTATGTGTATAGATATAGATTTTTGGGGCATTTTACACAACACCATCTAGTCCCAAACTAAACAAAGCTTGTACAATGGGTAGGGCAAAATGATTATTATACTTCTTTCTGTCGTAAATACATACTTATAGTACATTAGTATGTACGGTTCGGTATATTATATTTTGGAGGGCCCTGTATATAATTATCATATTTATCACAAACCGCGTGATCTATCGGCAAATAAATAAACTAATGTCGAAGACTCGAACTTATATCGTACGAGTCGACCTCAACGGGTGGTCTTATTAATATTGAGAAAAATATATCGTCTACTTACATGGTGGGAGCACCTGTTGTCGCCTGTTCTTGCCGGTTTTTCTCCATAAGCCCCACTTATTGGAACCGTGCAACTAGTTTTGATTTTTCAAAAGTGCTATTTTAATGGTCTAATTTAAATAAAATATTTGACTTGGACCTGTATGAAATAAAATAACGTGAATGTTCAGTATGTCCGTATATCCGTTTCTGACCTCTTATCGGTGAAAACTAGTTCAGCAATTAGAGTAGGTATTACTGTAATATTTCTCGTTATCAATGAAATCATAATCTCGCACGAATTACGTTCTAAAAAAAGTAAAATATTTGAATGTGGCAAAAACAACAAACTATTTTTTCTCAAAAAATCCAGGTAGGTATTTAATGAAATAGTAGTAAAGTAGGTACCTACCTAGTCCCTAACATAACATAACAGGTAGTTCGTTGAACAGTTAAAACGTTAGAAACTTGATTTGCACATGACATTCTCAATAGATTACGGTATCTTCTGCAAGTTTCTTAGGAGATATTAAAATAAGTACGACATAGGATAATGTTGATTAGATTTATGATACCTAATAAATGTTGCCGTCCCTAATAAGAGATTAAGTAACCTAAGCCAAGGTTTAAGGTACATAAAAGTATTACTACAAGCAATAACAAAATTATAATCCTTAAACCAACAACTGGTACATTCACCTGATCGGTATTGCATCAATACCAACAATTAAAACGCGAATAAGGACGGACAATAAATAATTGCCCGTTATAAATCAAGCTCAGTAATTGGCTGTTTATATTGACCGGTCAAACTGTGCTCTGGTTCGACCATTTCGGGCAATTTGTCTTCCGTTTCGACATTAGAAATTCTTATTTGAAGATGGTGTGTGCTCTACTTATGTAAACTTGAATATTTTTGACGACGTCTGAGGTCTAGCGGTTGGAGTATAGGACTGCTGATCCCGGTTGTGGGTTCGATTCTCACAGAACACAAATATTTATATGACGAACATAAGTTTTAGTGTTTGTCTGGATGTTTCTTATGTAATATAAGTATGTACATACGATATATTCACAAAAAACAAAGTATATAAGTATTATGTCCATTGTCTAGTACCCATAGTACCTACCTACAACTCTGCTTAGTTTGGGACTTGATGGTGCTGTATAAAATTGTTCAAGAATATTTATTTTGTTATAAAACAATGGTACCTACATACGAATAGCATAGTGCCGTCCTAGTTTTTAATGACGATCACCATATTTACATAGATACCATCATGCTTTTATTCCCCGTAGGGTTAGGCAGAAGTGTACCTATGTACCTAAACCTACAGTTCGCCGGTGTATATAGGTCCCATATAATAATGGGTGAGCCTATTGCCACTAACCAAGCACAACTACAAATTCCGAATGAGAATTTCATAGAAAACCCCAATAACACTTCGTTCGACCTGGGAATCGAACCCAACGCCTCTAGCGAAGCGGTCGCGCTTACGACCACTAGACTAACACGGCACTGAAAATATGGTATTTACACATTTCACTGAATTATTTTTAACGAGGAATCTGAATTTCTCAAGCTATGGTTCTTTTATCTAAAAAAGTTCGTTATTTACGAGTAATATATTGTACGAAGGGGCATTTAATGCCATGTCAATTTAAACTAACTGTGTGAAAATACCATCAAATACAGCAGCTTAGGTAGTGTACTATTGTACAGCTATAATCTTTCGGTATGTTTTTAGATCCCTTATAGTTAGGAAGCGAGCCTATTGCCATTTTTCGGGTACAAATCCAAACTCCGAGCTGCTCCTGAGATTTACATAAAAAACATAGGTAACATCAGTTTGCTTACCCTGAAATTCCAACTCAAAACCTAAAGCACGGCAGCTGTGCTTGTAACCATTACACCTTTAAGACACTTAAAACACCACACACCAGAAAAACCTCCACAATTCAAACTACAAACAAAAAGCAACAACTCTAGAAACATAAATTCCTGAGTTTTTCAAAGAAACACACGGGTTTTTGCTCAATAAACTGACAATAAGTGAACACGGACTCAAACGTTGTACTGAACAAAAACCAACTGAGCGTTTTAACCACTCCGCTTCGCCGCAAGCTTTATGCGCGAAGATACCAATACTGTTCGGGCATACAAAAACGTGCGCACAAAGAGCTATGAAACAAGGTGTGTGTTGGAGGAATTTTATAGAGATGGACCTTGCTCAGTCCATGTGCTGCACTTTTGTGCACGGTAAAATAAAGATTTTACGTTTCCAATTTATAGCTTATCTGACATTTGACGTATCAGAGAAATAGACATTTCTAATAGTCTAGTATCTATCATTACTAGCATGAAAGATTGAAATGTATACATATAATATATAATTATAATATAATAGGTCTCCCCTAATGTGGGCCATTTCACCCTGTCTTCGCAAATCATCACTCCATCTTGCCGGAGGGCGTCCTTCACTACGTTTGCCGAGTCGCGGTCTCCACTGAAGAACACGGACAGAGGCCTACGTCCAGCAGTGAACTACTATAGGCTGATGATGACGATGATGATGATGATATAATATAGTGCGAAAAATCCTCATGCATTACCGCCACCTGGGGAGAGGGTATGGTTTTTCGGACTCGTACCGACTAAAAATCGCACTTGCCTTCAAGTGCCGTATATTCATAGCCGTTAAATTCGTCACAACTATTACTATTACTCCCTATATACTACACTCCTAGCCTTTCGACATGTCGGAGTCATCTTCCACTGAACCCGATGTGGTTTAATATCAATATTTTACATGCACAACTGCCATCAGACAACCAACCCAATAAGTGGGCAATACCGATATTGTAAGTGTAACCTGGTTGTAGTTATTTTAGCGAAGGAAAAATCTGAGTGTGGGCAGGATTCAAACCTGCGTCTTCTGGTTGAGTACACCAGACGCTATGACCACTAAGCCACCGCGAGTTCCACCCGCCAGGTCGCAATTTGCCTTCACATTATGAAGGTAAAGCTTTTAATTATCTTATATTCAAAAAGTCGTGTTACTTTCTCGGGTCAGTAACTGCTAGATAATAAAATATATTAAAGCGTTTTAAAAATTGCATCGTGTACCGCTGTACACGATGCAATTTTGTTGTCAAACTTTCTGTATCTGGTATAGTAACGAAAGTCGCTACTTTCGTTATACCTGATACAGAAAGTTTGACAACCAGTCTATCCTTAGTAGATCAGTATTGCTCTTTCTTTCTTTCTTTCTTTACTAGCTGGTATCCGCATCCTAGAGGGTTTATTGAGACAAAAGCCTATAACCTTCTTCAAGGTTTAATCTATCTCTGTACCAAGTTTGACGTGAAAGCATGACAGACAGACAGATTTACTTTCGCATTTATATTAAGTGCTAGTTGTTGCCCTCAGTTTCATCCGCACCCCAAAGGCTATTTGAGACAAAAGGTAGCCTACGTTTTTCTCCAAGGTCTTATCTATCTCTGTAACAAATTTCATCAAAATTGGTTTAGCGGTTTAGGCGTGAAAGCGTAACAGACAGACACTTTCACATTTGTAACATTACTAGCGGACCCGACAGACGTTGTCCTGCATGATCGAGCCGTTTAGTTGTAGTATAGATAAATAACCTAGATACCGACTGCAGTGCCATCTGTCGGGCTGATTTGTGAATTTAAACCATCTAGGGCGCCACCCAAACGCATACAAAAAAATCATTCAAACCGGTCCAGCCGTTTAGGAGGAATTCAGTGACATACACTTACAGTAGATTTTTTTTTACATACATACCATCACGCCTGTAATCCCCGAAGGGTTAGGCAGAGGTGTACTAATGTACACCCACATTTCGCCGGTATGTTTAGGTCCCATGTAATAGGGGGCGAGCCTATTGCCATTAACCGGGCACAATTAATCCAGACTCCGAGCTGCTACTGAGAATTTCATAGAAAAACCCAATAACACTTTGCTCGACCTGGGGATCGAACCCAGGACCTCTAGCGTAGCAGTCGCGCTTAGGACCACTAGACTAATGAGGCAGTTTTTTTTTTATAAGTATATAATATTTTGGGACATTTTTACACAACACCGTCTATTCTCAAACTAAGCAGAGCTTATACTATGGGTACTAGACAATGGATATAATACTTATATACTTTTTTTTTGTAAATATTTACTTATAATACATAAGAAACACCCAGACAAACACAAATACTCATGTTTTATCCACACAACTATTTGTGTCTGGTGGGAATCGAACCCACGACCCCATGATCAGCAGTCCGGCACTCGAACCGCTAGACCACATAGGTTGTATATATATATAAACATAGTAGCGAACTCTGCAGTATGAGCTCACCACCTAAAGATCCCTCCAATCTTTGTACCAATATTTGTGATAGCTTCTGCACTTCTTCGCAGCTCCGCAAGGAGTAACCACAGAGCTCAAATAGCTCACATTAGCAATGGTAGTGAACGCATCGACCCGACGACCGCACAGTAATGAGCTGTAATCGCCACTCTACATACTGTGTGCTCTTTCTCTCATCAACTTTAGGATGCTAGGACTGAAGAAGTGGACCTAGTGGTATAGCCATTGGACTGGTAAGTCGAAGGTCTCGATTTCGAATCCAAGGCACGCACCTCTGACTTTTCGAATTCATGTAAGTATTAATACTAAAACTCTGCGCGTCCTTTCAGTATGGCAACTTCTCAATATTATAATTATTATTGCAATAAGTATAAGAAAAAAATTTACAACCCACATAATTATTATTGCAACATAAGAAGATCTTTTAAAAACCACTAACTTTAAATAAACGCACAAATTTTCTTAGTTTTCCCACAGCCCATCGCTTTTAAAACAAAATGTAGTAAGTACTAGATTTGCTCCATTTATCGGACCCTACATCTACAATAAAATAAAAAAATCTTATTAGATACCCAATGACGAAAAAGTCTTGCAAAATTACAGCAAGTAATTATAGAAATTCACGTATGAAGAGACAGACGCTTGCTTGAGATACCTGGATAAAATATAATGAAAGCCTCAATTACTTGTTGAATAATTAAAATTGAATTTAAACTAAGTACCTTATCACAAACATACAAAAAGTAAACCATGCTCCGCAATCATACACACCCTCTCACACTCATCCACGTACACATTCATGACACACAAAGAGAGGACTGAATACACACCTATTTTTCCCTTTTTAAATATTGTCACATTTTTACTTTTCTTTTGTTTTAAGTAGTCTTTTAAGTATTTACATCTTACCCTACCTAGTGTCATGAAAGTTATGGTCAACATAACAACAGCCCACGTGTGTGGCAAGTACGCACGAATTTACGCCCATTCCGTGTATCACAAGCGAAAAAAATTAATTCGATCATAGGGTCATGATTTAAATGTTTTTTTTTTTCTATTAAAATCGTGGACCGGAAACTATAATTATCTGTTTCGATTGATACTCTGACCAATGAGGTCTTATTAATAGGTGGGACCATAGAGCAGAGGTCACGATTTTGTCCGCTTTCACTAAGTTTATTTAGAAGAAAAAAAAACATTTAAATTCATTATAAGAATTTAAGGAAATTTATTGCCTTTTCGCGATATTCAGCGAGTAGGAGAGAGACAAAACAACCGATGATTCTATTATTGAATTCACCTATTATATCCAAAAAATTTTGCTACTTTTTGAAGAGAGCTTCTGTCAACCCTAATAATTGAAAAGCCAGTTCATTTAAGTCGCGTTAACCAGTTAACTTAACAAGAACTCATCATAAGTAACTACAAACTTAAAAATCGTTCGCGTTCCAAAAAAATACACCTATATGAAATAACTGAACAGTCGTCCTTAAACAATTAAGCAATCAACGAAATTTCGTCAAAAATCCAATTGATGTTACAGTTATATGCTTGCAAAAAGTGGCGCCTGTTATAGTAATTACTAAAACAAACTTATGTACAAACGGAATTAAGTAAATTGAAACTTATCTGCTGAAAAATAAGGGCTAACGGGACAGCTTTGCTAATTTGCTAATAAATAAATGTTAAAATAACCTTTATACTCATAAAACTAGGGTTTAACTTTGTTTAATAATCGGTATGGTGTTCCGCATTCGCGAAAAAGATAATGATTCGTATTTCGAACACGCTCAAATATTTAAATATATAAACTCCGCTTACGGGTGCGTTCGGACGACTGTGTGTTATTTGTATTTTCTTTTTTAACAAACATTTATTTTTAGTCCAGTCTGTGAGGTCGGTTTTAATTCTTTATATTTATTAAAGCTTAATAATTTTAAATCAAGAATTCCTCGTTCTCATTATCAGTTGCCTGTGTAGCGACATCTACCGCGCTACATAGAACTACGAAGGCCTGAATCGCGCAAGCAACATTCGCAACGAAAAGTTGCATATATACAACCGCCCGACATCAACCGTCGGGCCGTGGCCCGCCAGGCAAAACACCCGCCTGGTTGGAGGATCCTCCCTTTTCGTCGGAGGGGCAATACACCTCGCCTCTCCACATTGGTGACCCCGACGTGATCCCAGTATCTCCACACTGGTGACTCGACGTGATGCCAGTGTTTCCACACTGGTGACCCCGAGCAGAACATCAGCGCAGCCTTCCGGAGATCAGCACCTTCGTCATCATCATCCCCTCACAGCAGCCTTCAACAACATCGAGCAGCGAGTCACACAGCCAGCCAGCACTCTTCCGGCTTCAACGGGCAGCCTGACCACATGCCTGCAGCAGACATGCAGCCTGGTCAGAACCCTCAGCCGACATCAGCGACTTGGCACAGCACACTGCACTTCGGCCGGTCAACAAGCAGAGGCCGTCTCTCTTGGTCGACGCAGCAGCCAGCCACTAGGCTTCGCTATGCTTCACTGCACTACCTCGACTCACTGAGGTCTACGCAGCATCGCCCCGACTCACTGGGGACTCATCGCACTCACCGCTCACAGTCCCGACTCACTGCGGACTACGCGGCATCCGTTCCGACTCACTGGAACTCGCACTCCTGGCACTGGCAAGCTCTTCAGACGCACTGACCGCTGACTCATCTGGATCATCGACCTCCGGTCTCGGGGGGGAGTGATGTAGCGACATCTACCGCGCTACATAGAACTACGAAGGCCTGAATCGCGCAAGCAACATTCGCAACGAAAAGTTGCATATATACAACCGCCCGACATCAACCGTCGGGCCGTGGCCCGCCAGGCAAAACACCCGCCTGGTTGGAGGATCCTCCCTTTTCGTCGGAGGGGCAATACACCTCGCCTCTCCACATTGGTGACCCCGACGTGATCCCAGTATCTCCACACCTGTATCTACTTATAGAATATAATACTTAGTGCAAATTCAAATAGCGATAGCGTTATTATCTATTGCAAGCTAGTGGTACCTAAGTTTGGCAAAAATACTTATATACTATCTTAATCCACAAAATCTCAGGATTAACTTCAAGTTTCTTTTGAGTAATTGGCTTTTTTCCCCCATAATAAAAAAACAATCAATTAATGGAAATTGTAATTATTATGTATAAAAAGCCGTGATGTAACACTGCCGCTATAGAACATCATATTTGATATTATAACAAAGCTGGTTTTCAGATGTTTGGCAACATTATTGGTTCCAACATCTGTAACCAACTTAATTATTTAAATTATTATTTATCTTCACCACCAATTGACAAGTCACGAACCAGAAAAAATTACTACAATGTATGTTAACGTTTTTAGGAAACGTTCGAAATTTAAATTTCAAACCAATTTGTTCGCTGGCAATGCTTTCCGGATTTATTTATACGGTGTTGCTATATTAATTACAGTGTTAACATATTGGAATATTTATAATATAAAGATTTTTGCTGTTTTAATTAATATCAAACAGCGGTTAGCACGTGGGCGTAGCGATGATTTCAAGAAATGATGACTAATGATTAATTAAAATAACAACAGGTGTTTGGGTATGTTTTTAGTAAATGAGAATTGTAGGTACAATAATATTCTCATTTACTCAATGCTTATGAAAATGGATAATAAACTAGATAAACATCTATGCTATCATCTTAGTATGTTGACGAGTATTAGTTATATTTATAGATATATTTTGAAAGGTATTTTAATAACAGAACCAGGTGGATGGACATAGGGCGTTGACCCCATAAGCATGACATCTTTTCGAGATGGTAGTACAGTACTAGTGCTCATTTAGATTGTGGAACTACCAACGCATTGTCAAATAAATAAAGCAGTATGGACGGGGTACATAGCTTGTAGAACCGATGAGCTTGTAGAATGATGATGGGGCAAGAAGGTTCTTGAGTCGAGCCCATGCACCGGAAAACGCAGCGTAGGACGGCCTCCAACGAGATGGACGGACGACCTGGTAAAGGTCGCTGGAAGTCGTTGGATGCAAACGGCTTATAACCGGTCCTTGTGGAAGTGTATAGGAAGGCCTTTCAGCAGTGAACCTTTTGTGGCTGATATGATGATGATGATCAAGATTAAACAGTATTGTGCTAACGTTTTTTTTTATACTACTAAGGTGGCAAACAAGCGTACGGTCCAGATGGTGAGCAGTTACCGTAGCCTACAGACGCTTGTAATACCAAAGGTGTCACTTGCGCGTTGTCGATCCTGTAAAACGAAAGAGGAATAGTTGGTTTGGCAGTATAAGGGTCAAAGTCCCTCCACTGCCAACACAACGTTTCCTCTTGCAGCACTGTTAAAGTTGTTGTGTTTCAGTTATAACGATAATGTAGCCAGTGAAATTACTGGACCAATCGAACTTAATAACTGAGGTCTCGAGTTGACAACGCGCCAGTCATCCCCATAATGTTCTTGCATCCGTAGGCTTCTGTAACCACTTAGGCGGGCCGTAAGCTTATTAATTATTAGTAATATTAAAGATTATAAAACAGGTAGGGCGTAGAGGGATTAATTCCACTCAAATAGGAGCTGCCCGACTAGTACTTCCGACTTGCAGAAAATCGAACTGAAATAACACTGCTTTGAACTCAAACAGAACAAAAGGATCATAACTATGTTCCTTACGGTGAGCAATGTTGCCAGTGCTACCCGAGGAAACGTTGTGTTGGCAGTAGTCGGACTTTGAAAGGGAGGACTAAGGGAAAGAAAGAAGAATAGTTATTCTTCTTTCATTTTACAGGGTCAGCAACGCGCAATAGATACCCCTAGTGTCACAAGCGTCTATAGGCTACGGTAACCGCTTACCATCAGGTGGGCCGTATGGTTGTTAGTGGTTTAAAGATATTAATTTTAAAAATACATTTTGTGTGTGGTGTTTTTTTTTTATTCTACTAAGTTGGCAAACAAGCATACGACCAGCAAGCGGCGGTTACCGTAGCCTATAGACGCTTGCAACTCCAGGAGTATCACTTTCGCGTTGCCGACCCTGGATTGAAAGAGGAATAGTTGGGTTGGCAGTATAAGGTTGAAAGTTCCCCCCACTGCCAACACAACGTTTCCTCGTGGAGCATTGATGATTGACACATGAAGTGTTGTATTTTTTAAACCTGACATTATGTACCTTTAATATTTAACCTAATTAAAACTATTTTAAACCCTATAATCTCCACAATAAACTTCATAATCTATAACACGACATTACTTCTTCATTTCATTCAATAGGAATTTTTATTTTACGTCTATGGGTCAGAGTTGTTATTCCTTTGCAGTTGGGTCACATAACCGGAGCTGCGAGTACCATACCAGTGCTTATATTTTTTTAATTGCCAACATCGCTGCGGTTGTGTTTGCATTCTCAATAGTGCATATTGCCTGGTGCGTATTGTCTACCTAAGCGTGGTGTTTAAACAACCCACACAAGAATATTTGTATAGAGTTGACTTTGCGATTATTTGGAAACAAACTCGGAACGTTATGTTTATCAATTGCGTTCGCCAATGCCAGACCAATGATTTGCGAACATATTTAAATATAATGTTATAATAATACTGAATAAAATATAAATAATTAACAATAAAATTGGCACTTCCTTAAGGAATTAGGCACCGAAATCACCTGATTAAAATAATCATAATAACAAATGTTCTGCAAAATGAATATTTGATAACCATAAGTAGTTATAGCCGATGCTATATAATTTTCAATAAATCATAAAAGTTGATTAGTTAAAAATATATGACTACTTTACGACGCTATAAAAATGGTCACAATTTTTTTGATTGATTTTATTAAAACCGATAGTCTGATGTCATTCCTATATCTATTATTGACGTATTCTCATAAATTTTAAAATTCAGTAGCTATCTTGCTACTCTACATTATTAAAAACAAATCAAAACGCGCCTGTATTTCGATTAAATAATTATGTAAAATTATCATAAAAATTATATCAATAAATTTAGATTCGACAGGAACCTCATCCGTCATAAATACGACACACATGAATGATAATTGTCACACTCCAAACTCACTCTATGACAATCTTGATCTTCGTTGAGTATCTTCATACTTATGAACGCAAATCTAAAATTAACTTTATCGTGTTTTAATAAGGCTTAAATTTGATTGTTTCAAATAATGTTGGTACAAAAAACTTGAACATCAAAGGTAGCCTGAGAAGTTTCGCGTGCGGCCATTGGACAAATCGCTAATTTACATATAACAAATACTGAAGTCACGTTTTCAGTAAAAATGTTCGTGTTTGGGGTGGCGCAGGAGTGTAGGCCCAAGTACCCTCTTCGTGGAGAATGGAAGATTTTGATCTTTAACGTTTTATGGCCAGATAGATTTGTATTGCGGATGTCTAGATCCGCGACACAATACTATAGTTATGTCCATAAAAGGAATAAAGGAGACAGGCTCTTACCTCCCACTAGTTTCCATTCACGTTTCAAAGTAAAAGAAGTAGCTACAAAGGTGCGAATGATCCTCCTGTCTAAAAATAAAAGGTTAAAAGGTTATACACGACAAAGACCTATATGATTTTTTTTTTATGGAAGAGGGAGGCAAGCGAGCAAACGGGTCACCTGATGACAAGTGATCACCGCCGCCCATTGACACCCCTGGTGTGTCAGAAGTGATACCCCTGGTGTTGCGAGCGTCTATAGGCTACGGTAACCGCTTAAGTAAGTAAGCTTAAGTAAGTAATTATCCAATCCAATTTATAATTATTATTACTTTATCAAATATAATTGTAATACAAAACTATAATTTAAAAGAGTAACCATTGAGTTTCTTGTCGGTTCTTCTCCATAGGAAACGACTAATTTGGAACCGTGAACCTAGACTCGACATTTCATAAGCCCCTGTAGGTATATGGTTTATATGAAAATAAAACTATTTTGTTTTTTTTTTTTTATTTTTGCTTACCATAAGGTGGGCGTATGCTTGTATTCTACCTTAATGGTATAAAAGAAAAAATAAATTAAGATCATACGAGTATTTGTTCCATGTGGGGATCAAACCCAATGCCAATGGCGCAGAATTCGATTACCCAGCCAAACCACTTAATGTGGAATAATGCGCCATCATTTTAATTCTAAAACAATGTATTAGTACTAAAAACAGTTACAAGGTTCGAGGTTCGAACAAACTATTAATTGTATACAATGCGCCAGGTGTGTTATGGAGGAATAAATCCAGCTATCTTATTACAGAAGATGGTCCACGTATATATTACAAAATATCGCGGGCCGTACCGCACAATGGTCGAGCTTAGCTATTAGAGCGGTCAAGGTAAAGGTAGTGGCAGACGAGACGCGATTTTAAAGACGCGCGTTGACGCGGTTAAAGAGTGATAGTTGAACACTAATTATCTATTACAGTTGTTGGAAATCCTATAATATATAAATAAGGACGTACAATTGAGAAGTTCACTGAAATAGATTTATTTAAGATGACTATTATTTTGTATACTTCTATACTCCATTTACTATAGCATTAGACAGAAGTTAAAAAAGGCTCTTTTAGGTGCACACTTTGTAATAAAAGTACAACAAACATTATTACAGTCAAGGTTGATGTGGAGTTAAATTTAATCAATTTAAATAACAGCTGTCACACTTAATTGTACTTATTTAACATAACTACCTTCTGAAATTACAAGGCTTTCATTTAATATTGTTTAGTTTTTACATGATAATTGTCGTGTCGATGTTTAAAATCTAAAAGAAGCAGGGGTGGCTAGTACCGGGTATGTTTTTCACGTCATTATAATTCTACCAAATCTAAAATTTACATATTGCCTTCTTAAGTTGTGGCAGTACGTGTTTTTTTATTTTGTCGGTTTATGAGGTCAACCATCCGTCAAATTCCGTAAATATTCTGCAGTTGTCAATTGTCATTCACTTGTGGATACTTGTGAATGCTACGCCTTTTCTTGTTGTTATTGCTGATTTTTCGTGATTTTGTTAGTTGTTACTGTTTTTCTTTAGTTATTGTTTTGTTATCGTTATAATTGTTAGTTTTGTGTTTTTCGTACAAATTAATACGTTTTGTGGAACTATGGATCCCGGTGCAGGCCCAAGTAAAGTTAATATAATAATAATATTTTTGGGACATTTTACACAACACCATCTAGTCCCAAACTAAGCAGAGCTTGTACTATGGGTACTAGACAATAGATATAATACTTATATACTTTTTTTTGTAAATACATAAGAAACACCCAGACAAACACAAATACTCATGTTTTATCCACACAAATACAGGATGATCAGCACTCGAACCGCTAGACCACAGAGGTCGTCAGTGTATTTTTGTTAATCCTCTGGCATTCTAAATTATTATAGTTGTTTTCTTGAAGACTTATTATGGACGTCATGCCATTGTGATAAAGTTGTTGTTTAGTAAACTGATTGTTACTACAGAATTTTTTATTTCATGTACCTATCCAAGCCTCGTGACGAATAGTTAGATAGAAAATGCTTTATTATATGCCATACATTGTTACTTACAAAAAATTTAATAATTTAAAAATTGTTTGAACTTAACTTGAAATAAAAGGTTTCGTACTCCTGCTTCTGCGAGCCTCTTTTTTCTAATGTTATAATAAACGGAGTATAGTCCAGATGGTCTACTGAAGCATTCGGTAAATAATTATTAGTTATCGATCATTATAGTTTACATACCAGAATGTAGAAGATGTTTTGTAACTCCATATTTGTTTTTAATTATTTATCTTGTTAAAAAAGAAGAAACGAGTTGACTCAAGATATTATTGATGAGCTTGCATATCCAAAATGTAACCTTTACTAATTAACTGGTAGGTAGGTACTGCTTTATTACAATCATGTTAGAGCAAAAAATATTTATAACTTAAATAATGAATTTCTCACTAAATAGGACTTAGAAAGAATCTTTTTTTTTATACGACTAAGGTGGTAAACAAGCATACGGCCCACCTGATGGTAAGCGGTTACCGTAGCCTATAGGCGCTTGTAATACCAGGGGTATCACTTGGGCGTTGCCGACCCTGTAAAACGAAAGAGGAATAGTTGGTTTGGAAGTATAAGGGTCAAAGTCCCCCCACTGCCAACACAACGTTTCCTCGTGGAGCACCTCTTGACCTGGCCAAAAAAATATTAATGTTCCAAGATTGTGTACTTACTTATAATAATTCCGCTCATCTAGCGCCACCTTAACACCGACCCTAGTAATAACAGGTCCCGTGTGCGCAGACGCAGCAATTAACGCGGAAACCTATCGCGATGAGCTATGGCATTATTTAGATGCGAGGATATTTACATGTATATTAAAAGCTAAAATTATTTTAAATGCATGCATTAAATTTTTGACTTCATTATTTTGATATTTATAATGTACTCCTTTTAATGGACGCTATGTTTAAATGATGTGACATTTGAGGTGTTATTAGTTTTTTTTATCGACCACAAAATAAATGAAGGAAGTTTTCAATTGAACCATTCTTTTTGAGTACACAGGTCAGCACATCAAGCTACCCTAATCTGTCAAATGTCTTTGATAGATTTTCAACTTTAAGACTAAGTTATAAGGTTTATTTTCAATTGGGAAAATTTTACAGTTTTGGATAGCTTGACCTGCTGGCGTCTGTACGTTACGCGTGTCTTGGACCGATTTTGATTCTTCTTTCTTATTCGATAAAGTACTTACTTTATATTTCTTGTACATTTGATTGGTGTCTAACCACAACTTCTGAAGACATATACCATAAAAAGCTTGACCCAAAACCGAGTTCTTTTCCTAAATAGTTATTTATAAATATAATGGAGAATTTTGTATTCCGTTTGATAGCTACAGTGAAACATTAGGCTTTAGTAACCTCCTTATAAATAATTATAAATAAATATTTGGAACATTTTACACATTCAAGACCATCTAGTCCCAAACTAAGCGGAGCTTGTGCTATGCTTATACTTTTCTTTTTGTAAATACATACTTATAAAACACAAGTAACACCCAGACAAACACAAACACTATTTTCATCACATATATATTTTTGTCCTGTTGGAATCGAACTCACGACCTCGTAATCAGCTGTCCGACAACCGAGCCCCAGACGTCGTCAAGTTGTAATATCTGAGGTACTGAGGTCTTTTAAGATACATACGACTATAAACATATAAGATGGTATAAAAGCAGTGATAGCCTAGTGGTATGACCATTGGACTGCCAAGTCGAAGGTATCGAGCTCGAACCCAAGGCACGCACCTCTGACATTTCGAATTCATGTGCGTATTAATAATTAATTAACACTCGCTACGGTGAAGGAAAACATCGTGAGGAAACTTGCATACCTTGAGAGATTTTTCTCGACGGTTTGTGAAGTCTGCCAACCCGCACTAGGCCAGCGTGGTGGACTATAGCGTAATCCCTCTCAATATGAGAGGAGACACGTGCCCAGCAGTGGGACAGTATATGGGTTGATGATGATGATGATATGTTTTAACTGTATTTAACAAAAGTAACTAAACTGTCATAAAATTAAATATTAATTTATCAAACAAAGGAACGCAATATTTTAGCTTCACCGGTCAAACTTTTGCAAGCTCACATTGTAGGCTAGCTTGAAGCTCAGTATAATAAACATCACATTACGCCCATCACGAGATTCGAATCTGTGACCCCACGACCCACCGGTCGGGACGACCCACTAATCCCTTATGTGATGTAGCGTTGTTTTAATAACTGTGCTTGAGTCGTTTTATGGGCTTTTGTGTACTATAATAAAATTTTCATTTTCAAGACATTCTGTGTCCCAAAATTGTTGTGTGTGGCAAGAATAAGTATTGCCATTCAACGTGCCAATGTTGCCAGCCTTATGTGTTCCCTTCTCAGTTTCCCAGATCTTCAATGACGCTTTTCTAATATTCCTGAATTTTGTTTTCGTTTTCTTATAATAAAAATCAATTGCTGTTCGTTTGAATCGCAAATAATCAAAAACGACTTTACCAATTTTGTTGAAATTGTTTGTGTATATTTGAGTGGGTTTTTGATGGTTTAGATATATAATTAGATCTGGTAAATGGGGCTGCAATCGGGTTGTAGGACAACGTATACTAGACCAGTAGTCTCTTAAAAATATCGTAATTTCGTTTTAGTTACTTTGAAGTTTTAGTGTGTTAATAAATTATGTAGTTAATTTAATAAACTTATATTGTATTTTTACAATCTTCTTTGTAAATAAAAATAAATTCTTGTTTTTTCATATTATAACCGTTCATCCTTCAAGACTGTTGTTGAAGTCAAAGTTGGCATACTCTACATACAGTGTTCTAAAGTTTTTGTTCGAATCAAATCAACATACCATCACGCCTCTTATCTACGTATCCCTGAAAGGTTAGGGAGAAATGTACTGCTATATCCGCCAGTAAATTTATAGGAGGCCAGCCAATTTCCATTCATCATCATCATCATCTCAGCTAAAAGAATGCTCCTGAAGAAAGGCCTCCCTCATAGACTTTCAGCTTGGTTATATGCCACCCACATTCAACGTGAATTGCCATTAACTGGTACAAATCTATACTCTTCATATAGAAAATGAATTCCACAACGTCTGTGGTCTAATCGTTCAAGGGTCGGACTACTTATCACGATGTGAGGTTTAATCCCACAGTATTTTATTTGATGAAATTTTAGACTAGTGTCATATAGATATACAGTTTTGCCTTACCCTTAGGTGATATTGGTGTGATTGTATGTATGACCTGAATCTGTCAAGGATGAGTTTGAAATGTTTTTTCAATTTCGAAATCAGTATCAAACCTTTTTGTCTCAAAATTTTAAGTTGCCCAACACCACCCACTCTTCCGCTATCAAAACTCCAATTCATAAGCATCTGTACCAATTAAACGATTACTAAAGACACGACCTTCGTTCGCTTAACTCGAGATTAATTATTTCTATTGTACCTAGAACACTTTGAAACCAACTGCTAAATTCACTTTTGGAAATGTATAATAGTCTTTATGTAGCAGATATAAGAACGGTAATTATGTCATTAAGTGTAAAATTAATTTTGTGTTAGTTTAATCCAATAACAAAATGCTCGTTGGACGCGCTTGTCAGTGCGCAAGAGCATGATTTTTGTGGGGTTAGTAGGTTCCTTGCCGAATTTCTTTTTCGCTAGCGAATGTCGTTTCTTATGCTAGGTTTTTGAAACAAGCTTTTAATTATGATATTTATTGCAATTTGGCTTAAGTTTCAATTATAAAACTATTTTTAAAGCAAAAATAATGATTTACCTTTTCACTTATCTGCTGTGAGATCTTCTGTAGTAGGTACTTAGTAACATTTAGAATGAAATAAAAACTGCTACAACGGTGTTTTTCTTGGAATCAAAATTTAATTATGGTAATTAATTATTAATAATATTCACCAGTCCTTACGACAGTTAAACTATCCGTTTCATACTACCATAAACGTAACTTTTAAAATATACATCTTTCGATTACCAGCTGTTCGTTTCGATTGTCGACTATCGAAACTGGTACCTTCCAACCCCACTCTATAAAGAGCACTCAAAAGGTACTTAAACATCTTCAAGTTAAGCTTTTGATTTCACGTGGGTGTAAAACACGTCAAGTGTGGGTCTTGCCGACAGTAATTACTTTCCAATTCGCCGTACAAAAGGTACGGATATGGAAAATCAAGGCTGTACTATTTAGTGCTAATGAGTGCAAGTGGGTGGGTACTTTTGATTTGTGCATTGTTTTTTGCGAACGGCCTTGTGGTGCTTTTTTATTGTTTTGTGGGATGATTGAATGTAATTAAGTGCGTTGCATAATTTATTTTATAGAGAGAGGCAAGTGCGTCAAAGATAAATGAAAGTAGAATAAAATTTTGCATCTACTAGTTTAATTGATCAAGTCTGTCTCCATATGTATATAAGCTTACCAACGTGACACAAGATTTAATCAGCATTGTTACCATTATTGTCTGCCAGTTAACATTAACTGCTAAACTTATGACTGTAATAACTATGAACATAATATACCATCACGCCAGTCTTCCTCAAAGGGTTAGGCAGAGGTGTAATAAAATACTCTCACAGCTTGGCGGTATGTTTTCGGCCTAACAAATTGGGAGCGAGCCTATTACCACACCGCTATTGGGATTTTTATAGAAAAAATAATAATAATTATAACTAACAGGTTTTTTCTCAACCGAAGCCCTGATGACTACGGCCTACTAGACTAATGAGGTAGCTATGTACGATTTCGTGTAATGTATTTGTATATTTTATAGTTTATTTATCTAAGTAATAGCTTCTAGCTATTAGATAATATTAAAAACTGTTTGATCTCTATAGGTACAAATATGTGTAAGTGTATGGCCTAAACCAGTCAATTAATGTTTTATTTCTATTAGACTATTAAAAATGGTACTTTTAAAAAGTCAAACTAGTTGTACGGTTCCAAAAAGTGGGTCGCATGGAGAAGAACCGGCAAGATACTTAGGTATCTAGAGATTCACCTACAGATTTCTCGATAGTTTTTTTATTCTGGGCATTTGTGCATGTGAGATTCATATAACGGATTCACGATACAGGGGAATCTTCTAGGGCAACGCTTTTTAAAGAAAGAAAGAAAAGTATTTACTATCGAGAGGGCACAGCACTCATTTTCGGCTGGCTTTGCTACTAGAGCAAGATTACTATCGAGGAGTATTTACTATAGGAACAAACAGCACTCATTTTCGGCCCTACCATTAGAGCAACATTTAGTGGTAATGAGTGCAAGTGGGTGGGTACTTTTGATTTGTGTATTGTTTTTGCGAACGGCCTTGTACTGATTTGTCTTTTATTGTTTTGTGGGATGATTGTTTAATTAAGTGTTATTTGTGCCTATGCAATCGTTGGTGGGTAGATCTAAATGGATTCATAGAATAGACAGATGCATCTATCCATCTTTATATATCAATAAAAATGAAATGCTGTTCGTTAGTAACCGTATCACTTGCAAACGGCTGGACCGATTTGGATATTGTGTTCATTAGTCGTACTGAGAATAACCTCATTTAGCGCAGCAATCGTACTACAGAAAAGTTTATTTCATCATCATCATCATCCTCAACCCATATACTGTCCCACTGCTGGGCACGCGTCTTCTCTCATATTGAGAGGGATTAGGCTATAGTCCACAACGCTGGCCTAGTGCGGGTTGGCAGACTTCACACACCGTCGTCGAAAACTAAGGTATGCAGGTTTCCTCACGATGTTTTCCTTCACCGTTTAAGCGAGTAATAATTATTAATACGCACATGAATTCGAAAAGTCACGAAGTGCGTGCCTTGGATTCAAACTCGAGACCTTCGACTTGGCAGTCCAATGGTCATTCCACTAGGCTAGAAAAGTTTATTTAATTGTAAATAATTATATGTATTCATGTTTACTTAATTCAGCGTTGCGGACCCGCAGGTCCCTAAGTTATATAGTTTTTATTAATGCTTGAACAATTATTAAGAAGCGATGGCAAAAAAAATATTTATAATAGCAATCAGCTTCTAATACAGTCAATATTTCAAATTTAGAACGTCCCAGAAACAATCGTGATAATACAATTATATCATCACGCTCAATAACCTTAAAGAAGGACCTCAAATCCAACAGAAAATCAATCATATTTGATAAGCAACATTACTATTATTATGTCATGTCGACGTGAATACCGTGAGATCGAATGCGCGCGCGCATGACTCATGGTAACGCATAGATCACGAATTAATTCTACGAGTGTTTAATATGTCTGGGTGTAAAAATCTGGTTAAAATGTAGGTAGGTATAATTATGTGCTTGAATGTATTTATTAAATACTAAAATAATAATTAACAAGTCCCTAAGCGAGATTGCTGTACGTGAATATCCTGATTTTAATTCCCAGGTCAAGCAAAGTGTTATTGGTTGTTGCTATGTAACGCTCAGTAGCAAGTGAAGTTTGGATTTGTTCCAGTTTTATGGCAATAGGCTGTCTCCCCCACTACCTACATGGGATCTAAACCATACATACGTTCGAACTGTGGTCGTAAAGCAGTACACTTTTTTCTTGCTCTGCGGGGATAAACTAGGATACGTTTATCAATTATAGCCCATTCCTTGATGAGTTGACTTATCGACGTGGAATTAGCTTAGGCTGGTTGGAAAAGTCAATATTGACGGTATATGGGTTTAAACGACGTCTTTTGTCTCGACTTGGGCGACGTGGCGCTATATTGGCCGATGGGAATATGGCGGATTGCCTTGGCTTTCCCGAGCAGCTGATGATACGCATTGCTCAACCTGATACCGCGTCACTAAGAGACCTAAAAATATACTTTTTACGGATTTTATCGCGTTATATTGATTTTATAAAACTCGACGTTTAACCCTTTACAGCGTCCATGGTTACGGGTAGACTGAGGTGGTGGAATAATATCAATATAACTAAAATCAAAAAGGTAAAATCCGTAAAAAGTAGTTTAATTTAAATGTATAATATTTGCATAACTGTCAGAAATCAATATAGACCTAAAAAGTTTAGGGTGCTATGCAATGCTTTCCCTGTGCGATTTCACCCAACTATATAATACTTGTTTGTCTATTTATTTATCCCTCATCAGAAAACAAACAAATGAGTCACAGCACTACGAAACAATATTAACCGTGAACCACATTACGTTCAGTTGCGCGCCCACGCCCACGAACAGACATGATACGATATTATATTAGCTGCTATTTGTTTCTCCAAATTGAAGTGTGGGAATATCCTATTATTATGTATAATTCCATTTAGAATTAGTCTTAGGTATGTTTGGTATTTATTTGTGAAGCTGTAGGGTGTGCGATTTGTTTTCAAGAATTAGTTTGAGTGGTTAACTAACAGTCAGCGTGCGTCCGCTACCGCGGTAGGCCCAGACGTAGATTCCCTGGGATAGGTCATGATAGACATGACACAGGAAGGGTTCCTAAAGAATACTTAGGTCCCGGAGCCCCCTAATATTGTGCTGAAGATGGTCACGGAGGGAGGTTTTAGTGTGGTAAAAATCCCATAAACCCCGGCCTGCCCCCCAGCAGGCCGGCAGCCTTTTGAAGGTTTCCCCTAGACGAAGATAGTAGAAATTTTGGCGGCTGAGAGAGAGCAACTAGTAAGGAAGGATTTTTGGAAACTTCGCCCCCATGGGGGTTAAATAAACATACCCACGTGAGCCGGGGCGGGTTGCTGGTCCAGATTAATTAATATATAAATGTTTAAGAATCCTACCGCGATAAAAGCTGAGGTTTACTCAAGATCTAACAATAGCTTATCGCCCTTTAAAATTAACGTGCGATGACACACTTAGCTATTCCCAAAGTGTAACCGAATATTAAGGCAGCAATGAATCTTGAAGCGTGGGCGTGGGCGCGCCGCGAACTGTGCGCCATGCCTAATCTAGACTAGGAGTTATTCTGAAATTAATTATTTCAAACGCTTAGAATTTATATCAACACCTTTTGTTTGGAAAATAGTATTAATGCTGGCAATGTTCGATTTTACAATGTGTATCCGGGCAGGGTAGGAGTGAAGGGTAGCTGATGTTTTCAAGCTTTCAGCTTGCCACAAATACCTACCCAAAAATTGGTGCCAGCTCTCCTATTAATTTGGCTAAAGCTGATAGGAGACATTTAACGTTTACACCCTTATAACAAAAGATGCTCGAAGAAAAGAAAACCCTGTTTATGCATGAATTTAAATGAAAAATGGAAAAGATGGATGGACAGCGTGAAATGCGCGTGTGATCTGATTGCAAAAAAGTATCGTATAAGATGACGGCTGCTAGAGATGTATACCAGAAGACAATGCGCAGACGACTATTTATTTAAAATATATTTATATGTATAAAGTATAAATATTGTTTTCTTTTATTACTAGATACCTAATTTTTTGTTTGCGTAGAAAAGGACCAAAAGTTAAAAATTCGGGGCGAAAGAACCACAAGCACACAAATTTCTGTTTCAAATAAAATCTATAACGTTTTTGAACAATTCATCAGAATACGTATTCTAATACCAACTGCTTGATTACGTTAAACTTGGCCGCGATCAAATCGTGCGCTGTATTATGAGGTATTCCGCGCATGCGCAAATGCACATCTACTGTGGGAGACATTTGTTTGTGATAAATATCATGGGGTTACGTCATCGTGAAGAATGGAGGTAACTGTGGATATATTTTATGAATCTGCCTAATGTCAGGTTTTATAAAAATCTACCATGCTTAATATTTAATACCCGTTTGGTTTCGAGAAAATAATCCTTATCTTATCTAAGAAGAAATTATTTATCTCTCAAAAACAACACCGATCATCTCTAATAGTTCTATAAGGCAGTTTTTTTACTGAAAAGAAAAAGAAACATTGAAACCATATATACCTCTCTTAATTTAAGATTGGAAGAATAAGCCCCAAATATTCTCCAAGATTTTCTATGTGAGAGTATTTCTCACAAAAGTTATCTGTCACAAAAAATAAATCTAAAAGCACAAAGTTCACACGCACTATACATCACGATCCATTAAACACTATCGCTTATCAAACTTAATAGCAAGCAATTTGAAACTATGATTTCGGATATCAAAAATGTGCCTCAACCATATTACTTCGACCTACCACAGTTCTCTTGAACCTAACAAAATGATAAGTTTAATGGGATGGTAAAGGTCAAGTTATACTAGGTGCAAGCCTATCTCTGATTTAGAAAAAATAAGTTGAACGTCGAGAATAATAGATGTGTCAATGTGTTGAGAGCTTGTAATAAAATAAGCCTTTGTTTTTTGATATTTCTGATTGTGGTCACAGATGGTATATTTTACAGAGATATAGAATAAGCCAGAGTTCTAGTACACCTTGGATCACAACTTATTATTATAAATGCGAAAGTAACTGTCTGTCATTGAACTAATTTTGATAAAATTTGGTACAGGGATAGATTAAACCTTGGAAAAGGACATAGGGTTTTGTCTCAAAAAGCCCTCTGAGAAAAACCTCCATAAAATCTTTTCGGTAACAATTAGGTACAGAGGCCAGCACATCAAGCTACCACAATCTGTCAAATTTCTTTGATTGATTTTCAACTTTAATACAAACGTGATATGGTTCATATTCAAATGGGAATTTTTGACAGTTTTGGATAGGTTGACCTGCTGGCGTCTGTACTTACTAATTACAACTTCATAAGCAAGATGACGTTTGTACACTCGCAGATGTGTGTGTAAACATGGTTGCATTTTTGTCCATATTTGTTTTTTTTAAACAAACCAACGTGTAGGCCTTATAGGGACTTATTAAAAGCAGTTTATAAAGAGTACTTAGGGAGTTAGCCATGGTGACACATTAGATAAAAAAGCAGTGATAGCCTAGTGGTATGACCGTTATACTGGTAAGTCGAAGGTCTCGAGTTTGCACCTTCAGAGGTGCGAAAAGTCAGGTTTCAAAAAGTCAGCTTTTTGAAATCATGTGCATAAAATGATTAATGATTACTCGCTTAAATGGAACGGAACAGATCGTGAGGAAACCTGCATGCCTTAGAGATTTTCTCGATGGCATGTGAAGTCTGCCAACCCACACTGGACCAGGGTGGTGGAGTATAGCCTAATCCCTCTCAATCTGTGAGGGGAGACCCGTGCCCAGCAGTGGGACAGAATACGGATTGATGATGATGATGATGACACATTAGATAAAAGACTACCAATATTTATAAATATGACTAAGCTTACTTGCCATTATGAAAAGGATTTACTACTACAATATTTTTTTTAATTTTTATTTATTTATTAGCTTTATTTTTATCCCCTTACATTAAAAAAATTCATAAGCACTACTTTGTGTTGTGTACTTATTTTTTTTTGTTAGTAATGTTAGTTTTGTACTTAGATAAGGTTAGTATTGTTAGGTGTAAGGGCCGCCTTTTGCGGTGAAAGCCTCCTCCAAACCGTTCCAGGTGGCTCTATCTTTTACCCATCTGGGCCATAAGTTGCCGGCTATTTGAACGATGTCGACACTCCATCTTTTAAGTGGTCTACCCTTCCTTCTTTTTTTATGTATTGGATACCAGTTCGTTACTACTTGTGACCATCTTTCATCCGTAGCTCTCTGAATGTGACCTGACCATTTCCATTTCAGTGTTCGGATTTGTTTGACAGCATCTCTCGCCTTTGTTCTTTTTATTATCACTGAACTTTTGACTCTATCTTTCAGTTTAATGTTCATGTAACTTCGTTCTATTCCTCTTTGACAGCTTCTTATTATATTTAAGAGTGATATCATGAGAGACCAGGTCTTGCACGCGTAAGTAAGAACCAGCGTTAGGCAGATGTTCATCGCTTTTGTTTTCAGTTTTGTGGGTAGGGGACCTTTGAAAATTTCCTTCATAGCCCAGTATTTGTTTCATGTATTCTTTACTCTCCGATCGATTTCTTTTTCTGTACATGATTTTATTGAAATTAGATGTCCAAGGTAACTGTAGTCTGTGACATACTCTATAGGTTTAGTACTACTATACTATTATTACTACAGTAATTATCGGAATGAATTAATTGGAATACGTAATGTTTATGTGAATAATTGTGTTTGTGAACAAACCCATAATTTAGGATAGAAACAAACCTAATGTAGGGCCATTGCCCTACACTAGGATTCATTCTCATTCATCGTTCACATGAACAGATGTTTTTTATTAACTATTAAAAAATATATAACATGATGCAATTTTTGTGATGAATCACACGGAACTTTATAGCTATCTTGATAATAAACCTACAATGATTAGTATTAAATCATTCTACGAGTGTAATAAACTTGTAAAGGCAAATGGTCCATCGATGATTGTACGCCGACATACTTACAACCACCACATAAATAGTAGGTACTTAGGTAGTCTCACATTATAGCTAATGTGAATTGTAATAAAATGTTCGCGAGACGAGCATGAGCAAACGGGCTCACATAGATCTCTATCCAGACTCACGGAATACGCGAGCCGCTAGTGTAGTATGGACATTCCATGGAGTATTTATATTATTATTTTACATAATATACCATCACACCTGTAGACGTAATTAGTAAACCCTGTCTAACGTTTGACTGGTATGATTAGGGGTTATGTAATAGAGGGCGAGCCTATTACCATTTACTGGGCAAAGTCCAAACTCAGTACTGCTGAGAATTTCATAGAAAAATCCAATAACACCTTGCTCGACCTGAGAATTGCAAGCGTAGCAGTCGCGCTTACGATGTCTAGGTTAATGAGGCCGTACTAAAATTCAATTCAAATTCAACCACAGCATAATATAGAAAGAAGAAGAAAGAAAGAAAATTGCATTTATTTAAAACAAACAATCCACACATATACCTACACCAGCAATACCAGTGGTGTCACTGGTGCGTTGTCATATTAAGGCCTGTTATTAAATCTTACACAATATTTGGCTGTGGTACTAACCCAGGTGAACTTAGCAGCATAGTTTTACCTTCTCCAAACGTCTTCAGACGTGAGACTAGGTGTATCCACACGAAGCCAAACCTTCATATTGCGTGGGCTTTGATACGCGACGTTGGCACATCTCGCACGACTCGCCAGCTCCCATTGCTCCTCACTGATACCATTGTCATGGGAACACCGCACCATATCCGGTGATACACGTAACTATTTATTTTTCATTCATGGTGCCTTATCTTGAATTTAACAACCCCTGACCTGACCTGACTCTGTAAATATCATCGCAGCATCTGAAACCTTACTTTGCATTGCAATTCGACTTAAACCTAAAATTATGATCAATCTTATGATTGAAGTTTTTTACTGCAATGGACCAACTTACCCCCCCCCCCCCAGCCCTTTCTTGATAAGACCACTTAATAAGGGTTTTATATTATTTCTATCCTAGCTTGAGTATAGATTATAAATACCAAAAAAAATTGGTATATCGTGAATATGAGTGATACCTTAAAGTTGCTTTGGAGAGTCAACCTCAGAAATTACTGTATACTTAAAATAACAAGTGTATTGACATCATAAATGATATCTGCGGACTATTATTTTACCTTCACAAAACTAGAATGACTTATTATAAAATTCCAATTGTTTGAATCTAACCGAATCATGGTAGTTTTCGTGTGTTCTTTCCCGTGACGGTATTAACGGATGACATTTTTTTTTACAATATAGTCAAGCTCGGCTGATATTATATCGATTAGTGTCACTGTTTTTATATTTAAATATATTACTTTTTATTATTTGTAAACTGCAACTCCAATACTGCAAATAAAAAAAGACATAAAGAACTAATTTTGTTTCATAAATTAGAAGAATGGGCTTATTAAAAACATTACAAATTAACAACAAATTACTATTCAAGATTGGTTAATGACAAACGTTTTCGAAGTTATAGCTCTTGTAAAAGCCGATCCTTTCCACACAAATGCAAATGTATATCTAAATATTTCTATCAACAAATTCTATCGACTAACACTGATGACTCTACGGACCCCTAATCGGCCAGGTGTCAACGAAGGAAGTCCAACCCGTTACTGACCTCTTTCCGGCACTTTTATACTTTTCACACCATCAACTAATACATGATGGGTTTTTAATAAATGTCATCGAGACTATTCTGTTGTGAACCACAATTATTATCTTATTACAGACAGAAATAGAGTGGCGATGAGCTGGGAACTATTTCATTTTTGGTCCTTTTGTTCGAAGCGCGGAATTAAGGTGTAATTTTATTGTGTTTGTGTCCCGTAATGGTCACAATTCTTTATGAGTATAAATTATCATCCAGACCATCTAAAACAGGTTAACCTGGCTAACTTTCAAAAAGGCTAGTCTTTTTACCATAGCATAAACTTTAATGAGAGAAAATATCGACCTCTGCAGGCAGCTTTGGTACACCGGATGGGTTAGGCAACTAAACTACTTATCGAAATCATCTTAGTTCGCTATAAATGTTTGGTGCTAAGTAATAAAGCCTGCTTGCTTTTAATTATAAATAAATACATATTTGGGACATTTTACATAAAACTATCTAGTCTCAAATTAAGCAGAGATTGTAAGTACTATAGGTACTTGACGATGGATATAGTACTTATACACTTTTTTTATGTATATAAAAAAAACTCAAACTCATAAAACAGAAATACCCAGAAAGCACAAAAACTTATGTTCATCACATCAATATTTGTCTTGTAGGAATCGAACCCACGACAGTCCATAACTCGAACCACAGATGTTGTCAAATATTATCAAGTGGCATTATTTATTCTACAAAGCGTTATCTAGGTACTGCTGTATCTTATAATATAACGTATATTTAGTTTTAATTAAAAAACAAATTATCATTAAATAAATTGGTTTAAATATATAAATTTAAATTAAACCCGTAATAGCGTGGGCATAACAGGAAAAATATTCCTGAAAATAAAATAAAATGACGATTAAATTAATATTATCGTGTACGAAAATTGTCCCACTAATTAACTATAATGATAGCTATTTAAATACCAATTTGCGATAGGAAACGCCATTGCGTAATTACAAAGTATGAAAAATACGATTGCTATAATGGATACCAGGCTTGTAATACATCTCGAAAATAAAAAATCAAACAAAAATGGTCCTTATGGCTTTGGGTTTTGGTTCAAAGCAATTGGAATAGAGGTGTCGACGTATATAGAAAATTGTACTAGTGTTAACTCAGTAGATAATCAACCACCTGTATTAGTGACATACTGTCGCTAAAGTTCGAGAACATAATAAAATTATTTTGATGGATTTTTTTTTCAATTTGCAATTTTGAATACTGACTGTCTCACTCGGTTAGACTGGAAGTCGTCCCCAACATAGTTAAGACAATGCTTGGATGATAATCGCTAGTGATGTGAAGTTGAGTACTTCTCAAATTGTAGGTACAACAATAGGTATTGGAGCTTCTTGCTAAAGTGATTGAGGACATATTTTTATTAAAATAATTTATATTACTAATCTAACTAATCTTGTAACATGGCACCAATAAGTAGAGACGGTGCAGGATAGGGTAAAGTTGCTATAGCTTGTGAAGGCCTTATACACCATTAGGGTGGCTTAGGACAAAAATAACTACTTCCAAACACATTGTATTCCGGTTTGACGGAAGCGTCTAAAGTTCAAACCGGAAAAAGTTAAACACACATGATCGCATTACAGTGACGCGCCCAGCACTTCAGAAATCACTATGAAACTTAATATAACATACTATCACACCTGGTGCACCCTGGTGATTTTAAGAATGAGCACCCGTCATTGGATGACCATGGCAAATATAGAGTAGCCTTACAAATAGATCTATTAACGATTCAGTGTAGTTAATACTTACCCATGACCACTTTTCTGATAAAACTCAGTAGTAATTATTCATCTGTACCCAACATGTTGGCGATCCTACGTCTCCATACGTCCGACGACCTGCAGCAAAAAATAATAAGTTAAAGTGCAATACTAATGCGTTAGCAAACTACAGATATTCCTATCTTCTCGATTTGTGCGTCTGCACTCGCATAAAATCGCTTTTATTAACACACGCTTATCGATTTAATGAGAGCATCTTGGCCGAGTTGACATTTCGATTCGTTATAGCGCTACTAGTTTTTAATTTTCCTACTTAAGTTATGGTAATGGCAGACTTATCTGAACGGCTGTGAATCAATGGTGTGTGTTTATGTTGATGTGCGTATGTTAAGTGGTATCAATG
This sequence comes from Acronicta alni, assembly GCA_964056405.1. Classification (NCBI taxonomy): domain Eukaryota; kingdom Metazoa; phylum Arthropoda; class Insecta; order Lepidoptera; family Noctuidae; genus Acronicta; species Acronicta alni. The sequence continues at coordinate 14,867,993 of OZ043925.1, read as the reverse complement.
TTATGTATTACTTACTTCCTTTGATATGCTAAGTAATGTCGACTAATTGTCGAAGTAAAACTTTAATTGAACAAATAAGGTGAGCAATGATGGCCTAGTGATGTGACCATGAAACCAAGTCGTAGGTCTTGAGTTAAAATCTCAGACACTGACCTCTGACTAATGAATAACACTTACTTCAATGGTGAAGAATAACAAAGTGAGAAACCCTGCTTGAGGAGGTTTTCGCGACGGCATTTGATGTTTCTTCACCCGTATTTGGCCAGGGTGAATGATGCGCGCTCACTATTTGAGATCGTCATTAGAACACTTAATGAATTGATGATGATGTAGTATGTAAGCCATGCAAGTCAACCTGACAAACAGTTTATCCATAGAACATCGGTTTCCATATAGCGGAAGTCTGATGGCAGTCATTTCCGTATCGTTGAAAGCCGACCTGAAAATAATTTCATGAATTTATTTCTTCGGGTGTTTTGGATATTTGTTAATCCATAAAATAGAATAAATTCCATCTCCCTATAAAAAATAAAACTACTTTTTATGGATTTTATCACGTTATATTAATATTATTAATCCCGACTTTTCGGCCCTGTATGGTCACGGGTAGGTATAACGCGATAAAATCCGTAAAAAGTCATTTTATTTCAATGTCATATTCGTTTGTGTCAGAAATCAATATTTTGATGGTCAAAATTTCATACGCTTTTAACTTATGGAATTTGGCAATTTAAACCGATGTATACCTAGTGACTTTGATGTCACCTCTTAATATACTGTACACTATATCACCATAAAACCACTGCACACCACGGCGCACCATAAATAATTCAAGCAACATGGGAATCGTGAAACGGAACCAATCAAGCGGAACCACCGTAGTGAAGCGCCGTTGACGATACAGCTAATATTATGAAATTTTTCAATATAATAACAATATAGCCTTAATAAGACGTCGTGAACCTTAAGAAGGTCCCATCACGACAGTGTTAAGGCTAGTTCAGAAAACTGCTTTATTTAGAATTGTATGACAAACTGAAAGAGATATAGAATTTTGAACAGTTCGGGATATGAAAAATAACATGATAGATTAATTTTGAGAGAAACATTTTACCATTTTGCCTATATTTATAAAAGGGATATTTACTTGATATACACCACAAGTTAGTATTTTGTCAAGTTATGTAATAGGGGTAAACCTATATATATTGGCCGCTGCTTATTGTCGCTTTGTAAAAAACACAAGCCCGACAACTAATTTGGAGAATATCAATTGTAACATAAAGATTTGCTTTGTAACATAAAGAAGTTAAGGCTGGTTAATAATAATTTAATTGTAAGACAAAATCGGAGACTGCTTACATACCTATGACTTATTAATGTACGCATTAGCATTGTGCATAATATCAATTACCCCTCTGATTTTTCTAAATAACATCATGTGGGGGACGAAGGACCATGTTTTTAAAAGGACCATTTTAGGTGTGACATTCATTAATTAATCAATCATTGTGCACTTAGCCTACTATTATGCAGTTTTCAAACGCCCCCTGCGCTCCCATCGTAATTCCAATTCAATATTTGAACGACGCTCTGTCAAAGTTACCTTTAAGTTAGCTGCACACTGAGCGATTTACTTGCGGTGTTACTGAACTTAAAAACTTACATAAATAAATGTTTAAAAATGTTGACCCGTATGTAATTTAGCTGCCACATTGATTGCAAGGAAAATGCAGTGTATTTTATAAATTACCGTCACATTAGTAATACAGTCACAATCATCTTTAATCGATTAATAAGTAATCAATAATCCTAATCATGAAATCCATCCGTCGGGTGGCGAAAGTTACCTTAACCGCTATCACAATTAATGTGCAGTCAACATTGAGTATTGATAACAAAGGTAGAGCCCACGAACCTAGTTCTTTTAAAATATTTCCATTCTCAAACTGTCACTGTTCTCAAACGTCCCGCGTTCATTCCGCCATCGTTCAACCCCCTTACCGCGGTTGTCGTGCGCCGGCGCAACGATAACACGCTTCTCGCCAACAATCGTGCGACATTCCACTACTAAAGCGTTATAACTCATGAATGTTTTAATACCCCAAGTCCGCATCCGATCCCGATAATTTATTATGCTTCTCAGCTATTTTAAATAAACTGGCAGCTTTTGTTTGCGTTTTAATATCTGAGCTTTTTCTCTCTCTCGTGGTCCGTTTTGGTAATCTATTAGGGATATTTTGACTATGAAACTGCCATTCCACATTTGGTCCTTTGGTCCTAACTCGCTTTTGACTTATTAACAGCTTCGTGTATACGAAGCTGTGTGAATAAGACCAAAGACCAAAGCCCGGAACAATATTCCCTTGAATTGAGTGCTCAATCTTAGACTCAGTTTGTACTTTCCATCATGCAAGACTACGGTCATGCGAATTCAAATCATAGTAAAAGCATTGCTATTTTTTATGCTTTTAATTTTTTTATAGATCTGTAAGATTGATTGATTTTATCATTTTCTTATCGGACATAACAAATGATTCTACAGTAGGTACTCCGATTTCATTCGCAACAGCTGCAATATGTTTTTTTCTTGTGATATAATAAAACATGATGGCGGTATTTAATCTTGAAGAGCGGTTGACTATCGCCGTGCTATCGCTGTGGGTGTTATCGGCCCATCCGCGACATATCGCGCCCATTACGACTAGTCTTGTGCTAGTATTAAGGTCATTTATAAGTACTTTAAAGGTGAATTCAGAATAAAATGTTACATGTTCTTTTTACATTGATCGTCTAATATTACCGGGCGGCGTCGTTAATTTTAAGAACGTTGACAAAGTCCCCTAAAAATTACTTATTGAATAACTTTATCATATTAATGATAAAATTATGCAACACGTAGATACGATAATATTTAATAAGTGATATTGTTTATAGCAATTGATTAGACGTCAAACAAAGGTCGAAGGTGTAGGTAAACGAATGGAGTCTTAAATGGAATGGGTAGGACACTTAGCAGAAGAGACGATCTTAGGTTGACCAAAGCAGTTACTGAATGATGGCCAAGGGGTTTAAAACGATTGCAGGGAAGACCACCAGCCCCATGTTTGGACGATATTGTGGAATTAATTGGTGCGACTTGTACAAGATCGAAAACAGTAGCGGGATAGAGAAGACACTTCTTCAGTCAGCAGTCGGTGTCACTGGCTGAATATACATGGTGTTACAAAACTACCCGTAAAGTCGAAAGGAGGTTAAATGGGGCCTTATAACGAGTCCATTCACAATATTTAAGAACCGTAGTAACGCTGTATAACATACCCCAAAAAAAAGGAAAACAACAACATTTTTATGAATGAAAAATAGAAAAACTATTAAAGTAGACAATTATTAGGTAAAATAGGTACGTAGGCCTTTCTGTTAAATAAGTTCCCTGACATGTCAGGGATCCAGATTATTTAACAGAAAGGCCAGTTGTCATGACAGATGAAAAAATTTTTTGACTTTGATAATTAATTATATTTTTTACGGGGTATTTTGTAACACATTGTATTGATAGATAGAGAGATTGTATTTTTTTAAATTACCTACTGAAAAATGCAGGAGTAAGCTGAAGCAGGATTTTGTAGCAGATTGTAATCTAAACATAAATGTAAAAAACAATAATATATGATGCGAACTGATAATTTATTAAATCTAGTTTCTAACTGCCTTGACAGATTTTTCTCGACGGTGTTGTGAAGTCTGCCAACCCGCACTTGGCCAGCGTGATGGACTATATAGCCTCATCCCTCTTAATATGAGAGGAGACCCGTACCACGGTAATATTGTGCCCAGCAGTGGGACAGTATATGGGTTCACGATGAGATGAGTTTCTAACTACTTAAATTACCTTTTTTTTATATGATTTTGATAAGGAAATGCACCTTATGCAAGCTCGTGGTCGCGGGACGGTTGTGTCGGGCTCTCCGGCCAGGTGGCCAGCATACTGACTAAAACCACCACCGCTCTTGCATGATCCACGATACCACTGCTACTTAAAACTACCTAAAATATTACTAAACAGCCTCATTAATATAGTGGTCGTAAGCGCGACTGCTACATCCTGGGTTCGATTCCCAGGTCGAGCAAAGTATTATTGGGTTTTTCTATGAAATTTTCAGTAGCAATATAATAGGCTCGCCCCTTATTACCCGGGACTTAAACATGCGAACTGTGTGTGTACTGACGCCGTACAGGTCACGCTTATCCAAAACTGTCAAACTTTCGCAATTGAATATGAACCTTATTGTGTTGTGCTTAAGTTGAAAATCTATCAAAGAAATTTGACAGATTGTGGTAGCTTGATGTGATGGCCTCTGTACTTTAGTACACTGCTTAACCTTTCGGGGAATAAGGCGTGACGGTATGTATGTAAGTAAAAATTGCACTCTTCCATTCTTCTGATTACTAAACCATAGACTCAGCTATCTCAAAATAATCCTAGCTTTAAAATAAATCTCTAAATAAAACCAAGAAATTCCCAACAATTCTTGCACATAGCTCGAAGCGTGTCCCCGCTCCCTGTATGGATGGTATCGGAGTTCGATTCCTGCTGAATGGGCGATGTTCCATTCAGTGCGCACCCGTCTCTCACTACACGCTATGTCGTTTTGTTTGTTAGTTTGACTGGTGGTTTAAGCTATAAGAGGTGGCTACAAAATGATGACCACTTTTTTTACATAGTAGGTAGTAATTTAATATGACGTACAGCGGCAGATAAAAAAGTTATTATGAATACCTAAGTCTCATCTCATCATCATCATCATCATCATCAGCCCATATTCGTCCACTGCTGGACGTAGGCCTCTCCCAATGAACGCCACAAAGCCCGATCTTCAGCTTTCCTCATCCAGTCACTGCCAGCTGCCTTCCGCAAGTCGTCACTCCACCTAGCCGGCGGGCGTCCTACACTACGCTTACCTAGACGCGGTCGCCACTCGAGAACTCGTTTGCTCCACCGTTTTTCAGTTCTCCGCGAGATGTGACCGGCCCATTGCCACTTTAGCTTGCTTATTCTTTGAGCTATGTCTGCAACTTTGGTTCTCTGACGGATAACTTCGTTGCGAATTTTATCCCTCAGAGAGACTCCGAGCATAGCTCTTTGCATAGCTTGCTTTGCGACTTAAAATTTGTGGATCAGTCTCATCGTGAGTGTCCACGTTTCGTTAGTCACATCTATTTGACTAAAAATATCTCATAATACCTAATTTTAATTTGTAATAACAATGGCACATATTTTAGGATAAATTTAGAATAGAATTTTATTTATATTCTCTCCGTCTTGCATTTAATATTCAACCAAAAAACTTAATTTTCCTTAGGTATTTACATTCCCCTTACTTTTAAATTTGATCATCTTTAAGACCTATTAAAAAATAGTTGTATTTAAAAAGTTATGTTTATGATTAAAGGAAGTAGGTATCTATGACCTACCATTTGGAACAGTGCAACTAGTTCGATAATTCAAATCAAACCATTCAAAAATGTGTAATAACGGTCGAAGTAATATGACTATCTGATTGACTTGGATTTGAAAAAATATATGGAGCGTTTAATTTTCATTTACTTTTGCCTCCCAACAAAATAACTAAATTTACCAAAATTAATCCCATTTACGGAAGTCATTTTATGAAGCATTTATGTAACAACTAGTTTTGATTTTTCAAAAGTAGCCATTTTAATGATAATTAGACCATTAAAATAGTTCCTTTTTAAAAGGTACTTTTTAAATTGGTACTTTTTAAAAAAGGTGCTTTTTAAACAAGTACTTTTAAAACAGGTACATGTTAAATAGGTACTTTTTAAACAGGTACCTTATTTGGAAAGTACATTTTTAAAAGTCTAAATACCTAACTAGGTAGAATGGTCTGAACCAGTCTGAACTTATTACCTACTGTGGCCCATAAATAACAATTTAGTTTAGCTCTGAGCTCATTCATTTATGTGGCGTAAAATCATGTCTAAAGTCTCAGAATAGAGGTTTGAACGAGACTTACCATTTACTTAAATTAGACCTGGAAGTTCTCAGTATTGCTAGGTTTTCTAAGATATGAACATTGAATGGACGTAAACAGTATTTCAAATCAGGTATTTTTTTTAATTACGTATTATCACGCCTGTATTCTCCGAAGAAGTGTACTTCGAGTATGTACATCCACAGTTCACCAGTTTCAAGTCCCCATGTAATAAGGGGCGAGCCTATTACCATTAAACACAATTCCAAACTCCGAGTAGCTCGCTCCGAGAAATAGCAGTGTTATTGTGACTTTTTATGAAATTCTCAGTAGTAAATGAGAATATCATATAGAGTCCCAATACCATTGCTCGACCTGGGAATCGAATTCAGATCCTCTAGTGTAGCAGTAGCACTTATGACCTACGTTTAATGATTCAGTTGAAAAGTGGTTCTCCCCAAATTGTTACCCAATAAATGTTACTTTTTCTGTAAATAGACCTGAAGATGTCTCACAGAACCAATTCGTAATCATCATCATCACCATATCACCCTATTGCCGTCCACATTGATTCGTAATACATGAAGTAAAATATATCGCCATATTAGCAGAGCGGTAAGGTTATCATACAATTTAGCTCGCCTCCCCGGTATCTGGGCTGCTTAGAATTTGTTACAAGTTCACGTGTATCGGGCGCCGAGGAGCTGCGAATAGAATGGTATGTGCTAAGTGTGGGAACATATTCGAGCAGAAATTATTATATTGTACGGTCTGGGTCATAAGTCCAGTAGCAGTTTCACAAATCTATCGCATCAAAACAAGTCGCACTTACGACCTTTTTCTATAACAAACATTTTGCACACATACACGACCTCGTATATCACACGCTCTCATTGGTTCGATACGAACACTAATATGAAGAAAACAAAACTATATTGTTATCATTGTCTAGTATTGACCACACACTATCACCTTCTCGTAGTTATTATATTTGACAGATAAATGTTTGCATTGAAATCACAACATGTGTGTACGTGCAGTACAGTGCAAGCGAATATGATCGTTGACATGCTACTGGACTTATGGTCGAAGACTGTACAACCTCCTTCCTGCAACTTTGTTTGTGTGGATTTTAAATCTATAAAAATCCAGGCTATATCGAAATCCATGGCAAATTTTATCCAAATGTGGTGAACGAGGAACAAACATTCATTCGTCCTCACAAACTTTCACATTTATACTCGTAATTTTAGTAGGATGTATTGAATGTAGATATATACGTAATATATTTATTTAAATATATCTTTAAATATTGCATCTATCATAAGATTATCTGGTAGAGGTAGATTCACGACTGTGAATGTGAAATAAATAAATAAATTACTTACTATGTTGTGTTGGCAGTGGGGGGTATGACCCTTATACTGCCAAATTAACTATTCCGCTTTCATTTTACAGGGTCGGCAACGCGCAAGTGATACCCCTGGTATTACAAGCGTCTTTATACAACGGTAACCGCTTACCACAAGTGGGCCGTATGCTTGTTAGCCACCTTAGTAGTATAAAAAAGAGGGTTTTTATAACAGTCTCAATTATTAGCCCAGCATTTCTTTTTCTGAATAAGACAGCGCCTTGTCAGTGCCCTTCTAGTGGTTGTAAGCTACTGCTATGCTAGAGAATCCTGGGTTCGATTCCATTTTTTATATTAGCAGTCCGAAAGGCAATGGAATCCCATAATCAATTACATGAGTGGATTGTCATGTACATATTAAAGTTCGTCGTCCAAGCATTCGCAACTCGTGCGCACGTATTAGCGATGCACCTCGTCCGGCCCACGCTTGAAAAGGGCACGGATGATCGTCGAACTCACGCCCCTCGGAACTGTGCCGATAATAACTCCGCTGCTTCTAATGTACTGACCCAGTTCGCTTGTAAAGATGCACCGAGATTTCTGTGGTGAAATGAGAGTAGGGGTTTATTTTAGGTACATATTACAGATCATATAGATCTATACTTATACATTTACTGTTGTTATTATATTACTTGTAAACATATAATAATAATAATAATACAATAATCAATCAGTAGGTGCGACTTGCTCAAGATCGTCAACAGTGGCGGGGTAGAGAAGAGGCCTTCACTCAGAAGTGGGTATTACCGGCTGAATAGATAGATAGATAAGGGTCAAAGTCCCCCCACTGCCGACACAACGTTACCTTGCAAGTTATGTTATTAATTTCACCAAATATTATTTCCGAAATACAAACTCCTTGAGATACAGTATGTATACATCTCACAAAGTAATTAACATTTAATTACCTCAAAACAATTCTCTCACAGCTCAACTTACGCCGGCGATGGTCCGAAGGCCGAACATTGTTGGTTATTCTCCACTCGCCTCTCACGGTCCCCTGACCTCTGGGTTCACGTGGGCAAATGAAATCAGATGCATCAATCATTTTACAATCATGCGCATATATTGTGTGTTGCATTATGTTGGTAGTACCTGCGCGGTGATTTCATTTAGGTATTACCGATCTTCTTGCCATAATATCATTGTAGTAATGAAGATTATTCCAAATAAAAAATGAGGCGAGAATTCCAAGTAGAACGGCGAAAATTACCCAACATGATATTTGTAATATTTTGAGTTTGCGATAATTAATAATCATATTCAATAATGTATACCAGGTGGTATTTCTTATACTCGACTGTTCTTCTCATACGAACACGGTTGAAGAAAAAATAATTAGACACAAATATTATAAAAACAGGTTTCTGTATTCCACTACTAGGAACAAGTCTCCTCTCAGGAAATGAGAGGTTAAGCTAGCATAGTCCACAACGCTACAGATACGCCATCGAGAAATTCTCTCAAGCATACAATTTCCTTGACGATATTTCGTTTCGCCGATTGAGTGACTAATCATTAATTATAATAATTATTAATACGCACACGACTTAGAAAAGTTAGAGCTTCGCGCCTTGTATTGGAACACGCTACTTAACCTATATCTGATTTCCAAATAAAGGTCATACCACTCAAGCAAATAGGTATTGTATTTTTCACTTAATTTTTTTATTTCATAGACTACCACAGCTCCAAGCATTTTATCTCTACCCGTAATAAACTACGCTGACATCACTGCTTTTTTTACTTAATAAAGACTATTTCCAACAATAAACTTCCAAAAATTACTCGGAAAACGCTTCACAACTGAATTTTATCCCCAAATTACATATAAATTTTAATGCTAAACGACATTTGCACATTAGATCGCGTGCGACAGAATTAACGCATTAGCGACACGACAATTCGATCGCAAGGTCGCTTGAACCTTGTGGCATCGCAAACGGATATTGCGACCGGACAAAAAGTTGTGACTTGCATTATATACGAAATTAGGGTCAACAGGGTCATGGATTTTGTTGTGGTTCGTTTGTGACTGGGAAATTGGATGCTAGCTGATAATTTTCAGTCTAGACACTGAGATTTTAATCTTGAAATCACCTTTTTTTTCCTGTAAATGCCGAGGCTACTAAACGTTTTTTTAAGAGCAATATAATTATATTAAAAAAAGGTATTGGGGGAGATACTAATTATTTAAAGAATCACGGAAAGATATAGAGAAAATTCCTGAATATTGCTTCTTTTATTTAGATTAAACCCTAGAGGCTATAGGAGTATTGTGGAAAAGTCCACATTATTGCTTCATCATCAACCCACATACTGTCCCACTGCTGGGCACGAGTCTCCTCTCATATTGAGAGGAATTAGGCTATAGTCCACCACGCTGGCCTAGTGCGGGTTGGCAGACTTCACAAACCGTCGAGAAAAATCTATAAGGTATGCAGGTTTCCTCACGATGTTTTCCTTCACCGTTTAAGCGAGTGATAATTATTAATACGCACATGAATTCGAAAAGTCGTGCGGTGCGGCTTGGGTTCGAACTCGAGACCTTTGACTTGGCAGTCCAATGGTCATACCACTAGGCTATCACTGCGAGTATAAATGTAATAATAAAGAAAATATATTTATAGGTTGTTGGGGTATGTATGACCCTTTCAACTATAATGTAAGGTGTGCTCCAAATAAATATTACAAAAACAAATAAAGATTTCGGGTGGCAGGAGCTACCACAAAAAAAAATATTGCCGGTCACTGTAGCTTGCGGGAGGAGTCAATAAAATCACTTTGATAACAATAAGTATAATTTTATTTCCCGTAGGCTCTAGTTTGCTAACAATAGCCTGCACACGAGATGCTGCATTGTTTCCCCCTATTACTAGCGATTTTTTTAAACACTAGGTGAGTTTACTGTCAATAATCTCACATTACATTTTAATCCATATTGAATTCACTTTAATATTACATAACTTTAATTATTATACGTACAGCAACCGAGCTTTGTATCACAAAAGGTCACTTGAAAATCATTCAACCTCAATATTGCTCACTATTATCAAAACCTCAACATTAACAGAAACATGTTAAATTCATTACGGACATAACATAATCTTCATTATCCTGTGTTTTAAATCGCTTGATTATTGTTAATAAACATACAAGGCTAACTCTAAGTATACCATTAAGCTACAATACAGAAAATCACAGAAGAATAAGTAAATTATATAAAGATATATTACTATTTCCCTAGGTACTACATATATAAATGCCAAAGTAACTCTCCGTCTGTCTGTCTATTACACTTTCACGCCTAAACCACTGAACAAATTTTGATGAAATTTCTGAAAATGAAATCTAGTCGCGCCTCCTCCGTCTGGGTCGATCACGCTAGCTTTGCTCCATTTGGGATTCGAGTTATGGTAGCCTTTGCCCATAGTTCATGCGACAGAATGGTCCCGGCTTATCCTGTTTAAGCCGTCTGTTATGTAAATATTTAAATAATCTCCCTAAAACATACAAAAAAACTAAATTACATTAAAATATTTTTAATACTGCGACCTATAGTCGGTCTTTCTTGATTACCATTCGATGAGTTAACCGCTAAAATCCCTGCGGCAATTTTAAACTGCAGAATTTGCTTGTATTTGGATCCTTTATTTTATCTAGAATTAAAATACCTGTGTTTCTCTAATGTGAGCTAAATGTAGATAATATATATTTTTAGTAGTGAACTATATCCTAATCTCTCTCAACCTGAGAGGAGACCCGTGCTCAGCAGTGGAACAATTTAAGGGTTGATGATGATTTTTAAAATAGGGATTTTAGTAGGTAATCCTCAACCACTATATTGTTAAGTTTGGTGTAGGCCTTTACGCTTGAGGTTCGACTTCAAGGTCGAAGTGTTATTGGGTTTTTCTATGAAAATTTCAATAGCAGCTCGGAGTTTCAATTTTTGCCCGGCTAATGGCAATAGGCTCGCTCGTTGTTACATGGGACTCAAACACACCAGCGACAGTGTACAGACGCCAGTAGGTCAAGCTATCCAAAACTGTCAAATGTTCCAAATTGAACATGAACCTTATTGCTTTGTGTTAAAGTTGAAAATCTATCAAAGAAATTTGACAGATTGGGGTAGCTTGATGTGCTGGCCTCTATACATTAGTACACTTTTAACTAACATTTCAAGAAAACATGCGTGATTATAGACTGAGTGCAGTTAATTAATATATTGTATCTTTCCTATTTCTGTGAATTCAAAATCATTTGACAATAACACAACAGATTAACCGCAAGAGTTTAAGTCATAATCGTAGCTATTGTAAAAATATAGATAACATAAACTTAACTTAACCTTTTACACAAACATATTTTGTGGTAACTGGCCATCATTACTACAGATCATGGTCAAATAACGTCGCAAGATCGTAAAATAATAACGCAATGGTGCTAAAATTGTTGATCTACCCGCAAATGTGATTGACGCCTGAGATCATGACGGTGGCTAGTGTCAATCAAATGGTTAATGGCACCACGCAATAGGTGCAAAGAGGATAATTTCATAATATCAAATAATTTTACAAAAACACATGTTGATCAAATAATAAATTAATTAATTAGTTTAGTTTTTGTTGTAGTCTAGTTTAGTCATCAATTTTAATATAGGGACTTTTTGGCGCTTCTTTTTATGCGCTCAATTAGTAAATCGATTAGTTGAATTTTAGTTTAGTAAAAAGACGGAGCTATATATAGAATAATTTAGTCTGCCAGTAAATTTGCAAGGTTACGCAGCACTTGGCGCTGTCAGTCTGTAGATGGGTCACCATTACTTAGCACATCGGGGCCCCTCTGTATTTTGGAGAGTATATTAATTCATAAAAACATTTATGAGAGTTGTTGGTGGCAGTCAAAGTAGTCGAGCTGGAAGTGACCCAATATTGTTGTAAAAATATTAAAATCACTTTGAACTAGTAAGTAAATAATAAAAACAAAACAAAGCTGGCCTACACACCTGAGTTCTCTGAGTTTGTTTTGGTGTTTCTTCTCGGAGACATGTAGCTTAAAAAAATATGTAAAATAATGACTTGTATAAGTGTCTTTAAAGGATCTATTTACAGAAATAAATATCATTTATCATTTATCACCATCGTTGCCGTGGTGACACAAATTATGGTCACCTCATAGAACGACACCACTAATGTCTCAGCGTTAAAATTAAGGACATACCTAGTTCTTTACCGGAGATCGTGTTTTTATCCCACTATTATAATTTCAATGGCCGCTATTGTCCATAGAGTAATTATGGAGATAGATATGGCATTTTTATTGAAGAGATATTATTTGAAAGAAAGAAAAACAATTTATTCCTTGTAACAAATAATACTATAATTAACACAAAAAAAAAAAACAAAACTAGATAATTTGACATAATTAGTGCGTCTGTCGTTATATAATTAATTAGGTATCACTCGCTTTAACGGTGAAGTATAACAGTGTGAGGAAACTTGCATGCCTTAGAGATTTCCTCGACGGCGTGTGAAGTCTGCCAACCCGCATTAGGCCAGCGTGGTGGACTATAGCCTAATCCTTCTCATTCTGAGAGGAGACCCGTGCCCGGCAGTGGGACAGTATCCATATGCCACTGCCGGGCTGATGATTAAGTGTGTCCCATCCCCGCAAGGATGGCGCTCAGCATTATGCGGAGACTGTGTTGCTTGACTTGACTTCACTTACCCTTTATTGAACGAGTAGAGTTGCTACGAATTCACCATACCCTGTCGCCTAAATAATAAACATTTAGAATATTTTACACATCATCATCTAGTCTCAAATATAGCAGGGTAGAGCTTGAACTATCTATAGGTACTCGGCAGTTCATACTTATTTATATACCTAGTTATTTTATAAATACATACATATTCTTCTAAATATCATGTTATTGGTATAAAAAACACCCGATAAACACAAACACTAATGTTCATTACATATATATTTGTGTCCATTGTGACTTGTACAAATACTTATGACATTAAACTGCCGCATCAATTTCTGAACGTTAGAAACTTAGAACATCTTAGAGAACAGTATCATTACAGCGCGAACTCTACGATCGGTCACCTTGACTTTTCCCGATCGGTATGAAATAATTTGACATAATACAACGTCAGTCATTACGCCGCCATTACTGATGCGCTTCACTCGCGTATACTTTGATTGAGCATTTTTATTGTTGCATCCCGACGTGACGGTTCGGTTTCTTTACGGCATCCATTGTCACGGGTAGACTCATAATAGACAGGATTGGTGGGCTGCACAGAATCCGAAAGATATCATAAAAAAACATAACATACCATCACGCCTGTATTCCCCGAAGAATTAAGCAGAGGTGTACTAATTGTACACCTACAGTTTGCCAGTATATTTAGGTCCCATGTAATAGGGGGCGAGCCCTTTGCCACTAACCGGGTACAAATCAAAACCTCGAGCTGCTACTAAGATTTCATAGAAAAACCCAATAACACTGCTAGATCTGGGAGTCAAACCCAGGTCTTCTAGCGTAACACTCCCGCTTAGGACCGCTTAGTTAATGATGCAGTTAATTAATAATGAAACAGTTAATAATATCGAGTATCGTTAACTGACTTATTATCCTGCTGCAAGACACGGGTCTGAATAAGAGGGCTATAGTCCACGTAGGCCTCTCAGCGTGGCCTGGGAGCGTTTACAAACACAAATTTTTACTTAGACAAACAACTACCTGTAGGTTATACAAATATTTGTTCTTTGCGGGGATTGAACCAGAAATCCGCGGCGCAGAAGCAGCTCAGCCGCTGCCAAAAACGTGTCGTCTAATATATCGATACCTATTTTTATTTATTTTGTGTCCCGGTTCAAGGGCCTTCTTTCCATTTTTCAAGATGCTGTATAAATTTAGCAGCACTGGTTTTTTCTTTAAAGCCGAGTTGCTCGTCTCGCCAGCTCCGTCTAAATCTGTAAAAAGTAGTTTTATTAAGTCAAGCCTGTTCGCGTAAGAAAACAAAAAAGGATAGGACAAGAATGAAAAAGTAAAAGATGAAAGAAGGTTAAATAAAAAGAAAAAAAGAGAAAAGGAAAGAAATAAATATAGAAAGACAATTATTGTGACAGTCACAATACAAGACATTATTCTGTATGTGAACCTAATGATTAAGAATGATATTATGATGCTTGTACCTAACACATTTTTCGTAAATAACTCTTCCAGTTCATTATCCAACACTAACGAGTTTTTATAAATATAATAATTAAAAACTCTAATTTAATACGTTGAATGTCCTGAGCAGTTGGTAGCACCAATATACAATAAACTACCGTTCTGTAAGTGACACGCATTGAGCGTGATGACTGCCTATTAACTACTATTATACACCGGGCAGCGAAATTACCGTGAAGACATAAACTTGCTTCCACGCAGGTTATCACATCACATCCTTTACATAAAGATGCGTGACTGTCGGCGTCTCTATTAGAAAACAAATAGGTATAATAAGAACTATGACGTGTCGAAAGAGATGTATTGCGGAGAGAGCACCCAGGCGAATAGCACCAGAAAGAAAGAAAGAAAGAAAGAAGAAAGAAAGAAGAAAGAAAGAAGAAAGAAAGAAGAAAGAAAGAAGAAAGAAAGAAGAAAGGAAGAAAGAAGAAGAAAGAAAGAACAATAATTTATTCAGCACAATTCAGATAAATACTTACGTACCTACTACTACTACTTAGGTAGGTACTAGGTATTTTTATGCCCCACAAATGCGTACCGCTGAAATGTGGAATGATCTTCCTGAGTGGGTCTTCCCCAATAACTATAATCTGTGTGTCTTTACACCTCGAGTGGATCGGTTTCTTCTAGGAAAGCGCGCTCCACCGTAGATCGCAGTGTCGCTTAACATCAGGCGAATTAGTGGTCAAGCGTAGGCTATCGTGAATAAAAAAATAAAGCACCAGAAGTATTCTTAAGAGAGCAATATTTTTGACCGCTATTTATTACCGTTGCCTTTATGAAGACATTAAAACTGAAATACCAATGCGAATATCTTGGAAAAATTACAATAAAATATAGCTATTAAAGTTGCTGTTGTATACAAATGCGCCTGGTATTAGAGACTAGTGTCGCATTGTACATTTCATGACTTGCCGCTATAAAGGGCGTAAAAATAATTACTCACACTTTTACCATGATTGTCCATGTCGGATTCGAATCAATTTGTCACCGTAGGGCAATTGTTTTTATAGAAAGTTATATTGTTATTGTAAATTATTATTATCATTCAAATCTTTAGTCTAACTGTACTCTGCGTCAAAATGCACTTTGATTGCTGTCAATTTTCGGGCGAGATCAATTTTGGAATCAATTTTGAAATTTGTTGTCCGCTTGAAATCCAGATTTCACACGGTCTCAATGACCTTTGAACGTGAGAGCGAGCAAATTCTAAATGCTGCCAGATATAACTAGTGACTAAATTTTTCATATCACATCTAAAAATGGATAGCTAATTAAACGGATGATACATGAATATACTTTCATTACGATCATGCTGATAGCGCTTTACAAATAATACTTCGATATCAGGTCGAATTAGGGTTGCCAATATTGATGTTAGTGAATTATGTATTTTTATTAGTAAAAAAAAACTAACATTTTTTTGGAGTCAACTGCAATTCAGCCGCAACTGGTGAAACTGAAAACCAACTTCGAAATAGTTGGAAAAGGGATGGGTTGATGATAATTCTATTCAGGTTTAAAAAGCCTAATGCTTAATTAACTAAGAAATTAACTACCATTTTTGGTAGTATTACTTGATTAGTGAATTCGTTAGTACATGATGTAGTAAGGGTATAAACAACTTGGATAACATCGACCATGTTCTTATTTCGTAATCCAATCGTAATAATTGTTATCGCAGATAACGATATCTGAAAAGCCTACTGCAGATGCATATTAATTATATCGAAGGACGACTTCGCAGTTTAAGGATAAGCCGACAAAAAAGAAATACTATTTATTACTAAAATTATTAATTTCTAAAATAAGCTCTACTGCCAACCCTACTTCAAACCGAATATAAAAAAATAAGGCATAATGTTCACGTTAACGGCGATCATTCGAATGATTAATACATTTAGAGTTGGTAGTGAAAAGCGCTCATTAATGCCCATGTTCGATGCTAAAGTTCAAATATTTACGCCTTTTACTTTCGACGTGTGAGCAGGTTACTAAGTACTTTATACAATTATATCTATATTTTATTCGATTCAACATCATATAGCGTTTATCATACTTTTTTTAGAGACTTCAAGGATTTTTAAAAAGCATTCTTAAATAGTAGTCACTAGAACACTAGTGATAAATGATATTTACTTCTGTAAATAGATCTTTTAAAGACACTTTTACAAGTCAATATTTTACACATTTTTTTTTAAGCTAAATGGCTCCGGCATTTCCTAGCTGACGACCTCTGAGAAGAAACGCCGAAACAAACTCAGAGAATCAGTCTCTTTTAAAGTCCAGACATAGAAAAGTAACAAATATGTGTCTTACAATGTAGGGCAAAGTGACTACTGAATCTGAATTTCACGGATATCATGGCCATAACTATAGGATAATTGAAAGCAAGTGCGGGATTTGGTTGTTACGAGTCAGACATACCCTGCTGGGTAGCGAAAGATCCATAAGGATTCTCCGTAGGTACTACAAAAAAAGTGACTATTGAATCTGTATCAAAAGGGTAATAATTCTAGTACTTAAAAATGTTCAAATTATAATTCCGAGCTACTTAGTCCCAGTTTTGTAATATCAAATGGTATTCAACTAAACATCAATCGCAAACAAAACTTGACCCAAAGTTGATATTTTGCGACGATTACCTATGACACTGAAACACTTGAATGTTTTTGTAACAGTATTTTGCTGTATAGATAGTAAATCTTTTAAAGACACTTTTACAAGTCAATGTTTTGATTTTTTTTTATGCTAGAAGGCATAAAAAAAACTCAACTGACGACCGTCTGCTGAATGTCAGGTTTGATTTTCAAGATTAATCAAACTGTTAATGAGATTGGTTGTGATATTCACAATAGTAGGCCAACGTTTGGATTTGTACCCGGTTACTTGCAATAGGCTCGTTCCCTATTTATATGGTAGCAAAATACACATTTCGGTAGGCTATAGGTGTACAGCAAATATCCCTGGGAGGCAGAGATTCCTATATCATGATAATATCAGTTTTAATTTTGCAAAAATCTTATGCCTGAGTTAGTCTGGCAAGCTAAATAGGTACCTATTTATGCTTCTGCTATACACTCGCAACTCTACTTTACCTCTAGTTTGATAATTAAGCAAAGTTTTCAATTGAAATAAAACTAACGTAATAAGTATTACGGATTTTATCGCGTATATTGATATTATTAATCCCGACGTTTCGGACCCTTTACAGCGTCCATGGTCACGGGTAGACTGAGTTGACTTTTGAGTTGACTTGACGAGAGACTGAGTAGTCTACCCGTGACCATGGACGCTGTAAAGGGTCCGAAACGTCGGGATTAATAATATCAATATACGCGATAAAATCCGTAAAAAGTAGTTTTATTTCAATGTATAATATTCGCGTAAATGTCAGAAATCAAAGTTTTCAATATTATAGGCACATTTTGTCACTAATTCAATCGAAATAAAGTAAGAAATTGCATGATTTACGTTACAAATAATTAAGATACCTATAATATTATGTTATAATTAAATAAAGTAACGAAATTTTGAAATTTATATAACAAATTAAGCAGTTTAAATTAAAAATGGTAATTTTTCCATTTCCAGCTCTATTATTTGTTAATATTTTTTTTATTTATAATATCATAAAAATGAAGAAAAGTTTACATAGGTTAATTTGAATATTTAAGATTTTAACCCGTAAAAAATACATTTAAATTAAAAACGAATATTTTTTTATAATAAATTGCACTTTCAAAATTCAAAAATAAATGTCACCAAACTTTTTCTCTCACTGACTACAAATAAATATTCTCTAATTACGTATTAAATTGTTAATGAGAGCAATCTCTATGCTAATCGATTCTGAAACTAGGTTTGAGACATAACGATTGGTAATGGTTATTATAACTTGTATTATTTTGAGCGTTGACATTTATACCGACGGTCATGCGCACATAAAATGTTATAAATAGTGCAGTTTAGATAAAGCCTGCGTTAGTATGGGTGTACGATAGTCGCCCACGTGGCGGGTTGGTCACAGTGAGAACGGGTAGCGGTTTGAAACATCTGAAACTAAAATATTCAAAGATTCATGCTTATTTGTGTGGATAAATCATGAGTATTTGTGTTTGTCTGGGTGTTTCTTATGTATTATAAGTATGTATTTACAAAAAAAAAGGATATAAGTATTATATCCATTATCTAGTACCCATAGTACAAGCTCTGCTTAGTTTGGGACTAGATGATGTTGTGTAAAATGTCCCAAAAATATTATAAATATAAATATTATAAATATTAAGTGTACATATGGTGTTACATTACATTTTAGTGAACTTATAACTTACTAGCGGCCCGTCCCGGCTTCGCACGGGTGGACATAAGATATAAATATAGCTTATGTTAATAAGGGTGAAAGTAGCTTTAAAATGGTGAAAGAATTTTTGAAATCGGCATAGTAGTTTTTGAGTTTATTCATTACAAACATACACACAAAAATACAAATCTTTCCTCTTTATAATAGTAGTGTAGATAACTTGGCGTCATATATATATATGACGTCTATATACAACGTGTTACAAAATACCCCGTAAAAAATATAATTGAATATCAAAGGCAAAAAATTTGCCAGCTGTCATGTCAGGGAACCAGATTATTTAACAGAAAGGCCTACGTACCTATTTTACCTAATAATTGTCTACTTTAATAGTTTTTCTATTTTTCATTCATAAATGTTGTTATTTTCTTTTTTTTTGGGGTATGTTATACAGCGTTACTACGGTTCTTAAATATTGTGAATGGACTCGTTATAAGGGCCCATTTAAACTCCTTTCGGTATTACGGGTAGTTTTGTAACACCCTGTATATGTCGGAGAAACATCGTTTTCGTCGTCATCATCATTAGTGATTGCTGGCTTAGTGAGTCAGGGTAAAAATGCGAGCAGAAAACAGAATAGTCACAATTTCACGCTATTTATTTTAGGTTAAACAATATTTTTTTACAAGGTTACAATACCGCCAAAGAAAAATTAACAATTAAGACCGAGCAGCAGGTTTGGGGCACCGATCTTACTTTTATCGACAAATTTCAATACGCTCTCAACGATCCAACTCGATCCTAAAGTAAAGATGGCGCCTCGACTCCAATCGAAGCAGAAAAGCTCTGCTCTGATTGGTCGTTACAATATTCATATTCATTTATTGCATTCCATAATGTACAGACGCCATTAGGTCAAGCAACCAAAACTGTGAAATTTTCCCAATCGAAAATGAACCTTATCTATTTGTATTAAAGTTGAAAATCTAGCAAATAAATTTGATAGATTGGGGTAGCTTCATGTGGGCTTAAATCTAGGGATAAATAATTATGGACCCTGTTGGGCACAGCACAGCTTAGTAGGAGAGAGGGAGACGTGTCTATTTACTATATTATTTCGCTCTATTTGTAGGTATATTCCAAATAAAATAAAATTAAGAATTTAAAAAATAATTAGAGTGTAAACAAATTAATGATATTGTGCAACAACTCAAAAATCTCTAAGGCATGCAGGTTTCCCCAGGATGTTTTCCTTCACCGTTTTAAGTGAGTGATAATTAATTATTCATACCCACATGACCCTGAAAAGCCTTTCGTCTTGGCAATCCATTGGTCATACCACTAGGCTACTCGTATCACTGCATAAATGTTGTATACCGTGCGATATTCCGCTATCACCGGCACCACACCTCAATTTTAATAAATTGGCACAGAAAATCAACATAAACCTTGATCTAGGAAACTGTCTTAAGGTACGTGGAAAGTCCATTTAAGAGCTGACAAATAAAGAATAAAACTGTGTCATTAATGACTACATAGGTACTATAAAAAATATAAGTTGATAATAAATACATATAATTATGATATCATACATAATTATAACATAACATAACACACATCGTACATATTCAAGGTATTTAGAGGGAGGGTACATAATGCGGATATTTTGGGGTTGATAGGATTGTGTGTGCCGGATAGGTACGTGTGGCGACGACGGAGGCCTCGACTGCTGGTCGAACCGCGCGCTCGTACTAACCTTCTGCGTGAGGCGCCTCTGACGCGTGCATTCCGCACTCTCAACCTCTTAGCTAGTGACATAGATCTATTCCATTGTACTCTGAATGAATTCACAAAGGTAGCAATGTATATAATTTGTTATACACAAAGTAGTTAATACTTATAACGTAAAATTGTTTAACTACACTATCGCATTGGGGGATAAAAAAAAAACCTGTAATGATAGCTGTAAGGTGGAAAATAAATAAATAAATAACATCACGCCTGTGTTCCCTGAAAGGTTAGGCAGAGTTGTACTAATGTACACCCACATTTCGCCGGTATGTTTAGGTCCCATGTAATAGAAAGCGAGCCTATTGCCATTAACCAGGTACAAATCCAGACTCCGAGCTGCTACTGAGAATTTCATAGAAAAACCCAATAACACTGCTCGATCTGGGGATCGAACCCAGGACCGCTAGTGTAGCAGTCGCGCTTAGGACCACTAGACTAATGAAGCAGTCGGTAAGGTATGATACCATACCTTACCTATAAACTCCTGAGTTTGAGTATGGGACCTGAGGTCCTGTGATGGTGCATCAGAGAGATCTAGGGTTAGCGGTAATCGAAAGAAAGACAGAAAGAAAGAATAGAGGTAAGAAAAATAATTTAAATTAATAGGCTGGTCCCCTATGAAATAATACCCAAAAATGTACCCATAAACTGTACCTATGTGTGTATGAGCACGTTAATAGTACCGGTTATCCATCCATTCTAATATGAATGCGAATGTAATTCTATTTGTCTATTACCATTTCAAGACTAAACCGCTGAACAGTGTTGGATATAATTTAGAAAGTAGAAAAAATAAATTTCATCCTGAGGTAGGAAATATGCTACTTTTAACAACTTGATATGTACCACACTTCAGGCAAATAAAAACTGATTTGATTTGATTTATATTTAAATAAAAAAAGAATGAGTAAATAGGCCTTTTAGGCCGGGAATAAAACCATGCGTTCAAACCGTGTTTATAGAAATAATCTTAAAAAGAAAAAACAGATTAAAAACATGCTAATAAATTTATCTTTCTTACATAAAAAATAGACCGCTCAGCCAAGTCAACTAAGCTAGAGATTAAAATTTACCTATGTGCCTGGTTCATAGCAATAGGCTCGCCCTCTATTACATGGGACCTAAACATACCTGCGAATTGTGGATGTATCTTAGTAGGCAAAACTGCCTCCTAGGGATGTGCCTTAACAGACGTTGCACAGGGGGGTTCTGGGGGTGGTCTATCAAGAGGACAATGTGCCATGCATCCATGTGCCGATGGTGGTTTTAGTGGGTAAGAATCACAATTCCCGTAGACCGGTCGTCTTTTGAAGGTTCCTCCCGTAAACAAAAAAATATAATGTACACCTTTCCCTAAACTTTTTTTTTCGGGTGGGGAAATGCGCCTTATGCATGCACCGCTCGGGGATGCGGGACGGTCATGCCGGCTCTACGGCCAGCTGGCCAGCATATCGACTAAAACTACCACTACTCCCACCTCCCGCATAGTGGGATCACGGGAGTCGCTCTCACATGATCCGCGAAACCTCTGGCTAAACCTGCAGGTAGTACAGGAATGTTGGTATGATAGACTTATTATGATAAATTTATAGCATCAACGATAATATAATGAACTCAACCATTTTTTTTTTCTACACATAATTTACCACTTTTTACTAGCGTTAGGTACTGCTTAGTAATACAAAAACCCAATCAACTATACAATTGTTGATATAGATGCGTACGTAATAATTTTATAAACTTCATTATTAGTTAAATGATTTTAATGACGAGGAAAATCCACGCTTGATCTTCAAGATTGGTGTTTTTTGGTCCCTTTAGAAGATTGATCTTTTTATTTGTGGTGCAAAACATATCGTTTCCTTGCTTTATTATTTAAAAAAAACTACTAGTCTCATTATTGGATTTATCAACATATCTATTAGGTACGATATTACGAATAAAAATAAACAAATCGCGATAAATTTCGCCAGGTGTTGAAATTTATCTCCTACACATAATTCTACTACTTCATACTACGTGTATGACGACACGTTTGGCGCAGCGGCTGACCGATCGGATTCGGCACGGTTTGTGGGTTCGATCCCCGCACGGATCCACCGGATTCGGGGGTGTTCAATCCCAAATTTAATATCAACGGGGTTCCCTTTATATCAAGGGACAAATAAATAAATCTTTACATCAGTACTCATTGTTAGCACTAAATGAGTCGTGACAGAAATTAACGTCATTGTCTACTACTAAATATACATAGGTTTCCGGTTAAGTTAATTAGGAATGCGGAATTTCACTTCTAGCGAAAAACGCTCCTCAACTTCATGAGTTGAGTGAACTTGAGCGCCTCGATTGCTTTAACTAGGTTTCTAGGCAAGTATTTGATAGTAAATGGCGCGATAGTGACGGTAAGTCTAGCTGGAAAGGCGCCACGGTACCCTCACCATTCGATTGGCTCTCAGGACAATACTGTGTTAGGGCCTGTGTCGCTTGACGCCAACCCCCAAGTTTTTACAAGCTTCTCAGATGATATAAAATACGTTAGAAGCAGCTTAAGTAAATATTGTAAAAGTGAAAGCGCAGGAGTCAAACAGAGAGACCAGCACTCTCACGACGGACTCACACAGATGACGTCCCATTTACAGTCCTCCCCGTCCCTTGCTCGAGCTGGCCCATGCCGCGCCAGTAGCTTTAAATTCGTCCACAAATAATTTAAATCCAGATCCAGCTGTCCCTTGCTATCCAGCAACGGCTTAAGCAGAGGAGTTACTCAAGGTAGAAACATAATTATCGGCGAAATTTGGGATGTACATTAGTATACCTCTGCACAACCCTTCAGGGAATTCAGGTGTGACGGTATGTATGATGGTACCTAAACTGCTGAACAGATTTTGATAAAATTTGGTAAGGACATATTGGTAAGGGTATTTTAT
This sequence comes from Acronicta alni, assembly GCA_964056405.1. Taxonomy (NCBI): domain Eukaryota; kingdom Metazoa; phylum Arthropoda; class Insecta; order Lepidoptera; family Noctuidae; genus Acronicta; species Acronicta alni. The sequence continues at coordinate 14,844,319 of OZ043925.1, read as the reverse complement.
TGCACCTTGAGGAAGGACATAAAACTCTTTTGTCCCAAAAAAATATACAGTAAAACATTATTTTGCAATTTGAGTAATGGCTAGTTTTGTAATAAAATAAATACAGACTAATCCGTTCTCTTGCCCCACCCAATATTGTACGGTAAGTACTTCTATGGTGTTGTCTTTAAACCTGAATCCCATTAAGGAAAAGTCTCATAACTTATCTACTGTTTAACTTTGTCATTCACGGTGACCGATGGAACACATGTAAGAGCTTTTGTTTTATCCATTCAGGGTCTCGATCTACTTAGCTGGCACACGTCGAGTCGTGATTATAAAAAGGTAACGTGGACCACCCAAACGCATGCGCGTATCATTGGGCTCGGACTTTAACGAAAGTTTTATGAGGACATTCACATGATATCGGTAAATAAATCCTATTCAATTTCTAGGTCTAGTGTGACGTCAGGGTTCCAGGGTGCATGAAGAGGAATGTCTCCCGTATATTCTCAGAAATGATCATAACATTGCTATTAGTCTAGTGATTGCAGACGCGGCTACTAACATACACGTTCTAGGGTCGATTGCCAGGTCAAGCAAAGTGTTATTAGAGTTTTTGTGAAATTATTAATAGCAGCTCAGAGTTTAGATTTGTACAAGCTCGCTCCCAATGTCATATGGCTTGAAACTTAACAAAAACTGCCTTATCCTTCAGGGATACAAGCGTGATGGTATGTGTATATTTTATATTTATAATCCCCATGAATGACGACACGTTTGGCGCAGCGGCTGAGCAATCGGCTTCTGCGCCACGGGTTGTAGGTTCGATCCCCACACGGAACAAATATTTGTGTGACCTACAGGTAGTTGTTCTGGGTCTGGATGTTTGTGTTCGTGAAAATTGTGTTTGTAAACGCACCCACGATCCAGGAGCAAATCCTAGTGCAGGGCGACGTTTAAACAACATATTCATATTTATGGATGAGTGTAAGAGAGAGAGGAAGAGATAATATAATTTCTATAAAACCTATTCAATTAAAAAATAAATAAATATTCTTGGACAATTTTACACAGCACCATCTAGTCCCAAACTAAGCAGAGCTTGTACTATGGTACTATGGGTACTAGACAATGGATATAATACTTATATACTTTTTTTTGTAAATACATAGGTACTTATAATACATAGGAAACACCCAGACAAACACAAACACATATGTTCATCACACAAATATTTGTGGTTTCTGGGAATCGAACCTACGACCTCGTGATCAGAAGTCCGACACGCGAACCACTAGACCACAGACGTCGAAGTCGAAACCGACACTACAAAAAAACCTCACACAATAATTATTACATAATATAACATCACGCCTGTATAGCCTAAGAGGTTAGGCAGACATGTATACTAATGTACATCCACAGTTTGCCGGTATGTGTAGATCCCATATAAATACGAGGGAGCCCAAACTACAAGCTGCTACTGAGAATTTCATAGAAAAACCCGATAACACTTATATGCAATCACTACCAGTGTTCAAAAGGCTTGTGAAGGAACATTTCTTGTCTCTTTAACCATGTTACTAATTTATCGTAGTTCATTCGCTCCTCTTGCTGTTTATAATTTTATATATAATTATATATATATATATTCTATGTATTATGTCTATTATTATTATAAGTATAATTTAATTCCTTTCTAAATTTCTGCACCGTAGTCAACCCCATTTCTAATTCTGTTCCGATATGTCCATCCAAAGGTTGCCTGGAAGAAATCGCTGTTCGCGATAAGGCCGCCCATTGTATGTTTTAAATTAATTTGTGTCCTGATGTATTGTATTTTTATCGGTGTACAATAAAGTAACAAGCAGTGATAGCTTAGTGGTATGACCATTGGACTGCCAAGTCGAAGGTATCGAGTTCGAACCCAAGGCACGCACCTCTGACTTTTCGAATTCATGTGCGTATTAATAATTAGTTATCACTCGCTTAAACGGTGAAGGAAAACATCGTGAGGCATACCTTAGAGATTTTTCTCGACGGTTTGTGAAGTTTGCCAACCCGCACTAGGCCAGCGTGGTGGACTATAGCCTAATCCCTCTCAATATGAGAGGAGATCCCTGCCCAGCAATGGGACAGTATATGGGTTGATGATGTACAATAAAGTGTATATAAGTAAATAAATAAATATTATTGAATACTTAGTATTATTGCTATTCCATAATTATTAGTAATTACTTAAGCCGAAATCACGTCAAATATTCCCTAGTAGCTTAATAATAACTCTCTGGTCATATCCACACTACACTGTCTAGCTCCCATGTTCATATCATTGTAATTGGATTAAACGATTCTTTTTCTGTCATTGTTTCCTGTCGACCATTGTTCTGTTGGTCTGTACGTCTGCCCGTTGCTACGGAACTCGTGTGCTAATAAGCTAATGTGGTTCAATAATTCATGGAGATAGTGACGATGTAAATAATGTAAGGCGTAATGGATAGATTATGTTCCAAACTGTATTTGGTTGAGAGTAAAAAATTGTAGCGCTGTTGTGATGTATTGGATGGAAAAGTGTTGAGATTTTTTAAAGTTTATGTTTTAAATATAGGTACTTCTAGAGCCATTTATGAGGTGTGAACTTTGTTGCTGAGTTTGTCTTGGATCATCATCATCAACAACCCATATACTGTCCCACTGCTGGGCACGGGTCTCCTCTCATATTAAGAGGGATTAGGCACGGTTAGGGTTAGGATTAGACAAATTGTCGAGAAAAATCTCTAAGGTATGCAGGTTTCCTCACGATGTTTTCCTTCACCGTTTAAGCGAGTGATAAATAATTATTAATACGCACATGAATTCGAAAAGTCAGAGGTGCGTGCCTTGGGTTCGAACTCGAGACCTTCGACTTGGCAGTCCAATGGTCATACCGCTAGGCTATCACTGCTTTTTAATTTTGGATTGTCTTGGATACTATAGCCAAATATTCTGCCGATAATCAATTATAGCAACATTATAGTTGTAATAGGTGTTACTGACGTCACCATAAAGACGTACATTCTGAATGTGAAGGCTAACTTCGACATGGCGGGTGGGACTCGCGGTAGCTTAGTGGTCATAGCGTCTGGTGTACCTAACCAGAAGACGCAGGTCCGAATCCTGCCGGCGGTGGAATTTTTCCTTCGCTAAATAACATCATCGTGTTCCAGATTGAAGGGTAAAGTAGCCAGTGAAATTACTGGGCTCAGTTTGCCGAGTAATTTCACTCATACTGTGTCAAGATAACAGCATGCGTATCATACCATATTGCTAGCATCTGTAGGCTGCGGTTGCCACTTACTATAAGGAGGTCCATTTGGTTGTTTTTCATCTTAGTAAAAAAAATAAAAACAAAGTATAAACCATTTAAGCCGATCTACTTACAAACTAATCATCGCCAACACGGGCCAATCAAAACTAACCCGCACCTACCGCTCAATTTTGACTCAATATACAATTTGTGCACATTATAAAATCGGGGTTGGCCCACTGGGTATAAATTTTGCGAAATTGGACTCAGAATCACGTCATAAATTTCGATATTAAAGTTTTCGGCCGTTGTCGGTGATTGTATGAATTAAGAGTTTTCTTTATGGTTAGGTTGGCACTTTATACTCTCATTATGGCCTGTGACCTGTAATTTTGGAGCCGCTGGGTTCGGTTCCCGTGCGGATGACCTAGTTGAGAGAATTAAGGCTTATTTTTTTTGTTTATGTGTTGCCAGTTTAAATAATGTTCTCATTGAAAGAAAATAAACAGTTACAAAAGTAGGCAGCAAGTAATAGTACCCACCCAAAAACAAATGAATTACCTAATTACTTTCTGTTGAGATCAATATGTAGTTGATTTGTCGGAAGTATTTTTGTTTTATTTATTTATTTACTTTTATTCTTGGGACCTACGCTTGACCGCCAGTTCGCCTGATGTTAAGCGATACTACGATCTACGATGGAGCGCGCTTGCGTAGAAAAAGCGATTCACTCGTGATTTAAAAACACTCAGATTATATCTATCGGGGAAGACCCGCTCGGGAAGCTCATTCCACATTTCAGTACGCATACAGTACATATAAATAAAATCATTCCTTATACACTCCATATCCTCGTTTAATTTATTTTTATTATTCTGAATTTACCTACACCTTTATTTCTGACACATACGCGAATATTATTTGAATAAAACTACTTTCTTACGGATTTTATCGCGTTATATTGATATTATTAATCCCGACGTTTCGGACCCTTTATAGCGTCCATGGGTAGACTGTCTGAAGTAAATGGTAGTTTTATTACCTACAAAAGCTTTTTCAGAATGACTTAAATTATCGATATACTACTGAGCACGGATATCCTGTCAAGATGAGAGGGGCTAGGCTGTAGTCCACCACACTGGCCTAATGTGATTTGGCGGACTTCACACGACTGACTTCGTATACAGCTGTGCTTTTAAAGTACCTATTAAATTTTTTTAGTTTTAGAAAGAAAAGAAAGAAAGATAATTTATTTTGGACTTACACAGGAAATTAATGAAAATAAATACCTATTTTTATTATAAAAAATAAAATAAAAATAAAAGTACAAACCCAAAAAAGGCCCCTATCTCAGCATATTGCTACAACATTTAAAAACTAAAATGTCGCAGCGCTGGTTTTCAGATAGGTAGTTTTAAGTCATAGGCTCACTTTCTTTATTTCGCTCATGAAATACAGTATGTACAGAGGCCAGCACATCAAGCTACCAGAATCTGTCAAATTTCTTTGATAGATTTTCAACTTTAACGTAAAACAATAAAGTTCATATTCAATTGCGACAATTTGACAGTTTTGGATAGCTTGACCTATCCCTGATGACGTTTAATTTTTTCATTACAAAAAAGAAAATTACACCTCCAACGGAATCAATTAAATAATATTTTTTACAAACATTACACATTATTAATATCACTTACCTCCAAGTAATTCATATAACCATGTATTGCACATAATATTTTATTAAGAATATCTTGCATAAAGAATTTTTATGGTAATTATTCGAGTCAAAAAATGGTCCTCTCTCTTGATGTTGTGATAATCGGATACCATCTTCATCATCGATTACGCAAGCATCGGTATATCGGTATCATTAATATTTCATTGCGCGTGCAGATATCTCGATTTATATCTTTTCGAATATTTGTAATCGATACTTTTTGTTTCGTAAATATTGAATTGTTGCACTTTCTCAGGTACTGTTACTGAGAAGATCTGCCTACTTGAAATTAATATTTATTACAACTTTTTGTGATGGTTTACTTTAGTGAACGGGCCGGTGGCCTCTCAGAAGATGTTAAGTGGATTTGAACTTGTGCTATATCGACAGACTGTTTTTCTTGAGACTTGAAAAGTCTCAGATAGCACATTATCCCTAATATTTCGAATGTTTAAAGTAACTGTTTTGTTGTTATTTAAAATATTTTAAGCATAAACCGTTGAACAGATTACAATAAAACTAAGAGAATAATGGATTACATCCTAAGAATGGGTATAGGCTACATACTTAATATGTTTTAAAGAGTGCTTTTGCAATGCGAGTGAAAGCCCGTGCCACAGCTAGTTATAAATAAATCAAATTCATCTTTCAATTCCCGAAACCATTCAGTGTAATAACTTGCAAAATCAAATATGCAAGTAATTTTATAACAAAATCATAGAAAACTAAACGATGATCAATGTATTTCTTAATTTAAATACCAGGCTAATACTTCAGATCCCAATCAGAAATCAATTCAAATAATTAACAATAATCGATGCCATATTCATTTCCAGAATCGATTTCTAAATCAATTTAAAATATTTGCTTTTAAAAATGATCTAAAATAAAAATCTGAATTTAAATACCAATTTTTCGCTTCAGATGATCATTTTTACCGACTAAAGAGAAACCTGGCAATTAGGCTACAAGTATATTGCTATCGATATTTGAATAAAACAGAATGTTGAAACAAAAAAATGGAATAAAAAATGTTGATCCACTCTCTCTTGGCATAAATTAGGCGGATCAATGTATCACATCGATCATGCGGTCAACTTTAAAATAAATAAATCATCGATGTTGCGCACAATAAATCAATCGATTCATAGCATCGATCCAATTCGATTCATCTCTCGATTGGAGCGAATCGGCGCGAAACAATCGTAACTATAGAGCACTCATGAATAATTCGCGTATGATAATAATTGAATGATTTATGTCGGTGTGTTTGTACCGTATTTGTTTCTGTAACTGATTAGTAAACTGACTTTAAGTACATGGTTTAAGACGATTGATAGGTATACCTATTTATATACGATCAGATTAAATTGCACGTGAGATCTACAATAATATTAACTTTTTACTGTTACTGTATAAAGACAGCATTGAGCGAAAGGCATGTATTGCTTGACTGTCTCATTAACCACGTGATCGTAAGCGACTGTTAGGCTTGAAGTCCTGAGTTCGATTCTCAGGTTGAACAAAGGTTTTTCTATGACATTCTCAACAGCAGCTCGGAGTTTGGATTTGTTCGCGGTTAATGGCAATAGGCTCGCCCCCTATTACATGGGACCAAAGCATATATCGGTGAACTGTGGCTGTAATTTATTCAGTCACCTCTACCTAACCCAGAAAAGTCGTCGTGATAATACGTTTTTTTTTTATCTAGAATTGGAGTGAGGAGCTCATGGCTAAGCTATAACTACGCTGATCAAGCTGTACTAGCTGCGGTCAGTCTGTGGCCAAAAAATCCTGACAACCAGTCTATCCTCAGGAACTGCCCAGAAATTGGGTTAAGGAGGTCTGATGACTAGTGTTGGTTAATTTAGCATATAGCATTATAATAACAGTATTACACAGCATTATAAATTACAGTAGCATGCTTAATAAATATAGCATAAAGCAAATGATATCGCGGTTCGCATTTTATGCTTTAATGCTATAAAGCTATTTTGCTTTAAATCGCATAACACTCTCTCTGTCTCTATCAAGCAAGTAAATAACTGACCGTCGAGCGCGGCCCGCCCGTTTTGCCGTAACATAACAAGTACCTAGGCATATAAATTAAGCATGCTATACTATAGCACATAAAATCGCATGCTTAAAAAATTAAGCATAATATAGCATTAAGCATGTTATTGATATAAAGCAGCTTTGAACACCACTACTGATGACAGTCGCTTCGTGTAAAATATTGATTTTCTGCCGCATCAGGGGGTCGACTCCCTAAGCACGAAGTCCATAGTTTCGACCTTAGTTACGGGCGTTTCCTACTCCGTATCATCTACGGATAGATGATTCGTTCGGGGCCCAAACTAAGAATGAATGACAACACAATTTGACAGTTGTCCCTAATCTCGATATGTTTTTACCCGTTCGAAAAATTGAATTTAACACTTGTTTTATCGGACTCCGAAGTGTCGGAGAGCTTTCGAACGGCTCGTAACTTCGTTGACGGAGATAGGAAGTAGACCAGTCTACTCAGAGGAGACTGGAAGCTGACCCCAACATAGAGGAGGATGATGATCTAGAATTTTAATCTTAGAACCGAACCGTAGGCCCTCGCGTTCAACTGTTGGACCGTTACATAACACCCAGAAGGTTTCTGTGTAATAAAAAACGAAAACAAAATTAACTCATACTAAGTACAATACATTACACTAGCTATTACTACACTGATTTAATAAAAAGAATCAGTATTGTTAGTGCGTGCGTCCATTGTCTACTTGCGCCCACGCAGCTCCAGATAAATTATTAATAGTGAATTTGTAATGAATTGTAGATCAAGAGGAAAGAGACAGGACATGTCTGTGCTGTTATTTTAGCATTCTAGAGGCTCGGTGTAATAGTTATGAATAGTTGTAGGTACCTACTGCTATCATAACATACAAAAAAACATTGAGTCTGCGAATTTGTGTTGGATCTTTATACAGCGGCAGAATTATGCTTTCATGTTAAATGTTGTAGGTAATATAATACCTACTTATACTTTTGTTGAAAATGTTCAGCCCTCGGATTTTTTTAATAGTATGATAGATTAAACATTGATATGAATTAAGTGACAGTAGATTCTTATATTAAATACCCTGCCAGATTATCAAACCATGGTTGAAGTGTTAAACTATAATAAACTAGCTTTTGCCTGCAGTTTTACTCGTATCTAAAATTATATTTTGAGACAACAGGTAATCTATGTACTTCTCCACAGTTCAAGCTATCTCTGTACCATAATTCATCAAAATCGGTTCAGCGGTTTAGGCATGAAAGCGTAACTAATATCGTCACTTTCGCATTTATAATATGAGGGATTGTTAGTCCAATATATTTTTAAATCGATGCCATTGATAGTTGTTTATGAATCTTTTTTTTTTAAATCACCTTTTTCAATATCCAATTTTGGAATTGGTGCCTCGATGAAAGGTAGGTAGCTACTAACCAAAAATTACTTTAATATATTTTTCATTTCACTGCAGATTATATCTAGCTTGTCTAATCTACCATATCAAAATTCTAAATTATGATTACTCGTGCTGTCTGCGATAATTAGTCTTTGCGTTTGTCTAGCGAGAACGGTTAGTCACCGAGCGACAATGACGGTGTTTGTAACAATATACTGTCTGAGATATCGACTCAATAAGGTATTTAGTTCGACACTGTAGTTGAATAAACCCTTTATTAAACATGGAGGTATATTTCAGGATTAAGATAATACGAACTATCGAGAGATAGTTTATTCTATCTAAAACGGTTAAGCTGATGCTATGCCGCTGCGAAATAAAAAGAATTTACACATGAAATAAAATTTTGTTTTGTCTTTTAATCCCTATTCTGTCTGTTTGTCTGTCTGTCTGTAACGCTTTCACGCCTAAACCGCTGAACCGATTGTAATGAAATTTTGTACAGAGATTGATATAACCTTGGAGAAGGATATGTCTCCAAAAGTCCTTTGGAATGCAAAAGTTTTTAATAAAAGAAATGTTTGAATGTACTGTTCCATAGTAGATACGGTATGTTAAAAAGATAACTTGACAGATGTTGAAAAGCTGGAAAGACTTGCGTATACTGATAAAAATCTGGGGGCACGGGAGTGCCCCCGCCAAGACGAGCGCGAAGCAAACACTGCCGTACCATCCTTTACTGGAACCATTTCGCCGCATTTTCAGACCCCTATTTGAGAACCTCTGGATAACACCAGAAAGCAGAAATTTTCGTCACCCAGTAAGCTATAATTACACACTTAAAATCCAAAATTTCAAGTCTGTAGCTCATTTAGTTCCGAAGTTAAGCGAAAGCAAAGCTTCGCATTTACGACACTCGCTCACTGACTCACTCACTCATGATCATCAAAATAGAACTAGTACTTCCCATTAACTCAGAGAGCTGAAATTTGGTACAGAGTTAGGGTTTAATAGCCACATAAAGGGAAAACTATAAAAACTAGGATAATCGAAGATCTGGAGTACCTGGTGACCCTGATTAGAAAACACAAGAGCCCAACCAAACTATTAGAGATATCGACATATTTTATAATAAGCCCACGTTTCTACAAAAAGAAGTAAAATCTCATCAAAAACATTCTGTAAAAAACTAGCCAAGTCTCGATGGAGCTGCTTGTTTATCTCTAAAAAGTAATGAAATCTAGCTAGACAAAGTCGTGCCAAGTCTAAGGTTCCTTACTGCGATTTCTTTATTATTTATAGTTAATGTTGTGTGACTTGGCCGTTGACTTGTACCCACTAACGTATAAAGAATGTTCAAATTGTATTAATTGTATTCTCAACGAAAATTCATACTACGTAATCCTCTTTGTACAAATGTGTTGAACATTCACCTTTATATTATTTGAATTTACAACAAGGGTACAAGTCAACGGCCAAGTCACACAACATTAACTATAAATAATAAAGAAATCGCAGTAAGGAACCTTAGACTTGACACGACTTTGTCTAGCTAGATTTCATTACTTTTTAGAGATAAACAAGCAGCTCCATCGAAACTTGGCTAGTTTTTTACAGAATGTTTTTGATGGGATAATACCTTATCATGAGTGATTGAGACAATGCTGACATAATGATGATGGTGACTATGATGATCACAAATTCATGATTATGATGATCGTTTTTATAGTGATAGTAGGGGGAATATGTTTCCATTTCATGAAAATTACAAAGTGACAAGATTATGTATTTTTTTTTTATTGTAATAAGTTGTAGAAGAATCATACAGGTTGTCGGTACGGTGTAGATGCCAGTAGCACTGGTGCTAGCCCGATGTTTTTTTTATATTACTAAGGTGGCAATCAAGCATACGGCCCACCTGAGGGTAAGCAGTTACCGTAGCCTATAGACGCTTGCAACACCAGGAATATCAGTTATGCGTTGCCGACCCTGTAAAACGAAATAGGAATAGTTGGGTTGGCAGTATAAGGGTCAAAGTTCCCCCACTGCCAACACAACGTTCCTTCGTGTAGCATGGTCATCTTGAGTCTTTTCAAAAGTGCCGTAAATTAAAATAAAATAATAATAATAATAATTTGATGACTTTGACTTTGAGTACCTACCTCTGCTGTGAAAATAGAAATGAAAATGTACTTAATCTAAACAAAACCAAAATATTGATTTCTGACATTTACGCGAATATTTATACATTGAAATAAAACTACTTTTTACGGACTACCCGTGACCATGAAATGAACGCTGTAAAGGGTCCGAAACGTCGGGATTAATAATATCAATATACGCGATAAAATCCGTAAAAAGTAGTTTTATTTCAAAACTAAAATGTCGTTTTATATAAATTTTACGTTACATAAATTAACAGACAAAAATGTGTTGCTGGGCAGTTTGTTGTTCCGCTTCTTCTTCCCAGCTAAAACACTAAGAGGCTGTGAAGGGTGTCTTAATGTAGAAATGACGTTAAAAAAGTACTACCTAGTAGTATATTTCGAGTAAATTATTTTGACTTTGACTTTGATGTTTAAATCCAGTATTTTTAATAACTTACAACTGCTGATAAATATTTTAAAACTTTTGTCAATTTATTATGTGATCACCTAAGCTTTTAAGAAAACTACGAGTATTAGTTTAATACTATGGGATCATAACCTTAATATAAGAAACTCTACACATTATCAAATTCAGTAAACTTACTTCAAAAACACTTTTATTCATAACATATTGCTAGATTATTATCAATATCCCATAACTGTGCAATAAATAAAGGTTTTTTTCCATAAACTACGGTAAGAAATACCTTGTATTTATGGGGCTGTTGCTAACAAATCATGGTATTGTTAGATATGTATGGCCATTGAAAGTCGACGATGTGTTTAGATTTATTTGAGTATTTTATACAGTGTTTGTAACTTTGATTAATCGGGAGCTGGAAGTGGTATATAGAGCGTGGTTGTCAAAATGTGTGGAGCGTAGTTTTGCCAGAAATGTACATTACTTGCATCCAAGTTCGTTTGTTTTTAAGTCGCGATCCTATTGCCATTAACCGGGCGCAAATCCAAACTCCGAGCTGCTTCTGAGAAAATCACAAGCAAATCCACACTTTGCTCCACATAGAAGTTGAACTCAGGACGTCATGATCGGTAACCGCGCTTGATACTACTAGGTAAATTGAATCAGTGACAAGGAATTCATTCGTTAAAAAAAACATCAAGTGAACAAGAAATTTATCATTAAAAAACTTATATATTTACCGCTACAGTTATATTTTACAAATGCATATTTCGTAAGATATAGACTAAAATCTGATGCTGATTATATAGTGCATTACCTCGAAATAAATTCAAACCAAAAGTTTGAATCTCCCAACATTTTCAATAAAAACCATTTCCGTGCTATAATTTAAGTCCATGACTACACATAATATTTAAATATTTTTTTCTCTTCCTTTTTAACCAATTTGCAATTTAAAAACTCGCTTCAAACCTAGCAGTTGTTCTTTATAAAGCATATCCAGTCAACTACTACTCTTTGACGGCGAACTTCATAAAATGTCAAAATATTTTTGACCCTCGCCATTACCGGTTAACTAGGGTGGCAACCGTTTGTAGGGCATTGCGCTTAATTTTATTTATGTACCGTGATCTCCGGATTTTAAACCAAAAGAATACTCTTTATAGACTCCTTTACAACACTATTTTTGATGTCTCCAAACAATCTGCCAGTCAAATTTACACCTTAACTGGTTGATTTTAAAAAGGCGATTTGCTGTCGCAGATGTATAAATAATGTTGTTCGATTGTTGTAGTGTCCATAAATTTTGTTTTGAGAGAATTGTAACAATCGTTCGATTTAAAAACTACTTATTGTGAGTTAAGGGCGCGTCCAATGTATTGACAATTTGTTCAGGCCTTTAAATAACAATCTAATATACTTTCTGTATTAAAAGCTATACTTGTAAAAAAGGAACTTTCTCTAAAACTTTTTTTTTTGTTTTATCGAACCTGCGACTCCGCTGAATATTAGAGGATTTTTATAGAGTTTTTAGTAATACTCAGTTACATTATTATAAACACTGCAATCTTATATCCAATTAGTTACGATTCAAAACCGATTATGTGGTCAAATCTTTATCAAATTAATAACAAAAGAACTGACACCTGCATCAACCAAAAAACCAAGCAAAGAACTAATTAAACTTAATCGTTTACATAACAACTTAATCCACCATCTAGTTTAAATAACTTTAACTTAACAAGTACTAGTTAACTAAAACAGAGCTTACGAAAACGTAATTTACACCACAATTTCAGTTCAAAATCTTAATAGCTGACGTGATTGGCACATATAAAACAAACAGACAGACCGAGTGTTTAGCGCATTAGTCACCGGAACAGTGCAGATAATATTATGCTAATGGGGGTAGACTGAAGTAAATCATGGCGCGGCCAAGGTTGGGAGGCTGAGGTAGGAGAACGTACTGTTCGTGTTTTGAATTATTTGGCGATAGATTTTGTATAGTAAGATTAATTGAGAGTACCTAATACAAATTGAAAATGATCAAAATTTGGTTGCAGTGTCTTCAATGTTGACTATACGTTTAATAGTGGCTGAGCTATCGATTTCACGGTCTTTTTTTTTTAAACGGGAGTCAAGGGTGTTAGGAATCGTACCCAACAATGAGGTTTGCCAAGTGCTGAAAATCAGTGCTTAGCTAACCCCTAGAGGAGGTGCCAATATGCCAAAACATAATGCTGACGCTTACACCTTTTGCTTTCGATTTAAGTATAGTTTGTATTACCTTACTAGTTGTTGTAATACGGAAAACTATACATTATTATTCTATTCTATTCTGTGTCATGCGTTACGGGTTCGATCTCCGCACGGATAAAAAATTTGTATAACCTACACAGGTAATTATGTTTGTGTACTTATGTGAAAAGAATTGTATTTGTAAACGCATCCAAGATATAAGACATATCCTAACACTCAAGTTTTAGTGCAAGGACTCACTTAAATGGTGAAGGAAAACATCGTAAGGAACCTTACGATCTTTTATGCTTAAGAGACTTTCTTGACGACTTGAAGTCTGCTAGCCCGTATAAGGCCAGCGTGGTGGGACTATATAGCCTAATCCCTCTCAATCAGAGAGAAGACCCGTGCTCGGCAGTGGGAAACTATGTGGGTTGATGTTGATGATATTTTTAAATTCAAAATATTATCACTAGTAGGGCCATCTATCGTTAAACGTTAACATCATATTATACGAAGAGATCGTCTTGTGTGACAAGATCGCCCATTGTACCTACTCTTACTTTGTCATATAATTATGTTTTTAATTGTGTTTTTGGTGTGCAATAATGCGTATATAAATAAATAAATATACTTTATTATTATTTATTTACATACAGATTCCACAAAATTAATTATAGAATATTTAAAAAAAAAGTGTTTAAATGCACCTTTATAAAAATAAACTCATTATTGAAAATATCATTTCCATTATTCTATAGCTTAATATATAAATAAATATATATATAGCATATATTTTTTTTGTTGTAGGAAGTTTTAAGTATTACTAACACTAGTCTATAAGAACATTGTTACTAACAAAATGGATACCTTGGTCTCCATTTTCAAAATAAAGTCTATTATTATTATTATTATTATATACGTACCAACCTATTATTTTAAATTCTCCTTACATTAAGAGGGTTCTATTCATTACCTAAATTAGATAAGATTAAGAGTAGTGTCCCTTAAAAGCAGTCTACATCAGTATCGACTCAGGCGCACCGCCCACGCGTCGTTTCGCGCCCGATATGCACGCGGCGTTACGCAAATGTTGACACTCAGATCAAAGCGCCAGGAAGCACAGTATGATCTTAGAAACGTTTGGATTAAATCGTGTGAGGTAAATGGCTTGAGACGCTCTAAACCATGCCCAAAGGCTGAAGTGGCAATGGGCGGACTATGTAGCAAGACTGAAAGACGAAAGATGGACCAAAAGAATAACTTCGTGGCATCCAAAAGGGAAACGCTACAGAGGAAGACCCCCACACAAGATGGCAGGATGACATCACTAAGACAGAGGGCCCAAACTGGATACAAGTGGCCCAAAGACGAGACCAATGGACTTCTTTGGAGGAGGCCTTCACCCGAGGAAGGGTTCTTACAAATACATAGGTAAAAAACAAAAAAATTAAACATTAGAAACAAGTTCTACAGAATAAAAAATAAAGTTGAAGTTAGTAGATTAGACATAGATATACGTAGTTATAAGATTTTGTGTTTTCTTTATGTAATAATGGCTTTTTTATTTTATTTTATTTTTTATTTAAATGGCTTGAGATGATTCCAGACTACGTTACCGTCATTTCTACGAAGCAGGGCGAACAACTATACTGAGGTTCGCTTCCAATCAATCCAGATGTCGCTGAATATCAGTATTTCACATGTAACTAATTTCTGGGTAATACCCATATCATCATTATCATCATCATCAACGTATATTATGTCCTACTGCTTGGCACGGGTCTCCTCTTTCAGTTTTTTTTATGGGATAGAGGGCAATCGAGCAGACGAGTCGCCTGATGGTAAGCGATTACCGCCGCCCATGAACACCCGCAACACCAGAGGAGTCAAAAGCGCGTTACTGCCTTTTAAAAGGGAAGTTCTTGAAGGTTTAAATGTCATAGTGGTCCGGAAATACTGCAGGCGACAGTTCATTCCACAGTTTATTTGTAGCATAGTAGTGGACTGCCAACCATCTAGATGATGGGGATGATTGAATCCCTCTCTATGGATTAGGCTATTCCACCACGCTGGCCTAATGCGGGTTGACGGACTTCACACAGGAGAGGCAACGTAGCTCATGGCTAAGTAATAATAAATAATAGGCATTAGCTGCGGTCAGTCTGTGGATGGGTGACCATTAATTAATAAGAGACCCCTCCATGCCTCGGCGAGTTCGTAAAGCCGTGACTCCAGGTTGTCATCGAACATCTATGGCAGTCGTTAGTGGTAGTCAGAAGCCTAAAAAGCATGTAAGTAAAAAATTATATAAGTATTATATCCATTGTCTAGTACCAGGATCCATAGTACAAGCTCTTAGTTTGGGACTAGATGGTGCTGTGTAAAATTGTCCAGGAATATTTAGGTATTTTATAAATTTATTTCTCTATCCATGTATGACAGATATCCAATTATGCAGGGTGACTGTTCTTGTTCATATCTCTAACACGATTCATTTATATCTTCCACTGTATTTCAATCAATTTTAATAATGTTCACTTTCAGTGGTATGGTCATAAAAGTAGCAATAACCAATACTCATACGACCCCATTGATGAATGCGAGCGCAACAGTCGAGTATACAAGATTATCTAGCGTTAGTAAAAACTAAGATGTTTCAGCTAACGAACCCGTATTGTGCGATATGGATCCGTGGTAAAATCGAATGCTGAACGCGTATGGTACAAGTGATGAGCGGGTAGAGATTTTATCTTTTTAAACCCACTGTATGTAGTTTTTTTTTTCGGATTAAGACACCCACATTGGTCTAATGGTCTTAAGCGTAGCTGCTGAGTGTCACTTTCCTGGATTAGATCCTTATGCCGAAATGAGTGGTATTGAGTTTTTCTATGAAATTCTCAGTAGAAATTCGTAGCTAGGATTTGTAGGTACGATTTATAGTAATAAGGTCGTCCCCTATTAAATAGAACATAAAAAGAATCAAGCAAAATATGCGTGTACCGCAATAATACATCTCTGCTTATCCCTTCGGGCATACAAGCGTGATGAAATGGTATAATATGTTAATGCAGGATAAAAGACAAGTACAAAATGTAAGTGTTTTTTCTGAAATAATTTAAGCAGAATGATGTTTGTATATGACGTCTGGGTAGAGAAAGCCCCTATTAGAAGATGTTGGTAATAGGCTTACCCCCTATTACATGGGACTTAAACATACCAGCGAATAGTGGGTGTACACTTACTACACCTCTGCCTAACCCTTCGGAGAACAGTCGTGACGGTATGTTATGTTTATGTTTTTGAAAGTTATAAGGAATACCTTTGCCTGGCAGTGGGGTATTAAGGGTTAAAAAATAAAGCTTTTCCGGCACATTCTAATAAATTTTTGAATGGGTTTGAGGCATTTTACAAGATTATTACGACAAAAATTAAATAAGACAGCATTTTTTATATTTAATGATTGACAAAACCCACTTTTGTCTTCTACGTTCTGATTGGATTTAGGAAAATGTAATTTCTGTTTCACTCCAAGGTTTCCTGATACACTATTTCACTACGAAAATCGCTCCGCCATCAATCTCGCTACATCTCATAACTCAAGCCGCTTGTATACAAATCCGAGCAAAATCGAAGTGCCACGCAACAATAGAGCGTCCTCAATACAAAATTGACAATGGCCGGAGTGAGCTGCTGCAAATTTATCACCTTCTGTTTCTTGCAAAACGCTGTCAAATACACTGTGACTAAATTGTTGAAAAACGATGCAGTGTGCAGCGCTGTGCGGTTGTATTGATGCAGATGGGTGTGCGAACGTTGTTTCTTTTTGTTGATTTTGTTTTGTATAGAAACTCGGTGTTATGGCTTTTCAATAAACTAGTACTTACTACTGTTTTTATGCAATATGGTTGGATGAATGGTGTCTAGCTTCAAGTGTGAGTGCGGTGCCCTTGACCAGACCATGCTCCAATTGCTGGAGTGCCAAAAACGCTGGTACACCTGCACCTTTGAGGAACTAAAGAACGCCACTGATGGCACAATTAACGTGGCCACCTACCGTACCCCACCAACCGTCACTCAAGTAATATAAGTAATGTACATATTTACCATTGATAAAAATAAGAAGAAGTTTCTTGTACTATATAGGACAATGGTGAACCGGTTCTCATGAACAAGTATCCAAAATATTTCTACTAACTATAACTAATTGCACGTTTGGTAAGCGTAATATGGGACACGATGGACAGACGATTTGAAGAAGGTGGCTGGCAGCGGATGGATGTGGGCTGCCCAACACCGGGATGGTTGGCGCTCTCTGGGGGAGGCCTATGTTCAGCGTGAACGGTAATAGGCTAATATGATGATGATGATAGCTAACTATTTGTAATAATGTGATAGTTAGTTAAAAGGTGTTCAACGTGCTCAACGATCTTTTAACCTCTATTTCTTTAATCGTAAATAATTTTTGACTGTCCTCTAGACAGTGAACAGTCACAGAGTTAAAGTAAAAATCTTTGATTAATTATTATTACTAATGAATGATGATTTCATTAATTATTGTCAAGAATTTTATTAAGTAGAGATATTATTATGATCTCATACATGAATTACAAAATGAAATGCATTCTCAGAAAAAATATTGCATACATTTTTCAACCTCGAAAACAGACTTGAAAAAATTATAAGTATCAAAATTCTGTTAACACATTTCCCCACAAAAAATATTGCGAACATCAAATGTATCTATACGCTCCCTCTATTTGACTTCTAAAATAAAAATATTTTATCACACATCAGTAAAGTCATTGGAAATCACGCGTAAATCAATAAAATGATAAAGATCAACCCTGCGGCTGCAGCGGTCGGTCGTTAGTACACACGTTTACAAACAGATGCTTGGGTGACAATAGCCGAATATTCGGTAGGCGGTGACGACCAAGCTTGTAATGTGGAAGCAGTAGCCGGGCTAGAGACATGTGGATCGGATGGAATAGTTTTGGAAGATCAAAATAGACTGAATACTTAAGCGTAGCAGTGGCGTTTATGACAACTAGGCTAATGTGGTCGTCAGCAAGGGAAAAAGTCTACCAATCATAATAACATTATATATTTTTTAAGCAAATCTAGAGAATAATCTATTCTTAGTAAATCAATCTTCTTAATAAAACATAGACAACCTAAAAACGAACACGAACAGAATTCACCACATCTGAGTTTAGATAAATAACCTTTTTTATATAACCTTCAGCCTAGTTATTTTAACCAGTTTTAAGATAAATGCCATTTATAAGTAATATTTGCTTTGAATAGTGACTAAAAAACACATCCACTCTAATCGAATGCACTTAACTAATCGTAACAAATTATCCTATATTTTATGTGAACAGCAATAATAATTTATCTTCACCGACCACAATAGTAACGACAATATTGTTCAAAATATTGACGCGTTTTTATTCAAAAATATTGTCAAGGGTCGGGTAGACCCCCACTTAGCATTACATTGTCTGTTTAAATGTTTGTGGTGTAGTGTTAATATGTTTATGGATGCTATTGCTCTTGTTGCTCAGTGAAACCATTATCCTATGGGTAATGCAACTAGCATTACCCGTAGGATTATGGTTAGATTTTTAGTAAATATGTCGCGGAATTAAAAATATCCTCTTTTGTATTTTTTTGAGTTATGTGTGAACCATTTAATGACAATATGTATAATTTGATGTATAACGTAACATATAAGGAACTATCTCGATTTAATCTGTTACAAATCTAAACTCCAAGCTGCTACTGAGAATTTTATTGAAAAATCTAATAACATTTTGCTCTACCTAGAAATCGAACCCGGAACTTCAGGATAGCAGTTACGGTTGTCCACTAGGCTAATGAAACAGTTTATTGAATAATGTTACCGATGACTCTTATAACTCAAATTGGTTCCCATTGCGCATTTTAGTCAATCATTTTATGAAAGATCATGCCAAATTGTATTGTATCTGATCCTCAGCTTGACACAATATACGATAAACATATTGCCGAAACGTAAATGGGATTACTGCTTTTATAAGTTTGTGTATACGGGTCATAATAGCTTGTCGTTCACGTCCTTGTTGGGTACTTGCATAGAAATTGAACATAAATTGTCTACGAATTTGGAGTCATTCGTCAAGGTACTTCATTTCTTTGTTATTTTTTCTTTCCTCTGTCAGTAAAGTATTGATTTTGAAAGTATGTTAATATCCTGCTGTTTTGAATAATGCTACTATTTTGTGTAGTTACGGTTCTGTTTTGAGGATAGTTAATGGAATGTCATGGTGGTGAATGGTAAACCACATGATGTGGTGGCAGATGTTTCAAAGACAGGTGGCGCCGCCTACCGTTCTGAGATAGTTATAGGCTTGACATGGCCGGGCCATAGCCTATAAATAGGCAAGGATAATTAAATAAGCAGTGATAGCCTAGTGGTATGACCATTGGACTGCCAAGTCGAAGGTCTCGAGTTCGAACCCGAGGCACGCACCTCTGACTTTTCGAATTCATGTGTGTTTATTATCAATAATTATCACTCGCTTAAACGGTGAAGGAAAACATCGTGAGGAAACCTGCATACCTTAGAGATTTTTCTCGACGGTTTGTGAAGTCTGCCAACCCGCACTAGGCAAGAGTGGTGGACTATACCTAACCTAATCCCTCTCAATATAAGAGGAGACCTGTGCCCAGCAGTGGGACAGTATTTGGGTTGATGATGATGATGATAATTAAATAATATGTAGGTACATAATTATAATAAAGCTGTTTCTTTTGCTATTGCTACACTAGAGATCTTGGGTTCGACTCCCAGACCGAACTAAGTGTAATTGGGTTTTTCTATGAATTTCTCAGTAGCAGAGTATTACTGTTATTTATAATTTTTACGTAAGAACGTAGGATAATTTATTGCTGTGACCATAGACCAAAACTAAGAATTATATATTTTAATTTAAATTAAATTATATTATTATTAAAATTAAGATAACTATAACAAAAATGTAAACGTCGACGAATCTAAAAATGTTGTTTTAAAAATTTATGTCTGTTTGTTTGAGGTTGACGGAAAAACTACTAAGATAAACCTTGACCTCTCTGTTGTATGCAGAGCCATAGAAATATAAGATTATCCCAATTGGTTTTTAATTAAACGTGAGCGATTAACTCCAGAGTCTGGAACATCGCCGCAAAGTCGTCAGCTGGTCAGTTTTTTATCGGATGCATTTCGAAGAGAGTGCATCAGATCTCCACGATCTTATACCCCCTTGCTCTTTCTACTATCGGACGACCAGAAGCACGAAAAAGCGTCATCGATTCATGGTGGACATCCCAAAAACCCGAACGAAACGCTTTAAATCAAGTTTCATCATGCGTACCGCTGAAATGTGGAATGAGCTTCCTGAGTGGGTCTTCCCCAATAACTATAATCTGTGTGTCTTTAAATCTCGAGTGAATCGGTTTCTTCTAGGCAAGCGCGCTCCACCGTAGATCGCAGTGTCGCTTAACATCAGGCGAACTAGTGGCCAAGCGTAGGCCTATCGTGAATAAAAAAAAAGCTAAGCCACAGGCAACAACTACTTAAAATTATAATTATTATCTTTACATGAAGTTAGTATCAACTTAATTTAGTTGGTAATCAATTACTGAGAAGCTCGCAACACGTTTATCTATAAAGTTTTGGCTAAGCTGCTTATGCTAAGCTATAAGTAGAGTAGGTAACATAAATTTATCAATATCAGTCGCCAAATACAAGCTCTCATATTCCACAAAGCATAGCTTCAATAAAATATCACCAACACAAATGAATGATAGAATATGTCAGAAATGACACAAAAAAAATGCACCACATCGAAAAAGGATGGTCCAAAAACGATAAAAATGCGCAGCGATGTGCAGGCGAGCATTAATCAAAATGTGGATCGCAAAAAAATGTTGTGTCGTGTGGGCGAACTTCGATAAAGCAGAAAACGGCGAATTGTGAATTTGCCAAGAGGGTTCTGTAGATCAATAGGAAGATATTGAAATAAAACTACTTTTTAGCGTCCATGGTCACGGGTAGATTGAGTCTACCCGTGACCATGGACGCTGTAAAGGGTCCGAAACGTCGGGATTAATAATATCAATATACGCGATAAAATCCGTAAAAAGTAGTTTTATTTCAATGTATAATATTCGCGTAAATGTCAGAAATCAATATAAATAGGAAGATATTTTTGGAATTCAGTGATACCGTCAAAGATTAATAATAATAATAATAGTAAGCATTTATTTTCTCTCCACAACATTATATTTTATTTATTTATTAAGGATCTTCAACAAAGGATATACACAAACATTCACAATTTACATAGCAAATTAAATTTATAATATCATGTGTACTCTCTCAATTAGTGGAGACCACAGCATGCAAAATAACATTAGTACACAACTAAGCTAAATAATAATTATACACAAAATGATACAATTAATGGACAATAAAAGAGCTTAATTACTATTACATTGATACTTATTTGAGAAGATTTCATTGGCATGTAAACCAACAATGGTTAAAAATATATTTTAGAAATTAATTATAAAAACAATTAGTAGACAGGTATAGTTGCGATTCCAAGTTGCCCAGCATCTACAGGCACCCTTTATGGGTTGAGTAATTATTTCTAAATCCATCACATAATTATACTTTTGTCTAATACTTTAAGATCTGATAATTTAAGACAAGCTTTTCCTTAAAGCAAAACCTTGTATCTCAATAAAAAAAAATTTGACAAGACAAAATATATTATCAATTCTTTTTTTAACAAGGAACCCTACTAATGTTTTGACTAAGCTTTTATTTCATATTTTTTATTGTCCACGGCCGGCATTTTTTCATATTGCTTTGAATCGGGACAACAATAAAATATAGAGCAGAATATTACCTATAAATAACGACATGTCTGTACAGAACCATATTGTCTAGGGCTGTTTTTGATAATTCTTTGCAAGAAATACTAAGAAAATAATACTTAGAATTAGATTATGCAGGTAAAATAAAAAGGCGGATCTGACGTTAAAGTTTTAACAACTCTTGTTGAGTTCAATTTGTGGATGGGTGACCGTTATTAATTTAACAAGTGTATACTGGTGCTATATATACTGGTCAAGGTCCCAGGTCGAGCAATGTTATTGGGTTTTTCTATGGAATCTCAGTAGCAGCTCGGAGTTTGGAATTGTGTTCCATTAATGGCAATAGGATTAGGGTGCCAGGGTATGTCGGGTTATGGCCACAAGATTCAATTGACTTTCGCCACGACCATAACAGAACATACCCTGTCACGTCCCCTGAAAACGAACCATCCATACGGATTTTTCAAAATATAGAAAATAGTACTCTTTGCTTAGTGCCGCCGCTTCGAACCAGTCCTACAAACACCAACTCACACATTACAATCAACTTTCTGTAAAACTCATAAACGATAGTTATCATTTCAGTTTTTTACAACCGTTATCTTAGATTGTAAGCTTGCATGTAAACAAAGAGAGTTTACGACGCCGTAAAATAACAATAAACATGCAATTATACTAATATAAACATGATGAGCATTAACCGCGTTAACACGAAACATTAAAACTATGACAAAGTTGGTCGCAATTTGTAAGAGGGTCAAGGGATAAGCGAAGGATGGAAAATCTCTTTTGGTTAAACTTACTGTGGCTGGAGTATGGGTAATGTCTCTTTTTTATCCGACTGCCGATGAACGGTAATGTTTTTCAAGAGTATGTATTGAAATCAAAGATGGAAACCGGTACGATCAATACCTACAGATATTTTTTACAGGTATTTTCAAAGGTTACCTTAATTCCTAAATTTAATACACATTATTAATACCGGTAACCAAAATATAAATTACCTCTATCTTACACGTCCGTCGTTACCTACAGATTTATATTAAAATTTAAAATATTACTTTTTCAACCAAGGGCATTTTTAGGTAACCGATATTAAAAGGGTAACCTAAATAGAGGTAACATGTTTTTTCCCAGATAGCGGTTACCTTTAGGCATTTATTCTTTGATACCTGTACCGTAATTTATAAAGTTTTTCGGTCCCTGATGAAATAAAACTACTTTTTACGGATTATTAAAAATACTTTTTACGGATGTGTTGCGTTTTAATGATATTATTAATCTGGACGTTGTGGACCCTTTACAGATTCCATGGACACAGTAGACTGAGGTTGGAGGTCTTGAAGATTTTTGAGAAAGGAAAATGACATTCTCTTTCAAACGAGCCTCAAGCGCATCACTTGACACAACTTCATGCATATTCGTCCTTACAAATGTTGGTAGTTTATGACAGCACGCTTTATATGCGCGTGGGCAGATGTAGTGCAGTAAAAAATATCTCTGTACAAACTGCAGGGATGTTTTTCTCGCAATTACTTTTATGTTTAACTTCCTTATCAGCCTTTACGTCTTGGTTTTAATAGCGAAAGTCACTTGGCTTTTATATTTAATTACTGAATCATTAATGTGCAAGACTCCTTCATTTATATATAGGTCTAGTGGTCGTAACTGGAGCCGCTGAGCGTAAGGTCCTGGGTTCGATTACCAGGTTTTTCTATCAAATTCTCATTAACAGCTCGGAGTTTGGATATGTGCCCGGATAATTACAATAGGCTCACTCCCTACCCCAAAAGACTTAATTATTCCGGCAAACCTCTTCTTAACAATATCTTCTTAATAACGTTCTTATTAACAATATTTCTTATTAACAATACCATCAGGCTACGTCATCCGGCTTTTATATACTACGGTAACCGCTTACCATCAGGTGGGCCGTATGCTTGTTTGCCACCTTGGTGATATAAAAAAACACGCATGTATCATTCATGCATGTAGCAAGAGGTTAGACAGATCTGTTGATGTAGGTAGGTACCTACACTCATATTGCGCCGGTATTTTTTAAGTCTATATAATTGGGGGCGAGTCTATTTATCTTGCAAAGTCCAAACTCACGGCTGCTAAAATATCAACAGTAAAGGCCAAATTCCCTGACCTGAGAATCAAACCAAGACCTCACGTTTAGCAGCCATGCTTAAATCCACTGGAGTAATAGGGTGATAGGTCCTTCTATATAATTAACTAAGGTGATGTAATTGACTAAATCTTCTACATAACCAATTTACTGTCTAATTTGTAACAGAATGTTAATTAACTTAATCATTAACCACAAAACGCTACAACTAACGCCATCTGTCGCCACTCAGTGGAACCGCGTCGACACCTCGCGCACTTGAGTGACAAGTTGACGTGCGCACGCGCATCCAACAGCGACCCTGTGAGTTATGCGTTGAAACTTTAATTGTTTGAAGGTTTCTTGTTAGAAGTGTTGTTGTTTTCGTTTATTTGCTTGTAGGGGTATGCAATCATTTTGGTAGGTATGTCATGTTTTATGCGAACTAAATTTTAATTGAGTAGGTACCCATCTTAATAATGACAGATATTTACATAAACGTAGCATCTATTTTATATCATTAATTATTATAATTAATGTGACATAGGTACCATTATGCTTGTATTCCATAAAAGGTTAGGCAGTACACTTTGGACTGCTGAAGTAGCCAGTATGTTTTAGTCCTATGTTATAGGAGGGCGAGCCTACTAAGAATTTATTAGAAAACCTCTATAACACTTTGCTGGAACTGGGAATCAAACCCGACATCTAGGCCAGCAGAGTTCAGCAGGTGCGCTAACGATCACTTTATTATCGAGCAGTTGAATGCAATACATGCATAATATTATACTTAACCTGTTGTGTAGGTACGACATTATTAAGGTCATGAAATTGTTTTTTCTTACCTACCTTTCATTAACCTAGGAATAGGTAGGTATAAACTAGTGGTATGACCATCGGACTGCCAAGTTGAAGGCCTCGAGTTCAAATCCAAGGCACGCTCCTCTGACTTTTCAAAATCATGGGCGTATAATTAATTAATTATCACTCGCTTAAACGGTGAAGGAAAATATCATGAGGAAACCTGCATGCTTTAAAGATTTTCTTGACGGCGTGTGAAGTCTAACAACCCGCACTATGCCAGCGTGGTGCACTATAGCCTAATCCCTCTCATTCTGTGAGAGGAGACCCGTGCCCAGCAGTGGGACAGTATATGGGTTGATGATGGAGGTAGGTATTTTAGTGATGGTACCCTCTGCTAATGTTTCTGAGTTCGTCTGGGTAGGTACTAAGCAATATAGCAATAACATTATTGTGTTCCGGTTTGAAAAGAAATGTATCCAGTGAAATTACTGGGTACCTATAGGTATGAGCCTTAAAAACTGAAGTGAGTATGACAACGCGCTAGGGATCCTGGGTGTTGGCGTCTATTGGGTGCTGCCTATAGACTGCCGCTTACTATCAGGAGACCCGTATGATTGCTTGTCATTTTATTACAATAAAATAAGAAACCAGTATTCCACAAAGGGTTAAGCAGAGCTTGAGGTCCTGTTGTAGGTACACCCACAGTTTGCAAAACCTTTACAATCTACGGGTGTACATGCGTAGGTCCCAAATAATACATTGTGGGCATGTTACAATTTACTGAAGATATCAGTATTGCCCAGAAATGTTTTACACGAAGCGACGTCATCAGACCTGGTTGCGGAGGTCTGATGGCAGTCAGACAGTATCTGTAAAATATGCCAGTATCATCCACCCGCATCTGAAGACTGGAAGCCGATCCCTCCATAGTTGGGATGAGCGTGTTACAATTAACCGAGAACTAATCCAAATCCCGAGCTACTGTTGAGATATTTTTATCAGATATCGTTCATTGCCTGATCTGGTAATTGAACCTTGATTGTTTTGCTCAGCAGCCATGCTTTAATACTACTATTATACAATAATTACAGTAGTCATTACACCTAAGTAGAAAAATGTTCATTCAAAGACAAAATTTGTGTTGTATGTATAAAATCAGTATTATATAATTTTAATTAAGTAGGTACCTGTATTGTAATAAACCGTAATTAAACACAAATATGATTTATTTGGTCTTTAATGCATTGATTACTTACGTACTATTTAACTCATAAATAAACAGCGCGTGATGATACCAAATTGTATTTTATAAATTAAGATAAACCCATACAGATTTGAATTGGAAATCTTAATTATTCTAATTGGAACGTTAAGTCAAACTTACCGTTAACTTACGTAATGGTGATCAGAATATTTTTACTAACATTTGAATTAAAAAAGCATGTGAACCAAATATTCAATGTAAACTAAAGCAGTATTTTTATTGGATTCGAATAACATGAATAGTGAACGAAAAAGATAATCTTTATATAGTTTGGAAGGCTGCAAAACTTTCTTTTGGTAAATTTGAATTACCGTTGGTAATGAAATTAAAGTACCAATAAATATATTAGTATTGACTAGGTACACATTTGACTTAATGGCGTGCAGTCGGCTTATTCATGAGCACTTTTTGTAGGAGAGCTATGGAAGGAGAAGATAAACCAGATTTTAGTTGGAGAAAATACACAGTTGAATATCGCTATTTACACAACAATTTTGTGTACAAAAGTCAAAAATAAAAACGTATTCCAAACAAACTAACATGCAAATTTACTCTTATACAAAACACAAATAAGTTTCTATATCCAACACTTTTCAATTCCCGAACATTATAAATATTTGTATGACTCACGGGCAGTTGTTCCGGGTTTGGATGTTTGTTTCTATGAAAATTTTCATTTTAAACGCATCCACGATATACAGAAGTAAATTCTAGTGTGGGACGATATTTATTTTGTTTTTTTTTTTTCAAAAATAACATACTACTGCCAAACTAAGCAGAGTTTGTAGATGGGTACTAGACAATGGATAGAATAGATATAGACAAAACTTATATACTTTTATGTAAATGCATATTTATAGTATATAAGAAACACAACCACAACAAACATTTATGATCGTCACTAAAATACTTATGGTGGGAATCGTACCCAAGCCCTCGTGATCAGCTGTCCAACAATTAAACCACCAGACGATATACATCGTCAACTATGTATATCTACTATCTACAATACCTACGGTTAAACTCAAAGTCAAATGTTTTATTTCAATTAGACCATTAAAATAGCACTTTTGAAAAGTCAAAACTAGTTGCAAGTTCAAAATTTATGATTTCTAATTGAGAATACACTTAATAGTCATTACCTATGGACCCTATAATATGGCTATGCTGGTCCGTGGTTTTGGGTACCTACAATAAGTAGATAGAATAGGCCAATAATCAGTAGCTCTAAGGAAAGATTTCGAAAGGACTGTCATAAACAGAATTTGCTCTTCTTCGTGGTCGTCCTAATACAAAATGTACTGAAAATAGATATCGTGAGGTATCTATGTATGAGGTATCTAGGTAGTACAGGTCTGCTTAACTATTCGGGGAATACAGGCGTGTTTTGTATGGTGCCTTCGCCATTGTTGTCATCTTCCTCACGACGCAGGAAAAAAATTTGTATTAGAAAATGTTTTTAAGAGAAAAATTCCTTGCTTTTGAACTCGATCCTCGGCTTCTCCTTCCAATTTCCAAAAGGAATTTTACTACTCAGCATAAAACTTCAATACACAACAATTATAACACTTTTTAACCAAACTCCCGCTATTTGAAACATTTACTTTTAAAACTTCCTGTAGCACCGCTTCCCAAACAGGGCGTGCGACAAAAAAAACGCCATCTCGTCCGCAATTTGTTGCCGCGGCCGGCCCAACGATAAAGCCTTAAATGCTCCTCGCGACAGATTGCGTACCATGTTTGAAATCCGATTATAAAGTAGCCTCCTTTGTATACGGCCTTTTCTCTTTGGAAAGTGCCGAGATAGAAAGAAGGTTTAGGTTTTAATGATTGGTCATTTCTAGTAGATGATCTAGGAGGTACCTACAGAGTTGTGTAGTCGGTTCGTCGTCTAATTTTAACAATAGCGTAGAACATGTCGATGTAGTTGCTAAAGTGTTCTCGTTCTATTGTTTATGGTTAATAAAATAAATAGGTGATTACAATCTTCCTTGCGCTATAATAATGGAAATACCTATCTTTTAGCTTGCACATAATGGATTGTCTTAATATCCTATATTTGCACTCTAATAAGAATAATTTTACTTAACATAACATACCATTGCGCCTGTATTCCCCGAAGGGTTAGGCACAGGCGGTGTACCATGGTAGGTACACTGACGTTCCATGGTATGTTTAGGTTCTATGTACCTAATAGTGAGCGAGTCTATTGCCACTAAGTAACCGAGCAAATCATACTCCGAGCTGCTACTGAAAATATCATAGGAAGAACCTCATAGCACTTTGTTCGACCGCATAGTGAGCACGCTTACGACTACTAGAATAATCAGGCAGTTTATCATCATCATAGCAGCGTATTGCCGACTACTGCTGAACATAGGCCTCCCCTCATGATGGACCGACGATTTGAAGAAGGTGGCTGGTAGCGGATGGACGCGAGCTGCCCAAGACTGGCACTTGAATAAGGCAGTTATTAATTAAACATACTAATTAGAACATTCTTGAAAGCGTTTTCCGATAAAATTACCTATATCTGTTAAGTATATATTAGCATCTAGTTCTAGGCATGTGCGACGAGCGTTAAGTATTTTACTGTTTTATGTAGGTATCTACTTATGGAACATTTATAATTTTGCGTCAACTGGAATTATTAGAGCTGCAATTTATTTATCGATACTGTTATCGATATATAGGTTTTTAAGTTACGGTAGTTTTTTTGCAAATTAGCGATAGGAAGCTACTATTGACTTAATGATTATGAAAAACATCGAGATGAAATAAGATGATCGCCATTAATGTGACGGTCAGTTCTGAATTTCAATACTTTTTAGCGTACTGACAAAACTGTTATTCGATATTATGACCATTGAACCATGTTTACGCGAAGAAATAGATACGGCAATGCCCTCAAATTCTCATATCCATTCATAAAATTAAAGCTATTGTTCTTCCTCAATATTTTCGAGCACGTACGATAGCACCTCTAAATATCAAGTTACATCAACGCATTACCTAACGTAATGTTATGCGAAATGGTCATTGGTCATAAAATCTAGACGCAGCGACCTCTGACACACATTGATGCAACGGGGCACTAAACTCCAACGCGAATGGCATTAGGCCCGTTTTAAAACACGTTCTAGAATGTTACTTACTTTGTGACCTTTCAGTGTGTAATACTGGAGAATCAATGTGTTGAAATTGAGTGAATTTTTTTAAGTGCAAATTAGTGATCGATTCATTAATTAAATTTATTAAGATCGATTTAATTGTGTTTGCGTTTCATTGCTGATGCTGATACCATTTAGAACTAAAAATCTGTAACATTGACTTGTAAAATTATTTAAAAGATATGTTTACAGAAATAAATATGAATTTATCATTTAATAAGGAAACCAAATTAGATTGACTGCAATGAGACTTATAATCATAATCGTTAGGGGTCATAATAGTAATCACACTCATTATGTTGGGGTTGACTTTAGTCAAACCAGATAGAATTATCTATCTATTTTACACGAATTTACTGAGTAAGATGAGGCTTGCGTCACCCAATTTCTGGTACTACGTAAAGCTATTTTAGCCAAGGAAAAATTCGACCGCGGGCAGTATACTTACGTATATGTATAATAAGAATGAACTGGTTGTCAGACTTTTTTAGGTTTTCTTTTAATGTAGGTATGACTAAGATTTATGCCGTATCCTGTCATGGTCGTGGAGAATTTCACGGATCGTATGACCATGACTATAGGGCAGGTGAAGGCAAGTACGGTTTTTAGTCGGTACGAGTGCGATTCCTTGTCGCCTCCCCAGATGGCGGAGGATCCCTGAAGAATTTCCGTAGCATAAAAAAAATCCTCCTAAGGGGTATCAAACTCCGATACTGGAAAAACATAGGAAATAGGACTACATTACAACATAAAGCAAAAGAAGAAGCATCTATGAATAATTTATAATATAACATGTCATCATGCTTGCATTCTCGAGGTATAAGGCAGAGTACCTACTGGTTTAGATATCTTGAATCATAATTTGCCGCCAGGTTTTAGGTTATATATAGTAACGGTCGAACTTAACGCCATTGGAAATTATTAATCAACATAATATCTATATTTAAATTGTATATTAGATACCTGCCTGGAAGAATCGCTGATCGCGATAAGGCCGCCTATTTATTGTATGTTTTTCTGTATAAATTTATGTTTTGTAATTTGATATATTGGTGTACAATAAAGTATATATTATTATTATACCTACTAGTGAAACCACATTTTGCTGGTATGTTTAGGCCCCATTAGGTAATAGGAGGCAAGCCTAATGCCAGTAACTGAACACAAATCCATAGGTACTCCAGGCTGCTACTGAGAATTTTATAGAAAAACCCAATAACATTTTGCTCAATCTAACTCGACTTGTGGGATCTATCTAGGTTTGAAAAGACACTCTTGGTTAAAAAGTACTTCAGAACTTTTTTCTTCAAAGGTCAAGGGAAATCTCCGAGTGTATGTGACAACTATCAATCATTACTAAACATTCTACGATTCAAATGATTGTTTCTTCTTAAAACCAGCCAGTCATACGCCGACTTCTTGTAGCGATCTCTACAGTATCTAGTTCAGACTATCATCATCATCATCAATCCATATACTATCCCACTGCTGGGAACGGGTCTTCTCTCATATTGAGAAGGATTAGGCTATAGTCCACCATCTAGCTTAAAAAAATATGTAAAATATTGACTTGTAAAAGTGTCTTTAAAAGATCTATTTACAGAAATAAATATCATTTAATCATTTAATTTAATCACGCTGGCCTAGTGCGGGTTGGCAGATTTCACAAACCGTCGAGAAAAATCTCTAAGGTACCTACGCAGGTTTCCTCACGATGTTTTCTTTCACCGTTAGCGAGTGATAATTCATTATTAATACGTACATGAATTCGAAAAGTCAGAGGTACGTGCCTTGGATTCGAACTCGAGACCTTCGACTTGGCAGTCCAATAGTCATACCAATAGACTATCACAGTTCAGGCCAACGAGCCAGTTAATATTACATATTGTTTTTTTTTTATTTTATAATTTAAGGGATACACATGACACCTATATTGTGATTGGTATTTAGATAGATAGCGCTTATAATTTTAACAATTTTGTAGATAAGTTTCTGACTTAAGAAAATACTTGTTAGGAATTTATTCGACTTTGCTAAAGTTTCTTTACCTTTAATGCACCTACGAAAAATTATGTTTACAGATTATTCAACTTAACTCGCAGCCGCAAAAGGCAGTCATTTCAGTCAATATTTGCCCAAACTAATTAGTATGGACGGCAAATCACGTTCGTAGACAAAGTAAATACCCAAATTGTGTTTGCTGTCAACGGTACTCTGGACACGTTTCCCTCGTGGTACATTTGCTAAAATTACATTTTTTTTTCTTCAATTATAACAAAAGTAGGTCACGACAGATCGACGTTATATGTAAATAAATTAACTATACATTATGGAAGGGCCGTGAGCAGTTTTAATTAACCGGCACATGCCATATGTCACAAGTCTCCACCAATTACGCGATGATCCACAAATCCCCACTTTTAGGGGGGCAGTCATTGCCCCCCTATAACGGTACAGGCGGGGCCTGCGCGGGACACGCCAATCGGCGCAAATGCGGCGCGCGCGCAGCCGATGATCTAAGCGAATGATCTAGCGTGCTTGTCATTTCGCGAGCACCGGATTGGTCCGTGATAAAATATTTCGTTACGCGATCACGATTCGGCGCGATCTAGTTTCGTGCGCATATTATCTTATTTTTTATTGATCGTAAATGTCTTGTATCGATTGACATTTTTACGACATAAATAAACTTTGACCCAGTTAATTTCATTCAATATTATCATTTAAAAAATAAAACAAGAGAGAACGTGTCTTAATGGATGATATAAATCATGATTACAAAAGAACGGTGCATCAATAAATCGAAGGTGCAGCACCTGCGCATGCGCGCCAAACAAATAAATTACCCGGGCAGCGACGAGACGACAAAATAGCTGCTCACACTGCCATACGGTACGTGTTTTATGGTCCTACAACATGGAGAAAGTAACGGTACTGGGAGCACGGCCTTCCCACCCGATGTCCGACCGCTAACTGACTGATGGGCGAAGCTTAACCTCTGATAATAAGAAAGCGAGACGGCAACACTCGAAGCTCATGCGCGAGAGCGGGACAAAAGATGTATCTTCTTCGGTGATCGTGAAGTGCAAGATGAGTACGCAGTCACACAGTCACATACGGACCACATCCGAGTGAGGCCCGGCTTCGGTTTTTAAAAAACGAATCGCGCGATCCGCGGTGCGCGTACGCATGGACGCGCGGACGAATATTTTATTCGCGAATTTCTGAAAAACTTTTTTATTATGACGTTTTGAACTGTTTATGTGATTTATTTGTGATTGTCTTTAGTGCCGTTTTGAAAGTGTAAATATGAGAAACGGGAAGTAGCAGTTGAGTGGAGAACTATATTTTTTTTGCATAATTGAGGAGGCACTGTTACTTGCTGACAGAAGTTACAGGAGTCAAGGTATGTAAACTTCTTAATATATTAAATATACCTACATAATTCTAATTTGATTTAATATAAAATGTACCTATATTTTTATACTTACGTTTACGTAGGTATTATAACCTACGTAAACGTAAATTTAAAAATATAGGTACATTTTGATGGCATTGATGCGTTTAAGGAATTTCAAATGATTAATTTTCAATTAATTAAATCTATTTTTATTATTACGTTTTAATGTTTTCAATATTTATTCTTTACGATTATAAGCTACAAGAGAGCAATAAGGTTGTTACTTGAATAAGAATTATGTCGTCACAGCCGTCGTGTATAGATTTCATATAAATAATGTTCAATCATTACCTTTATTTCTTTTTCATGGTTTCATAAACAGAAAGTATGTAAAATAATTGTTAAATTAAATAAGGGTGTTATTATAGTCATGAGTATCTTATATACAGAGGCCAAGCCCATCAAGCTACCCCAATCTGTCAAATCTCTTTCATTGTTTTTATCTTTCATACAAAATAATATTGTTAAATTAGAAAAATAATACAGTTTTGGATAGCTTTACTTAGTGGCGTCTGTACTTACGTTTGGGTAACATTAAAATTAAAAAGTTAGATGATTACAGATTTTTAATACATAGTTCAACATTCGTTTATTGCGCATTTTTTCTTGTTTACATTCTTTGGTAAAATATACGACTTACTATGCACATTATCCCAACTGGTTGTAAGTATATTTTTTAACCTTTAAGAGTATGATCTTTATAATTATTATATTTTACATTTTATCGTACCGTTATTAATTATCTTCTTCTGTTGTTTGCTCGCGACACGAATGTAATTTAGTATTAATCATTGTTTTGTTTGATTGGTAAGTGATTTTATTTCAAAATCGAAGTCTCTGTTAATAACTTAAAGAAAAACTGATTTAATTTTAAATAACTTAAAGTAGTTTTTTAACATAATTCTGCTAACATTAACATTATAAATTATTATATAGGTAGGTCTAGCAGGTACTTAAGTAGGTTTTTTTTTATAAGATATAGGTTAGTGTTTGACCACAATTTCACCTGATGGTTACTGACATTGTGGTATAAGATGTAGCACGCTTACCTAGAAGATACCTATTCACTCGTGACTTGAAGACCCCCAAATTGTACACGTCAGGAAATACAGACTCAGGCAGCTGATTCCATTCCCTCGCTGTACGAATAAGGATAGGTATTATATTGAGTAACTATTGTTTATAATTGAGATTGTTTTAAGTTAAACAATATAAGTAATGTTTATAATATAAGTAAGTTAAAAAATACCTCAAGTTTATTATACACAGTTCCTCATAAATGGTATAACTCTGAAAATAAATATAAATCTTTAACTCCTCATAACTCGTGCACTCAAATCAATCAATCAAAATAGTTTTATTTTCACATAAACCATATACAGGCACTTATGAAATGTCGAGTCTAGGTGCACGGTTCCAAATTAGTCGTTTCCTATGGAGAAGAACCGGCAAGAAACTCCATGGTTACTCTTTTAAAATATCGTTTTGTATTGTACAATGATGGATTATAAATTGGATTGGAAACGTCACTCGTAAACGTCATTAAAGGACAAGCTTCTGTTTTAAGCCTACCTACATGTAGTTTTAACAACCTATTAGATCATGAAGGCATAGGCATAAGAAGGAATAAATACGTACGGTGAACGGTAATGTTTTCGCTAATAAATCATTTCACGATGTTGCCCAATAAAGATTTAAGTTTAGTGTAGCCAGTAACATAATTATACTGATACATATAAAGTAATAATAATATAACACCTTCACGCCTGTATTCTTTTAAAGGTTAGACAGAAATGTGCTAAATGTATGTAGCTACAGTTCGCCGATATGTTTAAGTCCCTTGTAATAGGGGCTTATTGCCATAAAGTAAAATTTAAAATAATAAAGTTTAAGAGGGGTAGGGCATAGTGGGAGTAATTCCACTCAAATTGGAGCTGCTCGACTGGGGAAGTACCTCTGCCTTGCAGAAAATCGAAGTAAAATAACACTGCTTTGAGCTGTGTTGTGTTTCTTACGATGAGCAAGGTTTCCCGTGCTCCGAGGAACGTTGTGTTGGCAGTAGGGGGACTTTGACCCTTATATTGCCAACCTAACTATTCCTCTTTCGTTTTACAGGGTCGGCAACGCGTGACACCTCTGGTGTTGCGTTTATAGGCTACGGTAACCGCTTACCATTAGGTGGGCCGTATGCTTGTTTGCCACGTTAGAAGTATAAAAAAAATGACACAAGTCAGATATATGTATTGTTACAATAACTGTGGACACTGCAAGACATGCGCATCGTATGACAATTACACTGGCATACTGTGACGTATAATTTACCTGGTAAGAAATAATACATCAAGCTACCACAATCTGTCAAATTAGTTTGATTGATTTTCAACTTTAATACAAAATCCCAAGGTTCATATTCAATTAGCAAAATATGACAATTTTGGATAGCTTAACCTGCTGGCGTCTGTACCTACATCGTTGCGCGAACATAAAACAAAAAGATTACCAGTAAATATCAAATATAGTCCGATATGAGAGCTCTATTGATTGGCGCCAAATATTTCCGTATAGGTATCATTAATCTTGCTCAGCTGTGGCGGCCATGCATTCCGATCGAGATAAGATACGAGATCAAAGTTCACACCTAGCCGATACTTATTGTTTTTACTTCAACTTATAAGGAAGTGGGAGAAAAAATCACATGAAGACACTGTTAGATTTTTTTATTGTAGCATTACGGATGTTGGAAGTCCCGAGGATATTTTGCAAGTGTTATAACATGAAGAGTTTGTGTTTGTTATATAATTTAAGTAGGTATGTATTTACAAAAAAAAGTATATGATTATTGTATCCATTGTCTAGTACCTACCCATAGTACAAGCTCTGCTTAGTTTGGGACTAGATAATTATGGTGTTGTGTGAAATTGTCCGAGAATATTTGGTGAATCCTGTGTTTCAGGCTATGAAAGGTTGATGATGATGAAAGCATTTCATCATACCATTGGTCGTTAGCGCGACTGCTACGCTAGAAATTCTGCATTTGATTCCTAAGTCGAGCGGTGTACTCAGTTTTTCTATGAAATTCACAGTAGCAGCTCGGAGTTTGGATAATTAAATTGTTCCCGGATGCTCGCCATCTGTTACATGAGACCTAAACATTCTGACGAAGTGTGGGTGTACATTAGTACACCTCTACCTAACCTATTTGGGGAACCTAACCTATTTGGGGAATTCAGGCGTGATGGTATTATATACTTACTTGGAGTTTTTCAGCGCCACGTGTTATTTTAGACTAGGTATGTAGGTAGCTTACTCCAAGTTCTATAAATTTGGGGAAAGAAAATAAAAAGCAGAAAGTTTCGGGTAGCCATCTGACATGACTGGACTCTGGGAAGTCTGTCTAGGTACATTTAAAAAAAAAACAGTGAGGAATATGATATGACACAGTTTTGAAATAAAACTACTTTTTACGGATTTATCGGATTTTATAGCGTTATATAGATATAATTAATCCAGAGGTTTCGGCCCCTTTACAGCGTCTATGGTCACGGGTAGACTGTCTACCCGTAAAGGGTCTAAACGTTAATATCAATATAACGCGATAAAATCCGTAAAAAGTTGTTTTATTTCAAGGTAATATTTGCGTAAATGTCAGAAATCAATATGACACAGTTTATCATATATTTCAGTCCATAAGTAACTATGTACTAACTTAACATTTAATGAACATGTTCAATTACTATAGCTTTTACTGACAGCAATTAACACTTTAAGATTTACACTCCACATACATTATTTTACGTCTTATCTTAATTGAAACTGATAATATATTTAACTTTACTGCAGTTTTGTTGGTAATTATTGTGCTAGAGTAAATATGACGTTTCAGTATTGAGGATTTTAAAAATAAAAGGTAGAGATATTGTAGTAATATGCACGCCAAATCATATAATCATATCTGAGCCTTTTCCCAACTATGTTGGGTCGGCTACCAGTCTAACCAGATGCGGCTGTATATCAATATTTTACACTAAGCGAAGTCCTTCGTATCCCAATGCTCATCATCAACCCATATACTGTCCCACTGCTGGGCACGGGTCTCCTCTCATATTGAGAGGGATTAGGCTATAGTCCACAACGCTAGCCTAGTGCGGGTTGGCAGACTTCACAAACCGTCGAGAAAAATCTCTAAGGTATGCAGGTTTCCTCACAATGTTTTCCTTCACCGTTTAAGCGAGTGATAATTAATTATTAATACGCAAATGAATTCGAAAAGTCAGAGGTGCGTACCTTGGGTTCGAACTCGAGACCTATGCCTATGCCTAGCCTAGTAGTATGACCATTGGACTGCCAAGTCAAAACTTGGCAGTCCAGGCTATCACTGCTTTGCCAATGCTCAAACCATCTAAATAATCCATAATTTTACATTACAATACATCTTTCCATTCAAGATTCGACTGTCTGACTAATTTTTTACCGACTGTACCTACGTAACAATATTAATTGTGACTCTATTAACCCAGTCAGTGATGATCATGATTCTACGTATGTTTATAATAGTGTAACATCTCAAGGTCTAAAACATCTTGATTATAAAAATTACTCTATAGTACAGATGTAGTATTGGGTAATGTCTATGTGTGCGTGGTAATCAATCATATACTCTGTGATATATCTGACGCGTGTTAGAGATCACATTCATGTGTTCACGTCACGGATGTTTTGTATGTATTTGTTTTTAAGCTTTAGGGTTCTGTGAGAATTAGTGCAGTGATTTTTTAGTTGTGTCATTATTTCTTTCAG
Organism: Acronicta alni; assembly: GCA_964056405.1. Classification (NCBI taxonomy): domain Eukaryota; kingdom Metazoa; phylum Arthropoda; class Insecta; order Lepidoptera; family Noctuidae; genus Acronicta; species Acronicta alni. The sequence continues at coordinate 14,806,573 of OZ043925.1, read as the reverse complement.
CCATTAAAGGCCTATCTACTCACATTCGACTCAACTTGTGTCGTTATTACATATTGTTTTTCTGTTGATTTAGGGAGTCTGCATTTGCAAAATGACAGTTAAATTTAATTATAATATTAATTAAAGTTATTTAATTAAAATTCTATAAGAAGTACTTCATTAGTTTAGGAGTAGCCGTAGTAACTGAGTAGCCGCGACTACTAAGTTAGAGGTCCTGGTTTTGGGATGGATTTGTGCCCGGTTAAAGGCAATAGGCTTGCTCCATATTACATGGGATCTAAACATACCGGCGAACTGTAGGTACAGTCAGGAGCATAAATATGTATACACTTACTTGCGAAATGACGATTGCAACTTATAGATAAGACTAATATCATTATAGCATAGTATTGAAAATATTATGTTCGTAACACCGTACAATTTCAGTTAATACCTTCACAGAAAATTGCTTTAAAATTTCGCTGTGTATACATATTGATGCTCGTAACTGTACATAAAAACAGTGATAGCCTAGTGGTATGACCATTGCACTGCCAAGTCGAAGGTCTCGAGTTCGAACCCAAGGCACGCACCTCTGACTTGTCGAACTTATTTGCGTATTAATAATTAATTATCACTCGCGTAAACGGTGAAGGAAAACATCGTGAGGAGACCTGCATACCTTAGAGATTTTTCTCGACGGTTTGTGAAGTCTGCCAACCCGCACTAAGCCAGCGTGGTGGACCCGTGAGAGAGGAGACCCGTGCCCAGCAGTGGGACAGTATAAGGGTTGATGATGATGAACTGTACATTAGCACATATCTGCCTTATCCTTTGGGGAATACAGGCCTGATGGTATATGTATGTGTTATTTAATCGAATTAGTAATATTGTCATTTGTTTGGTCACTCATTTTATTTCTATCCACGGAATCCTCCGATACAATATACCTCAGGCTAAGAGATCTCTAATTGCAAATTTTATAATACTTACGTAAATGGATGGATGAATAATATAACTTGTGTCAAACATACTAAGTGGTGAGTTGATTCGCTTTTCACAACTTTTCTTTGTAATAATACTTAACACAGAAAGTCTATTTTCAGTTTCCAGAAGAAACAATTTATTTTATGTATTGTGATTAGGTCTTGCACTTTAAGTCTTGAGCTTATAACCTATGTTTCTTACGACTCGAGTGATAAATACGTTAATGCCAGTTTTCCACTGAGTACGATTTTCACTCGCTATCTAAAGTGACGCTTTAATTGTTCCAGTGAACTATGAAAGTTTGTGACCTTATCATCACGCACTACTCGTAAAATTTTACGCGTAAATGCTATAGTTTTTGAATTTCCTCGTTCGATGTCTGATAGCTACAATGTTTCCATGACTTGATGGTGCTGTTTAAAATATCCCAAATATTATAAAATATATTATTATTGATAGAGATGCTAACGTTAAGATTTAATCCTGAAATGTCTATATATGTTTTTTTTATAAACATTACGTAATACTAAAAAAAAATCTTTAAAACCAATATTTTATTTAGTTTTGACTAATTTTTTTTTAACGACATATTAAATTGAGAATCTTCTATTCTCAATTCAACAATCAAAAAGTTTCTGTCCAACGAAACAGCAACCACCTACTATGAATATTTTTATATATATATTTATGTATGTATAATAAATCCTATCTAAGTGTTAAAGTATTCAAATTTAAACGTGAACACAAAACATGATTTATTTTTAAGCTAATTAAATTTCATTCAAAATATTTAGGTAATATTATAATACCTCTGCCTACCCTGCCGTAGGTAACACGCACATAAACCCTATGAACAACAGGACTATAATTAGATGTCAACAGTACATGCTGGTCTTTCAGACCGCACAGAATTTTATGTCATAAGGGTGCGGTGCAAGTAGTGAGCTTTTAGAGCTTTTAGAGATTTGTATGAAAATATAATTAGAGCAAGATCGAAAAAGTCACACATAAAACACGTTGTCAGGACTCTAGTAGATAAATAAGTGGTGGGATAATATGGGACCTAAAACAGAGGATGTCAAAGTCTCAAATGAAATGTCATCATACAAAAGTGAAAGTTAAATATTTGTAATAGGTATTGATCTAATGCCCAATTAACTGACAAAAACATATAAACTAAAACAACATAACAAACACAAAATAATGCATGTTACCATGACAAGTCATGTTTGAAGATAAACCAGATTGACAGTTTGCCAACGAGCCGAAAAATCAGCGTTGTCATGACAAATTTAAAATAAATTTGGCGATTAAAATCAGTGAATTGGTGTTTGTAGTTCATTTGGACGTAATAACATGTTACGTTATTGCTAAAAAGATTTTTTTACGTTCCAATCCAATTTGACGTAGATTAAATAACGTATTTTAACGATTATGCGCTATAGTAGAAGTAAGAATATTACTAATGTCGCAATTAGGGCCACCTACTGGGCTTAAAATGCCTAATATAAAAATATAATTATTAATTATCAATATAAAAATATATATATTATTATATAAACTTTAGCTATAAAAAAGAAGAAACAAGAGTTTCTAACTCACTAGGTTATTTCTTATTTCCACTAAGTTGGCATTTGTAGACCAATACTACGCTACGGAATACAAATCCATAATAAAAATATATTTTCTTTCCTGTAAAACGCTTCATCTTATGCCTTGAAATTCATCTTCGAATAAAGTAGAAAGTTAGGAAACGAGTATGGTTTTTACTACAGGGTGTGTCTGCGGTCAACTAGACAACCGATGGTATTTTCACCTCTTCCGATTTAATGGCGAGCCATCTGTGTCGCGCAATTGTCTGGTAACTGTCTGCCCAATACTGCGCATGTCTGTAACGTTGCATTTGCGATCTGTGCAACAGACTGATCTTTATGCTACAATAGATCAACAGCTTGAATCTCCGTTTACTGTGGTTATATTCTGTTATAGTTTTTGTAGTTATTATAAGTTGTTAATTTGCAATAGGTCAATATGGAGAACTGTGATTTGTTCTTTTTCTTTCGATCATTGCGAGACTTTGCCTTATATATTTCTTTGTAATTAAGACTATTCTTTATTATTCTCACATAGCTCGTAAAACTGATTAACAAAAAGGTTCTTGAGTGTGGACTACACACTTCGGAAAACGGAACGACCTGGTGAAGACACATTGCACACAGGCACATAAACATATGGGGGACATGTACCCATAGAGTCATAGGGTACTGTTCAGTAGTGGAAGTTCTCTTTTGATTAATTAGGATGATGATAAAAAGATTAAGTCAAGTCTTCCCCTCTCAACTTCATTTCTCTGTTCTTCGTTTCTCACATTATCACAAACTTTGACCTCGTTCATATGATATCCTGTACATCTTAGAATAAATAAATGTTGGTCCTTTTATACGCAGTTGAGACGCGGCAACTATCACAAAGTCACTGAGTTGGTGTTATAGGTGTTTTTGTCGACTGAAGAGTCGATAAAGGTCTTTTTGTTATGCTTCTCTTAGAAGATCAAAGCAATCTGTACATTATGTAGACATAATGAGATGAGAGATGACAAAATACTACAAGTATTTTAGACATAACAGATTCAAGTGGACATAGTGTTTTCTGTCATCGTCACAACGGTACCACAGTGTACAGATAAATTTATTTCGTAACTCCTAACTGTTGGGATTCACCATTCATTTAAGATTTCATCGTGTACTGCGATGTCAACACGCTCCGTGATTAATAGATTTTGAGGTTAGAATTAAAATGAGCTTGGGACCGTATCGAGTGGTTAGGGAGCGTGCACACTTGCAGTCAGTAGGTACTATTATATTTACACTTACTAATACATTTTTACTAATGTGTTATGATCATCGAGGAGTTTTTACTTCGGTTTTTTTTACTAACTAGTTTTTGGTTTTCTCATGTAGTGTATGTAGTGACTTGGGGGATATAATTTTACGAAGATTACTTAATAATGATTATTGACGTATACACCACAGCAAATATAATTCCTAAATATACACGAGACTAATTATTTTCGTTATTAAAAGCAATCAATGTTCGTCACACTTAATTCCATTCTAACAAGTGTTCCAACTAATTGGCTACCTAACAAATTGAAAAAATATTGATAGATTTATTCTGTCTTCCCAATTGACATTTGAAGGTGAGAAAAATAAAACAAAACGCAACAAGTAGAACAACATAATAAAAATACAAATTAACTAAAATCGATTTTATTTCTGCACATAATTAACTATAAAGACTATTTATTATTCATCAATATATTTATGTGTCAAGTTGTGACTTTTAAGAATAACTTAGTAAAGTTTGACATTATAAATATGTAATAGTAATATATTTTCTTTTTCACAAAGTGTTAAGGGATCTTTTTGTTATAAATTGTTTAATTATTATAGAATAAATAATAACGAAACAATAGAATAAATATGTCAAATTTATTTAAATAAGACATATACATTGTTTTAAACAAACATAATAAATGACATAACTGTGCAAAAATGTGTATATAAACTATGTAGGTAAATCATCTATGAAAAAGACAGCAAATAAAAAAAATATAGATAAAACAATATAACAATTTAAACGACATTAAAACGTAAAGACCGTCTAATATACATTCCCTCTAACGGGCCGGTAAAGTACAAGGAATGCGCCATCTGCCTCAACCAGTTAATGAGTGCCAGTTAAGATTTATTTAACCTTATTCTTTTACTTTTTACTGCTTATCTTTAGTGAAAGCCTTATTTAATGCATGTGTTATAGTTAACATGTAGATAAACTACTCTGTGTTGACGGTTTGTTTAACTAGGAATCAATATTCAGATCGTAAAAATTAATGATTTTGTAATATTTTATGTTAATTAATGCCTCGTTTAAAATTGTGAAGGAAAACATCTTATGAGACTTGA